>CAVLGL010000159.1:15538750-16935625 GCA_963668995.1 Parnassius mnemosyne
CTGTTACCGCATCCGCCGTATTCACCTGATCTGGCACCATCAGACTTCTTTCTGTTCCCTAACCTAAAAAAGCACTTGGGAGGTCAAAGATTTTCGACAAACGACGAGGTCAAAGCAGCTGTAGACGCATATTTTGACTCTAAGGAAGAATCATTTTTTTTCAACGGTCTAAATGCTTGGAAGGGGAGGTGGCAAAAGTGTATTGAACTTGATGGTGATTATGTAGAAAAATAAAAATATAACTGATTTAGTATTTGTTTATTTTCTTGGTTAGGCCGAGTACTTTTCAATCCACCCTCGTAGAATTATTATTCATCTTTGTTACATTTCAACATCTGAAGTAACCAATCTTACATCGATTTTGATAGCAGTGGGCTGTATATATGCTGTAACTATAGCGTTTAACTTTAAGGCTGAATAATATGCTTACTTAATATCAAGGGGGTCATTGTAGAAGTGTGCTCGTCGCGACCCCTGCCAGCACTTTTCAGGGCTGCAATTCTACTCAGCTGCGCACCCATGCCAACGAGGGTTAGGGCGTCCCCTCAAGGCGACGCACACCAGCTAGTCCCCGTTGGTGTGGAATGCAGCGCGCAAAGCGGCGATGGGGACCGCCACCCGTCACGCACAGCCCGACACGGCGGAAGGTGGAGGACAGAGTGCAGATTTGGAATGTTAGAGGAGGCATGAGAGATAAGACGAATGAGTTGACCGAAATAATGAAAGAAAGAGAATTAGATGTCGTGTGTATGTCGGAGACCAAACGGAAGGGCAGTGGTACTGAAGAGCTCCCTGGTGGGGTGTTAGCTCTATGGTCCGGAGTCCCGGAGAGCGAGAACGCCTACCAGGGAGTGGGGGTGCTGCTGTCTTCTCGGTTGGTCGATGTTATGACTGAATATAAGGTTGTGAACTCAAGACTTCTCTGGGTTCGCTTTAAATTGGGACTGACGAAGTTATTCCTTTTGGCTGTTTATGCGCCGGTAGCTTCGTCGTCCAAGGCTGAGCTGGAGGAATTTTGAGAGAATGTAAGAGAAGTTCTAGATTTGGCTAGGGGAAACGAAAGAATTGTTGTATATGATGATTTGTCGGTACTTGGAAAGTTTGGCGATAAAAGTGTTAATGATGCTGGCAAGCTTATACTGGCGGTATGCAAGGAAAAGGGTCTTCTTGTGACAAACACTATGTTTAATCACAAGAAAATCCATATGTATACTAGAGAACGAAAGAATGAGAGAAGTATGATCGATTTGTTCCTGGTGGATGACCGACTGCGAAAACAGGTGATGGATACGCGAGTGTTCAGGGGTGCTGACCTGGGAACGGATCACTATCTAGTGATTACTAGATTTAAGTGTCTGTTCGCGGGTTGGCGCTACCGGACGGCAGTAACAGAACCACAGTCGGTCTGTCGCATCCGAAGCTGGAAGCTTCAGGAAGCGGATACTAGGGACAAATATCATGCGAGGGTAGCCGAAAAGCTTAACACCATCGATGGCAGAAAAGAATTTGTAGAAAGAACATGGCAGAACCTTAGAGATGGAATGGTAAGTGCAGCGGAAGAAGTGTGTGGAACAATAAAAAGAGGCAGTAGTAAAAGAAGAGATGCATGGTGGAATGATGAAGTGAAAGAAGCTGTAAAGAAGAAGAAGAAAGCATGGTTAGACTACTTGGCCTCTAGTAATGATAAGGATATGAGAGAGAAGATGAAAGAAAGATATAGGCTGCAGAAAGTTCACACGAAAGCATTGATTGAGGAAGTGCGTGAAAGGTGTAGAATGGAAGCGGACGAAAGGTTGTCGCACAACTTTAAGGAGAACTCCAAACTCTTCTGGAAAGAGGTTGGAAGGACCCGAAGTAGTGCGACGGCCTTAAGAATGAACAAAGTGCTTTCGAGAACTAATGACGTCCTCTCAGAAAAATCGGACGTCATGCAGCGATGGAGCGAATTTTATAGAGAAATGTATGCGTGTGATGATCTTAGTGAGGGATCCGGGGATGACGCCGTGACTGGTACGCCAGACCCGGACCTCGATGACACTGAGGACATCAGTATGAAAGAGATTGAACGTGCGATTCGAAGTTTGAAATGTGGTAAGGCTGCGGGACTAGACAGAGTTACTGCTGAAATGGTCAAGTATGGTGGGCCTCGCGTCTGGGACGGCTTTCATCTGCTGTGCAATTTGTGCTGGCGGACGGGGGATGTCCCGGATGATTGGCGATCCGCAGTCATAGTGCCTTTATATAAAGGTAAAGGTTCTAATTTTGACTGCGGGTGCTATCAGGCGATCAGCTTGACCAGTTTAGCAAGTAAAGTTTACTCGAAGGTTTTGACACGTAGGATGCAAGAGAAATCGGAAAGATTTCTATGGGAGGCACAATGCGGATTTAGACCTGGAAGAAGATGCACGGATCAAATGTTTTCTCTCCGCATGATCACGGAAAAGCTTCTGGCTACTAATCAGAAGATTTTCTGTGCTTTTGTGGATCTTGAGAAAGCATTTGATAAGGTTGTAAGGAAGAAAATGTGGGAACTGTTGCCGGGGTATGGTGTGGATGGTCGATTGCTAAGGGCTGTGCAGTCTCTTTACTGTGACTGTAAAGCCTGTGTGCGGGTAGGGCATGACCTGTCACCCATGTTTAGCGTCCACACGGGCGTAAAACAGGGTTGTGTCATGTCTTCCTGGCTGTTCATCTCGACTCGATCTCGATCTCGACAGCTGTTTACAGAAGCTGAAAGATAGCTGTTTGGGCGTGAAATTGGGTGACATAAAAGTAAATTGTCTGCTGTATGCTGATGATGCAGTGCTTATTGCACCATCAGAGGGAGAACTGCAGGCATTAGTCACGTGTATGAAAGAGGAATGTGAAATTAAAGGTCTCCGCTTGAATGCTAATAAAACTAAGGCTCTGGTATTTGAAAGGGACGAAGAGAGAACGAAGTGTGAAATATGGGTAAATCAGGAATGTCTAGAACAGGTAAATGAAATTGTATACTTGGGGAGTGCTTTTAGCCGGGATGGAAGATGTGATTTAGATGTGGACAGGCGTGTCGCTGCCGAGAACAAAGTCAATGGTGCCCTGTGCGTTAGTCAAAAGGCAAGGCGTAGTGAATAGTGCACGCCTTGCAATACATAACGCAGTGTTGGTACCGACTTTGTTATATAGCAGCGAAACCTGGGTATGCCAGAAGAAGCATAAAAGCAAGTTGAATGCAGTGGAGATGCGATCTCTTCGTAAAATGTGCGGCGTTACCATGGCCGACCGAAAGCGAAACGAAGAGATTCGCAATATGGCAGGTTTGAAAGATGACCTTATCACAAAAATTGATAAGGGCGTGCTTCGGTGGTTTGGGCACGTTGAGCGAATTAGTGAAGACCGAATGGTGAAGAAAATATATAGCGCGAAAGTTAATATTAAAAGGTGTCGAGGTAGACCGAGACTAACTTTCGAAGACCATATGAGCAAATTGCTCGAAGAGGGTAGGGTCAAGAGTACTCGGATACCTAGACGTGCATGTATGAAGAAGATAATGAATCTGAAAGAAGCGAAAGAGGTATGTAAGGATCGTGACACTTGGCAATCTGTTCTCTCTGGCTACCCCGTCAGGGATTTTGCGCGAAGATAAGAAGACTTAATATCATTTAAAAGGAAGCAATGGAACATGGTAATGTTCAATACTGCACTGTTTAGGTTTTTTTATAGGATAAGAGTAACAAACGAGCACGCAGTCCACCTGATGGCAAGTCATTACTGCGCCCTATAGACATCTACATCCATCCTCGCTTATGAACCAAAATGCACATGCATTGTCATCCGTGATGGCTAAGATTGAATGCCTCGTTTTCAGTAAATCGGGTCTCCAGTTCTTTACAATCACCTTACTAAGCACAGCAGCGTTAAGCTGCTATTTTACGCTGGTATTCTGTGAGAGCGTAGTCCTTCCCCGGTCGAGCCAACCCATTCGTGCTACAACTATACTACTAATATAGCTGCAGCATGGTTCTACCACGTAAAAAGGAGCAGTTTTGCTATCTTTAGGTCCTCAAAATACATTTTAATTCGTATTTGTAAGATTATTCAAAACTTGCGTTGATATTGGGTATGCGTTTTGACGGGATTGGTTTGCCCATGCTCAATTTTAATAAAGCATAAAGGTCTTTTTGTATTTTAATGACTAGAAACAGGTAACATTTTAGAAATAATTTAAAGAAATAATTTGCTTTCTTCGCTTTGGTACGTTACATTATTAACGCTATTTTAACCGAATTCAAGAAAGAAGCAGGTTATATATTCGACTGTAAGCGGTTTTTAATGTAACGACATATTTAGGAGGTTGATTTTTTGTTTACTGATATTGTACTTCCACAGTAGTTTCTTTGGAGTTTAAACCAGATACGATTATTGATATCGTTTCTGTTTTATTTAATTATTCAATTATGTTACTTTAACTAACAATGTTATCAAAAATATAAGACTTTATTCAGTACAGGCCCAAGAGATAAAGAAACAACTTAAGCGGGCATTTCTGTCTACAAATATAATTTAAAACAATGCAGCATTACTTTCGGCTACAAACAAAATACTTTGGCATAGAAACATTGCCGCCTTTGATGTTTCGTATCACAATCCTTTTTAAATATACTTAAAAAGAAAACACTGTTTTGAAGATTAAATTTGTCACCAAATTAAATTTGTTTACGTAAATATAAACTTTTTGCATCTGATTCGAATCAGGTGTTATCATTGTATTTTTTACGAAAAAACTATCAAATGGAAAAATTTAAATTGTCTTAGGCACTAAATATTTTAATTTATAAGAAATTTTAGCGTACCGGTCAAAAAAATACACGGTAATGTTTGAAATAAATAGTGTGTTGAATACATTTTTTATGAATTTTAATTTTAATTTTGGCGTCAGAAATTGTTATAATATTCCAAAAAAGTAAACAATAATGTAAAAACAATATTTCCTTGCACCTGATTCTTATGTTTTATGAAGATCGAAGAGAGACTGTCTATTCAAACATTAACTTTTTAATTGAACTCGATCTAACAAGCCCTATAAGTACACGGAGGGGTTTTATTACAATGTATCTCTCAAGTAATACATATTATATTAAATTAGATTGTTTAGTGCGATTGCCAAGTCAATCTATTTATTTAAAATATAAAAGATTTTTAGTATTGATGTGGTCACTATAAGATGTTGTTAAGTTAGCCAATTACGTAATAACTTAAGACAAAAGGACCCTTAAGTAGGGGCTGAATTAATTTACCGACTTGGTATTACATGGATCTCAAAACTTTTTACGGTAGAAGAACTGAGTTGCGAGACTTGGTTTTTTTTTAAAGTTATGTTTTTAATATCTTTTTTAACATCTAATTTCTTTTTGTAAATAGTTATATCTAGTTACCTAATCTACACCTATTATTCCATTATATTATACAAACATAGGTACACTGATTCATTCAATGCAAATATAACTTTGTAATCCTATATAACTTTGTAATCCTATATAACTTTGTAATCCTATATATTTATATAGGATTACAAAGTTATTTATGCAGTTGGTGTATCTCGAAAACTGGACCGAAATTGTAAAATATTTAAATTTTTCCTTGATTTGTATACTAAACAATAATTGTATTCCCAATTTGAAGCTTCTATGTCTGCTAGAAGTGCCTTAGAGTTTTGATGATCGGTCAGTCAGTGAGTGACAAAATTAAGAAACTTTGACTAGTTATAATTCTTAAACTACTAGTTCAAATTTAATGAAATTTAAAAGATATCGAGCTTATACAATTCAGGCTTCTAGTTCTATCCACAACGATGTTATAGGGTTTCGAAAATGGCTTGAACTGCTTTGAGAAAAGGATAGTACCGGCCGTGTCGCTTTTTTGCTCGACTTGGCGGAGGCACTGCCGTGCCCCCAGATTTTTTTTATC
This sequence comes from Parnassius mnemosyne, assembly GCA_963668995.1. Classification (NCBI taxonomy): domain Eukaryota; kingdom Metazoa; phylum Arthropoda; class Insecta; order Lepidoptera; family Papilionidae; genus Parnassius; species Parnassius mnemosyne. Next base: position 15,544,697 of record CAVLGL010000159.1, read on the forward strand.
GCAAGTTTTGATGGCGAGTCCTTCGAACAAATTTCCTAACTCTTAAGCGTTCATAACGTATTAAAAGTCTAGTTTTGTGGAAATTTCACCTATTAATCATGTTCAGCAGTGGACTTTTATAGGCTCTAATGAACGATTAAAGAATAATATCTTATATTTATCTATTTATCTATCTTAATAAATATTGCTTGAAAAAGGTAGAGTACCTTTTATTGGTGACCTTTTGTTTTTCAAGAATAAAATTTAAAAGATACATTCAAAACTAACTAAGTATTTTAACATGATTTATTGCACTTACAGATGTCTTATAAAACTTCTAATTAATAACGTAGGAGAGACGAAGAGTTCCTAGATAACATCACATCTGGCCATCTGTGTAGAATGTCAATTAATCATACTCTCCTTCGTCATAAAACGTCGAAGGATGAAGTACGAAATCCGTCTATGCTTTTCTCTTAAAATATTAGAATATATATGGGACTCAATTATATTTCCAAATGTTCTAGATTTTTAAGTATATTAAGTATATAGCATCGTTATTACTTAATATATTAGAGCTTAAAAAAACAAGCATTGATTATGAGCTCTGATTACTTTAGTGGTAATTCTAGGTCTAGAAATTGTTGTATGGTCATCGGTCGTACGTCTGCAGAGTTTCAGGTTTTTTAGAAGTCTAGATGTGGGTGAAAACTGATTTTTTTTTTATATAATAGGGTGACAAACGAGCACACAGTCCACCTGATGGTAAGTGGTTGCTGTGACCCATAGACACCTACATTTATCCTCGTTTACGAATCAAAATGCAGATGCGTTGTCACCCGTGAGGACTAAGATGGAATGCCTCTTTTCCAGTAAAAAGGGTCTCCGGTTCTCTACATTCACCATACGAAACACAGCAGGATTAAGCTGATATTTTACGCTGGTATTCTGTGAGAGCGTGGTCTTTCACCGGTCGAGCCGACCCATTCGTGCTACAACTATACTACTAATATAGCTGCAGCATGGCTCTACCACGTATTAAATTTATACATATAAAATTATAAATTTTTATCATTACGTTTATACCTACATACATACATACATACATACACAAATACATACAGACATACATTGCAGTTTTAAAGTAAATGTATATAAGCTATGAGTTAATACTCGTAAGCTCTAAATATTTAACTGACATCAAAAAGGGGGAGGATCCTTAATTCGTGTACATCCTTTATGTATGTTTTTATAAATTATTTGTTTATGAACCGATTTTAATGGTTCTTAATTTATTAATAAGTTCTACCATATTAAATATATGAAAAAAATCACTTCTAGAAGATGAAAAATAGAGATGAAGTTTTTAATGCAGATAAATATTTGGACAACATTTTAATTGTTACTTTGAACTATTGATATTAATTAATTCACTCCAAAGGGTTAAAAAAATAAACTCTTAAACAATTAAAAATCGTCTTGATATCCTAAAAATAATGAAATAATTTCTACATAATAGCTTCTGAAGTTTTACTTTTTTGATACACTATCTTTTAGCATTGCCTTTATTATTTTATTGTTTATAGTTTTCGTAGTCGCTTTGAAAGGGGTTTCAACCGACTTCAAAAACGGAGAAGATTCTCACTTCGACTGTATTTTATTTTATATGAACCGATTTTGATGACTCTTTTTTTTATTTCAAAGATGGTGTTTTTCATGTGGTCCTATATAAATTTGATTAAGAACTGGTCATTAGTTTTGGAGTTATCTTTACTCCGTTTATCCAGACGCCGACTACATTGATGATGTTCTCATTTTATTTATTGATGTCGGTTGTACAATTTTTTTTTTATTTTACCACTTGTGTATGACGGTACCTGCACCGTTGTAGATGCGGTGGCGTCGGTCTAGCTAGACAGAATTCTTGTAAACGACACGTGTATCGCACACCTGCGGCATTGCACCTGCGTTGCCGCCCGTCCTGCTTGTATTAAACGGACTGAGCGGCCGCCGCTAGGACAGTCTTGGCTCGGACGTGGAACGGTGCGCTTGTCGTATTCCGTTACTAGTTTATCCTCGACTCGTTGGATAATTAATTCGTGTAAACGAATTAATTATTATTCCTAACTACAAAATTAGTCTCTGTACTATACCCATTACCCTTACTACATCAGAAGTGGGATAAAGTCCCCATTTTTGCCCACATACAATCTTCGAATAGTATGAGGATTATTACATTTGTGAAAGACTATAATGCATTCTGCATTGATGATTCTATTTTTTATCTTAAATACCGTAATGAAATTTGCTGTCCTACTTACGATATTGTCGTATCATTAAAGTGTAGAGAAAAGATAAAGTGAAATTATTTAAGTAATTTTTTTTTAATTTGTACTATTTGTATTAAAAGTACCCGCAAGTATTTTCATTATTTCTTGACGTACCTAAATATGTTAACAAATGTCAAAAGAAATGTTGGAGGCTTTCTAATTAACTTGTTCAAGTTTTGTTGTAATTTGATAGTTCACGCGAAACATGATTATCACTTGCTATATTTTGAAGTTCAAAACGTTTAAGGGTTGTACTACAATAAAAGATTAACTTTAACACGCTATAAATTGAAAATAATAAGTGACATTTTTGTGTTCTAATGTGTTGATCAGTGTTGCAGTTTGCTCCGAATATTGTGTCGTTGACAAGATTGACAAGAAGGGGTTTGATGTCAAGGGATTCGTTGAAGTCTCTACAACAATGATCAATTAGGAAGACGTTGTGATGGCTAATCGAACAGTGTCAGGTACGGCCGAGCGCTGGTTAGATTGAGCCTACACCGCTACAGTCTGTTACTTATCGGCTGATCTTACGGCAGGGCAATTCAAGCGGCCGCCGAACATATGGTGCTTTGGCGCTGTAAATAGACGGCTTTCGTAGATTTTGCGCAGTTGCCTCCTTCGCTTCGAAATATGTTGTGGTATCTGTCTCTACACATAGTTTCCATTTCTTTTTGCAATTTTTCAAATGTCATACAGTTGCCGTTTCTTAAGAGAATATGTGATGAATTTTGGAAGCTCTGAATTCCATGGTTCGCAATACATTTATCTCAATTTCTTTTAATTTTTCAAAGCAGTGCGACGATTCGCTAGCGCTAGTACGGCGCGACGGCTTGCTGGCGCGAATGTAGCACGAACACAGCAGAACGAAAAGCTGTAGTGCGTTTGCCTGGAGGTAGCCATATCGGCGCGTTCCACACAAATGAAGTCTGGGATGGTCGACCGTTGTAATATTTTTCAAGAGTTAATATCTGTTAGCAGGTGGTGATAACTGATAGACCGTATGCTGTTCACTGTCAACCGCACGAGGACGTGCGACAGTCGCAGGTAGCCGTGTCTGTGCATCTAGAAAATACTAGAGACGTTGCAACACTCTCGCGAAGTAATTATTTTAGTGCAGGAAAGGAACATGAAGTTGCAGGGAGGCTGGTCTGTGCTGCACTGGGATATGTGTCGAGTTGCTGTTGGTTTACATACTTAGGTGTTATCGTGTCACTACGTCCCTCACGATACACTTTTGTGTGATTGTGACGGGGACATGTTTGCGGTATGGTTGGTCTGTAACTGTTCTATACTGAATTGAAAAAAAAAGAGAGTAAGAAAAAAAATGTGGTTCTTACTATCATTGCAGGGCGTTTGCCGGTCCAATGATATAGCTACAGGGAATAGTGATTCCGGACTAGCATAAATAGTACTTGAAAAAAAAAGGACAACAAAGGACAGTCTTGGCTCGGACGTGGAACGGTGCGCTTGTCGTATTCCGTTACTAGTTTATCCTCGACTCGTTGGATAATTAATTCGTGTAAACGAATTAATTATTATTCCTAACTACAAAATTAGTCTCTGTACTATACCCATTACCCTTACTACATATACATAACCTACTTCAATTGCTACCGATAGTTCCAGTATTCTAATTTTTTTAAGACTATGCTCTTGAATTTTGACTGTTAATATGACAAATAGAGAATAACACTTTCGAGGTTTTCTTACGCCGTCACTTCTCTGGTAATCGGAAACTCATTTCAAAATGGTAATCGATTTAAAATATTGACGAAGTTTTTATTTCTATGCATGATTTTTTGTTTTAATACGAATCTTTAAGACTTAAGGACTAAATTACCATCATCTGATAGTAAGCTATTGGAGTATATGACTGAAATAGATACAAAATCATGTCTTTGTGTTGAATAAATCAATCGTCACAAATGTTGATATCTAGGTAGGCTTCTATAATTTGAGATGGATCATTTGACATCAAATTGTGATTTTAGGTTAGAGTCATGTCGATGGGTTAAATATTTTCTTTATATAAGTACTTACTACTAGCTGCTCACGTAAAATTCGGATAAAAGCAAAGTTATTACTTTTTTTTTCTCAAAAATATACCGCACAGAATGAATTAGTAACAAAAAATATACTCGCTCTAATTGGGCGTATAGCAACACAAAAAGGAGATCCTTTGATCTAACCCACAAAAAGCTTTTTTGAGATATTGATATTTAAAGTTTGGATAGATATATTATATACATTAGAGTAAAAACATACAGAGAGTAACAATGGCTTGTGTTTTTTTTTTGATAATAATACTGATTTCATATTTAAAAATTATTTTAATTATGAAATAATATCCTAACCTACTCGTTTAACTTATAACACTCAGGAATAGTATTTCTATCATTGAAATAATTATTGGAATTAGATCAGCAGTTTCAGAGTTTACCTCCTACTTACAAACTTACTTACAAGCACATCTTTATCTCCGTTTAATATTAGCGTAGGTACTATTGCAATTTTAATAGAAACGAGTACATTTTTCTCTGTATATTTTAACTTAATAATTTAAACATTTTTTACTCTTACTTAGTTGTGGGAATAATTTTTTGCCTAGGAGTCTGTCTAAGATGGTATCAACTTTATACAAAAAATCAGGAGGCAAGCAACAGCCTGTAATTATATTGTTTCTTAGAGAATACATCTTAATATATAATATATAGAATATATCTGAATACATTCCACACATTCGAACGCAACGGTTTGCTTGGTCTTTAGTAGGTACCTAATGCGTACATGAAAAAATTAATGAAATAAATTGCCGGCGCCTGCCTTTCCGTTCGATTACAATCTGGGTGTTTTTAAGGCAAGAGTGGATAACCGTTCGTTATGCTAAGATAGCGTGATTTATTGTCTAGGGCTTCTTCATCGCTTACCATCACAGGTGGATTTGTATTCAAGTACTGACTTAATATTTTTTATTTTGTCTTCGTTGCTTGAGGTCTGTTGAAAAGGTCCGATTCGTCAGGTTCGGTCCGAAAGAAGCTGATTGCCATCAGGTGCACAGTTACTTCGTTTGTCGTACTTATTTTTAAAAGTAAAATTGAGATTTAAAGGTTTAAAATTTCATAAAAAGCATGCCAGCATTAATTCAAGATTTAATCAAACCTTGATATTTTAATTAAGATTGGTTTAATTGGTAACTAAGCCTTATCATCAGTATTCGCTATTTACTTACAATATAATATATTATTTATTTATCTTATAATATTTATGCCTACTGTAAAATATTTCTTGAATTATGTTAATTTTAGTTGCCTTCTATCGCCAATTAATAAAACAAAAAAACATCCAAGCTGGACATTTCCAAATTTTAAATTTAGCATTGAGTTGCTGCGCTGTGGGCTGCGGGCTCGATTTCGGGGATTTGTCTGTGTTATCTACAAATAATTGCTACAGGTTTGGATGTTTCTTCTCATGTAATTTATGTATACTCCTTCACGATACGTTAGAAACGCCTAAAATGATTAAAATAGTTTTAAATTATTTATGTTTATAACTTACATTGGACAAACATTGAATATTATATATTTTAACGACAGTTTATAATAAATCTACGGAACCAAACATATTTTATTCCAGTATGTAATTTAAAAAAAATATTCTGGATATCTGGACAAAAGGGAAAATATGTCCAAGTAACTGTCGGGGATATCTAGTCTGAAATGAAATCGCAAACGATAAAATGTTGCTCCCAGCGTTGTTCGGAATAAGTGCACAACATTTCAGCACCCTGTAATTTATATAATAAAAAGGTTCTACAAAGTTTCATTTATGTTTTACCGTTGTTTTAAGCCTTCACGTAACCAACTCGGCACACCATAGATATCACAAGGCAAACACAAAAATAACAGTTTAGTGATTTCCGAAGGATGGTAAATAGTAAGTTCAAGAATATTACTATTCAAAAGTATTTCATTAATCTATTTGTGCACTTTATCAATATTATCATCTTTACAGCCCCCTAAAAGTCCATCGCAGTATATATGCCTGCATGGGTTGTTTCTTGGGATATTTGCCATAATTACCAAGCTTGGCAGACAGGATGGCAGCTGCAGTTTTCTACTATTAGTAAGTTGTTATCAGAAAGATGCTGCTTCTGAAATCAGAAAGATCTTGCGACTTGCGACTTACGACACCCACTGGATTATATGGGGTAGTGGGTATTCTTACGCCGCCATTACATGGCGGTTAATAGAAGAGACCCATATACAGTAGTAGACTATTACAGACTATGACAAAGAAGAAGTGTGTGTGTGTTCAGGCTTTTTCAGTTTTAATGCGAGAGTTAAACATACGTTTTAAGTTTTTTTAACTGGTAGCGCCACGCTGCAGTTATATTATAGCTGTAGCACGAATGGGTCGGCTTGACCGGGGAGGACCACGCTATCACAGAATACCAGCGTAAAATAGACCAGCATAAACTCGTTGATTTTATTCTTTTAATGTATGTATTTCAACATAATAATGTTAGATTTTATGATCTTATTTTAATATAACACGGCACAGGTACAGGCCTTATCTCATTTCTGGGTTTAGGGCAAGGAAGTGTGTACCGCGCTGTCGCAATGCTTTTTAGCGAACTTTACATGTCTTTGAAATGTTTTGTTTTTAATGTTTCAGATATGAAGGTTTCTTCACGATGTTTTTTTTCAATGACGAGCACGTGGTAATAAATCAGCACTTAAAATTGTATTCGGTTTGTACTGTGAATTTCCAGCGAGCCCTCAGCCACTGATGATGAGTATTAGATCATTATGAATTATAATGTCAGTATTGATTTTCACTACAAAAAACAAGATTTTATTTTTTTATTCGAAACCGTTTTAATTCCCGGCTCAAACAAGCGTCTGAAAAATTTAATAAATGCATTTCATTGTAGGTATATAATTTGAAGTTAAAATAGTCCTGGAGTGGTTTTCTAGATACCAAGACTTGCAATTTTTGTAAAGAATAAGGATGACAAACCGTCACATTATCCATCTGATGGTAGGTGGATGCTGTGGTCTATAGACATCTACGAGTACATCTATATTCGATTAAGAATCAAATTCTTATGCGTTGTCATCCATGAGGACTAAGATGGAATACATTGTTTCCAGTGAAAAAGTTCTTCGACTATCTACACTCAACATACAAAATACAGGAACATTAACCTTTAATTTTCGATTTATTGGCCTGTGTAAAGTTAAGTAATTTGTAAAATTTCAAAAATATCAACGCCGATGAGGAAAAACACCTTTAACGATTTCTTCCTTCAAGACTTATTACGCAATTCTTTGTACGCGGTTATACTTCAAAGTGATCGTCGATATGTTGGCAGTTTGTCCTACTTAGGTTCCATATGAAATAGAGCAAAATACAAATCAAATAAAGAAAGAACAAATACAGATAATACAGTAAATGACAACTATAAATATGGAAATTCAATCGCTCCATCAAGAATGATCCTCCCTCAAAAAAGAAAATGAAAAATTACAAAAACAACTCGATAACCTAAAAATGGAAAATCAACATGCAATCACGAATTTTAATATGAAAGATAGAGTCGTTGTATTACATGGACTAAAATTTAATTACTGGGAAATAAAAGAAGACATTATAGAGCGTGTTATAAACATATTTTTTAATATACTAAACATGGACGTGTCAAGTTCGATCGAGGAGGTGTCCTATCTGGGGAAGAAAGGTTATAAAAGGCCGCTATTATATATATTCAAGTAAAAGGTTAAAGAATTATGTATTAGGAAAAGCCTTATATTTTTATCAAACTGAATATAATGATAGAATACTTAGATGAGCAAAATCTACGCGCTAGAAAAGAATTGAAAAAAGCCCTACAAACAGCAAGAGCAAATGGTCAGCATGCAATAATTAGAAATAATAAGTTGATCACAAATGGACGAGAAGTAAAAGAACAATGTAAGGAAAACAAATCAACTTCAACCAGACCCTCTACGTCGGTTGAAACGAAAATGAAAAGTAGAGAAAAATCCTTTCGCAAGTTATGATGATTTTTGTGTTTTGTATCAGAATTTGCGTAGTATGAACGACAAAACACATCTTCTTGAAGCGTTAATAGAAGACAAAACAAACATATGTGTAATCTGTATAACAGAAACTTGGTTATCTAAGAACAAATTAAAATTAATAAATATCAGTAACTACAATATAGGATCATTCTTTTGCCGCGAAAAGCGCGAAGGTCTTACAGGAAATACTCTTGAATACAATGAACGGCGAGATATTAATTTATTATCTGTAGAATCAATTTTCGAAATATGTGCAATCGAAATACCTAAGATTAATGTATTGTTAGTTAATATATATTGGCCTAATAGTAACAGAGAAACAGATATAATATTTTACAATTGCTTGGAAAATGTGTTACAATTAATTTCTATGAAAGATAAAAATAAGCGCATAATAATAGGAGGAGGTTTTAACATAGATTTTCTAACGAACAAAAAATCAAAATTAACTCTTCAACGCCAAATGTTAACGTTTAACTTTCATCAAATTGTAAGAGAAGCTACTAGAATCACTCAGAATAGTTCAACATGTATCGACTTAATTTTTGTAAATTTTTCGAAATAACTTATTGCGGAGTGAACGTCAGTGAACCTTGACCCACCGGTCGTACTTCGTGCCGCAAGTTACGTTTTTTGATTATAATTAACGGGATTATTTGCGTCTTGAAGTTAGTTAAATGTACGATAAAGTTGATAGACTGACATAGTGAATCTAAGAAAGAAATAGTCCATTGCTGCCGCCGCTGGAGAATACCACGCCGGGGGGCGGTGCCGGAGTCAGGGTGGCTGCTGATTAAAAAGGGCTAATTAAGGTTACACAGATATACACTTCTCACACACTACTCACATTCACGACAATTACGCCTGAACGAGCCCTGGGAGCCTCCTTCGCCTCTGAATAGGTACGTACTATTTATTCATCTAGCCTTCTCCCTATTGTGTAGTAGGATATGACATTTTCCATAAGGCCAGTTGGGTCCCGTCCTTAGTTGTCCGTCGAACCTAACAACTGTATGGGCCCCTGTATGGTAGAACTTTGTAGGGACAGCTAGGTGCGTGAACACCTTTTTTGTTGATATTCCACGCATTAGAACAAACGGTTTGCTTCGTCTTTTGTAATGCGTACAGCAAAGAAGTGGAATAATTTGCCGGCATCAATCTTTCCGTCCGAATACAATCTGGGCGTCTTCAAGGCAAGAGTGAATAGGCTTTGGTTACGATAAGACAGTGGCCGTTAGTCTGGACATTGCGAAGGCCTTCGATCGGGTTTGGCATAAAGCGCTTCTTTCGAAGCTCCCTTCCTATGGGCTTTCCGAGAAATCGTGCAATTGGATCACCAGCTTCCTTGCAGATCGGAGCATCAAGGTTGTTGTAGACGGTGCATGTTCTGACTACAAGCCTATTAACGCTGGTGTTCCACAAGGCTGTGTGCTATCACCAACGCTGTTTCTTCTGCATATCAATGATATGTTGCTAACTGGTAACATTCATTGCTATGCGGATGACAGCACTGGTGATGCTCTATACACCGGCCGTGCCAATATTTCTCGGGAAAACGTCGCCAAGTACCGGAACAAACTTGTGTCTGAAGTCGAGTCTTTGCTGAACAAAGTCTCGGATTGGGGGCGACTTAATCTAGTCCAGTTTAATCCTCAGAAGACACAAGTTTGCGCGTTTACCGCTAAAAAGAACCCCTTTGTCGTATCTCTTCAGTTTCAAGGCACTCCCCTTCTTGCCTCAGCCAGTATCGGTATCCTCGGAGTCAACATATCGAGTGACGTGCAATTTCGTGGTCACTTGGAAGAGAAGGCCAAATTGGCCTCTTAAAAGCTTGGCGTGCTCAGCAGAGCGGGACAGTATTTCATGCCGGCACACCGCCTGCAACTTTACAAGGCGCAGGTTCGGCCTCACATGGAATACTGTTCCCATCTTTGGGTAGGGGCTCCCCAGTGCCAGCTCCTTCCACTTGACCGCATCCAGCGCAGAGCGGCTCGAATCGTCGACGACCGAGCCCTTTCCGATCGGCTCGATTCATTGGCACTGCGAAGAGATGTTGCATCCCTTTGCATTTTCTTTCGCATCTACCATGGGGAGTGCTCTGAGGAATTGTTCGGATTAATCCCAGCCGCCAAATTTCACGAACGCACATCGCGGCAGAACTCCCGATACCATCCACACCATCTGGATGATTGGCGGTCCACCACTGTGCGATTTAGAAGATGTTTTCTTCCTCGCACGACTTCCTTGTGGAATCGATTACCATCAGCGATTTTTCCGGACCGATACGACTTAGGGACCTTCAAGAAAAGAGCGTACTCCTTTTTAAAAGGCCGGCAACGCATCTGCAATTCCCTCCCTGGTGTTACAGTTGTTCATGGGCGGCGGTAGTCACTTAACATCAGGTGAGCTGCATGCTCGTTTGACCCCTCTCCTATAAAAAAAGTGCGATTTACCATCTATGGCTGCATCACCACTTACCACCAGGTGGGATTGTGGTCTAGCACTGGCTTATAAAAAGTTAAAAAAAATCGGAATTCGCTGAAGGTCATTCAGATTTACGCACCAACCTCGGCACATTCCAATGAGGTGGTGAAGGAGATTATGAGGATATATTTAGAGACATACATTCCTCCAAAACCCACTATATGGGTTTAATGGGAAAATTTAACGCAAAACTAGGCACAAAAGAGAACTTTGAGCTTGGAATTCAGAAACTATTTTTGTTTTACAGAAGAGGGCCATTAGAGCTATTTACAACCTAAAACCGAGAGATTCTCTTAGAGATAAATTTAAATAAATAAATATATTAACTTTGGCCTCTCAGTATATTTACGAAAATTTAATGTATGTTCACAAAAACAAAGGTAGTTTTAGTAAAAAAGTGATATACATTCTGTAAACACTAGGAACAAATACAAGCTAGTGATACCAGTTTCTCGACTCCACAGAGTCAGTAATTCATTCTTGGGGCAATGTATACGCTATTACAACAAGGTCCCGGAAAGTGTACAGGCTCTCTCTATTAGCAAGTTTAAATGTTTTGTTATGTTGAAACTGTATAAAAAGGGTTATTATAGTATAAATGAATACATGGTTGATAATAACCCCTGGGAATGAGGTGATCGCTTCCAAGCTGTTTCTAAAATAAATTTCGTACTTATATAGTTTGTACAACCATTAATGTAAAATTTGCTTTAAGAAAAAGTCCCGATGGGTTTCTTGCTGGTTCTTCCCAGGACAAAGGTTTTTTTTTGTGGTAAAGTAAAAAATGACTTTCAATAAGAATTACACATGTGATCTATATTGAATAAAAAATTGTTCTATTCTATTCTAATCATATTTCTACTGTATTTCAGATTTAAAAGTACGGAAGAGATATGCAACTAAAACAAAATCATAACATTCATACATACATTTACGCTGGTTGTCTCAAGAATTGCCATCTGTGAATTTTTAAATAATTCGAGTTCATATGAAGTTCGACAGTATTATTGAAGCGATGCAGCGCAATCGTCCCTGCTCTAAAAACCTTCTCAGAAATGATATGACGCCTGTGCATGCGTAGAGGTACGCACAACTTTGACTACTAAAATTAACGATCAAATCAAATGCCAAATATCCATATCAACGTAAAAACCGTAGACTTAGAATATACTGACGCATAGACCAACATAATTGTGCAAGGGAGAAGAAAATTTCTTATGGCAAAAATGCAAGATAGAAAAGGATACCAAATCTAATGACTCTGTAACCGATTTTGAATGACAGATCGGCACAAGTCGGCACAAAAGAAACAGCTCCTAGATTTTGTAATTTTTTAAAGTGTAGTAGTAGTTATTTATAGTAAGTAACTTTTTATCCAAAATAGTTACTTGTTCTGTGAGTGACTGTGATATTAATAATAGAAATAATCCTGACAATTGCACATTTCACAGGTAAATTCTCAAGATGTCGTCAATTTTATGACGCGTTTATTTATGGTTAAATTTATGTTATATACTATTTAAAATATATGATGTCTTCAATTATTTTGTTAATTTTGATATTTTGCCAAGCTAAGAAAAAAGTCACTTTTTTATACGATATGGGTGACAAACGAGCACACAATCCACATGATGGTAAGTGGTTGCTGCGGCCAATAGACATCTACATCTATCTTTGATTACGAATCAAAATGCAGCTGCGTTGTCACCTGTGAGGACTAAGATGGAATGCCTTGTTTCCAGTAACAAGAGTCTCCGGTTCTCTACACTCACCATACGAAACACAGCAGCGTCAAACTGCTATTTTACGCTGGTATTCTGTGAGAGCGTGGTCCTTCCCCGGTCGAGCCGACCCATTCGTGCTACAACCATAATATAGCTGTAGCATGGCTCTACCACGTATAAAAACTTTGTTGATAATTTGCAAAAATATATTTTTTACAAAATATTTTACATGTACGCTAGGGATTGACTCAACCATACCCAAATTAATGTCGATATTTATCTTGAATGATTATAATGAATCGGTAGACTTGCCAACACAACAATAAAATAAATCCTCCGTTTGCGTTCTAAAATGTAATTTCATTTTTGCGTTTGTCAAATAGATTCCCTCCGGCTTCTATAATAAAAAAATGGTTAAGGTTAATTTGACGGATTGGTTTGAATCCAAAGAAGAACTCAACAATTTACAGCAAACATTTCCTTGAAAAGTATAAAAGAAAAATTAGAATAAAAACAATTTTATTAAAAGGAGTCATTTCTACATTAGCTGTACCAGTAAGTATAATATTGTTATAATAAGACTTCAAAAATTTAACTTTCAAATCTTTAGATAAAAATAGAGACAGATTTTTATACATTATAAAAATGTAGTACATTAAAAGTAAAAAAATCAAGAAATTATTATTGGTAAGCAATTATGAACCCAACTAAGTATCTATTTATCAACCAAAATAAATTTATAACATTACTTAACCAAACCGCACAGCCTCACGCTCACACTGATATCATATTCATAGCATTACACTATTTTCCCCAAGAGGTTATGTGGAACTTCGGATTATATTCCGAAGTCACTATGATAAAAATTTTAGCGTAGTTAGGTATAAATATTTAGTAATGTTCTTGAAGCGCTACTAGACGCCCGCGCATGAGACGCGATAGTATAAATTCCATAGTATTTGGTACTCACAACGCTCGATGCCCGATTCATGCTTGATGACCGACGAAATTGTGCGGGACAGCGAAAGGCTTAACCCTTTCGCTGTCCCGTGCACTACATTTAGGGCACTGCTATTGTCTTACTATTGTGTCTGGAAACCGGACAGTTAAAGTGTTAAATAGCGTGGTTACATTGTTAGTCGTAGAGAAGAGGAACTCGTGGTTAAGTAATAGCTGCGCGGATCAATAGATCTGCGAGATTAAGTTGCACTTGCCGTGGTCAGAATGAATGACCAATTTCTTATCATACCTAGATTGAGAGAATAAACAGTGCATCTGTATCCTAAGACACTTGGTGCACTTTACTCTGTTAAGATAACTGTTTTTAAAAATTCATGCAGCTAAAATGTTAGTAAGGTTATTATTACTTTATACTTTTCAGGGACAGATGAAATAATATAAATATGAAGCATGATTAAGTCTCATAAACATATTGACCTTTAAACAGAGCAATTTTATTTAACTGATTCCTACAAGTTTCCTTATTTAAGTTATTAAGTTTACATTTTTATAATGTATTTAATTGTTAATTATTAAATGTATGTAATAATCAAAAGTAATACTTATATGAAAAATAAGGCAGTCATTATGTACTCCGTCTCCTTGTTTTTAATTTCCCTATCAAAATATTTTATAAAATATATAAAATATAAATAGGTTTATACTTAGTTGGGTATCTACCTACTTATATTAACAATGTTATAAAAGAAATTCCGGAAAAACTTTCCATGGTAGTAAATATTTTTCTCCAAAGATACAAGATTAAGCTCAAAAATACAACTTTCTGATTTGATTCTTGGTACGTTATTTTAAGTTTATCGGTAGAGTCACCTGGGATTTTATACATTTTAATAAAATTCAACAAAAGTCAGGTGGGTTCACCTTATTCCCAGGAACATATTATATGAATATTTTTTAATTATTTTAGAACTATCATGGTAAACATTCAGTTAATTTTTGAAGTTATTCAATTTCGTGCACTAAATAATTTTCATAAATTTTTTTACCGCTTCTTTAACAATTATTTTTCGATAATCCTTGTATGTAAAATGTACATCACTAGCTAATGCACACAATGACAAATTAAAATTAGTCAGGCGTTTTCGGGCTGTCAGGTGGTCTATACGCCAGTATATTTTATGTCTATGAGTAGAGACGAAATTCAACCGTTGACTACAGACGCGAACAATAAATAACGCACGGTTTATAATCTGTCAAAACTATCACTAGACGAACCTATAATAAAACTATTGTCGAAAGGCCTAAATTTCGCAATAACACCACGAAGAATCCCGTATGAAGAAATTATCTGTCATGTTGAGGATTGTCTGTTTAGAAACAACGTAGGAAAGAAAGATTTAGAGGCCATACGTCGAGACATTTCGTCCTTGTTACGTCAAAGTTCATTGCCAAAACTAAATCTCCCCAAATACGAGATTAAACCGTTGTACAACTTACGCAACAGCAGCATAATTTTCCGTGCAGATCATTAAACTAAGTACGTTAGTACATAATATCTCAATGGTGCAGATAAAGGAAATGCTACGGTAGTAATGGATACGTCAGATTATAATTTTGAAACACAACAACCTTTATTGGACGAAAGTACATAAAAAAGGTCAAAAGACACTCTACAATCAATGTGGTTAAAACAACTAGCTATCTATTAAAGAATTATTTCGAAAAATTAAATCTCGACATAAATTCAATAATACCACCATGTAATAAACCGCAGAGGATGTATGGGTTACCGAAATTACACAAACCACTAACGTTAGCTTAAAAACTTCACTTTCGGATTGTCCTTGGTTGTTTTCATGGTGATTGCGTTTGTACGTTGAACGTTTGCAACAATCTGCATATTATACGAGTAAGTACGTGTTGCGACGAACGGGACATAACACCTTTGTTAAAACAGTTTTCTAAAAACGTTTTGATGTTGTCTACGAATAATCGAAAATTCTCGTTAATAATCATTAAAATAGAACAATGACCCCTCACTGCTTATGCGGAAGCTTAGTCTCTTAGCAAAACAAAGAGAGAACTATGCCTCAAGTTTCTCTGCGTGATAATGTTACCTTTAAAGGCATCCCACATAGATGGCCTTATATATTTTTTTTAATAGTCACGCCATCCCATAGTTCCCACGCTTGACAGGTTGGCAATCTCAGTTTTTGTTATTATTTTGAGTTGTTATCAGGAAGATGCTGCTGCCCATTTCCTGTTTAAGTTTCCCTCTATCAGGATTTTGTACACCACACATACACCACACCTACCACCGATTGAATTTTTTTTGTTACGTGTTGTAAGTTTTAAACGGTAATGGCAGACACTTTTCCCATGTTCTCGAAAGAAATTTTCTAAGTCCATGTTGAATTAACACCAAACTTTATAATTAACAATTTTAAAAGTGAACCCATGAGTCACTTAAAACTACGTGCTTAAATCGCAACCAGTTGCATTCGATGAAGTAATAAAAAAGGAATAATATATTATGATTGCTTGTGTAATGTTGTACGTATTCATTGAAGATAATGTTTTTAAACAAATGATCTTTAAATTGTTTAGTTTTGGCTCGTTGCCAATTATAATTTTATTACGAATTTCTCACATATTAAAATAAGTTTGTTGTCATTAGAATAAAGTAGATAGAGAAAGTTTATTAGTAATTTTATTCTATTCTTAAAGTTATATTTATGCTGATTGATTTAACACTTGATCATTAAATTTGGTTTTTATACTATTTAACAGATACAAATACAAATCAAATATTAAGTATTTATGCTTGCAACTGCCTGTCCTTTTACCTTTCTAATTACCTTTTCCAGTTTCAACACAATAACAAAAGCATTTTCTTGATGTAAACATTTATGTATTCTATTGTTGTAGCGCATTGGGCAGCGCGGCGAACATTTAGTTGCCCTAAAACCCTCTCAGATATGAGAGGAGGCCTGTGTGTGTTGTAGCACGAATGTGTCTGTTAGGATCATTTTCTCACAGAATGCCATCAAAAAATAGCAGGTCAAATGCTGCTATGTTTTGTAACCTGGAGCGTTGGTGTTTCACAAATAGGTTAAATTTCACATATGAAACACCAACACAACGAGAAGTCTGAACTATGTGATCATATCCTAGACGGCCCCCGCCATAGCATTAGATCTTCGCAAAAGAATATCGATCCCTGCCAAGGATGATACGTGAGTCTGTTGAAATTTTAAAAAAAACCTGCCACTGCAAGACTTCAAGACAGAGTAAGTTTATCCTGCGTAGATCGGACCAAAAGTAATAGTTAAAAGCTAAGTGAACTCCGGGTTAACTCTGATATTGGGATGTCAATCATCTCAGTCCCCCTCCACGGAAAGGACCCGAAACGACGGTAAATAAAAATAAGTAAATTAAACGTGATATAACCCGTAAAAATAATTTTATTCACGTAAATATAATATATTTTGTTCACGTAAATATAAGAAATCATTAGGAATAATTTGGCAAAACACTGGAACAGCATTAACACAGTTATCGATGTTTACGAAAATCTGATATGATCTCAGGTGTCCTGATAAGCTAAATTTTATTTCCGCTTAATTAATTTTAATAGTTAATATAATAAAATTAATAAAAATATTTAACATGAGAGCCGTGGTAGCTCAAGGATTAAGCACTCGCCGTGAAACTCGAGAAATCCGGGTTTGATCTCCGCCTGTACCAATGAAGTTATTGATTGTAATTTTTGATTTACCCCGTGCTCGGCGGTCAATGAAAACATTGTGAGAAAACCTGCATGTCTGATAAATTAAAAATATATTTCGAAGACGTGCGAAGTATGCCAACATGCATTAGAGCAGTGCGGTAGGCACTTTGTTGACGGAGGACTGTACCCAGCAGTATCACATAATATAAAGGCTGTAACATTACTTTCCTTCAGTTAATATACATAAATTATTATAAAAACTGTACCTATTGAAATGTGCTTGGTTAGCGACATAATTTGAGTTTCATTTTACTTAGAAATTCAAATCAAAAACTGATTATTCTTCTCGACAAGTAACAATCAGCAATGTTAAATAGAAGGCATGTTTATTTATTCAGGCGAACGAGCCTTAACTATGTGGACTATAACAACAATACAGCAATAATCCTGAGGATTGTCTCTTTTGTTTCACATCCTGTTTATTTTTAATAAATTGAAGTGTCAAATAATAAAAATTTTACTTTCAAATCTTTCTTTCTCTCTCTCTCTCTCTCTCTCTCTCTAGCTTTTCTTTAGTAATGTTGTGATGATAGTGATTTTTTAAACTGAACGGTGGTATAGTTGGCGCCTGTTAGTTGGAAGCTATATAAAATTATTTTGACTGGTGTATATATCGAGAACTGTACCTACTGCCGAAGATTGATTTAAATGAAATATTGAAATCTGTCTGTTTTCTCTATATCTTTTATGGATATTTATGTCTATGTATTTTTATCTCTTTATTAATATAGTATAATAATATATGTATTTACCTACTTATTCTATAATACTTAATATTTGCATATAAATGGTATTTATGTATACAGACATAATTCTTAGCAAATTCAGTATTTCTTTTTTTATTATAAGCCTGTGCTTGACTAGAATTCCGACAGATGGTAAGTGGTGATGAAGCCGTAGATGGTTAATCTCGCACTGTCTAAGCGTAAAGCTTCGTTCAGATCTACCAGCACGTGGCGCGCCCAGCACGTAACGTGGCACACACCGCACAGACAACAGTTTTCACATCGCACGCACCCGGCATGAACAGACGGCATCATCTAAACTATAAAGTGCACGTGCTTACAAGATTTGTCATAAATCAAATCCTTCTTACATGAAACTTGAACATGTTCTGCTACTTCTTTCCATGCGTAATCTTTTTTTGGTTGTCACTGTACCTGCGATCACGCATATCATACCAAAATGTATATTAGACACCCGCAGACACGCACCAGCACAGATAAAACATTTTTGTTGAGAATGCTGGCTAGTGCCGACCCGTGTCTGCGCGGACACGCTCCGCTTGCGTGCGCTAGATGTGAATATATATCTTTATATGTAGTGTATAAAAGAATATTATTTTGAATATTATGTTGAAACGAACTGCTCATTTCCTTTGTTAAATTACTTTAGTTTGAGATATTAAAAATTTTAAGTGCCTATAAATTAAAAAAAAAACTTATTGTTTTAAACAGCAGGCTCGTAATGACAATCCACGTTTAAAATATTATAAAAAAAATTCTCAAATTTCCCTACTAACTAACCAGAACTTAGTGTATGAATTTCATTACTTTTAAAATAGAGTTTATTAATTTCTAAAATAGAACATATCCTTTGGCAGATTATACAGAACACTGAAGACTATAATCTGCCCTTATGTCTGGTGTTGGCCTATAAGAAAGTCTTTGATTCAATCGTAATTTGGGCGGTGTTATCCTTGTAGTGGTGCAAATATTTATATAATAACTCTACAATTTCTATCAACTCGAGTACAGAACTTGAGTATGAAACTAATCCAACCACAGTGAGGTGTTTTTTTATTGACAAGGCAAAAATCATGTCTAACGTCCATGTTACAATTATACCAATAGTTGTTGGGACACTACGCTCGAAAGTTGTTGACGAGTTGAAAGTTGTGTATACCTAGGACAAAATATCCAATTTGGTAGGTTCCTTTTCATTCGACCATATGAATCTAACTTGGCTGGACTGCGTTTGAGAAACTGCAACAAATCTTCTTGTCATTGAATAAAACTATGTTTACGGATTTTATCGATTTTAATTTACTATTTTAATTCCAGATGTTTCCGGTGCTTTACAGCAAACCATGGTCACGGCGGGTAACTTTAACCTTTCTCGATCGTATGACCAGCAGTGTACAACTACTTTTTAGTTCCATAATTTATCACTGGCAACACGCCCTAGTTGTACAATTTCGTCTCATAGCTCTAAGAAATAACGGACAAGAAGATTTATATAATGATTTCTTATATTTGCGCAAACACTACACATTGAATAAAACTATTTTTTACGGATTTTATCGCGTTTAGTTTACTATTTTAATTCCCGACGTTTCGGGTGCTTTACAGCAACCCATGGTCACGGGGAGGACCTTATAGTGACCACATCAATACTAAAAATCTTTTATATTTTAAATAAATAGATTAACTTGGCCATCGCATAAAAACACAATGTATCTCTCAAGTAATACATATTATATTAAATTAGATTGTTTAGTGTTGATGACTGATATTTTAGGATGTTGTTAGGTTAGCTGATTACGTAATAACTTGAGACAGAAGAACCCTTAAGTAGGGACTGAATAAATTAACCGACTTGGTATTACATGGATCTCACAACTTTTTACGGTAGAAGAACTGAGTTGCGAGACTTGGTTTTTTTACAAGTTATGTTTTTGATGGCATCTCATTTCTTTTTGTAGATAGATGTATCTAGGAACCTATCTACACCTATTATTCCATTATATTATACATATAAAGGTTCACTAATTCATTCACTGCAAATGTAACTTTGTAATCCTATATATTTATATGGGATTACAAAGTTATTTATTTAGTTGGTGTATCTGAAAACTGGGCAGAAATTGCAAAATATACTAAACACTAATTGTATTCTAAATTTGAAGTTTCTACGTCTGCTAGAAGTGCCTTAGAGTTTTGATGATCGGTCAGTCAGTGAGTGACAAAATTAAGAAACTTTGACTAGTTATAATTCTTAAACTACTGGTTCAAATCTAATGAAATTTGAAACATACCGAGTTTATACAATGCCTACTTGGTTAAATACTGAAAATTCAGACTTCTAGTTTCATCCACAACGAAGTTATAGGGTTTCGAAAATGGCCTGAACTGCTTCGAGAAAAGGATGGTATGGCCGTGCCGCTTTTTTGCTCGACTTGGCGACAGATAACAAACGTGAAATTTGTTTTGTTTATTGATGACTATTTTACGTAAAGCGTGAACAATAATTAATTATAAGCCTATTAGTAAAAAGAATACGAGGTACCGTTTTACCTCGACCTGTTTATTCAACTGTAAATAGGTCAAGGATGATCACTGGGAAGCGTACATCATGCAGTATTTTTTTTTTGATAAAAGTAAGTATCAAGTAAGGCAAAGAGTCAAACGTACTCTATTTTAGGCCTGAGACATGAGTGTCAGCTATTTAAGAGACCAGCTCTTTATGGCTCTCTAACGTATTTTTTAACAACTATTAACTAGTTCCATCTCGACAATCTTTATAGCAAGTTACCATTCATGCAATTTTTTGCGCAAATCCGAGTACCTGGTGTATTTTAAAAAAGTTTAATTATTCTAAAGTAACGAATTAATTATTAATAAATTCATTTTTAAGTTAACACTATTTCTGAATCTGAATGACAAGGTGAGAAATAGTGTGATAATAGAAAAGTGTGGTTTGCATGATGACGTTGTGACAAGGATGAAGCAAGGAATGCTTCAGTGGTTTGGTCATGTAGAAAGAATGAACGAGGAAAGAGTGACAAAGCAAATTTATGTAGCAGGAGTGAAAGGGTCGAAACGGGACACCCTAGATAAATGTTTATCGACCAAATCGGCGATACATTGAAAGTGGGCCAGATTAGGAGTACCCTTAACCGACGAGCGTGTATGCGTAGATATAAGTAAAGGAGGCGAGAGAGGTGTGCCAGGATCGCGTCAAATGGAAGTCCGTAGTCTCTGCCTACCCCTCTGGGTGACAGGCGTGAGTGTTTGTATGTGTATTTCTTTATTTTAAAAAGTATCGGGACGTACTCGACCGACACGAACTAAGCAGTCAGAGGCGGGGGTACGCACGCACAGCGGTTAGATAGCTCAACAAACCTTAAGAGAGGGGGCATGATTGGTAACAATACCAAATCATAAACCATCACCATCCTCATCTTCATTGTCTTTCCCTTGTTTTTAAATAGCTCGCGGCCTGAAAGGCCTGTGACAGATGTAGTTGTTAGAGCCGCATAGGCTCAGCAACAACATCTAGGTTACGTGCATACGACGTCGTGCTAAATTGGAAAACTGATTTCAGAAAATTCGCTTAGTTAAAGTAAGCAGCAGTGGTTGTAAGGACAGCTAGGTTTAAATAAATATATATATTGTGACAGCCTTTCAAAAGTCCACTGCTGGACATAGGCCAACCCTAGACTACCTAATTGGGAGGGGGGGGGGGGGGAGTTTGGAAGTGGATATTCTTACACCACCAATATACGATTAATCTATTTTGTACAACACGGGCAACCTAAGTACAATTTATCAGTACTTACCAGTACTCTTACTACAGTCTTACCAGACCGAACTGTTTTTATCACGGCACTAAAAGATAATATAACGAGGAATTCTATTAAAACATTCACGTTACATGTCAAGTAAATCGTAAAGCAGAACAGCGATACCTGTGTGAAGTCAGCGAAGTGAAATACTATTTATTCTGTTGGTTCTCCTCTTTACTTTACTATAATTTTCATACATACAACAAGTAGGAAGTAGAGATACTATTAAAGGTCTTTTCTTTTTGTATAAAAGGTTACCTCCACATTAGAATTTTCTCATGTATTGTGGGGGCAGTTTACATACATTAATTTTACAAGGACAAACATCCAGACACGTAACATTTAGTTTTATAGGATAACTAGCTGGCCAGGCAGACGTTGTTCTGCCCTCTCCGACGACCCTGTGTCCTATAAAATTATTAAATTCGTAATAAAAAATATTGAGGGTCACTTATAGGGATGAAAACTATCCTATCTCTCAAGTTGGACCAAACTGCACACAGTGTACAAAATTTCATTGCAATGAGTTTAGTAGTTTAGGAGTTCGTCGCGGACAAACAATGTGACACGTAATTTTTTCATATAAAGAAGATGATAACAAACGATTATAAATTCCACCTATTCTAAAGTATGAATCAAAATGCAGATGTGTTGTCACCCGTGAGGACTAAGATAGAATTCCTCGTGTCCAGTAAAAAGGGTCTCCGGTTCTCTATACTCATCATACGAAACATAGCAGCGTTAAGCTGCTATTTTACTGTGGTATTCCATGAGATTGTGGTTCTTCCCCGGTCCTTATTTGTAGGCCATACAAATACTTTTCCGTGCGGGATTCTAACCTGCGGTCCTTAGTGCTGCAACTCACTGCTAAGCTACTGTGTCACGGAGCCATCAAAGTCTTGAAGGCTATTATTATTACATGCACTTAGCTTTGTTTATTTAGAAATAGCGGTGGGAATTGAAGGGATATCCAAAAATATATTTTTAGAAACTAAGTCGAAATCCGTAATTGCAATGGTGTATTAAACGTAAAACGTTTATCCTTATAATAACTTCATCTGCTTTAATTTCAGTTCAACTACATTATTCACTCATGCAGTTACGAGAAACATAACTGTATTAAGACGTGAACATTATTTAAGTTCCGTCAGTTTAGGAGTATGAATCAATGATTAAATATCTAAGTTGAGTTAAAATTCATAATCTGTATGGTCTCATTTACGGCTTTCGAGTATTATTATTTAATACCTTGAATTATTTAACTCTAAAATACGTTAATTTTGTTAAAATTGTGTGTTATTTTATATTTATTTACAAAAAATTTAATTTCGATTAATGAAATTAGTTAAAGTTAAAGTAGTAAAAAGGCTAACCAGTAATCAGCAATTTAATTTCCGTTTTTCGTAAAACAAGTTTGAATGAAAAAATGAGTACTGTGCAACTTGATCTGAGAAGTCTGTGTTCATTGATAACTATAGATAATTAATTTATTAATATAATCCTGAGCAGCTTCATTAATATTTATGTCTACCAGACAATTTGGAAGTCTGTTTCTTACGACTTCGCTTGGAATATAAATGTGATTTACTATCTAATATTATTATACAATAATTCACGAGAGTATTACGCGTAGGTAGTGCGTAAGATAAAGGGCTATTGTATGTGTTTATGATTTACAGCAACATTATTTTTAACTATGTGTTGTATTTAAGGCATACATGATATGTTGCCATGCCGCTTCATTTCATGACACACAAAGGGAATAATGGTAAGGTTATGTAACAAGAAAAACGTCAAAATAATAATCTTGTCTAATCTAAGTTTATAATATTAAATACGAAGTGGGATAGTAATGGGAACATAGTGTATTATTTGACTATTTACAAACGGAAATATCTGATACAATAAACACAGAATATATTATATTGAAATTCTCTTTAACGAGTTTTTACTTTGTGAACGTTCCACAGTTCTAAATACTTTACATCTTGCATATAAACTAAAGAGCACAGTGCTTTTTACTGTTGCTGTTGGCATTTTAATGTAGAATAGTTGGAAATTTTCTTGCGTACTCGAAACATTATCGTCATTTTTATTTATTTATGTACATAGAACAAGATACAGAAACAGTCATGAGTTCGTACAAACTTTCTAGTTATTCCATAATTTGACCCACAAAGAAAATAAATTAAAAAGGCAAAGTTAGTGCATACATTATTAATTACTACCACTAATTAATAAAATAAATAATATACAAAATGTTACGTAAATTATATTAAATAATACTATAAATAAAACTATAATAATACATAGTATAGATAATAGTACGGAATAGATAATAGTATAAGTACAGAAAAACTCACTCTCTGATAGCACACCTGCGAGTTTAAACGTAGTTACAACGTCGCTAATGTTCGTAATAATTTGCACGCCTCGGATGCGATCGTCCTTAAAGTAGCCTACTAATTGTTGCGGCGCGCGTATTAAATCATAATGCACCTTACGTCCGCGTGTGAGAGTCTGTATCACTTAGCCCGTTACGGTCATTTGTTAAGGCCGCTCCTACTGTAGGGTTAGGTGTTGTGAGAAAACAAATTGAATCCTTTGATATTAGTTGGTAGTAGAATGCACCGAGGTGTTAAGCAATGTATTAGTAATTTGCTGATAATAAGAACATTATTGTTCAATGTGAGGTAAGTTTAAAGTATTACCTACTACTACTACCCACTCATACTTTATTACTATGATGTGCTGTGTGATGCCGGTAGAGTAGACGGTGGTAGAGCCACGCAGCAGCTTTTGCTGTTGCACGTATGGGCCGGCTCGAGCCGGGTTAGTACCACGACCTCACAGAATACCGGCGTGAAGTGGAAGTTCTGCTTCCGCGTTTCGTCTGGTGGGTGCAGGTGACCGGAGGCCCAATCCCCCCCCCCCCCCATCAACATGGTAACGGAATTACATCATTAACTACCCCAGGAGGGTACCAGTATACCCCTGGAGAATCCCTCGCTGAGCATCCACGACCATGCTATTCCACTCCTGAGCGTGGGTGCTCAGGCTGCCCCGCGTATTCTGGGGGGTGGGGGTGTGGACTCAAAATTCCGCTAACATAACTGCTTGGGGCAAACTGAGCAACAAGACCAAGGCGACCCCTGCCACGCTATCCGTGAATTCAATTTCTTCAACATCAGGGGACTTCACTCGAACCTAAACGCCTTCTACCATCTCGAGACGGCGAAGCCGGCCTTGCTCTTTCTGACCGAGACGAGGTGTCCTCCCCGGCTGATACTTCGTATCTCTCCTGCCCGGGGTACAAATTGGAGCACTCCTTTGTGGCTCGGGCTGGAGTTTGCGTGTATGTCTGAGAGGACATCTGTTCTCGACGCCTCGGCAGTCTTGAAGGTTCAGACCTGTCCATCCTTTGGCTACGCGTAGACAGCGACGACCATCCGCGCGTCTACGTGTGCCTCTATAGGTCCCATAGCGGTAATGCCGAAACAGACCGACTCATCGACCACGTCCAAATGGCTACAGATTCCTTGCTACAACAGGTCCCATCCGCAGAGATCGTGATCATTGGCGAATTTAACGCCCACCACGCCGAATGGCTCGGTTCACTTTTAACCGATCATGCGGGGAGATCTGTTTATGACTTTGCCTTGGCATATGGTCTGACACAACTAGTTACATCGCCTACGCGGATTCCAGATGTTGAGGATCATACACTTTCCCTGTTGGACCTTCTGCTGACCTCTCATCCGGACGGATATCAGGTTTCCGTCGATGCCCCTCTTGGCTCTTCGGACCATTGTCTGATCCGGAGTGTGGTGCCACTCACGCTCCCCTCGCGGTTGCGTTCTGCAGGTTGCCGCCGTGTTTGGCATTACAGGTTGGCGGATTGGGACGAAATGCGGTCTTTCTTTGCTTCCTACCCATGGGGGCGGGTTTACTTCTCGCCGGATGATCCCAGCGCTGTTGCTGACTCTGTCACTGATGTGGTGCTACAGGGAATGGAACTATTTATTCCATCATCTGTGGTACCCATCGGAGGCAGATCACAGCCTTGGTTTGGTCGCTCCTGTAAAACTGCATTACGCAGTAAGCACGAGTGTTATCAAGCCTGGGCTGCGGCTTCGGAGACTCGGGATGTGAACACCAGCACACTTAAAAAGAAGTATAACTTCGCCTCCAGGTCCTTCAAAAGAGTTATTGCCACGGCAAAGTCAGAGCACATAGGCAGAATTGGCGAGAAACTAGTTCGCCTTCCTTCGGGAACCCGTGCATTCTGGTCTCTCGCCAAGGCTGTCCAAGGGAATTTATGTAAGCCAACATTACCATCTCTGCACAGAGAGGACGACTCACTGGCCCACGACGTAAAAGAGAAAGCCGACCTTTTAGGCTCCCTTTTTGCGTCCAACTCGACTGTTGATGACGGGGGGAACACACCGCCGACCATCCCGCGGTGTGAGTGCTCCATGCCGGATGTGCGGTTCTCACAACGCTCGGTTCGCAGGGCACTCCTCTCCCTTGACATCCACAAGTCGAGTGGGCCTGATGGAATCCCCCCATTTGTGCTGAGGACGTGTGATCCCGAGTTGGCACCGGTTCTCACGCATCTTTTCCGGTACTCCTACTCCCTAGGCGTAGTTCCGAAATCATAGAAGACAGCTTTTGTCCACCCGATCCCTAAAAAAAGCAACCGCTCAGACCTGTCCAACTACAGGCCTATCGCCATCACCCCCTTGTTCTCCAAAATAATGGAATCCGTTATAAACTGCCACCTCATGCGGTACCTTGAGGATCACCAGCTGATTAGTGACCGCCAGTACGGTTTTCGTCGGGGTCGATCAGCTGGTGATCTTCTGGTCTACTTAACTCATAGATGGGCGGAGGCAGTAGAGTCCAAGGGGGAGGCATTGGCCGTTAGTTTGGACATTGCGAAGGCCTTCGATCGGGTTTGGCACAAAGCGCTTCTTTCGAAGCTCCCTTCCTATGGGCTTCCCGAGAAATTATGCAATTGGATCACCAGCTTTCTTGCAGATCGGAGCATCAAGGTCGTTATAGACGGTGCATGCTCCGACTACAAGCCTATTAACGCTGGTGTTCCACAAGGCTGCGTGCTATCATCAACGCTGTTTCTTCTGCATATTGTGACGCCTCATAATTATTATTAATAAATAATAATTAAATTCATTATACAAACATTTAAAATAAGTCATAGAAATTATAATTTAAACAATAAAATGCAAATAATAAGCATAGAGTTCAAAAATATCCATTTGGAATATTGAATATTATATATATTAGTAAACGCATAAAATGTCTCTAAAAATCTCTAAATTTATTAAAAACCTGCTTAAAATGTTCAAAATGTATCAAATCATATAAATACAAGGCGATTATATTGCAATAACAAAGATAAATAACATTTGTAATATAATAGAAAAAATGGATTAAAATTTTTCTAAGTTGATGAAGGAGTTCGTGTAATAATTGGAAAATTTCTAAGTTAATGAACGTGTTCTTGTAATGTTCCCTTATATTGGGGCGTTGTCGGAGACACATACCCAAGGTTGTACATATATATGGGGTGGTCGGCTGACCGACTGCTAGTACTAAGGTTGCACAATGACTAGTCCTATATTAGGGACTTAACATAGTAAGGTCTGACGAACCAAAGCATTAATATAGAAGGTCTCTATGATGCATAAGCATTATGATAGCAGAGTTATGACTTGAAGTCCCATATGAATAAGACATACAGTAGTATGGTCTATGAAATAAAGCAAATATGTGGAAGGTCTCAAATATGTAAAAGCATTATATTGAAAGAAATGGGACTTGAAAAGGATTATTATAGTGGCGTGTAGGTTGCTTCGCAGCCTCTGAGACCGAGGTAAACTTGGACTCACTAACCGATGTGTCCTAGACATATCATCTTAGTGCCGGTGGTAAGCGGGTTTGTTGTAGCAATACGACTTGCCCGTGGACATCGCACACCCCTACCGGTTGTGGACGGCGTCTTAGCGCATAGCGTTATGATACGTCGGCTATCTTTCGGATTAGGGTGAGTGTGTTTGGTAGTACTTTTAAGTGCAGCAAGCATACTCAACTTCATGTCTTAGTGCAATAGCGCTATGATACGTGGAGTTTTGGCTACTGACGTCTTAGTACCGTACTACTATGATACGTTAGTGGTATTTTTAGTTAACAACATTATCAAATTTTGTTACCAAAGTCGATAGGGATCATGTGGGTGTGTTGTGAGGGGGCGCCATCCGTATGATAGTTGCATTGATGCTTACTGATACTTGCAGTATTGTGTCTTGTGATGGATCTGCGGGTGTGCTGCACTTGATTCGATGCATCTTGTGGTTCTGGTCGATGGAGGTATGCAGGTGGTGATGTCTGCTGGGACTGTATGGGGGACCTTGGGATGGTGTAAGCCCGACGATAGTCGTATTGATGCTTGTTGCATTCTGTAGCATTGCGTCTCTACGATGGTTGTTTGGCGGGTCGCTATTCTCAATGGCGCTCTCTGCGTCTTGGTTTGACTCACAACCTAAGTAGCTTTGCCCAAGTCGGGTCCCTTCATTGCGGGGCTGCAGACTGTCTGCCCTCCATGATGTTTTATATAACAACTTAATAATATATCTCTATAAAGTTCCCACCTTTGAGAGATTGAAGGCAACTTGTTGGTGGGTGAGACAAACATGATCGAAAAATGCATATACTCAACGTCAGAGACACAAACCCTTTCTGATGGCGAATTATTAATATTATCTTATAACTGCCTATTGGCTATATCTGCCATTGTATTGGTTGGTGGAGCATATGTGTTGACCTCATGCGGGTGGTAGCTGGAGGGAGAATCTGAGGAGGCTCTCAAGGCTGCGGCCGAAAGCCGCGCAACGTGGGACCCCATTCCCTTGAGGTGAGCGGTAGACTCATGACACGCTCTGCGGCCAATTGGCCGTGCTGACCATGCAATTGGTGGTGATGCCTTACACTTACATCACGTCTGCAGGAACGGCGGTCTGGCAGGTGGTGGCGCTCACGGAAGGCTTTTTATGGTCAGTGTGCCGATTTTTGCCTAACCCGTGTGACGTACATTTCACTGTGGCTGGATTTGATCGTATTCTGTATGGCGTTTACACGCATTGACATGCGCGACTTCGGTCGATGTTTGTGCTTACGCACTGTCAAGGGGCCAAGTCCTCTTTTACTGGTTCGCCAGTTATTTTGCTGTGGACTACGGTCCAGATCCAACTTAGCGTACCCTTCGGGGGGAGCGCATTAAAATGGTTGGCGCTCACCGTGCGCGGCGTGTGTGGGGCCGTGTACCTCCTCCACATTTTTTTTTAAAATGTGGGAGAGCGAAGCCCTTGTAACTGGTATTTGATATAAATATTGTGAGCCTTTTCCAAGCGGGAAGGGATTAATTAATAAGGAATTGATTGTTGTGAACCAGATACAAGTGGAATAGGGACAATTTATTGTTCTTAACCTTTTTGAGCTCTGTCTTCGTGAACGGGGTTCTCTAGCTTATAAGACTCTACCAACAGTTTTCGATTGCTCTCGTGAATATTCATTCTTCCAAGATACACCTAAAAGAACTAAGTTACTATACAAACACAACGTAAAAAAGGGTCCTAACTAAGACGATCACGCCATAAATTTA
This sequence comes from Parnassius mnemosyne, assembly GCA_963668995.1. Lineage (NCBI taxonomy): Eukaryota > Metazoa > Arthropoda > Insecta > Lepidoptera > Papilionidae > Parnassius > Parnassius mnemosyne. The sequence continues at coordinate 15,574,298 of CAVLGL010000159.1, forward strand.
TTAAACGGCCTATATTTAAACCTTTAGAAAGATCAAGTTATACTGGTCACGTAAATTAGATATATTTATATATCTTACAGATATAGATTCTAAAGAAATACAAGTATAAGTGGATATATAGTAGAAGAGAAAAAAAGATGGGGGGGGGTTCGTTACAATTTGGTGCCGTGACCAGGATGGAGGTTAAATTTTAAATAGGAGGCCGGTAATATAAAATTATGAAGTAGGCTATATGCCTACAATTTGTTGTCCGTGAAATGGAGAGGTGTCTTGGAGAGCGGTGTTTGCTGGGGGTGGTTGAGAGTCTGGGGGTGGGGCTTAAATATTAAAATTGAGTAATAATATAGGAGGTGTGTGCATAACGGAACAAAATAATAAAAAGTGAAATAAGCGGAAAGACTCAATTAAACTAAGTGAAGGACACAAAAAGTGTAAAAAAAAAAAAAAACAAGTGGTAATAAAAATTAAAAATGGCTAAAAATAAGAAAAAATCCACCTCAATTAAGGCTAAGCCTAAAGATGAGATGAAAATGCTTCAGAAATTAATTAAGAATGCAGTGAAAACCTTTGAGGTTAAAATAAAGGATCTTGAGGAAAAATTTATTAACCAAACGAAAGATTACCAAATTAAAATAAATCAAGGAGAGGTGTCCGGGGCGAGCACCTCTCATGTAAATGATCCTAGACAAAATATTGTATATAATGTACATAATGTAACAATCGAAAAGCCGAAATTTGGAAATGGAAATACTCATCCAGTATCATTTTTGGAAGATCTCACCAATTATTTAAAGAAAGTTCCATCTAATGGTCTCGAAATTTCGATAGCACAAGAGTGCTTAGTAGGTGAAGCCAAGTATTGGGCTCGCATTAATAATGTGCGTTGGACAACTTTTGATGATTTTAAAGCTGACTTCCTAAGAGTGTTTTGGGGTGAAGAAGAACAAAATAAAGTAAAGAGATTCCTTGTGCAAAATAAATGGAATAGAAGTACACACCCCACCATGGTTAGTTATTTTCTTTATGTGGTTGAGAAGGCACAAACATTATCATATCCGATACCTGAAAAACAATTAGTAACTGATGTCATCAGACATTATCCTAAAACTGTGCAGCAATTATGGAGAATAGCTAAAATTGAGACAATAATAGACACGACAGATTTCTTAAGAAACTTAGATGACATCGACAAACAAGATGAAGGTCGTGAACCTTACTATAATGAGAAAAGGAGGAAGTTTAATAATAATACGGAGCAAAAACTTAAAGAAATACAACGATCATACAAAACATGGCGTAAACCCGAAGAGGGAAAAAAGAAGGTTAATGAAGTACATGAAATACATTTCACTAATGACCAACCTGATGTTACGGCCCCTGAGCCAAATTTAGAGCTGTAGAGGTCGAACTAGTTCCCGATTCGACCCCTTACAATGTAAAAGGGAACAAAGCATTAAATATGTTATTAAAACTGGGTTGGCGACCTGGTCAAACATTGGGTAAAAACAATAGAGGGTTGCGAAAACCTATTACTTTAAAAGCAAATTTTAACAGAGAAGGCCTTGGTTATAACGACAATGTAAATAGCATATTAAACACCTTAAAAGCCAGGTCAGACTTGCCCATAACGGAGTTATTCGTGCAAACCGTCTTCGAGGAAGACGAAGATAAATATCAAAGGGAATTTATAGGGAATATGAGATCTGAAATTAAAGTTTCAATATTTGACAAAGAAATAGACGCGCTCCTCGACACTGGGAGCGATGTTACATGCATTTCAGAAAGTTTATATTTACAAATTAAAGATAATAATCGTAAAATATCAATAATGCCAGTTAAAGCAATGCAAATAAAAGGTGCTGTTGGGCAGCGCAGCACAAAAATACAACAGATAATCATATTGCCTATAAAGATAGATGAAGTAGTCTTTGAAACACAAACTTTAATTGTAGGTAATTTAATAAGACCTTTAATATTAGGCTTTGACTGGCTCAAGAGAAATAAAATATTGATTGATTTGAGAAGTACTACTGTTGGAATAGAAATTAAAGTGAAAAACAAAGACTACTTTATACCTTTCAAATGTAATAATAAATCTGTATTACGTAATAACTGCATTAAACAATGTACCGATGATCCCTTAATAAATATAAAAATAGGATCTACATTGGAGGTCTCTGAAAGGGCAAAACTTAGTAAGGTTTTGGAAAAGCATAAGAATATGTTTTCGAGCAAATTGGGAAGAGCCAATTGCTATGAGCATAAAATTGAAATGATCGATGATGAACCTATAGTTACTAGGTCCTATCCCATTCCATATGCATATAGAGCGAAAATGGAAGAAAAGTTAAATGAAATGGAACAAGCTGGTATCATCACAAGGACATCAACGCCTTACAGTAGTCCATTGACATTCACTCTTAAAAAAGACGGCTCAATTAGAGTTCTTCTTGATGCCAGAAGCATAAATAAGAAAATGGTTGCAGAAACAGAGAAACCACCTATACAATTAGATGTTTTGAATTCATTTCACAGAGCGAATTATATCACTAACATTGACTTAAATAATGCATATTTTCAAATTCCGATAAATAAAGATGGTAGAAAATATACTGGATTCACATTCAATGGAAAGTCATATGTATATAATGTTTTGCCGCAAGGATTAAAAACATCAGTAGGAAGCTTTAGCAGAGCCATGAATTTAATATTAGGACCAGAAGTCCAAGAATTTTGTGTGAACTATTTAGATGATCTAGCCATTATTACAACAGGAACGTTAGATAAACATTTGGAGCACATTGATATTGTTTTAAGTAAATTGAACAAAGCTGGCTTAACGTGTAACTTGCAGAAATGTGAATTTATTTGTAAAGAAATTAAAATGCTGGGTTTTATAATTTCAACAGAAGGCATAAAGACAGATCCCGATAAGATTCGAGCGATCCAAGAGTTTCCAGCACCTAAAAAGATTAAACAATTAAGGGCCTTTTTAGGTCTATGCAATTTTTATAGAAGGTTTATACCAAATTACAGCGAGAGCATAATACCGCTCTGTGAATTACTTAAAAAGGGACGAAAGTTCCAATGGAGCGGTAAAGAACAGAAGGCATTTGATTTTATAAAACAACAATTTATTAATACAATACAATTGCATCATCCAGACTTTAATAAGCCGTATTATTTGCAAACAGATTGTTCCGGTGTGGGTATGGCCGGAGTACTATATCAGATAGATGATAATAATGAAATGAGAATTTTAGGCTATCATAGTAAAGCCTTAAAAGGCCCCGAATTAAATTGGTCTGTTACTGAACAAGAGTTTTATGCTGTAATAAGCTGCCTAAAGAAATTTGAAACATATTTGCGGGGCAGTAAAGTAATAATACTAACTGATCATAAAGCATTATTGTTTATTAATAATATGAAGTTATTCAATGGTAGAGTAACCCGATGGATTTTGTATATAGAACAATTTAATTATGAAGTACAGCATATATCGGGTAGACGTAATATTGTTGCAGATGTGCTATCACGTTATCCTCCTGATGGTGATTTAATACAAGAGGATAAAAATAATAGTTTAGAAATTGCTTACACAGAGAGCGAACCGAATATTGAGTTGATAGAAAAATTAAAATCCTTAACAGTATATCAATTACAAGATTCAGAGTCGTTGGCTATTATTGAAAAGTTAAAGACATTAAATACTTCCATAATAAAACAAAACAATAAATTTAAAAGATATAGTTTGAAAAATGATGTATTATATTACAAAACGAATTTACAAGAAGTAATATATTTACCTAAAGCATTGAGACAAGATATTATAAATCAAGTGCATGTCGAAATGGGTCATCAAGGACCCTATAAGGTAATTAAATATGTGAGAGACAGATTCTTTTGGAAAGGTTTAACAAAAGATATTAAAAACCAATTAAGGGCTTGTCATTTATGTCAGTTATCTAAGAAAAGCAATATAACATATGTGGGTCCCTGCAAATCTATAATAACAGAAAACATTGGCGATATAGTCATGGCAGACTTATATGGACCGCTTGTATCAGGTACCTTTGGGTACACTTTCATATTTGTCATTCAAGATTCATTCAGTAAATTTATCAAATTATATCCTTTAAAACAGTCAACAGCAAAGTCTGTTGTAACAAAAGTAAAGCATTTTGTTGAGATTATAAAGCCCAAGGCAATAATGACAGATAATGGAAAACAGTTCGTAAGTAATCACTGGAAACAATCAATGAGTGAATTAAATATAAAGCCAATATATACCACAGTTAGAAATCCTAGACCAAATACAACAGAGCGAGTAAATAAAGAGTTGAGCAGATTATTTAGGACGTTTTGTCATACTAACCACAAAGATTGGGCGTTAATATTGCCGAAATTAGAAGAATTGTATAATAATTCTTATCACAATAGTACAGGCTTCACGCCTTGTGAGATTCTTTATGGTGAGTCTAATGAGATGTCTTTTGACAAAGTAATTTCCAAAAGTAAAGACAAACATAATGTCGAACAAATTAGACAACAAGTGCGTAAAAATTTAAAAGAGGCAAGTCGAATAAGAAACATAAAATTTGATAAGCGAAATAGATTAATAAAATATAATATTGGTGACTTAGTAAAAATTTCAAGATCTAGTAGATCAGACGCTGATAATAAAGTTATGAGTAAGTTCAATTTGGCATATGAAGGACCTTATGTAATAGCAGCCGTACCATTTGACAATGTATATACCTTAGCAAATCCAGAGACAAACGAAATTAGAGGAATTTTTAATGCTATTCACTTATTAAAATATTTTAAATAATAATTTCTTTTTGTATAAATTAAAATAATTAAATAAATATTGTAACATAAAAGGGTTTTGTGGGTGGCCCATGGAAATAATTGTTTAAGTTAAAGGTCTAAAATTATTAAAGTTATGAGCAAGAGATTTGTTATATGATAGTAGAACGTTATTAATATATAATGAAGAGTTGTAAATATAGATCGTAAGATAATTTTTTAATCATTTTTATTAAATAAATATGGGAGTTGGGTCAGGGCGAATGGCTCAAACACATTTATCCTATGTGGTATCGAACTGACCTCAACAAATATCCAACTGGATTATAAAGTGGACATAAAGTGTGACACTATCGAAATAATGTTTCAAAGATTTAAAGATAAATTAATAAAATAAGAAATCGACAATTGACTGCAAATTTTATTAACAACACGATATACAATAACTTGAATTATGGTGTTATCACATTGTGATAATTGTGGTTGAAGGGGTGTTGGTGGCGGCCATTCTCTGGGGCAGGGGGATTTGATAACATATGCCGTATTGTAACAGATTAAAAGAGGAAAGAACAGATATATAAACAATTATTTGAGTGTAGTGTATATGCTCTCAAAATACTAAAATTTTATATTAACGACTCCACTATGTGGATCATTAACATAAAATTTGGGGGTGGATTGTGACGCCTCATAATTATTATTAATAAATAATAATTAAATTCATTATACAGACATTTAAAAAAGTCATAGAAATTATAATTTAAACAATAAAATGCAAATAATAAGCATAGAGTTCAAAAATATCCATTTGGAATATTGAATATTATATATATTAGTAAACGCATAAAATGTCTCTAAAAATCTCTAAATTTATTAAAAACCTGCTTAAAATGTTCAAAATGTATCAAATCATATAAATACAAGGCGATTATATTGCAATAACAAAGATAAATAACATTTGTAATATAATAGAAAAAATGGATTAAAATTTTTCTAAGTTGATGAAGGAGTTCGTGTAATAATTGGAAAATTTCTAAGTTAATGAACGTGTTCTTGTAATGTTCCCTTATATTGGGGCGTTGTCGGAGACACATACCCAAGGTTGTACATATATATGGGGTGGTCGGCTGACCGACTGCTAGTACTAAGGTTGCACAATGACTAGTCCTATATTAGGGACTTAACATAGTAAGGTCTGACGAACCAAAGCATTAATATAGAAGGTCTCTATGATGCATAAGCATTATGATAGCAGAGTTATGACTTGAAGTCCCATATGAATAAGACATACAGTAGTATGGTCTATGAAATAAAGCAAATATGTGGAAGGTCTCAAATATGTAAAAGCATTATATTGAAAGAAATGGGACTTGAAAAGGATTATTATAGTGGCGTGTAGGTTGCTTCGCAGCCTCTGAGACCGAGGTAAACTTGGACTCACTAACCGATGTGTCCTAGACATATCATCTTAGTGCCGGTGGTAAGCGGGTTTGTTGTAGCAATACGACTTGCCCGTGGACATCGCACACCCCTACCGGTTGTGGACGGCGTCTTAGCGCATAGCGTTATGATACGTCGGCTATCTTTCGGATTAGGGTGAGTGTGTTTGGTAGTACTTTTAAGTGCAGCAAGCATACTCAACTTCATGTCTTAGTGCAATAGCGCTATGATACGTGGAGTTTTGGCTACTGACGTCTTAGTACCGTACTACTATGATACGTTAGTGGTATTTTTAGTTAACAACATTATCAAATTTTGTTACCAAAGTCGATAGGGATCATGTGGGTGTGTTGTGAGGGGGCGCCATCCGTATGATAGTTGCATTGATGCTTACTGATACTTGCAGTATTGTGTCTTGTGATGGATCTGCGGGTGTGCTGCACTTGATTCGATGCATCTTGTGGTTCTGGTCGATGGAGGTATGCAGGTGGTGATGTCTGCTGGGACTGTATGGGGGACCTTGGGATGGTGTAAGCCTGACGATAGTCGTATTGATGCTTGTTGCATTCTGTAGCATTGCGTCTCTACGATGGTTGTTTGGCGGGTCGCTATTCTCAATGGCGCTCTCTGCGTCTTGGTTTGACTCACAACCTAAGTAGCTTTGCCCAAGTCGGGTCCCTTCATTGCGGGGCTGCAGACTGTCTGCCCTCCATGATGTTTTATATAACAACTTAATAATATATCTCTATAAAGTTCCCACCTTTGAGAGATTGAAGGCAACTTGTTGGTGGGTGAGACAAACATGATCGAAAAATGCATATACTCAACGTCAGAGACACAAACCCTTTCTGATGGCGAATTATTAATATTATCTTATAACTGCCTATTGGCTATATCTGCCATTGTATTGGTTGGTGGAGCATATGTGTTGACCTCATGCGGGTGGTAGCTGGAGGGAGAATCTGAGGAGGCTCTCAAGGCTGCGGCCGAAAGCCGCGCAACGTGGGACCCCATTCCCTTGAGGTGAGCGGTAGACTCATGACACGCTCTGCGGCCAATTGGCCGTGCTGACCATGCAATTGGTGGTGATGCCTTACACTTACATCACGTCTGCAGGAACGGCGGTCTGGCAGGTGGTGGCGCTCACGGAAGGCTTTTTATGGTCAGTGTGCCGATTTTTGCCTAACCCGTGTGACGTACATTTCACTGTGGCTGGATTTGATCGTATTCTGTATGGCGTTTACACGCATTGACATGCGCGACTTCGGTCGATGTTTGTGCTTACGCACTGTCAAGGGGCCAAGTCCTCTTTTACTGGTTCGCCAGTTATTTTGCTGTGGACTACGGTCCAGATCCAACTTAGCGTACCCTTCGGGGGGAGCGCATTAAAATGGTTGGCGCTCACCGTGCGCGGCGTGTGTGGGGCCGTGTACCTCCTCCACATTTTTTTTTAAAATGTGGGAGAGCGAAGCCCTTGTAACTGGTATTTGATATAAATATTGTGAGCCTTTTCCAAGCGGGAAGGGATTAATTAATAAGGAATTGATTGTTGTGAACCAGATACAAGTGGAATAGGGACAATTTATTGTTCTTAACCTTTTTGAGCTCTGTCTTCGTGAACGGGGTTCTCTAGCTTATAAGACTCTACCAACAGTTTTCGATTGCTCTCGTGAATATTCATTCTTCCAAGATACACCTAAAAGAACTAAGTTACTATACAAACACAACGTAAAAAAGGGTCCTAACTAAGACGATCACGCCATAAATTTATTAAACGGCCTATATTTAAACCTTTAGAAAGATCAAGTTATACTGGTCACGTAAATTAGATATATTTATATATCTTACAGATATAGATTCTAAAGAAATACAAGTATAAGTGGATATATAGTAGAAGAGAAAAAAAGATGGGGGGGGGGGTTCGTTACAATTTGGTGCCGTGACCAGGATGGAGGTTAAATTTTAAATAGGAGGCCGGTAATATAAAATTATGAAGTAGGCTATATGCCTACAATTTGTTGTCCGTGAAATGGAGAGGTGTCTTGGAGAGCGGTGTTTGCTGGGGGTGGTTGAGAGTCTGCGGGTGGGGCTTAAATATTAAAATTGAGTAATAATATAGGAGGTGTGTGCATAACGGAACAAAATAATAAAAAGTGAAATAAGCGGAAAGACTCAATTAAACTAAGTGAAGGACACAAAAAGTGTAAAAAAAAAAAAAAAACAAGTGGTAATAAAAATTAAAAATGGCTAAAAATAAGAAAAAATCCACCTCAATTAAGGCTAAGCCTAAAGATGAGATGAAAATGCTTCAGAAATTAATTAAGAATGCAGTGAAAACCTTTGAGGTTAAAATAAAGGATCTTGAGGAAAAATTTATTAACCAAACGAAAGATTACCAAATTAAAATAAATCAAGGAGAGGTGTCCGGGGCGAGCACCTCTCATGTAAATGATCCTAGACAAAATATTGTATATAATGTACATAATGTAACAATCGAAAAGCCGAAATTTGGAAATGGAAATACTCATCCAGTATCATTTTTGGAAGATCTCACCAATTATTTAAAGAAAGTTCCATCTAATGGTCTCGAAATTTCGATAGCACAAGAGTGCTTAGTAGGTGAAGCCAAGTATTGGGCTCGCATTAATAATGTGCGTTGGACAACTTTTGATGATTTTAAAGCTGACTTCCTAAGAGTGTTTTGGGGTGAAGAAGAACAAAATAAAGTAAAGAGATTCCTTGTGCAAAATAAATGGAATAGAAGTACACACCCCACCATGGTTAGTTATTTTCTTTATGTGGTTGAGAAGGCACAAACATTATCATATCCGATACCTGAAAAACAATTAGTAACTGATGTCATCAGACATTATCCTAAAACTGTGCAGCAATTATGGAGAATAGCTAAAATTGAGACAATAATAGACACGACAGATTTCTTAAGAAACTTAGATGACATCGACAAACAAGATGAAGGTCGTGAACCTTACTATAATGAGAAAAGGAGGAAGTTTAATAATAATACGGAGCAAAAACTTAAAGAAATACAACGATCATACAAAACATGGCGTAAACCCGAAGAGGGAAAAAAGAAGGTTAATGAAGTACATGAAATACATTTCACTAATGACCAACCTGATGTTACGGCCCCTGAGCCAAATTTAGAGCTGTAGAGGTCGAACTAGTTCCCGATTCGACCCCTTACAATGTAAAAGGGAACAAAGCATTAAATATGTTATTAAAACTGGGTTGGCGACCTGGTCAAACATTGGGTAAAAACAATAGAGGGTTGCGAAAACCTATTACTTTAAAAGCAAATTTTAACAGAGAAGGCCTTGGTTATAACGACAATGTAAATAGCATATTAAACACCTTAAAAGCCAGGTCAGACTTGCCCATAACGGAGTTATTCGTGCAAACCGTCTTCGAGGAAGACGAAGATAAATATCAAAGGGAATTTATAGGGAATATGAGATCTGAAATTAAAGTTTCAATATTTGACAAAGAAATAGACGCGCTCCTCGACACTGGGAGCGATGTTACATGCATTTCAGAAAGTTTATATTTACAAATTAAAGATAATAATCGTAAAATATCAATAATGCCAGTTAAAGCAATGCAAATAAAAGGTGCTGTTGGGCAGCGCAGCACAAAAATACAACAGATAATCATATTGCCTATAAAGATAGATGAAGTAGTCTTTGAAACACAAACTTTAATTGTAGGTAATTTAATAAGACCTTTAATATTAGGCTTTGACTGGCTCAAGAGAAATAAAATATTGATTGATTTGAGAAGTACTACTGTTGGAATAGAAATTAAAGTGAAAAACAAAGACTACTTTATACCTTTCAAATGTAATAATAAATCTGTATTACGTAATAACTGCATTAAACAATGTACCGATGATCCCTTAATAAATATAAAAATAGGATCTACATTGGAGGTCTCTGAAAGGGCAAAACTTAGTAAGGTTTTGGAAAAGCATAAGAATATGTTTTCGAGCAAATTGGGAAGAGCCAATTGCTATGAGCATAAAATTGAAATGATCGATGATGAACCTATAGTTACTAGGTCCTATCCCATTCCATATGCATATAGAGCGAAAATGGAAGAAAAGTTAAATGAAATGGAACAAGCTGGTATCATCACAAGGACATCAACGCCTTACAGTAGTCCATTGACATTCACTCTTAAAAAAGACGGCTCAATTAGAGTTCTGCTTGATGCCAGAAGCATAAATAAGAAAATGGTTGCAGAAACAGAGAAACCACCTATACAATTAGATGTTTTGAATTCATTTCACAGAGCGAATTATATCACTAACATTGACTTAAATAATGCATATTTTCAAATTCCGATAAATAAAGATGGTAGAAAATATACTGGATTCACATTCAATGGAAAGTCATATGTATATAATGTTTTGCCGCAAGGATTAAAAACATCAGTAGGAAGCTTTAGCAGAGCCATGAATTTAATATTAGGACCAGAAGTCCAAGAATTTTGTGTGAACTATTTAGATGATCTAGCCATTATTACAACAGGAACGTTAGATAAACATTTGGAGCACATTGATATTGTTTTAAGTAAATTGAACAAAGCTGGCTTAACGTGTAACTTGCAGAAATGTGAATTTATTTGTAAAGAAATTAAAATGCTGGGTTTTATAATTTCAACAGAAGGCATAAAGACAGATCCCGATAAGATTCGAGCGATCCAAGAGTTTCCAGCACCTAAAAAGATTAAACAATTAAGGGCCTTTTTAGGTCTATGCAATTTTTATAGAAGGTTTATACCAAATTACAGCGAGAGCATAATACCGCTCTGTGAATTACTTAAAAAGGGACGAAAGTTCCAATGGAGCGGTAAAGAACAGAAGGCATTTGATTTTATAAAACAACAATTTATTAATACAATACAATTGCATCATCCAGACTTTAATAAGCCGTATTATTTGCAAACAGATTGTTCCGGTGTGGGTATGGCCGGAGTACTATATCAGATAGATGATAATAATGAAATGAGAATTTTAGGCTATCATAGTAAAGCCTTAAAAGGCCCCGAATTAAATTGGTCTGTTACTGAACAAGAGTTTTATGCTGTAATAAGCTGCCTAAAGAAATTTGAAACATATTTGCGGGGCAGTAAAGTAATAATACTAACTGATCATAAAGCATTATTGTTTATTAATAATATGAAGTTATTCAATGGTAGAGTAACCCGATGGATTTTGTATATAGAACAATTTAATTATGAAGTACAGCATATATCGGGTAGACGTAATATTGTTGCAGATGTGCTATCACGTTATCCTCCTGATGGTGATTTAATACAAGAGGATAAAAATAATAGTTTAGAAATTGCTTACACAGAGAGCGAACCGAATATTGAGTTGATAGAAAAATTAAAATCCTTAACAGTATATCAATTACAAGATTCAGAGTCGTTGGCTATTATTGAAAAGTTAAAGACATTAAATACTTCCATAATAAAACAAAACAATAAATTTAAAAGATATAGTTTGAAAAATGATGTATTATATTACAAAACGAATTTACAAGAAGTAATATATTTACCTAAAGCATTGAGACAAGATATTATAAATCAAGTGCATGTCGAAATGGGTCATCAAGGACCCTATAAGGTAATTAAATATGTGAGAGACAGATTCTTTTGGAAAGGTTTAACAAAAGATATTAAAAACCAATTAAGGGCTTGTCATTTATGTCAGTTATCTAAGAAAAGCAATATAACATATGTGGGTCCCTGCAAATCTATAATAACAGAAAACATTGGCGATATAGTCATGGCAGACTTATATGGACCGCTTGTATCAGGTACCTTTGGGTACACTTTCATATTTGTCATTCAAGATTCATTCAGTAAATTTATCAAATTATATCCTTTAAAACAGTCAACAGCAAAGTCTGTTGTAACAAAAGTAAAGCATTTTGTTGAGATTATAAAGCCCAAGGCAATAATGACAGATAATGGAAAACAGTTCGTAAGTAATCACTGGAAACAATCAATGAGTGAATTAAATATAAAGCCAATATATACCACAGTTAGAAATCCTAGACCAAATACAACAGAGCGAGTAAATAAAGAGTTGAGCAGATTATTTAGGACGTTTTGTCATACTAACCACAAAGATTGGGCGTTAATATTGCCGAAATTAGAAGAATTGTATAATAATTCTTATCACAATAGTACAGGCTTCACGCCTTGTGAGATTCTTTATGGTGAGTCTAATGAGATGTCTTTTGACAAAGTAATTTCCAAAAGTAAAGACAAACATAATGTCGAACAAATTAGACAACAAGTGCGTAAAAATTTAAAAGAGGCAAGTCGAATAAGAAACATAAAATTTGATAAGCGAAATAGATTAATAAAATATAATATTGGTGACTTAGTAAAAATTTCAAGATCTAGTAGATCAGACGCTGATAATAAAGTTATGAGTAAGTTCAATTTGGCATATGAAGGACCTTATGTAATAGCAGCCGTACCATTTGACAATGTATATACCTTAGCAAATCCAGAGACAAACGAAATTAGAGGAATTTTTAATGCTATTCACTTATTAAAATATTTTAAATAATAATTTCTTTTTGTATAAATTAAAATAATTAAATAAATATTGTAACATAAAAGGGTTTTGTGGGTGGCCCATGGAAATAATTGTTTAAGTTAAAGGTCTAAAATTATTAAAGTTATGAGCAAGAGATTTGTTATATGATAGTAGAACGTTATTAATATATAATGAAGAGTTGTAAATATAGATCGTAAGATAATTTTTTAATCATTTTTATTAAATAAATATGGGAGTTGGGTCAGGGCGAATGGCTCAAACACATTTATCCTATGTGGTATCGAACTGACCTCAACAAATATCCAACTGGATTATAAAGTGGACATAAAGTGTGACACTATCGAAATAATGTTTCAAAGATTTAAAGATAAATTAATAAAATAAGAAATCGACAATTGACTGCAAATTTTATTAACAACACGATATACAATAACTTGAATTATGGTGTTATCACATTGTGATAATTGTGGTTGAAGGGGTGTTGGTGGCGGCCATTCTCTGGGGCAGGGGGATTTGATAACATATGCCGTATTGTAACAGATTAAAAGAGGAAAGAACAGATATATAAACAATTATTTGAGTGTAGTGTATATGCTCTCAAAATACTAAAATTTTATATTAACGACTCCACTATGTGGATCATTAACATAAAATTTGGGGGTGGATTGTGACGCCTCATAATTATTATTAATAAATAATAATTAAATTCATTATACAGACATTTAAAAAAGTCATAGAAATTATAATTTAAACAATAAAATGCAAATAATAAGCATAGAGTTCAAAAATATCCATTTGGAATATTGAATATTATATATATTAGTAAACGCATAAAATGTCTCTAAAAATCTCTAAATTTATTAAAAACCTGCTTAAAATGTTCAAAATGTATCAAATCATATAAATACAAGGCGATTATATTGCAATAACAAAGATAAATAACATTTGTAATATAATAGAAAAAATGGATTAAAATTTTTCTAAGTTGATGAAGGAGTTCGTGTAATAATTGGAAAATTTCTAAGTTAATGAACGTGTTCTTGTAATGTTCCCTTATATTGGGGCGTTGTCGGAGACACATACCCAAGGTTGTACATATATATGGGGTGGTCGGCTGACCGACTGCTAGTACTAAGGTTGCACAATGACTAGTCCTATATTAGGGACTTAACATAGTAAGGTCTGACGAACCAAAGCATTAATATAGAAGGTCTCTATGATGCATAAGCATTATGATAGCAGAGTTATGACTTGAAGTCCCATATGAATAAGACATACAGTAGTATGGTCTATGAAATAAAGCAAATATGTGGAAGGTCTCAAATATGTAAAAGCATTATATTGAAAGAAATGGGACTTGAAAAGGATTATTATAGTGGCGTGTAGGTTGCTTCGCAGCCTCTGAGACCGAGGTAAACTTGGACTCACTAACCGATGTGTCCTAGACATATCATCTTAGTGCCGGTGGTAAGCGGGTTTGTTGTAGCAATACGACTTGCCCGTGGACATCGCACACCCCTACCGGTTGTGGACGGCGTCTTAGCGCATAGCGTTATGATACGTCGGCTATCTTTCGGATTAGGGTGAGTGTGTTTGGTAGTACTTTTAAGTGCAGCAAGCATACTCAACTTCATGTCTTAGTGCAATAGCGCTATGATACGTGGAGTTTTGGCTACTGACGTCTTAGTACCGTACTACTATGATACGTTAGTGGTATTTTTAGTTAACAACATTATCAAATTTTGTTACCAAAGTCGATAGGGATCATGTGGGTGTGTTGTGAGGGGGCGCCATCCGTATGATAGTTGCATTGATGCTTACTGATACTTGCAGTATTGTGTCTTGTGATGGATCTGCGGGTGTGCTGCACTTGATTCGATGCATCTTGTGGTTCTGGTCGATGGAGGTATGCAGGTGGTGATGTCTGCTGGGACTGTATGGGGGACCTTGGGATGGTGTAAGCCCGACGATAGTCGTATTGATGCTTGTTGCATTCTGTAGCATTGCGTCTCTACGATGGTTGTTTGGCGGGTCGCTATTCTCAATGGCGCTCTCTGCGTCTTGGTTTGACTCACAACCTAAGTAGCTTTGCCCAAGTCGGGTCCCTTCATTGCGGGGCTGCAGACTGTCTGCCCTCCATGATGTTTTATATAACAACTTAATAATATATCTCTATAAAGTTCCCACCTTTGAGAGATTGAAGGCAACTTGTTGGTGGGTGAGACAAACATGATCGAAAAATGCATATACTCAACGTCAGAGACACAAACCCTTTCTGATGGCGAATTATTAATATTATCTTATAACTGCCTATTGGCTATATCTGCCATTGTATTGGTTGGTGGAGCATATGTGTTGACCTCATGCGGGTGGTAGCTGGAGGGAGAATCTGAGGAGGCTCTCAAGGCTGCGGCCGAAAGCCGCGCAACGTGGGACCCCATTCCCTTGAGGTGAGCGGTAGACTCATGACACGCTCTGCGGCCAATTGGCCGTGCTGACCATGCAATTGGTGGTGATGCCTTACACTTACATCACGTCTGCAGGAACGGCGGTCTGGCAGGTGGTGGCGCTCACGGAAGGCTTTTTATGGTCAGTGTGCCGATTTTTGCCTAACCCGTGTGACGTACATTTCACTGTGGCTGGATTTGATCGTATTCTGTATGGCGTTTACACGCATTGACATGCGCGACTTCGGTCGATGTTTGTGCTTACGCACTGTCAAGGGGCCAAGTCCTCTTTTACTGGTTCGCCAGTTATTTTGCTGTGGACTACGGTCCAGATCCAACTTAGCGTACCCTTCGGGGGGAGCGCATTAAAATGGTTGGCGCTCACCGTGCGCGGCGTGTGTGGGGCCGTGTACCTCCTCCACATTTTTTTTTAAAATGTGGGAGAGCGAAGCCCTTGTAACTGGTATTTGATATAAATATTGTGAGCCTTTTCCAAGCGGGAAGGGATTAATTAATAAGGAATTGATTGTTGTGAACCAGATACAAGTGGAATAGGGACAATTTATTGTTCTTAACCTTTTTGAGCTCTGTCTTCGTGAACGGGGTTCTCTAGCTTATAAGACTCTACCAACAGTTTTCGATTGCTCTCGTGAATATTCATTCTTCCAAGATACACCTAAAAGAACTAAGTTACTATACAAACACAACGTAAAAAAGGGTCCTAACTAAGACGATCACGCCATAAATTTATTAAACGGCCTATATTTAAACCTTTAGAAAGATCAAGTTATACTGGTCACGTAAATTAGATATATTTATATATCTTACAGATATAGATTCTAAAGAAATACAAGTATAAGTGGATATATAGTAGAAGAGAAAAAAAGATGGGGGGGGGTTCGTTACAATTTGGTGCCGTGACCAGGATGGAGGTTAAATTTTAAATAGGAGGCCGGTAATATAAAATTATGAAGTAGGCTATATGCCTACAATTTGTTGTCCGTGAAATGGAGAGGTGTCTTGGAGAGCGGTGTTTGCTGGGGGTGGTTGAGAGTCTGGGGGTGGGGCTTAAATATTAAAATTGAGTAATAATATAGGAGGTGTGTGCATAACGGAACAAAATAATAAAAAGTGAAATAAGCGGAAAGACTCAATTAAACTAAGTGAAGGACACAAAAAGTGTAAAAAAAAAAAAAAAACAAGTGGTAATAAAAATTAAAAATGGCTAAAAATAAGAAAAAATCCACCTCAATTAAGGCTAAGCCTAAAGATGAGATGAAAATGCTTCAGAAATTAATTAAGAATGCAGTGAAAACCTTTGAGGTTAAAATAAAGGATCTTGAGGAAAAATTTATTAACCAAACGAAAGATTACCAAATTAAAATAAATCAAGG
This sequence comes from Parnassius mnemosyne, assembly GCA_963668995.1. Lineage (NCBI taxonomy): Eukaryota > Metazoa > Arthropoda > Insecta > Lepidoptera > Papilionidae > Parnassius > Parnassius mnemosyne. Next base: position 15,590,983 of record CAVLGL010000159.1, read on the forward strand.
AGAGGTGTCCGGGGCGAGCACCTCTCATGTAAATGATCCTAGACAAAATATTGTATATAATGTACATAATGTAACAATCGAAAAGCCGAAATTTGGAAATGGAAATACTCATCCAGTATCATTTTTGGAAGATCTCACCAATTATTTAAAGAAAGTTCCATCTAATGGTCTCGAAATTTCGATAGCACAAGAGTGCTTAGTAGGTGAAGCCAAGTATTGGGCTCGCATTAATAATGTGCGTTGGACAACTTTTGATGATTTTAAAGCTGACTTCCTAAGAGTGTTTTGGGGTGAAGAAGAACAAAATAAAGTAAAGAGATTCCTTGTGCAAAATAAATGGAATAGAAGTACACACCCCACCATGGTTAGTTATTTTCTTTATGTGGTTGAGAAGGCACAAACATTATCATATCCGATACCTGAAAAACAATTAGTAACTGATGTCATCAGACATTATCCTAAAACTGTGCAGCAATTATGGAGAATAGCTAAAATTGAGACAATAATAGACACGACAGATTTCTTAAGAAACTTAGATGACATCGACAAACAAGATGAAGGTCGTGAACCTTACTATAATGAGAAAAGGAGGAAGTTTAATAATAATACGGAGCAAAAACTTAAAGAAATACAACGATCATACAAAACATGGCGTAAACCCGAAGAGGGAAAAAAGAAGGTTAATGAAGTACATGAAATACATTTCACTAATGACCAACCTGATGTTACGGCCCCTGAGCCAAATTTAGAGCTGTAGAGGTCGAACTAGTTCCCGATTCGACCCCTTACAATGTAAAAGGGAACAAAGCATTAAATATGTTATTAAAACTGGGTTGGCGACCTGGTCAAACATTGGGTAAAAACAATAGAGGGTTGCGAAAACCTATTACTTTAAAAGCAAATTTTAACAGAGAAGGCCTTGGTTATAACGACAATGTAAATAGCATATTAAACACCTTAAAAGCCAGGTCAGACTTGCCCATAACGGAGTTATTCGTGCAAACCGTCTTCGAGGAAGACGAAGATAAATATCAAAGGGAATTTATAGGGAATATGAGATCTGAAATTAAAGTTTCAATATTTGACAAAGAAATAGACGCGCTCCTCGACACTGGGAGCGATGTTACATGCATTTCAGAAAGTTTATATTTACAAATTAAAGATAATAATCGTAAAATATCAATAATGCCAGTTAAAGCAATGCAAATAAAAGGTGCTGTTGGGCAGCGCAGCACAAAAATACAACAGATAATCATATTGCCTATAAAGATAGATGAAGTAGTCTTTGAAACACAAACTTTAATTGTAGGTAATTTAATAAGACCTTTAATATTAGGCTTTGACTGGCTCAAGAGAAATAAAATATTGATTGATTTGAGAAGTACTACTGTTGGAATAGAAATTAAAGTGAAAAACAAAGACTACTTTATACCTTTCAAATGTAATAATAAATCTGTATTACGTAATAACTGCATTAAACAATGTACCGATGATCCCTTAATAAATATAAAAATAGGATCTACATTGGAGGTCTCTGAAAGGGCAAAACTTAGTAAGGTTTTGGAAAAGCATAAGAATATGTTTTCGAGCAAATTGGGAAGAGCCAATTGCTATGAGCATAAAATTGAAATGATCGATGATGAACCTATAGTTACTAGGTCCTATCCCATTCCATATGCATATAGAGCGAAAATGGAAGAAAAGTTAAATGAAATGGAACAAGCTGGTATCATCACAAGGACATCAACGCCTTACAGTAGTCCATTGACATTCACTCTTAAAAAAGACGGCTCAATTAGAGTTCTGCTTGATGCCAGAAGCATAAATAAGAAAATGGTTGCAGAAACAGAGAAACCACCTATACAATTAGATGTTTTGAATTCATTTCACAGAGCGAATTATATCACTAACATTGACTTAAATAATGCATATTTTCAAATTCCGATAAATAAAGATGGTAGAAAATATACTGGATTCACATTCAATGGAAAGTCATATGTATATAATGTTTTGCCGCAAGGATTAAAAACATCAGTAGGAAGCTTTAGCAGAGCCATGAATTTAATATTAGGACCAGAAGTCCAAGAATTTTGTGTGAACTATTTAGATGATCTAGCCATTATTACAACAGGAACGTTAGATAAACATTTGGAGCACATTGATATTGTTTTAAGTAAATTGAACAAAGCTGGCTTAACGTGTAACTTGCAGAAATGTGAATTTATTTGTAAAGAAATTAAAATGCTGGGTTTTATAATTTCAACAGAAGGCATAAAGACAGATCCCGATAAGATTCGAGCGATCCAAGAGTTTCCAGCACCTAAAAAGATTAAACAATTAAGGGCCTTTTTAGGTCTATGCAATTTTTATAGAAGGTTTATACCAAATTACAGCGAGAGCATAATACCGCTCTGTGAATTACTTAAAAAGGGACGAAAGTTCCAATGGAGCGGTAAAGAACAGAAGGCATTTGATTTTATAAAACAACAATTTATTAATACAATACAATTGCATCATCCAGACTTTAATAAGCCGTATTATTTACAAACAGATTGTTCCGGTGTGGGTATGGCCGGAGTACTATATCAGATAGATGATAATAATGAAATGAGAATTTTAGGCTATCATAGTAAAGCCTTAAAAGGCCCCGAATTAAATTGGTCTGTTACTGAACAAGAGTTTTATGCTGTAATAAGCTGCCTAAAGAAATTTGAAACATATTTGCGGGGCAGTAAAGTAATAATACTAACTGATCATAAAGCATTATTGTTTATTAATAATATGAAGTTATTCAATGGTAGAGTAACCCGATGGATTTTGTATATAGAACAATTTAATTATGAAGTACAGCATATATCGGGTAGACGTAATATTGTTGCAGATGTGCTATCACGTTATCCTCCTGATGGCGATTTAATACAAGAGGATAAAAATAATAGTTTAGAAATTGCTTACACAGAGAGCGAACCGAATATTGAGTTGATAGAAAAATTAAAATCCTTAACAGTATATCAATTACAAGATTCAGAGTCGTTGGCTATTATTGAAAAGTTAAAGACATTAAATACTTCCATAATAAAACAAAACAATAAATTTAAAAGATATAGTTTGAAAAATGATGTATTATATTACAAAACGAATTTACAAGAAGTAATATATTTACCTAAAGCATTGAGACAAGATATTATAAATCAAGTGCATGTCGAAATGGGTCATCAAGGACCCTATAAGGTAATTAAATATGTGAGAGACAGATTCTTTTGGAAAGGTTTAACAAAAGATATTAAAAACCAATTAAGGGCTTGTCATTTATGTCAGTTATCTAAGAAAAGCAATATAACATATGTGGGTCCCTGCAAATCTATAATAACAGAAAACATTGGCGATATAGTCATGGCAGACTTATATGGACCGCTTGTATCAGGTACCTTTGGGTACACTTTCATATTTGTCATTCAAGATTCATTCAGTAAATTTATCAAATTATATCCTTTAAAACAGTCAACAGCAAAGTCTGTTGTAACAAAAGTAAAGCATTTTGTTGAGATTATAAAGCCCAAGGCAATAATGACAGATAATGGAAAACAGTTCGTAAGTAATCACTGGAAACAATCAATGAGTGAATTAAATATAAAGCCAATATATACCACAGTTAGAAATCCTAGACCAAATACAACAGAGCGAGTAAATAAAGAGTTGAGCAGATTATTTAGGACGTTTTGTCATACTAACCACAAAGATTGGGCGTTAATATTGCCGAAATTAGAAGAATTGTATAATAATTCTTATCACAATAGTACAGGCTTCACGCCTTGTGAGATTCTTTATGGTGAGTCTAATGAGATGTCTTTTGACAAAGTAATTTCCAAAAGTAAAGACAAACATAATGTCGAACAAATTAGACAACAAGTGCGTAAAAATTTAAAAGAGGCAAGTCGAATAAGAAACATAAAATTTGATAAGCGAAATAGATTAATAAAATATAATATTGGTGACTTAGTAAAAATTTCAAGATCTAGTAGATCAGACGCTGATAATAAAGTTATGAGTAAGTTCAATTTGGCATATGAAGGACCTTATGTAATAGCAGCCGTACCATTTGACAATGTATATACCTTAGCAAATCCAGAGACAAACGAAATTAGAGGAATTTTTAATGCTATTCACTTATTAAAATATTTTAAATAATAATTTCTTTTTGTATAAATTAAAATAATTAAATAAATATTGTAACATAAAAGGGTTTTGTGGGTGGCCCATGGAAATAATTGTTTAAGTTAAAGGTCTAAAATTATTAAAGTTATGAGCAAGAGATTTGTTATATGATAGTAGAACGTTATTAATATATAATGAAGAGTTGTAAATATAGATCGTAAGATAATTTTTTAATCATTTTTATTAAATAAATATGGGAGTTGGGTCAGGGCGAATGGCTCAAACACATTTATCCTATGTGGTATCGAACTGACCTCAACAAATATCCAACTGGATTATAAAGTGGACATAAAGTGTGACACTATCGAAATAATGTTTCAAAGATTTAAAGATAAATTAATAAAATAAGAAATCGACAATTGACTGCAAATTTTATTAACAACACGATATACAATAACTTGAATTATGGTGTTATCACATTGTGATAATTGTGGTTGAAGGGGTGTTGGTGGCGGCCATTCTCTGGGGCAGGGGGATTTGATAACATATGCCGTATTGTAACAGATTAAAAGAGGAAAGAACAGATATATAAACAATTATTTGAGTGTAGTGTATATGCTCTCAAAATACTAAAATTTTATATTAACGACTCCACTATGTGGATCATTAACATAAAATTTGGGGGTGGATTGTGACGCCTCATAATTATTATTAATAAATAATAATTAAATTCATTATACAGACATTTAAAAAAGTCATAGAAATTATAATTTAAACAATAAAATGCAAATAATAAGCATAGAGTTCAAAAATATCCATTTGGAATATTGAATATTATATATATTAGTAAACGCATAAAATGTCTCTAAAAATCTCTAAATTTATTAAAAACCTGCTTAAAATGTTCAAAATGTATCAAATCATATAAATACAAGGCGATTATATTGCAATAACAAAGATAAATAACATTTGTAATATAATAGAAAAAATGGATTAAAATTTTTCTAAGTTGATGAAGGAGTTCGTGTAATAATTGGAAAATTTCTAAGTTAATGAACGTGTTCTTGTAATGTTCCCTTATATTGGGGCGTTGTCGGAGACACATACCCAAGGTTGTACATATATATGGGGTGGTCGGCTGACCGACTGCTAGTACTAAGGTTGCACAATGACTAGTCCTATATTAGGGACTTAACATAGTAAGGTCTGACGAACCAAAGCATTAATATAGAAGGTCTCTATGATGCATAAGCATTATGATAGCAGAGTTATGACTTGAAGTCCCATATGAATAAGACATACAGTAGTATGGTCTATGAAATAAAGCAAATATGTGGAAGGTCTCAAATATGTAAAAGCATTATATTGAAAGAAATGGGACTTGAAAAGGATTATTATAGTGGCGTGTAGGTTGCTTCGCAGCCTCTGAGACCGAGGTAAACTTGGACTCACTAACCGATGTGTCCTAGACATATCATCTTAGTGCCGGTGGTAAGCGGGTTTGTTGTAGCAATACGACTTGCCCGTGGACATCGCACACCCCTACCGGTTGTGGACGGCGTCTTAGCGCATAGCGTTATGATACGTCGGCTATCTTTCGGATTAGGGTGAGTGTGTTTGGTAGTACTTTTAAGTGCAGCAAGCATACTCAACTTCATGTCTTAGTGCAATAGCGCTATGATACGTGGAGTTTTGGCTACTGACGTCTTAGTACCGTACTACTATGATACGTTAGTGGTATTTTTAGTTAACAACATTATCAAATTTTGTTACCAAAGTCGATAGGGATCATGTGGGTGTGTTGTGAGGGGGCGCCATCCGTATGATAGTTGCATTGATGCTTACTGATACTTGCAGTATTGTGTCTTGTGATGGATCTGCGGGTGTGCTGCACTTGATTCGATGCATCTTGTGGTTCTGGTCGATGGAGGTATGCAGGTGGTGATGTCTGCTGGGACTGTATGGGGGACCTTGGGATGGTGTAAGCCCGACGATAGTCGTATTGATGCTTGTTGCATTCTGTAGCATTGCGTCTCTACGATGGTTGTTTGGCGGGTCGCTATTCTCAATGGCGCTCTCTGCGTCTTGGTTTGACTCACAACCTAAGTAGCTTTGCCCAAGTCGGGTCCCTTCATTGCGGGGCTGCAGACTGTCTGCCCTCCATGATGTTTTATATAACAACTTAATAATATATCTCTATAAAGTTCCCACCTTTGAGAGATTGAAGGCAACTTGTTGGTGGGTGAGACAAACATGATCGAAAAATGCATATACTCAACGTCAGAGACACAAACCCTTTCTGATGGCGAATTATTAATATTATCTTATAACTGCCTATTGGCTATATCTGCCATTGTATTGGTTGGTGGAGCATATGTGTTGACCTCATGCGGGTGGTAGCTGGAGGGAGAATCTGAGGAGGCTCTCAAGGCTGCGGCCGAAAGCCGCGCAACGTGGGACCCCATTCCCTTGAGGTGAGCGGTAGACTCATGACACGCTCTGCGGCCAATTGGCCGTGCTGACCATGCAATTGGTGGTGATGCCTTACACTTACATCACGTCTGCAGGAACGGCGGTCTGGCAGGTGGTGGCGCTCACGGAAGGCTTTTTATGGTCAGTGTGCCGATTTTTGCCTAACCCGTGTGACGTACATTTCACTGTGGCTGGATTTGATCGTATTCTGTATGGCGTTTACACGCATTGACATGCGCGACTTCGGTCGATGTTTGTGCTTACGCACTGTCAAGGGGCCAAGTCCTCTTTTACTGGTTCGCCAGTTATTTTGCTGTGGACTACGGTCCAGATCCAACTTAGCGTACCCTTCGGGGGGAGCGCATTAAAATGGTTGGCGCTCACCGTGCGCGGCGTGTGTGGGGCCGTGTACCTCCTCCACATTTTTTTTTAAAATGTGGGAGAGCGAAGCCCTTGTAACTGGTATTTGATATAAATATTGTGAGCCTTTTCCAAGCGGGAAGGGATTAATTAATAAGGAATTGATTGTTGTGAACCAGATACAAGTGGAATAGGGACAATTTATTGTTCTTAACCTTTTTGAGCTCTGTCTTCGTGAACGGGGTTCTCTAGCTTATAAGACTCTACCAACAGTTTTCGATTGCTCTCGTGAATATTCATTCTTCCAAGATACACCTAAAAGAACTAAGTTACTATACAAACACAACGTAAAAAAGGGTCCTAACTAAGACGATCACGCCATAAATTTATTAAACGGCCTATATTTAAACCTCTAGAAAGATCAAGTTATACTGGTCACGTAAATTAGATATATTTATATATCTTACAGATATAGATTCTAAAGAAATACAAGTATAAGTGGATATATAGTAGAAGAGAAAAAAAGGAGGGGGTTTGGGGGGGGGGGGTTCGTTACAATATCAATGATATGTTGCAAGCCGGTAGCATTCATTGCTATGCGGATGACAGCACTGGTGATGCTCTATACACCGGCCGTGCCAATATTTCTCGGGAAAACGTCACCGAGTACCGGAACAAGCTTGTGTCGGAAGTCAAGTCTTTGCTGGATAAAGTCTCAGATTGGGGGCGACTAAATCTAGTCCAGTTTAATCCTCAGAAGACACAAGTTTGCGCGTTTACCGCTAAAAAGAACCCCTTTGTCGTATCTCCTTAGTTTCAAGATACTCCTCTTGTTGCCTCAGTCAGTATCGGAATCCTCGGCGTCGACATATCGAATGACGTGCAGTTTCGTGGTCACTTGGAAGAGAAGGCCAAATTGGCCTCTAAAAAGCTTGGCGTGCTCAGCAAAGTGGGACAGTATTTCATGCCGGCACATCGCTTGCAACTTTACAAAGCGCAAGTTCGGCCCCACATGGAGTACTGTTCTCATCTCTGGACCGGGGCACCAGTGCCAGCTCCTTCCACTTGACCGCATCCAGCGCAGAGCGATTCGAATCATCGACGACCCAGTTCTTTCCGATCGGCTCGATACACTGGCACTGCGTAGAGATGTTGCATCTCTTTGCGTATTTTATCGCATCTATCACGGGGAGTGCTCTGAGGAATTGTTCGGACTAATTCCAGCCGCTCAATTTCACCGTCGCACGTCGCGACAAAACTCGCGTTACCATCCATACCATCTGAATGATTGGCGGTCCACCACTGTGCGATTTAGAAGAAGTTTTCTCCCTCGCACAACTTCTTTGTGGAATCATTTACCACCAGCGAATTTTCCGAACCGATACGACTTAGGAACCTTCAAGAAAAGAGCTTGCACCTTTCTAAAAGGCCGGCAACGCATCTGCAATTCCCCTGGTGTTGCGGTTGTTCATGGGCGGCGTTAGTCACTTACCATCAAGTGAGCCGCGTGCTCGTTTGCCCCCTATTCTATAAAAAAAAAATTAAAATTGATAACAGTTTTAGATTGCTTAAGTATATAACTTGTACATGAAAAAATGGCACATATGTACAATTGACTTAACATTATTACATATAAAAAAATCGAAAGCTGCGAAGCTGTGGTTGGGTCACAAATCAAATAACAAATTTGTTACTATGGCGTCAGTAACTAGGTACCTAATTATCTATATCTACCTATAAATAATAATATATTACCTTTCGATATCTCTAGCAACGGTAATGCATGAAAAGTCGATATTCCTATTGTTATTTATGCACCCATATGCTATGCAGTACCTTTTAGCTGTTTGAGTGGCCACAATTGAATAAACACTTAAAAATAAATATCAAAAGTGCCTAAATACTTACGAGAGACAACAATTTTTTGTTAAAGTTAGGCGCGCGTCAGCTCGACCGCCCGTGACAACCTCACTGAATTAGCCTCTTGTAGGTGGCCCTGTAGGTATATTTTCAAACCGCCGAATGGGTTCCCGCCTTGTCGTGGCAGGGGGGCTTAGTAGCCGTTGGCTTGGTCACCCACGGTGAACAAAGAGGAACCCCTTGGCTGGCCCATGGTGTAGGGCCGGCCCGAGGTGGCCACTCTGAGTGGGCTTGGCGACCCGACTTCAGATGTGTGTCGGTGGGCTGCGGTGAGAGGGGTGTTTCCTTCCCCCTACCACTGCAGCCGAGGTGGAGTCGCGGAGGAATAGGAGTGTTGGTATGGCGATGCGCCACTCGCCCTATCCTCCGCGACTCAGACGGGGCCGCACCGTTGATACAGTGGTGGTGGGGCCAAGGGGGGAGAGGAGTGTCTGTTTTGCGAGGTGCCGCTCTCCCTACCCTCCGCGGCCGAAACTTGGTTGGCGGCGGAGCCAGAAACCAGATCCGCCGCTGGGGTCGGGAAAGCGGGTGCTACTAAGCGCTCGATTTTCTTAGCCCCATGGCCTCCGCGTATCGAACTGAGGGGGAGGGGTCCAATACGCAGGTGGAGTTGGGAGCCGTGGAGGGAGCCATGTCTTGTGTTCCTGCTGCGCCTTGCCTAAGAGGGAGTGTGGGGAGCAGAGGTCCAACCCGAGAAGGGGCTGCCATGGGGCGGCCGGCGCTGGTGGGGCCGCAGATGTGTGCGAAAACGTTCCCGTCGCCCTGCCAATATGCGGCGAAGGTGGAACTCCATGGAGTTTTAATCGGTGCAAGTCCGACATAACCCGTCCTTGCCCCCGCGAGGCGGGTATGCGTAGACATTTTCCCATGTAGAAAAAAAAGGTATATTTTCAAGCCTAATAGCGCAGAGAGAGACAGGCCTGCTTTAGTTGCTTGCGAAACTGAGATATTCGGTTAAATTTCTTGAGTCCAAATATGAAACGGATAAACTAATTTTGCAAGCGCTCGAGTTTATTAAGGAGCCCCTCTGTAGTATCCAAATAAAAGGCGTCAGAATAATCAAGCAGAGGTGGAGCGCGAGTGATACATATTTTAGCTTTTAGGGGTAAGACATTTTAAAGACATTTAAGTGAATGCAAGGTAAAGTTAACTTTACAACTAACTTTTTTTATATAGGATAGGGTAACAAACGAGCACACAGTCCACCTGATGGTAAGTGGTTGCTGTGGCCCATAGGCATCTATATTTATCCTCGTTTGCGAATCAAAATGCAGATGCGTTGTCACCCATGAGGACTAAGATGGAATGCCTCTTTTCCAGTAAAAAGGGTCTCGGGTTCTCTACACTCACCATACTAAACACAGCAGTGTTAAGCTGCTATTTGACGCTGGTATTCCGTGAGAGCGTGGTCCTTCCCCGGTCAAGCCAACCCATTCGTGCTACAACTATACTACTAATAGAGCTGCAGCATGGCTCTACCACGTACAAAATTTCAACGATACGCGTGGACTATGATAAATGATGATCAAAAATATGACATTTTTTGAGGAAAAAATAAATGATAAGAGGAAGTGTTAGTAAATTTACTGAGATTTTATTCATTCCACTTTCATGTTAAAGACATTTATTTAGCACAAAAAAAAACAATATACATACAGTTTGCTTAACAGTGTTAAAAATTTATAAGTATAAAAGACGGTTATCCATAACGAGTAGAAACTAGGATAAGTAACACAATAGGCGTCTTTTGAATAATGCAATAGTGCTACATTCTTTCACCTCATTAGGCAGCTTGTTGTAGAGTTGCACTCCCTCAAACCTAATGCTTTTCTTTCGTAGGAAGACTTTATTTCCAGATTTGTTGTTATTGATTATATTCCAGTCATTTCTATAGACAGTTAACGCTAGGTTGTTGTTGTTAAGAGTACAATATAAGTGGGATTTATTAGAACAAGTAATTAGTGAGAGTGTTGATTTCAATAGTATTTTTTTAACATGTATGCATTCGTAACAAAATACTAAATACATAATATAAATAAAGTTTACATGTATGGTATGTAAAGTTATTTCTATTATGTAATTTAGTATTTTTATAGACTATTGGTTGGTGTTAAAAAATGGTAGATAAATTACATAGCCTTATTATGATTTATTTTTTGCTGTAATACATCTTGTTTTGGCAGCACTTCCCCACACTTATATCTGATATTTTAAATGCGGCTTAACAAGTTTTATAAATAAGTTTTTTAATTGATCGTGGAAAACATTTTGCTATTTTTTTTTATTTTAAAAATTTCTATTAATAGCGTTTTTTAAATTTAGATGGTATATTAGCTATATCAGGTTACCAGGTTAATTTACTCTCTAGTATTAAGTTTAACTATTTTTCTTCTTTAGACTTGTGCCACAGAATAAATAATAGTACTAACGTACAGAAGTTGCACTCTTTTGATGTTGACTGCTTGCCGACGTTTTAATAGCCTACATAGTTATTATTAATCAGATAAATCACGCACGCAAGCTAATTAAAACTTTATCGTTGCGCGTGAGGGTCCGTATTACTTTGCATCTTTTCTCCTTACTACGTCACAACGGACTTTCCGTGGTTGCTAAGGGCTGTTAATAAAGAGTAAAGTAAATTGTAATTAAAATAGTACCCAAATTATTATTTGTTCCCTCGTTTAATCCTGTTATTCTTTTATCATTAAAATGATTGTATACATGTATGTTGTATGTGTATGTATATATATGTATGTATGTATGTATGTGTGAATGTGTGTGTATGTGTATGTGTATGTATGTATATGTATATATATATATATATATATATATATATGTGTGTGTATATGTATGTATATATATATATATATATATATATATATATATATGTGTGTGTATATGTATGTATATATACGAGTTCATATGTGTGTTAGTAAGTTTAATTATGTACGTCTTTTGTACGTGTATATATGTGTATGAGTATATGTATGTACATCATGAAAGTAATATCAATATTTCAGTTAATTTTAATGCTTAGAATTAGTGCTTACCGAATTTGTTTTGTAGATTTACAGTGTTATGTTTGATTATGTACTTTGTGGATAACTATTATTGGCTTTTTCGTGTTTAATAATTTAAGTAAAATGTTTAAGTATTAATAAGCTGTTGTTATCCTGAATAAAATAAAAATTTAATAAAAAATTAAATAAACGCACAAACTTGTGTCTTCTGAGGATTAAACTGGACTAGATTTAGTCGCCCCCAATCCGAAATTTTGTCCAGCAAAGACTCGACTTCAGACACAATTATTAATTTCTACACCGTATTGTATATTATGTTTAATGTGTATTTTCATGGCTAAACGAGTAATGAATCATTAAAAATGCTAGGTTTGGCAAAATGGAACTTCACAAAATTCACTTGTTGAAAATTTTGCAGATTTCATCCAAATTTCATCTATAATTTTATTGTATCTTTTTCTTTCGTAATTGAACTATGGACTATGAATTCCAAACACAGACCAAGAAGAGCACATTCCAAACTCTGTGGACTCAGATTTTTAAAGAGAAACAATTTAACCTTTGGACAAAGTAGTATGATAATTTGCATTATAAATCTATATATCAGCATATATATCAGCATTATAAATCTGTAGGCTACACACTTCAGTATTTTAAAAACCGTCGTCAATTAAGATAATGCTTACTGTTGCTCTCACTCCTTTTCTCTTTCTCTCTCTACGCACTAAAGAACAATAGAAAGAGACATTTAAGGAGATAATTAATACTTACTTTTAGTAAGCTTAGCGCTGGAAGAGCTTATTAACAGTTTAAGACAGTCAATTATTAATTTTGGTCCTATCTACGTAAAATAAGCTCACCGTAACATAAAGTGTTATAGCTTGAATGGTTCCAAACAGCTACTACGAAACCAAGTGCCGGATGCCACAAATTTTTCCCAGCATTCGAATTCAATTTATAATTGAGTAAGTTTATACTTTTCACACACATCACAGTTTTAGATAAATCCATTTCCAAGAAGGTTGAGCGCTTATTTCGATCTCTGCTGTAAACATTTTAACGTTAGTAATTTTATTTGAGTATCAAGAGGCACTAAATTTAATACAACAGTATCATCATTTTTCTTAAAGCATTCTTTAGGCTCTTTATGTTTTGTTTTGTTTTGTATAAATAGCATACATAATTTACATGGATATTAATTAAAATTTATATAAAAAGTCTACTTTTGTTAATCAAATGCAATAATATTCATTATTGATAGTGGGATTTCTTTATCGTTTACTATTTAACAAGTTCGAGTTGTTTTCAAAATATGAAGATCGTAATAGTATAAAAGCTTTGTTATCAATACCCAAAAAGTATCGAACCTAGAGTTTCGATACTACTCAAAATTGAAAGAAGAAATAAGAAATTCACTCCTTAGTATCGAGTATCAAAGCACGTTGAACTTTCCCGGCTTTAGTGCTATCCACTCAAGAGTTGAATTACTTTCTCTAAATCCCGATATGATTTTTTTTTCAAAGATTAATTTGCTTTGACTCCACTAGTGTACGTGCTAGCAGAGAAGTATTGTAACCGACCCATGCGAAGAAAGTCTTAAATAATAAGATCGGAAGTAGGCTACCCACTGAGGAAGTAGAACACATATTTCTTCGAATGAAGCTGAATAATTGGAGAAATTCATTGTGGTATTATTTTTAAGGTCGAACCGTAGATCCTTACCAATACAGCCTATAAAAATTCTACGGCTTAAAATTGGCCTCCCCTGTAGCTTGACTCAAAGAGTGGATATTTACTATAATAGTTGCTACGTTGGGCAGGTGGGTTGGAACACGCAGGTTTGTTTGATATTAGGAAGAATCTGCGCTTGGTTTGTTTCCCTCCGTCGCCTCTTAGGACACTCAAAGGTCTATATAGGCTGATGGATGTTCTTACACTGCCACTATACGATGGATCGGGGCCTTTCGTAAGTACATACATATAATCACTCCTCTTTCCCGTAGGGGTAGGCAGAGACCACTTCTTTCTACTTGCTACGATCCTTACATACTTGTTTCGCTTCGTCCACTTTCATTATTCCCTTCATACATACTCTACGGTTTAGGGTACTCTTGACCTGGCCTTTGACTAAATTTATTATATATGTGAAAAAGAATTGATGAAATTCATCTCATCGAGGTTGTGATTTTTTACACGATACGTTGTCCCCAAGATGTTTTTGACAAACATTTATTTTGGTCAAACAAACATTTATGTTTTTATACATAAAGTTTACGAGTATGTCACCATTTAAAGAGATAACATTCCTTTTACCTATCTACTCAATTTGTTAGTTAATATGTACCGTAGTTGGTTGTGGCAGCAAAAACAAATTGGTCACTCTTACTTATTCTGAATATGTCATGAAATAAGAATAAATTCTACTTGTATTCTATACCAATCCGTGACAGATCACTGCTGGAGATGACCCTCTCCTATTGTAATATAGATTTGTAGTTGCCATTCTTAGCGGTTGAATTGATTGAAACAGCAATAAATGTTTCACAAGAAACGAAGAAGTAGAAACGATAGACTAGAGTTTAGAATGCATGTGCGCCTCATTTCCTAATAACGGTGTCGATTTTAATTTTTATTAAAATCCAAATTTTTTGACTCTTTTGAAGAGACTAAGAAATATTAAAATCTTGAACGAAGTTAATTTTAACATTTAAAACTTAATCCAAATAATAATCAACTTTCAGTTCTTATCTCTTGAGTATAACCTGTTCAATAGAAGAATCATTAAATTCGGTTCACACTTGAAAAAAGTAAATAAAGTGATATAGATACAAAAGAAAATAACATACCTACACTCAAATTGAAATCCTCCCCTTTGTTATGAAGTCGGCTGAAGAGAAGTATTGACAAAGCGTTTTCCGGTTGAGCCGAATATGAAAACCGAATAAAATCTCCTGAGCTACCACGGCTCAGGAGAGTAAGTTTCTCTCTTTGTAAATTTCACAGTACACGAGAAATCTGGGTTCAATCGCCGCCGCATCAATAAAATTTTAATTGGAATTTTAAGTGGTGGTTTACCTCCTGCTCGGCGGTGAAGTAAAACATCGTGAGGAAACCCGCATGTCTTAGAAATAAGAAAAAAAAAACATGCGTGAGTGTCGTGGAACACTCGGTCGGAACTAAGTTTCTTTCGTAGTATATTATTATTGATAAACGTATTATATAATTGATTAACAAATATAAATTAATTAATTACTAGCATCTATGAAAATGAAACGTCATTAAAAATAATATTGCTTTCATGGAAAGATAAGAAAAAGTGCGAGGGAGATGGATATTATTCCATCTCGGTCGCACTATAGAAAGGGGGTCGTGACGGAAAAATCTTACACATTTTCTCGCCTTGTACCCATCCGTCAAATTCGTACCATGCGATAAAGAACTTAGTTCCAAAAATATTTCGAAGACATGTGAAGTTCGTCAACACGAATTGGGGCAGCGCGAAGGACACTTCCTTGCCCTAAAACCCTCTCAGAAATGAGAGGAGGCCTGTGCCCAGCAGTGGGACGTATATAGGCTGTAACTTTAAGTGTTTTATTTTTAACCGTTACAGCCTATCAAAAGTCAAAAGTAAACTGAACATAGACCTATCATATGGATTACTGTATATGAGGGATATTCTATGAATAAATAATAAACTGGTTCAATATTAATAATTCAAAACAATTAAACTATTTAATTCATTCAACTGTGATTTTTTATTTATATTGGGTTTTATTCTATGTATCACTGTGTGACAGCCCTGTAAGAGTATCTATCACCCGATTTCGGTCCGTGGTCGTTAGTAAGGTTAGTTAGGTCGGAAGTAAATATAATATTATATCAGTTAATATCACCAAAATAAATGAAGTGCACAAACAACAGCAACACCGCACATCACGATGCGACACGGGGCAGCATTTCTGCAACGTCATCATCAGTCTTCTTTCCTTTATTATAGAATAGAATAAATTAGAATAAAACTGCGATAAAACTGAATAAGAATTGCCTGCACAGTACTTTATACTGCTTGAACGAGTGAGGGATTTTAACACTTATTAGTTTTCTACCCCAGCTTCGTATTAGTATCAGTTAAGTTATATGCCATGAGCGTACAACTCGGTGTCAAAGCGTAAGGTCGTTCAGCGAGCGATGGAAAGAATTATGGTCGGGATTCCTCTGAGAGAAAATATTTGTTTAAAAATCTATTGGAGATAATCTTTTGGTAGGATTGGTGTTCGTTCGCGAGGATTTGTAGCTATCAAAATGTGATTTAATATATAATGTTGTGATGAGATGAAATGTAATAAGCTTGTATCCTACAACTGCTTGAGGAATAGTAACTAATTTTCTTCAGTGCCTCTTAGTGTTTATTTTTAAATCTGAAGTTACAAACAAACTTAAAAGAAACCTGATGGTAAGTGTCTACTGCAGTCCATGGACACCTACAGTCAATTTCATACAAAGAAGGTTATAGATACGTTTTCACCTCTGAGGACTAATTTGAAAACTCTCACAGTCTGTTATTATACTCGTACTTACTCTCGATAAAAGCTAAAGCTTAAAGGCTCTCCAGAAAATTCTGGTTTAGAGGTAACAAACGGAGGTTATTTTTTTCATTAAAAACATGTACCGAAGTTTCGGTACTTTTAAACTCTCTGAATAAACTAAAATGAAAAAACCACATAAAATTACTTGTATTTACAATTTTATTTTTGGTAGAGAACGCTGAAAGGACATTGCGTAAGATTATTTTTATTTGTTTTCTTATAATAAGCTTCGTTCTTTTCTTGGAATAATACAAATGTCTTCTCTCTTAGGTATTTACGAGGATCTGTTAAGGTTTCAAGGGAATAGCTTGATCGATAGTCAGACCATCCTCGCCCCGACATTCGTTTGGCGAATATATGTGAAAATGCTATAAGTTATTTAAAATTTGTGTGATTTATCATTCTCAAATACCATACGATACCTTATGTCATTTGTAAATGACTAAAAAAGTTATGTTTTGTGTATATTAATATTGTATTACATTTTGTAATCCTGAATGCACGATCCCAACAAATTATTTGTACACAATATTTTGTGCAAAACTCCAACAGTTCACGTACTGACCTGCAGATGCATTAGTATACTCGTATATTTCCACTTGCAAAGCGGTGCGTAACTTTAGTGAGCGTACAGTGCAGCACATTTATTCTGTAAATAAGCATGTTCAATGCGGGAGCGATTTGCTTTCAGTCGTTAACGTGGACGGGCAGGAAATTGTACGTCTTTGTGCTGCAGTTTGTATCATATGCGGTCAGTTTAATAAAACCGCTTTGTGGTCGAGGCCCGAATAAAGATGTTGAACGCTTGTATGAAAAAATGTTGATTTTAGTGAGTCCACCGAAAGAAATATTTTTGCCGTACATTTAACAGTACAGTATTGTACAGTGCCGCACACTGGTGGAATCGTGCCTTTAAACGGCTCGGTAGCGCGGCGCTGTAAAGCGGCTAGTTAGAATTCCGTACGGAACAAATGTTTGTATGGCCTGGCCTACAAATGACTGTTTCGGATCTGGATGTTGTATTGAACAATTTACGCATGCAATACGTTTTCACGATACAAGAAAATATGTTATAATACGTTTGTTTACTTTGTATGACAGATTTCACCTATTTTGTCAAATTTTTCTCATTGAATGTTTTTAATAATATTATGTTTGATATATTAATTGGTGAGAAGACTTTTCTGTTCAAAAGCCCATCTGCGTAGCGTAGCCATATCTCGTCTCCAATGCCTCTGGGAGCTGCTCGTAAGTCACTTCCTTACCGAGAGTTTCCAGAACAGTTAAGGCCTGGTCGCGCAGGCCTAGGGTGGGAGCAGTCATGGCCTGACTTTTATTCCAGCAGTTCGCCATCATTACAGCCTCGAACTGGATTTTGTAGGCCGACCAGGAAGAAGTCCCGTTGAACGGCGGCAATTTGAATCCACGTAGCGAAGTTGTTGTAGCTACCACGACAGCTGTAATTCCATCCCCAAGTTTGAGGTCGTCCAACGTTTTCTTCATGTCAGCCATCACGTTGTCAACCAGATTGTTCACTTCGTCGATTAGGGTTTCAGCTTCCGACAGGTGGTTGTCATGTTGAGCAACCCTATCCTTCATCTCCCTTATCTCTTTCCCGAAGGTAGCGTGAAGGTCCTTCATGAGGACCATGTGATCGTCCTTATCGCGTTTCAGCTGCTCTTCCAAACGACGGGCTTATTCCTCCTGTCAGCGGACATGTTCCTCCTCTCGGCGGGCCTGTTCCCCCTGTCGGCGAGCCTGTTCCTCATGTCGGTGAGCATGCTCCTGCAACATCGTCATCAGAGCACCTAAGTCTGATGCTACAGATGCAGGAGCTGCTAACAGGCTGGCCTCCGTGGTAAGCAGCTGGCCCTCCGACGTCTGCGGCGTTGCACCACCAAATTGTCTCTGGTCAGTCTCCTGATGGCGTTGACTTCGGGTACGGATACCCTTCGTGTCGTCCTTTGGTAAAATTGGCATGATTTGATTCCACTTCTGACACCAATTGTTAGGAGCTTGGGGTTTGAGACAATTAAAAATTGCCGAGGGAATTACCAAAATTGACACGTTAATTACAGATTTTTATTATAAAATTGACACGATAATTAGTGTAATTACTACTTAAAACCACACTTATAACAAAACACAATTGTACTACTGATCACTTTAGTTCGTAGTTTTATCGCTTCGAAGTATTCGCTTGTATCGTCAACTTAACACTGACCCCGGTCGCGGTCTACACCCACCTTATATAGGGCCTCAGATAGTTCCCGAATCTTCTACTGTAGAAACATCTAGAAAGTATGATAGTTCTACAAATGGAAATTTCTAGAAGGATCTTGACTCTTCTAGTTCTGCTACTCGATACTAGATGGCGCTAGTGGTAAATAGTGTTGCCATTTACCAGGCATTAATGGTGGCGCTCAACATTACTCTTGAAAACTTAGATGAAATACATGCGAATGCGGATGGAACCAGTAAAAGGAACTCCAGTTCTCTTAACCCATCATACAAACCACTACAGTAATACTGCTTTACGCCGGTTTTCTGTAAGAGCGTCGGTCCCCGGTCCCAATCTGCAGAGTGGCTCTAGCAACGTCTTATAATGACAATGAAAATTACAAAAAAGTTTATATCTGATGTATCAACTTCATTAATTTTTGGTACTATGAGGGACGATCGATGAGTATTTACTACTTTTTTATAGAATGGGGTAAAAACTAGCACACAGTACATTGCCACGTCCGCCGTACACTGGTCAGTGATGGTAAGTGGATGGTGTGGCCCATAGACGTCTATATTTAACATCAACTAAGATATCAAATGCATTGTCACCCCTGAGGACTAAGATGGAATGCCTTGTTTCCAGTAAAAAGGGTCCCAATTCTCTACACTCACCATTCAAAACACAGCAGCATTGAAGTGCAATTTTATATTAGTATTTTTGTGAGAGAGTTTTCCTACCCCTGCCAAGCCGACCCATGCGTGCTACAACGCGTTGTCACCCGTGAGGACTAAGATGGAATGCCTCTTTTTCAACTTAGTTTTATTATAGACCTGTAAATAATGAATAATATATTAAATGATTTTTGTACGAGATATTTTCATACTTAAACAATTTTAATTTATTGTTCATAAATACAAACAAGTTAGTGACAAATCCTTTTCAATGTTTTATGAACAACGTCATAAAGTCAGTTCAGCTTTGTCGTGTATGTAGGATTTACGATATAACTAAATATTCATAACTCTAGAGGGAAAGAATCGAACTCATTGAATAGAGAGTAAGTACAAAAGACCAAAACTTCAGCGAAAAGCGACTGTGTTGCATTATTTATGTATATACAACATATTTATACTTTATATACTTATAATATGAATTTGATATTTCGATTTAGTTAGTAAAATAAATTTATTACCCTATTTTGTCCGATGGGTAGATTTCTTAAAATGGTGAGTGCAGGAAATACCATACAAATTAATGGGTTCCGATATGTTATGGAATTACCTTGAAGATATGTATTTCCATCCATTTCTCATCATCCTTTTTTTAATGGGACAGAATTTCTTAAGATAATGGTATTTGAAATGTTGATATTATTGACGAGAAGAGTTTTAAACTTGGTAAAACCATGCTGCAGCTATGTTACTGGTATGGTTGTAGCACGAATGGGTCGGCTCTACCGGGGAAGGACTACGCTGTCACAGAATACCGGTGTAAAATAATAGCTTAACACTGCTGTGTTTCGTATGGTGAGTGTTGAGAACTAAAGACGCTTTTTACTGGAAACGAGGCATTCCATCTTAGTGCTCACGAGTGACTATATATCTGCATTTTGATTCGAAAGCGAGGATAGATGTAGAGGTCTATGAGCCACAGCAACCACTTACCATCAGGTGGACTGTGTGTTCGTTTGTCATCCTTATCCTAAAAAAAAAGAGAAGTCGATTCATACATATCTTACAGTAGACCAGTAATTACAATTATTTTATTAAGACAAGATCAAAAATACGCTGACGTGTTTTAATATAAGTACACACAAACATACATAACACTCACACCTGTCATCCAATGTAGACAAACTGACAGAGAGATAGACCCAGGTAGGGGACTACTGACTTACATTTGGCGCGATCAAAAATGTTTAACGAGAAAAAAAAACTATTTAAAAACAATTTTTATAGGCGTTTCTAGGTTCATCGATCATCTAGGCTATCGAAGTTATATAAGTATGCCAAACATTTTGATTTGGAAAGATATACGAAGAAAGTAAGATAAATAAAAGCTCGCAAATGGGGTCGCCTAAATAAATTTGTATTTAATTTGAATTGTCTCATACCCTCTATTTATACTGGCTCTTCTCTGATATATTTTTTTTATTAAAATATCTATAATTCTTCAATGTTTATTTCTAATAAAATTTCGTTTGTAAAAATGTTATTTTTGGACTTTTTTATATAGGATATTGTGACAAACGAGCACACAGTCCACCTGATGGTAAGTGGTTACTGAGACCCATAGACATCTACATCTATCCTCAATAAAGACTCAAGATGCAGATGCGTTGTCACCCGTGAGGACTAAGATAGAATGCCTCTTTGCCAGTAAAAAGGGTCACCGGTTCTCTACACTAACCATACGAAACACAGCAGCGTTAAGCTGCTATTTAACGCTGGTGAGAGCGTGGTCCTTACCCGGTCGAGCCGACCCATTCGTGCTACAACTATACCACTAATATAGCTGCAGCAACACTTAAAAACCTGTTTATTTTATTTTGTTGTACGAGTATTAGTTTGACTGTTTGATTAACGACATTTTATTATATTCGAACTTTTCTCTTAACCTCAAATTAGGAATGCAGCAAGAATTGCTGTTTAACGTCACATATAGGTAAGAAGGACGAAGCTTGACGTAGTCGCTGCCAAAAAGAAGCGCTACCACTTAGATTATCTTCATCTTCTGCTGCTTCAGTCCATTTACGGTTCATTAATAGTGATGGCTTTTTCATTGTAGAGCGAAATTTGTTATAGTTGTTGTGACGTACAATTGGCAGGTAGAATGACGATTTCAGTATCAAATTTTTGAATTGCTGTTTTTAAATGCCTGACGAGGATTAAGCCATTCTCCACGGGAGTACTTTATTATTAATTTTGCACAGAATAGTACACTTGTTTCCTACTTAATAAATATTAGATTGGTCTATTTTTAAGCTTACATTTAAGATTAGTACCTGAGTAATGGAGCTTTGGTCGGCGTTATTAAAAAAAATCCGGAGATGAAAGAAACCTAGAAAAAATTGATAAATAAATCATTATCGAAATACAATATATTATAGCATATAATAAATAAAAACCAATTACATATATCGTATAGCATATCATATTATACATATATAGAAATTGTTATATTTTTACAGGGTTATATTGCACCGGCGTAACTTGTAGTGATTAGTAATATAGGCAAATGGTGAAGATAAATTAACAAAAAAAAATCTCAAACATTCTGTCCATTTTATCTTTAAAATACAACATGCGTGGTAATGCATTATTTTAACTGATTTTACAGCGCACGCACACATTTGCAAAGGTCGATCGGTAGGCAAAAACGTTGTTGACCATAAAGCAAATTAAATTTGAGATAATTTCAAATAAAAGTATAAGCCTTATTTACTCGTATTTTCAAAAACTGCAATAATGGCATATCATTATTAATATATTCTTTGAAAAATAACCCTGTATACAGGAAGAGCTCACTTAAAGTGTAGAATACTATTAATGCTACATTAGGTATATACTCGTACATGGCATGTATATGTGGGTAATGTATTCACCAAAAAACTGCCCTGTAATATGGCGAAATTATTAAGACACAATCTACAGTACTTTTTATGTAATAAAATAAAAACTGAGCATATCCCTCTCATTCTTTCGCAGATATCTGTAGCTACACCAACGCCATTCGTCCTCGGCGGCCACTCCTTGATCGAGGACAACTTTTCCCCTTTTTTTGTGCACTGGATCCCCCGTGGTAAGTCTTCTCGGCGTCAGCTGTGGATCTTGTTGCACGAATTGGTCGGCTCGACCGGGGAGGACCACGCTCTCACAGAATACCAGCGTAAAATAGCAGTTTAACACTGTTGTGTTTCGTATGGTGAGTGTAGAGAACCGGAGACCCTTTTTACTGGAAAAGAGGCATTCCATCTTAGTCCTCACGGGTAACGACGCATCTGCATTTTGATACTTAATTGAGGATAAATGTAGATGTCTATGGGTCCCAGCAACCACTTACCATCAGGTGCACTGTGTGCTCGTTTGTTACCCTTATTTAATAAAAAAAACCAGTAAACTGTGCGGTTCTTTACACCCACCATACAAAACTCAAGAGCAATATGCTACTATTTTACGCCGGTTTTTTCTAAGAGTGTCGATCCCCGGACCCCAGGTGCAGTGTGGCTCTACAAACGTCTTACGATGACAATGAAAATTACAAAAAAGTTTGATACCTGATGTATCAAATTCATCAATTTTGGGTACTATGAAGGACGATCGATGAGTATTTACTCCACACTAGCTAGAGTACGCATATTAACTGCCTCGTCTGTCTAGTAGTAGTGAGCGCGCCTACTGATCACGAGGGTCTGGCTAAAATTAGTTACTGCGTTTTTCTCTCAAGAGATTATCAATAGGTGCCCGAAGTCAAGAATTTGGCGTGATTCACCAGTGCACCAAAAAGCACGTGAAACTGTGGTCCTGTACCTGATCTCATTCCGGTTGTGTCTGATTTCCGTCTCATCGGACTATGAGAGTGAGGTAATAGAGAGTACACCCCTGCTTATAATTTTGGTTGCGCAGATGGCTAGTCTCCGTTGAAACTGCCACTGTGAATGAAATTCTGTCTGGACACATGTACATATTATTATTAGCGGTATTATTTAATCGAGAACTCTAAAATTTTTCCTAGTTACTAATACTTGTTTAGACTTAACAATATTGATTTGTAACGCTACATACTATTTTACAATAATAATTTCAGTGACAAATAGTATGATATTTAAAATTATAAAGATACATTCTAAAAAGCAGGAAGAAAGAGATTGAAACTATAACAAAATACTCATGCTAGTATGATGATCGGTTCAATCTTGTCTCAACTTCTTCAATAGACTATTGTACCTATTCGTTCCCTAGCGATACCATTATTTGAGCCGTAAGCTATCATTCAAGTTTCAGACAACCTTGATTAAACTCTGAGATTTTATGGAACCTTTTTTAAGAACGTTTTTTGTACATTATTTTTCTATTATCGTTTATCCTTTATAGTTTGTAGAAACATATGCCATTCTATCAATCTACGTTATATTTTTTTCCATTATATCATTTATGTGCGAAATATTTTCAGAAAACACTGACTTCAAAGGACTTTATTATCTATCCATTACAGCCTGTAAAAGTCCACAGGTGAACTTAGGTCTCCCTTTTGTATTATCACATTTCATACCGTGGGTAGGAGGCGAGAGAAAGGAAACTGAACCAGCATCTTCTGATAAAAGCTGAATAAAAATATGTAATGTGGCAAATATCCATAATTTAGCCATAGGATGCCTATGTTCAGCGGTGGACCTTTGATATGCTGTAATGTTAATTGTATGGTTCTATGTAAAAACGTTTAAACTGTAGTAAGGTAGATGTTCAGAAATTTTATGTAAGACTAGCTGTTCCCCGCGACTTCGCCCGCGTGTTATTTGGAGTTTTATTTTTTTTGCGCGGAACCCTAATTCTTTTTCTAAAATAAAAATAGCCTAAGTTACTCCTTGTGACATCAGCTATCTGCCAGTGAAAATCCCGTCAAAATCGGTCCAGCCGTTTCGGAGATTAGCCGGAACAAACAGACAGACAGACGGATAGATAGACAGACAGACAGACATAAACTTTAAAAATTGTATTTTTGTTATTAGTACCGTATATACTTTCATATACATTTGGTAAAAAGCTTTAATTTTGACATTACAAACAGACACTTCAATTTTATTTATTTGTATAGATAATGCCAGGAAGCATTCTATTAAGAAGAATTTACGCAAACATCTACTCGAACATAAACACATGTCTATAAATAAAGCAGATCTATTTGACTACTAATGTATTTGCGAGTACTAGAGGGATTTTTAAAATGTTTAGAGGAATTTCAATAAGAGGGATTTAGCAAAATATGTAAAAAGTATTAAAACCCAATACCATGTATAAGTTTGTTCTTTGTTCCAGTTTGTTCTAGTTTTTTGTTGTTCTTGTTAGTTGTTTCGTATCTCAAAACAAAAATACTCAAAAAAAAAAACAAAACTCAAAACTTTCGTACAATGATTTTTTTATGACTTTTGATGTCATTTGCTGAACATAGGCCTCCCCCAAAGAATGCCACAAAGCACGGTCCTGAGCCACCTGCATCCATCGACTTCCTGCATATCTTACCAGGTCGTCACTCCATCTAGTGGGGGGACGCCCTACACTTCGCCTGCCGGTACGAGGCTGCCACTCGAGAACCTTTCTTCCCCATCGGTTGTCGGTTCTTCGAACTATATGGCCGGCCCATTGCCACTTCAGCTTACTAATCCGTTGGGCTATGTCGGTCACTCTAGTTCTACTGCGGATATCCTCATTTCTGCCTATGTTCAGCAGTGGACTTGTGAAGGGCTGTAATGATGATGATGATGATGATGATGATGTCATTTAAGTCAACAAGAAAGTTATAATAGACTTCGATTGGCCTTTCACAATGAATCCCTATCTCGTGTCACTGCTTACAACTGGTTTAATGAGTTTAAACTTGGTCGCACTAATCTCACCGATGATCTGCATGAGGAACGGCCTTCTACGGCGACGAGTAAAGTTGAGTGTTGTGCGGCGTATGATAGACACTGACAAAAGAGGTCATACCTCAAGTCTCAAGTCAAGTGCAGAAAATCCTTCATGAACATTTAGCGGCCAGGAAGCTTTGTGCCTGGTGGATACCTCATAATTTGACAGAGGCCCAAAAACTCCGTCGTCTTGATTGGTGTTGTGAACTGGTTCAAAGATTTAACGGAGGTGACTCAAATGCTGTGTTAAACATAATTAGGGTGACGAAAGCAGGATTTATACTTACTTGGAAAAATTTCCATGCAGACTTTTTCATTTGCATTTGACTAAAAGAAACTGTGAGCTATAATACATTTTGCCATTAGTAAAGTGTGATATTGTCGTACAGCCTAATTTCATTAAAACACATAATGTGTAAAAACGCGTAAACGCATAAATGTCTACAGGTGGTAAAGCCACGCTACGGTTAAGTTACATATGTTTACGGTACGAATCTTAATGCTGCTGTGTTTTGTATGGTGAGTGTGAGATCAGGGGACCTATTTTACTGGAAACGAGGCATTTCATCTTTGTCCTATAAAAGACAACGCATCTGCATTTTGATTCTTAACCGAGAAAAGATATACATGTCTCATTTACCGTCAGGTGAACTTTTGCTCGTTTGTCACACTTATTCTATAAAATTGTATTCTATTCGGTATTTTCAACATGAAAACCTATCCCTGATTCAGAATCATAATGCAGATGCGTTATCAGCCCTGATGACTTCGATGGAATGCCTCATAGCCTGTAATTCTTTTGGTTCTCTGTTCCTTTTAGAGCACTGCTACTTGGATTTGGTACCTACTCCGATGGACTCCTAGGTAGTAGTAGTTCTACAAACTAGTAAGTAATAGGTCTAACTCGTTACTGACATTGTCTCATATATTTAACTACAGGATCAACAAAAATATAAACACCATTGCTCCCCTTAGTAACGTCTCCTCTAAAAAAGGAACATCAGTAATTTTTTTCTCAAAATCCATAGCAATTACTTCTTGGTCAGCTAGGGTTATTGAAAATATTCAATTGAAAATCCGAGTTCCGTGGTTTCACTATTAGTTACAGTCCATGTCATTTTAATTTTATCGGATGCAGTATAATTTTGTTGCTTAAGTGCCTCCTTAGCTGTGGAGCATACTTTTTAAAATTTTAGAATATTTTTTTACATACTCTCTAAATATAACACTATGATTATATGATCTTTCATTATAAAGCTCGTATAACTTTCGTCTACTTTTATTAATTCCTACTGTCACCCCTTTATTAAATGATTTGCGACTGTTTATAGGGAAAGTTTTAGAAGTAAATATTCTATTAAATTCACGAGTTATAATTTTAAATAATGAACTATACAAATAATCAGCACTATTTTTATATGAAAGTGATGGAAGTCCTTTTACTATGTTACTTCTAAACCTCTTCAAATGATGTTCATTTATTGGAACAAACACAACTTACTCATCTTTGTTCTTGTGTTTTGTGACAATGAGACCAACTGTCCACAGTGACCTGAACTTAAATTCTAAATGATTGATTTATGCAAGGGTTCAACATCTGTAAAAAATGTTTACTATACAGCTCGCACTAGGCTCAGCAATACGTGTCGGTTCTAAAAACAAATTAAAAAGATTTTACGATTTAAATAACGCGCTAAACTTAACACTAATGGAAGAAGTTTAAAGGAGATTGATGTTAAAGTCTCCACATATTACAACAGACTTGTTCTTTTTACTAAGTTCGAGCAAACTTCTTCCAAAATCCTTTCACAATATTCATAAGTAGCACATGAGAGTCTGTAAACACTTACAACAATGAGGTGCTCGAACTCGACACAAGCCATTTCTACAGTTCGCTCAACAGATAGTCTCACAATATCCTTACGTTCTTAATATAATAATGATTTATCAGCTAATATTAAGGAACCACCACGTAAACTTTTTTCTTTGTTGAAGGAAATGACCACCTGATGATTTCTGATATTAAATATTAAATTATAATGTTTTAGTCAATTGCAGTAATACAAAGTATATTTATGTTATTAATATTTAAAAACAATTCAATTTCCAATTATTTGCCCATCATGCCTTGTAAATTTTGATGCACCAGGTGTAAACACTTCTTATTACTTATTTGTGGGCTACATTCTAAATTAGTCAAACTCTTATTATTGCTAGAGATTGCTTGTATTGTCTGATTCACTAATTTATATTAGTAAGAACTGATTCCAAATTAAATCTAAAATGACAACACTGCTCAATAGAAGCAGCCTTGGTAGTCAAAAACTTGGCTAAGTTAATTGTTACCAGTCTTTTGAATGAAAAGCAGAACTCACGTTTCCAAGCATTATGCGCCCTCAGTAGATCTCGCGGTAGCCGTACACAGATGACTGTGTCCTTGATGGATTTGCGTGTTAATGTTACATGAAAAATAAACTTTAAAAATTTATGTTAGATAATCTTTTTTTTTTATAGAATTAGAGTGACAAACGAGCACACAGTCCACCTGATGGTAAGTGGTTGCTTTGGCCCATAGACATCTACATCTATCTTTGCTTAAGAATTAAAATGCAGATGCATTGTCCGCCGTGAGGACTAAGATAGAATGCCTCTTTTCCAGTAAAATAGGTCTCAGGTTCTCTACACTCATTTTACGAAACACAGCAGCATTAAGCTGCTATTTTACGCTGGTATTCTGTGAGAGCGTGGTCCTTCCCCAGTCGAGTAACTATACTATTAATATAGCTGCAGCATGGCTCTTCCACGTTAATATAGTTGCAGCACGGCTCTACCACGTAATATCTACAAGTGGTAAGGCCACACTGCGGCTAAATTATGGTTACCGAACACTCGTGGTTCTTCTATGCTCTTACGGAATGAAATCTCAACATATAGCTTAATGCTGATGATGTAATTCGTGAGGTGAGTGAGAGAACAGGAGACGTTTTTCATTGGAAACGAGGCATTCCATTTTCTTCTCATGGAAGACGATCGTATCTGCATTTTGATACTGAATAGAGTATAGATAACTGCTTGTTTGTCTTCCTTATCATATAAAAAAGTTCATGTCTATGGAATTTATTTCTTAAATAATGCAAGGTTTTTAGGGAAGTGTGTTATATTACAATATAATATACCGAATTTCCTAAACCTTTATATAAATAGCTATGAGTGACATTCGGCGTTCAGGCTCTTGACTATCGTCCGGGTCTCCTGTTATTTAAAAATGCGATGGGTTTAAATTTTAAAATATAGTTTAAAATACAATGGATCCCTACAGACTAGCGCATAAGTTATATAATTCACTTCAGCAGTTTTCTAGCAAACACTCAATAAATTATGTTTGTTATAATTTTATTTCTATGTTTTTAAGCTTTAAATTAAACAAATATTAGGGAAGAAACTTTCCGATTTATTTTAAAAAGATTTCCACTCCTTACCTAAAAATAGGAATCCAAAAAGTATTTTCATTTCTACTTTGACAGTCAAGGTAAAACAATATCTGATTACGTTGCAATCTTTTATGTTTAGGGTATTTGTAAATGATTATTAAAATAATGAGTTTAAAAAGAAAACGTGGGTACTAACCCTTTAATGATCGGAAGTGTTAATTATTTTGTATCCGTTTGTTGGCGACGTGTCTATAAAAAACATTTCAATTTATTAGTTAACCGGTTACGGATGGCTTCTAAAATTAAATTATCAAGCAATAATAATCTTATAAGAAAACGCTTAGTTAAATCTTAAATAAATATCGAATTAATAATTTGAAGGTTCTTACCTTAGGGGTCGCTCGCAGTGTGTCCGCCATGAGGAGGATTTCTCCGAGTGGTGTGATCTTACGGCGGGTGTTCCTCAGGGTGATGTTCTTTCCCCACTTCTCTTCTCTATATTTATCAACGCTCTCACTACTGTTCTCACCTCTCATTATCATCTCTATGCTGACGACTTGCAATTATACCGTCATTTCAAAGTCCAAGATATAGATGAGGCTATTAATAAGCTGAATGCTGACTTAAGTAGCATAAGCAGTTGGGCGAAATCGTTTGGTCTTCTTGTTAATCCTGCTAAATCCCAAGTAATGATTATCGGCAGCTAATATATGCTTAATTTATTAGATCGTTCGATGATCCCTGCAGTAACGTATGATAATACTCAAATTCCATATACAGAGACTGCTAAGAACTTAGGTGTTATTTTTGATATTAATTTGTCTTGGGTTGTTCACATTAATATGATTAGCAGAAAAGTGAACTATTCTTTTCAATCTCTCAAGCGCCTCCAGATGTTTTTACCGTTTAAAACTAAGATAACCTTAGCTCAAGCACTTCTTCTTCCTCTCATTGACTACGCTGATGTTAGTTTTTTGGATGCTTCAGAGGAGCTGTTGAACAAACTGGAACGTGTTCAAAATTTGTGTATACGTTTTATTTTTGGTCTTCGTAAGTTTGATCATGTTTCAGAGTACAGGGCTCAATTAAAATGGCTTCCTATCCGTAGACGTCGAGACTTACATGTGTTATCATTTCTTTACTTTCTACTCTTTAATCCTCTTGCACCTCCATATCTCCGCGAGCGTTTTGAGTATCTTGTACCTCGTGAAACTCAGTGCCGGACCACTAAACAGCTGCTTCTCAGAACTCCTTCTCATTTCACAAGCCAATGTGGTGGATCCTTTACTGTAAAGGCGGTCAAGCTATGGAACTCACTTCCACATGACATACGTGCTAGCTCTTCTCTTGATACATTTCGGAGCAGAGTAAAGAAATATTATCTATCAACTTAGAATTACAAATATTTACATATATTATGTATTTATATGTATAATTGTATATAATATGTATTTATATATGTGTATATGTATTTAGATATGTATGTATATATATATATATATATATATATGTATGTGTGTGTATGTGTATATATGTATGTGTTTATTATCTTTATTAGTATATATGTATGTAAATCAATAGAAATAAGAAAATAAATTATACTTATATTTTATACACTTATATGTTAATTGTTAACTGTAACTTTAGCCAATTCCTATTAAGTAGTGTTAAGTTAAATATTAAGTACGCACGCTGCTACCTACTTGCTTTATATGTAAAACTATTTCGCTTTCCCAATAGGTTCGCTGGAAGAGAACTCTTATTAGGGTTAAGCTCGCCTTTGTACATTTTATTTGAATATTTAATAATTGTTACCAACTTAGTGTGTACAATAAAGAATAAAGAATAAAGAAAGGTTTGGGGTTCGACTCCCAGGCCGGACTACGAGTAATTCGTCGTTTTCTTGGTAATTTCATTATAAATTTCTTATTAAATAATTCATTTCTTAATAAATTCATATAAGGAATTTTTAAGAAATAAATTATGTTTCCTGGGTCAGTTCCCCGGTTAAAATTACCTTTCCAATAACATTGTTAATTTAAAGAAATATTAAAATAAAGTTAGAGACCAGGATTTATTCTCCGGTCGAAAGGATCACTTTGTGTATAAGTGGAATTAATGTAAAATGTTGCATAAGTATTATCTAATAAGTTGAATACATTTGTATCAAAAATAAAAATGTCTATTTTCAATATTTGATTCATAAAATATTTTCTTTGTGTTATCTGATAAGAACTGATAA
This sequence comes from Parnassius mnemosyne, assembly GCA_963668995.1. Taxonomy (NCBI): domain Eukaryota; kingdom Metazoa; phylum Arthropoda; class Insecta; order Lepidoptera; family Papilionidae; genus Parnassius; species Parnassius mnemosyne. Next base: position 15,622,021 of record CAVLGL010000159.1, read on the forward strand.
CTGATAAGAGATCTTATTAGATACTACCTTGCCGACAATGGGGGTCGTGCAGGGATTGATTGCTCATCTTGTGTTAATGGATAGCAGTAAAAAATGCTAAAATTGCCACCTGCTTTACCGACAACGAGGTGTCGTGTGAAAGTTAGTTGTTCATTTAGCTGCAGATAACAGCAGCGCGCTAATCCGTAGAATTAAAAGTTTAAATAAGTGGAAATTTAAATGTTTATAAATTTCAGCAATTTATGTAAAATTGACTTGTAAAATGTTTCAGGTTGACTGTATAAGCAAAATAGGTGAATTCTGTGTGAATTCCACATGTTAATTCTCTTATCTTCGTGAAATATTGATAGTTTTTTATAAGAAATTTAAAAGTGTTTTAAATAGTAAAATGTGTAGAAAAAATGTAAATTAAACTATTGTATTAGTTAAGATATTTGAATTGTTCCAAACTTATATGTTAGATATTTAAGAATTCTAACTTAGTACATATGTTGTGAAATAGGCATATTTTGTTGAATAAATAAAAGGTTTTTTGTGATATAATAATATAATGTATATCATAGTATAGATATCTTTTGTGCTATCTTTATAAATAAAATGTATAAATGTATGTCTTATACAAATAAAGATATTGGGCAAACCGTGAGGGAGTGATAGTACAAATTTGATGTAATTGAGTTGTGAAATCGTACAGAGGGCGCGGCTCTCTTTCGAGTATAGATTTATTGATACCCCATTACACTGGTTTTCATAGAAATCGTTCGGGACCAGCTACCAGTATAACATATAATCAAGAAAGAAAAACGTATAGGGAAGTGATAGGGAAAGTAATTACTCTCTCACGGAGCGGTTTGAAGATAATTGCTGTTTTATTCCCAAGGGATCCTTCACCTTTAAATATAACTACAGTCAATTTGGTGTCGCTAACGCAGTACATATCGAAGAATTAAGGTGCTGGGACCGGGACGACCTCGGAAGACCCGTAATCCCCGCCTGAACCTATTTGCTGAAAAGGAAGCTGCTGACACCCTTGTATAATACTCCTTCACGGGGTTCACATACGCCTCGTTGCCCCCGAACCCAACGTAGGTGTCATAGGACGTTAAGGAATTCGCTGTTGAACGCGCCGTATTCAATCGCTCCTCCGCGGCCAGATTTAAAGTGTGTTCCATTTCAATTGGTCCTTCGAGTGCCGGATTAGGAAGGACGGAAGGACTGTGCCGCGCTCCTTTTCACTGTTAGTTACAACGAGCGTCAACATGATTCTGTTAATTTTCTGAAATACTGCACCTCTAATTAAACACGTGTTTTAATTTGACAATGTTTAAAAGTCTATTTTTTATAAATAAAAAACGTTTATAGAAGAAGTGTGACAAAAGAGCAAAAGTCCACCTGATGGTAAGTGGATGCTGTAGCCCATAGACATCAATACCTATCCCCGATTCAGGATAGAAATGCAGAGAATCTACGATGGAATGTCTGTAATTATATTGGTTCTCAAAAGAGGTAGACCTCTAGAAAGATGGACGGATGAAATTGAAAAGTTTGCTGGAGACGATTGGATTTCAGTGGCCAAGGATAGGGAAAAGTGGAAAAATCTGGAGGAGGCCTATACTCGTAGAGAGGTCCTTAACAATAATTAGATAAATTAAAAAAAAAATAAAAATATTGATTGTAACGATAATTTTATCTTATTTAAATGTATTTTCTTTCATGATCTGATTATGTTTGTTTTGTTTCTATTTTAAATTATTTAATGAAATTAATAATTAATGAAATGTATTTTAATAATTTTGTTAAGGAAATAAATGGCTTTATAATAATAATAATAATAATATTGGTTCTCTGTTCCTTTCACACCACTGCTACTTGGTGGTAAAATAAGTAAAACGTTAGTATGTTTTTTTTTTAATAGAATTAGAGTGTCAAACGAGCACACACTCCACCTGATGGTAAGTGGTTGCTGTGGCCCATAGACATCTACATCTATCTTCGTTTGCGAATTAAAATGCAGATGCGTTGTCAGCCGTGAGGACTATGATAGAATGCCTCTTTTCCAATAAAAGCGGAGACATCCGGTTCTCTACACTCACCATACGAAACACAGCAGCACTAAGCTGCTATTTTACGCTGGTATTCTGTGAGAGCCTGGTCCTTCCCCGGTCGTGCCGACTCATTCGTGCTACAACTATACTATTAATATTTTTTTTGGAGTATAAGGGTGACAAACGAGCACACAGTCCACCTGATAGTAAGTGGTTGCTGCGGCCCATAGACATCTACATCTATCCTCTATTACAAATCATAATGTAGATGCGTTGTCACCCGTGAGGACTAAGATGGAATGCCTTATTTCCAGTAAAAAAAGCCTCCGGCCACCTGCACTCACCAAGCGAAACGCAGAGGTAAACCTCTACTTCACGCTGGTTTTCTATGAGGTCGTGGTACCACCCTGGCTCGAGCCGGCCCATTCGTTCGACAGCAAAAGCTGCCGCGTGGCTCTACCACTTAAATTAAATAAATATCTACCCCATTTGGTATCCATTACCCCATATCATGCCTTGGGTGTCGTAAGAGACGACAGAGGGAAACAAATCAGGAGATGGGCAGCATCGCCTTACTAATAACAACTAAAAATAAAAAGCTGCGGTTGCCAACCCGCTTGACAAGCGTGGCAACTAAGGCAAATTAATCAATCAATATAAGGCAATCTATGTGGAAGGCCTATGTACAGCAGTAGACTTTAATAGGCTGTAACGGTAACGGTAACAGAGATATCAATTGCACATGAATAAGCCCGTAGACCTTGATAAAATAAATATATATGAGAATTCAAAGATGTGTAACTTCTATTTGATACTAGTGAATAACATCGCAAGGTTTTATATAACATATGTGATGCATTGCAATTTCAAGACAAAGAAACGATGACTAACAAAGTGTAAAAGCAAAGACAAGAAATACTGCTGTTTTTAGAGAGTACACGTGAATAATGCTACAATTAAAATGTCTTCAACACTAACGCTTCAAAAGACTGCGTTCTTTACATACATAAGATACAAGCAACACCTTGCTTGTACTTATATTATGATATTTTTTATAAAATAAGGGTAAAAAACTAGTACACATTCCACCTAATGGTAAATGGATGCTGTGGCCCATAGACATGTACATCTATCCTCGATTCAGAATCAAAACTCAGATGCGTTGTCAGCCGTGAGGACTAAGATAGAATGCCCTTTTCCAGTTAAATAGGTCTCGGGTTCTCTAACTCACCATACGCAACACAGCAGCATTAAGCTGATATTTTACGTTGGTATACTGCAAGTTGTCACACCTATGCCGGTAGTTGTTGGGAGCACTAAGCTCGAAGTTGTTGACGAGTATGTTTACCTGGGACAAATAGTCCGACTGGGTAAGTCCAACTTCGACCGAGAGGTCAATCGACGGATTCAACTCGGCTGGGCAGCGTTCGGGAAGCTACGACACATCTTCTCGTCAGACATACCTCAAAACCTTAAAACGAAATTGTACAACCAGTGCGTGTTGCCAGTGATGACTTACGGAACTGAGACGTGGTCCTTCACTGCTGGCCGTATGAGGAAGCTCAAGGTCGCTCAGCGAGCTATGGAGAGGGCTATGCTCGGAGTTTCTCTGCGTGATAAACTTAGGAATGAGGATATCCGCAGTAGAACCAGAGTGACCGACATAGCCCAACGGATTAGTAAGCTGAAGTGGCAGTGGGCCGGCCATATAACTCGAAGAACCGACAACCGATGGGGAAGAAAGGTTCTCGAGTGGCAGCCTCGTACCGGTAGGCGAAGTGTAGGGCGTCCCCCCACGAGATGGAGTGACGACCTGGTAAGACATGCAGGAAGTCGATGGATGCAGGTGGCTCAGGACCGTGTTTTGTGGCATTCTTTGGGGGAGGCCTATGTTCAGCAGTGGACTTGTGAAGGGCTGTAATGATGATGATGATGATACTGCAAGAGCGTGGTCCTTCCCCGTTTGAGCTAACCCATTCGTGTTGCAATAATAATATGTAGCACGAATGTTTTTGAGAGTCATTACAAATCGTCTCGCACGCAGATTCGACGACTTTCAGCCTCCCGAACAAGTCAGTTTCCGAAAAGGCATTAGCACCATAGACCACATACATACCCTTCGTCAAATTATACAGAAAACCGAGGACTACAATCTACCACTATGTACTGCATATATGGAATATGAAAAAGCCTTTGAATCCGTTCCGATTCCGAAGTTCCGAAATATGGGCGCTGCTGCAGTCCCTTCAGCGATGCCAAGTTCACTGTCGGTAAATTGAAGTGCTGAAGTGTTTGTACAGTAGAGCTACGATGGCTATCCACGTACAGAACCAGAGTACGAAACGTATCCAACTGCAAAGTGGTATAAGACAGTGTGACGTTATATACCCGAAACTCTTCACCGTTGCATTGGAAGATGTTTTCAAGCTACTGGATTGGAAAGGATACGGTATTAACATCAATGGCGAGTACATCACTCACCTTCGATTTGCCGACGATATAGTCATTATGGCAGATTCACTGGAGGACCTAAGCACTATGCTCATCAATGACCTCCATGTTTTCTCGCAACGGATAGATCGTCAGATGAACATGGACAAAATCAAGATCACGTGTAACGTCCATGTCACACCTATCCCAGTAGTAGTTGGGAGCACTAAACTCAAAGTTGTTGACGAGTATGTTTACCCAGGACAAATAGTTTGAATAGGTAAGTCCTACTTCAACCGAGAGGTGAATAGAGGGATTTAACTCGGCTCGGCAGCGTTTGGGAAATAACGACACATCTTCTTGTTAGGTATACCTCAAAACTTGAAGACGAGAGTTTACAACCAGCGCGTGCTGCCAGTGACGACTTATGGATCTGAGACGTGCCCTTCACTGCTGTCCGTATGAGGATGCTCAAGGTTGCTCAGCGAGCTATGGAGAAGGCTATTCTCGGGGTTTCTCTACGTGATAGACTTAGAAATAAGTCTATCCGCAGTAGAACCAGATTAACCGACATAGCCCAACGGATTAGTAAACTAAAGTGGCAATGAGCCGACAATATAGCTCGAAGAACCGATAACCGATGGGGAAACAAGGTTCTCGAGTGGCAGCCTCGTATCTGTAGGCGAAGAGTAGGGCGAAATCCCACTAGTTGGAGTGAAGACCTGGTAAGACATGCAGGAAGTCGATCAATACAGGTGGCTCAGGACCGTGCTTTGTGGCATTCCTTGGGGGAAGCCTGTTCAGCAGTGGACTTGTGAAGGGCTCTAATGATGTCGAATGATAAATTTTGTTCAAAACTCTCGAGCTACATGATTGTTTTTTCGAATTGTAATTGATATAGGTAATACAATTATAGATAACAGAAACTAATTAAATAAACTAATTAACTTTAATAAACGGAAGTAATTAAAATGTATCTGTAAAAGCTAACCTGTTTTGTATAACTAAATGTGCGTCATGTCACGTCTTTATCGCTTCGTCTCACTTCAATTTCTAAATGTCACTGCACTATATTCTCTCCCTTTCAGTTTTATTATATTCACTTTATTGGATTTTTAAAAGAAGATGCGGCTTATGTATGCACTATTGAAGAACGACGTGCTCCGTTTTTATAAATACGAGAATTGACGTTGAGAAATGAATTTTAGAGTGCACTACTGAATTAATTCTGTGTACATGTAGATAGTATTGTTTATAAATTGTATTTCTAAATTAAATATATAGTCCAAAAATTATAATTACAATAATAATTAGTCCAATTCGCAAAACTAAGTCGACAATAACCATAATAATAATCAGTAGTCATATTTATTACATTAAAAATATACGTCATATTAAAGTATTTTAAAATTATATAGTTTAATTTTGATTACTTTTAATGACTTGCTTAACTACACCTTCACAAAATTCTGTGAAGTTATTTCGCGTCCTTTTTTCTACCAATAATGTGTGTAAATTTTCTTTTATAATCTGTATATCGGTTTCAGACTCGAAATTGTATCTGGCTTTATCAAGTCGAGGACACTTCAATAGGATTTGCAGTACTGTCTCCTTGACTTCAGGTTCACAGATGCATGATGGGTTTTTCTTGCACCCAAACCGATACAGATACTCGGAGAACGCACCATGTCCAGTCATTGCCTGGATCATCGTCTGAGACAGCGCTGTTTCCCTAATCACCTTGTGGGCTGACTCAGCGTCCGGCAGCAAGGTTTTGGTGGTTCTGGCGGTCTCTCCCTCTTTATACCTCCGGTTCCATTCTTTTAGTGTCTCAGATCGAATGAAGGCTTTATAAAAGAGACCGGTCGAAGGTCATAGTCCGGGCTTCTTTTAGTTCGCAGCGCTGCGTGTTTAGCCAGTTCTTTTAATCCAAAAGAGTTGTAGTGTTTTTTGTTGGCCTATATATTTTATGAATGTTTTTGCGGGTCTTGACTGCTAAAGCGTGTTGGGAGTCTTGGTTTACAATGGTCTCTAGAGCAGATCTAGAGTCACTGTAAACCCTGAAAATTGCCTCCGCGCTAGAAAAAATCCGCTCAGTTTCATATAGCCAGTAATTCTACTTGGTAAACCGTGCAATGGTCCGACAGTTTTAGGTTCAGAGTTCTGATCTCGGAAGCATTATTCCAAAAAGATAATGCCGCTCCAACCTTTCCCGCTATTTTACTTCCCGTCGATAAATATTCTGAGACTCTGGTTGTTGTTGAGTCTCGTTTCATCCTCGTTTACCTGGCATATAAAATGCAGATCCATATAGGATGGTCTTTGCCGCTCTCAATAGCTGTATGTAGAGAGATGTGGCCTTCTTGCACACATTCCTCACATGTGTGTTGAATGTTAATTTTCTATCTACGGTGAGTCCAAGCACCTTGATCTCCTCCGACATACGTACCACCATACTGCCCGTGCTCTGACGTGGGGAATTGTATTCTACTTTGTCGGTTATTACCATTGCCTGTGTCTTATGTGGCGCAAATTTAAGCTTATTTCGAATTCGTCACCTCAAATGATGTTCCAGAGCAGTATCTGCACGTCTTTTTTATCGGCATTTATCATCGGTGAACGCTTGAAACCCGTCGCTTCTTCCTTCCATTTCTCTTAGCGACAAGAGATAGGACTTGTCCTCCTACCGAACTCTGTACGCACCCCTTGATGGTTGCCTGTGTTTGTTCCACACCTGCATACCTTAGTCTCACTTTCCTATCCCGAGGATAACTATCAAAAATGTTGTTAACTATCAAAAATGCAATCTCATCTTCCGGGTACAATGTCTCGGCCAAATATCTCGCCGATTTGGCATTATTTTTATCTGAGCCTTTTTTTGCTTAATATTCATAATTTTCTTTTGCTTTAAGGTACTCTGCGATGACAGCTGCTCTTCGCACTGGAGCTACACACCTAATTTGTCGTTTTTTAGCATGACAAGTTCGTCACTCCACCATAGTAAGTTCATTTTGTTAACGTTTTTCTTTTTCGGAATAGTATTTTCACAGGTTTCTTTAATTACTTCCAAATAATTTTCAATTACATTTTCAAAGTTGCACGTGTTATTTATTTTTCTAATTTCTACTGTACTGGTATTTTTGTCTGGTAACAATTCATAACAAACTGGCTCCAATTGGCTTTTTTACTATTATATATTCTTGTTGTTCGTATGTACTCCAGATGTTTTTATTGAATTAATATTGAAAATTTTGGTATTATGATCTGATTCTTTTTGTAAATTTCTTGGTCCACTAGTTTACAATAAAATTAATAAACAAATAAACATTAAGAAAAGACAGTACTTATCACTTAAAAAACATTTAAATACCTTTTTCAAAAAACTGAACTACGAAGAAACAGAAAACCTCTTAAAGTCGTTAACCGAAGCATGAATTGAAAAACATACACTACACATCATAACACACAAATAACACACCATTTATATTTATGTATATATTTATTATACATTAATTATATTAATATTAGCGTATAAGTACAAATGAATCTCACATTCAGTTAATCTCCATACACATTTTATACAAATTAAACTATATGAAATGATCGATATACTTATCACTTTATATATCCTAGGTTTATAGTTACTGATTCAAATATTTAGAAAAGATACCTAAATAAAATAAATAAAATATATAGGAAAAGAATTAACAAAGCATCGGTAAGTTTTGAATGTACTATGTTTTAGTAAAATCACTTATTATTTTGTATAAAAAGAACACAATCTACCTTCAAATTTTGTGTTTGTTTATCGCATAAGTCTGTTGATGTAACAATGTTTAATTTTTCATAACGGAGAATACTGCATTACTGTGATACGGTTTTTTTCTATAAAATCAGTACAGAATGTAGGGTTTCTAATATGAGTTTAAGCAAATTACATTTTACGAAAAACTTAAAGTTGCGACAAGCTATGTTAGATTTGATTTGTTTGTGATTTGTATATTATGTTTCTTCTTAATAAATAAAAAAAAAATGTTTTTATTGAATTAATATTGAAAATTTTGGTATTATGATCTGAACTTGTCATGCCAATGTCAACCTTAAAGTCCTCCACCATATTCAGAAAATTTTCCGAGCATGCTGTAATGTCGACATGACTCTTATATGCTTTCCCTCCTCTTACCGTATGAAATGTAGGAGTATCTCCTTTATTCAATACGTGGAGGTCTAGCTCATTCAGTGTACCCGCTAGCACTTCCTCTCGTCCATCTCTCTTACACTATCCCACCATGTACTCCACGCGTTTCCGTCTCCTCCTATAAGTAAGTCGAATTTTCCTATTTTTGTTAATATATGTCTTAGGTGGTCCATGTATGGTTCAATGGGTTAGCCCGGTTCAAAATAAAGGGATCTCATTCCCATCTCACAGGCGACTATCGCAACTTCGACCACAGTGAAATTGTTCGTGGTGAAAGTTGGGTATTGAGTGCTATTAATGTTATTGTTGAAGACGGCAATTGCCGTTTTCACCACTCTTGATGCTCTATGGTTGCATTGATATTTTATTTATTTTACGTGGTAGAGCCATGCTGCAGCTATATTAGTAGTATAGTAGTAGCACGAATGGGTCGGCTCGACCGGGGAAGGATCAATTCGGGCTACAACTATACTACTAATATACCTGCAGCATGGCTCTACCACGTATAGCTGCAGCATGGCTCTACCACGTATGGTGGCGCTATGGTCTGCCCGAACCAACTTAGCTCTAAGACAGTTGGTGCAAGGTGTTTTCCCAGCAGTATACGTTGTACACTCAATTTTAACGTGCGGGCCTCTATAGTGGGAACATTGGTCTTCTTCCTCCTTGCAATGTCGTTTGCCGTGCCCATATGCAAGATACCTAGAACATTGCACCAATAGTGACTAATCAGCCACCACTACGCGCTGCAAGTCAACGTGTACGCGGCCGATCTCTATCAGACGTTGCCATAGTGATGGGGATACCTAAAGGATCACGTAATTTGTATGCGGGTTTCTGGTCTTTTTCCGATAACATATTGCTTATCGCACCTCATTGCTTTTTAATGATTCCCATAGGTTCTTATTTTGGTACCTAACAATAGTAGTTATATCCTCATCGGTATTGATCTGCAGCACGTCCATTAAAATTACCAATTCTTAGCTTCTTCGACTGAAACCCTGTGTGACCTGCTTTTAGTCGATTTGCTACTTTTTCCAATTCCTCTCTAGCACCGCACCCACTATCACCTTCTGGTCTTTGGCCTCTCTCACTTTTTCAACCCTTAAGCCACTCAGTTTTGCATTTACTGCAACTATTATTTTATTAAGTACTTCCCCACTCGTGTCGTTTTCATTGTCCGATGAAACTAGATGTGAATGCATTGGTGCAGGAATGTTGTTTTTCAGGTTGGGCGCAACAAGTTCCAGATGTTGGACCCTTGTTGCCATTTGCTATCACACCCGCATAAGTAGTTATCTTTTCTCTGTGGCATTTAATCTCTTCATTTAATCGTTGGGTCTCTATTTTATACTCTGTGAGCAGCTCACTGTGTTCTTCTAATTTCTTTATAAGCTTGTGTCCTACGTCTGTCTTTTACTCTGCAGCGATACATTAATTTACTATACTGACCTATAGTGACCATATCAATATTAAAAATCTTTTATGTTTTAAATAAATAAATTGACTTGGCAATCGCTCTAAACAATCTAATTTAATATAATATGTATTACTTGTAAGATACATTGTGTTTTCATGCGATGGCCAAGTCAATTTATTTATTTAAAACATAAAAGATTTTTAATATTGATATGGTCACTAGAAGACGTTGTTAGGTTAGCTAATTACGTAATAACTTAAGACAGTAGGACCCTTAAGTAGGGACTGAATGCATTAACCGACTTGGTATTACATGGATTTCACAACTTTTTACGGTAGAAGAACTGAGTTGCGAGACTTGGTTTTTTTACAAGTTATGTTTTCGATGGCATTGTTGTTACCTCGGACCGAAAACTACATGATTATTTGACTTCGATACTTTCTATGTGATTTTGCATGATTGTTACCTCGGAACGAAATTGTTTTTACCTCGGAACGAATACTACATGATTATTGGACTTTGATACTCTCTATGTGATTTGGATTGTTGTTACCTCGGAACGAATACTACATGATTATTGGACTTTGATACTCTCTATGTGATTTGGATTGTTATTACCTCGGCCCGAAAACTACATGATTATTTGACTTCGATACTCTCTATGTGATTTGGATTGTTGTTACCTCGGAACGAATACTACATGATTATTGGACTTTGATACACTCTATGTGATTTGGATTGTTATTACCTCGGCCCGAAAACTACATGATTATTTGACTTCGATACTCTCTATGTGATTTGGATTGTTGTTACCTCGGAACGAATACTACATGATTATTGGACTTTGATACTCTCTATGTGATTTGGATTGTTATTACCTCGGCCCGAAAACTACATGATTATTTGACTTCGATACTCTCTATGTGATTTGGATTGTTGTTACCTCGGAACGAATACTACATGATTATTGGACTTTGATACTCTCTATGTGATTTGGATTGTTGATACCTCGGAACGAAAACTACATGATTATTGGACTTTGATACTCTCTATGTGATTTGGATTGTTATTACCTCGGCCCGAAAACTACATTATTATTTGACTTCAATACTCTCTATGTGATTTGGACTGTTGTTACCTCGGACCGAAAACTACATGATTATTTAACTTCGATATTCTCTATGTGATTTTGCATGTATGTTACTTCGGAACGAATACTACATGATTACTGGACTTCGATACTCTCTATGTGATTTGGACTGTTGTTACCTCGGAACAAATACTCTATGATTATTGGACTTTGATACTCTCTATGTGATTTGGATTGTTATTACCTCGGCCCGAAAACTACATGATTATTTGACTTCAATACTCTCTATGTGATTTGGATTGTTGTTACCTCGGAACGAATACTACATGATTATTGGACTTTGATACTCTCTATGTGATTTGGATTGTTGATACCTCGGAACGAAAACTACATGATTATTGGACTTTGATACTCTCTATGTGATTTGGATTGTTATTACCTCGGCCCGAAAACTACATTATTATTTGACTTCAATACTCTCTATGTGATTTGGATTGTTGTTACCTTGGAACGAAAACTACATGATTATTGGACTTCGATACTCCCTATGTAATTTGGATTGTTGTTACGTCGGAACGAAGACTGCACATTCATTGGTGTATTAATATTATTAAGTAGATCTGCGTGAATTTTTTCCATCATGCCTTATCACGCGACTATGCAGAAATGTACTATTGTTACAGCGCAGCCCGAAGAAACGCCCGACTGGCTGCTAGGATGTACCGTGAGCAACTGATTAGAAGAGGTGGTCCACAACCTGAGCTATACCCTGACTACCGTGTTTTTTACGTGTCCAAAACGCGTACATGGAAGGTCGCATACCCTGTTCTCGGCCGAAGGAATTCCGAGAATCGACCCAGATCAAATCGAACAAATCTTGGAAGAAGCACAAAGAGATTGATCAACAAGTACGAGAGCAAATGGACGTCACACAGGCATATCTCACATGTCTGTGCACAGAATTCTACAAGCAGAGGGAATGCACCCATACCACATGAAAAAAGTGCAAGATTTACTACCTGCGGACTAGCCACAACGAGTGGCCTTTTGTCAGGATATGATAATTAGATGTGACGCAGATGAAAACTTTTTTGACAACAAATGTGGACAGATGCGTCAATCTTTATATATAATATAATATTTAATACGCATAATTACCACTCCTGGAGTTTTGAAAACCTACATGCGGTTCGCCGCCACAATTTTGAACAACAGTTTAGGTGTTAATTTATGGACAGGGGTATTCAACAAACAGCCGATCGGACCGTTCGAGTTACTAGCCAGATTAAACGGCGACGCGTACTTACAATTTTTACGAAATAAATTGCCTGAAATTTTGGAGAAAGTCAACTTGGCTGTACAGAGCAGCATGTACTTTCAATGCAATGGAGCGCCATGCCACGCACGGACTGTAAAAAGAAGAAGAACGGCTCAAAAGAAGTTTTATAAAAATATGCAGGCTATGTATCGCCAGTAATGGAGCTCATTTTGAACATTTACTTTAAATCAGCGTGTCAAAACAATAAATAATATTTTAACAGTACATATTCGTGTGTTTTATTGGAGTCATTCCTGTCCTTTCATATAGTAATCTCGTTATTCTACTTACTAGCGTAGCGAGCATGAAGCATGGTAGCGTACGCTTAAAAAAATAAACTTACGTTTTTTAAGAGACTTTAAATTAAAGAAAAAATGTCGATTATTGGCACATGGACTATTTATATACATTTTTTAACATGATGCCCCAGCATTAGCCAAATAAAATTTTCACGGTTAATTCTTCACAAAAGCTAGTATTTTTGAAGATAGGTCAAAAAAAATAATATGTGAAATATTTGTTTTAGAACCATAGAAATTTAATATGCAACGATTAGATTTTGAAAAAAATATACTATATTTTTTTTTTATTTCGATATTTATAAATCAAAGCCTCTGTTTGATATAAAGGTACAAAAGACCCTGTATTTATCTTCTTTGATAAAAAAAAATCACGGTCGCAAACTTAAAAGTTTGATTGCAATTGCTAAGTTTAGGCTAAAATCGGATTTTGACAAAACTTTTACTCATTCATCATCATCATCATTACAGCCCTTCACAAGTCCACTGCTGAACATAGGCCTCCCCCAAAGAATGCCACAAAGCACGGTCCTGAGCCACCTGCATCCATCGACTTCCTGCATGTCTTACCAGGTCGTCACTCCATCTCGTGGGGGGACGCCCTACACTTCGCCTACCGGTACGAGGTTGCCACTCGAGTACCTTTCTTCCCCATCGGTTGTCAGTTCTTCGAGCTATATGGCCGGCCCACTGCCACTTCAGCTTACTAATCCGTTGGGCTATGTCGGTCACTCTGGTTCTACTGCGGATATCCTCATTCCTAAGTTTATCACGCAGAGAAACTCCGAGCATAGCCCGCTCCATAGCTCGCTGAGCGACCTTGAGCTTCCTCATACGGCCAGCAGTGAAGTACCACGTCTCAGTTCCGTAAGTCATCACTGGCAACACGCACTGGTTGTACAATTTCGTTTTAAGGTTTTGAGGTATGTCTGACGAGAAGATGTGTCGTAGCTTCCCGAACGCTGCCCAGCCGAGTTGAATCCGTCGATTTACCTCTCGGTCGAAGTTGGACTTACCTAGTCGGACTATTTGTCCCAGGTAAACATACTCGTCAACAACTTCGAGCTTAGTGCTCCCAACAACTACCGGCATAGGTGTGACATGGACATTAAACATGATCTTAGTTTTGTCCATGTTCATCTTAAGACCTATCCGTTGGGAAACACTAATGAGGTCATTGAGCATAGTGCTTAGGTCCTCCAGCGATTCTGCCATAAGGACTATATCGTCGGCAAATCGAAGGTGAGTGATGTACTCGCCATTGATGTTGATACCGTATCCTTTCCAGTCCAGAAGCTTGAAAACGTCTTCCAATGCAGCGGTGAAGAGTTTCGGGGATATGACGTCACCCTGTCTTACACCTCTCCGCAATTGGATAGGTTTCGTATTCTGGTTCTGTACTCGGATAGCCATCGTAGCCCTACTGTACAAGCACTTCAACACTTTGATATACCGACAGTCAACTTGGCACCGCTGAAGGGACTGCAGCACCGCCCAAATTTCGACGGAATCAAAGGCTTTCTCATAGTCCACATACGCCAGACATAGTGGAAAATTGTACTCTTCGGACTTCTGTACAACTTGCCGAAGGGTATGTATGTGGTCTATGGTGCTAAAGCCCTTTCGGAAACCGGCTTGTTCGGGAGGCTGGAAGTCGTCAAGTCTGCGCGCGAGACGATTCGTAATGACTCTCGAAAACAGCACGTAGACGCGGCTCAGAAGGCAAATCGGTCTGTAGTTCTTCAAGAGAGCGTTGTCACCTTTCTTGAAGAACAAGACCACCGCACTTCTGCTCCACGCCTCCGGTGTAATGCCACCATGGAGGACAGAATTAAAGAGCTTCTGAAGGACTTTAAGTACCGGTCTTCCACCCGCTTTCAGAAGCTCCGCTGTAATTCCATCCTCGCCTGGGGCCTTACCGTTTTTAAGGTGCTGGAGAGCCATCCTAATCTCGTTCAGACTGACATCCGGGATATCTTCGGAATAGTGTCGGATGAGACTCGCTCTTGGATCGTTACTCACACTTGCGTGTGGCTCCAACGATGATGTGTACAGCTGCCCATAGAACCTCTCAATCTCACTCAAAATCTCAGGTGTCCCGGAAACGATGCTGCCACACTCTGTCTTCAGCTTTGACAGTTGGCTCTTTCTGGCAGACAGATCTCTGGCAAAGACTTTGGAGCCTTGGTTCCGCTCGATCGCTTCTTCAATACGAGCTGTATTGAAGTTGCGTAAGTCCCGCCGCATGCATTTGGAGATCTGTCTGTTCAGATGCCTGTATGCTGTCAAGTCTGTTGAAGAATGTAGCTTCATCTCCCGTCTAACAGCCATGAGATTAAGAGTGTGATCGGAGAGTTTTTGTGTTCTTCTGCGGCGGGTCTTGCAGAACTTAGCTCCGACCGCATGGACAGTTTCCACGAGCTTGTCATTCATATCGTCCACTTCATTGCAGTCTTCCAGGCACTGAAAACGGTTTTGTAATTCGAGCTGAAAGGTTTCGGGACTTTTGAACAGAGCACGAGGGGGACGGAACGTTGACTTCATTAGACGAGACCTCTCCAACTTAACGTTTAGGTTCAGTGTGCCTCTAACCATTCGGTGATCGCTACCAGTTTTCACCCTCGCGATCACGGAGACATCACTGAACAGTTGTCGTCTGGTCGTCATAATGAAGTCAATCTCATTTTTTGTCGAACCGTCGGGGCTCGACCAGGTCCACTTCCTGTGGGGCCGCTTCTGGAAGAAAGAGTTCATCATAAAGAGTCCCTCTTTCTCCATGAAGTCGGCCAGCTGCTGGCCCCTTGGGTTCCGTTGCCCTATTCCAAATTTCCCTACTTTCACCTCACCGTTCTCTCTTGTGCCTAGTTTTGCATTGAAGTCTCCCATTAACACCGTATATTGGGTTTTGGAGGAATGCATGGCTCTAGAGATATCCTCATACATTTCCTCCTCGGCACACTCCTCATTGGGGTGTGCCGAGGTTGGTGCGTAAACCTGTATGACCTTCAGCGAATACCGTTTGGTGATTCTGAGTATAAGGTACGCAACCCTCGTCGACACACTCCCGATCTTTACAACGTTGTTAACGAGAGACTTGTGGACGATAAATCCGACACCTCCTTGGGACAGATGGTCGCCCTCCCGGTGATAGAGCAAGTTGCCGGATTCGAGGATTACCGTGTCCTCCCCCTCTCTTCGGACTTCGGATAATCCTATAATATGCCAGCGCAACTTGTCTATCTCTTCTTCCAGCTCCACGATCTTCTCGTCAGTCCTCAGGGTGCGTGCGTTGTACGTTGCCAGGTCGAGTCGTCTAAGGTGGCAACCGAACCTCCACCGGAGATTCTTAGCGCCCCCTGCCCCGCCGTTACCATGGTCGCCAGGAATAGCGGGGCCGCCGGGGACTGGGGGCCGTTTCTTTGTTACTGTCATTCATAGGGGGGTATTTGCCATAGTTGCCACGCTTGGCGAGCGGGTTGGCAACCGCAGTTTTTTTTTATTCTAATTTGGCTATTATCAGGAAGATGCTGCTGCCCATCTCCTGCCTGTTTCCCTTTGTCGCCTTTTACGACACCCACGGGAGGATATGGGGTAGTGGATATTCTTGACCGCCACTACACGGCTAAAATCCAAATAATTTTTGAGCCACTGAATATTGCATTACCTATAGGGGGATTAAATCGATAGGTATTGAGGTCCTCCACCCCCCAGCCACCGATGATACATACCCTCATGTTACACCGTGTATAAACTTTAAATTGGAACTCAGCAGTGCAAGTACTGCTATTTGGTGACAGATATAGGTAAGACGTTAGCCAGACAAACTCCTATACAAAAAGGCAGTCCTACCACCTGGAAGTTGTAGTTCTAACTCCGATCAATAAAAATAATCTCTGAAGTCTCAAAATACTTTTTTATTGGTCTTAGCTTGTCAATGACATTCTCTCATATGTTTTACTAAACGATCAACGAAAACATAAACACCGTAACTCCCCTGAGTAATGTGTCCCGTTCTTGCAAAACGAGAAAAGGTATACGAAGAAACGTTTGTTTTTAGAAAGCTTCACTAAGCGCCTCATTAATCTTTAATTCAAGACCAGGACTGACTTTATAAATGGTATATTTAAGTGAGGAGTGTTGGATAAGCAACTAAAATGATGTTTGATACTTTTTACTAGTTTATTATTTCCTTTGTACAGTTGTAATTTTATTATCAGGGGCATTATTATGAGAAGTAAGGCAATAGAAAAATAAAAGAAAACCTTTTAGTCAATGGTATTGCTCAGTGGTAGAGGAAAGGGAACATATCTTAATATATTCCATCTCATTTAACGAGCCACAAGGATCCCGTCCCATAGCTTCTGACATATTATAACAAAATAGCTGTCGCTTATTGGACCAGAATAATCAATGACTGAGAACGGAGTAAATCGTTTAACCAAGATAAATTACAAATTTACACATCATTTTTGTGGGAATTCTTAGCTGATGAATCGAATTAACTCTAGGGATTTTATTTGAAAGGTCGATTGCCGACTCATCCGAGTGCTCTGAAGGAATGGAAGTAATTGGATAGGTCTTAAAATTATTCGAGCGTTGATGTAACATTAGTAATTTAGATTAGCTAAGGTACTTTCATGCTTCAAGTTGGTGAGATGGATGTTATTTAATTAATGTTAGGTAATAAAATAAATAAAAAGACGGATGAAACTCCAAAAACACAAACTAAAACAACAATCATGTCAGTAATATTTTTCATCTATCTTATATAATGATTTCTTATATTTACGCGAATACATAGTAGTATAAATAGCACATTAAACGTCGGGAATAAAAATAAGTAAATTAAACGAGATAAAATCCATTGATAAAACTATTTTGTTACGGAAAAAAATAGTTTTATTCAATGTGTAGTGTTCGCGTAAATATAAGAAATCATTATGAGATAAAATCCGTAAAAGTAGTTTTATTCCATCTACGAGTATGTTACATTTTTTGTCAAAGAGATTTTTGTAAATAATTCAAAATTAGAGGTTATTATTATGTTCAGATTGGATAATTTGGAGTATATGACGTAAGACCTGTTGGTATATTCTCAAGGTTTTAGATCTGCAAAATCTTAAACACGTACAGTTGAACTTACGATAGTAGTTTGTTAAATAATAATACGTATGCGGCCAATAAGACGATAAAATAAAATAAAATAATTTAATTCAATATATAAATATATCGGAAATGACTACAAGGAGATCCCACTTGTGATGTCGGAGAATTACAGCAGTGGATTCCAATTTTGATCTTGGAAATACATCAGGATAGCGTTAATTGTTAAAAATAATAAAAGTGTGAGAGCGGATGTTCAACTTGCTCTTTTGCTTACGCAATTTAATCATTATCAGTAATAAGACAACGTAACGCACTATACATTCAGTATAGTGAAATTACAGTTCGACCACACCGTAACACGGCTCAGCCACAATCACACACCAGTGTAACGTGAGGTACGTAATTACATGATAACACCAAAATATGTACAGCAACAGCAACACTACTTATCTCAATGTAACACTGGGCAGCCTCTCAGCAACACCAATTCTCCTTGTCTGCACTAGAAGAATTACAACAACGAACAGAACCACGAAACTATCTTAGCACTAGTCGGATGACCAGACCAGACCAGAATCGCACCAACGATTCTTTACATATCCGCCGTCACATATGCCAGAATCGCATCAACGATTCTCCACATATCTGCCGTCATATATGCTACAATACACAAGGGGCTCTGTGCACCAACACAGGCCAGAATCGCACCAACGACTCTTTACATATCTGCCGTTACATATGCCAGAATCGCACCAACGATTCTCCACATATCCACCGCCAAATATGCTACAAAACATCTGCCGCCACATATGCCAGAATCGCACCAACGATTTCCTACATATCTACCGCCAAACATACACCAACACATACCAGAATCGCACCAACGATTCATTACATATCTGCCGTCACATATGCCAGAATCGCACCAACGATTCTCCACATATCTGCCGCCAAATATGCTACAACATATCTGCCGCCACACATGCCAGAATCGCACTAACGATTCCCTACATATCTGCCGCCAAATATGCACCAACACAGACAGAAATCGCACTAACGATTTCCTACAGACCCATCGTCACATGTTACTCATGAGGTGCGGTCTAAAGTTTTGAGTATGAGTATACAAGCCATTCTTAATCTAATTTGGTCTCACTACCACTGTCATCAACTATGACATCTAACTCTCAAGGAACTTGGTGATCGGGGATCTTCCTCACGTGATCATGGGGGTATTTGTTACTTTGCACACTAAACATTGACAGATTCCGGTTAAAATTACAATATTATTCACTCTTTTGCCATTAAACTTTGGCGCAACACAATCTATGATGAGAGGGAATTCGGCCCAGAATCATAATAAAATGGGTACGACTCACCACTATTCATCAGCTCACCGCTGGGATTGCTCACACAGCAAACGTAAACACATCGCTCACTGCTCGCCACTGCGGCAGGCATAGGGCTAGCGCACGTGGCTACTAAAACAACAGCTCACACCATAATTAGCTGCCATGAGGCAAGCTCAATTGGCTAAAACAACAGCACAGGGCGTGCCGCACTCGTACAGCGAGCCGTCGCATCTCACCAGCGCCAGCGAGACGCTGCACCGTACCACGCACTCCAAGCGTCATCGGGAGCAGCAGGACCACCTGAGGGTTCACAGGCATCGTAGAGGTTGCCGTCATCGTGATGCTCCGGGATGGCGCACTGGACCCGGCAGTCCGTTCCGACTAGCAAGGCACACCCTTGCCTCACGCTCGCGTTCATGTAATTACATAACACGTACTACTGTAACACAAAAGAAAACAATTAAAGATTCTGTAGGAACTGTCTTAAAAAAAAAGCAGCACTACTCTCGGGACACCATTCGCCTTTCCAGGACACCATATACTGAGGTGCGGCCACACGACAACCTCTGGTACGGTTCGATCCTCATGTAAACTTAAATATTGTCTTCAATGTCAGAACTAATTTGCTCTACTTCACTTTCATCAGTTATACTTTGGTTTTCCGGCAATTTTCGCAACCAATTAAAAATGTTGCACACTTATTCTTACAAAATATTTTTTAAGACAATGTTTAGGATAAATTTACTTTACTCATGTTGTATCAAACGGTGATCGGTAGCAGCGGCAAATAAAATGCCCGCGGCGTCATAATCCTACAGCATATTTCCACTCAAGAGCGAGTGCCACAGCACCACATCTTCCACGAAGCCCTTAACATCAAATCCCAATTTTATCGACTACGTAATACTCGCAGTAAACTGTAACACTTATCAACACATTAGAACACAAAAATACTAATTGGTGTTTTTAATTCATAGCACGTTAAAGTAAACATGTTCCTTTTTTCGGTACATCGTTTAAACATTTTGAACTTTAAAATTATCCCATGTAAATCACACTTCGTATGAAATATCAAATTATAACATAATTTGAGCAAGTTTGCAATCCACTGAATGCAAACTATAACTCATTTAGAATACCTCCAACATTTCTTTCGACAAATGTTATCATATTTGGGTACGTTAAGAAATAATGAAAGTACTTGTGGGTACTTTTTATTATAAATCGAACAAAAAAATTATATCTTTGGCTTAAAACATTTCACTTTAAACTTTTACTCTACACTTTAATGATTCGTCAGTGTCGTAAATACGACAACAAACTTGATTTAAGAAATTAAACACAAAAACAAAACGCGAGGCGTATCATAGTATTTCACCAACGTAATAACCCTCACACTATTCTAAGTTTATAGATGGGCAGTAACAGGGACTTTATCCCACTTCTGATATCGGAAATGACTACAAGGAGATCCCACTTCTGATGTCGGAGAATTACAACAGGGGATTCCAATTTTGATCTTGGAAATACATCAGGATAGCGTTAATTGTTAAAAATAATAAAAGTGTGAGAGCGGATGTTCAACTTGCTCTCTTGCTTACGCAATTTAATCATTATCAATAATAAGACAACGTGACGCACTATACATTCAGTATAGTGAAATTACAGTTCGACCACACCGTAACACGTCTCAGCCACAATCACACACCAGTGTAACGTCAGGTACGTAATTACATGATAACACCAAAATATGTACAGCAACAGCAACACTACTTATCTCAATGTAACACTGGGCAGCCTCTCAGCTATACCAATTCTCCTTGCCTGCACTAGAAGAATTACAACAACGAACAGAACCACGAAACTATCTTAGCACTAGTCGAATGACCACACACGTTTTTTTTTTTATAGAATAGGGGGCAAACGAGCTTGCGGCTCACCTGATGGTAAGTGACTACCGCCGCCCATGAACAACCGCAACACCAGGGGAATTGCAGATGCGTTGCCGGCCTTTTAGAAAGGTGTAAGCTCTTTTCTTGAAGGTTCCTAAGTCGTATCGGTTCGGAAAATTCACTGGTGGTAATTGATTCCACAAAGAAGTTGTGCGAGGGAGAAAACTTCTTCTAAATCGCACAGTGGTGGACCGCCAATCATCCAGATGGTACGGATGGTAACGCGAGTTTTGTCGCGACGTGCGATGGTGAAATTGAGCGGCTGGAATTAGTCCGAACAATTCCTCAGAGCACTCCCCGTGATAGATGCGATAAAATACGCAAAGAGATGCAACATCTCTACGCAGTGCCAGTGTATCGAGCTGATCGGAAAGAACTCGGTCGTCGACGATTCGAATCGCTCTGCGCTGGATGCGGTCAAGTGGAAGGAGCTGGCACTGGGGTGCCCCGGCCCAGAGATGAGAACAGTATTCCATGTGGGGCCGTACTTGCGCTTTGTAAAGTTGCAAGCGATGTGCCGGCATGAAATACTGTCTCGCTCTGCTGAGCACGCCAAGCTTTTTAGAGGCCAATTTGGCCTTCCCTTCCAAGTGACCACGAAACTGCACGCTATTCGATATGTCGACGCCAAGGATTCCGATACTGGCTGAGGCAGCAAGGGGAGTGCCTTGAAACTGAGGAGATACGACAAAGGGGTTCTTTTTAGCGGTAAACGCGCAAACTTGTGTCTTCTGGGGATTGAACTGGACTAGATTTAGTCGGCCCCAACCCGAGACTTTGTTAAGCAAAGACTCGACTTCAGACACAAGTTTGTCCCGGTACTCGGCGACGTTTTCCCGAGAAATATTGGCACGGCCGGTATATAAGGCATCCCCAGTGCTGTCGTCTGCATAGCAATGAATGCTACCAGTTAGCAACATATCATTGATATGCAGGAGAAACAGCGTTGGTGATAGCACGCAGCCTTGTGGAACACCAGCGTTGATAGGCTTATAATCAGAGCATGCATCGTCTACTACGACCTTGATGCTCCGATCAGCAAGGAAACTGGTGATCCATTTGCACAATTTCTCGGGAAGCCCATAGAAAGGAAGCTTCGAAAGAAGCGCCTTGTGCCAGACCCGATCGAAGGCCTTCGCTATGTCCAAACTAACGGCCAATGCCTCCCCCTTGGACTCTACTGCCTCCGCCCATCTATGAGTTAAGTAAACTAGAAGATCACCCGCTGATCGACCCCGACGAAAACCGTACTGACGGTCACTGATCAGCTGGTGATCTTCAAGGTACCTCATGAGCTGGCAGTTTATAATGGATTCCATTATTTTGGAGAACAAGGAGGTGATAGCGATAGGCCTGTAGTTGGACGGGTCTGAGCGGTCGCCTTTTTTAGGGATCGGGTGGACCAAAGCTGTCTTCCATGAATTCGGGACTACGCCTTGGGAGTAGGAGTACCGGAAAAGACGCGTTAAAACCGGTGCCAACTCCGGAGCACACGTCTTCAGCACAATGGGAGGGACTCCATCGGGCCCACTCGACTTGCTGACGTCCAGGGAGAAGAGTGATTTGCGAACCGAGCGCTGTGTAAATCGCACATCCGGCATGGAGCACTCACATCGCAGGATGGTCGGCGGTGTGTTTCCCCCGTCATCTAGAGTCGAGTTAGACGCAAAAAGAGAGCACAATAGATCGGCTTTCTCTTTTGCGGCATGGGCCAGTGAGTCGTCCTCTCTGTGCAGAGATGGAAGGGATGGCTGACAGAAGTTCTCTTGGACAGCCTTGGCGAGAGACCAGAATGCACGGGTTCCCGAAGGAAGGCGAACTAACTTCTCGCCAATTCTGCCGATGTGCTCAGACCTTGTCTTTGCAATGACGCTTTTGAAGGACCTGGAGGCGGAATTATACTTCTTTTTAAGTGCGCTGGTGTTTAAATCCCGAGACGCTGACGCATCAGCCCAGGCCCGGTAGCACTCCTGCTTATAGCGTGATGCTATTTTACAGGAGCGACCAAACCATGGCTGGGATCTGCCTCCGATGGGCACCACAGAGGATGGAATAAAAAGTTCCATACCCTGAAGTACCACATCAGCAACAGAATCGGCAACAACACTGGGATCTTCCGGCGAGAAGCAAACCCGCCCCCAAGGGTAGGATGCAAAAAAAGACCGCATCCCGTCCCAATCAGCTGACCTATAGTGCCAAACACGGCGGCAAGCTGCAGATCGCAACTGCGATTGGAGCGTGAGTGGCACCGTGCTCCGGATCAGACAATGGTCCGAAGAGCACAGAGGGGCATCGACGGAGACCTGATATCCGTCCGGATGAGAGGTCAGCAGAAGGTCCAACAGGGAAGGTACATGGTCTTCCACATCTGGGATCCGCGTAGGCGAAGTAACCAGTTGTGTTAGACCATATGCCAAAGCAAAGTCGTACACAGATCTACCCGCATGATCGGTTAAACGAAAACCAAGCCATTCAGCGTGGTGGGCGTTGAAATCACCGAGTATTACGATCTCTGTGGATGGGACCTGTTGTAGCACGGAGTCTGCAGCCATTTGGACGTGGTCGATGAGTCGGTCTGTGTCAGCATTACCGCTATGGGACCTATAGAGGCACCCGTAGACGCGGGGATGATCGTCGCTGTCTACGCGCAGCCATAGGATGGACAGGTCCGTACCTTCAAGGCTGCCGAGGCGTCGAAAACAGATGTCCTCTCTGACGTATACACAAACTCCAGCCCGGGGCACAAAGGAGTGTTTCAATTTGTATCCCGGGTAGGAGAGATATATATAGATATAGCCGGAGAGGACACCTGAGTCTCGGTTAAAAAGAGCAAGGCCGGCTTCGCCGTCTCTAGATGGTAATGGACAGCGTTAAGGTTGGAATGAAGTCCCCTGATGTTGCAAAAATTCACGGATAGCGTGACAGGGGTCGCCTTGGTTGTATTGCTCCGCTTGCCCCGAGCAGCATTAGTCACGAGCGGAATTTTGCCCCCCCCCTCCCAGAATACGCGGGGCAGCCTGAGCACCCACGCTCCCATGTTGATGGGGGGGGGGGGGGGAATTGGACCTGCACTCACCAAGCGCAACGCAGAGGTAAACCTCTACTTCACGCTGGTATTCCGTGAGGTCGTGGTACCACCCCGGTTCAGGCTGGCCCATCCGTGCGACAGCAAAAGCTACCGCTTAGCTCTACCACTGTTAAAAATTCGTTAAAAAGTCGTTGAATGACTTAAGCGGAATCTCTCTCGCACGGCACCTACTAAGTGAACTTTATACTACAGACACAAGAGGGGGTTTCTCGATATACCCTCCATTCTACCTCGATCCATCCAGGTATTTTATAGACGCTCCGACAAATATATATATTGTCAAAAGATTTCCAATATTATCTTTGTATATATATATATATATTTATATATATATATATATATATATATATATATGTACACAATATTAACGCACTTATTTAAAATAATAAAGAATAAAATAACAATGGCTTTGTATAAGTTATAAACTACAGCAAACAATAAATAACAGATAAAATTCTGTCAAATTAATAAAAAGTTCTTAAGTTTGTATAAGTTATAAGATTATTTAAGATTTGTCATACATAAACACTCACGCCTGTCACCCAGAGGGGTAGGCAGAGATTATGGACTTCCATTTGGCACGATCCTGACACACCTCTCTCGCTTCCTCCACATTCATATACCTACGCATACACGCTCGTCGGTTAAAGGTACTCTTGATTTGGCCCATTTTTAATATATCGCCAATTTGGTCGATAAACTTTCGCCTAGGGCGACCTTTCCCGACTATGCCGTTCACCTCTGCAACATAAATTTGCTTTGTCACTCTTTCCTCATTCATTCTTTCTACATGGTCAAACCACCGAAGCATTCCTTTCTTAATCCTGGTCACTACATCATCTTGCAAACCACACTCTTCTCTTATTAAACAATTTCTCACTCTGTCATTCAGATTCATCCCTAACATACTCCTTAATGACCGCATTATGTTGTCAGTTACAGTAATTTCAAATTTTTCCTCAACTTTAAGGACCACAAAGATCCTGTTACTTTTTCTGTCAAATTATTTCTCTATGTAGTCTCTATGAGTCGTAACTCAACCTTCGTTTGGGTATTATACTACTCTTATTTACACACAATATATATGTAAAATCGTTTTTAAGGTTTAAATTTGTTTTGTCTTTATATGACTTTACCTAAAGACAGTCTATAGATTGTATTCTAATAGTAATAATAATAATAATAATAAAATAAAAAAATATACTGTAAAATTAAAAAAAATGACTCTATTAAGAAGAGTCGTCTCTTTTGTCTTAGCTTACTCTATAAAATCTAGTCATAAACTAATAATATGTGTCTTAAATTAATTTTTAATGCCTAATCTATAAAACAAGAATATTCGTAGACGTAGAGTCTACGAATATTCTTAGAGTCGGTCTACGTGTAGGCTGAAAATTATGCAGATATAAATAATTTAGCAAAAAAAAACCTCATTCGGATCAGTGCAATAGATGATGCCTTATAAAAGATTTAAGATTTTCATCCCCCCAGACACTAACTCCAGCAGCCAACTTTGGGGTAGGGGTTGAAACTATGTCCAAATGATCCGGTCCGGTGGGTACATCTTCTTCGTGCAAGCAAATCTTCATAGAAAAGGGTTTGCAACCGACGAACTGATGATTGAGGCCAGCAAGAGTGGGATGAGTGTCGCTCTAATCTAAGAACCGTATGTGGTGGAGTTGAGAATATGAAGAGCTACCGAGGTGCTGGAATATATCAATGTGACCATAGAGCATCGGGAGTGGCGAAAACGGCAATTGCCGTCTTCAACAATAACATCAATATCACTCAATACCCAACTTTCACCACGAACAATTTCATCAGTTTTTCCGTAACAAGTTTGTAATTTCCGCACTTTTCACTTTTTAAAAACTGTCACTATATCCGCCTTAATGAGACGCGTCGTTTGGTGTATCACACTTTATGTTCGGATCTCTTTGACCCAGCACATTTTTTTATCACGGAGTGTTTTAAAAATGCTGCGTACGGGACGGGGTTTTGAGCGCAAGAGGAGCTAAGACGTTAGGTACTGCGAAAACTAATTCACTTTCCAAGCGTGGCCACTCTGGGAGACCCACATCCAGCATTGTACTATGTACGGGCCGGTCAGGAGGATGGAGAGGATCCTCGTTCCTAAGGAGATAAGGCGACATAAATGTTTTCTAAAACGTCTTCAGACTTTACTGCAGTATGCCACTTGACTAATACAACTCACTAAGACAATTATGAAATTCAATCTACAGAAAAACGATGCACTAGAACTCTACCTGATAGTAAGTGGCTACAGCAGCCTATGGACATCTGCAATCGACATCAAACAAAGATAGTGGCTACGTAATGCGATTGAAATTTTTGACCATCGAGCAAAATAAATATAATATAAACAAAATATTATTCACATAAAGAAATATATATTGTTGTTACCTCGGACCGAAAACTACATGAATATTTGACTTCGATACTCTTTATGTGATTTGGATTGTTGTTACCTCGGAACGAATACTACATGATTATTGGACTTTGATACACTCTATGTGATTTGGATTATTGTTACCTCGGCCATAAAACTACATAATTATTTGACTTCGATACTCACTATATGATTGGCATGATTCCTACCTCGGAACGAAAACTACATGGTTATTGGACTTCGATACTCTCTATGTGATTTGGATTGTTGTTACGTCGGAACGAAGACTGCACGTTTATTGGAGGATTAATATTATTAAGTAGATCTGCGTGAATTTTGTCCATCATACCTGATCACGCGACTATGCAGAAATGTACTATTGTTACAGTGCAGCCCGAAGAAACGCCCGACTGGCTGCTAGGATGTACCGTGAGCAACTGATTAGAAGAGGTGGTCCACAACCTGAGCTATACCCTGACTACCATGTTTTTTACGTGTCCAAAACGCGTACATGGAAGGTCGCATACCCTGTTCTCGGCCGAAGGAAATCCGAGAATCGACCCAGATCAAATCGAACAAATCTTGGAAGACGTACAAAGAGATTGATTAACAAGTACGAGAGCAAATGGACGTCGCACAGGCATACCTCACATGTCTGTGCACAGAATTCTACAAGCAGAGGGAATGCACCCATACCACATGAAAAAAGTGCAAGATTTACTACCTTCAGACCAGCCAGAACGAGTGGCCTTTTGTCAGGACATGATAATTAGATGTGACGCAGATGAAAACTTTTTTGACAACAAATGTGGACAGACGCGTCAATCTTTATATATAATATAATATTTAATACGCATAATTACCACTCCTGGAGTTTTGAAAACCTACATGCGATTCGCCGCCACAATTTTAAACAACAGTTTAGGTGTTAATTTATGGACAGGGGTATTCAACAAACAGCCGATCGGACCGTTCGAGTTACTAGCCAGATTAAACGGCGACGCGTACTTGCAATTTTTACGAAATAAATTGCCTGAAATTTTGGAGGAAGTCAACTTGGCTGTACAGGGCTGCATGTACTTTCAATGCAATGGAGCGCCATGCCACGCACGGAATGTAAAGGAATATTTTAATTAAAATATTTCCACGTAGATGGATAAGCCGTGGCGGGCCAATAGCCTGGCCTCCAAGGTCGCCAGACCTCAACCCCGTAGATTTTTTCACCTAGGGATATTACAAAGAGCTGGTGTACAAAAGCGAATACACCTCTATGCAACAATTACGGCTGAAACTGAATCAGGCCCAAATGAAGATTAGGGAAAAGAAGAATCATTCCGCAGGCTCAAAAGAAGTTTTATAAAAATATGCAGGCTATGTATCGCCAATAATGGAGCTCATTTTGAACATTTACTTTAAATCTGCGTGTCAAAATAATAAATAATATTTTAACAGTACATATTCGTATGTTTTTTTGGAGTCATTCCTCTCCTTTCATATAGTAATCTCGTTATTCTACTTACTAGCGTAGCGAACATGAAGGATGGTAGCGTACGCTTAAAAAAATAAACTTACGTTTTTTAAGAGCCTTTAAATTAAAGAAAAAATGTCGATTATTGGCACATGGACTATTTATGTACATTTTTAACATGATGCCCCAGCACTAGCCAAATAAAATTTTCACGGTTAATTCTTCACAAAAGCTAGTATTTTTAAAGATAGGTCGAAAAAGAATAATATGTGAAATATTTGTTTTAGAACCATAGAAACTTAATATGCAACGATTAAATTTTGAAAAAAAAAATACTATAATTTTTTTATTTCGATATTTATAAATCAAAGCCTCTGTTTTATGTAATGGTACAAAAGACCCTGTGTTTATCTTCTTTGATTAAAAAAAAATCACGGTCGCAGACCTAATAGTTTGATTGCAATTGCTAAGTTTAGGCTAAAATCGGATTTTGACAAAATTTTTACTAAAGTCCAAATAACTTTTGAATCATTGAATATTGCATTACCTATAGGGGGAATAAATCGATAGGTATTGAGGTCCTCCACCCCCCAGCCACCGATGATCAACCCCTCATGTTACACCGTGTATAAACTTTAAATTGGAACTCAGCAGTGCAAGTACTGCTATTTGGTGACAGATATAGGTAAGACGTTAGCCAGACAAACTCCTATACAAATCTAAATGATAATCTAAATACTTTAAATGTACATAAAATTATCTTATTTACATTGCCTTACATACAGGGTTGGCCGCAGGAAAATAAAATAAGATATGATTTAAATTTATTAATGAATAACTTTTCATGTAATAATAATTTAAACTTGACATTTAATTGTTACAATTATAATGATAGAATTAATTTAATAGATATAAATAATTTAATTTAGAAATTTTTGACTAGAGATAGGTATTACCTATCAAAATATAATTTAAGACAGATAGCAAATGTGCTATCTTATTATTTATATATTAACTCAGCCAAGGTCTTGGCTACACAGACATCTGCTTCTTTTGAGCAGTGTAATGACTTAATATGCAATTTGGAATCAGTTCCAAGTAATTTAAATTAGAAAATGAGACAATAGAGGTAATCTCTAGCAGTTATAATAACTTAAATAATTTAGAATGTGGCTTGCAAATCTTTAATTGTATGACTCCACAGAAAGATAATGAAAATTGTTTACACCTGGTGCATCAAAATATACAAGGCATGATAGGCAAAGAGCTAGAAATTGAGTTGTTCTTAAATAGCAAAAATATTCATATCTTATGTATTACTGAACATTGGTTAAAAGCTTATAATTTAATGTTTAACTTCAGTAATCACCAGGTGGTTAGTTCTTTCAATAGATATACGGTTTTTAAGAGGTGGCTCCTTAATATTAGCTAGTAAATTATTATCATGTAAAGAACCTAAAGACATTGTGAGCCCCTCTGTTGAGCGAACTGTAGAAATGGCATGTGTTGAGTTTGAGCACCTCATTGTTGTGAGCGTCTACAGACCCCCATGTTGTACATATGATACTTTTGAAAACATTATGGAGGAAGTTTTTGCTAAGCTTAATAAATAGAATAAATCTGTTGTAATATGTGGAGACTTTAATATCAATCTCCTAGAAGCTTCCTCCATCAATATTAAATTTAGATCATTGTTTAAATCATATGGTCTTTTTAATTTATTTATAGAGCCAACGCGTATTTCTCAATCTAGTGCAACATGTATAGATAACATTTTTACAAATGTGAAGCCGTTGCATAAATGTATAATTCAAAAATTAAGTTCTGATCACTGTGGACAAGTAGTTTCGTTACCTTATGTTCACAAAAATCAAGTAGATGAGAAAGTTGTGTCTGTTCCAGTAAATGCACGTCGCTTGAAGAAATTTAGAAGTAACATAGTGAAAAAACTTCCATCACTTTCATACCAAAATGATCCTAATTTTTTGTATGGAACATTATTTAAGCTTATTTGCAATGAATTTAATAATACTTTTACTTCTAAAACATTCTCCTTGAACAGTCGGAAGTCATTCAATGAATTGGCGACAGTAGGAGTCCATAAGAGCAGGCATAGGTTATATGATCTTTACCATGAAAGGTCATATAATCATAGCGTCGAATTTAGGGAATATGTAAAAAAATATTCAAAAATATTTAAAAGAGTGTGCTCCACAGCCAAGTCTTTGCATTTGAGCAACAAAATTAAGACGGCTTCTAATAAAATTAAAATGACATGGAGTATAATTAATAGCGAAACTGGTAAGATCAACTCTCGCAATTCAAATTACCAGTTAAGTGTTAACAACAAATTAACTGTATCAGATCAGGACGTAGCAATGGTTTTTGAGAAATATTTTACTGATATTCCGATCTTGACCACTAAGTCACTGAATTCTTCTCCTGCCGTCGCCGAATGATTACTTAAACAAAATGTAAATGTGTGTACAAAGAATTTTACATTTCATAAAGTGTCATCAAAAGATATTGTAAAATATTTTAAAACTATTGATGTTAAGAAAACTGCGGATCTGTGGGGGATTTCCGTTAAAGTTATTGCGTCTATAATAGATACAATCGCGCCTCATTTAGCTATTATTTTTAATACTAGTATCGAATCTGGTGTGTTTCCTGATTTAATGAAGCATAGTAAAGTAATACCTTTATTTAAATCTGGTAGTACATTAGACCCCGCCAATTTTAGACCTATTTCTGTACTACCAACACTTAGTAAGATTTTTGAAAAAATTATTCTTGATCAAATGTTAAATTTATTTAATATAAATAATTCACTTCATAAAAATAAATTTGGTTTCACAAGGGGTCGCTCGACAACTGATGCCGGTGTTGAGCTGATTAAACATATCTATAATGCATGGGAGAATTCACAGGATGCTTTGGGTATATTTTGTGACCTATCCAAGGCCTTCGGTTGTGTTCACCATGAAACATTACTCAGGAAACTTCAACACTACGTTGTAAGAAGTGATGCCCTTAATATAATTATTTCATATTTAAGTAAGAGAACGCAAAAAGTTGTCATTAACAATATGAGCTCTTCCGGATCTATGGTACAAATGGGCGTGCTTCAAGGCTCAATTCTCGGCCCCTTTCTGTTTCTTGTATACATTAATGACTTACCTTACATAGTAGGGGTAACCATGATATAGTATTATTTGCAGATGACACTTCTTTAATTTTCAAATTAAGTCGACAGTTACTAAAATATGACGAAGTAAATAATGCTATATCTAAATTAGTAAATTGGTTCAATTTTATTTGCATTTAAATGGCACTAAAACAAAATGTATGAAATTCGTGACTCCAAATGTCAAACAATTAAATACTAATGTAATTTTAAATGGGGAGAAACTGAGTCTTGTAGATACCACCATTTTTCTTGGAATCACACTAGACGCGAAGCTTCAATGGAGCCCCCATATTTCAAAACTAGCAAGCAGACTTATTTTACTTCAGCTACTTCCATAGCATAATGTCGTATGGTATTTTCCTATGGGGACACGCAGCTGACATTGAAATTATATTTGTTTTGCAGAAGAGGGCCATAAGAGCAATTTATGATTTAAAGCCTAAAGAGTCGCTGCGACAAAAATTTAAGGAAATTAATATATTAACTTTGGCCTTTCAATACATTTATGAAAATGTAATGTACGTACACAAAAATAAAAGTAGTTTTACAAAAATAAGTAATAGTCATTCTGTAAATACTAGGAACAGACACAAGCTAGTAGTACCAGTTACTCGACTCCATCGAGTCAGTAATTCATTCTTGGGGCGATGTATACGCTTTTACAACAAAATTCCAGAAAATATACAAAGTTTGACCTGCTCAAAGTTCAAAAACTTTATTAAACTAAGTTTGTATAAAAAGGGTTATTATAATATTAAGGAATTTATGGATGATAATAACCCCTGGAAATGAGGTGATCGCTACTTCTAATTTGTTGTGTTGTTCATTCGTGTAACATCATGATTGTAAGCTGTTATTTAAAAAAAGTCCCGCTGGGTTTCTTGCTGGTTCTTCCCAGGACAGAGGTTTTTTCCGAACCAGTGGTAATCAAACAAAAGAGTGACTTTCAATAAGTATTATTTATAATCTATATTGAATAAAAAAGTTTCTGTTTCTGTTTCTGTTTCAAAAAGGCAGTCCTACCACCTAGAAGTTGTAGTTCTAACTCCGATCAGTGAAAATAATCTCTGAAGTCTCAAAACACTTTTTTATTGGTCTTAGCTTGTCAATGACATTCTCTCATATATTTTACTAAAGGATCAATGAAAATATAAACACCGTAACTCCCCTGAGTAATGTGTCCCGTTCTTGCAAAACGTAAAACGGTATACGAAGAAACGTTTGTTTTTAGAAAGCTTCACTAAGCGCCTCATTAATCTTTAATTCAGGACCAGGACTGACTTTATAAATGGTATATTTAAGTGAGAAGTGTTGTATAAGCAACTAAAATGATGTTTGGAACTTTTTATTAATTTATTATTTCCCTTGCAAAGTTGTAATTTTATTATCAGGGGCATTATTATGAGAAGTAAGACAATAAAAAAATTAAACGACAATCTTTTAAACAATGGTGTCGTATGATGATAGTGAAAAGAGAAAATATCTTAATATATTCCATCTCATTTAACGCGCCACAAGGATCCCTTTCCATAGCTTCTGACATATTATGACAAAATATCTGTCGCTTATGGGACCAGAATAATCGATGACTGAGAACGGAGTAAATCGCTTAACCAAGATAAATTACAAATTTACACATAATTTTTGTGGGAATTCTTAGATGATGAATCGAATTAACTATTGGGATTTTATTTGAAAGGTCGATTGCTGACTCATCCGAGTGCTCTGAAGGAATGGAAGTAATTGGATAGGTCTTAAAATTATTCGAGCGTTGATATAACATTAGTACTTTAGATTAGCTAAGGTATTTTTATACTTGAAGTTGGTGAGATGGATGTTATTTAAGTAATAATTTAGGTAATAAAATAAATAAATAGACGGATGAAACTCCAAAAACACAAACTAAAACAACAATCATGTCAGTAATATTTTTCATCTATCTTATATAATGATTTTTTATATTTACGCGAATACATAGTAGTATAAATAGCACACGAAACGTCGGGAATGAAAAATAAGTAAATTAAACGAGATAAAATCCATTGAATAAAACTATTTTGTTACAGAAAAAATAGTTTTATTCAATGTGTAGTGTTTGCGTAAATATAAGAAATCATTATGAGATAAAATCCGTAAAGATAGTGTTATTCCATCTATGTTACATTTTTTGTCAAAGAGATTTTTGTAAATAATTCAAAATTAGATGTTATTATTATGTTCAGATTGATGTACAGTATACGGCGGACAACTCGTACAGGAAAGTGCAGTGCTTTGCGACTAGTTGTTGTGACGACCTGATGAAATACACAAGTAGTAGGTTGATGTGGGTGGCTCAAGACAGTACTGTGTGGCATTCTATGAGGGAGAATCTACGAATCATATTTGGAGTATATGACGTAAGACCTGTTGGTATATTCTCAAGGTTTTAGATCTGCAAAATCTTAAACACGTATAGTTGAACTTACGATAGTAGTTTGTTCTTTCCTCAGGAGTGGTGTCTGCATTTTTATTTTCAATCGACGATAGATTTAGAAGTTTATGACTACAGTGGCACAATCAGATAAACTCTACTTAAAAAGTAATATTGAATTCTATATTCGTAATGATGATGGTGAATACTTCAAATAAAACAAAAACACTTCTAAGCTTGCATATTTACATATGGATACCCTAAGTCCTGAAATCTGAACATAAAAAAGAAAAATAGCGTTGCTGTATACTGCAAATAAGTTTGCATTTAAATTTTCACTATACGAAACACAGCAGCATTAAGCTGCTATTTTACGCTGCTATTCTGGGAGAGCGTGGTATATACCCAAAATTGTTATATCGGTCCATAGTTACATTTCAAAAGGAACTGTATAAACAGCCCTCGTATCACCAGTGGTGACCACTAGACGGCTGGTTCTTATCTCGCTGAAAGTATATAGCTCTCTAGCGAGGGGTAAGACTTTATGAGATTTATTTTATTATTTATATATACACCTCCAGAGCGTGTGCTTTAGCACAATGGGAAAGAAAAGTGTTTTGCGAACCGAGCACTGTGTAAACAGCACATCCGGCATGGTGCACTGCGGGATGGTTAAAAGACGCAAAGAGAGAGCCTAACAGGTAGGCATTCTCCTTTGTAGCATGGCCCAGTGAGTCGTTCTCTCCGTGCAGAGATGGAAGAGATGGCTGACAAAAGTTCCCTAGGACAGCCTTGGCAAGGGACCAGAATGCACGGGTTTCCGAAAGAAGGCAAACTAGCTTCTTGCCAATTCTTCCGATGTGCTCACACCTTGCTTTGGCAATGACTCTTTTAAAGGACCTGGAGGAGGAATTATACTTCTTTTTAAGAGCGCTGGTGTTTGCAACCCGAGATGTTGATGCGTCAGTCCAGGACTGGTAACACTTCTGCTTATAGCGTGATGCTATTTTACAGGAGCGACCAAACCATGGCTGGGATCTGTCTCCGACAGGCACCAGTGAGTATGGAATAAAAAGTTCCATACGTACTTTTATACGTGGTAGAGCCATGCTGCAGCTATATTAATAGTATAGTTGTAGCACGAATGGGTCTGCTCGACCGGGGAAGGACCACGCTTTCACAGAATACCAGCGTAAAATAGCAGCTTAATACTGCTGTGTGTTGTATGGTGAGTTTAGAGAACAGGAGACCCTATTCACTGGAAAAGAGGCATTCTATCTTAGTCCTCACGACTGACAACGCATCTGCATTTTATTTTACAAACGAAGATAGATATATATGTAGATGTCTATGGGCACAGCAACCATTTATCATCAGATGGACTGTGTCTTCATTTGTCACCCTTATTCTATAAAAAAAATACCCTGAAATACCACATCAGCGACAGAATCAGCAATAGCGCTGGGATCATCCGGCGTGCAGCAAACCCGCCCCCAAGGGCAGGATGCAAAAAGACCGCATCCCGTCCCTATCAACCGACCTATAGTGCCAAAGACGGCGAAAGCGTGCAGAATGCAATCGCGACGTTTGTGTGAGTCGCACCACACTCCGGACAAGATAACGGTCCGACGAGCCTAGAGGGGCGTCGACGGAAACCTGATATCTATCCGTCCGGATTAGAGGTCAGCAGAAGGTCCAACAGGGATGGCGCGTGATTCTCAACATCTGGAATCCGCTTAGGCTAAGTAGCCAGCTATGTAGTGTGATCCAGCTATGTAACCATATGCCAAGGCAAAATCATAAACAGATCTTCCAGCATGATCGGTTAAAAGTGAACCGAGTTATTCGGCGTGGTGGGCATTGAAATCGCCGTGGATCCCGATCTCAGCGGATGGGATCTGCGGTAGCAAGGAATCTGTAGCCCATATATGCCTATAGGGGTACGAGTAGACGCTGGGAAGGTCGTCACTGTCTACGCGCAGCCATAGGATGGACAGACATTGAAGACTGCCGAGGTGTCGAAAACAGATGTCCTTTCTAACATATACGCAAACTCCAACCCGGGAACAAAGGAGTGTTCAAATTTGTACCGCGGGTGGGACAGATATTAAGTATCAACCGGAGTGGACACCGAGTCTCAGTTAAAAGGAGTTGGATTCGCCGTCTTCGCTTCGATAGCGTGACAGGGGTCGCCTCAGTTTTATTGCTCCGCTTGTCCCAATCATTTTAGTCGCGAGCGAAAATTCTCCCCTCCCCCCTCACCCCTCCCCAGAATACGCGAGGCAGCCAGTGCTCAGGAAGAATAGGAAAGCTTGGTCGAGGATGCTCAGCGAGGGATTCTCCGTCACCAGGGATGCTGGTACCCTCCTGGGTAGGTTTCTTTTGATTCCACTACCATGATCAGAGGGGGGGGGGGGGGAATTGGACCTCCAGCCACCTCCCCAAGCGAAACGCAGAAATAAAAATTTTCTTCACGCTGGTATTATGTAAGGTCATGGTACCATTCCTGGTCGAGCCGGCCCATCCGTGCGACAGCAAAAGCTGGCATAACAGAAACAGAAACTTTTTATTCAATATAGATTATAAATAATACTTATTGAAAGTCACTCTTTTGTTTGATTACCACTGGTTCGGAAAAAACCTCTGTCCTGGGAAGAACCAGCAAGAAACCCAGCGGGACTTTTTTTTTTAAATAACAGCTTACAATCATGATGTTACACAAATTAACAACACAACAAATTAGAAATAGCTTGGTAGCGATCACCTCATTTCCAGGGGTTATTATCATCCATAAATTCCTTAATATTATAATAACCCTTTTTATACAAACTTAGTTTAATAAAGTTTTTGAACTTTGAGCAGGTCAAACTTTGTATATTTTTTGGAATTTTGTTGTAAAAGCGTATACATCGCCCCAAGAATGAATTACTGACTCGATGGAGTCGAGTAACTGGTACTACTAGCTTTTATTTTTGTGTACGTACATTACATTTTCATAAATGTATTGAGAGGCCAAAGTTAATATATTAATTTCCTTAAATTTTTGTCGCAGCGACTCTTTAGGCTTTAAATCATAAATTGCTCTTATGGCCCTCTTCTGTAAAACAAATATAATTTCAGTGTCAGCTGCGTGTCCCCATAGCAAAATACCATACGACATTATGCTATGGAAATAGCTGAAGTAAACTAGTCTAGCTGTTTCAACACTGGTTAGACTTCTAATCTTTTTTACAACATATGCTGCAGAACTAAGTCTGCTTGCTAGTTTTGATATATGGGGGCTCCATTGAAGCTTCGCGTCTAGTGTGATTCCAAGAAAAATGGTGGTATCTACAAGACTCAGTTTCTCCCCATTTAAAATTACATTAGTATTTAATTGTTTGACATTTGGAGTCACGAATTTCATACATTTCGTTTTAGTGCCATTTAAATGCAAATTATTAACATAATGAAAAGCTTTAATAAAAAATTGCAGTACAGTGAGAATCTCTTAGAAAACTTAGTCCTATTTCATTGACTTCAGCTCATTAATAATCTAGACAGCTAGTAGGTACCGTGCGGATATACAATTACATTACTTTGAGTTCCTTAATCAAGAAAAATGATTGGATGTTTTATATGCATAAATTTTATTGCTCGATCTAGACCTAATAATTCGCACACCATGAAAACGTTCTTTAGTAACATGTTTGGTTGAAAAAATTGTACTTAGTTTCTCTGCTGCAAAAGAGTTTTTCTCTCATATTCTCTACATATACGAGTACCATAAAATTGCAAATACAAATTTACAAAATGTTCAAATTCATGTTTTTTACAATACTTGTACATGTAAAAAAAATTACAAAGAATATTGTAACTTCATATCATGTTTTTAAAACTAATCAGTAATTTCTATTTTATTTTTAAAAGGTATTTGTGATATCCATAATGTATGATTATTGTAAATTCTGGTGATAAATAGATATTATTAAGTTTTTGAGAGCGTGGTAGATCATTGAATAAGCGCTCCATTATTAAATTAATAGTACTGTTACGAGCTTGGGGTTCCAGAACCATCTAATGTAGAAACGTCTAGAATGTTCGAGTACACTTACGTGGTAGAGCCATGCTGCAGCTATATTAGTAGTATATTTGTAGCACGAATGGGTCGGCTCGACCGGGGAAGGACCACGCTCTCACAGAATACCAGCGTAAAATAGCAGCTTAACACTGCTGTGTTTCGTATGGTGAGTGTAGAGAACCGAAGACCCTTTTTTACTGGAAAAGAGGCATTCCATCTTAGTCTTCACGAGGTGATAACCCAACTGCATTTTGATTCTCAAACGAGGATAGATGTAGATGGGCTACAGCAGCAACTTACCATCAGGTGGACTGTGTGCTCGTTTATCACCCCATCCTATAAAATAAACATACCGGTCCCGACTGACTAGGTGTCGATAGTTCTAAAAAGTTCTTCCATGGAAATTTCTAGAAAGATTTTAACGAGTTCTGCTACTCGATACTAGAGGGCGCTAGTAGTAACTGGTGTTGCCATGTACCAGACTTTAATGATGTCGCTCAACATTACTAAAGCCAATATCGCTCTATCCTTTGTTCATGTTTCGCCTCTAAGCAAGGTAGGAGAAATAGACCTTGCGGTAGCCTACAACGTGAGAAAAAGCAGAAGAGAGACCGTCTTTAAACTTTTCTAATCTTTGGACTCATTAGTAGCCAGTAGGTAGGCGGGAGATCTCCCCTTTTTTCCCTCTGGTTACAATAGAAAGACGTGCCAATAGGCTTTTTGGTTAACCGATTTGGTTTACCAAAAACACCAATCTCAACAGTCTCAAAGAAAGCGCAAAATAGTCTTTCGGTTTTATACAGTATGCGTACAGCAAAGGAGTGGAATAAGTTGCCATCCTCTGTTTTTCCATCCGATTACAATGTGGGTGTCTTCAAAGCAAGAGTGAATTGGCTTTTTTTATGTCAGTATGCTTCACCATCTTTGGCTGCATCACCACCTACCATCGGGTGGGAGAGTAGACAAACACTGGCTTAGAATTATAAAAAAATTCTTCCCTATATCTTGAGCCTCATAAATAAATTGCCGCAAAAAAGCTAAAGGATGGAGCTATGGAATATTTTAGATTCTATAATTAGTATTATTGAAATTATCGAATAGAATATATATATATATATTTTCACCGATTAAAAAAAGATCATTAAGAAATCTATTACAATATAACATCAGTAAGCAAGAGGACCTCTTGCAACGAATATGTAATATTAATATGTAACATATACCTATATTAGAGTTAGACGTGCTGGCTTTTTATAACGTCCCATTAAGTATGTGCAAGGCTTATATTTTCACATTATTAATTGGAGGAATATGGTATCAACAAAGTGTTAAAATGAATTATTTTCCACCTAGCATTTCGATGAAAGGGTTTGCTTTATCTTTCTTAATGCGTACAGCAAAAGAATGGAATAATCTGCCGGCGTTTGTCTTTCATTTATCCAGTTACAACCGAGTGAGCGTCTCCAAGGCAAGAGTGAATAGGCTTTTGTTAAACTAAAACAGTGCGATTCACCATCTACAGCTTCATCACCACTTACCACCGGGAGTGATTGTAGTCAATCACTGCCTTAAAATCAATTAATAATCATCGGAAACTCTTTGGATCTACGGACGAGATGTTTAATAATAATAAATACATAATAATAAGCTTCCTTATTAGTCACTAACACGTTTTTATTGAAATCTTGATTTAAATCTATTTTTGAAAACAATTTAATTCACAGTGATTTGGTAGAGAATCTAATTACCAATAACATTTGCTACACGTGTATCGATTTCCTGACTAACTTATTATAATATATAACTCTGAGCCACTTTTATTTAACATCTGTACGAACCTTGAAACTACTAATAGGAGAATTCTACACGGAAACCTTTTTATTACTATTACTTTGTATTTAACTTAAATAAGATTACTTATCTCTTCATACTAAAATGGTGAAGTGTTAAGGCTTTAGTTTTTTATTTACGCACATTAAGGCCCTTTGAAATTGATCTGGAATGATAATTGTTTCCAAGAAATCCAATATAAATTTATTTTGTAAGTTTTGACTGTCTTGAGATTAAGAATCTAACAAGATGATTTTCCTCGTCCCGTTTTTATAAAGCCATGCTTGTGGGAGTTATTCGGCCTAGATAATAGCTTGCTCCATCCATCATCATTACGTCCTACCAACGTCCACTGATGAACGTATGCCTCTACATATATTGCCTCAGAAGGGATATTTGCCATAATAATTGTGAAACTTGGTAGGCGGGCAGGCAGAACATGAATAGTTTTTCCATTACAATATATTTTATCTTTTCACGAAAATATTTTGTTCACGTAAAGTTTTAAGAGTTTCTAATATTCAATCTTGTTGTGCATTCGCAACTCAATTTCATAACATTAGCTGGACGGTTTCCAAGAAAATACAAACGTCATAGTTGCTATTGTGATAGAAGAAATTGCAAAACAACTTTGACATAGTATTCCCTTTTAATACTTTTTATATATTTTGCTAAATTTCTCTTTTAAAACTCCATCTAAACATTTTAAAAATCCCTCTAGTATTCGCAAGTACATTAATAGTCAAATAGTTCTGCTTGATTTATAGGCATGTGTCTATGTTCGACTAGATGTTTGCGTAAATTCTTCTTATAATATAGACTGCTTCCTGGCATTATCTTAATTAACATTTCTGAACATCCTTACAACAGTTTAATCGTTTTTAAATATATAATACACTTACCGTTACAGCATATCAAAGGTCCATTGCTGAACATAGACGTCCCACGCCTAAATTATCTCATATAGCGGATATTTGTCACATTACATATTTTTATTCAGCTATTATCACGAAGATGCTGCTGCTCATCTCCTGGTTCAGTTTCCCTTCTCTCGCCTCCTACCCACACCCACGGTATGAAATGTGATAATATTTTTACTTTTATAGGCTGTAATTAATAGATAATGAAGTTATTTGAAGTCAGTGTTTTCGGAAAATATTACGCACATAAATGATGAGAAAAAATATTATGGAAAAAATAATAGAATAAAATTATTTTATAACATAGATTGACCGAATGGTGGGTTGTTTATAGGGGCTATAAAGGGTAAATGATAATAGAAAAATAATGTATAAAAAACGTTCTTAAAAACGATTCCAAAAAAATCTCAGAGTTTAATCAAGGCTGTCTGAAGCTTGAATGATAGCTTACGGCTCAAATAATGGTATCGCTAGGGAATGAATAGGTAAAATAGTCTATTGAAGAAGTTGAGACAAGATTGAATCGATCCTCATACTAGCATAAAAATTGGTATTTTGTTATAGTTTCACACTCCTTCTTCCTGCTTTTTAGAATGTATCTATGTCTTTTAAATATCATACCATTTGACACTGAAATTATGTTATAAATATAGTAATCGCTCTCTACGTAATTGGAGCGCAGTTGTGTCAGCAAGTAGTGTAAATAGCAGTAATATCGGCTCGCCGCTCACTTAGCGGCCAGCCTCCGCAGAGTGTACTTTAACTGAGGATGCCTCGTGTAGAGGCGAAACACGTGTCGTGTTTTCGAGAGTGGTGTGTCGTACCTGGTGTGGTGGTGCTGGAGATGGTAGTGCTGGGATTGACGGCGACGGGTACAGTGCGCCCGATTGAGGGAGGGTGGGTGGTCCCCTTAAAACTGGGCAGGACATATCATTTTCTTCTTTTACGGGGAATTAAGCAAATTAGGTTATAACAAACCCATTATAATGAATTTCCGCAAAGTAACGCCTGATTCTATTAATTAACTTAATCGATGATAAATGTAGCAGTCTTTGAGTCACCGTTTACCAGTAGGTAGACTGTGTAATCTTCTTTCACTCTCACTACTATAAAACTAATATCCAATAGAGAAAATATATTATCGGCCGCATTACAAAATGAAATTTGTATTCAACCTTCAGCTAAAATCTGTTTCACGAAACAAGTCCCGCGGAAATACGCTTATATAAATAATATAAATGTCTTGTATATACATAAATAATGCAACACAGTCGTTTTTCGCATGAATTTTGGTCTTTGGTACTTACTCTCTATTCAATGAGTTCGATTCGGTCCCTCTAGAGTTATGAATATTTAGTGAGATCGTAAATCCTACATACACGACAAAGCTGAACTGACTTTATGACGTTGTACATAAAACATTCAAAAGGATTTGTCACTAACTGGTTTATATTTATGAGCATCAAAATCGT
This sequence comes from Parnassius mnemosyne, assembly GCA_963668995.1. NCBI lineage: Eukaryota > Metazoa > Arthropoda > Insecta > Lepidoptera > Papilionidae > Parnassius > Parnassius mnemosyne. The sequence goes on from CAVLGL010000159.1 coordinate 15,664,079, forward strand.
TTGAGCATGAAAATTTCTCATACAAAAATAATTTATCATTTACAGGTCTAAAATTAAGGGTGACTGTACTGATTTAATCACTTTAATTTTAACTTTTGTAATTTTTGACGTGATTGGCACTTTACACCACCCAAGGTTACGGGGGGGGGCTGAGGGTTTTTGATGTCCTGATGTCTTGGGTAACCAAGGCTACCTTCAAGTTTTAATATTAACTTTTACAAACTTTCATACTTGGGTGAAAAACGAATTAACAGTCCACCTGGTAGTAAGTGGGCAATGTAGCTCATAGACACCTGCAACCTTGTACCAACAGTGAAGGTTTTGTTACCACTAAGAATAAGATAAAATATATAACAGTGTTGCCTTAAGTATACTCCACTTTTAACCCTTCAAACCAGAATGCTGCACTTCCGTTGGATGGAGATTAACACTTTCACTCTCCGATTTTCAGACACATTAGTAAGACAATGGCAATGAACCATTTGTAGTACACGGGACAGCGAATGACTTAAAGTACTCGTAATAGTGTTACCTACGCAGATGGGCTTCTAAGCTGAAAAGTCTTCTCACCAATTAATACATCAAACATAACGTAATTATACGTGGTAGAACCACGCTACAGCTATATTATGTTTGTAGCACGCGTGGGTCGGCTTGGCCGGAGTAGGACCACTCTCACAAAAATACTAACATAAAATTGCAGTCATATGCTGTTGTGTTTTGTATGGAACTGGAGACCCTTATTACTGGAAACGAGGCATTCCATCTTAGTCCCCGGGGTGACAATGCATATCAACTCAACCATCCACGGTGACTACAGTCTCCAAAAAAAATATTACCTCACCTGTCCGTTGTGACTATAGTCACCAAATGACATCTTTCGGTTTAAACGTATACTGTGCAAAAGATAGCTGTTTTTTTTTTAGAAGAGGGGGCAAACGAGCTTGCTGCTCACCTGATGGTAAGTAACTACCGCCGCCCATGAACAACTGCAACACCAGGGAGGGAATCGCAGATGCGTTGCCGGCCTTTTAAAAAGGAGTACGCTCTTTTCTTGAAGGTCCCTAAGTCGTATCAGTCCAGAAAAATCGCTGATGGTAATCGATTCCACAAGGAAGTCGTGCGAGGAAAAAAACATCTTCTAAATCGCACAGTGGTGGACCGCCAATCATCCAGATGGTGTGGATGGTATCGGGAGTTCTGCCGCGATGTGCGTTCGTGTTGGCGGCTGGGATTAATCCGAACAATTCCTCAGAGCACTTCCCATGGTAGATGCGAAAGAAAATGCAAAGGGATGCAACATCTCTTCACAACGCCAATGAGTCGAGCCGATCGGAATGGACTCGGTCGTTGACGATTCGAGCCGCTCTGCGCTGGATGCGGTCAAGTGGAAAGAGCTGGCATTGGGGAGCCCCAGCCCAGAAATGGGATCAGTATTCCATGTGAGGCCGAACCTGCGCCTTGTAAAGTTGCAGGCGGTGTGCCGGCATGAAATACTGTCCCACTCTGCTGAGCACGCCAAGCTTTTTAGAGGCCAATTTGGCCTTGTCTTCCAAGTGACCACGAAACTGCACGTCACTCGATATGTAGACTCCGAGGGTACCGATACTGGCTGAGGCAAGAAGGGGAGTGCCTTGAAACTGAGGAGATACGACAAAGGGGTTCTTTTTAGCGGTAAACGCGCAAACTTGTGTCTTCTGAGGATTAAACTGGACTAGATTTAGTCGCCCCCAATCCGAGACTTTGATCAGCAAAGACTCGACTTCAGACACAAGTTTGTTCCGGTACTCAGCGACGTTTTTCCGAGAAATATTGGCACGGCCGGTGTATAGAGCATCACCAGTGCTGTCATCCGCATAGCAATGAATGTTACCAGTTAGCAACATATCATTGATATGCAGAAGAAACAGCGTTGGTGATAGCACACAGCCTTGTGGAACACCAGCGTTAATAGGCTTGTAGTCAGAACATGCACCATCTACAACGACCTTGATGCTCCGATTCATATACCAAACAAAAGTTATTTAGTAATTTACAAAATCACGTAAGGTATCGTATGGTATTCGAGAACGATAAATCACACAAACTTGAAATAACTTAAAACATTTTCATATATATTCTCCAAACGAATGTCGGGGCGAGGATGGTCTGACTATCGATCAAGCTATTCCCTTGAAACCTTAACAGATCCTCGTAAATACCTCGGAGAGAAGACGTTTGTATTATTCCAAGAAAAGAATGAAGCTCATTATAAGAAAACAAATAAATATAGTCTTACGCCATGTTTTTTTAGCGTTCTCTACCAAATAATAAAATTGTAAATACAAGTAATTTTATGTGGTTTTTTTCATTTTAGTTTACTCCGAGAGTTTAAAAGTGCCCAAGTTTCGGTACATTTTTGCCTTTACTTTGGTGTCCACTTGCACATTTTTTAATGAAAAAAGAAACCTCCGTTCGTTACCTTCACACCAGGATATTCTGGAGAGCCTTTTAGCTTTAGCTTTAATGGACAGCCAGTAAATTAACAGAAGCGAGAGTTTCCAGCTTAGTCCTCAGAGGTGATAACGCATCTGCAGCCTTCTTTGTATAAAACTGACTGTAGGTGTCCATGTATTGCAGTAGACACTATCAGGTTTATTTTAAGTTTATTTGTAACTTCAGATTAAAAGAAACACTAAGAGCCACTGAAGAAAATTTGTTACTATTCCCCAATAAGTTGTAGGATACATGCTTATTACATTTCATCTCATCACAGTATTATATATTAAATCACATTTTGATAGCTACAAATCCTTGCTAACGAACACCAATCCTACCAAAAGATTATCTCCAATAGATTCCCTTTTTTTAAACAAATCATTTCTGTTAGAGGAATCCCGACCATAATTCTTTCCATTGCTCGCTAAACGACCTTACGCTTTGACACTGAGTTGTATGGTCATGGCATATAACTTAACTGATACTAATACGAAGCTGGGGTATAAAACTAATAAGGGTTAAAATCCCTCACTCGTTCAAGCAGTATAAAGTACTGTGCAGGCAATTCTTATTCAGTTCTATCGCAGTTTTATTCTAATTTATTCTATTCTGATTGATGATGACGTTGCAGAGATGATGCCCCGTGTCGCATCGTGATGGGCGGTGTTGCTGTTAGTTTGCGTACTTCATTCCATTTGGTGATATTAAATGATATAATATTATATTTACTAATGCGTCCTAGATATATATATATATATATATATATATATATATATATATATATATATATATTTCTTTTTATTATGTTATCAATAAATCATAATTTATTTAAAATATTTGAAAGTATTTATTAACACTTTATTTAAAAAAAACTGAGTGATAAATGTTACTAATCATGTTGTGGCGACGTAAGAGTATCCATCATCTCTTTCATCTGTAATAGGGAACTATGGGAGATCCCCATGTTTTCCGAAAGATGACGGTATAACCATCTTATATACGCCATACGTAAAATACTCAGTCCAGCGATGAGAAACAGCCTCAAAGGTTTGAAAAACTTAATACCGCGTTCGCTAATTCGACTGCCAAGCTTAACGAATAAATCAAATTGTCACCGCAACGGAGGCCTATATCCAGCAGTGGACTATTACAGAGTTATTTAAGATGCTGCCACACAGTGATAGATAGAATAAAAACCAACATAAACCAATTAAAAATCTCATTTGAATTAATTAAATAGTTTGATTGTTTTGAATTATTAATATTTAGCCTGGTTATTATTTATTCGTAGAATGTCCCTCCTATGAAGTAATCCATATGAGAGGTCTATGTTTATTTGTTGACTTTTGATAGGATGTAACGGTTAAAGTTAAAAAAGTTAAATTTGCAGCCTATATACATCCCACTGCTGGGCACAGGCCTCCTCTCATGTCTGAGAGGGTTTTAGGGCAAGGAAATGTCCGCCGCGCAGCCCCAATGCGTGTTGGCGAACTACACATGTCTTCGTAATATTTTTGGAACCAAGTTCCACGGTACAAATTTGACGGATTGGAGCTAGGCGAGAAAAAAATGTAAGATTTTTTCGTCACGACCCCCTTTCTATAGTGCGAACGAGATGGAATAATATCCATCTCTCTCGCACTATTTCTTATCTTGCCATTAAAATTATTATTTTTTAATGACGTTTCATTTTCATAGACGCTAGTTATTAATTTATTTATATTTGTTAATCAATTTATCAGTTAATTAATCAAAACGTTCATCAAAAATAATACTACGAAAGGAAATAAGTTCCGACCGAGTCTCTAACCATGTCTGTCCACGACACTCACGCATGTTTTTTTTCTTACTTCTCAGATATGCAGGTTTCTTCACGATGTTTTACTTTACCGCCGAGCACTTAAAATTGCAATTAAAAATTTCATTGGTGCAGCTGGGATCGAACCCTGATTGCTCGTGTACTGTAAAATATACAAAGAGAGAGACTTACTCTTCGGAGCCGTGGTAGCTCAGAAAGTTTTATTCGGTGTTGATATTCGGCTCAACCTGAAAAAGTTTTGTCAATACTTCTCTTCAGCCGACCATGTAACGACCCCCCCCCCCCCCTATATACTTATACTTGTATTTCTTTAAAATCTATATCTATAATATATATAAATATATCTAATTTACGTGGCCAGATCTTTCTAAAGGTTCAAATATAGGCCGTTTAATGAATTTATGGCGTGATCGTCTTAGTTAGGACCCTTATTTACGTGTGTTTGTATAGTAACCTAGTTCTTTTAGGTATATCTTGGAAGAATGAATATTCACGAGAGCAATCGAAATCTGTTGGTAGCGTCTTATAAGCTAAAGAACCCCGTTAACGAAAACAGAGCTCAAAACAGTTAAGAACAATAAATTGTCCCTATTTCACTTGTATCGGGTTCACAACAGTCAATTCCTTATTAATTAATTAATCTCTTCCCGCTCGAAAAAGGCTCAAAATATTTATATCAAATACCAGATACAAGGGCTTCGCTCTCCCACATTTAAAAAAAATGTGGAGGAGGCACACGGCTTCGCAAACACCGTGCACGGTTAATGCGCTTGCCTCGAAGGGTACGATAAGTTGGGAACTGGGAATAACTGGCGAACCAGTAAAAGAGGACTTGGCCCCTTGATAGTGCGTAAGCACAATCATCGACCGAAGTCGCGTATGTCAATGCGTGTAAACGCCATACGGAATACGATCAAATCCAGCCACAGTGAATGTACGTAACACGGGTTAGGCAACAATAGGCACACTGGCCATAAAAGCCCTCCGTGAGTGCCACCACCTGCCAGAACGCCGTTCCTGCAAACGTGATGTAAGTGTAAGGCATCACAACCAGTTGCATGATCAGCACAGCCAATTGGCCGCAGAGCATGTCATGAGTCTACCGCTCACCTCAAGGGAATGGGGTCCCACGTTGCGCGGCTTTCGGCCGCAGCTTTGAGAGCCTCCTCAGATTCTCCCTCCAGCTACCACCCGCATGAGGTCGACACATAATGCGCCACCAACCAATACAATGGCAGATATAGCCAATAGGCAGTTATAAGATAAAAGTAATGATTCGCCATCAGAAAGGGTTTGTGTCACTGACGTCGAATATATGCATTTTTCGATCATGTTTGTCTCACCCACCAACAAGTTGCCTTCAATCTTTCAAAGGTGGGAACTTTATAGAGACATATTATTATGTTGTTATATAAAACATCATGGAGGCCAGACAATCTGCAGCCGTGGAGGGAACCGATTTGGGCAAAGCCACTTAAGTTGTGAGTCAAACCAAGACGCAGGGAGCGCCATTGAGAATAGCGACCCGCCAAACAACCATCGCAGAGACGCAATGCTGCAAAACGCCACAAACATCAATACGACTATCGTCGGGCTTACACCATACGACCTTGGGATGACCCAAGGTCCCCCATACAAATGGGGGACTTTGGGTCATGGGTGGTGATGTCTGCTGGGACTGTTCCCAGCAGAATCAATCGCAAGACGCAATACTGCAAGTAGCAGTTAGCATCAATGCAACCATCATACGGATGGCGCCCCCTCACAACACACCCACATGATCCCTATCAACTAAAAATACCACCAACGTACCATAGTAGCACGGTGCTAAGACGTCAGTAGCGAAAACTCTACGTATCATAGCGCTATTGCATTAAGACATGGAGTTGAGTATGCTTGCTGCACTTTAAAGTACTACCAAACACACTCACCCTAATCCGAAAAATAGTCGACGTATCATAACGCTATGCGCTAAGACGCCGCCCATAAACGGTAGGGGTGTGTTATGTCCACGGGCAAATCGTATTGCTACTACAAACCCGCTTACCACCGACACTAAGATGATATGTCTAGGTCACATCGGTTAGCGAGTCCAAGTTTACCTCGGTCTCGGAGGCTGTGAAACAACCTACACGCCAAGTTCAAGTCCCTTTTCTTTCAATATAATGCTTTTACATATTTGAGACCTTCCACATATTCGCTTTATTTCATAGACCATACTATTGTATGTCTTATTCATATTCATATATCATATGTATCATAATGCTTATGCATCATAGAGACCTTCTATATTAATGCTTGTATTGAAGAAGCGATCAAGCGGAACCAAGGCTCCAAAGTCTTTGCCGGAGATCTGTCTGCCAGAAAGAGCCAACTGTCGAAGCTGAAGAACGAGTGTGGCAGCATCGTTTCCGGGCCACCTGAGATTTTGAGTGAGATTGAGAGGTTCTATGGGCACCTGTACACGTCATCGTTGGAGCCACATGCAAGTGTGAGTAACGATCCAAGAGCGAGTCTTATCCGACACTATTCCGAAGATATCCCGGACGTCGGTCTGAGCGAGATTAGAAAGGCTCTCCAACACCTTAAAAACGGCAATGCCCCAGGCGAGGATGGAATTACAGCGGAGCTTCTGAAAGCGGGTGGAAAATCGGTACTTGAAGTTCTTCAGAGGCTCTTTAATTCCGTCCTACATGGTATCATTACACCGGAGGCGTGGAGCAGAAGTGCGGTGGTCTTGTTCTTCAAGAAAGGTGACAACGCTCTCTTGAAGAACTACAGACCGATTTCCCTTCTGAGCCGCGTCTACGTGCTGTTTTCGAGAGTCATTAAGAATCGTCTCGCGCGCAGACTTGACGACTTCCAGCCTCCCGAACAAGCCAGTTTCAGTACCATAGACCACATACATACCCTTCGGCAAATTGTACAGAAGTCCGAGGAGTACAATTTGCCACTATGTCTGGCGTATGTGGACTATGAGAAATCCTTTGATTCCGTCGAAATTTGGGCGGTGCTGCAGTCCCTTCAGCGGTGCCAAGTTGACTTTCGGTATAAAGAAGTGCTGAAGTGTTTGTACAGAAGAGCTAAGATGGCTATCTGAGTACAGAACCAGAGTACGAAACCTATCCAATTGCAGAGAGGTGTAAGACAGGGTGACGTTATATTCCCGAAACTCATCACTGCTGCATTGGAAGACGTTTTCAAGCTTCTGGACTGGAAAGGATACGGTATCAACATCAATGGCGAGTACATCACGCACCTTCGATTTACCGACGATATAGTCCTTATGGCAGAATCGCTGGAGGACCTAATCGCCTTGCTCAATGACCTCAATAGTGTCTCCCAACGAATAAGTCTTAGGATGAACATGGACAAAACAAAGATCATGTTTAAGATCCATATCACACCTATGCCGGTAGTTGTTGTTGGGAGCACTAAGCCCGAAGTTGTTGACGAGTATGTTTACCTGGGACAAATAGTCCGACTAGATAAGTCCAACTTCGACCGAGAGGTCAATCAATGGATTCAACTCGGATGGGCAGCGTTCGGGAAACTACGACACATCTTCTCGTCAAACATACCTCAAAACCTTAAAATGATATTGTACAACCAGTGCGTGTTGCCAGTGATGACTTACGGATCTGAGACGTGGTCCTTCACTGCTGGCCGTATGAGGAAGCTCAAGGTCGCTCAGCGAGCTATAGAGAGGGCTATGCTCGGGGTTTCTCTGCGTGATAAACTTAGAAATGAGTATATCCGCAGTAGAACCAGAGTAACCGACATAGCTCAACGTATTAGTAAGCTGAAGTGGCAGTGGGCCGGCCATATAGCTCGAAGAACCGACAACCGATTGGGAAGAGAGGTTCTTGAGTGGCTGCCTCGAACCGGTAGGCGAAGTGTAGGGCGACCCCTCACGAGATGGAGTGACGACCTGGTAAGACATGCAGGAAGTCGATGGATACAGGTGGCTTAGGACCGTGCTTTGTGGCATTCCTTGGGGGAGGCCTTTGTTCAAAAGTGGACTTATGAAAGGTTGTAATGATGATGATGATGATTTGAGACCTTTCACATATTTGTTTTATTTCATAGACCATACTATTGTATGTCTTATTCATATGGTACTTCATGTCATACTTATGCATCATAGAGACCTTCTATATTAATGCTTTGGATCGTTAGACCTTACTATCATTAGTCCCTAATATAGGATTAGTCATTGCGTATCCTTACTACTAGCAGTCGATCAGCCGACCCCCCATATATATGTACAACCTTGGGTATGTGTCTCCGGCAACGGCCCCTTATAAGGGAACATTACAAGAACACTTCCATTTTTTCTATTATATTACTTTTATCTTTATTATTATTTATCTTTATTATTGCAATATAAGCGACTTGTATTTATAGAATTTAATACATTTTGAATATTTTAAACAGAGTTTTAATAAATTTAGAGATTTTTAGAGACATTTTATGCGTTAACTATACTCAATATTCCAAATGAACATATTTGAACTTTATACTTAATATTGCATTTTAATTGTTTAAAATATAATTTCTATGACATTTTTAAATGTCTATATAATGAATTTAAGTATTATTAATTAATAATAATTATAAAGCGTCACAGTATGTTCTTTTCTTTTGTATCTGTATCACTTTATTTACCATAATCAACTGTGAACAGATTTTAATGATTCTTCTATTAAACAGATTATACTTAAAGGGTAAGAATTTGATGTTGGTAAATATTTGGAGTAAGTTTTAAATGTAAATTTAACTTCATTCGAAATTTTGATATTCCTTCCTTCAAACGGGTCAAAAATTTTGACTTTTATTAAAAATTAAAATCGACACCGTTTTTAAGAAATGAGACGCACATGCATTCCAAACTCTATCGTTTCTACTTCTTCGCTTCTTGTAAAACATTTATTGCTGTTTCAACCAATCCAACCGCCCAGAATGGCAACTACAAATCTCTTTTACAATAGGAGAGGCTCATGTCCAGCAGAGGTCTGTCACGGATTGGCTAGTTTACTATGACATTAGATTGCAATATCATGCTGTTCACCCGTTAAATAAACCCTGGACAAATTATCATACTACTTTGTCCAAGGGTTAAATTGTTTCTCTTTAAATCTGAGTCAACAGTGTACTATTATTTTGAATGTACTCTTCTTAGTTTGTGTTTTGAATTCATAGTTGACAGTTCAATTACGAAAAGAAAAAATACAATAAAATTATACATGAAATCTGCAAAATTTTCAACAAGTAAACTTTTCTGAAGTTTCATTTTGTCAAACCTAGCATTTTCAATGATTCATTACTTGTTTTGCCGTAAAAATACATATTACACATATTATATAGCTCCAAATTGCGTCCTCAACATTAACGTAAGAGGTATAATGACCGTAGTTAAAGTAATTTAGTCTTACGTATAAAGTAGGAAGAAATAAGTGAGGAGGAATAATTGAAACAATAAATATTTATTAAAGTAGCATAAATGAAAATGTTGCGGGCTTTTATGTTAAACATTTGAAGACCAAAAGATGTGGTATTAGTACAGTATGACGTATAATTATTATTTCGCACAATATCTTAAACTTTCATAGTATTTTATGTTCAAGCAAAGCTCTTTTTAGGGTTCCGTACCCAAAGGGTAACCAACGGGGCCCTATTACTAGGCCTCAGCTGTCCTTCCGTCGGTCCGTTCGTCCGTCCGACTGTCTGTAGTCAGCAGGCTGTATCTCATGATCCCTAATAGTTAGACACTTGAAATTTTCACAGAATGTGTATTTCTATTGCCGCTGTATCAACAAACAATAAAAATTAAAATAAATCAAAAATTAAAACGGGCTCCCCTACTAGTTTTTTAAATCTTAAATTAGTATAGGGGTGCCTGTATAGTCCCAATCAACACTTTGTATACCACAAAATGTATACCACAATAACGATTTAGGAACTTTGATTTTTGCAACGATGGTTTTGTTCCAAACCGTGTATATTCGTTCTTCGAAAGTGAAGAAAAAGGTTCAAGTAGCAACCTTGTCCTCTTAATCAGAATGTAGAACAACCCCCAATATTTATAGTGACATCCTGGCATCCTGATGAAATATTCTATATAGGTACATCCTTGTTTGGTTCTATTATTCGCGCATAGCTTCAAAAATAAGTGATAATTTTAATTAAATCAATCCTGGAAATCTGTAACTTATGAATGAAAGAGTCAAATGTAAGTCTAGCACAAAGGCTCTAAAGATTAAATGTTGATACAGACAGACATATTATATTATCTGAGTGTGGCCTCAGCAAACAAAAGTGACGAGGCCGGAAAAAAGACATTTTTTTTAAAAGTTCCTTTGTAAGATTTGAAGAATCGAAATATTAAACAATTTAATCTCAACTTATGTATTGCACAAAAATAATTATAGAAATATTAAAAACACGCCAGTTGTATTTATCTGCTCTGCTGCTATCTATATAGTTTTATTGTGTCTAATCTATACAGTTTTATTGTGTTGAGAAATTGTACAACTAGTCGACCAGGATAATTCATGTTTGGACTTAAAGGTTAATAATAATGATAATGGTTCTCAAGACATTTCGTCCACGGCGGCCACTCTCAAAGGAAACTAGCCATCTGCGCAGGACCGAATTATAGTGCCCGTGTATGCGCAACCACAGGTGCACTCTATATTCCCTCACACTCAGCCCGACGGGACGACAGTCTGAAACAATCATAGAGATGTCAGGTACTGAATTTGGCTCTACTTGAGATCCGAACCCAGGACCTCATGATCAGCAATGCACTAACGACCACCAGACACAAAGCAGTCCAATGTAACTATTAATAATTCAAGAGCTGTAATAGGTCCTTAGACCTGGGCCTTGTACAATACACGGCCAACCCTAGTTTGCCTTTATACATTTAATTTCTCAATAATATTCTTCAATTTCAAAAATGTAAACATAATTTTTAACACTGGTAGAGCCACGCAGCAGCTTGTGCTGCCGCAAGGATGGGCCGGCTCGAACCGGGGTGGTACCACGATATCACAGAATACCAGCGTGAAGAGGTTTACCTCTGCGTTGCGCTTAGTGAGTGCAGGTGGCCGGAAGCCCAATTTCCCACTCCCCCCCCCCATCAACATGGTAGCAGAATTAAATAAAAGACTACCCCAGGAGGGTACCAGCACCCCTGGAGAATCCCTCGCTGAGCATCCACGACCAAACTAATCTACTTCTGAGCGTGGGTGCTAGGGCTGCCCCGCGTATTCAGGGGGGGGGGGGCAAATTCCGCTCGCGACTAATACTGCTCGGAGCAAGTGGAGCAATTTTTTTTATTTTTTTTTTATTTAAAAAACGTTACCCCCACACTGGGATTTTCTCCTGTGTCGTGGAGGCAGTTTACAAACATAAATTGCACAAGGACAAACATCCAGACACGGAACAATTATTTGTAGGCCATACTAATACTTGTTCCGTGCGAGATTCGAACCCGCGGCCCCCAGAGCAACAACTCATTGCTAAGCCACTGCACCACGGAGCCGTCATCAATGGCAATAGCAGCAATAGTACAGCAATAAGACCAAGGCGACCCCTGTCACGGGTCACTATCCGTGAATTTTTTCAACATCAGGGGACTTCACTCCAACGGTAACGCTGTCCATTACCATCTAGAGACGGCGAAGCTGGCCTTGCTCTTTTTAACCGAGGCCCAGGTGTCCTCCCCGGCTGATACTTCATATCTCTGCTACCCGGGGTACAAATTGAAACACTTCTTTGTACGGACCTGTCCATGACCGTCCCCGCGTCTACGAGTGCCTCTATAGGTCCCATAGCGGTAATGCCGACACAGACCGACTAATCGATCACGTCCAAATGGCTGCAGACTCCGTGGTACAACAGGTCCCATCCGCAGAGCTCGTAATACTCGGTGATTTTAACGCCCACCACGCTGAATAGCTTGATTCTCGTTTAACCGATCATGCGGGTAGATCTGTCTATGACTTTGCCTTGGCATATGGTCTAACACAACTGGTTACTTCGCCTACGTGGATCTCAAATGTGGAGGAGCATGTACCTTCCCTGTTGGACCTTCTGCTGACCTCTCATCCGGATGGATATCGTGTCTCCGTCGATGCCCCTCTGGGCTCTTCGGACCATTGTTTGATCCGGAATACGGTGCCACCCACGCTCCAGTCGCAGTTGCGATCTGCAGCTTGCCGCCGTGTTTGCCACTATAGTTTTTTTTTTTTTTTTTTAACTATAGCTTACTACTACTTTTCTGCAGTACCCTTCTTTCTAGCATTTAACTACTGTTTTTTTTTTAGTTTTTTTTTATTTTTTTTAATTTTTTTTTATTTTATTGTTCCGTACTGCTTACAGTTTGGTTTATCATTGGTACACTTATTGTTATATTTCTAAATTTTTAGCTACATATTACTCAATACTTCTTATCTTAATGATTTCTTATATTTACGCGAACACTACACATTGAATAAAACTATTTTTACGGATTTTTTCGCGTTTAATTTACTTATTTTATATTCCCGACGTTTCGGTTGCTTTCCAGCAACCGTGGTCACGGGGGACTTCTTATCTTATACATTACTTCACTCAGTACACTTACTGTTGTATAATATTCTTACTGAAATTTCTGACATACGTTACAATTACATTAATATATTCTAGAATTGCTAGGTATATTTTTTTTTCTGCTTTGCATACATGTTTTTTTTTTTCATTATACACATTACTTTTATTAACTATGTTAATAATCTTAAAGCTTTACATTACTTAGGATTTCTTACTATTATGTTATTTTTGTTTTTACATCTAATTTTTGTGTATCCTTACTTAAGTAGATTATTCTAGAATATCCTTAAGTATATATTTTTTTTTATTTTATTTTTTTATTTTCTATATCTAATTTTTTTTTCTTTATCTTTTTTTCTGTTTTTTTTTTATTCTTATTTTTATTATTTTTTTTTTCTTTCTTTATCTCTTTTACAATATACTCTTTATACATATTATATTTACTAACTAAATTAATAATGTTTTAAAACTTTTCATTACTTAAGATTTCTTACTCTAGCATTTCTACTTTCTTTACACTTGTTATTTGTAGTTACAGATTTTTGATTAAAGTACGTGTATTTAACAAGTACTAAGTAAATAGTTTTTTTTTCTTTTTTGGAATTCAATACATGTACCGTACTCTAACATTTGCTTACTCTACCATTATACTTCCATTTTCCTTACTTATAATTCTTAATGCTTGAAGAGCAAATGTCATAAAGATAGGTCGGCAAGTGCTATCCTCGATTATAATGTTTAGATTGTCTTTTGCAATGGTCATTCCCATGCTGCATTCAGCTTCAAATCTTCCTTTACTGAATCGCGGGCAGTCAATTATAATGTGCTCTACAGTTTGGTTTACGTTTTCATCGCAAGTGCAGCACGGGGATGATGCCAATTTATATTTATACAGGTAAGCATTGTTACCGCCATGCCCAGTAAACAGGTGTGTGACTAAATTATTCATTTTTATATTTTTTATTACTTTATAAGTTACTAAAACATTGGGAAAGAAAGTCTTGGTTATGGTGCTGGTTGTCGATTCTTCATATTTTCTTTGCCAAATTTGTAGGGTTGCGTTTCTAGTGAGGCGCTTTGCATACGACAGTGGGAATTTATCATATTCCGGTTTTTGCTTGCTTCTAGTAGCAGCTCGTTTGGCTAGTTCGTCTGCTCTTTCGTTGCCCTGAATTCCACAGTGGGCCTTAATCCAGCACAGTAAGATTTTCTTTTGGTTGTCTTCAATGTCTTTTATCATGTTACGAATTTTAAAAGCAATTGGGTTCAATGAGCTTGGATCACATATGCTTATAACAGCTGATCTTGAATCAGTAAATATATTTGCTCCTTGGTAATCTCTGTCAGCAACGTACTTTACAGCTTTTAAAATTGCAATCATCTCTGCTTGGAAGACACTACAATAGCTTTCTAGTTTGAAGGTTATTGTCTTAATTTCCACTCCATTTTTCCAGATCGTTACTGCTGCGCCTACCTTTGTGTCGATTTTACTTCCATCAGTGAAGATTTTGACCCAGTCGTTACTTACGTCATCAATTTCCTTCTGTTCACTTACTAGGCCAAAACTGCGCTGCGACCTCTCGCATGGATGGGGCAGATCGTAAGGGCTTATTAGTTTTTCTAGTTGTCTTCCAGGTAAGAAATCGACGGGCTTTCCTTTCTTGATCTCGTATATCTTTGCGTTCTCTTTAGCCCTTAGTGCTAATGGTATTATTTGGGACAGAATAGTGCTGGAGATCAGGGAGTTAGTTCTATGGCCTTTGCAGATACGTATACCAAATATTTGGGTCATTCTATTAAGTATTTTTTCGATATACTTTTTTTCGGTTGTCTCCGCCCAACAGCTAGCAGCATATAGTATTGTCGGTTCGACCACAGCTGAATAGATGGTTTTTATGATTTCAGAATTTAATCCCCAACGGGCTTTTGCCGCCCTGGAAACCATTTTGTAGATGTTGATTGCTTTTCGGCAGACGCTATCAAGGTGAGCCTTAAAATTTACATTATTATCAATTGTTAGGCCTAGAACTTTCATTTGATTTGTGTACTGTAATGTAAGTCCTTCAATGTGTAAACAAGGTCGGTGGTATTTCAATTTTTTTGTTATGATTATGGACTGGGTTTTTTGGGGAGCAAATCTTAGTTTATGTTTTTTGCCCCATTCCGTGATTATTCTTAGTGTTTCATTTATGTCTTTTTCTAGTTTTTGGCCATCCTTGTTTTTGGCTACGATCAGAATGTCATCAGCAAAAGCTTGTACGTGGGCATCTAGGTCCTTAGTTGCGTTAAGTAAGGGGTCGATAAGGATGTTCCAGAGCATAGGGCCGCAAGTAGAGCCCTGGATACATCCTTTATTTGTGGGTTTCCTGCATTCTTGCCCAGCATACCTAAGATGTATTTTTCTTTCGGATAAGTAACTGCTAATGAGCCTGACCATAGATTTGTCTACATTTTTGGCGTGGAGTTCTTTAATTATGGCAGGCCACCATGCGTTATCGAACGCACCTTCTATATCTAACGATATTAGTACCACTATAGCTTTATTCTTAAGTCCTTTCTTTATAAGTGTAGTTGTATCAAATAGGGCATCCTCAGTACTTCTTTGGGGAGTGAAACCGTATTGTCTATTGTTAATTTTACCTTCCCTTCCTAGTTGCCACTGGACTCTATTTACAAAAAGTTTCTCTAGAACTTAAAAAAACTTAAACTTATCTTCACGCACAATCCCTGACGGGGTAGCCAGAGAGAACAGATCGCCAAGTGTCACGATCCTTACATATCTCTTTCGCTTCTTTCAGATTCATTATCTTCTTCATACATGCACGTCTAGGTATCAGAGTACTCTTGACCCTACCCTCTTCGAGCAATTTGCTCACATGGTCTTCGAAAGTTAGTCTCGGTCTACCTCGACACCTTTTAATATTAACTTTCGCGCTATATATTTTCTTCACCATTCGGTCTTCACTCATTCGCTCAACGTGCCCAAACCACCGAAGCACGCCCTTATCAATTTTTGTGATAAGGTCATCTTTCAAACCTGCCATATTGCGAATCAAGGTCATATTGGTCAAGTATGGTGGGCCTCGCGTCTGGGACAGCTTTCATCTGCTGTGCAATTTGTGCTGGCGGACGGGGGATGCCCCGGATGATTGGCGATCCGCAGTCATTGTGCCTTTATATAAAGGTAAAGGTTCACATTTTGACTGCGGGTGCTGACCTGTCACCCATGTTTAGCGTCCAAACGGGCGTAAAACAGGGTTGTGTCATGTCTTCCTGGCTGTTCATACTGTATCTCGACAGCTGTTTACAAAAGCTGAAAGATAGCTGTTTGGGTGTGAAATTGGGTGACATAAAAGTAAATTGTCTGCTGTATGCTGATGATGCAGTGCTTATTGCACCATCAGAGGCAGAACTGCAGGCATTAGTCACGTGTATGAAAGAGGAATGTGAAATTAAAGGTCTCCGTTTGAATGCTAATAAAACTAAGGTTCTGGTATTTGAAAGGGACGAAGAGAGAACGAAGTGTGAAATATGGGTAAATCAGGAATGTCTAGAACAGGTAAATGAAATTGTATAGAATAGAATAGAATAGAATAGAATGATTTTTATTCAATATGGATTATTACATAATACTTATTGAAAGTCATTATTTTATTTACCACTGGTTCGGAAAATACCTCTGTCCTGGGAAGAACCAGCAAGAAACCCAGCGGGACTTTTTTTTTAAACATAATTTCACTTAACAATAATTTTGATTATACAATTTTAAATGAATTTTCATAGAACCAGCATGGTGGCGATCACCTTATTCCCAGGGGTTATTTTCACTCATGTATTCCTTGATATTATAATAACCCTTTTTGTACAGTTTTTCTTTAATAAAACTTTTAAACTTGTTTATTGACAAACTTTGAACATGTTCTGGGATTCTGTTGTAAAAGCGTATACATTGCCCCATAAATGAATTACTAATTCTGTGGAGTCTTGTAAGTGGCATTACAAGCTTATGTTTGTTCCTAGTGTTTAAGGTATGAACATCCTTATTCTTATTAAAGCTATTTATGTTTTTATGTACATACATTACATTTTCATAAATATATTGCGATGCCAAAGTTAATATGTTTATTTCTTTAAATTTTTCTCTAAGGGACTCTTTACAATTTAGATTATAAATCGCCCGTACGGCTCTCTTTTGCAAAACAAATATAGCTTCAATATCAGTCGCATTACCCCATAGCAAAATTCCATAAGACATTACGCTATGAAAGTAACTAAAATACACTAACCTAGCTGTCTCAACATCTGTGAGACTTCTAATCTTTCTTACAGCATATGCTGCAGAACTAAGTCTGCTTGCTAATTTAGATATATGGGGGCCCCATTGAAGTTTCGCGTCAATAGTAATACCGAGAAAAACAGTGGTATCCACAAGACTCAACTCCTCCCCATTTAAGAGCACATTGGTTTTCGAATGTTTTACATTAGGTATTGTAAATTTAATACATTTTGTCTTATTGCCGTTTAAGAGCAAATTGTTGGCGTTAAACCAATGTACTAGTTTCGATAGAGCATTATTTACATCGTCATATTTAATTGACTGCCGTTTCAGTTTGTAGTATACTTGGGGAGTGCTTTTAGCCGGGATGGAAGATGTGATTTAGATGTGGACAGGCGTGTCGCTGCCGGGAACAAAGTCAATGGTGCCATGACTGCGTTAGTCAAAAGGCAAGGCGTAGCGAAGAGTGCACGCCTTGCAATACATAACGCAGTGTTGGTACCGACTTTGTTATATGGCAGCGAAACCTGGGTATGCCAGAAGAAGCATAAAAGTAAGTTGAATGCAGTGGAGATGCGATCTCTTCGTAAAATGTGCGGCGTTACTATGGCCGACCGAAAGCGAAACGAAGAGATTCGCAATATTGCAGGTTTCTCTAGAACCTTACCTAAAACTGGTAATAACCCGATTGGCCTATAGGATTTTGCCAGGGAGTAGTCTTCCTTGTTAGGCTTGGGAATAACCTTAATTGTTGCTGTTTTCCATATTTCTGGGAAGTAGCCTAGTGTTAAGCATTTATTGTAAATGGATTGCAGGATTTCCGGGTTGCTTTCAAACGCAGCTTGGCATATATCTGATGTTAAGCCATCTTCTCCAGGAGCTTTCTTCGGACTCATATTCTTAAATATTACTCTTATTTCAAGTTTTGTGAACAACTTGATGGCTGAAATGTCTTCATTTTTAAGTTTGCTTATTATTTGCTGTCTTTCTATTCTTATTTCAGTCTGCTGTACACTATCAGTGTCAGGGTTGTCCCATGGATAAAATGTATCAGCTAGATGGTTCGCTGATTCGACTTCTGAAAGGATTTTTCCATCTGAGTCACGGAGTAGTCTGTCCTGTTCTCTATTTGAGCAAGTTTTTAGGATCCGGTATGTTCTTTGCCAGAGAGACTCTTTTTCTTCTTTGTTGCAGAGATTTTTCCAGCTTTGAGTTGTAGCCTTTTCAATTGCATTAGTATATTCTTGTCTTGCATCTAAATATTGGTCTATTACATGTTTTCTTCTTAGTGGGTTTGCATTCCTTATTCTTCTTCTTTCCCTAATCATATCTGCTTTCTTTTCATTTATTTCGTTGTTCCACCATACAGGATCTTTTACTTTTCGCTTCTGTTTTTTCATTGGTATATTGTTATTACAGCCTGCTAATATTAATTTTGTGTAGTTTTTTATTGTTTCTTCTAGCTCTTGTGGTGTGGTGATTTCGTCTATTTTCTTACTTATCGCATATCTACTAAGTTCTGTATTCAGATCATTTTTCAGATTGCCCCAATTTGCCTTTTTGGTATTATAGATTCTTGTGCCATGTATATTGACTGCGGTATTAGAAAGCACTAATTCGAGATTGAATGAGACTAATTTGTGGCTTGAAATTGTGCAGAGTGATTCATCGACATACCAGTCTTTCAGTCTATGAAGTAGTGATGACGAGCAAGCGGTAATATCGATTATACTCGTGAATAATTTATTCATTCTATAAACAGAAAAAGTAGGTGTGGTGCCTACATTGAGGATATCTATATTCAGTTCCGCGAATGTTTCCATAATGAGTTTTCCTCTGCTGTCGTCTGTTTTGCATCCCCACCAGATGCTCTTTGCGTTGGCATCCCCTCCTATTATAATGTCATTTGTTGTCATGTTTTTCTTGTATCTCCTTATCACTTGTAGGTCTTCATCGATGTCTCCCTTCTGATGTAGATACATACTGATTACACCTATTTTTAAGTGACGAAGTTCTAACTCTACACCTACTATGTCCTCAGATAGGAGAGTAGGATTGATAATGAATTGAATTGTGGGATCGCTGATAACAATTGCCGACCTGACAGGTTTATCTCTATCCTTGGTAACTTTTTGTATGATTCTATACTGGGAACCCGCAGTTAAATGAGCTTTGGCACCAACGTTTGGTTCCTGCATCAAAATCACAGAGTATTCCTGCATCGTGGCTGCACGTAGGCACTCAAGTGTCGCCGCCCGCCCACGATCCAGGTTAATCTGCATGAATTTTATATGCTTCATTGTACTAGAAGTATTTTGGGGTCCTATATTTGTTGTTTCGTTGAATATTTCTTAACAATAGGAGACTGATGATCTAGCAATTTGGTCCCATTTTTGCCATTCTTGGCATTCTGGGCTGAATGCTGGATGCAAGAAGTTGTCCCTTTTAGCAATATTGCAGTTACAGCACTTAGGAGCATTATTGCGATTTGGACAGTCTCTTGTATCATGCTCCTCAGCACAATATCCACAACGTTGTTTGTTATTACAGTCTTTTGCTTTGTGACTGAAGCCAAGACATTTATAACACTGTGTGAGTGGTGATTGGTCGATGCAGGGAATGACTTGATAGCCAATTCGTAGTTTTTGATTTCTCAATTTTGACCACATTTGCGGTGAGGCTTCGAGTATAACATTATTAACCTCCCTAACCCTTCCTTTGATTCTGCGTAAGATTTTTATACTTTTTTGTTCCTCTGTTAACTCTTGCAGTAAATAGTCGTTCTGACTTGTGATGGTTTTAACAAGTTTAGTATCGTTTAAGTCATTTGTGACGCCCACGAGACGTAGCTGTGGGTTTTTAGTTACAGGTGTTGATACTGTTAGCTTATCACAAGTATCACGAATTGCAGTTTTAAGCAGATGTCTGTCCTGCTGGGAGTCGCAGCTTATTATAACTTTTTGATTTTTTAGTTTAGATATTTTATTAACACGTACTCCCAGGTCTACAGGGTCCACATCTTTTCTAACCTGTTTTAAAATATCATCACATGTTGAGCGGGGATCTATGGACTCAATAATCATTGCATAGCGGGGGGTATTAGTTGCTTCTGCATATGTTTTTTTATTGTTAGCTAATACTTTAGTATGTTCGTTTTGCTTTATGCTTTTAATCTCTTCATCTATGGTATTGTTATTGTGAGTGATATTTTTGAGTTCCTTAATTTTATCCTTAATTTCTGTTATAGCTAATTCAGTTCCTAGTCCAGTATTTCCTTGGAATGCTATTTGGGTGGTATTGAAGTCTTTAAGATCGTTAATTTTATTGAGAACCGTGTTCAAGAGACGTGTTATCGGCTTTATTGAGTTCTCTAGATCTTCTTTTATAGATAATGTCTCTTTATTTTCTCTTTCCCGCGTTAAATTTGTGGTATGGTATCTTTGTATTATTTTTTTTTGTGTCCTCGAGCTCCGCAATTATTCGATCTATTCGGGGGTCTGTATGTGTGCTATTTTTCTCACAATAGGATCTTTCAGTCTCCAATTCTATTTCTTTATTTACTAATTTCTGTACCATGAGGCTGAGGTTGGTTATTTTCTGGTTCAGTTCTGATATTTCTTTTATCAGAGATTCTTTCAGTACATTTATCTGACTGGGCAATAGGTGTTTCTTTTGTTAGTAATGGTTGAGTCTTTATTGCAAGGCCATGTATTTCTAACTGGAATTTACTGATTGCCTTAATGGGTTCATCCATCTCGTAGCTAAGCCAAGAACGTATTGACTCAGCAGTTTTGCCCGTATCTTTTATGGCTTCATATGTCTCTGCGAGCTTGTTATAATGTAAGGTTCGAATTTCAGCCAGTTCTTTATTATGGGCTCGTTCGACACGTACCAATTCTTTCGCGGCTCTAGATCTTTCTTGTTCCGCTGCAAGCCGGTGCCGAGAGCGTGAGTCAGATAGCGACAGCACAGTTTCATAAAGGCCCTGGAGGCAGTCATGAACTTCGCTTTTACACTCCTTTTTCATGTTTCCTACCTTCTCTAGGGCTTCTTTACCAGAAAGCAGAAATTCGTTTGCTCTCTGTGTTGCTAGGTCCATAGAGATGCCTGCACGTTTATATGCTGGTGGTAATATACTGGACCTTTTACTGTTGTCGCTGACTATGCTATCGCCATCCGACCATTCGTCCTCCGTCTCTCGGACCGGCTTGCAGAGGCCCAAAGCAGCCAGCTCTTTGTCAATATCCATTGTAATCGAGCTGCCACTTTCTGCACTTGGTTTTGTAGGTCCGCTACTACCTCCAATGTTTGGTCCAGTTGGAGCGGTGCCTATGGATTTGGTTTCACTCTCCACTATCGCAAGATCTCTGGTTTCTTGGTCATCTTCAGGTGCTCTTCCAGATGTAGATGCGTTTTGAATTAAAACCTTTTTGCGCAGAGCAACACTGGGTGTAGGACTTCCTCCTCTACTTGTTTTGGTAGGCCTTGTTTTAGCAGAGCTAGATCCCGAAGAACCAGATTTGCCAGACATTTTTTTTTGTTCCGGCTGGGGTCACTTTATCTGGTTTATATTAGTAGCTTCCGATTCCTCTGATGATTCCAAGAAGTTTAAGCCCAAACTCCACTAGAATACGTTGAGTTGTACCAGAGTTATAATTAGTTGAATTTTTCCAACATGGCGGTCTAAAAAGTTATTTTATTTATTCCGTAGCCAGTTTTAACTATAAATGGTCCGAGTTTGGGCTTAATTTATGTAAAATCTTTAGGGCTATATGTTCCCGCTGACTTTAGGTACCTAAAAGTTTTTTTGCTAGGTGACCGCGGAATTGGCTTCGCCAAGCGCTCCCGATCAAAATAAGGTCAAGCACGATAAGTTTTGACCATCTAGTTCATGAGAAATACTAATAAAACCAATTCCAAGATGGCGGCTAATAAGACCTAATTTATGTATCTCGATGACGGAGAGAGATAACTTAATCGAATTTGGGCTCTATGGGTAGGTCTCGGTGAGTATATTACTATAAGATAGATAGAATATAAAAATTTAATTTATTTTAGAAATTATTACCAATAAACATAAAAAAAATTTGTATCTTTGGATCTATGACAGATAAATTTAGTCTGCGAACGGATTTTGGTTGGGTATTTAGTGGTTTCTTTTTTGGTGTATTCAAAAGCACGCGCATTAATCTGAAAACAAGACCACGTGGAAGTGTTTTTTCAAGAAAAAATTCTTGCAGATAAAACTATTCAGTGGAAAAATCTAATTTTTTGTGAAAATATTAACAGAAATATTACTCATATAAAGCTAAAATAAAAATGGGGTATTGTCGATCATAATAAAGAAAAAAAATGCCTTCAAATATAAGTGAAACTTAAAAAGTTTGGTTTTTTACTAATAACTTTTTGATTCTATTTCCGATTTGACTCAAAAAAGATTTTATGTACTTAGAAGTTTCTCCCAGACATAAATGTAATGTCAGAAATAAGTACAGGTGTTCGGTTAAGAATTTAGTGGCCACGTGGTTTTTCAGTCTTCATGCTGTAGTTCAGTTGTTTTCAAGCGAAAAAATCTGGAAACAACGGAGATATCTGGGGGCTAAAAAGGCCTATAAGATGGTATAAAAATAAATATAGGTTACTGATCTCCTTTTAGCAGCGTTTGCGAAAAAGTAGTAAAAATTTTACCCTTTTCAGCTTTTAGGTTATCTCCGTTGCAAAGATCCTTGAGAAATCACTTGAAATTTTCACCACAGCAAAAAAACAAACACAACCACGATATGGCATTACACAAAACACAGCAACACAGCAATTTGCAGATAAATCGGAAAAGTTTTTCTATATTTAACGATTTTTAACAACGGGAGCGCTTTAGAGATGATACGTTCGCGGCGGCGAGCGGTACGGAACTTTTGCCACTATAGTTTGGCCGATTCGGACCGGGATGCGGTCTTTTTTTGCATCCTACCCTTAAGGGCGGGTTTGCTCCTCGCCGGAAGATCCAAGCATTGTTTTTATTCCATACTCTGTGGTGCCCATCGAAAGCAGATCCCAGCCATGGTTTGGTCGCTCCTGTAAAATAATATCACGCTATAAGCAAGAGTGTTACCGGGCCTGGGCTGACGCATCAACGTCTCGGGATGTAAAAACCAGTGCTCTTAAAAAGAAGTATAATTCCGCCTCCAGGTCATTTCCGCCTTAGCAATGGCTAACACATGGTCTGAGCACATCGGCAGAATTGGCGAGAAGCTAGTTCGCCTTCCTTCGGGAACCCGTACATCCTGGTCTCTCGCCAAGGCTCCAAGAGAACTTCTGTCAGCCATTTTTTCCATCTGTGCACGGAAAGGACGACTCACTGGCCCATGCCGCAAAGGAGAACGCCGATCTGTTAAGCTCTCTCTTTGCATCCAACTCGACTCTTAATGACGGGGGAAAACACCGTCGACCATCCCGCGGTGTGAGTGCTTCATGCCGGATGTGCGGTTTACGCAGCGCTCGGTTCGCAAAGCACTCATCTCCCTGGACGTCAGCCAGTCTTTGGGCATGATGGAGTCCCTCCCATTGTGCTGAAGACGTGTGCTCCGGAGTTGGAACCGGTTTTAACGCGTCTTTTCCGGTACTCCTACTCCCAAGGCGTAGTCCCGAATTCATGGAAGACAGCTTTGGTCCAGCCGATCCCTAAAAAAGGCGACCGCTCAGACCCGTCCAACTACAGGCCTATCGCCATCACCTCCTTGTTTCCAAAATAATGGAATCCATTATAAACTGCCAGCTCATGAGGTACTTTGAGGATCACCAGCTGATTAGTGACCGCTAGTACGGCTTTTGTCGGGGTCGAGCAGCTGGTAATCGTCTGGTCTACCTGCCTCATAGATGGGTGGAGACAGTCGAGTCCAAGGGGAGGCATTGACCGTTAGTTTGGACATAGCGAAGGTCTTCGATCGGGTCTGGCACAAAGCGTTTCTTTCGAAGCTTCCTTCCTATGGGCTTCCCGAGAAATTGTGCAAATGGATCACCAGTTTCCTTGCTGATCGGAGCATCAAGGTCGTAGTAGACGGTGCATGCTCTGATTTCAAGCCTATCAACGCTGGTGTTCCACAAGGCTGCGTGCTATCACCAACGCTGTTTCTTCTGTATATCAATGATATATTGCAAGCTCGTAACATTCATTGCTATGCAGACGACAGCACTGGTGATGCCTTATATACCGGCCGTGCCAATATTTCTCGGAAAAACTTCGCCAAGTACCGGAAAAAACTTGTGTCTGAAGTCGAGTCTTTGCTAAATAAAGCCTCGGATTGGGGGCGACTAAATCTAGTCCAGTTCAATCCCCAGAAGACACAAGTTTGCGCGTTTACCGCTAAAAAGAACCCTTTTGTCGTATCTCTTCAGTTTCAAGGCACTCCCCTTGCTGCCTCAGCTAGCATCGGAATCATCGTCGTCGATATATCGAATAGTGTGCAGTTTCGTGGTCACTTGGAAGGGATGGCCAAATTGGCCTCTTAAGAGCTTGGCGTGCTCAGCAGAGCGAGACAGTATTTCGTGCCGGCACATCGCTTGCAACTTTATAAAGCGCAAGTTCGGCCTTACATGGAATACTGTTCTCATCTCTGGGCCGGGGCACCCCAGTGCCAGGTCCTTCCACTTGACCGCATCCAGCGCAGAGCATTTCGAATCATCAACAATCGAGTTCTTTCTGATCGGTTCGATACACTGGCACTGCGTAGGGATGTTGCATCCTTTTGCATTTTCTTTCGAATTTACCACGGTGAGTGCTCTGAGGATTTGTTCTAATTAATTCCAGCCGCCAAATCTCACGAACGCACATCGCGTCAAAATTCACGATACCATCCTCACCATCTGGATGCTTGGCGATCCACGACTGTACGTTTTACTAGGAGTTTTCTTCCTCGTACAACTTCTCTGTGGAATTGTTTACCACCGGCGATTTTTCCGGACCGATACGACTTAGGGACCTTCAAGAAAAGAGCTTACAGCTTTCTAAAAGGCCGGCAATGCATTTGTAATTCCCCTGGTGTTGCGGTTGTTCATCAGGTGAGCCGCATGCTCGTTTGCCCCCTCTCCTATAAAAAAAAATTCAAGAGACTAAAAAAATGTATAACATTAGTACAATACGTCTCACCAGATATATTATATTACACTTTATGCGGATGACACCAGTTTTTTTTATTTTTTATAATGGTTACACAATAGCGTCTCTCAGTATTTATTACATTTTTAGTAAAAAAAGAGATGCATGGTGGAATGATGAAGTCAAAGAAGCTGTAAAGAAGAAGAAGAAAGCATGGTTAGACTACTTGGCCTCTAGTAATGATAAGGATATGAGAGAGAAGATGAAAGAAAGATATAGGCTGCAGAAAGTTCACACGAAAGCATTGATTGAGGAAGTGCGTGAAAGGTGTAGAATGGAAGCGGACGAAAGGTTGTCGCACAACTTTAAGGAGAACTCCAAACTCTTCTGGAAAGAGGTTGGAAGGACCCGAAGTGGTGCGACGGCCTTAAGAATGAACAAAGTGCTTTCGAGAACTAATGACGTCCTCTCAGAAAAATCGGACGTCATGCAGCGATGGAGCGAATTTTATAGAGAAATGTATGCGTGTGATGATCTTAGTGAGGGATCAAAAACAGAAACTTTGAAACAGAAACTTTTTTATTCAATATAGATTATAAATAATACTTATTGAAAGTCACTCTTTTGTTTGATTACCACTGGTTCGGAAAAAACCTCTGTCCTGGGAAGAACCAGCAAGAAACCCAACGGGACTTTTTTTTTAAATAACAGCTTACAATCATGATGTTACACAAATTAACAACACAACAAATTAGAAATAGCTTGGTAGCGATCACCTCATTTCCAGGGGTTATTATCATCCATAAATTCCTTAATATTATAATAACCCTTTTTATACAAACTTAGTTTAATAAAGTTTTTGAACTTTGAACAGGTCAAACTTTGTATATTTTTCTGGAATTTTGTTGTAAAAGCGTATACATCGCCCCAAGAATGAATTACTGACTCGATGGAGTCGAGTAACTGGTACTACTAGCTTGTGTCTGTTCCTAGTATTTACAGAATGAATATCACTTATTTTTGTAAAACTACTTTTATTTTTGTGTACGTACATTACATTTTCATAAATGTATTGAGAGGCCAAAGTTAATATATTAATTTCCTTAAATTTTTGTCGCAGCGACTCTTTAGGCTTTAAATCATAAATTGCTCTTATGGCCCTCTTCTGCAAAACAAATATAATTTCAGTGTCAGCTGCGTGTCCCCATAGCAAAATACCATACGACATCATGCTATGGAAGTAGCTGAAGTAAACTAGTCTAGCTGTTTCAACACTGGTTAGACTTCTAATCTTTTTTACAGCATATGCTGCAGAACTAAGTCTGCTTGCTAGTTTTGATATATGGGGGCTCCATTGAAGCTTCGCGTCTAGTGTGATTCCAAGAAAAATGGTGGTATCTACAAGACTCAGTTTCTCCTCATTTAAAATTACATTAGTATTTAATTGTTTGACATTTGGAGTCACAAATTTCATACATTTTGTTTTAGTGCCATTTAAATGCAAATTATTAACATCGAACCAATTTACTAATTTAGATATAGCATTATTTACTTCGTCATATTTTAGTAACTGTCGACTTAATTTGAAAATTAAGAAGTGTCATCTGCAAGTAAGTCATTAATGTGTACAAGAAACAGAAAGGGGCCGAGAATTGAGCCTTGAGGCACACCCATTTGTACCATCGATCCGGAAGAGCTCATATTGTTAATGACAATTTTTTGCGTTCTCTTACTTAAATATGAAATAATTAATTTAAGGGCATCACTTCTTACACCGTAGTGTTGAAGTTTCCTGATTAATGTTTCATGGTGAACACAATCGAAGGCCTTGGATAGGTCACAAAATATACCCAAAGCATCCTGTGAATTCTCCCATGCATTAAAGATATATTTAATCAGCTCAACACCGGCATCAGTTGTCGAGCGACCCCTTGTGAAACCAAATTGATTTTTATGAAGTAAATTATTTATATTAAAAAAATTTAACACTTGATCAAGAACAATTTTTTCAAAAATCTTACTAAGTGTTGGTAGTACAGAAATAGGTCTAAAATTTGCGGGGTCTAATGTACTACCAGATTTAAATAAAGGTATTACTTTACTATGCTTCATTAAATCAGGAAACACACCAGATTCGATACTAGTATTAAAAATGATAGCTAAATGAGGCGCGATTGTATCTATTATAGACGCAATAACTTTAACGGAAATCCCCCACAGATCCGCAGTTTTCTTAACATCAATAGTTTTAAAATATTTTACAATATCTTTTGATGACACTTTATGAAATGTAAAATTCTTTGTACACACATTTACATTTTGTTTAAGTAATGATTCGGCGACGGCAAGAGAGGAATTCAGTGACTTATTGGTCAAGATCGGAATATCAGTAAAATATTTCTCAAAAACTATTGCTACGTCCTGATCTGATACAGTTAATTTGTTGTTAACACTTAACTGGTAATTTGAATTGCGAGAGTTGATCTTACCAGTTTCGCTATTAATTATACTCCATGTCATTTTAATTTTATTGGAAGCCGTCTTAATTTTGTTGCTCAAATGCAAAGACTTGGCTATGGAGCACACTCTTTTAAATATTTTTGAATATTTTTTTACATATTCCCTAAATTCGACGCTATGATTATATGACCTTTCATGGTAAAGATCATATAACCTATGCCTGCTCTTATGGACTCCTACTGTCGCCCATTCATTGAATGACTTCCGACTGTTCAGGGAGAATGTTTTAGAAGTAAAAGTATTATTAAATTCATTGCAAATAAGCTTAAATAATGTTCCATACAAAAAATTAGGATCATTTTGGTATGAAAGTGATGGAAATTTTTTCACTATGTTACTTCTAAATTTCTCCAAGCGACGTGCATTTACTGGAACAGACACAACTTTCTCATCTACTTGCTTTTTGTGAACATAAGGTAACGAAACTACTTGTCCACAGTGATCAGAACTTAATTTTTGAATTATACATTTATGCAACGGCTTCACATTTGTAAAAATGTTATCTTTACATGTTGCACTAGATTGAGAAATACGCGTTGGCTCCATAAATAAATTAAAAAGACCATATGAGTTAAACAATGATCTAAATTTAATATTGATGGAGGAACCTTCTAGGAGATTGATATTAATGTCTCCACATATTACAACAGATTTATTCTGTTTATTAAGCTTAGCAAAAACTTCCTCCATAATGTTTTCAAAAGTATCATATGTACAACATGGGGTTCTGTAGACGCTCACAACAATGAGGTGCTCAAACTCAACACATGCCATTTCTACAGTTCGCTCAACAGAGAGGCTCACAATGTCTTTACGTTCTTTACATGATAATAATTTACAAGCTAATATTAAGGAGCCACCTCTTAAAACCGTATCTCTATTGAAAGAACTGACCACCTGGTGATTACTGAAGTTAAACATTAAATTATAAGCTTTTAACCAATGTTCAGTAATACATAAGATATGAATATTGTTGCTATTTAAGAACAACTCAATTTCTAGCTCTTTGCCTATGCCTGATCCGGGGATGACACCGTGACTGGTACGCCAGACCCGGACCTCGATGACACTGAGGTCATCAGTATGAAAGAGATTGAACGTGCGATTTGAAGTTTGAAATGTGGTAAGGCTGCGGGACTAGACAGAGTTACTGCTGAAATGATCAAGTATAGTGGGCCTCGCGTCTGGGCCAGCTTTCATCTGCTGTGCAATTTGTGCTGGCGGACGGGGGATGTCCCGGATGATTGGCGATCCGCAGTCATTGTGCCTTTATATAAAGGTAAAGGTTCACATTTTGACTGCGGGTGCTATCGGGCGATCAGCTTGACCAGTTTAGCAAGTAAAGTTTACTCGAAGGTTTTGACACGTAGGATGCAAGAGAAATCGGAAAGATTTCTATGGGAGGCACAATGCGGATTTAGACCTGGAAGAGGATGCACGGATCAAATGTTTTCTCTCCGCATGATCACGGAGAAGCTTCTGGCTTCTAACCAGAATATTTTCTGTGCTTTTGTGGATCTTGAGAAAGCATTTGATAAGGTTGTAAGGAAGAAAATGTGGGAACTGTTGCCGGGGTATGATGTGGATGGTCGATTGCTAAGGGCTGTGCAGTCTCTTTACTGTGACTGTAAAACCTGTGTGCGGGTAGGGCATGACCTGTCACCCATGTTTAGCGTCCAAACGGGCGTAAAACAGGGTTGCGTCATGTCTTCCTGGCTGTTCATACTGTATCTCGACAGCTGTTTACAGAAGCTGAAATATAGCTGTTTGGGTGTGAAATTGGGTGACATAAAAGTAAATTGTCTGCTGTATGCTGATAATGCAGTGCTTATTGCACCATCAGAGGCAGAACTGCAGGCATTAGTCACGTGTATGAAAGAGGAATGTGAAATTAAAGGTCTCCGTTTGAATGCTAATAAAACTAAGGTTCTGGTATTTGAAAGGGACGAAGAGAGAACGAAGTGTGAAATATGGGTAAATCAGGAATGTCTAGAACAGGTAAATGAAATTGTATACTTGGGGAGTGCTTATAGCCGGGATGGAAGATGTGATTTAGATGTGGACAGGCGTGTCGCTACCGGGAACAAAGTCAATGGTGCCCTGACTGTGTTAGTCAAAAGGCAAGGCGTAGTGAAGAGTGCACGCCTTGCAATACATAACGCAGTCTTGGTACCGATTTTATTATATGGCAGCGAAACCTGGGTATGCCAGAAGAAGCATAAAAGCAAGTTGAATGCAGCGGAGATGCGATCTCTTCGTAAAATTTGCGGCGTAACCATGGCCGACCGAAAGCGAAACAAAGAGATTCGCAATATGGCAGGTTTGAAAGATGACCTTATCACAAAAATTGATAAGGGCGTGCTTCGGTGGTTTGGCCACGTTGAGCGAATGAGTGAAGACCGAATGGTGAAGAAAATATATAGCGCGAAAGTTGATATTAAAGGTGTCGAGGTAGACCGAGACTAACTTTCGAAGACCATGTGAGCAAATTGCTCGAAGAGGGTAGGGTCAAAAGTACTCGGATACCTAGACGTGCATGTATGAAGTGACACGTGACATCGTGACACTTGGCGATCTGTTCTCTCTGGCTACCCCGTCAGGGATTGTGCGTGAAGATAAGTAAAGTAAGTAAAGTATTTATTACTGAGAGACGCTGCCCAACGTGATCTTGATTAAATTAAATTGTGGTTGCAAAATAACTTGCTAACACTTAAGACTTTAAATCCATCCTACATGATGATTTCTTATATTTACGCGAACACTACACATTTAAATAAAACTAATTTTACGGATTTTATCGCGTATATTAACTTATTTTATTTTACTTTCCCGACGTTTCAAGCACTTTACAGCACCCATGGTCACGGGGGGGACTGAGGTGTATGACGTCCCAATGTCATAGTTAACCACGGCTACCTCCAGATTAAAAATTATTAATTTTTGTTCCGATCTACGCAGTATGAACTTACAGTATCATGAAGTCTTGCAGTTGTATGCTTGGGTTGGGATTTATGTGTTAAAGAACACATAGCTGATGTGAAGAATAGACGCTCCGGGAAGTCTGCAGTCTGTGAACACGTACAGGATCGCCCCCGTCACTACATTAGATTTGATAGACCACAAATCCTCGCTAAAGAACACCGATTCCTTCCAAGGATGATTCGCGAGGCTATTGAAATCAAAAAACATCCTAATTTCAATAGAGAAGATGGCTGGGTGCTACCATCTGCTTGGGATCCCATAATTGCTTGGGTTGGGATTTAATAAAATTAAATCCCAACCCAAGCATACAACTGTAAGACTTCATGATACTGTAAGTTCATACTGCGTAGATCGGAACAAAAATTAATAATTTTTAATCTGGAGGTAGCCGTGGTTAACTATGACATTGGGACGTCATACACCTCAGTCCCCCCCGTGACCATGGGTGCTGTAAAGTGCTTGAAACGTCGGGAAAGTAAAATAAGTTAATATACGCGATAAAATCCGTAAAATTAGTTCCATCCTACATGGTTTTTAACCGACTTAGAAAAAGAGGAGGTACTTAATTCGACTGAATTTTTTTCTGTGCTACCTCAGAACTTTTTTCTAGGTGAACTGATTTCGATCATATTTGCAAGCTGGTACTTCTCATGTTCCATAAATATTATATCAAGAACTGACTAACAGTTTTTGAGTTATCCTTAATAACTCGTATTTAATTGACTTCGAGTATATTGACGATGTTCTCATTTTATTTATATTTAAGTCGGTTGTACAATTTTTTTATTTTACCACTTCTTTGTGTTATAAACAAGCAATTCACCGATCATCCACCTCTAATTATTGCTTTTTATATATATAAGATAACAAATGAACACATAGTCCAAATGGTAAATGGATGTGTTAGCCCATAGACATCTACATGAGTCTTCTTAAGATGGTATGCTTTGTTTCCAGTAAAATGGGTCTCCGGTTATCTAAACTCACCATAAGAAACACAACAGCATTAAGCTGCTAGTTTATGTTGGTATTCTGTGAGAGCGTGGTTCTTCCCGGGTCGAATCAACTAGACTAAACCAAAGAATGAATAATAGTAGTACGTACAGAAGTAACATTTTTGATGTACACTACTTGCCTTAATATTTGATTTATCTAATTAATTATTATTAATTAGATAAATCACGCACGCAAGCTAAATTAAACTGTATCGCTGCGTTCGCGTGGCTTTGCATCTTTTCTCCTTTTGCACGATATTTCGTGGTTACCAAGGGCTTTCATTAAATAAAAAATAATACAGTACTTATTTAGGGCCTTTTGATTATTTATTTAATTTACAACTGTTATACTTTAACATAATGTCTTATATTTTCATACCGTCTCTAAACTAACGGCTATTAAATTTAAGAGTGGAAGAAACTCTAAATCTAACGTATAATAATTATATGTAAATACTGAGTGGGAAAACATAGACATGGGGTCATAAAATTAATATTCGTTAATAACTTTAGTAAATTATAGACTGATTTTATCATTATAATGTTTTCAAAGTTATAAATAAACTATTTTCTATAATATAAATATAAATTACACTACAATATAAACAACTATTTATCCTATAACTAAATATACTAAACAATAAACAAAAATAATTTTAAAGTATCTTCAAAAACTTTATACCATAAATAGTGTTAAAAAAACTTAATTAACTAGTACTTCGCTCCACTAAAACGCGCTAGCCCTGACTGCGTACGCAACTTGAGGTTCCGCGCGATTGTAGGCATTTATTTATTTCACGCAAGTAGCAAGAGTGACAGAGGCCTGACTAAACGAATTCCCCGATCGATTAGATGAAAATAGATATAGTATGGCTCTCCCACGTATAATGAACACAAGTCTAAAGAATAAAAACAGTTAAACTTAATACTAGAGAGTAAATTAATCCAATCTAAATTAACGTCATTAATAGAAATTTTAATAAAAATAACAAAATGTTTCCCACAATCAATTAAATAACTAATTTATAAAACTAATAAGTTTTAAGCCGCATTTAGAATATCAAATACTACTTTTATTTGATATTCTAAATGCGGCTTAACAAGAAGGGATGGAGAAGTGCTGCCAAAACAAGATGTATTACAGCGAAAAATAAATCACAATAAGGCTATATAATTTATCTAACATTATTTAACACCAACCAAAAGTCTATAAAATACTAAATTACATAATATAAATAAACTTTACATACCATATATGTAAACTTTATTTATATTATATAATTTAGTATTGTGTTACGAATGCATACAAGTTAAAAAAATACTATTGAAATCAACGCACTCACTAATTACTCGTTCTAATAAATTCTACTTATATTGTACTCTTTACAGCAACAATCTAGCGTTACCTATCTATAGAAATAACATCTGGAATAAAGTCTGTCTATGAAAGAAAAGCGTTAAGTTTGATGGAGTGCGAATGAGGTGAAAGAATGTAGCACTCTTGCATTATTAAAAAGACGCCTGTTGTGTTACTTATCCTAGTTTCTACTCGTTATGGATAACCGTCTTTTATACTTATAAATTTTTAACACTGTTAAGCAAACCGTATGTACATTGTGTTTTGTGATAAATAAATGTCTTTAACCTGAAAGTGGAATGAACAATATCTCAGTAAATTTGCTAACTCTTCCTCTTGTCATTTTATTTTTTCTCAAAAAATGTCATATTTGATCATCATTTATCATAGTCCACGCATATTGTTGAAATTAATCGTAAAGTTAACTTTACCTTGCATTCACATAAATGTCTTCAAAATGTCTTACCCCTAAAGGCTAAAATATCACTCGCACTCCACCTCTGCTTGATTATTCTGACGCCTTTTATTTGGATACTACAGATAAGCTCCTTACTAAACTTGAGCGCTTGCAAAATTAGTTTATCCGTTTAATATTTGGACTTGGGGGATGAGTCGCTCTCGTCCGTAGGCTTCGACCACCTAATCCTAGACCCACCCTACACGTGTCCCCCGGGTGGTGCTAAACGAGCGACAAAGCCGACAAAGCCGATAGGATAGACTCGGCTCCTCGCCGTATGGTAGCGGCGTAAAATCTACCTCCCC
Source organism: Parnassius mnemosyne (assembly GCA_963668995.1). Taxonomy (NCBI): domain Eukaryota; kingdom Metazoa; phylum Arthropoda; class Insecta; order Lepidoptera; family Papilionidae; genus Parnassius; species Parnassius mnemosyne. Next base: position 15,697,958 of record CAVLGL010000159.1, read on the forward strand.
CTTAGTTCGCACCATGAGCCAAGAAATAAAAGAAATCGTCTCGAGTTCCCGGCGCCCCTTTAATAGGGCAAGGGTGCGAAGAATCTTGGTTAAAAAATCGGCGACGAGGTTTCGCCACCCGTCATGTCCTGTCTCCCGGAGGGGCGAAAAGTGGATTGCGGAGGCCCGTCTGGCTACGCTGAATTGATGTGGAGCAGTGAATGATAAGATGGATGATGTATGCGAAATGATGAATTATAGAGGAATAGATGTGTTATGTGTAAACGAGACGAAACGAAAGGGAAGAGATGTCACTGCACATTGCATGTATACCGCTTACTGGTCTGGTGTAAACGAGACCGAGCGGGCATGCCAGGGAGTCGGTGTCATCCTTTCAGAAAGAATGGGTCAATGTGTGAAAGAGTATGAATGTGTTAGCCCAAAGCTGCTGTGGATATGAATAAAAGTGGGCTTAAAGAAGTTGTTTGTGCTAGGGGTGTACGCCCCAGATATGTCTAAGCCCACTTATATCCGAGAGCAGTTTTGGGACATGGTAAGGCTGGTGTTGATGAAATGTAAGGAAAATGAAAATATTATTATGTTGGAAGATTTTAATGGAAGGGTTGGGGTGAAGAGGTCTGGTTATGAAAGGATATTAGGAACGTTTGGCGATGAAAGAATAAATGAGAATGGTGAAGACCTTCTCACCGTATGTGTGGAAAAGAATATTTTTGTGGCGAACTTTCGCCATAAAAGGATTCACATGTATACATGGGAAAGAGGGGATGATAGAAGCATGATAGTTTTCATAATTGTGGATAAAAGAATGAGGGGCGCAGTGGTAGATACAAGGGTTTACCGAGGGTCCAACGTAGGGACGGATCATTACTTGGTATATGGAATTAATTATGTTGGAATTAATGGTCTATTCAGGCGTTGGCGGCATCAGATATCTGTGTCTACCACTGCGTTAGAGCGTATAAGAATAGAGAGTTTACAAGATGAAGGTGTGAAAGAGAAGTATAAATGAAGACTGAGGGAAAATATAAGTGGGTTGAATGAATTATATATGAATGATTTATACTTGAAGAATGTATGGAATAATATTAAGAAAGTTTTGGTGGATGCAGCCATCGAAGTATGTGGTCTACGTAAGAGAAATAATGAAAGGAAAAGTAATACGTTGTGGTGGGATGAAGAGGTACGGATGAAAGTTGAAGCAAAGAAGAGAGCATGGCTAGATTTACTAGCAACCAAAGCTGGTAATTCTTGTGGTATGGATGATGAGATTGAAAAAATAGGCAGACTTTAGACGTATAAATAAGAGAGTAAAAGAAGTTGTTGTAAGGAAAAAGAAAGAAAGGATAGATATGAATGATAGAAGGATATCTGATAACTTCCAGGAAAATATTAAAATGTTCTGGAAGCTCGTAAGAACTGCCAGGGGAAATTCAAAACAGCCTAGAATGAATGCTATACGAGACGAGAATGGCTGCATGCTGAATGATGAAGTTTCGAATTTAAAGAATACTTTGAAAGCGTGTTTAAGAGTGAAGAGTCGTCTGAAGTAAGTGAAATAGAAATTCTGGAAGAAGTGGAGATAGGTAGGGAGATAAGTGTAGATGAAATAATGAAAGCAATGAAAAGCATGAAAGCAGGTAAGGCAGCCGGATATGATAGAATATCACTCGAAATGCTAAGGGCTGGATAGGATGTGGTTGCAGGCCTGCTGTGCATCTTGTTTCATTTATGTTGGGAACTGAAACGGATACCGGAAGACTGGTGCAAAGCCGTTATAGTCCCAATATATAAGGGAAAGGGCTCGCAGCAGTACTGTAAAAACTACCGTGGTATCAGCTTGCTTAGCATTGTGCGTAAACTGTATGCTAAGGTGTTAATTGAAAGAGTTATGGAAGAAACTGATGGAATGTGCAAGTTGGATTTAGAAAGGGGTGTACGGATCAAGTTTTTTCCATGCTTCATTCCATTCATTCATTCATTCCATTCCATTCCATGATTGCGGAGAAGTTTCTGGCCAAAAACCAAGAAGTTTTTTGTGCGTTCATGGACTTGGAAAAGGCTTATGACAGAGTGGACAGGAATGTGTTATGGCAAACACTGAACTCATTTGGGTTAAGCGCTGGCTTGATACAGGTATTAAGGTCTCTTTATAGGGACTCTAGTGCTTGTGCTAGGATCTACGGGGTCTACTCGGACTAGTTTGGTATTCATAAAGGTGTCAGACAGGGATGTATGGCTTCCACTTGGCTGTTTAACCTATTTATGGACAGTTTTTTGCAAACTTTGAAAGTTGAAGAATGTTGGTTGATAAGTCACCCAAGTTAACCGTCAAATGCCTTTTGTACGCCGATTATCAAGTAATATTTGCATCGTCGGCAGCCGAGTTGCAAAAGATGGTTACTTTAATGAACTGGTCATTGAAAGAAAGGAGTGTGAAAGTGAAAGCAAGTAAGACGAAAGTGATGGTTTTTGAAAGAGAATAAAGTAAAACGTTATGTGAAATATATTTGGGATAGTTTATATATTTGGGATGTTTATTTAGCAGGGATGGTAGATATGATAAGGATATAGAACGACGAGTGAACGCAGGAAATAGAGTGAGTGGGGCTCTACACGCTATTATGAAGAGTCAGAATGTGTCAAATAAGGCACGTATGGCAATTCATAATGCTGTGTTAGTCCCTACTTTAATGTATGTTAATGAACGTTGGGTCTGGCAGAAGAAACATGAGAGTAGAATAAATGCTGTTGAAATGCGGTCCTTAAGGAGTATGCTAGGGCTGAATCTGAATGACAGGGTGAGAAATAGTGTGATAAGAGAAAATTGTGGTTTGCAAGATGACGTTGTGACAAGGATTAAGAAAGGAATGCTTCGGTGGTTTGGTCATGTAGAAAGAATGAACAAGGAAAGAGTGACAAGGCAAATTTATGTTGCAGAAGTGAACGGCAGGGTCGGAAAAGGACACCCTAGACGAAGGTTTATCGACCAAATCGGCGATACATTATAAATGGGCTAGATTAGGAGTACCCTTAACCGACGAGCGTGTATGCGTAGATATATGGATGTAAAGGAGGCGAGAGAAGTATGTCATAATCGCGCCAAATGGAAGTCCGTAGTCTCTGCCTACCCCTCTGGGTGACAGGCGTGAGTGTTTATGTATGTATATTTGGACTCAAAAAATTTCGCAGTCATCAGTTTCCAAAGTAACTAAAGCAGGCTTTTCTCACTCCGCGCTATAGGCTTGAAAATATACCTACACGGCCACCTACAAGGGACTAATTCAGTGAGGTTGTCACGGGCGGTCGAGCTGACGCGCGCTTTATGTTAACAAAAAATTATTGTCTCTCGTAAGTATTTAGGCACTTTTGATATTAATTTTCTAATTTTTATTCAAGTGTCGCCACTCAAACAGCCAAAAGGTACTGCATAACATACGGGTGCATAAATAAAAATAGGAATGACGACTTTTCATTCTTTACTTCTCTTAAGGATATCGAAAGGTCATCATCATCATGATTACAGCCCTTCACAAGTCCACTGCTGAACGTAGGCCTCCCCCAAGAAATACCACAAAGCATGCTCCTGAGCCACCTACATCCATCGACTTTCTGCATGTCTTACCAGGTCGTCACTCCATCTAGTGGGCGGACGCCCTACACTTCGTCTGCCGGTATGAGGTTGCCACTCGAGAACTTTCTTTCCCCATCGGTTGTCGGTTCTTCGAGCTATATGGCCGGCCCATTGCCACATCAGCTTACTAATCCGTTGGGTTATGTCGGTCACTCTGGTTCTACTGTGGGTATCCTCATTTCTAAGTTTATCACGCAGAAAAACTCCGAGCATAGCCCTCTCCATAGCTCTCTAAGCGACCTTGAGCTTCCTCATCCGATCAGCAGTAAAGGACCACGTCTCAGTTCCATAGGTCATCACTGACAACACGCACTGGTTGTACAGTCTCGTTTTAAAGTTTTGAGGTATACCCGACGAGAAGATGTGCCGTAATTTCTCGAACGCTGCCCAACCGAGTTGAATCCGTCGATTGACCTCTCGGTCGAAGTTGGACTTACCTAGTCGGACTATTTGCCCCGGTAAACATACTCGTCAACAACTTCGAGCTTAGTGCTCCCAACAACTACCGGCATATATGTGACATGGACATTAAACATGACCTTGAGCTTTGTTTTGTCCGTGTTCATCTTAAGACCTATACGTTGGGAGACACTATTGAAGGCGTTGAGCATAGTGCTTAGGTCCTTCACTGATTCTGCCATAAGGACTATATCGTCGACAAATTTAAAGTGAGTAAAGTACTCCCCGTTGATGTTGATACCGTATCTTTTCCAGTCCAGTAGCTTGAAAACATCTTCCAATGTAGCAGCGAAGAATTTCGGGGATATAACATCACACTGTTTTACACCTCTCTGCAGTTGGATAGGTTTCGTACTCTGATTCTGTACTCAGATAACCATCGTAGCCCTAATGTACAAACACAGCAGCACTTCGATATACCGAGAGTCAACTTGGCACCGCTGAAGGGACTGTAGGACCGCTCAAAGATCGAAAGAAAAGATCGAAAATCGAGAAGAAGATATCGAAAGGTAATATATTATTATTTATAGGTAGATATAGATAGTTAGGTACCTAGTTACTGACGCCGTAGTTACAAATTTGTTATTTGATTTGCGACCCAACCACAGCTTCGCAGTTTTCGATGTTTTTACAAGTTATAATGTTACAAGTCCATTGTACATATGTATCATTTTTTCATGTACAAGTTATATACTTAAGAAATCTAAAACTGTTATCAATTTTAATTAAAAGTAATGTAAGATTATCACCATCATCAGCCTTAATATTGACCCAACGCTGAGACACAGGGCTCCCATAATACGGAGGGGGTTTCACCAGTAGCCCACCACGCGTGCCAATGCAGATTGGTGAATGGAGTACTAGATAATCAGTACTTTTTTAGATTCCCTTAGTCACCATTTACGACACTCACAGACAGACATGGGGTGATGCTATCTACTCTACCGGCATCACACAGCACGTAATAGTAATAAAGTATAAGTGGGTATAAGTAGTAGGTAATATCTTAAACATACCTAATATTGAACAATAATGTTCTTATTATCAGCAAATTACTAATACATTGCTTAACACCTCGGTGCATTCTACTACCAACTAATATCAAAGGATTCAATCTGTTTTCTCACAACACCTAACCCTACAGTAGGAGCGGCCTTAACAAATGACCGTAACGGGCTAAGTGATACAGACTCTCACACGCGGACGTAAGGTGCATTATGATTTAATACGCGCGCCGCAACAATTAGTAGGCTACTTTAAGGACGATCGCATCCGAGACGTGCAAATTATTACGAACATTAGCGACGTTGTAACTACGTTTAAACTCGCAGGTGTGCTATCAGAGAGTGAGTTTTTCTGTACTTATACTATTATCTATTCCGTACTATTATCTATACTATGTATTATTATAGTTTTATTTATAGTATTATTGAGTATAATTTACGTAACATTTTGTATATTATTTATTTTATTAATTAGTGGTAGTAATTAATAATGTATGCACTAACTTTGCCTTTTTAATTTATTTTCTTTGTGGGTCAAATTATGGAATAACTGGAAAGTTTGTACGAACTCATGACTGTTTCTGTATCTTTTTGAATGTACATAAATAAATAAAAATGACGATAATGTTTCGAGGACGCAAGAAAATTTCCAAGTATTCTACATTAAAATGCCCACAGTAACAGTACAAAGCACTGTGATCTTTAGTTTATAGCAAGATGTAAAGTATTTAGAACTGCGGAACGTTCACAAAGTAAAATTCGTTAAGGAGAATTTCAATATAATATTTTCTGTGTTTATTATTTCAGATATTTTTTGTTTGTAAATGGTCAAATAATATATTATGTTCCCATTAGTCACTTAGTAATTAATATTATAAACTTAGATTATATAAGATTATTTTTTAGACGTTTTTCTTATTGCATAATCTTACAATAATTCCCTTTGTTTGTCATGAAAAGAAACGGTATGGCAGCATATCATGTACGCCTTAAACACAACACATAGTTAAAAATAATGTTGCTGTAAATTATAAGCATGTAAAATAGCCCTTTATCTTACGCACGCGTAATAATCTCGTGAATAATTGTATAATATTAGACGGTAAATCACATTTATATTCCAGGCAAAGTCGTAAGAAACAGACTTCCAAATTGTCTTGTAGACATAAATATTAATGAAGCTGCTCAGGATTATATTGGTAGATTAGGTATCTGTAGTTATCAATGAACACAGACTTCTCAGATCAAGTTGCACAGTACCTACTCATTTTTTCATTCAAACTTGTTTTACGAAAAACTAAAATTTAAATGCGGATTACTGGCTAGATTTTTTAATAGCTTAAAGTGGTTGAAACATTAGACCCAGTCTCAAAATTTAAAATTTAATTTAAAAAAAATATAAAATAATACAATATTTAACAAAATAAAAGTATTTTAGAATTAAATAATTCAAGGTAATAAATAATAATACTCGAAGGCCGTAAATGAGACCACACAGATTGTGAATTTGAACTCAACCTAGATGTTTAATCATTGATCCACGCTCCTAAGCTGATGGAACACGTCTTAATAAGGTTATGTTTCTCGTAACTGCATGAGTGAATAAATTAGTTGATCTGAAATTAAAGCAAATGAAGTTAATATAAGGATAAACGTTTTTTATTTAACACTACAGAGATACACCATCGCAATTACTGATTTTGACTTAGTTTCTAAAAATATATTTTTTGGATATCCTTTCCGTTGCCACTGCTATTTCTAAGTAAACAAAATTAAGTACATGTAATAATAATAGCCTTCAAGACTTTGACGGCTCCGTGACGCAGTAGCTTAGCAATGAGTTGCAGCACTAAGGGCCGCAGGTTAGAATCCCGCACGGAAAAGTATTTGTATGGCCTACAAATAAGGACCGGGGAAGAACTACACTCTCATGGATTACCAACGTAAAATATCAGCTTAACGCTGCTATGTTTCGTGTGATGAGTGTAGAGAACCGGAGACCTTTTTTACTGGAAACGAGGAATTCCATCTTGGTCCTCACGGGTGACAACACATATGAATTTTGATTCATAGTTGAGAATAGGTGGAATTTATGTTCGTTTATTGCTATAAAAAATGTTACGTGTCTGGATGTTGGTCTTTGTGAAAGTAACGTATGTAAAGTGCCCCCACGATACAGGAGAAAATTCTAATGTGGAGGTAACCTTATATACAAAAAGAAAATACCTTTAATAATATCTCTACTACCTACTTGTTGTATGTTTGCAGACAATTATAGTAAAGAGTTATGTTACAACAGGATTTTAGTATTTCACTTCACTGACTTCACACAGGGTATCGCTGTTCCGCTTTAGGATTTACTTGATATCTTACGTGAATATTTTTAATCTAATTCCTCGTTATATTATCATAAATACTGATAAATTGTACTTAGGTTTCCCGTGTTGTACAAAATGTAAAGCGAGCAGTCGTAAGTTGTGACAGCATAAGAAAATCCACCACTAAATATATTGACCGTATATTAGCGGTGTAAGAATATCCACTACCCTACATCTTGCCATTGGTGTCATAAGAGATGAAACAGGCCAGGAGATGAGCAGCAACGACTACCTTATAACAACTACATATTAAAAAAACTGCCGTGGCCAAGCAAGATTACTATGGCAAACATCCCCCCCCCCCCCTCACCGATTAGGCAGTCAGGACTTTTGAAAGGCTGTCACGGTATATATATATTTACTAAAACCTAGCTGTCCTTACAACCTCTACTGTGCTGTACCAGTGGGGGTGTGCGTACCCTCGCCTCAGACTGCTTAGCTCATGTCGGTCGAGTACCTACGTCCCGATACTTTTTAACATAAAGAGAAATAGTATTAACTCAATAATGAATTTATTAATAATATATTCGTTACTTTAGAATAATTAAACTTTTTAAAAATACCAGGTTATCTAAATTGCGCAAAAAAACTTGCTTAAATAGTAACCTACTATAAAGATTGTCTAAATGGAACTAGTTAATGGTTGGTAAAAAATACGGTAGAGAGCCACAAAGGGTCGGTCCCTTAAATAGCTGACACTCATGTCTCAAGCCTAAAGTAGACTGCATTTGACCCATTGCCTTGATTATTATTATATCGTAGCATAAAATGAATGGAAACTACGTATAGCGGATATAGAAATGCTGTCACCAGCGCTTCATCCTCTTAAAATATCAGCCTCTCTCACGTTGTGCTGTAGACTTGTAACTCTTTAACGTACGCTGTTGCTAATTCTTGTGATGCTTTATATGCTTTAACATCGTAACTGAATAAAAAATTCAAAAACATTGCAAAAATTATTTCTACTCATAGCGCATTTTTATAGCCATTTTTATATCACATATGGGACTAATAGGGGAAAACTCAGAAGTAATAAGAGCTTTCAGAGCGAAGAAAAAATATAAGAGCAATGTGTGTGGCAGTATACATAGAAAGTTGTGTACTTTTGTATAAGTAATAACGTAACCTTATCTTGAATGTACGAGTACCATATATACAAATACGAATGTTTGTTCATAAAAACGCGAGCCTTTTGTTAAAAATATAGACATCATAAAAAAGAAGCGGGTTCCTAAGATATGATATGTTATATATACGAGCAGGAAAGTATAGCAAAATCTAATTTTATATGTGTATTCGTATATCTACTATATTAAATAATTACCTTAAGGACTAATAGTTATGTTTATTTCAGTTTTTAATAATATTTTGTTTCGGTTATTAATGAACTAATTATGACAAAAAAATATATATTAAAGGTTATTATTAAAATATTTGTATTCAGCATCATCATTCATCATTACAGCCCGTCACTAGTCTTCTGATGAACATAGACCAAGGAAAGCCACAAAGCACGGTCCTGAGCCACCTGCATCCAACGACTTCCTGCACTTACCAGGTCATCACTTCATTTACGAGCTCTTAATATAAGCAATCATACTGCTTAGTGAACTAGAAATTTCATAAATTATCAAAAAAATACTGCATGATGTAGGTACGACACTTCTCAGTGGATATCCTTGACCTATTTACAGCTTAATAAATAGGTTGAGGTAAAACGATATCTCGTATTGTTTTTCCTAATAGGCTTATAATTAATTATTGTTCAGGCATTACGTAAAATGGCCATCAATAAACAAAACAAATTTCACGTTCGTTATTCTTTTTTTATAAAAAACGGCTTTAACCGGAAATCAAACGTAAGAACGTAACGTAAAATATTTAAAAAACGAGTTTTGTTTAATTTCCACTGCTGAACATAAGCCTCCTGGGCTGCTGCACGGACCAGAAACTGCCTGAGTCACCAGCATTCATTGACTACCGGAGCGTCTCTTTAGGTCATCACGTGACCATCTAGTGAGTGGTCACCCAACACTGCGCTGGCCAGTATGATACTACCACATGGGGGCTGACTTTTCCACTCAAAAACCTTTCTTCCCCATCGGTAGACGCTTCTTCAAGCTATATGGATGGCCCATTCAGTCTACTGATCTGCTGGGCTAGTCCAGTTTCTCTTTTTCTTTTACGGATATCTTTGTTAAGAATTTTATAATAAAAATTACAAACATAGTCTGTTCTACTGCATCCTGAGTAACTTTGACCTTTCTTATACTACCAGCAGTGTAAAACTACGTTTTGGTTCCATAATTTATCACTTTAGCACTAGTTGTACAATTTCATTTCAAGGATCTGAAGAATAACGGACAATAAGATTTGTTGCAGTTTCCCGAACGCAGTCCAGCCAAGTTAGAATCGTAGGTTGGCCTCTTGGTCGAATTTGGACGTACCTAATTACATATACACTAGCCGTGTAGTGGCGGTCAAGAATATCCACTACCCCATATCCTCCCGTGGGTGTCGTAAAAGGCGACAAAGGGAAACAGCCAGGAGATGGGCAGCAGCATCTTTCTGATAATAGCCAAATGACAATAAAAAAACTGCGGTTGCCAACCCGCTCGCCAAGCGTGGCAACTATGGCAAATACCCCCCAATGATGAGAGCAACAAAAAAACGGCCCCCAGTCCCCGGCGGCCCCGCTATTCCTGGCTACGGTGGCGACCATGGTAACGGCGGGGCAGGGGGTGCTAAGAATCTCCGGTGGAGGTTCGGTTGCCACCTTAGACGACTCGACCTGGCAACGTACAACGCACGCACCCTGAGGACTGACGAGAAGATCGTGGAGCTGGAAGAAGAGATAGACAAGTTGCGCTGGCATATTATAGGATTATCTGAAGTCCGAAGAGAGGGGGAGGACACGGTAATCCTCGAATCCGGCAACTTGCTCTATCACCGGGAGGGCGACCATCTGTCCCAAGGAGGTGTCGGATTTATCGTCCACAAGTCTCTCGTTAACAACGTTGTAAAAATCGGGAGTGTGTCGACGAGGGTTGCGTACCTTATACTCAGAATCACCAAACGGTATTCGCTGAAGGTCATACAGGTTTACGCACCAACCTCGGCACACCCCGATGAGGAGGTGGAGGAAATGTATGAGGATATCTCTAGAGCCATGCATTCCTCCAAAACCCAATATACGGTGTTAATGGGAGACTTCAATGAAAAACTAGGCACAAGAGAGAACGGTGAGCTGAAAGTAGGGAAATTTGGAATAGGGCAACGGAACCCAAGGGGCCAGCAGCTGGCCGACTTCATGGAGAAAGAGGGACTCTTTATGATGAACTCTTTCTTCCAGAAGCGGCCCCACAGGAAGTGTAGAAGACTGCAATGAAGTGGACGATATGAATGACAAGCTCGTGGAAACTGTCCATGCGGTTGGAGCTAAGTTCTGCAAGACCCGCCGCAGAAGAACACAAAAACTCTCCGATCACACTCTTAATCTCATGGCTGTTAGACGGGAGATGAAGCTACATTCTTCAACAGACTTGACAGCATACAGGCATCTGAACAGACAGATCTCCAAATGCATGCGGCGGGACTTACGCAACTTCAATACAGCTCGTATTGAAGAAGCGATCGAGCGGAACCAAGGCTCCAAAGTCTTTGCCAGAGATCTGTCTGCCAGAAAGAGCCAACTGTCAAAGCTGAAGACGGAATGTGGCAGCATCGTTTCCGGGACACCTGAGATTTTGAGTGAGATTGAGAGGTTCTATGGGCAGCTGTACACATCATCGTTGGAGCCACACGCAAGTGTGAGTAACGATCCAAGAGCGATCTCATCCGACACTATTCCGAAGATATCCCGGATGTCAGTCTGAGCGAGATTAGGATGGCTCTCCAGCACCTTAAAAACGGTAAGGCCCCAGGCGAGGATAGAATTACAGCGGAGCTTCTGAAAGCGGGTGGAAGACCGGTACTTGAAGTCCTTCAGAAGCTCTTTAATTCCGTCCTCCATGGTGGTATTACACCGGAGGCGTGGAGCAGAAGTGCGGTGGTCTTGTTCTTCAAGAAAGGTGACAACGCTCTCTTGAAGAACTACAGACCGATTTCCCTTCTGAGCCGCGTCTACGTGCTGTTTTCGAGAGTCATTACGAATCGTCTCGCGCGCAGACTTGACGACTTCCAGCCTCCCGAACAAGCCGGTTTCCGAAAGGGCTTTAGCACCATAGACCACATACATACCCTTCGGCAAGTTGTACAGAAGTCTGAAGAGTACAATTTGCCACTATGTCTGGCGTATGTGGACTATGAGAAAGCCTTTGATTCCGTCGAAATTTGGGCGGTGCTGCAGTCCCTTCAGCGGTGCCAAGTTGACTGTCGGTATATCGAAGTGTTGAAGTGCTTGTACAGTAGGGCTACGATGGCTGTCCGAGTACAGAACCAGAGTACGAAACCTATCCAATTGCAGAGAGGTGTAAGACAGGGTGACGTCATATCCCCGAAACTCTTCACCGCTGCATTGGAAGACGTTTTCAAGCTTCTGGACTGGAAAGGATACGGTATCAACATCAATGGCGAGTACATCACTCACCTTCGATTTGCCGACGATATAGTCCTTATGGCAGAATCGCTGGAGGGCCTAAGCACTATGCTCAATGACCTCAATAGTGTTTCCCAACGGATAGGTCTTAAGATGAACATGGACAAAACTAAGATCATGTTTAATGTCCATGTCACACCTATGCCGATAGTTGTTGGGAACACTAAGCTCGAAGTTGTTGACGAGTATGTTTACCTGGGACAAATAGTCCGACTGGGTAAGTCCAACTTCGACCGAGAGGTCAATCGACGGATTCAACTCGGCTGGGCAGCGTTCGGGAAGCTACGACACATCTTCTCGTCAGACATACCTCAAAACCTTAAAACGAAATTGTACAACCAGTGCGTGTTGCCAGTGATGACTTACGGAACTGAGACGTGGTCCTTCACTGCTGGCCGTATGAGGAAGCTCAAGGTCGCTCAGCGAGCTATGGAGAGGGCTATGCTCGGAGTTTCTCTGCGTGATAAACTTAGGAATGAGGATATCCGCAGTAGAACCAGAGTGACCGACATAGCCCAACGGATTAGTAAGCTGAAGTGGCAGTGGGCCGGCCATATAGCTAAAAGAACCGACAACCGATGGGGAAGAAAGGTTCTCGAGTGGCAGCCTCGTACCGGTAGGCGAAGTGTAGGGCGTCCCCCCACGAGATGGAGTGACGACCTGGTAAGACATGCAGGAAGTCGATGGATGCAGGTGGCTCAGGACCGTGTTTTGTGGCATTCTTTGGGGGAGGCCTATGTTCAGCAGTGGACTTGTGAAGGGCTGTAATGATAATGATGAATGATGATGATAATTACATATTTTATACTAGGTATAACCAACTCTCAACTCGTCAACAACTTTGGAGCGTAGTATCCCAACAACTATTGGTATAATTCTAAGATGGACGTTAGGCATGATTTTTGCCTTATCAATCAAAACACACTTCACTGCTCTTGGATGTGTTTCGTACTCAAGTTCTGTACTCGGATTGATAGAAATTGTAGAGTTACTATACAAGTACTGCGTGTGGCTGTTATATTGGCACCATTTCAAGGATAACATCGCCCAAATTTCGACTGAATCAAAGACTTTCTCACAGGCCATATACACCAGACGTAACGACAGATTATATTCTTCAGTTTTCTGTATAATCTACCAAAGGGTATGAGTTTAAAAGACGAAAATTTGAAAAGTTTTGGTTAATTAGTAAGGAAATTTGAGAAACTTTGCCTGTAAACAAAATAATATTTTATTGTTATTACGTGCCTGCTGTTTAAAACATTTTTTTTTAATTTATAGGCACATCAAATTTCTAATATCTCTAATTCAAGTAATTTAAGAAAGGAAATACCCGTGTAATGGCGGATAAAAATACCCACTACCCTATATCTTCCCGTGGATGTGGTAAGAGGCGACAGAGGGAACTGAGGCAGAAGATCGGCAGCAGCATCTTTCTGATAACAGCAAACCAACAATAAAAAAACTGTAGTTGCCAACCCGCTCGCCAAGCGTGGCAACTAACGCAATATATTAATTACTATTATATATATATATAATTATTAATTAAAGTTACGAAGAGACGGCTACCAATCCCCGGCTGGCCTGTATATGGTGTTAATAGGAGACTAACGCAAAACTAGGCACAAGAGAGAACGGTGAGCTGAAGTTAAGGAAATTTGGAATAGGGCATCTGAGCCCAATAGGCCAGCAACTGGCCGACTTCATGGAGAAAGAGAGACTCTTTATGACAAACTCTTTCTTCCAGAAGCGGCCCCATAGGAAGTGGACCTGGTCGAGCCCTGACGATTCGACAAAAAACGAGATTTACTTCATTATGACGACCAGACGACAACTGTTCAATTATCACGAGGGTGAAAACCGGCAGCGATCACCGAATTGTGAGAGGTACATTGAACCTAAACATTAAGTTGAGAAGTTCACATCTAATAAATTCAACGCTCTGTCCCACTCGTCCTCTAATTCAAAGTTCCGAAACCTTACAGCTTAAGCTACGAAACCGTTTTCAGTGACTAGAAGATTGCAATGCAGTGGACGATATGAATGACAAGCTCGTGTTGACTGTCCATGCGGTTGGAGCTAAGCTTTGCAAGACCCGCCACAAAAGAACACAAAAACTCTCCGATCAAACTCTTAATCTCATGGCTGTTAGACGGGAAATGATGCTGCAGTCTTCAGTAGATTTGACAGCATACAGGTAACGGAAAGAAGAGATCTCCTTATGCATGCGGCGGGACTTACGCAACTTTAATACTGCTCGTATTGAAGAAGCGATCGAGTGGAACCAAGGCTCCAAAGTCTTTGCCAGAGATCTGTCTGCCAGAAGAAGCCAACTCTCAAAGCTGAAGACCGAGTGTGGCAGCGTTGTTTCCGGGACACCCAAAATTTTGAGTGAGATTGAGAGGTTCATCTTCGTTGATGCCATACTCAATTGTGAGTAACGATTCAAGAGCAATTCTTATCCGTCAGTCGACTAGAATATCTCTCCAGCACCTTAAAGACCGCAAAGCTCCAGGCGAGGATGTAATTACAGCGGAGCTTCTGAAAGCGGATGGAAAGCCGGTACTTGAAATCCTTCAGAAGCTTTTTAATTACTTCCTCCATGTTAGTACTACTCCGGAGGTGTGGAGCAGAAGTGTGGTGGTCTTGTTCTTCAAGAAAGGCGATAGCGCTCTCTTGAAGAACTACAGACTGACTTTCCTTCTGAGCCGCGTCTACGTGCTGTTTTCGAGAATCATTACGAATCGTCTCGCACGCAGACTCGACGACTTCCAGCCTCCCGAACAAGCCGGTTCCCGAAAAGGCTTTAGCACTATGGACCACATACACACCCTATGGCAAATTGTACACAAGACAGAAGAGTACAATCTGCCACTTTGCCTTGCGTATGTGGACTATGATAAAGCCTTTGAATCCGTCAAACTTTGGGCGGTGCTACAGCCCCTTCACCTGTGCCAAGTTGACTGTCGGTATATCGAAGTGCTGAAGTGTTTGTACAGTAGGGCTACGATGGCTATCCGAGTACAGAACCAGAGTACGAAACCTATCCAACTGCAGAGAGGTGTAAAACAGGGCGACGTTATATCCCCGAAACTCTTCACCGCTGCATTGGAAGACGTTTTCAAGCTACTGGAATGAAAAGGATACGGTATTAACATCAATGGCTAGTCCATCACTCATCTTTGATTTGCCGATAATATAGTCCTTATGGCAGAATCGCTGGAGGACCTAAGCACTATCCTTAATGACCTCAATAGTGTCTCCCAAACGATAGGTCTTAAGATGAACATGGACAAAACAAAGATCATGTTTAATTTTCATGTCACACCTATGCCGGTAGTTTTTGGGAGCACTAAACTCGAAGTTGTTGACGAGTATGTTTACCTGGGCCAAATAGTCCGACTAGGTGAGTCGAACTTCGACCGAGAGGTCAATCGACGGATTCAACTCGGCTGGGCAGCGTTCTGGATATTACAGCACGTCTTCTCGTCAGGTATACCTCAAAACTTGAAAACGAGACTATACAACCAGTGCGTGTTGCCAGTGATGACCTATGGAACTGAGACGTGGTCCTTCACTGCTGGCCGGATGAGGAAACTCAAGGTTGCTCAGTGAGCTTTGGAGAGGGCTATGCTCGGAGTTTCTCTACGTGATAAACTTAGAAATGAGGACATCCGCAGTAGAACCAGAGTTACCGACATAGCCCAACGGATTAGAAAGCCGAAGTGGCAATGGGCCGGCCATATAGCTCGAAGAACCGACAACCGATGGGGAAAAAAGGTTCTCGAGTGGCGGCCTTGTACCGGCGGACGAAGTGTAGGGCGTCCGCCCACTAGATGAAGTGACGACTTGGTAAGACATGCAGGAATTCGATGGATGCAGGCGGCTCAGGACCATGTTTTGTGGCATTCCTTGAGGGGAGGCTTATGTTCAGCAGTGGACTTATGAAGGGCTGTAATGATGATGATGATGATGATTTCGAAACTTTATACATCAATTAATTTATTAAGTTTTTTTTGCAATTATTAAATAATTTTTATTTAAGTATTTTAATTAAAATAATTTAGAATTAAATTATTATAAATTTATATAGGTTAATAATAAGTGTTCTGTACAAGCAAAAATGCCTAAAAGTTGTACAGTATGCATGAATAATTCTAGAGAAAATAAGGATATTTTCTTTTTAGTACCCGAGAGATCAAGTGAAGTAAGTACTTTTTTACGTATTATATACACTATATTTTATATTACGTATTATATACAATATATTTTTCCTTATTGTTTAAAATTAATCGATACGAAACAGCTCTTGATTTCGAACAATTAATAGATACTATGTTGTTACATTATGTAACATAAGTAGTAATTAATACACATATTATTTTATACACTATATAATATTTTAATTTTTTCCATATTGTAAATAAAATTAATCGATACGAAACAGCTCTTGATTTCGAACAATTAATACATATTATGTTGTTACATTATGTAATATATTATACTGTATAAAATAACATGCGTATTAATTATTACTAATACGCATGTTATTTTATACACTATATTATTTTAATTTTTTCCTTATTGTTTAAAATTAATCGATACGAAGCAGCTCTTGTTATATGTTATATTGTTATGTTATTGTTATATATTGTTACATTAATATAAGTTGTAATTAATACACATGTTGTCTTATGCTATACAATCTTCTTATTGTTTACTTAAATTTTTCACATGCATCATGTGACAACCCCATCAGAATAGGTATACATTTTCGACGTTGTTAAGAAGCTGCACCTCTGGTCCTTACTCTTTACTCTGTGATATAACTACGCTGCACGGCCGCCTACAAGAAGCTAAATTCACTGAGGTTGTCACGCGCGCGTTTAAGCTGACGCGCGCCTTACGTATAAAAAATATTGTCTCTTATAAGTATTTAGACACTTTGATATTTATTTTTAAGTTTTTATTCAATTGTAGCCACTCAAACAGCCAAAAGGTACTGCATAGCATACGGGTGCTTAAATAACAATAGGAATTCTGCAGCTTGTGATCATATCCTAGACGGCCCCCGCCATTACATTAGTTTT
Source organism: Parnassius mnemosyne (assembly GCA_963668995.1). Classification (NCBI taxonomy): domain Eukaryota; kingdom Metazoa; phylum Arthropoda; class Insecta; order Lepidoptera; family Papilionidae; genus Parnassius; species Parnassius mnemosyne. Next base: position 15,715,117 of record CAVLGL010000159.1, read on the forward strand.
GATAAACCACAAATTCTCGCGAAAGAACATCGATTCCTGCCAAGGATGATACGTGAGGCTATTGAAATTAAAAAAAAACATCCTTATTTCAATAGAGAGCGAGGCCGGGTCCTGTAATTAATAAAATTTAAACTAAACCCAAACATACCACTGCAAGACTTCAAGACACAGTAAGTTCATTCTGCGTAGATCGGACCAAAATTAATTATTAAAAAAGCTGAAGGTACTCCGGGTTAACTCTGACATCGGGACATCAATCACCTCAGTCCCCCGTGACCACGGTTGCTGTAAAGTACCCGAAACGTCGGGAATAAATAAAAATAAGATAAATAAGTTAATTAAACGTAAAAAAATCCGTAAAAGTAGTTTAAACAACAACAATAGGAATGTCGACTTTTCCTTCTTTACTGTTCCTAAGAATATCAATATGTAATATAATATTAATTATAGGTAGATATAGATAATTAGGTACCAAGTTACTGACGCCATAGTTACAAATTTGTTATTTGATTTGTGACCCGAACACAGCTTCGCAGTTTTCGATTTTTTATATGTTATAATGTTACAAGTCAATTGTACATATGCACCATTTTTTCATATACAAGTTATATACTTAAGCAATCTAAAACTGTTATCAATTTTATTTTAAAATAACGTTACATCATCATCATCATCAGCCGAATTATTGACCCACCGCTGAGAAACAGGGCTTCTTTAATCCGGAGGGTGTTTGAGCAGTAGCCCACCACGCGTCCCAGTGCAGATTGGTGGTTGGAGTACTAGATAATCAATACTTCTTTAGATTCTCACACATGGGGTGATGCTATTTATTCTACCAACATCACACAGCACGTAATAGTAATAAAGTATCGGTAGGTAGTAGTTGTAGGTAATACCTTTAACCTACTTTACATTGAATAATAATATTCATATTATCAGCAAATTACTAATACATTGCTTAACACCTCGGTGCATACTACTACCAACTAATATAAAAGGATTCAATTTGTTTTCTCACAACACCTAACCCTACAGCAGGAGCGGCCTTCACAAATGAGCGTAACGGGCTAAGTGATACAGACTCTCACACGCGGACGTAAGGTGCATTATGATTTAATACGCGCGCCGCAACAATTGGTAGGCTACTTTAAGGACGGTCGCATTCGAAGCGTGCAAAGTATTACGAACATTAGCGACGTTGTAACTACGTTTAAACTCGCAAGTTTGCTATCAGAGAGTGGGTTTTTCTGTACTTGTACTATTATCTATTCTATACTATTATCTATACTATCTATTATTATAGTTTTATTTATAGTAATATTGAGTATAATTTACGTAACATTTTGTATATTATTTACTTTATTCATTAGTAGTACTATTGTATGCACTAACTTTGCCTTTTCAATTAATTTTCTTTGTGGGTCTAATTATGGAATAAGTAGAAAGTTTATACGAACTCATGACTGTTTCTGTATCTTGTATGTACATAAATAAATAAAAATGAGGATAATGTTTCGAGTACGCGAGAAAATTTCCAAGTATTCTACATTAAAATGCCAACAGCAACAGTAAAAAGCACTGTGCTCTTTAGTTTATATGCAAGATGTAGTATTTAGAACTGTGGAACGTTCACAAAGAAAAAATTCGTTAAATAGAATTTCAATATAATATATTCTGTGTTTATTGTATCAGATATTTCTGTTTGTAAATAGTCAAATGATACACTATGTTCCCATTAGTCACTTAGTATTTAATATTATAAACTTAGATTGGATAAGATTATTATTTAGACGATTTTCTTGTTACATAACCTTAACATTATTCCCTTGTGTGTCATTTGTGTGTCATGAAACGTAGCGGCATGGCAACATATCATATTATATATAAACACTCACGCCTGTCACCCAGAGGGGTAGGCAGAGACTGTGGACTTCCATTTGGCACGATCCTGACACACCTCTCTCGCTTCCTCCACATCTATATACCTTATGGATGTGGAGGAAGTGTTGTATTTAAGGCAACATATCATGTATGCCTTAAATACAACATATAGTTAAAAATAATGTAGCTGTAAATCATAAACACGTACAATAGCCCTTTATCTTACGCACCACCTACGCGTAATACTCTCGTGAATTATTTTATAATATTAGGTAGTAAATCACATTTATATTCCAAGCAAAGTCGTAAGAAACAGACGTCCAAATTGTCTGGTAGACATAAATATTAATGAAGCTGCTCAGGATTATATTAATACATTAATTATCTGTAGTTATCATGAACCAGACTTCTCAAATCAAGTTGCACAGTGCTCATTTTTCATTCAAACTTATTTTACGAAAAACGGAAATAAAATTGCTGATTACTGGCTAGCCCTTTTACTTCTGTAACTTAAACTAATTTCATTAATCGAAATTAAAATTTTAATGTTAATAAATATAAAATAACACACAATTTTGACAAAATAAACGTAGTCTAGAATTAAATAATTCAAGGTATTAAATAATAATACTCGAAGGCCGTAAATGAGACCACACAGATTGTGAATTTTAACTCAACCTAGATGTTTAACCATTGATCCACGCTCCTAATCTGACGGAACTTAATTAAACAATGTTCACGTCTTAATAAGGTTATGTTTCTCGTAACTACATGAGTGAATAAATTAGTTGAATTGAAATTAAAGCTAATGAAGTTATTATAGGGATAAACGTTTTTCGTTTAATACTACAGAGATAAATTATTCAATGCAATTACTGATTTCGACTTAGTCTCTAAAAATATATTTATTGGATATCCTTTCAGTTACCACTGCTATTTCTAAATAAGCAAAATTAAGTACATGTAATAATAAAAGCCTTCAAGACTTTGACGGCTCCGTGACGCAGTAGCTTAACAGTGAGTTGCAGCGCTAAGGGCCGCAGGTTAGAATCCCAAACGGAAAAATAATTGTATGCCCTACTAATAAGGACTGGGGAAGAACCACACTCCCGTAGAATAGCAGCGTAAAATAGCAGCTTAACGATGCTATGTTTCGTATGATGAGTGAAGAGAACCGGAGACCCTTTTTACTGGAAACGAGGAATTCCATCTTAATCCTCACGGCTGGCAACACATCTGCATTTTGATTCATAATTGAGAATAGGTGGAATTTATGTTCGTTTGTTATCATTATCCTATGAAACAAAATGTTACGTGTTTGGATGTTTGTCCTTGAAAAATTAATGTATGTAAATTGTCCCCACGATACAGGAGAAAATTCTAATGTGGAGGTAACCTTTTACACAAAAAAAGACCTTTAATTTAATCTCTACTACCTACATGTATGTTTGAAGAAAATCATAATAAAGAGTTACGGTAGAACCAACAGAATAATAGTATGTCACTTCACTGACTTCACACAGGTATCGCTGTTCAGCTTAACGATTTACTTGGCATCTTACGTGAATGTTTTACATATGAAAAAATACTGCAGTGACCATCATGATAACTATGGCAAACCCCCCCCTCCCCCATTAGGCAGTCTAGGGTTGGCTTTAGTGAAAATAATCTACTGGATTAGCGCGTAAACAAATTGCTAAAACTTTTCAGCTGTCACCCACCGCTGCATTGCAGTGCCGTGTAGTGGCGGTCAAGAATATCCACTACCCCATATCCTCCCGTGGGTGTCGTAAAAGGCGACAAAGGGAAACAGGCAGGAGATGGGCAGCAGCATCTTCCTGAAAATAGCCGAATTACAATAAAAAAACTGCGGTTGCCAACCCGCTCGCCAAGCGTGGCAACTATGGCAAATACCCCCCTATGAATGACAGTAACAAAGAAACGGCCCCCAGTCACCGGCGGCCCCGCTTTTCCTGGCTACGGTGGCGACCATGGTAACGGCGGGGCAGGGGGTGCTAAGAATCTCCGGTGGAGGTTCGGTTGCCACCTTAGACGACTCGACCTGGCAACGTACAACGCACGCACCCTGAGGACTGACGAGAAGATTGTGGAGCTGGAAGAAGAGATAGACAAGTTGCGCTGGCATATTATAGGATTATCCGAAGTCCGAAGAGAGGGGGAGGACACGGTAATCCTCGAATCCGGCAACTTGCTCTATCACCGGGAGGGCGACCATCTGTCCCAAGGAGGTGTCGGATTTATCGTCCACAAGTCTCTCGTTAACAACGTTGTAAAGATCGGGAGTGTGTCGACGAGGGTTGCGTACCTTATACTCAGAATCACCAAACGGTATTCGCTGAAGGTCATACAGGCTTACGCACCAACCTCGGCACACCCCGATGAGGAGGTGGAGGAAATGTATGAGGATATCTCTAGAGCCATGCATTCCTCCAAAACCCAATATACGGTGTTAATGGGAGACTTCAATGCAAAAATAGGCACAAGAGAGAACGGTGAGCTGAAAGTAGGGAAATTTGGAATAGGGCAACGGAACCCAAGGGGCCAGCAGCTGGCCGACTTCATGGAGAAAGAGGGACTCTTTATGATGAACTCTTTCTTCCAGAAGCGGTCCCACAGGAAGTGGACCTGGTCGAGCCCCGACGGTTCCACAAAAAATGAGATTGACTTCATTATGACGACCAGACGACAACTGTTCAGTGATGTCTCCGTGATCGCGAGGGTGAAAACTGGTAGCGATCACCGAATGGTTAGAGGCACACTGAACCTAAACGTTAAGTTGGAGAGGTCTCGTCTAATGAAGTCAACGCTCCGTCCCCCTCGTGCTCTATTCCAAAGTCCCGAAACCTTTCAGCTCGAGTTACAAAACCGTTTTCAGTGCCTGGAAGACTGCAATGAAGTGGACGATATGAATGACAAGCTCGTGGAAACTGTCCATGCGGTCGGAGCTAAGTTCTGCAAGACCCGCCGCAGAAGAACACAAAAACTCTCCGATCACACTCTTAATCTCATGGCTGTTAGACGGGAGATGAAGCTACATTCTTCAACAGACTTGACAGCATACAGGCATCTGAACAGACAGATCTCCAAATGCATGCGGCGGGACTTACGCAACTTCAATACAGCTCGTATTGAAGAAGCGATCGAGCGGAACCAAGGCTCCAAAGTCTTTGCCAGAGATCTGTCTGCCAGAAAGAGCCAACTGTCAAAGCTGAAGACAGAATGTGGCAGCATCGTTTCCGGGACACCTGAGATTTTGAGTGAGATTGAGAGGTTCTATGGGCAGCTGTACACATCATCGTTGGAGCCACACGCAAGTGTGAGTAACGATCCAAGAGCGAGTCTCATCCGACACTATTCCGAAGATATCCCGGATGTCAGTCTGAGCGAGATTAGGATGGCTCTCCAGCACCTTAAAAACGGTAAGGCCCCAGGCGAGGATGGAATTACAGCGGAGCTTCTGAAAGCGGGTGGAAGACCGGTACTTGAAGTCCTTCAGAAGCTCTTTAATTCCGTCCTGCATGGTGGCATTACACCGGAGGCGTGGAGCAGAAGTGCGGTGGTCTTGTTCTTCAAGAAAGGTGACAACGCTCTTTTGAAGAACTACAGACCGATTTCCCTTCTGAGCCGCGTCTACGTGCTGTTTTCGAGAGTCATTACGAATCGTCTCGCGCGCAGACTTGACGACTTCCAGCCTCCCGAACAAGCCGGTTTCCGAAAGGGCTTTAGCACCATAGACCACATACATACCCTTCGGCAAGTTGTACAGAAGTCAGAAGAGTACAATTTGCCACTATGTCTGGCGTATGTGGACTATGAGAAAGCCTTTGATTCCGTCGAAATTTGGGCGGTGCTGAAGTCCCTTCAGCGGTGCCAAGTTGACTGTCGGTATATCGAAGTGTTGAAGTGCTTGTACAGTAGGGCTACGATGGCTATCCGAGTACAGAACCAGAGTACGAAACCTATCCAATTGCAGAGAGGTGTAAGACAGGGTGACGTCATATCCCCGAAACTCTTCACCGCTGCATTGGAAGACGTTTTCAAGCTTCTGGACTGGAAAGGATACGGTATCAACATCAATGGCGAGTACATCACTCACCTTCGATTTGCCGACGATATAGTCCTTATGGCAGAATCGCTGGAGGACCTAAGCACTATGCTCAATGACCTCAATAGTGTTTCCCAACGGATAGGTCTTAAGATGAACATGGACAAAACAAAGATCATGTTTAATGTCCATGTCACACCTATGCCGGTAGTTGTTGGGAGCACTAAGCTCGAAGTTGTTGACGAGTATGTTTACCTGGGACAAATAGTCCGACTAGGTAAGTCCAACTTCGACCGAGAGGTCAATAGACGGATTCAACTCGGCTGGGCAGCGTTCGGGAAGCTACGACACATCTTCTCGTCAGACATACCTCAAAACCTTAAAACGAAATTGTACAACCAGTGCGTGTTGCCAGTGATGACTTACGGAACTGAGACGTGGTCCTTCACTGCTGGCCGTATGAGGAAGCTCAAGGTCGCTCAGCGAGCTATGGAGAGGGCTATGCTCGGAGTTTCTCTGCGTGATAAACTTAGGAATGAGGATATCCGCAGTAGAACTAGAGTGACCGACATAGCCCAACGGATTAGTAAGCTGAAGTGGCAGTGGGCCGGCCATATAGCTCGAAGAACCGACAACCGATGGGGAAGAAAGGTTCTCGAGTGGCAGCCTCGTACCGGTAGGCGAAGTGTAGGGCGTCCCCTCACGAGATGGAGTGACGACCTGGTAAGACATGCAGGAAGTCGATGGATGCAGGTGGCTCAGGACCGTGCTTTGTGGCATTCTTTGGGGGAGGCCTATGTTCAGCAGTGGACTTGTGAAGGGCTGTAATGATGATGATGATGATGATGGAATTTATGTTCGTTTGTTATCATTATCCTATGAAACAAAATGTTACGTGTTTGGATGTTTGTCCTTGAAAAATTAATGTATGTAAATTGCCCCCACGATACAGGAGAAAATTCTAATGTGGAGGTAACCTTTTACACAAAAAAAGACCTTTAATTTAATCTCTACTACCTACATGTATGTTTGAAGAAAATCATAATAAAGAGTTACGGTAGAACCAACAGAATAATAGTATGTCACTTCACTGACTTCACACAGGTATCGCTGTTCAGCTTAACGATTTACTTGGCATCTTACGTGAATGTTTTACATATGAAAAAATACTGCAGTGACCATCATGATAACTATGGCAAACCCCCCCTCCCCCATTAGGCAGTCTAGGGTTGGCTTTAGTGAAAATAATCTACTGGATTAGCGCGTAAACAAATTGCTAAAACTTTTCAGCTGTCACCCACCGCTGCATTGCAGCTACTGATAATCTACAAATAAAACAATATGTGACGATAGTCATGTTTTGCGATAAATTTGTTCTTAAGGAAATTGTAACTAAAATTATAAATATTTGTTTACTTATTGTTTACGTTAAACAGTTTACAGTCACAAATAATGTCATTTATTTAATAATATTTAAAAGTTGTATCGGTAATTCTAATATCAACTGGAAAAACAAGTCTAGGAAGTATAAGATGAAGCTAAGTTAGTGGTTTTTAGATATTTTGTGTCTGCCTCGTTCGCATAACTTAATAACAGCTCAGAGAATAAACGTAATTTGACAGTATATAGTATGATGACGCGAAAATTTATTTTATAATCATTGTATAGTTCTTAATTTACAATTTCTTTTTATTTAAAAATGGAAAGGAATTAACTAATTTTAGATTTGCCGTTGGAGCAAGAAACATACAAGTGCAAGTAGAAGTCACGCCCTGATGGTTCCGTGTAAGCTTAGGTAAGTACATATTTTAACAAAATAATAACGTTACTGAATTTTATAGTTTATAGTTAAGGTAAGCAATTTACTGTTATGGAATGGTAAATCGGAATGAAGGGAACACTATACTTGGAAATAGAACAAATGTTATCCCATACCTCAGTCTATATCATGGTTGATGAGTTGGATCCGCAGATTTAAGTTTGTAATCGCAAAAAAATTATCTGCAAAATTAGAATATTTCGTATTTTTTCCTTTCCTCATTTACAATATATTATGATTCTAGGTCAACGGTAAGTAATCTAAAGGTTTTGTCAAAAATAAATATATGACACATATGATCGTTTGATTGCATGGACTTGACCTTGAATTTTTTACATCTCCAAGGGAACGTCGACCTTAGTAATTGAAATAAATTTCAACTTGATATGACTCTATCCGTTCCTGTGAAAAAGGGCTTTGATATTCCGACGGAATTTATCGGAATTTATTTTTTTTAGTTTTGTGATATGGAATCTAAAAAATATTAAATGTTATATAAAATATCAAGAATAATTCGAATATTTTATTATCAAGAAATTAAGTTATGAGTACACTTATAAAAATACAAAATATTCAATAAAATACATGTGGTACCATTACGATCTTACTGTATCCTCCCAGTGCAAAAGATTTGAAATAATCCCCAATTTATGCGGGTGGATAAGCAATTGTAGACCAGACTTGTATAGGTATTTCAGGCCTGAACTGAACTGAAACGAAATGGTTTTTATACCATCTGTCTGTGGCACTATCTTTAATTCTGTTTAGATGTCCAGATGGACACAAAGGTCGGAGACCTGACGCTTACATCACAGTCATCGTATTTTACTGACATTACAACGACGGTGAAATTGTTTTAAAATATGCGCAAAGAATACAGTAACTTTTCAGGCGCGTTTTACAATAGACAAATTTCACTTGTCTCAAACTTTTCTCGGACGTCGCTGGGAACAAATTTTTATTTTGTCTCGATATTCCCCTTACTGAGACACCCTTTTGTGTAGAAACTACACTAATAATAATAACCAATTTTATAAAGGAGAATGGGATTTTGGGGCCTGAAGTTAGCTAATTGATATATACTTTAAAAATTGGCTATATCTATATTGTTCTAAAGTTAAATACAAAACACTAGCTATTTTTACAATTCCGAATTTGGAAAAATAAAAACTATTGGTAAATCCAATTGAACATGAACTAATCGCATTAAAAAAATTGCGTATAACATGATTATGCGAATTTTTTTAAAAGTATTTTAAATACACCCAAGTTTTCACTAATAACCTTATTATACTTCCAATTTTCCGATAATTTTATGTCAAACTTCAATTTAAAAAAAAATAGGAAAATCAAAAGTGCACGACTCATAATGCTCATATGATCATCATATCATCATTCAGGTCACTCCATAAAGTCCAAGACATATTTAAATAAAATAAATATTACATCCTACTTACTTTTAGTACGTACTACTATTATTTATTCCGTGCTTTTAAAATATTGCAATAAAAATCTCTGATTATTATTATAATCAATTATGTATGAAATTTAGTTTTCCGAATATTTTGTATTTATTTGTATAGCGATCTTTGTGAGCCGCTGCAAACAACCGATATAGTTTCTATTCACGAAGGTGGTTAACGCCGAACTGACTAAGTGAGACAGTCTCTATTTACTAAAATAAATTCATACAAGGCTGCTAAAACACCGAAAATTTCGACATTTAGCAGCCGAAAAAAAATAATTATAACTAAACAAAACATAAATAAACTGCCATTTACATTCAATGGCTTCCCACATGCTAGGTAAAGAGTTTTAAAATAGATTGAGTTGAACAATTGATATTTTCAAATTTTTATCAAATTACAAATAGGGAACTAACGCGATCTCTTCATGAGTGACACGCTTCAGCGTTAAACACAACTAAGTTCCTTCGTTCGATATTAAACACCACGCCACAATAAGAATTCAAAATTATCTTAGCTGACACGCAAACTAACTACAGAGTCAGCACACAAAAGGCTCTTAACGCGACGGTATAACTAAACAATGATTTCCAGAACAAACAACCGAGAGACGCCCTCGAAAAAGAAATGCGCGTTTCGAATTTTAGACCGTACATCTACTTGGCGCGCGTGTGCGAAATTCCACGTCACCCGAGCAAGTTAAATATTGCAAAATGCACTTCTGCACGCAATCACTGTATAATTTGCACATTACTTTCAAAGAAGTTACTTTAATCAGTCAAACACAATACAAGCCTCTTGTCAAGAAATTAAAACCTAGACAACCTAAAAACCGAGGCGGTTTCACAAAACCCCAATTACGTAGCGAAGAAACACGCACTATATCTAGCAATCTAGACCATACACCGGTCGCGCGAAACTTCTTCAGCGATAACCGAGATACGTGGATTAACCGCACCGCTGCCAGCGAGCTACTGCTGACTCGCCCAGCGGCCGGTAGCAACCAACTCCCGCCAACCGCCCACTCGTCTAACCGGTTATGAACGCGTCGTATTGAGCCGAGCGCCCTCTCGCGTCAAATCTTGAAACCAGCGTTTGGCCGCAAACACCTAGTATTCGTATAGGGGCGGTGTAAGTACCCTATACTTCCTGTGGGTATCGTAAGAGGCGACAAACAAACACGGAGATGGGCAGCAGGGTCTTTGTTGTTACTAGAAAATAAAAAATTGCGGCTGCCTGCCCGCCTTCCAAGCGTAACAACTGTGGCAAAAATACCCTATGAAGCAATCTGTGGGGAGGCATATGTTCATCAGTGGAGGTCGATAGTATGTTAGTGGATGGAGCAAGCTATTATTCAGAATAACACCCACAAATATGGCTTCATAAAAAACGAGACGAGAAAAATCCTCATGTTAGTTGTTTCGTATCTCAAAACAGTCAAAACTTACAAAATAAATTTGTATTGTATTTCTTGGTAACAATTTTTATCATTTTAGTTAAATAAAGTATATTTAAGTATAGCATATAGATCAATTACAACGCGCTTTATTTGCGTAAACAAACAACTAAAACCTTAACACTTTACCATTTTAGTACGAAGAGAAAGTTATCTCATTTAAGTTAAATACAAACTTATAGTAATAAAAAAGTTACCGTGTAGAAATCTCCTATTAGTAGTTTCAAGGTTGGCACAGATGTTAAATAAAAGTGGTTTAGAGATATATAATATAATAAGTTAGTCAGGAAATCGATACACATGTAGCAAATGTTATCCGTAATTAGATTCTCTACCAAATCACTGTGAATTAAATTGGTTTCAAAAATATACGAGTATTTAGATCAAGATTTCAATAATGATGTGTTAGTGACAAATTAGGAAACTTAATATATATTTATTATTATTAAAAATCACGTCCGTAGATCCAAAGAGTTTCCTTAGACTCCGATGATTATTATTAATTGATTTTAAGGCAGTGATTGACTACAATCACTCCTGGTGGTAAGTGGTGATGAAACCGTAGATGGTTAAATCGCACTGTTTTAGTTTAACAAAAGCCTATTCACTCGTGCCTTGGAGACCCTCAGGTTGTAATTGTATACCTGAAAGACAAACGCCGGCAGATTATTCCATTATTTTGCTGTACTCATTACGAAAGATGAAGCAAACCCTTTCATCGAAATGATGGCTGGAAAATAATTAATTTTAGCACTTTGTTGATACCATTTTCCTCCAATTTATAATGTAAAAATATAAGTCTTGCACATATTTAATGAGATGTTTTAAAAAGCCAGCATGTCTAACTCTAATATAGGTATATGCTTAATATTACATATTTGTTGCAAGAGGTCCTTTTGCTTACTGATCTTATATTGTAATCGATGCCTTCATCATTATCATCATCATTACAGCCCTTCACAATTCCACTGCTGAACATAGGCCTCCCCCAAGGAATGCCACAAATCTATGTCTTAATGACATTTTTTAAAATCGGCGAAAATATATATATTCTATTCGATAATTTCAATAATACTAATTATAGAATCTAAAATATTCCATGGCTCCATCCATTAGCTTTTTTTGTGGCAATTTATTTAAGAGGCTCAAGATATGGGAAAGATTTTTTTACAGTTCTAAGCCAGTGCTTGTCTACTCTCCCAACCGATGGTAAGTGGTGCTGCAGCCAAAGGTGGTGAAGCACACTGAAATAACAAAAGCCAATTCACTCTTGCTTTGAAGACACCCACATTCTAATCGGATCGAAAAACAGAGCATGGCAACTAATTCCACTTCTTTGCTATACGCATCCTGTATAAAACCGAAAGACTACGTTGCGCTTTGAGACTATTGAGGTTGGTGTAAACAGATTTGTTTAACCAAAAAGCCTATTGGCACGCTTTTCTATTGAGTCCAAAGATTAAAACGTTTAAAGAGGGCCTCTCTTCTTCTTTTACCTACGTAGTAGGCTATCCCAAGGTCTATTTCTCCTAGTGAAACCTTGCTTAGAGGCGAAACATGAACAAAGGATAGAGCAATATTGGCTTTAGTAATGTTGAACGCCATCATTAAAGACTTGTGCATGGCAACACCAGCTACCACACCACCACTAGCGCACTCTAGTATCGAGTAGCAGAACTAGAACAGTCAAGATCCTTTTAGAAATTTCCATCGAAGAACATTTTAGAACTATCGACACCTAGTCAGTCGGGACTGGTATGTACTAGAACATTCTAGATGTTTCTACAGTAGATGGTTCTGTAACCCCAAGCTCGTAACAGTACTATTAATTCTAAAATGGAGCGCTTATTCAATGATCTACCACGCTCCCAAAACCTTAATAATACCTATTTCTCACCAGATTTACAATAATCATTGATTATGGATATCACAAATATCTATTAAAAATAAAATAGAAATTACAGATTGGTTTTAAAAACATGGTATGAAGTTACAAAATTCTTTGTAATTTTTTCTTTACAAGTACAAGTATTGTAAAGAACATGAATTAAAACTTTTTAAATGTATTTGAAATTTTATGGTACTCGTATATGTAGAGAACATGAGAGAAAAACTCTTTTGCAGCAGAGAAACTCAGTTCAATTTTTTCAACCAAACATGCTTAGATACTAAAGAACCATTTCAAGGTGTGGGATTTAATAGGTCTAGATAAATGATAAATTAAGTTCAGAGCAATAAAATTTATGCATATAAAAACATCCAATCAATCTTCTTGATTAAGGAACTCAAAGTAATGAAATTGTAAATCGTCGATGTATACAGTCGTGAGGACTACGATAGAATGCCTCTTTTCCTGTAAATAGGGTCTCCGGTTCTCTATACTCACCATATCACACACAGTAGCATTAAGCTGCTATTTTACGCTGGTATTATGTGAGAGCGTGATCCTTCCCCGGTCGAGCCGACCCATTAATGCTACAACTATACTATTAATATAGCTGCAGCATGGCTCTGCCACGTATAAAAATACGCATGGAATTCCATACTCTGTAGTGCCCTTCGGAGGCAAATCCCAGCCATGGTTTGGTCGCTCCTGTAAAATAGCATCACGCTATAAGCGGTAGTGCTACCGGGCCTGGACTGACGAATCAACATCTTGGGATGTAAACACCAGCGCTCTTAAAAAGAAGTATAATTTCGCCTCCGTGTCCTTTAAAAGAGTCATTGCCATAGCAAGGTGTGAGCACATCGGCATAATTAGCAAGAAGCTAGTTTGCCTTCTTTCGGAAACCCGTGCATTCCTATCCCTTACCAAAGCTGACCAAGGGAACTTTTGTCAGCCATCTCTTCCATCTCTGCACCGAGAGGACGACTCACTGAGCCATGCGACAAAGGAGAATGCCGACCTGTTAGGCTCTCTCTTTGCGTCTATTAACTATCCCGCGGTGTGAATGCACCATGCCGGATGTACTGTTTACACAGTGCTCGGTTCGCAAAGCACTTTTCTTTCCCATTGTGCTGAAGACGTATGCTCTGGAGTTGGCACCGGTTTTACGCGTCTTTTCCGGTACTCCTTCTCCCTACGCGTAGTCCCGAATTCAAGAAGATGGCTTTGGTCTACCCGATCTTTAAAAAAGGCGACCGCTCAAAACCGTCCATCTAACGGTCTATCGCCGTCACCTCCTTGTTCTCCAAAATAATGGAGTCCATTATAAACTGCCAGCTCATTAAGTTCCTTGAGAATCACCAGGTGGTTAGTAACCGCTAATACGGTTGTCGTTGGGGCCGATAAGCTGGTGACTAATGTTTAATTTCAACCTATTTGAATAAAAATCATGAATTTGCTCTAATGCTAAATTTAAAATGTTTACTGTTATATTTACATCTTTATTTACAGTATATACAAGGAGATCATCAGCAAATTGCAAAAAGCTTATATTTATATTTCTAATATATTTACTTATTAAACATGTATTTATATTATATAACAAGGGAGATATAGTAGCACCCTGCATGGTGCTTTTGTATACATTTCTAGGGCCATGTAATATGTTACTAAATTTAACATACATAGTTCGGTCATATAGCAAATTAAAAATCCATTTACATACTTTTCCAGGAATACCAATCTCACACAGAATATTTGCCAATATGGAAGGATCTACATTATCAAATGCACTTTGTATATCAATAAATGCACAAACTCTACTTGCATGTCTGGTAAAACAATGATTTATATCTGAGATCAACGAGGCAAAACTCTCTTCTGCACTTTTTCCTTTCCGGAAACCAAATTGTTGTTCAGTTAAAATATTATTTGCTTCTATGTAATAATCTAGTCTGTTTTTCAACATATATATTCAAATAATTTTCCTACACAAGAGGAAAGTGAAATTGGCCTGTAGGAGTTGAAGTCATGTTCTGGTTTATCAGGTTTCAAAATAGTTATCACACATTGCGTTTTCCAAGACTTTGGAATACATTGATTGTCCCAAAGCATATTAATATTTTTAAAATAGTTTTTTGTCCATTAACATGCATGTTGCTGATAAGTTTGTATGGAATATCATCCAATCCCGGAGTGTAATCTCTCCTTGATTGGATGGCTGCAGTAAATTCATGTCAAGTAAATTCTTTCAATAGAAAAGAGCTACTGTCAGTACCTATCTGATTAAATATTGTATTTAAGTTTAAAATATCTATTTCCTTTTCAGAAGGTGTTGTTATGGGTGCATATTTATCTAAAAACGAAGGAATCCAATCATCATTTTTTGATGGCTAACGTATAGGTACACTCTTAAATCTCCTAATATAATTCCAGATATAAGTTATTGGAGTATATCTATTAAATGAATCACAAATTCGTCTCCAACTTCTTTTCTTTTTTTCACTAATTAATCTCTTTTTGAAGGCATCTATCTTTTTATATTCTATATAATTTTCTATTGTAGGATTTAATTTGTAAAATCTTAAAGCATTTGTCGTGAAGCGACAATAATAAATCTAACCTAAGAACAACAAAACAACAAAAATACAACAAAAACAAAAATATATTCAAAATTTAAAGATATTTACAATTTTATAAAAAAATGAAATGAGGATGATGATGAATGAAGTGAGAGTACAATTAGATTACAAAAAAAAATAAAGGTAGGAGAATAGGGGAATATAGAATTGTAGTGGAGCCTAAAAGTCGAAGCGACACACGTTGCGATTGTAGAGGTAGGTTTCTTAGCAGCGGCGGCACGCAGCGCCTGAAGCCAGCACACGCCGGTTGCGCTTGTAGAGGTAGGTTTCTTAGCAGCGACGGCGCGCAGCGCCTGGAGCCAGCACACACAGCGTCCGAAGCCGGCGCAAGTAGCGCCTGGAGAAGGGGCGCTCAACGCTTAGAGCCAGCAGTTGCAGCGCCCAAAGGTAACGCCGGCGGTAGGTGCACTCGGCGCCTGGAGTAAGCAGTCGTAGCGCCCGGAGTAGTGTGGCCCCCACGCTTGAAGTAGACTGCCGACGACTTCCGAGGTAGATGGAGGCTTGTAGGATTCCGGAGTGGTGCGGCTCCGCGCTTGAAGAAGCCTTCGCCGAAGACTTCACGTGTAGGTGGAGGCTTGCAGGATCCCGGGGCAGTGCGGCCCCGGGATAAGGCCTTTAGGAGATACTTCCAATTCGCGAACTGAAGCGAGACTGCCTTTCTTCACCGATTGTTCGGCTTTTATACCTTTCTAGAGAGAACGGAAAAATTATTTAAATTAAACGCAAATTTTTTCTAAATGGTCAAGAGAAAAGAGTATTTATGTGGAATTATCGAAATAGGAACAACAGATCGGTAGCAAAATTGAATATAATTACTATGGAAACGAAATAAATAACAATATCAAAACATGTCAAATTTTGGTTTTAGGTTTATAATAAGAAAACGGTAAGATTTAAGTGGAAAATGAGATATTATTGATATAGGAAAAAAGGTAGCGCAGCTGCCCACACAAAGCCCAAGATTGTAGAGTTACGGAAAACTAGCTAAAAGATCGAAAAAAGGTAGACTCCATTGACACCAATTTAAAAGTGCTGATAATGTGAAAATACGAAGTAGAAATGATTTGTTATTGTGTTCTTATGGTTTAAAATCGTTACAGGATCCTATGGAAATAAAGGTGATGTAAAATATCCAGTTTTGAGGTGAATGCAGAAAATCGAAACAGAATGGAAAAATGAATTTAAAATAATGTAAAATGATATGTAAGTAGCATAACACTACACATTTTTACTTTTCTTTACAGCTTCCAAACAGTCCGCGTCCCACCAAGGAACTGGTTTTCTCATAACAAACACAATTTTTTTCTTTTGGTTTGGAAATTATAGGTATACAGTCTTTCCTTGTTTCTAGAAGTGTGTTGCAGAAGTTTTCATACGTATCAAGTAAATTTGATGTATCAATTGTGAAGTTTTCAAACATTTTTTTTGTTTCAGCCTGGAACTTTGACCAGTCTGCTTTTTTATAATTGAAACGTTCGCAAGGTTCTCCTATATCATATTTTTCAACACAAGTATATAAGTCGACTATGGTTGGATAGTGATAACTACCCATAGTATCATAATGTACATGCCAATCACCTAAATGAACTAAAGAAAGACTAACACATGAAATATCGATAGAAGATTGGTTAAAATTAATGCTTCCTACTGTAGTTGGAGGTCCATTATTTAATATGCAAAGATTACATTCGTCTAACATGTTATAGATATCAGTGCCTCTAGTTTTTGTTGTGAGACATCCAAAAGCAATATGATGAGCATTTAAGTCACCTGAAAGCAAAAGTGTCGCAGGTAGACTATTAATAATCATAGAACGGTGTGGGGACGTCAAAATATTTGAAATTATTTTTAATTAATATTGCTACTCCTCCACGTTCATTTGTTCCATTCTGATTAATGAAATTATAGTTAGGAATGTTGATAGTTCTATTCTCGCGCAGCCATGTTTCATTTAACATGCAAATATCTTTATCTTTCTCAACTAGATAATTAATAAGCAAAGGTTTTTTATTATTAACAGATTGTATATTAAATTGTGAAATTTGAATAAATTGTTTATTCATTGTTTTTAAGATTAGTAATAAGCATTTCTTTTATACTTGATGTAGTAATATTAATTTGGGTAGTTTCCGTCTTTGATTTGTGTACTTTAGAAGAGTCATTAGATTTAACTTGTGATTGATCTGTTTTTGAATCCATTGTTTTTTTTTTTTGTATGCATTGAAGGGAAATTTTCGTTATAATTGTTAAATAAATTTTGAGTTTGTTTTGTTTGTAAGACTTTAGCATAATATAAATAGCTCTATTATATTTTTCATCAATTTTTTGTTTTTTATTGGACAATCTCTAGAAATTGCGACATGAGGGCCACTACAATTTATGCATTTAATTACCGCATTTTCCTTACATTCAGTGTACCGATGTTCACCTGCACAAATTGAACACCGTTGCACTGATTTACAAATTTTGGCTCCGTGATTAAATTTAAAGCATTTAAAACATTGTAAAAGCGGGGCAATATACTGATGCACCCTATATTGGAATAAATCCAGATGTACAAATTCAGGTATGTTAGTTAATAAAAAAGTTACACTTACAGAGCTGAACGGTTTGATCTGTCCATTAACTTTTTTTGTGAAACGACGCACTGCAACGACCTTATATTTCGATGATAGATTTTTAAACAGTTGTTCATTACTTATGCTAATGGGAACATACCTGAGTACCCCGATTGTTTTCACCGCCCTTGCTGGTAAAAAAGCCTTGTAATCATACTTCTCTAAGAAACTTTAATTTTTCAAAAAGTCGTAGGCGTTAATCGCCCGCGCAAATACCACCCCTACTTTAGAAGCATTTATTCTTCTTATATTAGTGACTCCTTTTATTTCGTTATTGAAAATTCCCGCCAACATTAAGGGATTCATATTGCCAAGCTTAATTCCTTCTTTACGACTCTCAATAAAAACTGTGTATTCAGCCATTCCCATTGACTCTGGGAAAACTCTTTTATAATTTAATTTGTAGTATGGTTTATAAAAACCATCATTTTCCTGCTGCAGGTCTTGATTGCGTTTTGGCGGTTTTCTTTTCCCGCCCGCGTCGTGATCCATATTTTTATCCATGCCGTCCCTATCGCACGGCATTTCTCTTTATTCTATATTTTAATGCGTATAAAAATTAAAGAATTTTTCTTCTGAAGTTGAAGTTAAAATTAGACTTGTAATTTTAATTTAAAAATTCGCGCTAGTCAAGAAGCCAGCTCTATAGTTACACGATTTCTCGACAGCACAGAACCAGAGACCGCAGTATTATTATCGCGACACAGACCACAGAATATTTTTTACTCATTGATTACTGAATAGAGTAGAGTAATAGATTACTGTATACATATGTTTTTGCTTTTACTTATTACTTATGGAGTGTATAGTAGAAGGAGGACCATCTCTATATATGAAAGTGTCCCTAAAAACGTGTCCAATTGTTCAACTGAACTGTACTGCAATCCGTACAGTGTGTCATTTAGTGTGGTTTTAATCTACTAGTTAGTGTGTGGTGGCACAACTGCGTATGCGCGACTCTACTATCTCCCGCTTCTTCTTCTTCTTAATATCTGGCTTTACGGCTCTGGGATCTAGATCTTATGAGCCTGAAGCTACAATATATATACTGGTTCACAATATGTTGATGCGTCACATTGCGCAGCCCTTGGGAGATTTTGACGGCAACTTGAGCCAGCAGAAAGCTGACGGTTGACGATGGCGATCAAGGCGCCTAAGCAGACAGATACCTTATTTTGAGAATTACATCACCATCAGAGCACATGTTTCACAGTTTACAGTAATAGTTCACATGCGCAGACACTTAATACATAAAATCGCACCACTTTTACATATCAAAGTCTACTTCAAACCATTATTTAAACAATAATACAGGAGCAGCAAACCGCCGCCGGTCAAGTTCCCGCCAAAGCTCACTTCTCCCGCGCATGCGCGAAGACATAGAGTAGCGCACATTTTTTGTTTAGAATGGCTTCTCTAGTACATAGTACATATAACTCAATGGCAAAGATTAGATTTTGAAAAAAAAAACTATAATTGTTTTATTTTGATATTTATAAATCAAAGCCTCTGTTTGATGTAAAGATACAAAAGACCCTGTGTTTATCTTCTTTGATAAAACAATCACAGTGGCAGACCTAATAGTTTGATTGAAATTGCTAAGTTTAGGCTAAAATCGGATTTTTACAAAATTTTTACTAAAGTCAAAATTACTTTGAACCACTGAATATCCCATTACCTATAGAGGGGTTAAATCGATAGGTATTGAGTTCCTCCACCCCCCAGCCACCGATGATCCACCCCTCATGTTACACCGTGTATAAACTTTAAATTGGAACTCAGCAGTGCAAGTACTGCTATTTGGCGACAGATATTAGCCAGCCGAACGAAGACGTTAGCCAGACGAACTCCTATACAAAAAAGCAGTCCTACCACCTAGAAGTTGTAGTTCTAACTCCGATCAATAAAAATAATCTCTGAAGTCTCAAAATACTTTTTTATTGATCTTAGCTTGTCAATGACATTCTCTCATATATTTTACTAAAGGATCAACGAAAAAATAAACACCGCAACTCCCCTGAGTAATGTGTCCCGTTCTTGCAAAACGTAAAACGGTATACGAAGAAACGTTTGTTTTTAGAAAGCTTCACTAAGCGCCTCATCAATCTTTAATTCAGGACCTGGAGTGACTTTATAAATAGTCCATTTAAGTGAGCAGTGTTGGATGTGTTGGTACTTTTTACTAATTTATTATTTCCTTTGCACAGTTGTAATTTTATTATCAGGAGATACATTATTATGAGAAGTAAGGCAATAGAAAAATAAAAGAAAATCTTTTAGTCAATGGTATTGCTCGGTGGTAGAGAAAACACAAAATATCTTAATATATTCCATCTCATTTAACGCGCTACAAGGACCCCATAGCTTTTGAAATATTATAACAAAATAGCTGTCGCTTATTGGACCAGAATAATCGATGAATGAGAACAGAGTAAATCGTGTAACTAAGATAAATTACAAATTTACACATTTTTTGTGGGAATTCTCAGCTAATGAATCGAATATACACTAGGGATTTTATTTGGAAGGTCGATTGCTGACTCATCCGAATGCTCAAAAAGAATTAGTAATAGTAATTAGTAATTGGATAGGTCTTACAATTGTTCGAGCGTTGATATAACATAAGTACTTTAGATTAGCTAAGGTACTTTCATTCTTCAAGTTGGTGAAATGGATCTTATTTAATAAATGTTAGATAATAAAATAAATAAATAGACGGAGAAAGCTCCAAAAATATTTTCCGAACTAAAACAACAAGCATGTCACTAATATTTTTCATCTATCTTATATAATGATTTCTTATATTTACGCGAATACATAGTAGTATCAATAACACACGAAACGTCGGGAATGAATAATAAGTAAATTAAACGAGATGAAATTCGTAAAAGTAGTTTTATTCCATCTATGTTATAATTTTCGTCATAGAGATTATTGTAAATAATTCAAAATTAGAGGTTATTATGTTCAGATTTTATGTACAGGTATACGGCGGACAGCCTCGTACAGGAAAGCGCAGTTTTTTGCGACTGGTTGTTGTGACGACTGGAATATATGACGTAAGACCTGTTGGAATATTCCCAAGGTTTTAGATCTGCAAAATCTTAGACACGTACAGTTGAACAGTCTTTGTAGATCTGCACATTTGTCAGTAACCTTAATCTGTCGGTACATTTTAATGCAATCTGCAACAAATGCTACTTCGTATGTTCGCCAATTCATGACAATGTGTCTTAATTCATGTTGTATTGTTGGCCCCACATACAGGTTATCATTTAATTACTTTCCTTTTGGTCCTTTAGCGGAGGCGTTAAAGACTATTCTAACTTTTGACGTAGTTTTGTCTCTCCTTATTACAGCATGATGCGGTAAATAAAAAATTTCATTTGTGGATCTGATTGCTTCACGGCGATCGATTTCCTGCATGTGTCCCAATTCTTTATATTCCATTAAAACCTTATTGTATTCTTCTTTTAACTCTATATCTTTGTCTAATCTTCTCTCTAACTGATCTAGTCTTTGTTTTGCTATATTCTTAGTGTTTCCGTAGTCCATGTTTGAGTTTTTTATAGGTAATTTCACAACATATCTCCCTTCATAATCTCTTGTGTATGTGCTTTCATAAATCATTTCACATTCTAACTCTTCTTCTGTCATTCACTTTTTCGAAGTGCAAGGAATGCTAGACTCGATTTCCCAAAATTTTCGTAACAGTTCATTTTCCTTGTTAGTTGTAAGATGCATACTTAAAATAGATTTTTTTTCTCGTTACAATTTGTATTTATCTCACCAGAAAGGATCCATCCTAGTTGTGTATTCTGAGCTAAAGGTGAGCCAGGTGGAACTTTTACTACTCCGTTGTTTATGATTCTACTGTATACTGCTGCGCCCAAAAGTAAATCTATTCTCCCTGGTATACCATAAGTGGGATCTGCCAAAGGTAAGCCTTGTATATGTTGAAATGCTAACAGAACTTGTGTTGATGGCAGCAATCGCGTTAATGTTTTTAGTATATAGGCGTCCACGCTTAAGTTGAATTTGTCTACAGTAAAAGACTGCAAAGTAAAGGTTACTTTGTGTTGTAGATTCAAGTAGGTTATTAGTCAGAGAAAAATACTGGCAGCTATTGCCTATGGTTATACAATATATATATATATATATATATTACTTTTATTCTGACTTTGATTCATGATGTTTAAAAAATGAAAAAGTAACGATAGGATGTTTTAATGGACATGAAGAAAATATTATAATTAATAACTGTTTTAACTTGTTGTCTTGGTTATATTGATTAAAGTAATTAACAAAGAAAAGTCTTTAATTGTAACTACCACACATGGCGACCGTGAGGCAAAGAATTTAACTTATAAGTCCGGAATGTCCGCTGTAGTTTGTGCTCAAATAAGGAAGTCTGATTAAGATTATAATAAAATAAGTAGTTTGGAAGATTTGAGTACATATATTAAATAAAAATGGAGACTGCAGCGGCGATTAAAGAGAACCGGGAGAGAGAGCAACTAAGAAGAATTTTCAACCGAACAGCGACGAAGCTAGAAGCTGATATCAAAGTCGAAAATTTCTCGCAAGTGTTGATCGACATTGAATTTCTTAAGAGTAAGGTTGAACGATTAGAAGCTTTAGATAAAATGATACAAGACCTCATGTTAGAAAGCGACAGTTATGATGAAGAATCCTTCAGCATTGAAATTGATACAGCGGACACGTATAAATACAGATGGCACACAATTAACAATCAGATAAAGACAGCTATATCGTCAAAAATTCCTCTTGATAAGATTGAAGATGTAAAGCCAGCCAGGAATTACAATTTACCTAAGTATGAGCTAAAGAAATTTGATGATAACCTGAAGAACTGGTTAGCTTATTGGGGCCAATTTAAGAAAATTGACGAAGATCACTCATTGTCTGGAGACGATAAGTATCAGTACGTCCTTCAATCATTGAAGGAAGATAGTAACGCTCGAGTATTGGTGGAAAGTTTCCCTCCGTCTGCTGAGAATTATACAAAGGCTATTGAACAACTCAAGGCAAGATTTGGACGGGAGGATCTTCTCATACAGGTTTATGTTAGGGAATTATTAAGTTTAGTTTTAAACAATAATAAAAAACAAGTATCTATTAGACTATTATATGACAAAATTTCAACATATGTGATGCCTTTAGAAACGTTAGGTATTGTTAAACAGAAATATGAAATAATTTTGTATCCCCTTGTAGAATCAGCAATTCCCGAAACAATTCTTATTGCTTGGAATAGATGTAACACTGATCCATCTCTTGGTAACCAATTGACAAGTTTATTAAATTTTCTTAAAAACGAAGTAGAAACAGAAGAGCGAATTAATTTAGCGAGGTCCGATTTTAATTGTATTGGTACTAATCACACTCTCCACAGGGAACAAATAAGCAGCTTACCAACAGCAGCATCGTTAGTATCAAATATAAAACTAAAGGAGTCAGGTAAAGTAGTCAATATTATTTGCTGTTTTTGTGACAAAAGCAATCATAGTTCTTTTGAATGTAGTAGAGCTAATAAGATGTCCCTAGAGGATAAAAAGGAGGCAATAAAAAAGAAAGGCTGCTGCTACATATGTCTTAAAAAAGGTCACATGGCTAATAAATGTAAAAGTTTTGTTAGATGTTTATCATGTGAAAAAAGACACTATGTGATTTTATGTCCGGAAATTCATAAGAAAGAAAAGAGTGGAACATTGGAAAATGTTTCGTTATGTGCCAGAACTAATATGACAACTTTGTTACAAACACTCATTGTCAATATCACCTATCAAAGAAAAATCAAGAAGGTGAGAGTTTTGTTAGACAGTGGTTCTCAAAGGTCGTATGTAAAAGCCAAAGTTGTTGAAGAATTAGGATTGCATGAGACTGGCATAGAAATAATAGGTCACACATTATTTGGGGGTGTAGATCAGCCTGCCGAAGTATATAAATGCTTTGATGTTTTGGTAAGTAGCTTAGACAATAGGTTTTCTGTTAGAATCAATGCACTACAGCAGTCTGATTTATTTGGGCACCTGCCAAAAATTAATAATGAAAAAATATTAGAGAAGTTACGGGACTTGAATATTGTGATCAGTGATTTTGATTATACAGATACTGAGATAAGTCTCTTGATTGGGTCGGATTACTTAGGATCCATCATACATAATGAAATGGTTAGTTTAGGTAACAACCTGATGGCTGTTAATACCAAGTTAGGATGGACATTACAGGGACCAATAAAAGTTCAAAGTACAGTCAATACATCAAGCACTACATGCTTTTCAAAAACAAATCTTTCTGATTTGTGGAGTATTGAGTTATTAGGAATTCGAGACCCTTATGAAAATAAGTCTAAAAAGGATACTGAAGTCGAGGTTTTGAAAATTTTCAATGATAACATTTCAGTAAATGCACAAGGACGTTATGAAGTCTCATTGTTATGGAAAGAGGGGTGTGCAGGACTCAAGACAAATTATGAAGTTGCATTTAAACGATTGGAATCAACCACAAAAAAGTTAAAATCAACTGGTAACCTAAAAATGTATGATCAAGTTCTTCAAGACTGGAAGAAAAATGATATCATTGAGAGGGTTATAAATGATACAAATACAGGCCACTATTTGCCACATCATAGTATTATTAAATTATCTAGTATGACAACACGTGTACGTCCAGTATTTGATGCTTCTACAAAAGACAACAATGGATGGACTCTTAACGGTTGTTTAGATAAAGGTATTAATATGATTGAATTGTTACCAAAATTATTAATACAATTTATAAAAGGTGCTTATGGAGTTATATCTGATATAAAACAAGCATTTTTACAGATATCTATTGCAGAAAAAGATCGAGATTACTTGAAATTTCTCTGGTGGGAAGTCCCAGCATGGTTGAAGCTTAATGAGAAGGATTAGCCAAAATCAAACATTATAAATGTCAATGAAGAGATTATAGAAGCAGAAGTAACCAAAAACGCTAAGATTAATACAAATGTCACAATAAAACCATTCAGTCAAAAATTGACATATTTTTCAAAATATAACCGCATAGTTAGACTTGTGGCTTGGATATTACGTATGAATTGTAAAATAAAAATAAAGTTTGACATAAAGGAGTCAGACATAACAAATGATGAATATATCAATGCAGAAAAGACACTAATTAAATTATTACAGAAAGAGAATTTTACAGAAGGGTTTTCGTTACATAATATAAATACAGAAATAGATGCCGATGGGGTGATAAGAGTAAAAACACGTTTAGATTTGAGTAAAGAAGACAAGAATTTTGTAAGGCCAATACTTCTACCAGGAAAAAACGAAATCGTACAGCGGTTAGTGCGACAGAGACATGAAAAGTTAAATCATGGAGGAACTCAGCTCTTACTATCCAACCTCAGAAACAATTTATGGATTTTAAACCTAAGACGTCTTGTTAAAAGCGTTGTTTCTAAATGTGTTATATGTAAGAGATACAAGACAAAACATTACGAGGTTCCTGAAGCACCATTGCCATCAAACAGAGTTGAGGCAAATGCAGCATTCCAGATAACTGGTATAGATTTAGCGGGACCTCTACATCTCCGTGACCAAAGCAAATGTTGGATAGTATTATTTACTTGTGCTACATATAGAGCAGTTCACCTAGAGCTTGTGGAATCTTTATCCACAAATAGTTTCTTGATGGCCTTACGTCGTTTCATAGCTCGAAGGGGCCGCATAAACATTATATATACTGATTGTGGTACGAATTTTCAAGGTTCAGCCAATTTATTAAAAGAGGTTGATTGGGCAAAAGTCGAAGCAGCAACTAGCATAGTTCCACCAGCTATCAAGTGGCGTTTTGTACCTCCACGTGCGCCCTGGTGGGGAGGATGGTGGGAGCGCCTTATAAAGGTAGTAAAGGAAATGTTAAGAAGAATCTTGGGAAAACAATCCTTAACTTTGATTGAATTATCAACAATAATTTGTGACTGCGAAGCAATCATTAACAGCCGACCATTGACATACGTAGCAACAGCTGATGACTCTCTTAAACCACTTACTCCAATGATGTTTCTACATCCCTTAGATAATAGTGAGATACCTGATTTAGATCTGATTGATGCAAAAAACATAAATATTCGTTTACAATATCTAAACAAATTACGTGCAGATTTTCGACAACGTTTTAGAAACGAATATATTGCTATAATTTGTAGTAAAGATAGATGTAAACAAAATTTGCCGAAATTAAACGATATTGTTCTTATTGAAACTGACACTAGTCGGCTATATTGGCCATTAGGTATTATAAAGGAGTTAATTATAGGTGCTGATGGTAATTGTAGAGTTGCAAAAGTACAAACAGCTACCGGTGAATTGGTTAGAGCTGTACAAGGTCTTTACCCACTGGAATTAACAACAGTTAAAAACGAATGGCACAGGGCCAGTCCATCTACTAATAGAAATAAGACAGAGACTAACCCTAACATTAAGGATTATAGTTCCCAGGCGACTTTGAATTCGGACATAATATCATCTGATTTACCTCAAACATCTTCTATTAGTACTAGACATGGTAGAGTAATTAATGTTCCAAGATTAGATTCTTAGATTAAGTTGACGAAATGCATTTAGTCAATTAGTTAGGAATGTTTATTTAAAATAATGCTCTCTAATTAACATTAAAATTTGAAGTGGTTGAATTCATCTATATTTGTAATGAATGTGTGAATACACTTAAAATTAACTTAATTCGATTACATGTTATGTTTAAGTATTTTGAATTATATTATATCGACTCTACTATCATATTTTTCTGTGTGGGGAGGATGTTATAGATTCAAGTAGGTTATTAGTCAGAGAAAAAGAAAAGTCTTTAATTGTAACTACCACACTTTGTGTTTAACCTTAAAGATTTTTGAATCTCCTATACCGCTGATGGAGCCATTGACTGTTTTTCTTTTCACACCTAGGGCTTGGGCAGCTGACTCGGTTATGAAAGACCCTTCAGAGCCCTGGTCTATCAATGCTCGTAACTGCTGTATTCTTCCGTTTTCCGCTAGAACTTTGACTAATGCAGTCGACAGTAAAATATTCTGTCTCTTTTCCATGGCTAAGTGCGTAATTATATCTTGTCCATCATTGAAAATAGATTCTGTATTTTGTATTTCTTCTACTGAAGTCTCTTCACTATTTCTGACACATGCTGTGTTTATCTCATCGATACTTTTAGGAGGTGGAAGTATTAACGAATGATGTTTCTTGCCACATATATGACACTGAGCGTCATGCTTACAGATCTTGACTCCATGATATGGATCAAGACAATTGAAGCAGAGTTGTTTTTCCTCTATAACCTTCTTTTTATCTTCGCAGCTCAAAGCTATAAACTGTTTGCATTTATGTATGAAATGGTCGCCGTTATAGTATGTACATATATATTTTCTACTTTCAGTTTTACTACTTTTAGTTGTGTATTTTATCTGGGACGTCCAATGTTCACTCGATTTGATTGAATACCTTCTAAAGATCTGAATCGTGCTTCTAAAAATTATGTTAACATATTGAAGGTAGGAAGCTTATCATCGTTTTCTCTGTTTATTTTTTCTTCCGATTGTTTTAATGATTCTGTGTCTAATTTGTTGACTATTAAAAAGATCACAATTGCATCCCAACTATCTGTGTTTACGTCTACGCTATTAAGTCCACTTAGACATTCCGTTGTCGTATCTAACAAATATTTTATTGCGTTAGCCGATTCAGTATGTATGTTTCGAATTGATATTATTTTGTGTAGGTATGCGTTAACTATTACTCTTTTGTTACTAAATCTTCTCTTAAGTTTTTCCCATGCATACTCATAATTTTTATCTATTAAGGCAATATTTATGATTAAGTTTGCTGTTTGTTTCACCTACCACATGCGCCTTTAAGTAATGTAGTTTTTGAACATTCTTTAAACTTACATTATCGTGTATTAATGATACAAATTGATCATGGAACGAATGCCACTCTGTATAGTTTCCATTAAATGTTGGGATTTTTATTATAGGTATCTTAATATCCACGGGTGTGGCAGTAGATGAGTTTAATGTCTTATCCATAGTTTGATTTTGGATTTGCGGAGTAATATTTTGTAATTTGTCTAACATAGTAACTTTAGTTATAGTGTATTCTTCCTCCGCAGTAAAATAAATATCGTCAGCCACGTAATTTGTAGTTGCAAGTACTTTTTTATCGTAGGAACGCAATAACTTCATGTGATTTTCTTGTATATTCGACCATGATTGATCTAACAATTGCAATTTCGTATTAATATAATTTATATTTAATCTGTCTTTCGGTAATTTTTTGAAATTACTATGAGTACGTTTTATTTGCTCTAATAGTTCATATTGTGCACTAATATATGCATCCATTTTCACTTTTATGATAACGCCGTTAACTTTTTAAGACAATTTTTAAATAAAGTAACGTTTGAAAGTTGTAAAACACTAATATGCCCAACAACTTTTAAAATCTACCACTTTTAAACAGTTTTGTCTTTTCTCAAGCGTTATTTCAGTCTACCCATTTAATTTTTAATTTTACTGCGTTGTACGGACACACGAGATCTTCAAACCTAAGTTCAAATCACGAATACTACACTTTTTGATATTTTTTCTTTCGCAATTTTACTTATTTTTATAGAAGTTGTTTAAAAGAAGTTGAGCACGCCAAGCATTTTAGAGGCAAATTTGGCTTTTCCTTCCAAGTGACCACAAACTGCACATCACTCGATATGTCGACACCGAGAATTCCGATCCTAGCTGTTGCAGCTTGAAACTGAGGAGATACAAAAAAGAGGTTATTTTTAGTGGCAAACGCGTAAACTTGTGTCTTCTGGAGATTAAACTGGACTAGATTTAGACACCCCTAATCTGAGACTTTGTTCAGCAAAGACTCGACTTCAGACACAAGTTTTTCCCGGTACTCAACGACGTTTTCCCGAGCAATAATTGGCACGACCGGTGTATAAGGCATCACCAGCGCTCTCGTCTGCATAGCAATGAATGTTACTAGTTTGCAACATGTCATTGATATGCAGAAGAAACAGCGTTGGTGATAGCACGCAGCCTTGTGGAACACCAGCGTTAATAGGCTTGTAATCAGAGCATGCACCATCTACTACTACCTTGATGCTCCGATCAGCAAGAAAACTGGTGATCAAATTGCACAATTTCTCGGGAAGCCCAAAAGAAGGGAGCTTTGAAAGAATTCATTGCGCTATACCCGGTCGAAGGCCTTCGCAACTTCCAAACTAACGGCCAATGCCTCTCCTTTGGACTCTACTGCTTCCGCCCATCTATGAGTTAGATATACCGTATTGGCGGTTGCTAACCACCTGGTGATTCTCAAGGAACCTAATGAGCTGGCAGTTTATAATGGACTTAATTATTTTGGATAACAAGAAGTAGACGGCGATAGGCTGTTAGATAGATGGGTCTGAGCGGTCGCCTTTTTTAAAGATCGGGTAGACCAAAGCTGTCTTCTTGAATTCGGGACTACACGTAGGGAGTATGAGTACCGGAAAAGATGCGTTAAAACCGGTGCCAACTCCAGAGCACACGTCTTCAGCACAATGGGAGAGAAAAGTGCTTTGCGAACTGAGCACTATGTAAACAGTACATCCAGCATGGTGCATTCACACCGCGGGATAGTTAATAGACGCAAAGAGAGAGTCAAACAGGTCGGCATTCTCCTTTGTTGCATGGCTCAGTGAGTCATCCTCTCGGTGCAGAGATGGAAGAGATGGCTGAAAAAAGTTCCCTTGGACAGCCTTAGCAAGGGACAGGAATGCACGGGTTTCCGAAGGAAGGTGAACTAGCTTCTTGCCAATTCTGCCGATGTGCTCACACCTTGCTTTGGCAATGACTCTTTTAAAGGACATGTAGGCGGAATTATGCTTCTTTTTAAGAGCGATGGTTTTTACATCCCAAGATGTTGATTCGTCAGTCCAGGCCCGGTAGCACTTCTGCTTATAGCGTGATGCTATTTTACAGGAGCGACTAAACCATGGCTGGAATCTGCTTCCGATGGGCACTACAGAGTATGGAATAAAAAGTTCCATACGTATTTTTATACGTGGCAGAGCCATGCAGCAGCTATATTAATAGTATAGTTGTAGCACGAATAGGTCGGCTCGACCGGGGTGTGTAGTATGGTGAGTATAGAGAACTGAAGACCCTATTTACTGGAAAAGAGGCATTCCATCTTAGTCCTCACGACTGTATACAACGACGATATACAATTTCATTAATTTGGGTTCCATAATCAAGAAGATTGATTGGATGTTTTTATATGCATAAATTTTATTGCTCTGAACTTAATTTATCATTTATCTAGACCTAATAATTAGTGACCGACCGAAGATTCGGTTTCGGTTTCGGCAAGTTTCGGCAAAAAATCTAGTTTCGGTAATAGTTTCGGTTTCGGAAAAAAATCTACCGAACCTTCGGCGGCGCCGAAACTCAGTGTTTGTGGGTTATCGTGCGTCGTTTAGATGAGTTCGTGACTCGTGTATTATTCGTAATTATACAGAAACAGAAACTTTTTATTCAATATAGATTATAAATAATACTTATTGAAAGTCACTCTTTTGTTTAATTACCACTGGTTCGAAAAAAACCACTATCCTTGGAAGAACCAGCAAGAAACCCAGCGGGACTTTTTTTAAATAACAGCTTACAATCAGATGCGTAGCGTGGACTAATATAAACGTGTACGAAGTAGCATCAGCGAGGACCTTTTTCTTTCGTTCCAAGGATCTACCCAATATCCTATCCTACTAAAGATGCTTTGACACGACATACCTACTCATACCTATTAATTCCTGACAAGTCTCGTATTCCGTCAATGTAACAGTCGCGGTCTTTGAAGGTAGTTATAACGGCCTCACAGTCGCACTTAAGAGGGGCTTCTTGCGAGGCCACAAACAAACACATTTAAATTTGTGACTTTACTTTTCGAGCGTAAAAGTGATCAAATTAGTTATTCATCTGTGGTAAAGTCTGGGGGCATCGCATTTCAGTGGGCCTCGCAAAGCCCCTTTAAGTGCGAGGCCCTGGGCGGGGGTCCACTTTGCCCATGCTTAGCTACGCCACTGCTTACAATCATGTATGTAACACAATTAAAAACAAAAACCAAATTAGAAATAGCTTGATAGTGATTACCTCATTCACAGGGGTTATTATCATCCATAAATAAGTATATTGCTACATGACTATTACAATGACTGTTTTTCATTAACATGTATTACCTATCTGTATATGTATAAAAAATATACCAGTTTTCAGTATACAGCAGTGTATATAATTAAAAAAATTAACATGTCTAAATAAGTTTCGGTTTCGGTTTCGGTTTCAGCCGAAACTAACACCCAAACCGAAGGTTCGTTTACGATTTCGGTTTCGGTTGAAAATTCTGTTTCGGTCGGACACTACTAATAATTCGCACACCTTGAAAATGTTCTTTAGTATCTAAGCATGTTTGGTTGAAAAATTTGAACTGAGTTTCTCTGCTGCAAAAGAGTTTTTCTCTCACATTCTCTGCATATACGAGTACCATAAAATTGCAAATACATTTAAAAAAGTTTTAATTCATGTTTTTTACAATACTTGTACTTGTAAAGAAAAAATTGCAAAGAATTTTGTAACTTCTTATCTTGTTTTTAAAACTAATCTGTAATTTCTATTTTATTTTTAATGGATATTCATGGTATGGTATCCATAATGTATGATTATTGTAAATCTGGTGAGAAATAGGTATTATTAAGTTTATGAGGGCGTGGTAGATCATTGAATAAGCGCTCTATTTTAGAATTGATAGTACTGTTACGAGCTTGGGG
The DNA here is from genome assembly GCA_963668995.1 of Parnassius mnemosyne. Taxonomy (NCBI): domain Eukaryota; kingdom Metazoa; phylum Arthropoda; class Insecta; order Lepidoptera; family Papilionidae; genus Parnassius; species Parnassius mnemosyne. The sequence continues at coordinate 15,746,843 of CAVLGL010000159.1, forward strand.
TTACAGAACCTTCTATTGTAGAAACATCTAGAATGTTCGAGTACATACCAGTCCCGACTGACTAGGTGTCGATAGTTCTAAAAAGTTCTTCGATGGAAATTTCTAGAAGGATCTTGACTGTCCTAGTTCTGCTACTCGATAAAAGAGGGCGCTAGTGGTGGTGTGGTAACTGGTGTTGCCATGTACCAGACTTTAATGATGGCGCTCAAAATTACTAAAGCCAATATCGCGCTATCCTTTCTTCATGTTTCGCCTCTAAGCAAGGTATAGCTAGGAGAAATAGACCTTGCGATAGCCTACTACGTCGGTAAAAGCAGAATAGAGGCCCTCTTTTAACTTTTCTAATCTTTGGACTTGTGGCGGTGGGAAGGAAAGGGGAGATCTTCCGCCGGGCAAGGTGTTCTGGCCGGGGTGCGGCTAACGCTCCGGAGTGGTAGCTCGGAGCTATTCTATATATACCGCTTTTAACTTCAGAACTTTGTTAGCGCGATTTAGGCTTCGATGTGTTTCACTTGTGGCGCGACGACAGCGTCGCCATATCACCCCCCTGCTCAGACCGGAGGTCGATAGTGCAGTCCGATTGCCGGTACGTCCTTAATGCCGGTGGGGAATGCGTGCTGTGTGCGTAAGGGCAAGTGACACTGGTGTGAACGATATGCCGGTGTGTAATGTATGCCGTACTACGCACTTGCAAGTGATGCCGGTGAGAACGATGAGCCGGAGTAAGTGTCAGGGATTGCCTTGTAGTCTGCGGTGCCGTGAAGCAGAGGCGAGCAGTAAGGCTCCGAGTCGTGCCGAACACTGTAGCGCAGAGAGTAGCTTGAAGAAACAGGAAGCATTATTATTCCAGTGCTGCGATGAACCATTATAAAGCTAGATGGCTTGCAGAATATGAAGACTGCAGACAATATCTACTCGGGAGCGAATGAATGGGATACTTGAGGACGACGTCGAAGGATTTTGAAGTTGTAGTTTCCGAAGGTTGTTGGTTGCGTGTTCATATCACATCGGGTGGTCACCACTGTGGCGGTAGGAAGGAAAGGGGAGATCTCCCGCCGGGCAAGGTGTTCTGCCCGGGGAGCGGCTAACGCTCCGGAGTGGTAGTTCGGAGCTATTCTATACACCGCTTTTAACTTCAGAACTTTGTTAGCGCGATTTAGGCTTCGATGTGTTTCGCTTGTGGCGCGACGACAGCGCCGCCATAGACTGAATAGAAAGGCGTGGCAATAGGCTTTTTGGTTAACCAAATCTGTTTACATCAATCTCAACAGTCACAAAGAAGGCGCAAAGTAGTTTTTCGGTTTTATACAGGATGCATACAGCAAAGAAGTGGAATAAGTTGCCATCCTCTTTTTTTCCATCCGATTAGAATGTGGGTGTCTTCAAAGCAAGAGTGAATTGACTTTTGATATGTCAGTGTGCTTCATCATCTTTGGCTGCAGCACCACTTACCATCCGGTGGGAGAGTAGACAAGCACTGGCTTAGAAGTGTAAAAAAAATCTATCCCATATCTTGAGCCTCTTAAATAAATTGCCGCAAAAAAAGCTAATGGATGGAGCAATTGAATATTTAAGATTTTATAATTATATTCTATATTTTCATCGATTTAAAAAAAGGCCATTAAAACATCGATTACAATATAACATCAGTAAGCAAGAAGACCACTTGCACATGTAATATTAAACATATACCTATATTAGAGTTAGACATGCTGGCTTTTTAAAACGACTTATTAAGTATGTGCAAGCATAGTATATTTTCACATTATAAATTGGAGGAAAATGGTATCAACATAGTGCTAAAATTAATTATTTTCCAGCCATCATTTCGATGAAAGGGTTTGCTTCATCTTTCGTAATGCGTACAGCAAAAGAATTGAATAATCAGTTATGCAATTACAACATGAGGGTCTTCAAGGCAAGAGTGAATAGGCTTTTGTTAAACTAAAACAGTGCGATTTACCATCTACGGTTTCATCACCACTTACCACCAGTAGTGATTGTAGTCAATCACTGCCTTAAAATCAATTAATAATCATCGGAATCTATGGAAACTCTTTGGATCTACGGACGAGATGTTTAATAATAATAAATATATAATAAGTTTCCTTATTTGTCACTTACGCATTATTATTGAAATCTTGATCTGAATTTATTTTGAAACCAATTTAATTCACAGTGATTTGGTAGAGAATCTAATTACGAATAATATTTGCTACACGTGTATCGATTTCCTGACTAACTTATTACATTATATAACTCTAAGCCACTTTTATTTAACATCTGTACGAACCTTGAAACTACTAATAGGAGAATTCTACACGGAAACTTTTATATTACTATAAGTTTGTATTTAACTTAAATGAGATAACTTTTCTCTTCGTACTAAAATGGTAAAGTGTTAAGGTTTTAGTTGTTTGTTTACGCACATAAAGCGCGTTATAATTGATCTATATGTTATACTTAAATATACTTTATTTAACTAAAATGATAAAAATTGTTTCCAAGAAATACAATACAAATTTATTTTGTAAGTTTTGACTGTTTTGAGATACGAAACACAACAAACAGGAGGATTTTTCTCATCCCTTTTTTAAGAAGCCATATTTGTGGGTGTTATTCTGAATAATAGGTTGCTCTATCCACTAACATACTATCAACTTCCACTGATGAACATATGCCTCCTCACATCTGTGAGGAGGCATATGTTCATCAGTACATCAGTACATCAGTACAGTCATAACAACTCTGACAAAAATATTCTATGAAGCAATCTTGCTTCATAGGATATTTTTGTCAGAGTTGTTACCACAGGAAGTATAGAGTGCTTACACCGCCCCTACACGGCTACTAGGTTTTAGTTGTTTGGTTAAGGCCCGTTGAAATTGATCTAAAGTGATAAAAATTGTTTCTAAGGAATCCAATACAAATATATTTTTGTTAGTTTTGATTGTCTTGAGATAAGAATCTAACAAGATGATTTTCCTCGTCCCGTTTTTATAAAGCCATGCTTGTGGGAGTTATTTAGCCTAGTTTAATAATTTGTTCCATCCATTATTATTACGTTTATTATATCATATCATTACGTCCTAGCAACGTCAACTGATGAACGTATACCTCTCCATAGATTGCCTCATAAGTGATATTTGCCATAATAATAGTGAAACTTGGTAGGCGGGCAGGCAGCCGAAATTTTTTATTTTCTAGTAACAAGGAAAAACCCTGATCTCCTTGTTTGTTTGTTGCCTCTTAAGACATCAATGGGACTATATGGGGTAGTGGATATTCTTACACCGCACATACATGAATTGTTTTCCCATTACAATATATTTTATCTTTTCACGTAAATATTTTCTTCACGTAAAGTTTTAAGAGTTTCTAATATTCAATCTTGTTGTGCATTCGCAACTCATTTTCATAACTATGAGAATGCCACAAGGCATTAAGTCCGCCCTTTGTATTCTTTTAGGTTAAGGAATGCAATAAAGATAAATAAATAAATAAATAAATAAATAAATAAATAAATAACATTAGCTGGACGGTTTCCAAGAAAATATAAACGCTATAGTGCTTGCTATTGTGATACAAAAATTGCATAACAACTTTGACATAGTATTCCCTTTTAATACGTTTTACTTATTTTGCTAAATTCCTCTTTTAAAGCTTCATATGAACATCCTAATAGTAGGTCTGTATAAAAGGCTTGTTTTGGCTCGCCGCTCACTTAGCGGTTAGCCACTGTAGAGTCTATATCACCTGAGGATGCCTCGTGTAGAGGCGAAACACGAGTCGTATTGTCGACAGTGGTGTGTCTTTCCTAGTGTAGTGGTGTTGGGAGTAGAGGTGCTGGGATTAGTGGCGACGGGGACAGTGCACGCAATTGAGGGAGGGCGGGAGGTGCTCTTCAAGCTAGATAAGACACATCATTTTATTTTATCTAGCGGATGTACGCTAAGTAATTTTTTGTCAAATTTAATATTATGGACTTCCGCAAAGTAACCCCTGATTCTATTAATTGTTATTTTTAGATTGAAGCACACTGTCAAATATTACACTGACAGAAAAACACCCTTGTATGCTTGTTTCCTGGACCTTTCAAAAGTCTTTGACCTGGTTTCCTACAGTGTTCTGTGGGGAAAGCTTCAGTAGGCGGGAGTTCCTGCTTCATTAGTGTCTACGTTATCTATGTAGTATGACAAGCAAAGAAACTTTGTGAGGTGGTCCAATGCATTTTCTGACCCTTATAAACTTGAGTGCGATGTGAGGCAGGGAGGTCTTATCTCTCCGAGGCTTTTTAATATCTATATTAAATAAGTTGATTGACGAGCTTAGCAGCACACATGTTGGTTGCCATATAGATGGAGTAAGTTTAAACAACTTGAGTTACGCAGACGATATGGTGCTGCTGAGCCCGTCAATCTGTGGAATACGAAAGTTGCTTGCCATTTGTGAGGAATATGCTGAGCAACATGGATTGAAATATAATGCTGATAAAAGTGAACTGTTAGTTTTCAGAGGCATAAATAAAAGTCCAACACATGTCCCTCCAGTAAAACTTAACGGTTCACTTTTACAAAAAGTAGCCCATTTTAAATATCTAAGTCATATTGTGACAGAAGACTTAAAGAATTACCTAGATATCGAAAGGGAACGCAGGGCGCTAGCTGTGAGAGGTAACATGGTAGGTCGAAGGTTTGCTGCTTGCTCTGTACCAGTTAAAATTACACTGTTCAAGGCCTTCTGCCAATCATTTAACACCAGCGGTCTTTGGGCTAATCATACCCAAAGAGAAGGAAATACCCCGCGTATCCAATATAACAATGCTTTCAGGTTGTTGTTGGAGCTTCCACCTTATTGTAGTGCATCAGGCATGTTCGCCGATGCGCATATTGTAGATTACTTTGCGATCATGCGTAAAAAAGTTGATTGTATTGATGCAAAGAGTGAGGAAAAGCTCGAATAGTGTCTTGAGGGTCTTTGCGGAACGGCTAGGTGGCCCGATACTGGGTAGGTTTGTCAAGCTACATTTACTGAATGGAGCTTGATAAAACCTCAAATTTTTCGTATATTTCTGTCTTGTTTTATTTACTAACATTAGTTCTTAAATTTTATTTCTATTATTAACACGCTATGGGCCTACGATACCTGAAAAATAAAACATATATATTTTAATTTATTTATTTATTATATCAAAGTTCCACTGCTGAACATAGGCCTCCTACGGCTAAATTACCTCTTAAGGGGGATATTTGTCACATTACATATTTTTTATTCAGCTGTTATCAGGAAGATGAGTTCGATTCTGTCCCTCTAGAGTTATAAATATTTAGTGAAATCGTAAATCCTACATACACGACAAAGCTGAACTGACTTTATGACGTTGTTCATAAAACATTCAAAAAGGATTTGTCACTAACTTGTTTGTATTTATGAGCATCAAAATTGTTTGAGTATGAAAATTTCTCACACAAAAATAATTTAATATATTATTTAACATTTACAGGTCTAAAATTAAAAATAACTTTACTGACTTCATCACGATTAATTTTAACTTATGTAATTTTCGACGTGTATAGCACTTTACACTACCCAAGGTGACGGGGGCCTCCTACGGGGGTTTGATGTCCTGATACCATAGTTAACGAAGGTTTCCTTTACCTTTTTGATATAAACTTTTACAAACTTTCATACTTGAGTGAAAAACGAATTAACAGTTCACCTGGTAGTAAGTGGGCAATGTAGCTCATATACACCTGCAACCTTGTACCAACAGTGAAGATTTTGTATTCTGCTGTAATTTGCAGAGTGAGTGTAGAGAACCGGAGACCCTTATTACTGGAAACGAGGCATTCCATCCTAGTCCTCAGGGGTGACAATGCATATTCATTTTGATTTCTTAGTTGAGGTTAAATGTAGATATCTATGGGCCACACCATCCACTTACCATCACTGAACTGTATAAAGTGGACGGGCCAGTGGACTGTGTGCTAGTTTTTCACCCTATTTTATAAAAAGTGTAGAGTAAAGTATAAAAAGTGTAGAGTAGAGTAATTCATCGATCGTCCCTCATAACACCAAAAATTAATGAATTTGATACATCAGGTATCCAACTTTTTTGTAATTTTCATTGTCATCATAAGGCGTTGCTAAAGCCACTCTACAGCTGGGGACCGGGGACCGCCGCTCTTACAGAAAACCGACGTAAAGCAGTATTACTGTTGTGGTTTATGTGGTGGGTGTAGAGAAATGAAATGGAGATTTTTTACTGGTTCCATCCGCATTCGCATGTATTCCATCTTAGTTTTCAAGAGTAATGTTGAGCGCCACCACTAATGCCTGGTAAATAGCAACACTAGTTACCACTAGCGCCCTCTAGTAACGAGTGGCCGAACGAGGAGAGTCAAGATACTTCTAGAAATTTCTATGAAGGAACTTTCTAGAACTATCGACACCTAGCCAATCGGAACCGGTATCGCAGTATAGCATTCTAGATGTTTTTACAGTAGAAGATTCTGGAACTATCCGAGGCACTATATAAGACTGGTATTGACCACGACCGGGGTCAGTGTTGATAGGCGATACAACTTCGAACTAGTGATCAGTAGTACAATTGTGTTTGGTTATTAGTGTGGTTTTAAGTTGTATTTAAAGAGCCAATTTTGGTAATTCACTCGGCAGTTTTTAATTATCTCGAACCGGCTTCTGAGCAGAAAAGTCTTCTCATCACTTAATAAATTAAAAATAATATTATTAAAAACCTTTCATAAGAAAAATTTCACAAAAATAGGTCTGTCATACAAAGTAAACAAACGTATTATAATATTTTTTCCTGTATCGTGAAAACGTATTGCATGCGTAAATTGTTCAATACAACATCCAGACCTGAAACAATCATTTCTAGGCCAGGCCATACAAGCATTTGCTCCCTACGGAATTCTAACTAGCGCCTTTACAGCACCGCGCTACCGAGCCGTTAAATTTAAAGGCACGATTCCACCAGTGTGCGGCACTGTGCAATACTGTACTGTAAAATTTACGACAAAAATGTTTCTTTCGGTGGACTCACTAAAATCATTTTTTTTTCAAAATACGCTTGACATCTTTATTCGGGTCTCGACCACTAAACCGGTTTTAATAAACTGACCGCATATAAGCTGCAGCACAAAGTCATACATATTCCTGCCCGTCCACGTTAACGACTGAAAGCAAATCGCTCCCGCAGTGAACATGCTCATTTACAAAATAAATGTGCTGCACTGTACACTTACAAAAGTTACGCACCGCTTTGCAAATGGAAATATAGATTAACGCATCTGCAGGTAAGGACGTGCACTGTTGGAGTTTTGCACAAAATGCTGTGCACAAATATTTTGTTGGGATTGTGCCTTCAGTGTTACAAAATTTAATACAATATTAATATATACCAATCAAAACAAAATTTAGTCATTTACAAAATTACATAAAGTATCGTATGGTATTTGAGAACGATAAATCACACAAACTGGAAATAATTTAATAATTTACAGCCAAACGAATTTCGAGGCGAGGATGGTCTGACTATCGATCAAGCTATTCCCTTGAAACGTTAACAGATCCTCGTAAACACCTCGGAGAGAAGACGTTTGTATTATTCCAAAAAAAAAGAACGAAGCTTATTATAAGAAAAAAAAAATTACGCAATGTTCTCTTAGCGTTCTCTATCAAAAATAAAATTGTAAATACAAGTAATTTTATGTGGTTTTTTCATTTTAGTTTACTCTGGGAGTTTAAAAGTGCCGAAGTTTCGGTACATTTTTGGCTTTACTTTGGTGTCCACTTGCACATTTTTTAATGAAAAAAAAAACATCCTTTCGTTACCTTCACACCAGGATTTTCTGGAAAGCCTTTTAGCTTTAGCTTTAATAGAGAGCCAGTATAATAACAGATTGTGAGGGTTTCCAGCTTAGTCCTCAGAGGTGACAACACATCTGTAGCCTTCTTTGTAAGAAATGACTGTAGGTGTCCATGGACTGCAGTAGACACTTAACATCAGGTTCCTTTTAAGTTTGTTTGTAACTTCAGATTTAAAAAAAAACACTAAGAACCACTGAAGAAAATTTGTTACTATTCCTCAAGCAGTTGTAGGATACAAGCTTATTACATTTCATCTCATCACAACATTATATATTAAATCACATTTTGATAGCTACAAATCCTCGCGAACGAACACCAATCCTACCAAAAGATTATCTCCAGTAAATTCCCTTTTTTTAAACAAATATTTTCTCTCAGAGGAATCCCGACCATAATTCTTTCCATTGCACGCTGAACGACCTTACGCTTTGACACCGAGTTGTACGCTAATGGCATATAACTGATACTAATACGAAGCTGGGGTAGAAAACTAATAAGCGTTTAAATCCCTCACTCATTCAAGCAGTATAAAGTACTGTGCAGGCAATTCTTATTCAGTTTTATCGCAGTTTTATTCTAATTTATTCAATTCTATAGTAAAGGAAAGAAGACTGATGATGACGTTGCAGAGATGCTGCCCCGTGTCGCATCGTGATGGGCGGTGTTGCTGTTGTTTGTGCACTTAATTTATTTTGGTGATATTAACTGAGATAATATTATATTTACTTCTAATGCGTTCTATATTACAACGTAAAGTCGTTATCAATAAATCATAACTTATTTAAAATATTTGAGAGTATTTATTAACACTTTATTTAAAAAAAAAACTGAGTGATAGACGTTACTAATCATGTTGTGGCGGCGTAAACGTATCCATCATCTCTTTCACCTGTATATACGGTATAACCATCTTATATACGCCATACGTAATATACTCAGTCCAGCAATGGGAAACAGCCTCAAAGGTTTGACACTTAATACCTCGATCGCTAATTCAACTGCCAAGCTTAACGAATAAAGCCAAATCCTCCATGCAACGGAAGAGGCCTATATCCAGCAGTGGACTTTTAAAGCTGATATATAAGATGAACGACCACGGACCGAAAACGGTTGATAGATACTCTTACAGGGCTGCCACACAGTGATACATAGAATAAAACCCAACATAAAGAAATTAAAAATCACAGTTGAATTAATGAAACAGTTTAATTGTTTTGAATAATTAATATTAAACCTGGTTATTATTTGTTCAGTTGTTCACTTTTGATAGGCTTTTTTTATAGGAGAGGGGGCAAACGAGTATGCGGCTCACCTGATGGTAAGTGACTACCGCCGCCCATGAACAACTGCAACACCAGGGGAATCACAGATGCGTTGCCGGCCTTTTAAAAAGGAGTAGCCTCTTTTTTTGAAGGTCCCTAAATCGTATCGGTCCATAAAAATCGCTGGTGGTAATCGATTCAACAAGGAAGTTATGCGGAAGAAAACTTCTTCTAAATCGCACAGTGGTAGACCGCCAATCATCCAGTTGATATGGATGGTATCGCGAGTTTTGTCTCGATGTGCGATGGTGAAATTGAGCGGCTGGAATTTGTCCGAACAATTCCTCAGAGCACTTCCCGTGGTAGATGCTATAAAATACGCAAAGAGATGCAACATCTCTACGCAGTGCCAGTGAGTCAAGCCGGATGAAAGGAGCTGGCACTGGGGAGCCCCTGCCCAGAGATGGGAACAGTATTCCATGTGAGGCCGAACCTGCGCCTTGTAAAGTTGCAAGCGGTGAGTCCGCATGAAATACTGTACCGCTCTGCTGAGCCCGCCAAGCTTCCAAGTGACCACGGAACTGCACGTCACTCGATATGTCGACACCGAGGATACCGATACTGGCAGAGGCAACAAGGGAAGTGCCTTGAAACTGAGGAGATACGACAAAGGGATTCTTTTTAGCGGTAAACGCGCAAATTTGTTTCTTCTGGGGATTGAACTGGACTAGATTTAGTCGCCCCCAGTGGTGGTTCAACAAAGTCTCGACTTCAGACACAAGTTTGTTCCGGTACTCGGCGACGTTTTCCCGAGAAATATTCGCACGGCCAGTGTATAAAGCATCACCAATGCTGTCGGTTTGCAACATATCATTGATATGCAGAAGAAACAGCGTTGGTGATAGCACGCAGCCTTGTGGAACACCAGCGTTAATGGGCTTGTAATCGGAGCATGCACCGTCTACTACGACCTTGATGCTCCGATCTGCAAGGAAACTGGTGATCCAATTGCACAATTTCTCGGGAAGCCCATAAGAAGGTAGCTTCGAAAGAAGCGTTTTGTGCCAAACCCGATCGAAAGCCTTCGCAATGTCCAAACTACCGGCCGACGCCTCCCCTTTGGACTCCACTGCCTCCGCCTATCTATGAGTTAGATAACCTAGAAGATCACCAGCTGAGCAACCTCGACGGAAACCGTATTGGCGGTCACTAATCAGCTGGTGAACCTCAAGGTACCGCATGAGCTGGCTGTTAGTAATGGTTTCCATTACTTTGGAGAACAAGGAGGTGATAGCGATAGCCCTGTGATTGGACGGATCTGAGTGGTCGCCTTTTTTAGGGATCGGGTGAACCAAAGCCGTCTTCCATGAGTTCGGGACTACGCCTAGAGAGTAGGAGTACCGAAAAAGAAGCGTTAAAACCGGTGCCAACTCCGGAGCACACGTCTTCAGCACAATAGGCGAGACTCCATCAGGCCCACTTGACTTGTTGACGTCCAGGGAGAGGAGTGCTTTACGCACCAAGCGCTGTGTAAACAACACTTCCCGCATGGAGCACTCACACCGCGGGATGGTCGGCGGTGAGTTCCCCCCGTCATCTAGAGTCGAGTTGGAAGCAAAAAGAGAGCCTAGCAGATCGGGTTTCTCCTTTGCGTCATGGGCCAATGAGTCGTCCACCCTATGCAGAGATGGCAGAGATGGCTGACAGAAGTTTCCTTGGACAGCCTTGGCAAGAGACCAGAATGCACGTGTTCCCAAAGGGAGGCGAACTAGTTTCTCACCAATTCTGCCGATGTGCTCTGACTTTGCCCTGGCAATGACACTTTTGAAGGACCTGGAGGCGGAATTATACTTTTTTTTAAGAGTGCTGGTGTTTACATCTCGGGACGTTGATGCGTCAGCCCAGGCCTGGTAGCACTCCTGCTTATAGCGTGATGCTATTTTATAGGAGCGACCAAACCATGGCTGGGATCTGCCTCCGATGGGCAACACAGAGGATGGAGTAAAAAGTTCCATACCCTGAAGTACCACATCAGCAACAGAATCGGCAACAACGCTGGGATCTTCCGGCGAGAAGCAAACCCGCGCCCAAGGGTAGGATACAAAAAAAGACCGCATACCGTCCCAATCGGCCGACCTATAGTGCCAAACACGGCGGCAAGCTGCAGATCACAACTGCGATGGGAGCGTAAGTGGCACCGTACTCCGGATCAGACAATGGTCCGAAGAGCTCAGAGGGGCATCAACGGAGACCTGATATCCGACCGGATGAGAGGTCAGCAGAAGGTCCAACAGGGAAGCTACATGATCCTCCGCATCTGCGATCCGCGTAGCACCCACGCCCAGTAGTGGAGTGGTTTGGTTGTGGATGCTCAGCGAGGGATTCTCCAGGGTTGCTGGTACCCTCATGGGGTAGTCTGCTAGTTCAATTTCACTATTATGTTGATGAGGGGGATAGGGCCTCCGGCCACCTGCACTCACCAAGCGGAACGCAGAGGTAAACCTCTACTTCGTGCTGGTATTCTGTGAGGTCGTGGCGAACTAGTGCGAGCGAGGTGGAATAAAATCCATCTCCCTCGCATTTTTTCTTATCTTGCCATGAAAGAAATATTATTTTAGTGACGTTTCATTTTCATAGATGCTTGTAATTAATTTATTTATATTTGTTAATCAATTATACATATTATAATACCTTTATTAATAATAATATACTACGAAAGGAACCTCGTTCAGACCGAGTGTTCCACGACACTCAGGCATGTTTTTTTTCTCTTATTTCCCAGACATGCGGATTTCCTAGCGATGTTTTACTTCACCGCCAAGCACGTGTTAAACTAGCACTTGAAATTGCAATTAAAAATTTCATTGGTGCAGCTGGAATCAAACCCTGATTGCTCGTGTACTGTGAAATATAAAAAGAGAGAAACTTACTCTCCTGAGCCGTGGTAGCTCAGAAAATTTTATTCGGTTTTAATATTCCCCTCACCCGGAAAACGTTTCGTCAATACTTCTTTTCAGCCGACTTCATAACAAAGGGGAGGATTTCAATTTGAGTGTAGGTATGTTATTTTCTTTTGTATCTATATCACTCTATTTACTTTTTTCAAGTGTGCCCCATTTTAATGATTGTTCTATTGAACAGGTAATGTACCTAAATTTAACTTCATTCGAAATTTTGATATTCCTGAGTCTGTTCAAACGGGTCATAAATTTTGACTTTTATTAAAAATTAAAATCGACACCGTTTTTAGGAAATAAGGCGCACGTGCATTCTAAACTTTAGTCTATCGTTTCTACTTCTTCGCTTCTTGTGAAACATTTATTGCTGTTTCAACCAATCCAACCGCCAAGAATGCCAACTACAAATCTCTTTTACAATAGGAGGGGCTCATGTCCAACATAGGTCTGTCACGGATTGGTAAAGAATACAAGTGGAATTTTTTGTTCTTTCATGACATATTCAGAATAAGAAAGAGTGACCAATTCGCTTATGCTGCCACAACCAACTACGGTACGTTTTAAGTAACAAGTTGAGGAGATAGGTAAAAGGAATGGTATATTTTTGAAGGTTAACATACTCGTAAATTATATGTATAAAAACATAATTATGTGTTTGTTTGTCCAAAATTTAAATCTACGCTAGATTTTCATTGATTGCTTTGAAATTTTGACACTAATTTGCATTCGACTACGTGCGTGTTTTGTATACCTTGAAAGTATCGCTACTACGCGCTTTGATACTCGATACTAAGGACACGATACATTGAGTGAATTTCTTATTTCTTCTTTTAATTATGAGTAGTACCTAAACTCTGGGTTCGATACTTTTTGAGTATTGATAACAAAGCTTTTATACATTACGGTCTTCATATTTTGAAAACAACTCGAACTTGTTAAATAGTATGTGAATGAATATTATTGCGTTTGACTAACAAAACCAGACTTTTTTATATAAATTTTAATAAATATCCGAGTAAATTATGTATGATATTTATTATTATTTATACAAACGAAATATAAAGAGCCTAGAAAATGCTTTAGGAAAAAGATGATACTGTTGTAGTAAATACCTACAGTGCCTGTAGATACTCAAATAAAATTACTAACGTTAAAACGTTTATAGCAGCGATCGAAATCAGTGCTCAACCTTCTTGAAAAAGTATAAACTCACTTATTTCATGCATTCCTGAACCACAAATAATGTTTAGTCAATTATAAATTGAATTCGAATGTTGGAAAAATTAGTGGTATCCAACATATGGTTTCGTAGTAGCTATTTGGAACCATCCAAGTTTATGTTACGACTTTATGTTACGGAGAGCTCATTTTACGCAGATAGGACCAAAATTAATAATTGACTGTCTTAAACTGTTAATATGCTCTGCTAGTGCTAAGTTTACTAAAATTAAGTATTAAATATCTCCTTAAATGTCTCTTTCTTTTGTTCTTTAGTGCAGAGAGAGAGAGAGAGAAAGAGGGAGAGAGCAACAGTAAGCATTCTCTAAATTGACGACGATTTCTAAAATACTATTTTACGGGTAGTTACACTAGGTAAAAAGTAAAAATAGGTTTATTAGCTTCTTATTAAGAGGTACCCGTAAAACACTATTCATAAACGCATTATAACGCTAAAACGTATTATAAGTGTTCAATAGCGGCTTCATAAGTTATAGAAGGGTCCACCGTACATAAACCCATTATAAACCTGTTACAAGGAAAAAATGGCCGATCTGCATGCGAGCAACGAACAGCTGATTGTTGAAGTTGTATAGATTATTGTTGGTGAAATTGTTTTTTGTGGATTTTAATTGCTAAAGTGTCGTTATGCAAGCTCTGCAAGCTTTAGAAGCTATGGACCAAGTAGAAAAGGCTCCGCATCATCGTCGTACGGTTTACCGGAAGAGATATGATCCGTTTTCTTACCCCGGTAGAGTTCAAACAGCGATACCGCTTCAAAAAACATACGGCATTTTTAAGATTGATCTCGTCAGGCAGGATTTACAACTGGACTCAAGAGGTTGTGGTACGTTACCAGAAATGCAGGTGTAAACCGCCGTTAGATGTTAGGGGCGTCGTGAAGTAAGTCAACTTGTAGCGTACAAGTAATAATATCCTATTTGAGTGTGTAAACGTTTTTGTACCTATCCTTTTTAGGTTCAAGACGATGGGGGAGACCTTCATGGGTTGAGTTAACCAATTGTGAGTAGCATTTGTGCCAGCCTAGCTCGTGCGATTGCTCGTCACTCTGACACCTAAATAAAAATGCCGCAGTCCTTGGCAGAAGAGCAAAGGGTTATAAGGGAATTCTTAGAGATAAGAAATTTTCCTTGTGTTCGGTTGCATCGATTGTACTCACATAAAAATAAATAAATTTGGTGGTTGTTCGCGCCAAACGCTAATTTCAAGAATTGACGCCAGAGGGCGCTCGGTGCGGTGCATTCGTACCGGTTTGACGTTCGCACGAGCGCAGTTGTTTGCAACCGGTGGCTGGGTCGAGTCGAACGTTTGCTAGAATACGGTGCTGTCCAGAGCACGTCGTGAAGTCGCCCGGGAAACCTCCATTTTGAGAGTCGGTTTTGTTAGCAAATTGTTGCCACGACGACGGTTTTTTGTTAAGTCTAGAATTAGAAGCCGGGCTAACAAATTGTTAGGAAGTTAACATTGATTGCGATCAACTTTTGAATTGTTCTAGAAATAATTGTTGCCACGCGAAACGGAAGTGACCTTTGATCCGAACATTCGGTATTCGTGTTGTGTGTTACGCTTTATAATAAACGAGTGTTAATGGCGTCTGGAAATTAGTTAATTGTACGGTATAGTTAATAGACCGACAGAGTGAAGAAGAAAGAAAGTGACAGTGGGTGACGCCGCCGAAGATTACCACAATTTGGAGCGGTGCCGAGGTCCGGGCTGCTGCCGACTTCAACAGTCCAGTCAGGTCTATCACAACCAACACCACAAAAACACCACTATACTCAACACATACACACCTCCGGCCTGACCGAGCCCTGAGACAGCAGTCGCCTCATATACAGGTAAGTAATCTCTATTTGACCAGTCTCCCCCATTAAATTGTAGTAGGATAAAACATTTTCCATATAGCTTAGTATTATAGGAAATTCTTCCATATAGCTACTCGGGCACGAACCTGCGGTTGCTCGTTCAATTTTTCGCTCATGGGCCCCAGGAGATTCGACATTTGCAGGGGCAGCTGTAGGCCGTAACATTTTTGGTAGCAGGGAGCGTTGGTTGGATTGACTTAATTTGTGTCTACAATCACGCCCGGTCTAATACGTAATAATAAAATTATTTTCTTTTGTTGCTTGCTTTTTTTGTTTGTTAGTGGGTTGATTGGAAAGCCGCGCCCGTAGTTTGAGCAAGCGGGAGTTTTGTTAAGGCGAGGTACTTACCGTAGTTTGTTAAGGCTAGGTACTTTGACTAGGTAGATAAGGTTATCACATAATCGGATAATTTTCTTGATCGACTGTGGTGTGTACCTTTATTAGTATTTAACTTGATTTGATCGTACTAGTGTTTGTTTGTTTGTTAATTTGATTTGTGTTTTTTTTTTGGGCATTTGTTTGTATTTATTAGTGATGCCGTCGCACAAGCAACCGGCGCTCCGCCTGCAAGCGGAGTTGCGCTGGGCCGCGAACGCCCATATGTTGATAGGTCAACCTGATCGGGTTTATAGTTTAGGGAAGCGGCTCGAGAGATCGATGCCCGAAGGGCTGTAGTGAAGGAGGCTTGCACAGAGCTTTTGGCCTCGGATGCGGAACAGGAAGTCCCAGACTTTTGCCTCGTGGACTACGAGAATTTTTTTTCGCTCACGAGGCGGGGGCCAAGTA
Source organism: Parnassius mnemosyne (assembly GCA_963668995.1). Taxonomy (NCBI): domain Eukaryota; kingdom Metazoa; phylum Arthropoda; class Insecta; order Lepidoptera; family Papilionidae; genus Parnassius; species Parnassius mnemosyne. The sequence continues at coordinate 15,762,845 of CAVLGL010000159.1, forward strand.
TGCTAATGAAGCACGTGAAACTCGGCTGAGGGGCCTGTCCGAGTCTCCTCGGAAGCAACCTCAGGCGGAGCTGTTGGGACGACTCCCAACTCTGGACCTGCCAAGGATCTCCGGGGTCCTTTCCGAATGGCTGACCTTCGTTGGTCTTTTCGACAGCCTAGTGGACGCCCGGAGGGACTTGACCCCGAGCCAGAAGATGGCGTACCTCCTGGCCTCACTGGAGGGGGAGGCTCTGGGCGTCGTCGGCCACTTGAGATTGTCGGACGACGCCTACCAGACTGCTCGGGACCTCCTAGCCAGAAGATACGCCAACGTTCGGCGAATTGCAGACGAACATATTAAGCAGCTTCTAAGCCTCCTGCTGCTTAGTGACCGGGCCAGACTACGTTCGGACCTGGTGAATTCAGTCTTGGTGGCCTGTAATGCGCTGAGGCGGCTGGATTTACCAGTGGACGAATGGTCCTCTTTGTTGCTCCACATCGTGCTGTCCCGTCTACCTTTCGACCTTCGGATACATTTTGAGGAGAGGTACGGCGGGGACGGGGCCTCCTATATTTCGTCCTTCAATGACCTGCTGCGGTTCTTAGAGGAGCAGTGCCGGCAGATTGAGAACGCGGCGGACACCGTTGACGACTTATTAGCCGTGCCCAGTGAGAGGCGGAATCCACCGAGCAAGTCGTCGTAAACCCCCCCCCCCCCTAGGCCTATCGGAGTACCCGCGGAAGGGTGTCGCTCCCTACCATCTTACAGTGGCCTAGCGGCCAGGGAGGCGCCCCCCTGCTCCTATTGTTGAGCATCTGATCACCGGGTAACGTCATGCCCGAAATTATTAAGTAAGCCGGCTCCGGTGAGGCGAACTATCGCCAGGGAGCGCCGCTGATGCTACTCGTGTCTTGAAGGGCACCTCCAACGAGACTGCCCGCACCAGCGGCCCTGTCCGCATTGCCGGGTTGGTCACCATGCAGTTTTGTGCCTAAGTGCGAACGGCGTCTCCTCTCGGGGCTCTGCCCGACCCTCTACCCCCACGGGCGGGGGCGCTCAGCCACGCCCTCTGACGGGCGACGCTCGGCGCTCGCCCGCCGGACACCGGGCCCCTAGGTTTGAAAGGGGTCCCTCCTCCGACCAGTCGGGGGGTAATTACCCCAAGGGCGGGGGTGTCATCACCCCCCCTAAGCGTGTGGAGAGGAACTTCACGGCCCCTCAGCAGTCCGCTAGACCCTTCTCACCCCCGTTAGCTGAGTGACCCTGACTGGTGTACCACCTTTACCCCTTTGATGGAGGCAGCCCTAGCTAGCTGCCGCCTTAGCTCCCACCACGGCCGCCTCCGCTGAGCCTTTGAGCCGTCAACAGTCCACTTGTCAAACTGTTCTATTGCCGACGGTCTCAGTGAAGGCGTACAACCCGAGTGGCGACTGTTAGCGGTTTGCGCTCTATGGGATTCGGGTTCACGCGGTGTGACCTCCACTTGGTGGTGGGAAGATTAGGGCTCCCCTGGAGCGTTGAATCACGCTGTCAAGGAGTATTAGATTTGGTTTGGGCGAGCACTTGGTTAAAAATTCCTTAAATTCAAAATAAAAATGCTTTGGGTTTTCCGCGAAATGTTTCATAGGTGTAGCGGTTGTGAGTAAAACGGTGAATTTAATATACTCCTTGAATACGAGTGCATATGTTTTGTAAAGATATTTGATCATTATGTTTGCTTTGTTGAAAAGAAAATTGAAATTGAGTAACACTATTTGTGCCGAAGGAAATAAAAAACAATCCTCTTTTTGTTTTCACATTTTGTTGGCATTGTCGAAGATATTTATTTGGAAGGAGAAATAGGGCTGTCTCTTACGTTTATCGTTTTGTTTAATTTGTCAGTTTGACCTATATGCATGGGTGATTAATTTGAGCATAGGACTACTTGTCTAAAAGGCTAGCTAGTTTGGAGATTATCAGATTGAAATCAGCTGCCGCCCTATTTCAGTAAATAATTATATGGTGGATGGCTTGGTTATGCCTACTTGTTTGAAAATTCATACTAGGGACTATCTGTGCGTTTCGTTTGGCTCTCCACAGACGACGTTCATGTGGAATTTGCGGGTGCTCTCTGCACTGAAGCTTAGGAGGCCACGCTGAGCCGCTTCGTGTCGCGTCGCTGTTTGACCTGATCCGGTCGGATTGCGGAACGAATCATAGGGGCGCAGATAGGTGTTTGAAAGAGGTCGTCCAATTTCTGTCCAGCAACAGGACTTATTTAGGTGCTGCGATGTCCAGGAAGGGCATTCAGTGGAGGTTCGACCCTCCGGCTTGCCCACATTGGAGCGGTCTTATGAGGCGGTGGTTAAGGTTGCAAGATCTGATGGGGTGCCTAGGGTGGCCGAGGTTTGGTTGGAGATTCGGTCTTGCAACGTGCCGTCGCGACCCTGTCCCGTTTGCCGGTTTGCTCGCGGATATAAGTCCTTATGTCGGGGACGGGGGTTAGTTCGCGACAAACGCTAATTTCAAGAATTGAAGCCAGAGGGCGCTCGGCGCGGTGCATTCGTACCGGTTTGACGTTCATGCGAGCGCAGTTGGTTGCTACCGGCGGCTGGGTCTATTCGAACGGTTGCTAGAATACGGTGCTGTCGAGAGCACGTCGTGAAGTCGCCCGGGAAACCTCCATTTTGAGAGTCGGGTTTGTTAGCAAATTGTTGCCACGACGAGGGTAACAGGGTAACAAATTGTTAGGAAGTGAACATTGATTGCGATCAACGTCTGAAATGTTCTAGAAATAATTGTTGCTACGCAAAACGGAAGTGACCTTTGATCCGAACATTCGGTATTCGTGTTGTGTGTTACGCTTTATAATAAACGAGTGTTGGTGGCGACTGGAAATTAGTTAATTGTACGGTATAGTTAATAGACCGACAGAGTGAAGAAGAAAGAAAGTGACTGTGGGTAACGCCGCTGAAGATTACCACAATTTGGAGCGGTGCCGAGGTCCGGGCTGTTGCCAACTTCAACAGTCCAGTCAGGTCTATCACAACCAACACCACAAAAACACCACTATACTCAACACATACACACCTCCGGCCTGACCGAGCCCTGAGACAGCAGTCGCCTCATATACAGGTAAGTAATCTCTATTTGACCAGTCTCCCCATTAAATTGTAGTAGGATAAAACATTTTCCATATAGCTTAGTATTATAGGAAATTCTTCCATATAGCCACTCGGGCTCGAACCTGCGGCTGCTCGTTGAATTTTTCGCTCATGGGCCCCGGGAGATTCGACATTTGCAGGGGCAGCTGTAGGCCGTAACAGTGGTGATGCAGCTCAGTATTATATAAGCCGAAAAGGATTTTATTCATTTAATGTGCAAGTTAACCCAATGCAGTTCTTTGCCAGGTGGTATATTACTCATATACATATGTACTTATTTTACCTACATACATAACTGTACTTACATATTTTTCATTTTTAATGCAGGTAGTTTGCGATGTTTAACTATATATCAGAGACTTTGTTGCCAGATGGCGAGGCAGTACCCATGATTCCCGTGTCTTTAATGAATCCACTTTTAAAGAGCGCTTTGAAAGAAGAGAGAAGAGGGAGACTCTTAGGAGATTGAGGCTACAGATTAGAGCCATATCTATTTACACCTATACTAAGAGGTCAAAATGAGCGTGAAGAAAGATATAATCGAGCACAAATTGCCACTCTGAACTGTGTTGAAAGTTGCTTTGGTGTGTGGAAGCAGCGGTGTCAGTCTATTTTATGGTATGACAGTAAGACTTGAAAAATGTGAGACCTACAATCGTGACTCTTGCAGTGTTGCACAATATTGCAATAGGACAAGATTCAGTACCAGGTAATTTGCACACAAATAATTTTAATCATTCATGAATATAATATTTTTTTACATAATAATATTTATAATATAATTTTCAGATCATGATGACGTACTCAATGCAATTGTGGATGACTTTTATATTTTCTTCCAGGTTTCTTAGAAGGTGTAAACAGTGGTTTTGTTGGTAAGCCAGTCGCTACAACCTGCAGCAATGAAAACCGTTAAAAGAAACTTGTTTACATTAACTTAATCTTAAATATTTCATCATATAAAATTCAAGTTTAAATAGATCATTTCATTTTATTCAAGTAAAACTTTTATCCCTAAACTTTACAATCCACATACTGGGAGATAGCTGCTTCCATGGCTTCAACAATATCAGAATTACAAATCAAGTTACGGGTTTGATTTCCAGTTTGGCACGTATTTACTTAATTTACAACTTTTCACATATTTACCTCTTGTGTATTTTGGACGTCCTGAAGTATTTCTACTGTGACAACCTTTACTGTAATCATTGTGTAAAATAAGATAAAATTAAAATTAGATATGAAAAATATAAAAATTACTTGCTATCTCAATACATTATTAATGCTTACAATATCTGAAGTCTTGTTTTCAATGTTGACAAGTTTAATTATCTCATCCACTTTGATCTCATTTTGCGATGGCTCCCCAATCTACAAACAATGCAATAAATAATACAATTACTAATGAACTATATTATGTAAGCATGAATTTTTTTTGATAACAATATCATTAAGTAAACTTTAATAGGTATTTAGGCAGAAAAGGAACAACAATGTTTATCAGATGAAAGTTTGCACTAGTAGAGATAAAATTTGCAACTTTTAACTTAGGTTCTTGATTTCATAATACCAGATTTATTTCATCAGAATCAAATTCATTTGTGTCAATGACAAATTCGTTAGGGAGTAATGAACAGATATCATCTGCATTTTCGGGGTTTGTTGTTGGAGGTGGACCACCACCAGTCTGGAGAAGATTCTTACGTTCAACAGACTTAATTTTCTTTTTTGTCATTTTAATAATGCTCCATTGGGATTTTATTTGTGGAAGGGTCCGAGTGCCACCTTTGCACATACTGTTGAAACTGGAAAAAAAATATAACAATGTACATAAATGTTTAACATTTTAATATTCAAAATGGGCTAATTTTAATGCAGGCAATCCTGAGAACTTGGTTACACTTTCTCATATATCAACCCGTCTAATCCTATGTTCTATGAACTATGTGGACTGCCCACTGTTACTTAAGTTTTCAACTTAAGTCTGAACCTGTGTCAGCAACTTTATTCTTCAATAAGTTTCATCATAATGAATCCTATTGGATAGGGAGGCTCCTGTCATAGCTCTTCCCGAAGACTGTTAAGTAACTTTAAACTTATATGTATTAGGCTAACTAGAGACAAAGTGACATGCTTCTGTTGTATAGTAATGTAACTGAACGTATATAGAATATCATTGCGTTGAAAACTCGTCTTCAAACACTTCACACATTGATAGACAAAAATAGGTCTGCATAATAAATCCACCTATGCTGCTTTATTGAGTTCGTATTTGTATCAGTATTTTTATTTTCAATCACTAATACACGCTCTCTTACCAAATATTCTTTTCTATTATCTATTATTATTCTATTAAAAGGATATTATTATAACAACACAGTGAACTAACTATTGTGCACTAAGCACCTATGAAGAAAATTACTTCAGTTACGTACTAACCTTATCTTCCTCCAGCCAAATTTCGCTTCTTTGGCGCTTTTTACTTGTACTGTTTTCCATTACTATTGAGTAAAAAATATAACTCAAATCAATTTCTTCTTCTTCTTCTTCTTTACTTTTTGGCTTCTCTTAAAAGAATTCTGCCAATGTCAAGTCAGTCATGGGAGTGACAACAAGGTAAATAAAATCTTTTTTTAATTATAATTTTTTTTAATTTTTTTTTTGTGATTGGCTTCTAGTCTACAACAAAAGACAACACAAACATTTATAATTCTACCACCAACAATGATTAGTTTTATGTTACAACTTAATACTATTAGTATAAATAAAATCACATAAAATATGAACAAATGAGGAGAACACGAGAGACAGCAGACAGGTAGAATTAGTAGGACGAAGGATGTTTTGAGGAAGGATATCATACAAGGAGAACTTGAGTCGAGGACATTCGAAAAATATGTGATCGGTTGAACCTTCATCAAGACCACATTCACATAAAGAGTTATCCCTTATCCTTAATTTGGCTAGGTGTACCGGTGTGCAAGAATGACCAAAGCGAAGACGGCAAATGGTTGATGTAGTAAATTTGTTAGCTTCACCATAATTGAAAAACCAAGATTTGTATGGGATTGTGTCTTGAACACGAGCGTAGTGTTTACATTTTATGGTTTTAGTTTGGTCCCAGAGACCATGCCAAGATGCCATGAAGTCAGATCCTGCTAGTGGAAGCAAGTCATGGGGAAAATTTGATACTGAGAGAGGATACCTGTTCGTGTTGCTTTCTTAGCCAAGAAATCAGCACACTCATTACCACGCATCCCAGAATGGCCTGGAATCCAAGCCAAAACAACTTTTAGGTCTTTTTTGTGACAATTATATAATGCTTTTTTTAATAAAGAGGATAGGGAAAAGATTTGATTTAGAGTGGAAGGAGCTGGAGATAATAGTTTGGAGACAGCTAAGAGAGTCAGAGAGAATTAAGGTATATTCCAGGTTGTGAGATTCGGCATATAGAATTGCCTCTAAGATGGCAATAGATTCACCTGTGAAAATTTATGATTCAGGTGTGCACTTAAAATTTAATATTATTCTATATTTAGGGATTCAAACTGCAGAACCTACACAATCTTTGTTAGAAGTTTTTGAAGCATCTATGTACATAATGATCCAGTCTTTCCAATTTTCTGAGATGATTTTCTTTAATTTGCTGTTAGGATCAATGGTTTTCTTGTCAAGTCCAAAGTCAAGGATAACGTTTGGATTGAAAACTAGTGCTTCGTAGGGAGTGGAGAAAAGTAAATTTTTGCTATTTTGGAAGATTGGAGATTAAATGTTTACAAACTTTATATAGCTTTTTAAAAGACATGGTATATCTTTATGTCGCCAGTATGGAGAAATTGAAATTTGTTGGTGAAGTGAATTTAGTATATGGAACAACGGATGGTTATGAAGAAAACACTTTTTGAACCAGAATTTGTCAGCTAGGTACTGCCTGCGAAGAATGACGTTAAGATTTTTTTCGCATTTTGAAGCTATGTAGGATATGTGGGGAATTCCAGACAATTTGCTATCTAGCATAACACCGAGGAATTTCACATGGCTCACATTGGGAATCAATGAGTCTCCAATAGAGCTTGACACTTCTGGGATGAGTCTTCGCCTCGAAAATACCACGATTTTACTTTTTGGGGGGGAGATGGATAAACCATGTTCTGTAAGCCATTCTTGGAAGTAACATCCGCACGAGATAATCGAGAAGAGGCGTCAGGTAAAGAATGGTCAGTAACAAAAAGAGCCAAATCGTCAGCATATTGGAGTATGTTGGACAGACAGTTTACGGATCTATCTAGGTCGTGGGTATATAGGTTATACAGAAGGGGACTCTGGCATGAAATTACCCTCTACGCGCACTAGAACATGTCTTCCTGAATAAAGGTTTGACACAAAGTTCGTTATCCTCACAGGGATGCTCAGTTGATGCATCTTATGCCTGAGCAGCGGAAGTATAACATTATCGTAAGCTGCGCAAACATCCAAGAAGACACCTACAAGGAAGTTCTTTTGGGAAAATGCAAGTGTGACATTAGAAATCAAAGGGCTGTCAGAGGTACTCAAACCCTTTCTAAAACCAAACTGGCTTTTAGGCAAGATGCCTCTATTTTCTAGTAACCACTCTAGGCGGTTTTTGACGAGGTGCTCCATTATCTTTGATAGAGTGGATAAAATGGCTATTGGACGGTAACTAGTGGCTGTAGAGGGGTCTTTTCCAGTTTTAAGGATAGGTATTATAATATGGGTTTTCCAGTCATCAGGAACTGCCCCTGTTGAATATATACAGTTGATTATGTCTAGGAAATATTTTTTGGATGTGGGGCCCATGTGAGTTAAAAGAGAGTACGGGATCCCATCGATACCTGGAGAGTAGTCCTTCAGATGGTTCAACACCAACTGAAGCTCTGTGAGGGAGAAGGTATCATTCATAGATTCATAAAAAAGATGGCAAGTTGGGGAGGTTACTGGGAATATCTTTTCTAAGGAAGGGACCCATGGAGGAGACAAGCTGCTACAGAAGTTGTCTATCCAAAGTGAGGGGTCAGGATTATTTATTTGGCTATCATTAAGAGAACCACGAAATCGCTTTATGTTTTTCCAAACAAGGGAAGCTGGAGAGCGAGGTGACAGACTCTCACAGAATAAAAACCATGCTTTTTTCTTCTTCTCCGAGAATGTTTGTTTGGCTTGAGCGGCTATTTTTTTATAATTTATAAAGTTATCCATGGACATATTTGCAGAGTACTGTTGTTCAGCATCTTTGCGTTTTTTAACAATAGAAGAGCACTCTGCATCCCACTAAGGAGGAGAGGAAATTTTGTTAATGGAGCTATTTTTAAGGGGGATAGATTTTGTAGCAGATTCATTTAAAAGGGAGATAAAGTCAGAGTAGGCATGTTGTAAGTTAATGTGAGACACTAGAGGGAGAGAATGAGCTTTAGTTTCTATATCAGAAAGATATACAGCCCAGTTGGCTTTGGACACATTAAACTTCAAGATGCATGATTTATTCCTAGTGGGAAGGCTTCTACTGGACAAAGACAAAAGGATGGGGAAGTGGTCACTACCAAAGGTGGACGATAGAGTGTTCCAATTGATACTTGCAGCTAAATTAGCAGAGCAGAGGGATATACCTACAACAGAATTAGGACTTTGGGAAGGGTACACCATGCGGGTGGGAGACCCATTATTCAAAATGCAAAGGTTAAACTGATTAAAGACGTCTATTAAAAGATAGGAGAAAGAATCATTTTTATGAGAACCCCACAGTACATTGTGATTATTGAAGTCCCCAATTACAATAAAAGGAGGAGATATGCTAGACAGGATTAACTTAAGCTCTGGGATACAGACAGGAGTAGGATTGGAAATATATATTGACACAATTGTGATGTCCATTACTTTTACAGCTGTTGCATTAATATTCTCTTGCAGAGGTGGAAGGCGGATTGAGCAAGAGGTAAGATTTCTATTTAGATGAATCATAGTGCCACCGTAGCCATCGCTGCGGTCATCACGGATACACGAAAAACCAGGGATTCTGAATCTGAAACCAAGTCTCAGCCAGGTTTCCGCAATAGCAATGACTGAGGGGTTATGAGCATTTATCAAATTAGTTAGTTCAGATTTCTTGTTCTTGATGCTCCGACAGTTCCACTGGAGGATGTGGAGGCGATTGAATTTTATAAATTTTTTGGAAGAGCATGTCAAGTTTATTTCTCACGTTAAACGGTAGGTGTATGTCGTCAAATTTGCCAATTATATCAGAGATGGAGGACACAAGGTTTTGAGCTTGAAGAGCATGACCATCTGGAAGGGAAGAGGTAGGGGTTCTTACAATATTGTTGTGTGCTGCCTTATCATAGCCTACCGAATTTGGATCAGATCTAGTTGGGTTAATTCTGAAAACAGTCTTTCTATAACATTGAGAAGCATGAGGAGCAGGGTGAATACTTGATAACTGTTGTGATGAAGTGGGTGGGCAAGGAATCCCTAAAGATGCAGCTACATCAGCGTAAGGTCTTCTTACTTACTTACTTACTTATCTTCACGCACAATCCCTGACGGGGTAGCCAGAGAGAACAGATCGCCAAGTGTCACGATCCTTACATACCTCTTTCGCTTCTTTCAGATTCATTATCTTCTTCATACATGCACGTCTAGGTATCCGAGTACTCTTGACCCTACAATCTTCAAGCAATTTGCTCACATGGTCTTCGAAAGTTAGTCTCGGTCTACCTCGACACCTTTTAATATTAACTTTCGCGCTATATATTTTCTTCACCATTCGGTCTTCACTCATTCGCTCAACGTGCCCAAACCACCGAAGCACGCCCTTATCAATTATTGTGATAAGGTCATCTTTCAAACCTGCCATATTGCAAATCTCTTCGTTTCGCTTTCGGTCGGCCATGGTAACGCCGCACATTTTACGAAGAGATCGCATCTCCACTGCATTCAACTTGCTTTTATGCTTCTTCTGGCATACCCAGGTTTCGCTGCCATATAACAAAGTCGGTACCAACACTGCGTTATGTATTGCAAGGCGTGCACTCTTCACTACGCCTTGCCTTTTGACTAACGCAGTCAGGGCACCATTGACTTTGTTCCCAGCAGCGACACGCCTGTCCACATCTAAATCACATCTTCCATCCCGGCTAAAAGCACTCCCCAAGTATACAATTTCATTTACTTGTTCTAGACATTCCTGATTTACCCATATTTCACACTTCGTTCTCTCTTCGTCCCTTTCAAATACCAGAACCTTAGTTTTATTAGCGTTCAAACGGAGACCTTTAATTTCACATTCCTCTTTCATACACGTGACTAATGACTGCAGTTCTGCCTCTGATGGTGCAATAAGCACTGCATCATCAGCATACAGCAGACAATTTACTTTTATGTCACCCAATTTCACACCCAAACAGCTATCTTTCAGCTTTTGTAAACAGCTGTCGAGATAAAGTATGAACAGCCAGGAAGACATGACACAACCCTGTTTTACGCCCGTTTGGACGCTAAACATGGATGACAGGTCATGCCCTACCCGCACACAGGCTTTACAGTCACAGTAAAGAGACTGCACAGCCCTTAGCAATCGGCCATCCACACCATACCCCGGCAACAGTTCCCACATTTTCTTCCTTACAACCTTATCAAATGCTTTCTCAAGATCCACAAAAGCACCGAAAATCTTCTGGTTAGCAACCAGAAGCTTTTCCGTGATCATACGAAGAGAAAACATTTGATCCGTGCATCCTCTTCCAGGTCTAGATCCGCATTGTGCCTCCCATAGAAATCTTTCCGATTTCTCTTGCATCCTACGTGTCAAAACCTTCGAGTAAACTTTACTTGCTAAACTGGTCAAGCTGATCGCCCGATAGCACCCGCAGTCAAAATGTGAACCTTTACCTTTATATAAAGGCACAATGACTGCGGATCGCCAATCATCCGGGACATCCCCCGTCCGCCAGCACTAATTGCACAACAGATGAAAGCTGTCCCAGACGCGAGACCCACCATACTTGACCATTTCAGCAGTAACTCTGTCTAGTCCCGCAGCCTTACCACATTTCAAACTTCGAATCGCACGTTCAATCTCTTTCATACTGATGACCACAGTGTCATCGGGGTCCGGGTCTGGCGTACCAGTCACGGCGTCATCCCCGGATCCCTCACTAAGATCATCACACGCATACATTTCTCTATAAAATTCGCTCCATCGCTGCATGACGTCCGATTTTTCTGAGAGGACGTCATTAGTTCTCGAAAGCACTTTGTTCATTCTTAAGGCCGTCGCACCACTTCGGGTCCTTCCAACCTCTTTCCAGAAGAGTTTGGAGTTCTCCTTAAAGTTGTGTGACAACCTTTCATCCGCTTCCATTCTACACCTTTCACGCACTTCCTCAATCAATGCTTTCGTGTGAACTTTCTGCAGCTTATATCTTTCTTTCATCTTCTCTCTCATATCCTTATCATTACTAGAGGCCAAGTAGTCTAACCATGCTTTCTTCTTCTTCTTTACAGCTTCTTTCACTTCATTATTCCACCATGAATCTCTTCTTTTACTACTGCCTCTTTTTATTGTTCCACACACTTCTTACGCTGCACTTACCATTCCATCCCTAAGGTTCTGCCATGTTCTTTCTACACATTCGTTTCTGCCATCGATGGTGTCAAGCTTTTCGGCTACCCTCGCATGATATTTGTCCCTAGTATCCGCTTCCTGAAGCTTCCAGCTTCGGATGCGACAGACCGACTGTGGTTCTGTCACTGTCGTCCGGTAGCGCCAACCCGCGAACAGACCCCTAAATCTAGTAATCACTAGATAGTGATCCGTTCCCAGGTCAGCACCCCTGAACACTCGCGTATCCATAACCTGTTTTCGCAGTCGGTCATCCACCAGGAACAAATCGATCATACTTCTCTCATTCTTTCTTTCTCTAGTATACATATGGATTTTCTTGTGATTAAACATAGTGTTTGTCACAAGAAGACCCTTTTCCTTGCATACCGCCAGTTTAAGCTTGCCAGCATCATTAACCCTTTTATCGCCAAACTTTCCAAGTACCGACTCGTACCCTGGTCGAGCGGTACCAACCCATCCATTCAAATCACCACATACAACAATTCTTTCGTTCCCCTAGCCAAATCTAGAACTTCTCTTACATTCTCCCAAAACTCCTCCAGCTCAGCCCTGGACGACGAAGCTACCGGCGCATAAACAGCCAAAAGGAATAACTTCGTCAGTCCCAATTTAAAGCGAACCCAGAGAAGTCTTGAGTTCACAAACTTATATTCAGTCATAACATCGACCAACCGAGAAGACAGCAGCACCCCCACTCCCTGGCAGGCGTTCTCGCTCTCCGGGACTCCGGACCATAGAGCAAACGCCCCGCCGGGGAGCTCTTCAGTACCACTGCCCTTCCGTTTGGTCTCCGACATACACACGACATCTAATTCTCTTTCTTTCATTATTTCGATCAACTCATTCGTCTTATCTCTCATGCCTCCTCTAACATTCCACGTGCCAACTCTGCACTCTGTCCTTCACCTTCCGCCGTGTCGGGCTGTGCGTGACGGGTGGCGGTCCCCATCGCCGCTTTGCGCGCCTCATTCCACACCAACGGGGACGAGCTGGTGTGCGTCGCCTTGGGGGGACGCCCTAACCCTCGTTGACATGGGTGCGCAGCTGAGTAGAATTGCAGCCCTGAAAAGGGCTGGCAGGGGTCGCGACGAGCACGCTTCTACAATGACCCCCAGTAAGGTCTTCTAACTGCAGGAAATCGAGCAGATGCCTCTAAATATGAAATATTTTCTTGGGACATGACCAGTTTAATGCCTTTTTGTCTAGTATGTTCAGGGCAACTTTAATCAGTTGCCAAGTGATTAACAGAGCAGAACAGGCATGTTGGGATATCTGTAAGGCAATTATCTTCAGTGTGTTCTTTTGAGCATTTGAAACAGCGTGGCTTTGATCTGCACTGAGCCTTTACAGGTCCAAAGCGACAACACTTCAGACACTGTATGGAAGGGAGTATATAGGTTTCGACAGGAATTGAGGTGTAAAAGCAGTATAAGTGAGAAGGAAGCTCTTGGCCTGAAAATGTAAGGACAACGGTTTGGGTGTCCACCCACTCAATATCATCGCCTTTCTTTACTTTTCGGTGTAATCTCCTAGCCTTTATAATTTCTCCTCTACCTGGGGGAAGTTCCGACTCACACACCAACTCCTCCATGGAAATATCGGTTGGTATGCGGTGGTTCCGAATCCACCCCGTCAACGTCTATCGTGTTAGTTAAGAATACATAAATTGATTAACTATCGCTACTTACCAACAAATAAGTAATGAACAACACAACACAAATTTATATAATAAAAAACACAGAAGACGGCAAAAATATTAACGAATCTCAACACAAAAATATATCCGAAAATCGCTGAAACACGTGTGACTACCAATCACTCTGACAGCAGAATCCCCAAATCAATTTCTTGAATCGATTAAACGTAGTGATTATATTCTCTTTGACTATTATTTTGAATATACTCTTCTTAGTTTGTGTTTCGAAATCATAATTGACAGTTCAATTACGAAAAGAAAAAAATACAATAAAATTATTCACGAAATCTGCAAAATTTTCAACAAGTAAACTTTTCTAAAGTTTCATTTTGTCAAACCTAGCATTTTCAATGATTCATTACTTTTTTTGCCGTGAAAATACATATTTCACATATTATATAACACGGTTCAGAAATGCGACCAACAGTTTAGTTCTCTTGATTAGGCAACGAATGCAATTCTGGATTGGCTCCAAATTGCGTCCTCAACATTAACGTAAGAGGTATAATGCTCGTAGTTAAAGTAATTTAGTCTTACGTATAAAGTAGGAAGAAATAAGTAGGGAAGAATACTTGAAACAATAAATATTTATTAAAGTAGCATAGCATAAATGGAAATTTTGCGGTCTTTTATGTTAAAAATTTGAAGACCAAAAAATGTGGTATTAGCACAGTATGACGTATAATTATTAATCATAGTATTGCGCACAATATCGTAAACTTTCATAGTATTTTAGGGTTACGTACCCAAAGGGTAACCAACGGGACCCTATTACTAAGCCTCAGCTGTCCTTCCGTCAGTCCGTTTGTCCGTCCGTCTATCTGTCGTCAGCAGGCTGTATCTCATGATCCGTAATAGTCGGAGACTAGAAATTTTCACAGAATGTGTATTTCTATTGCCGCTATATCAACAAACATTAAAAATTAAAATAAATTAAAAATTAAAAGGGGCTCCCCCTACTAGTTTTTTTTTTAAATCTTACACAATAACGATTTAGGAACTTTGATTTTTGCAACGATGATTTTGTTCCGAATCGTGTATCTTCGTTCTTCGAAAGTGAAGAAAAAGGTTCGAGTAGCAACCTTGTCCTCTTAAGCAGAATGTAGATCAACCTCCAACATTTGTAGTGATATCCTGGCATCCTGATGAAATATTCTATATAGGTACATCGTTGTTTGGTTCTATTATTTGCGCATAGCTTCAAAAATAAGTGATGGTTTTAATTAAATCAATCCTGGAAATCTGTAATTTATGAATGAAAGAGTCAAATGTAAGTCTAGCACAAAGGCTCTAAAGATCAAATTTTGATACAGACATTTTTTTTATAGGATAACGGTGACAAACGAGCACACAGTCCACTTGATGGTAAGTGGTTGCTGCGGCCCATAGACATCTACATTAATCCTCTATTACAAATCAAAATGTAGATGCGTTGTCACCCGTGAGGACTAAGATGGAATGCCTCATTTCCAGTAAAAAGGGCCTCCGGCCACCTGCACTCACCAAGCGAAACGCAGAGGTAAACCTCTACTTCACGCTGGTTTTCTGTGAGGTCGTGGTACCACCCCGGTTCGAGCCAGCCCATCCGTGCGACAGCAAAAGCTGCCGCGTGGCTCTACCACTGTTAAAACATATTGTGTTATCTGAGTGTGGCCTCAGCAAACTAAAGTGACGAGGCCGGAAGGAAGACATTATTTTTAAAAAGAAGTACGATAAGTATCGTAATATTTGAAGAATCGAAATAATAAACAGTTTAATCACAACTTATGTATTGCACAATATTACATACATTTTTGTACATAAAGTGTTCCGTGTGGTGACAGCTTAAGAGAATCCATCATATGGTTTCATTCCACGAGTGTTGTAGAGGCGACTAAGAAAAATGATAGAAAGTTCTTATAAGTTCCGATAAATGACGGTATAATCAACTCATTTATATCAGATAGAATAGAATAGAATAATTTTATTCAATATACATTACATGTGTAATTCTTATTGAAAGTCATTTTTTACTTTACTACTGGTTCGAAAAAAACCCTCTGTCCTGGGAAGAACCAGCAAGAAACCCAGCGGGATTTTTTTTTAAATTAATTTAACAATATAAATGATTACGAGCTATTTACAAATTTTTTTTAAAAACTGCTTGGAAGCGACCACCTCATTCCCAGGGGTTATTATCAACTATGTATTCATTTATACTATAATAACCCTTTTTATACAGTTTCAGCTTAATAAAACATTTAAACATGGTAATAGAGAGAACCTGTACACTTTCCGGGACCTTGTTGTAATAGCGTATACATTGCCCCAAGGATGAATTACTGACACTGTGGAGTCGAGAAACTGGCATCACTAGTTTGTGTTTCTTCCTAGAGTTTACAGAATACTTCATATCTCTCCTACCCGGGGTACAAATTGGAACACTCCTTTGTGCCCCGGGCTGGAGTTTGCGTATACGTCAGAGAAGACATCTGCTTTCGACGCCTCGGCACTCTTGAATGTACGGACCTGTCCATCCTATGGCTGCGCGTAGACAGCGACGACCATCCCCGCGTCTACGGGTGCCTCTATAGGTTCCATAGCGGTAATGCCGACACAGACCGACTCATCGAACACGTTCAAATGGCTGCAGTCTCCGTGCTACAACAGGTCCCATCCGCAGAGATCGTGATACTCGGTAATTTTAACGCCCACCACGCTGAATGGCTTGGTTCTCGTTTAACCGATTATGCGGGTAGATCTGTCTATGACTTTGCTTTGGCATATGGTCTAACACAACTGGTTACTTCGCCTACGCGGATCCCAGATGTGGAAGACCATGTACCGTCCCTGTTGGACCTTCTGCTGACCTCTCATCCGGACGGATATCAGGTCTCCGTCGATGCCCCTCTGGGTTCTTCGGACCATTGTCTGATCCGGAGTACGGTGCCACTCACGCTTCAATCGCAGTTGCGATCTGCAGCTTGCCGCCGTGTTTGGCACTATAGGTCAGCTGATTGGGACGGGATGCGGTCTTTTTTTGCATCCTACCCTTGGGTGCGGGTTTGCTTCTCGCCAGAAGATCCCAGCATTGTTGCCGATTCTGTTGCTGATGTGGTACTTCAGGGTATGGAACTTTTTATTCCATCCTCTGTGGTGCCCATCGGAGGCAGATCCCAGCCATGGTTTGGTCGCTCCCGTAAAATAGCATCACGCTATAAGCAGGAGTGCTACCGGGCCTGGGCTGACGCATCAACGTCTCGGTATGTAAACACCAACGCACTTAAAAAGAAGTATAATTCCGCCTCCAGGTCCTTCAAACCGTCATTGCCAAGGCAAGGTCTGAGCACATCGGCAGAATTGGCGAAAAGCTAGTTCGCCTTCCTTCGGGAACCCGTGCATTCTGGTCTCTCGCCAAGGCTATCCAAGGGAACTTCTGTCAGCCATCTCTTCCATCTCTGCACAGAGAGGACGATTAACTGGCCCATGCCGCAAAGGAGAAAGCCGATCTGTTGAGCTCTCTTTTTGCGTCCAACTCGACTCTAGATGACGGGGGGAACACACCGCCGACCAACCCGCGATGTGAGTGCTCCATGCCGGATGTGCGGTTTACACAGCGCTCGGTTCGCTTTTTTATATATATAGGATAACAAATGAACACACAGTCCATATGGTAAATGGATGTGTTAGCCCATAGCCATCTACATGAGTCTTCTTAAGATGGTATGATTTGTTTCCAGTAAAATAGGTCTCCGGTTATCTAAACTCACCATACGAAACACAACAGCATTAAGCTGCTATTTTACGTTGGTATTCTGTGAGAGCGTGGTTCTTCCCGGGTCGAGTCAACTACACTAAACCAAAGAATAAATAATACTCGTAGTAATACGTACAGAAGTTACATTTTTGATGTATACTACTTGCCTTACACCTTCATTTATCTAATTAATTATTATTAATTAGATAAATCACACACGCAGGCTAAATTAAACTTTATCGCTGCGCTCGCGGGGCTTTGCCTCTTTTCTCCTTTTGCACGATATTTTGTGGTTACTAAAAGCTTTCATTAAATAAAAAAAATACAGTACTTATTTAATACCTTTTGATTATTAATACATGCAATTTTCCTACAGTTGACACGCCTAAGCGAAAGAAAAATTATGAATGTGAAGTAAATAATCAACCCATGACAGAGTCACAGTCAACACCAGTCCCCTCAACAGTAAACCCAATCGTTAATAAAACAATATGTTATAGAGTTCTAATATTTTCGTACGGACATACACGTATGAGAAATATTCTACAAAATTTGATAGGATCCAACTTCATCGTGTCCACTTTAAGTAAACCTGGTGCAACGACAGACAAACTACTTGAGTCATCTCTTGAACCATGTAAAGACTATAATAAATTCGATTACGTTATGATTGTTTGTGGTAATAATGATAGGGACCCATTAAGACTACAGTCAACCCTATATTTTCATTTGGATAAATTAGCACACACGAATTTGCTACTTTGTAACATAAAAAGAGGTAGGTTCTTAAGTGAGATAAAGCTTTGTGATACATTCCACTACATCTGTTCCCAGTTTAGTCACAGTATATTTATAAACGTGGATTATAAAGTCCCATATGCTTCATTCTTTGTGATACTATGTAGGTTAGTTCTGCGAGACATATTGCATCTAAATTATAAATATAATTATAACCAGTACATCGAGTCTAAGAAAAATATCAAAAACACAGTATCAACTTGCACGCAGCCTAATTTACTGCAACCTAATTTATTATCAGTCGAAGCTCAAACGGAAAATCATTTATTTCGAGACTGATAACTTTACGATACTACACAATAATATACAAGGTATGAGATCAAAAATTTGTGATTTAGAATTGTTAGTAGATTCAAGAAACATTGAAGTTCTTTGTCTAAGTGAAACATTCTTTCGAGATAAAAATGCAGATATACTACAGTTATCAAACTATAAAATGGCCACTTATTTCTCAAGAAAAAATAAATCTCGAGGTGGTGTATGTATTTATGTAAAAAACTCAATCAACTACAAAAAAATTGACTGGATTTCTGAACTAGCTGTTGAAAATTACTTTGAGTGCTGTGGTATAATAATTCCAGAAACAAATTAGTATATATTAGGTATGTACAGAACGCCTAACAGTAATATTAGTCTGTTTATTGAAAAACTTGAGGTATTATTATTTAAACTTACTATCAGATTAAGATCCATGAATAAAAAAATATTTATTCTGGGTGACTTTAATATAGACACTCTAGTCTGTTCCAGCAAAAGCGAGTTATTTAAAAACACTTTGAAAAAATATAATTTGCACCTAACCTTAAATGAACCAACTCGATTAACATCACATTCTGCAACATGCATTGATAACATCATCACAAATAATCGGAAATACAAAGTGGAAATATGGGATTTGGGTATATTAGACCATACAGGCCAAGTCATAAAGATACCGTGTAGTGTAAGTTTCAGAGAAAAATACTGGTACAAAATGAGACGTAAATAAATTATTACATTGAAATATTTTTAAAATACATCTCTCAAATAAAATTTGATGACGTGTATCACTATAAGGATGCAAACGGTGCTTATGAAGAATTTATTCATTTATTTAAACTTGTATTTGATCTTTGTATTCCAACTGAAAAAGTTAAAATATGGTATAAAAAAGATACATCCTGGAAAACCAAAGGTATCATAGTCTCAAGTAAAAGTAAACGTAAAATGTACCTTCAAACAAAATACAGTGGCTCGCAGGAACATAAAATTAAATACGTTCACTGCTGTAAAATCCTAAAGCGAGTAATAAAAGAGTCTAAAAGAATTTCTAATGCCAAATTTATCTCATCTAGTACAAACATAACTAAAGCCACATGGGCATTAATTAAACGACAAACCCAAAGTACAAATATCCTTCAACCTACAATAGACTACATAGTGCAAAACGAAAATGTCATAAAGTCACCTGTAAAACTAGCAAGCACTTTCAACCATTACTATATTAACCAAAACAGTAACACATTAATATCAAACAACTATAAACCACAACACAGTTCTAACTCGAAAAGTATGTTCCTTTATCCAGTAGATAAATGTTGTGAAATAATAAACATAGTTAAAAAATTAAAAAACAAACCCAGCTACGGATATGATAATATACCCATTAATGTAATCACAGAAAGCATACCTTTTATTGCTGACCCGCTTGTACATATCATAAATGTAATGTTGGAAACGGGAGAATTTCCTAATAATTTAAAAAAAGCTCTCATAAAACCACTATATAAAAAAGGATCGCAGCACGACATAAATAATTATAGACCAATTGCACTGTTACCAAGTTTTTCGAAAATATTTGAAAAAGTAATATATATTAGAATCACAAAATTTTTGGAAATTAATAATATTTTAAATGTAAACCAATACGGATTTCAAAAGAATAAAACTACATCTCTGGCAATATATAAATTATTTAATAACATTTGGCATAAAATCAATGAAAAAAACAAATGTTCTGCTCTTTTCATTGATATGTCAAAAGCATTTGACTGTGTAAAATATGATATTCTGTTAAATAAATTAGAAGGCATAGGAATAAAAGGACTAGCACTTAAATTAATAGAAAATTATTTAAATAATAGAATGCAAGCAACAGTTATAGAGATATATAATGAAACTACAAAAATGGTGGAGGTAATTAAATCTGAATTTGAAAATGTAATACTGGGTGTACCCCAAGGCAGCATATTGGGGCCCTCTTTATTCCTATTATATATTAACGAGCTCCCAAACATAATTACCCACCTATGCGTAATGTATGTCGATGATGCAACTATATTTATTGCTAATGATGACTCAAATAATATTGATTATGAAAAGGAAATAAACAAAACATTGATAACAGTTACTGATTGGTTGCAGTCAATAAACTTGAAAGTAAACCTATCAAAAACCAAACTTATACAATTTAGAAATTACAAAAGTATACCTGCCAAACTAAATATAACCGTGACTGATATAGCTGTCGAAGAAGTAAAGAGCATAAATTTTCTAGGAATCGAAATAGATCAACATCTAAACTGGAAGGCACATATTGAAAAAATAAATAAAAAGATATCCAGTGCATGTTACGCATTGTCCATCCTGGCAGAGACTACAAATGTAAGTGTCACTAGAAATGCCTATTTTGGAAGCGTTTATCAACTCCTAACTTACGGTATCATATACTGGGGAAACTCAACAAATGTACAATCCACATCGTTCTCCAGAAAAAATGTATTAGAACAATATATAATATGCATAGTACCGAATCGTTAAGAGATATTTTCAGAACGAAGGGTTTCCTAACATTGACTGGAATCTTTATCCTGGAATTATGCCTATTTGTAAAAAACAACATGCAATATTTTAATTTGAAATCTGATTTAAAGAAAAACCATCGCGAAAAATATAAATATGATATAAACTTACCTATTATTAGAAATATGATCTATTATAAAAGTACCTATATTACTGCTATCCGTGTATACAATCAGTTACCACTAGCTATTAAGCAATTAAATGGAAATATGTTCAAAACAAAATTAAGGAAATTGTTAATTGAAAATGTTTTTTACAATCTCAATGAGTATTTTAGTAAAAGTAATATTAGTAAGTAGTTAATTTTAAATTTATTTTTCATTGTTGCATATCCGACATGGGTAGACTGTTGAGACTAAAACTATATGTTTTTCTATTAAGATCATATTGTACACAGTTATGCAATAAATGTATCTTTATCTTTATCTTTATCTTTATTTATTTAATTTACAACTGCTATACTTTAACATAATGTCTTAAATTTTCATACGGTCTCTAAACTAACGGCTATTAAATTTAAGAGTGGAAAAAACTCTAAATCTAACGTATATGTTCACGCCCTTAGTTGCCCCGACAAAAGTCGACTGTATTAGGGCCCATGAGTAACACCTTCGACGGGCAACAGAGGGCGGGGCCCAAGTGGCCTATGGAGACATATTATATATGGCTGCTAAGCAAACAAAAACTTACCGATTTCTGGAGGTAGGGTTGACCACAGGGTACTAGTCAGGTGGTAAGTGAGGTGTATGTAAGTATTGTGTGAAAGTGTGTATAAATGTCAACTGACTTAACCGATGTAGTCGGACAGCAGATCCACAGGCGCTGCTTTTATCCAAATATGCGATCCCTTCAGTGGGCGTTCACCAATTGAAACTTTCTACTTTTATTTCACTATATGAGTTTATCAATTTTATTATACATTTAATTAACTTCAAATTTAATTAGCAACAAATCATCATTGAGTACAAACGCGATCTCTTCTCGAGTCACAAAGTTCAGCGTTCCACACGACAAACCAAATTCCTTCTCACGATATTAAAATGCCACAAAGCAACTCGTCGACGCAAATTAATGTCAATCTAAGTTAAATTAATAACTCAAAACTCAAGAATCAGCCTCGTTGACACGTAAAACGAACGAAAATAGACAACACAATGAGAGGCACTTAACGCGACGTTACAATTCAATATTAACTTCCCAAAACAATTAACCGACAGGCCGTCGCACGACAACCTTCCAGACAGAGTCTTATCGATTCGGCGTACGCGCACAATTAACCACACGGGCCGCGCCCAACCAACCAACTGTCGCAAACAATACTATATTTCGCCCACGCGTCAAGCGACCGAGCGGTGACCGGAGAGACGCGCGCGAGGGGTGCCAGGCTGTGACTGGTACCATCGAATGAACGCGCCGCACGCGCGTATTGATGCAAGTTTTAAAAATATTACCATTAGGCCTAAACAGTATAATTATATGTAAATTTATACTCAGTGGGAAAACATTGACATGGGGTTATAAAATTAATATTCGTTAATAATTTTCGTAAATTATTAACTGGTTTTATCATTATAATGTTTTCAAAGTTGTAAATGAACTATTTTCTATTATATGAATATAAATTACATTATAATATAAAAAACTATTTATCGTACAACTAAATATACTAAACAATAAACAAAAACAATTTTAAAGTATCTACAAAAACTTTATACCATAAACAGTATTAAAAAACTTAATTATACTCGCGACAAACTAAGAAGCCCAATTTGACAGCTATAAAAATACTTTGCGTAGTGATGGGAAAAAAATTGGTTGCTTTAAAAACCGATTCTCGAGACATATCGATTATTTAGAGTTTGTAATGGATAATTTATCTACATCGTTTAAAATTGATTCTCAAGGCATATCGTTTTAATAAATGTACGAGTTTCTAATATTTAAAAGTTATTACATAAATCCAAACTAAGTTTAAATTTGGGCCAGTTTCAAAGCCAAGACGTAAACTAAAATCCGACACACATTGTATATTATGTAGGCACGCCACTGATATGCACCAGTACGAAGCCGAGGCGGGTCGCTAGTCAAGAATAAAATTAACAATAAATAAATAAATTCACTGAATTCGTAACATTTTTATTCTCAATTCTTATCTTAATGCCAACAAATAAATTTTTTATAAAACCTTCCCCGGCAGATCCAGCATGACAAATAATGAGGCGTCCACCCTTTCCCATTTGATCTTTTGAGCTGGATGCTTGCGTCTCATAAGTCCAAGATTATGGCATAGTAACCATGTCTCATCAATAAATATATCCTTCTCCCAGTTGGTTATTTTATTAACTTCTCTTAAGGAGGATACTCTTTGTAGTATTATGTCATACCATTCCATCAATATTTTCGTTTGTCGGTTTTTTTGTATGATAACCCAATATTTTTTAGAACTGTTTTATAGATGTTGCACTACCATCATATCAGTTTGCAGTTTTAAGGGACACAAGTAATTTACTTACGGTGGGGCATTTATGTCTGGTGTAGTAGCCGTAAACCCATGTTTACGGCTACTATACAAGACAATCCCATGATCTAATAGTATCAGCATCAAAATTATCTATACCTGTCACAGGTTTTTGTTTTTTTTTTATAATAATAATAATAATAATAATAATATATTTATTTGCTTAAACATGGTATGAAAAGGTTTTACAAATAATATACAATTGAGCAACATGTTTTGCTACAGTTACATATAGCATGCAAAAGTTTTGTTTTGTACATTAAGGGTTATGATTAAAAAAGTCTATAATGCTGTAGAAATTATTCTTAGTTAGGTATTCTTGTAATTTAGATTTAAATAATTTAGTATTTAATATTTTTAGATTATTTGGTAACTTGTTATAAATACGTACACACATAGATAGACAACTTTTATTATATTTACTTATTCAAGGTGTGTTACTTAAAATGAGCTTGTATGGATTTCGTCGGTTTCGAGGATTTGCATCATTTGCCGTGTTAAATAAATATTTATGCTTCCATACGAACATGCATATTCATAAATATAAAGACACGGGAAGGGTAATAAGTCAAGTTTTTTAAACATCTGTTGACATGAATCAGTTGGTTTAAGCCCACATATTGCTCTGATGCATTTTTTTTTTGTGCACTAAATGCTCTATTTTGATCCGTGCTTTTACCCCAGATTATAAGTCCATAGCGCAGTATTGACTCTACGTATGCATGGTAGGACAGAACAGCCGTTTTTATGTTTGTAACGTTTTTTAAATGTTTAAGGGCGTATGCAAACTTATTTAATCTCGTAGATACATCGTTTACATGCAATTTCCAGTTTAAATTTTCGTCTATAGTTATTCCTAAAAATGTTTTATTTGTTACTGCTTTTATTTTTGGTATGTTAAGATTAAAATTATATTTCTTGTTATTACATTTATTGAATTGTATATATACAGATTTGTCAAGATTTATTTTCAAATTGTTTATGTCAAGCCAATCAATTAAATTATCTATAGTATTATTTATGTCAGTCTCGTGGTCATTAATAGTATTACATTTTTTATTAGAGGTCACAATTATTGAAATGTCATCCGCGAATAATATGCATTTATGATTTGTTACATTAACAATGTCATTTATATATAATAGAAATAAAATAAGACCGAGCACACTTCCTTGTGGAACGCCATACCTATTGAATCTATATTTAGACGAATACGGTATGATATCCTTATTTTCATCTATTTTCATGACCGTAACACATTGCTGTCTGTTACTAACGTATGAAGATATCCATTGAAGACTATGTCCTCTAATCCCAAGCTTTTCGAGTTTTTGTAGCAGGAGGTCGTGTGACACCAAGTCAAAAGCTTTAGATAGGTCAAAAAATAGCCCTGTAGTTAAATTATTATTGTTTAAATTTTCCAGTATTATTTTTAGGAGAGAAAAAATTGCCAACGTTGTAGATTTGTCTTTTTGAAATCCGTATTGTTCGTTAATTATAATATTATATTTGTTGCAGAATTCGATTATTCTTTTGTACATACACTTTTCATATATTTTGGACATAATAGGTATCAACGTTATTGGGCGATAATTGTTGACTATATATTTCTCTCCTTTTTTAAACAGTGGTTTAACAATGGATAACTTAAGTGCATCTGGAAAAGTTCCACACGAAAAAGATAAATTTATTAAATGAGTCACGATTTCTATAATTTCGTTGATACAAATTTTTATAATTTTTGTACCTATGTCGTCATAGCCCGCAGAATTAGTATTTTTTAATGACATTGTCTCTCTTTTAACTTCGTCTTTCGACATAGGTTTGAGAAACATAGAGTTAATATGATAACTGTTACTTAGTAAGTTTTTTCTTTTTGTGTGTGTTGTTTCGTGTGTTGAATTAATGTAGTGATTGTTAAACGCAGAGGCTATTTCTATTGGGTTCGTGATAACTGCGTTATTAATTATAATTTTTTCTATGTTGTTTTTGCTATGTAAGCTACCTATTTCCTTTTTAATAATGTTCCACGTGGCCTTACACTTGTTGTCATTGTTATTAATAAATTTTACGTTGGAATTTTTTTTTTAATTATAAATACATTTTCTTAATAATTTGGAATATGTCATATATTTTGCTTTATTAACAGCATTTGTATTTCTATAGTATTTATATCTTAAGATTCGTTTGGTTTTAGAACTTATTTTAATTCCTTTACTTATCCAATTTTGTTTCTTATTACTATTTATATCTACTTTAATTCGTACTTTTGGAAAACAAAGATTATAGAAAAGACAAAATAAGTCATGAAAGCTACTGAAAGCGACGTTAGCATCATTTGCCGTATACGCTTCAGACCAATACATTTTTTGTAGACATTCTTTAAATTTCCTAATATTATCTAAGTTGTAATCTCTTTTGTAAATATAGTATATCGCTTGCTTTTGTATATCACGTTTTAAAGGAAAGCTTAACAATTGTGCTGTGTCGTGATCAGATAGATAAAGTGGTAACACTGTTGCAGCTGCATCCGGAATATTACTCAAAATATGATCGATGCAAGATGACTTACGGGTAGGTACATCAATGTGTATTTTTAAATTGTAATTATAGCATAAATCTTGAAGTTCATTTGTGATATAACCTCTTTTTAATGTGTTTATGTTAAAGTCACCAGCCAATACTAAACGTACTCTAGATTTGTATTTCATAGTTAAATCGTGTAAAAGATTATTTAGTTTAGATAGAAATTGGGTCGGATCTGATTGGGGTGTTCTGTAGAGACAAACAGTTATGACTAAATGTAAGTATCTGTATCTTTATTTCTCTCCCCAATAATATTTTATAAAGTCATACTTATAAAAACAGGGTTTTATTGTAATACATAATTATAAAATTCATTATCAACTAATTAATAAAAATATGCAACAATTAAATTACATAGGTATTAAAAACTATCGCAATCTAAGTAACGAGAGCATGTTCGTAGTTCCACATCTAAATTATATAAAAATGCATTTTTCAATTTCACTAATCAACGTCGCCGCAAAAATTTCTTCTTCTTTGGGCACTTTAAAAATTCATTTATTTAGAAAATAATATTTAAAGTTACCAGTGTAAAGATATTAACTAAATTAAGTATTTCTAGTCATAAAAATATTTATAATTGAGTATAAACTTTTAAAAAACTAATATATATTTGAACGAAGTCGCTCCAATACCGACGTACGGTCCACCCTCGACGATGTCCGAAAACGGACTGTGACAGAGCTTACATGGCGACGGAGCATGCGCGCTCGCGTAAACATATTCAATTTAAGGGAAAAATGATATATTCTCTTATAAAACGGGTAATAAAAATAAAACTCTCAATTAAAAATATTAATATTTTTAAGACCTTTGTTTTAGTGTAAGAACTATTTAAAAAGCTTGTGCCGTTTTGGAGAAATTTTGCAAAATATGACAAGGATAGGTACTCTTTGGGGATTTTTTTTCTAATAAGGGGTTGACAAAAATACAATTTTGTTAAATTAAAAACATTTACCAAATCTTCTTCTGTCACCCTGTATTTTTTCTTTGTGGATTAAATGAACAGTTATTGAGATTTTTTTACTTAAATATCCTAGATTTAGGCATTTCAACCACTGTTAAGGCCTTAAATGGAATTGTTACATATTACTATGATTGAGATAGTGTATTATTGTAGGAAGTTTTTTGTAAGAGACTTCTTTTCAACCATATCACTTTTATTATTATTATTACTGATAGTATAGTTATAACTAATAATAACTTAATATAAAAATATTTTGTGTTTGTGTGTTGTGTTGGTAGTCTTACAAAGTGTATTCGAAAATAGTATGAACATTACTATAATGACACCACTTGGATAGAGTAAAATGATTTAAGTCATTTGATATTCCCAAAAAAGTTTGTTCTTTTTTGTGGCTTTAATTAAAATACATTTTTATTTGAAAAATCATAGAAAAATAATAAAACTCATTTTATATATAACTTATTTCTAGACGCAATAATTTTTGTCAACTATTTTTCTGCCATTGCTCTTTGTAATTTGATTTGCGACCCAACCGCAGCTTCGCAGTTTTCAATTTTTTTATTATAACAGTTACAAGTCCATTGTACATATGTACCATTTTTTCATGTACAAGTTATATACTTAAGCAATCTAAAACTGTTGTCAATTTTAATTAAAAAGAATGTAACATCATCAAGTGGGTGTACCCGGTGGACTAACACACCCATCTGCGCTAGGACCTGCGCAGTCGAGCGCCATACGCGGGGATGAAGGAGTCCTGGAGGGTCGAGCCGATGGTCGCTGGGGTATATAGTGGCGAGAGGCAACACGCCCTCTTTGGTTCGGATTTCAAGCTAAACGGTGGCCCTATCTGCTAGCCACAGCTAGGGAAATGGCCAAGCGCCCCGTCAGAGGGTCGCAGGCGTGGGATGTGGGGGCTGACTAGTTTTCCTGAAAAAGGGCTGGGTGGTGGTAAAGGCCATACTGTCGGAGCAAGTGACAGTTTATTCGGGTAGTGGGAATGTGCCTTGTCAGCCCCATCTACCAGCTGGATCGAGCTCCCGATGTCACGCTGTGAGCCAACTTCGCGTCCCTATATTCTCCCGGTAATCCTAACGCCTGAAATTCTTTAGGGCGTTCCCAAAGGGCTCCATGGAGGGGAGGAAGCCGGGGAGACGAATTTTAAAACAAAGTTAATGGACAATTTAAGGCCCAATAAGAAAGAGGAAGAGGTGTCAGAGGTGCTTACCAGAGACACCATAGAACAAGGGGGAACCGCCATTAAACCAACGGTTCCACGGATAGTACCGTCCACCGTAGGTGGCCCCACCAAGGGAACAACTACTGCGCTGAACGTTTCCAAAACCAGTTCCAAACCTGAGGAGCTGGACGAGAAAAAGCCACTGCGACTGGGGTGCTTAGGGCTGGAACCAGTATTCAAGCTGAAGCTGGGAAGGATAAAAATCCAGCCCAAGTGGATGTCGCGGCCGCGGGAACCAGCTCTAAGATATCCGCCAGGAAGCAGCGAGAGGCCAAGCGTCCTGGGAAGAAAGAAAGAGCAGCCAAAAGGACGCTGGAAGAGTCCACCTCGCCTAGAGGGGAACACAAAAAAGTGCGACTCGAATAGCAACCAAAGGCTGCAAGAACAAGCTACGCTTCCGCTGCTAAAGCAGATTTGGGTGTGGCCTTAACGTGTGTGGGTTCAGGTCACATTACGAAGGAAGTAGCAGACGACATCCTCGTGGAAATACAGAGGATGATGATCAGTGATGCCTGAAGTAGCCAGGACCCTGATGCGTCGGGCCCAGTTTTAAAGGCAAACCCGTTTACACCGAGGGTGTCCTGAAACTGTGGTGCGACGATCAGAAGGCTCTGGATTGCTTGAAGGGGAATATTGCTACCCTCGACTTTAAATTCAACACCTCGCTGACCATAAAGAAAAGTCGGAAATACCACAAAGAGTCAAATGTGGTATCCTTATCGCTGATGCCCAGGGAGCCTGGAAAGACTCACGCAACATTGGTCGCGTGCTAGCGTACCAGAACCGCTGGGTTAACATCAGGGACTGGCTGTTACTCAAGGCTGATAATCAGACGGACGGGTGGTTCCTTGTTGTTTCGGTGCCGGAGGATCATATCTCGACCCTGATGAAAGCCGGACGCCATCTCGCATGTGTATGCGGGGCGGTATACGTAAAATTCCAGGGTCGTGGAGGTAAATTCTTTGACACTCCACCAAGCAAAGAGGCAGAAAATAACCCGGAAGTTATGGATACCGTAGCCACGGTTACCGGTACAGCGGAATCACTGGAGGCCAAGTCCAGTGAAAAAACGACCTGCACAATTGAGCCGAAGCCCCCAGTAGAGATCGGGCTCAGCAGCAGCTTACTGAGTGACGAAGAGGACTGCATTTTGCCGACCACTTCCGACTCGGTAGCTGACGATGAAACCCGAGATCTGCTGGCAGGCTTATTTTTGGGCAGGGACGGGGAGGACGCGATTAATGATGGCGTGCCCTTCGTCCAAAATTAGGCTAGTGCAGGCCAACCTCCACCACAGCGAAACTGCGTCGGCTCAGTTACGCAAGTGGTTGGAGGTTCAAAGGACGGCCATAGCCTTAATCCAGGAGCCGTGGGTTGGAGCTGGTAAAATTAAAGGCCTAAACAACCTAAAAGGTAAGTTATTCTACTGCTCTGAACACGACAAGCCTAGAGCGTGTATTTACACTACTAAAGATATCTGTGCACAACCATTAACAGATTTCTGTTCTAGAGCCATGTATGCCGTGGCAATACAATATCCACAGAAGAGAAGATTAGTCTTCGCCTCGGTTTACATGCCGGAGTAAGACACTCCTCCCCCTCATGACCTCGGCAGGCTGGTGAACTTCTGCGAGAGGACCGGACTAGAGGTTATGATCGGGACGGACTCCAACGCGCATCATCCCCTCTGGGGAATGTAAAGACCGAATGAACGAGGTAAGGTGTTAGTTGAATATCTATTTAGCACTAACCTAACCATTTTAAACATAGGTTCTGAACCAACTTTCATAAACAAACGCTGTCGCACAATAATCGACTTCACACTTGCAACAGAAGGAGCAGCTAAACTAATTACAGGATGGCATGTGTCGAGAGAGGCCTCATGCTCAGATCATAGATGGATCTGCTTCGCACTACAGGTCGATATCCCCGCTACACCACCATGGAAAATTCCCCGCAAGATGGATAAAACAAAATACCTTAACAGGCTGACGTCTTCGCTCGCGGGTTTTGAGGGGACAAATACTATAGCAGATCAGTCGCTCCTAGAAGAACAGGTAGCAGCTGTTACTAAGGCCATGATAGATAGCTACCATGAATGATGTCCAGAAATTACTCCACCAAGGCATGCTGAGGTAAAGCAACCGTGGTGGGGTAAAGAACTAGACAGGAAACGTAAGAAGGTAAGAAAAGCCCCAAATAGGGTCATGAATACCTCAATGGATGAAGACTGGCTACAAGAAAGCTAAGTCTGAATACAAAAAATGTATCAGGTATCGACGCTCGACTGGGTGACGTAAATTCTGTGGCAACATAGAAACCTGTGAACAAGAAAATAGGATAAGGAATATTCTAGCTAAACAGAACACGTCGGGATCCATGTCTCTAAAGAAACCCGTCGGTAGCTACTCAATATCGCCGGATGAAGCCCAACGCATTCTAATTGAAACGCACTTCCCAGGTTGCTGCGTAACTTAGGAGGCAAACCGACATGACAACATACTGACACCAACAGCAGAAGATTCGAATTTCGCACAGAGAGTGGTAACGATGGACAAAATCCATTTGGCCATTCACAGTTTCCTCCCTTGTAAGGCGGCAGGATCTGACGGCATATTCCCGGCACTCCTACAGTGGGGGGGAGGGGGTAAAGCCCTAATAGTCAGACTTGTTGCCATAACGAGAGCCCGTCTGGCTTTTAAATATGTTCCTAGGGGATGGAGGGAAGTGAAAGTCACATTCATACTCAAACCAGGTAAGAGCGACTACACTGACCCTAAATCCTACAGGCCCATTAGCCTCATATACTTTCTCCTAAAGACGATGGAGATGTATGAAAAGAAATTAAGGGGGTGGGCGCTAATGAACTTACCACTACAGCAACACGCCTACAGTCTAGGCAAATCAACAGAATCGGCACTTCACCAGGTAATTACAAAGATTGAAGAGGTCATCCAAAACAAAGAAATATGTCTAGGTTCCTTCATAGATATAGAAGGTGCTTTTGACAGAACGAACTTCTCCAGCATAAAAGGTGCACTCAGTAGATATAAAGTTGAACCGGCGCTGATTGACTGGGTAGTATACATGCTCAGTACACGAATAATAAAGATTGCTGGTGAATCTCAACCAATCGAAATTAAGAAAGGCTGCCCGCAGAGTGGGGTTCTCTCACCTCTCCTGTGGAATATGGTCATCAATGAACTCATCAGCAAATTAAATGCCCATCACTTCTACACAGTAGGTTATGCTGATGACCTGACAATACTGGTCTCTGGAAAGACAGCAAGCATAGTGTGTGACCTGATCCAAGCGGCTTTCCATATAGTGGAGAGATGGTGCAGGGAATACGACTTAACCGTCAATCCAAATAAAACGGTTCTAGTAATGTTCACACAAAAACTAAAGCTGAATAACTATCATCTTCCAAGTATTTTCAGCACAAAACTCCAGCTATCCTCTGAGGTAAAATATTTAGGTCTTACCTTGGACAGCAAACTTAACTGGAATAAACACAGAAAACAAAATCAACAAAGCTAGTAAAACTTTCTGGCAATGCAGAAACATGATTAGCAAAAGATGGGGACTGACGCCAAAAATCGGCTTTACAAAACTGTAATTCGGCCCATGATCACATACGGCGCTCTGGTATGGTAGACCAAGACAAATGAAGCCACCATTATAAAGAACCTTCAGCGCTACCAGAGACTGGCAAGTATGGCTGCCACAGGCTGCATAAGAACTACGCCAACAGCAGCCTTAGAAGCGATGTTGGAGCTAACCCAGCTTCATGTACATATACAACAGGAAGCGACTTTGGCTGCCATCAGACTCAAGACCCTAAATCTTTGGAGTAAGAATAGTGTCCCTTATACAGGCATAATTGATAGAATTCACTCAAAAATTCCTATCCTACAAGCCAAGTACGTAAAATTCCTAAACAATTTGTTTTCGATAAGAAGTATAAGATACAATTCAAAATACGTATGAAACCAGCCAGACGGAAGGATTAAGCCCAAAAGAGGTTAGAGTTTTCACCGATGGTTCTAAAACAAATGAAGGTGTAGGTTCTGGAACTTTCTCTGAAGACCTCAATATCCACATATGCACACCGCTGGGTACCTATAACACAGTCTTTCAGGCGGAATGTATGGGTATCATTCAAGCGACCATAGCAATAGATGCTAGGAAGGTTAATGAATTCCTCATCAGAACACTGATCGACAGTAGGACGGTACTACAAGCTCTGAGTTGCAATGTGGTGAACTATTAATCCTGACTAATATCCATCAACGATTAAATGCGGTATGAAAAAAACTGCAATGGATAAAGGGACACAGTGGATCCAGAGGCAACGATGCAGTAGACGAACTGGCAAGAAAAGGATCGTCTCTGGCCATTATAGGGCCGGAACATACCCCATACCAATCCCCTTTGGTAACGTTCGTTCACTGGTACGTAGACACTTCACTAATCAACACGCTCAGCTTTGGAAAAGTCTAGTAGACTGCAGACAAGCTAGGGAGGCCCTGCCTGAAATAAACAGTCACTTAACCAAAGTTTTAATGAGACTGAACAAGCCTCAGATCAGGATAGTAACAAGTGCTATCACAGGACACGGCACCTTTAACATTTCTTTACAATAGGTGTTACAGATAGTCCCCTGTGCAGTACATGTATGGGGGAGGAAGAAACGGCAGCCCACGTGCTACTGAAATGTCCGGAGGTCGCTACGTACAAGGCTAAACATCTCGGCACGCCGGGATCACTCCGCGAAGTTGTATGCAACATCAAAGGATTGTCGAGCTTCTTCGGGGAGATCTCATGGCTCGAATAATCACATTGTTCCTGCCCACACGCAAAATACGCGCATAGACGTGGAGTTGCGGAAAACAGCCCGTCGTAAACTAAACTAAACTAAACTAACATCATCACCATCATCAGCCTAAATATAAACCCAACGCTAAGACACAGGGCTCCTTAATACGGAGGGGTTTTCAGCAGTAGCACACCACGCGTGCCAATGCGAATAAGTGAATGGAGTACTAGATAATAAGTACTTTTTTGGATTCCCTTAGTCACCTCTTACGACACCCACAGGCAGACATGGGGTGATGCTATCTACTCTACCGGCATCACACAGCACGTAATAGTAATAAAGTATGTGTGGGTAGAAGTAGTAGGTAATGCCTTAAACTTACCTCACATTGAACAATAATGTTCTTATTATTAGCAAATTACTAATACATTGCATAAGACCTCTGTGTATAATACTGCCAACTAATATCAAAGGATTCAATTTGTTTTCTCACAACACCTAACCCTGCAGTAGGAGCTGCCTTAACAAATAAGCGTAACGGGCTAAATGATACAGACTCTCACACGCGGCCGTAAGGTGCATTATGATTTAATACATGCGCCGCAACAATTGGTAGACTACTTTAAGGATGGTCACATCCGAAGCGTGCAAATTATTACGAACATTAGCGACGTTGTAACTACGTTTAAACTCGAAAATTTTCCATCAGAGAGTGAGTTTTCCTGTACTTATACTATTACCTATTCTGTACTATTATCTATACTATGTGTTCACGCACAAATGTTGTACCAAAAATGATACGGCCTACAACTGCCCCTGCAAATGTCGAATCTCCCGGGGCCCATGAGCGAAAAATTGAACGAGCAGCCGCAGGTTCGTGCCCGAGTAGCTATATGGAAGAATTTCCTATAATACTAAGCTATATGGAAAATGTTTTATCCTACTACAATTTAATGGGGGAGACTGGTCAAATAGAGATTACTTACCTGTATATGAGGTGACTGCTGTCTCAGGGCTCGGTCAGGCCGGAGGTGTGTATGTGTTGAGTATAGTGGTGTTTTTGTGGTGTTGGTTGTGATACAGTGGGTGACGCCGCTGAAGATTACCACAATCTTCAGCGGCGTCACCCACTGTCACTTTCTTTCTTCTTCACTCTGTCGGTCTATTAACTATACCGTACAATTAACTAATTTCCAGACGCCATTAACATTCGTTTATTATAAAGCGTAACACACAACACGAATACCGAATGTTCGGATCAAAGGTCACTTCCGTTTCGCGTGGCAACAATTATTTCTAGAACAATTCAAAAGTTGATCGCAATCAATGTTAACTTCCTAACAATTTGTTAGCCCGGTTTCTAATTCTAGACTTAACAAAAAACCCTCGTCGTGGCAACAATTTGCTAACAAAACCGACTCTCAAAATGGAGGTTTCCCGGTCGACTTCACGACGTGCTCTCGACAGCACTGTATTCTAGCAACCGTTCGACTCGACCCAGCCGCCGTTAGCAACCAACTGGCTGCAATCCCCGGACGCGGGCCGCAGGCAACAAAAAACTCCCGTTAACCGCAGCTGTAGGCCGTAACACTATGTATTATTATAGTTTTATTTATAGTATTATTTAATATACTTTACATAACATTTTTGTATATTATTTATTTTATTCATTAGTAGTAGTAAAGTATGCACTAACTTTGCCTTTTTAATTCATTTTCCTTGTGGGTCAAGTTATGGAATAAGTAGAAAGTTTTTACAAACTCATGCCTGTTTCTGTATTTTTTTGTATGTACATAAATAAATAAAAATGACGATGTTTCGAGGACGCAAGAAAATTTCGAAGTATTCTACATTAAAATGCCAACAACAATAATACAAAGCACTGTGATCTTTAGTTTATATGCAAGATGTAAAGTATTTAGAACTGTGGAACCTTCACAAAGTAAAAATTCGTTAAAGAGAATTTCAATATAATATATTCTGTGTTTATTGTATCAGATATTTGTGTTTGTAAATAGTCAAATAATACACTATGATCCTTGCTCCTAAGCTGACGGAACTTAATTAAATAATGTTCACGTCTTAATGCATGAGTAAATAAATTAGTTGAACTGAAATTAAAGCAAATGAAGTTATTATAAGGATATACATTTTTTGTTTAAGATTACAGAGATACACAATCGCAATTACTGATTTCGACATAGTTTCTAAAAATATTTTTTTAGATATCCTTTCAGTTGCCACTGCTATTTCTAAATAAACAAAATTAAGTACATGTAATAATAATAGCCTTCAAGACTGTGACGACACCGTGACGCAGTAGCTTAGCAGTGAGTTGCAGCACTAAGGACCGCAGGTTAGAATCCCGCACGGAAAAGTATTTGTATGGCCTACAAATAAGGACCGGGGAAGAACCACACTCCCGTGGAATAGCAGCGTAAAATAGCAGTTACGCATGATGAGTGTAGATAACCGGAGACCCTTTTTACTGGAAACGAGGAGTTCCATCTTAGTCCTCACGGGTGGCAACACATCTGCATTTTGATTCATAATTGAGAATAGGTGGAATTTATGTTCGTTTCTTATCATTACCCTATAAAACAATATGTTATGTATTTGGATGTTTGTCCTTGTAAAATTAATGTACGTAAACTGCCCCCACGATACAGGAGAAAATTCTAATGTGGAGGTAACGTTTTATACAAAAAGAAAAGACCTTTAATAGTATCTCTTCCACCTACTTGTTGTATGTATGAAGAAAATTATAGTAAAGAGTTATGTTAGAACCAACAGAATAATAGTATTTCACTTCACTGACTTCACACAGGTATCGCTGTTCCGTTTTACGATTTACTTGACATCTTACGTGAATGTTTTTAACGGAATTCCTCGTTATATTATCTTTTACTGCCGTGATAAAAAACGTCAAAAATTTCACTCTCGTAAGCCTGTAGTTCCGAAGATATCCCGGACGTCAGTCTGAGCGAGATTAGAATGGCTCTCCAGCACCTGAAAAACGGTAAGGCCCCAGGCGAGGATGGAATTACAGCGGAGCTTCTGAAAGCGGGTGGAAGACCGGTACTTGAAGTCCTTCAGAAGCTCTTTAATTCCGTCCTCCATGGTGGCATTACACCGGAGGCGTGGAGCAGAATTGCGGTGGTCTTGTTCTTCAAGAAAGGTGACAACGCTCTCTTGAAGAACTACAGACCGATTTCCCTTCTGAGCCGCGTCTACGTGCTGTTTTCGAGAGTCATTACGAATCGTCTCGCGCGCAGACTTGACGACTTCCAGCCTCCCGAACAAGCCGGTTTCCGAAAGGGCTTTAGCACCATAGACCACATACATACCCTTCGGCAAGTTGTACAGAAGTCCGAAGAGTACAATTTGCCACTATGTCTGGCGTATGTGGACTATGAGAAAGCCTTTGATTCCGTCGAAATTTGGGCGGTGCTGCAGTCCCTTCAGCGGTGCCAAGTTGACTGTCGGTATATCGAAGTGTTGAAGTGCTTGTACAGTAGGGCTACGATGGCTATCCGAGTACAGAACCAGAGTACGAAACCTATCCAATTGCAGAGAGGTGTAAGACAGGGTGACGTCATATCCCCGAAACTCTTCACCGCTGCATTGGAAGACGTTTTCAAGCTTCTGGACTGGAAAGGATACGGTATCAACATCAATGGCGAGTACATCACTCACCTTCGATTTGCCGACGATATAGTCCTTATGGCAGAACCGCTGGAGGACCTAAGCACTATGCTCAATGACCTCGATAGTGTTTCCCAACGGATAGGTCTTAAGATGAACATGGACAAAACAAAGATCATGTTTAATGTCCATGTCACACCTATGCCGGTAGTTGTTGGGAACACTAAGCTCGAAGTTGTTGACGAGTATGTTTACCTGGGACAAATAGTCCGACTAGGTAAGTCCAACTTCGACCGAGAGGTCAATCGACGGATTCAACTCGGCTGGGCAGCGTTCGGGAAGCTACGACACATCTTCTCGTCAGACATACCTCAAAACCTGAAAACGAAATTGTACAACCAGTGCGTGTTGCCAGTAATGACTTATGGAACTGAGACGTGGTCCTTCACTGCTGGCCGTATGAGGAAGCTCAAGGTCGCTCAGCGAGCTATGGAGAGGGCTATGCTCGGAGTTTCTCTGCGTGATAAACTTAGGAATGAGGATATCCGCAGTAGAACCAGAGTAACCGACATAGCCCAACGGATTAGTAAGCTGAAGTGGCAGTGGGCCGGCCATATAGCTCGAAGAACCGACAACCGATGGGGAAGAAAGGTTCTCGAGTGGCAGCCTCGTACCGGTAGGCGAAGTGTAGGGCGTCCCCCCACGAGATGGAGTGACGACCTGGTAAGACGTGCAGGAAGTCGATGGATGCAGGTGGCTCAGGACCGTGCATTGTGGCATTCTTTGGGGGAGGCCTATGTTCAGCAGTGGACTTGTGAAGGGCTGTAATGATGAATGATGAAGCCTGTAGTGAGAGTACTGGTAAGTACTGATAAATTGTACTTAGTTTGACCTTGTTGTAGAAAATGTAAGCAGTTGTAAGTTGTGACGGCATAAGAAAATCCATCACTAAATAGATTGCCTGTATATTAGCGGTGTAAGAATATCCACTGCCCCACATCTTCCCATTGATGTCATAAGAGATGAAACAGACCAGGAGATGAGCAGCAACGACTACCTTATAACAACTACATATGAAAAAATACTGAATGGCCAAGCATGATAACTATGGCAAACATCCCCCCCCCCCCCATTAGGCAGTCGAGGGGTGACCTATGTCCAGCAGTGGACTTTTGAAAGGCTATATATATTTACTAAAACCTAGCTGTCCTCACAACCTCTACTCCTAACTTTAACTAATTTCCTGAAAGCAGTATTCCAATTTAGCACAACATCGTATGCACAGACCCTATATGATGGTGCTGACCCTATGGGGCTGTGACAACAGCATCTGACACAGGCCTTTCAGGCCGTGAACTATTTAAAACAAGGGAAAGGCAATGAAGATAAGGACGAGGACGGCGATGGTTTATGATTTGGTATTGTTACCAATCATCATGTCCCCTCTCTTGAGGTTTTTTGAGCTATCTAACCGCTGTCCCAGTGGGGGTGTGCGTACCCCCGCCTCTGACTTCTTAGCTCGTGTCGGCTCGTTCGATAAATTCATTATTAACTTAATAATGAATTTATTAATAATCAATTCGTTACTTTAGAATAATAAACCATTTTTAAAATACATCAGGTACTCTGATTTGCGCAAAAAAATTTCATGAATGGTAACTTGCTATAAAGATTGCCGAAATGGAACTAGTTAATGGTTGGTAAAAAATACGGTAGAGAACCACAAAGGGCTGGTCCCTTAAATAGCTGACATTCATGTCTCAAGCCTAAAATAGACTGCGTTTAACCCTATGCCTTGATTATTATTGTATCGTAACATAAAATGAATGGGAACTATATATAGGGGATATAGAAACGCTGTCACTAGCGATTCATCCTCTTAAAACAACTCTGTCACGTTGTGCTGTAGACTTGTAACTCTTTAACGTACGCTATTGTTAATTCTTGAATGCTTTCTATGCTTTAACATCGTAAGTGAATAAAAAAATTGCAAAAACTATTTCTAGTTATAGCGCATTTTTATAGCCATTTTTATATCACACATTTTTTTCTTTAATTTTGCGTTGTGACTAATACGGCTAATATGGGAAAACTCAAAAGTAATAAGAGCTTTCAGAGCGAAGAAAAAATATAACAGCAATGTGTGTGGCAGTATACATAGAAAGTTGGGTACTTTTAATTAAAACTAATTTTACGGATTTTATCGCGTATATTAACTTATTTTACTTTCCCGACGTTTCAAGCACTTTACAGCACCCATGGTCACGGGGGGGACTGAGGTGTATGACGTCCCAATGTCATAGTTAACCACGGCTACCTCCAGATTAAAAATTATTAATTTTTGTTCCGATCTACGCAGTATGAACTTACAGTATCATGAAGTCTTGCAGTTGTATGCTTGGGTTGGGATTTAATTTTATTAATTATGGGATCCCAAGCAGATGGTAGCACCTAGCCATCTTCTCTATTGAAATTAGGATGTTTTTTGATTTCAATAGCCTCGCGAATCATCCTTGGAAGGAATCGGTGTTCTTTAGCGAGGATTTGTGGTCTATCAAATCTAATGTAGTGACGGGGGCGATCCTGTACGTGTTCACAGACTGCAGACTTCCCGGAGCGTCTATTCTTCACATCAGCTATGTGTTCTTTAACGCGGGTTTTTATGGATCTTTTAGTTTGTCCTATATAAGAGAGACCACATTCACAATCCAGCTTGTACACTCCTGCATCTTGCTGAGGAATATTACACTTGACTGATGGTAAAAACTGACTAATCTTCTTCGGCGGCTTGAAATATGTTTTAATGGAAGCACGCTTCAAGATGTAGCCAATCTTGTCAGTGACACCTCTGACATATGGCAGTACAGCAGGCACTCGCTCGACTGTGGCCGGCTTCACTCGTTCACTGTGACTTAGGCGCGGGACCCGAATCTTATTGTCGTGCAAAACTTGCTTGACGTGTTGGAGCTCGGCGGCCAGGTGTTTACTGTCACAGATCCCTCGTGCTCTCTGAAACAAAGATTTACCCACGGTAGCTAACTGTGAAGGATGGTGGTGAGAATCACCGTTTAAATATCTATCTGTATGGGTCTTTTTTCTATACACAGTGTGGCTCAAGGTGTTATCAGGATTCCGAATTACTAACACATCTAGAAAAGCTAAAGAATTGTTTGCCTCTAACTCCATTGTGAACTGAATTTTAGAATTTAAGGAGTTAAGATGGTCTAAAAATGCAGTTACTTTATCTAAAGGTAGAATTGTGAAAGTGTCGTCTACGTACCGCTTGTAGAATCTTGGCTTTATGGGAGAAGTAAGCAGGGCTTTCTCCTCAAAGTCCTCCATAAATATATCGGCAACAATGAGAGATACAGGTGAGCCCATCGCCACACCATCTACTTGCTTGTAGAACTTCTAGAGACTTCTACCATCTACTTGCTTTTAGAACGTCTAGAGACTTCTAGAACTTCTACAAGCAAGTAGATGGTGTGGCGATGGGCTCACCTGTATCTCCCATTGTTGCCGATATATTCATGGAAGACTTTGAGGAGAAAGCCCTGCTTACTTCTCCCATAAAGCCAAGATTCTACAAGCGGTACGTAGACGACACTTTCACAATTCTACCTTTAGATAAAGTAACTGCATTTTTTAACCATCTTAACTCCTTAAATTCTAAAATTCAGTTCACAATGGAGTTAGAGGCAAACAATTCTTTAGCTTTTCTAGATGTGTTAGTAATTCGGAATCCTGATAACACCTTGAGCCACACTGTGTATAGAAAAAAGACCCATACAGATAGATATTTAAACGGTGATTCTCACCACCATCCTTCACAGTTAGCTACCGTGGGTAAATCTTTGTTTCAGAGAGCACGAGGGATCTGTGATAGTAAACACCTGGCCGCCGAGCTCCAACACGTCAAGCAAGTTTTGCACGACAATAAGCTTCGGGTCCCGCGCCTAAGTCACAGTGAACGAGTGAAGCCGGCCACAGTCGAGCGAGTGCCTGCTGTACTGCCATATGTCAGAGGTGTCACTGACAAGATTGGCTACATCTTGAAGCGTGCTTCCATTAAAACATATTTCAAGCCGCCGAAGAAGATTAGTCAGTTTTTACCATCAGTCAAGTGTAATATTCCTCAGCAAGATGCAGGAGTGTACAAGCTGGATTGTGAATGTGGTCTCTCTTATATAGGACAAACTAAAAGATCCATAAAAACCCGCGTTAAAGAACACATAGCTGATGTGAAGAATAGACGCTCCGGGAAGTCTGCAGTCTGTGAACACGTACAGGATCGCCCCCGTCACTACATTAGATTTGATAGGCCACAAATCCTCGCTAAAGAACACCGATTCCTTCCAAGGATGATTCGCGAGGCTATTGAAATCAAAAAACATCCTAATTTCAATAGAGAAGATGGCTGGGTGCTACCATCTGCTTGGAATCCCATTATTAATAAAATTAAATCCCAACCCAAGCATACAACTGCAAGACTTCATGATACTGTAAGTTCATACTGCGTAGATCGGAACAAAAATTAATAATTTTTAATCTGGAGGTAGCCGTGGTTAACTATGACATTGCGACGTCATACACCTCAGTCCCCCCCGTGACCATGGGTGCTGTAAAGTGCTTGAAACGTCGGAAAAGTAAAATAAGTTAATATACGCGATAAAATCCGTAAAATTAGTTTTATTTAAATGTGTAGTGTTCGCGTAAATATGAGAAATCATTGGGTACTTTTGTATAAGTAATAACGTAACCTTATCTTGAATGTACGAGTACCATATATACATATACGATTGTTTGTTAATAAACACGCGAGCCTTTTGTTAAAAATATAGACATCCTGAAAGAGTAGCGGGTTCCTAAGATATAATATGTTATAGTATACATATACAAACAGCAAAATCTAATTTTATTTTGGTATTCGTAAATTTACTATATTAATTAATTACTCGTAGAGAATAGTTATGTTCAATCGCAGATTATTTCAGTTATTAATAAACAAATTACGACAAATAATTATCTAAATAAAAGAAGTTATTATTTTAATATTTGTATCAGCATTATCATTCATTATTACGGTCCGTCACAAGTCTTCTGTTGAATATAGGCCAGGAAAAGCCACAAAGTATGGTCCTGGGCCACCTGCATCTATTAACGTCCTGCACTAACCAGTTCGTCACTTCATCTACAAGCACTTAATATAAGCAATCATTCGGTTTAGTGAGCAAGAAATTTCATAAATTATCAAAAAATATTGTATGATGTAAACTTCCCAGTGATCATCCTTGACCTATTTACAGCTGAATAAATTGATCGAGGTAAAACGATATCTCGTATTGTCTTTACTAATAGGCTTATAATTAATTATTGTTCAGACATTTCGTAAAAGAGCCATCAATAAACAAAACATACTTCACGTTTGTTATTCTTTTTTTATAAATAAACGGCTTTAGCCGGAAATCAAGCAACGTAAGAAATATAAAGAACCGCGTTTTTTTTTATTTCCACTGCTGAACATAAGCCTCACGGGCTGCTGTACAGACCACAAACTGCCTGACCCACCAGCATTCATCGACTACCGGAGTGTCTCTTTAGGTCATCACATCATCTAGTGAGAGGTCACCCAACCCCGCGCAGGCCAGTTTGTTGCAGTTTCCCGAACCCAGTCCAGCCAAGTAAGATTCATATGGTCGAATTTGGACCTATCTAATTAGATATTTTGTCCTAGGTATACACAACTCTCAACTCGTCAACAACTTTCGAGCGTTGTGTCCCAACAACTATTGGTATAATTGTACCATGGACGTTAGATATGAATTTTGCCGTGTCAATACACCTCACAGCGGTTGAATATGTTTCGTACTCAAGTTCTGTACTCAGATTGATAGAAATTGTAGAATTACCATACAAACACTGCGTGCGAATGTCATATTGGCACCACTACAAGGATAACACCGCCCAAATTTCGACTGAATCAAAGACTTTCTTATAGGCCATATACACCAGACATAACGGCAGATTATAGTCTTCAGTGTCCTCTATAATCTGCCAAAGGGTATGTTCCTTTTTAGAAATTGATAAACTCTATTTTAAAAACTTAGATTAATGATAAGTCATCGCGCGCTCTTACTAGATACCGCGGTCCCTGCAAGTAACAGCTCCATCAATGTGGCACCTTAATATTGTAGTGTGTATAAGACAACTTGCATGATGCTAGTGTGCGTGAAAAATTGTATATGCCAGCATCTTAACTATTACCCGATTAACGAGAAAATTTATTTTATGCTATGGCTTAGTGGTTAAGTTCATAGTTATGAATGTATTCCAGAAATACTTAAAAATGAATAGTTTATTAATAACGAATGTATCAATATATTTGTGTATATTATGTAAGGATAGGTTATCCTTCTGAATAAATGACATATAAATGATAAGACCTCCTTTTTATCAGTTTATTTTTTTATTTACATGTCTAACTAATATTCACAAATTATTTAAAAAAATAGTTATATATATGGTGTAATCAAAATAGTGCTTTCTATTCTACGCGTCAATATGAACAACTTTTACAAAAGATCTATCTTCCAAATCTCAAGAAAAATCAGGTCTTCCATACATTTTGAGCAAGTTTGTACGAAATTTTGTATGGGATAAATGACTTTGAGATATTTTTTATAGGATCAGTGTGACAAACGAGCACTCAGTCCACCTGATGGTAAGCGGTTGCTGTGGCCCATAGACATATACATCTATCCTCGGTTAAGAATCAAAATGCAGATGCATTGCAACCCCTGAGGACTAAGATGGAATACCTCGTTTCCAGTAAAAAGGGTCTCCGGTTCTCTACACTCACCATAGGAAACA
Organism: Parnassius mnemosyne; assembly: GCA_963668995.1. NCBI lineage: Eukaryota > Metazoa > Arthropoda > Insecta > Lepidoptera > Papilionidae > Parnassius > Parnassius mnemosyne. The sequence goes on from CAVLGL010000159.1 coordinate 15,806,324, forward strand.
CAGCATCGTTAAGCTCCTATTTTACACTGGTATTCTGTGAGAGCGTGGTCCTACCCCGGTCGAGGTGACCCATTCGTGCTACAACTATACCAGTAATATAGCTGCATTATGGGTCTATCACGGATAAATTGAAAATTTTGAAGATGATTTCATAATAAAAAATATTTGTGTTGACGTGCAGAATCATTCCCTAAGTTATTAAGTACTATTTTGTTACACCCTTAGTTAGTATATAAGACCGGGGAAAAAGTTTCTTCGTATATTGTATACAAATTCAAGACGTTTTTGTTTTAAAGTTTTATTACATTTAATTATAATATATATGGGTCCATTCTGTTCGATAATTTGTTACCATTTTGTAGGTAGTGACATAATAAAAATAAACGTTGCTGTAGAAATCTTGGGATTTTGATTTAAAAAATGCGACAAGTAGTTTTATTTGATATATTCAATACCAGAGATTTGAAGGAACATGGATTTAGTCATCCCATTTATAATAGAAAAAAAATTATAAGCTCAAGAAGACATTATCGTATTTATTTTATTCCATTTTATATTCCATATTATAATTCTCATAAAATATGTCTTCGTACGTACGTAATCTTTATTATATCGATTATTTAAAATTAATCAATAAAATAGTGATTTGCACAATTTGATTGCAAACGTCAGAAACTGGTATCACTAAATGGCGTGTATGTGTGCGTGTGACGAGCGTAGGTACATTCGACTCGCGCCCACTAACATAATGACCTTGCGTTATTTTAACGCTCGTGTTTTGTACTAGACTGCGTTTCTAGTGGGTAATAATTCTATGAAGCAAGTTTTAGTAATAAACTTTCTCTATCTACTTTATTATAATGACAACAAACTTGTCTTGTCTTGTCTTGTCTTGACTAATTGGCAACGAGCCGAGACGAAGCAATTTAAAGATATTTGTTTAAAAACATTCTCTCCGGTTAATACGTAATATTACACGAGCTAATATAATATATTATTCCATTATATACCTTCGTCGAAAGAAACTGGTTGAGATTTAAGCACGAAGTGTTATTTGACTGGGGTATCCAGATCCAAAAATAAGTTTTCCTGGCAAAATCCCTGCCTCAGCAATAAATTTCCTGACATTTCGGCATAAAGTGTATTTTTTAAAACTCGCGGGTGAGCCAGATTATAAGTGTGAGATGCGGTGTGGCGGGGACACGGGTCGCGGCAAGGTGCAATGATAATAACGCCGCCATCCCCCACACACCGGGCTTAGCGAGAGCACGGAATAGCTACTATTACTCCTAGCGAGAGCGAGCGTGTCGAGCGGCGGCAGGCCGGTGGGCAGCCGCGCGGCGTGTCAATCAGTACTTTGTACGCTTGCGGACTGTGCTATGCTTACTGTTATGTCATTGATACTATTTACTTTATATTATGTTATAAGTCCTGTATACTTTATATTGTTTATTTACTTAAAATCTAAATCATATTGTTTACTTTCTAAAAAACCAAACTAATTCGATTGTAATATTATATGCTAATGTTTATAGTTTACCATTCCAAATTGTATCTTATTATATGTTAACTAAGAACAATGTTCTTAGTTCTTTAACAGATAAGGGAACAAACAATGTTGTTCCCTTATCTTTACCCCCACCTCCTAGATTCCTACACTATTTAAACCAAATCTTTTGATCCCTCAATATCCCCCTCAAAGAAGATTTCCTATCATTAGGTAACTCAGTTATTATGTTTGGAGATTTCAACTCGAAGCATACTGAATGGACCTGCCTTTCTACTTCTCACAGTGGTAAGAAATTGCTTGATATCAAGCAGTCTCTTGACCTTACCGTCCACAGTTCCCTCGGTGTCACTCACTATTCCGACAACACCGACCACGCTCCTGACGTGCTAGACTTTGCGCTAGTTAAAGGAGTAATATAAGTAGGATCCGACCACCTACCGGTCTCCCTCATTCTTGGCAATCAGCCACCTCCCTCAACCACCTCCACGAAAGCCTTCACTAACTGGAAGGGCTTCAAGGAGTCCCTAGCCAAAGCTATGGACTTACAGGACTCCCCCATCTCCCTCTCGTTGGACCTCGACAGTCCCGAAAAAATCGACACCGCAGTCGATTCTCTCTCCACTCTTATAAAATCCTCCCTTAAGGTGGAAGGAATGAAAGGGTCATCCCGGTTGCTAATAATGATAATTATAAAAAAAAACCAAGCCTTTAAACTTTTTCCTGAGCAGGTGTTAACCCTTTTAGCTATTATCTTCAACGCCTGCTTCAACCTTAGTTACTTTCCCACCATGTGGAAAGAGGCAACTGTCATTGGTATCCCCAAGCCAGGAAAGCCTCTCAACCTCCCCTCCAGTCATCGTCCCATCAGCCTTCTCAAGGCCATGGACAAACTCCTCGAACGAGTCATCCTTACCCGCATGAGGCTCCATCTGTTTTCCGCAGACGGCGACCCTCTAGTCATCCCCAACTAATTTGGTTTCCGAGCGAAACATTCTTGCCCCCAACAAGTTCACCGTGTTGTGGAATATATCCTCAGCGGTTTCTATCCTCGTTGTCATAAGACCATCGCGGTCTTTTTCGACATAGCAAAGGCATTCGATAGAGTCTGGCACGAAGGCCTTATATATAAACTTTTCTAAATAGGTCTCACTGATCGTCTTGTTCGTCTCGTGGCCTCTTACCTGAAGGATCGTACCTTCCGTTTTAGATACGAAGGCACGCTCTCTTCTCAACGCCCTATCAAACAGGTGTCCCTCAGGGCTCAGTGCTTGACCCCCTGCTGTATATCATGGACACCAGCGACATACCCATACCATCGAAAGGTGTTCAACTCTCCCTCTTCGTAGACGACACTGCCCTCTACTGTAAAGATATCTCACTACCTTTCATACGGAACAAGATCCAAAAGTCAATTAATGACTTAGGAGCTTGGTTCCAAAAATTTGAAACCGGAGAATAGCTCCGCCGTTCACTTCGATCATAAACAACGTCGCCTCACTACCATTCCGCCAATCCGTATGCTAGGGACTACCGTCCCCTGGCATACGACCGCCAAATGTTTAGGTGTCACCCTTGACACGAGGCTCACACTCGGGCCCCATGTCAAAAGAGAGTAACCCACTACGCACGTTATCATCTGAGTAGGCTCAACAGTATGCTGGGCCGACACAGTAAAATGTCCCTCCACAACAAGCGAACCCTTTATAAGGTCGGTATACGACCAGTCACTACTTACGCGGGCCCCATATTTGCCCACGATAATCCCAAAATCATTAACGAACTCCAAAAAATTCAAAACCGCTTCTGTCATGTGGCTATGAACGCACCCTGGTACGTCCGTAACGCCGACCTCCATCGAGACTTCACACTGTTAAACACCACCAGTCTCACAACTTCATGGACTGCACTTGGTGTTTGATAAAGGTAATCTTTGCTGATTCCAATACTGCCAAGGATATTACTTGCGAAAGGACTAAAACAGAAGCCATCGTAAATGGCGCGATAGCTCCATGGATAATTCAAAATATCAAGTCCTTGTTACAAAAAATAACAAACATTGGGGTATCAACCGATGCAAGCAATCATGGCTCGGAAAATATATTTCCGATTATGATCCAGTTTTTTGAGTCACAAGGTGCGTTGCAGTCAAAGTTACTGGATGTCATTAACACGCCAAACGAGACAGCAGAAACAATATCTGTTATTATTATGAAGACTTTGGAAAAATACGACTTAACTGAAAAATAAATAATGCTAAAGAAACGTTTTGACAAATCTTAAGAAAAAACTAAGTAAGGAGATTGTTGTAATTGGTTGCCCAGCACATATTTTGCATAATTGCATCCAACATGGTACTGATGTACTAAAAATAGATATCGAATCGCTGGTTATGAAGCTTTTTAATTTTTTTTCAGTATATACCATTCGCACTGATAATTTTTTTTTGCATTCTCTTATGTCGATCTTTCAGTCACAGATCGCAAAAATAGAACGGGAAAAATAATTCCCTCATGGATTCTAGGAATATTAAATTCGACCTCTGAAACGTTGAAGGCAAGAGCAGAGGCTAGGTTCGTTCCGTTTAAAGTGCGAGAATTGCTGTCAAATTGTACTGAAGAGGCCAAAGAAATATTTATGAAAGACGTGAAAAATGCCTACATGACTTGGCTTGAATATTTGGAGAAATGGTTGCAGCCACTCGACGAATTCAAGGTCTTTGACTGGATGATACTGAAGGGTGTATATATAAATTACGAGAACGTTGTTTTTTCTTTGCAGTTTTTGAATGGATACGGGGTGTGTTTAAATGACATTAAACTTTTTGATTAAATTACTGCATTAAATTCTCTTTTAAAGCTTCAAAGCCCGTTTCAATAAAGTAAGTACTTTATTGAAATGGGGCCTGTTAAACAATGAGAAATTATTTTAAAATCTGTAATCTGTGAAAGACTGGAAGAACTGAATAAAATCTGCTGTTTTGTGTTTGCAATTCAAGCACAAAATGGTAATGTCGTACGAGTGTTTTCATTAATGGGTGCGCAGTGGATAAAGGAGAAAAATAGACTGTCCATAGCTTCTGTTAGGGCTCTACTGTTGTCAAAGTTCAATCTGAAGAACACATCATGGGAAGAGTTTCATAAAATTGTTATGAAAAACCAGCACCTGCTACAAGCTTTATCCAGCAATGAAAAGTACGAGGATCAGATGGATAATTAATCAATTAATTGCGTGATAATTATTAGATTTCGTTCTTTGATTATTAGTAGTTCATAATTTGATTTTATTATAACATAATTTCTTATATTTTTTTTTCATTTATTTTGGCAACAAACAGTCATATTTTTAATATATAGTCTACATTTTACATTTACACATGACAAAAAAAGACCAAACAGTGCCAATAAATCAACATTGACAAACCATATTATTTACTTTGTGAGACAACATAGTCGAGGAACAAATTTTACTGCAAAAACTTTTTTAAATTTGTTTTAGGAAGATTAGAACTAATGCTAAAAAGATCTATTTCTGAAAAATGTTTGTTATGCATGTTGGTGGAACGACATATAAAAGAGTTACGTGGAATGAGTAGTGGTAACGACCGTGAGGAGCGCACTGGAAAACGAACGCTTGCTGGAAATGAAAACATAGACAAATGAGAAGTCGGTGAATCTATTAGTGAATTTAGAATTTTATGAAGAATAATAATGTCAAACATTTTACGTCTGTTAAAAAGACTTAGCTTGGCATTTTGTGTCTGCATAAAGCTTTATTATATGATTCGTTCTCAATACCATAACGATAGTTAAGGGATTTCAAAAACTTTTTTTGTACTTTCTCTATCCTCTCAATATGTATCTGATAAGATAATCCTCCATACCGTGCTGCAAAAATTAAGGATTGAACGTACAGAAGAAAAGTACAATAGTTTAAGAGGATTACCCTCATTAAATGGTTTTGTTATTCTTAAAATAAAACTCAAACTTCGAAATGCTTTACTTATAATATGGTCTATATGAGAGTTAAAAGATAATTTTGAGTCTACTATTAAGCCAAGATCTCTTGTTGTGGTAACCCTTTTTAAAATGATGCCATTCGGACAATATTCAAAATTTGTTTGGTTAACTTTACGTGAAAAAGATAACATATGACATTTGTCAGTATTAAGATATAATTGATTAGTAACACCATAGATTAATGATAAGTCATCGCGCGCTCTGACTAGATACAACCGGCGCTCATGTAAAATGCGGCAATAAATACTACGCCGAAATCGGCGTACCCGAGCCAGTCACGTTGCAGGTAACGTGTGAGGTGAACGTACCGAATGTTTTATTAAATTTTGATCATAATCCGAAGTAAAATACCAGTTTACGTATTGAAACTGTGTAAAAATAATACTACAAGAAATAAGAAAGACACTAGAATCACATACTATCATTAAGTATCATACAATTTTGAAATTTTAACATAAAATAACACGAGCCACAAATAAGTTACAAATTATCAATGACGCTATTCAGTGTTGCCGCGAATGCAAAAATAAGTTCCCCGTGGCTGAGATTTTTATATGTGAAATTATTGTTACTATATTTTATAATATAATATATTTAACTTATTATAATATAACCTAACTCTATATTATTTAATTTTTATTTCTGTAGTTTTGCTCAAATGACATAATTGCCGTTTATTAGGGTTCCGTACCCAAAGAGTATCAACGGGACCCAAGCCTCCACTATCGTTCCGTCTGTCTGTCAGTAGGCTATATCTTATGAACCGTAATATGTAGAACTTTCACAGAATGTGTATTTATATTGCTGCTTTAACAACATAAAATAAAAAAGAAAACAAGTAAAATATTAAAGGACCCAAAAAAATCACGTTTCTTGTATGAAGACCATACAAGAAACGTGATTTTTCCTGTATTGATATGTGTTTTGTTTACAGACTAAAAAAAACGGCTGGCATTGATAATCAGAAAAGGAGTGGTCTTTCATCATGATAATGCCAGATCACAAGATAAGTTATCTGTTTGAGACTTTCAATACACACTAACATTCCTAGAAATCCAGTATTTGCTTGAGTACTTAAAACTGGTTTAAAAGTTTTAGTCATTATTTTCTTTTGTTGCTTGTGTTCTTAAAAAGAAAGCTTTCTCGAGGTTTTAATATATAAGTTTATAATTTTTTTTCATTATAATTGGGATAACTAAATCCATATTCCTTCAAATCTCTGGTATTAAATATATCAAATAAAATTACTTGTCGCATTTTTTAATGAAAATCCCAAGATTTCTACAGCAACGTTTATTTTCTATTATGTCACTACCTACAAGATGGTAACAAATTATCGAACAGAATGGACCCATATATATTATAATTAAATGTAATAAAACTTTAAAACAAAAACGTCTTGAATTTGTATACAATATACGAAGAAACTTTTTCCCCGGTCTTATATACTAACTTAAAGTGTAACAAAATAGTACTTAATAACTTAGGGAATGATTCTGCCCGTCAACATGAATATTTTTTATTATGGGATCATCTTCGAAATTTTCAATTTATACGTGATAGACCCATACTGCAGCTATATTACTGGTATAGTTGTAGCACGAATGGGTCACCTCGACCGGGGAAGGACCACGCTCTCACAGAATACCAGTGTAAAATAGGAGCTTAACGCTGCTGTGTTTCCTATGGTGAGTGTAGAGAACCGGAGACCCTTTTTACTGGAAACAAGGCATTCCATCTTATTCCTCAGGGGTTGCAACGCATCTGCATTTTGATTCTTAACCGAGGATAGATGTATATGTCTATGGGCCACAGCAACCACTTACCATCAGGTGGACTGAGTGCTCGTTTGTCACCCTGATCCTATAAAAAATATCTCAAAGTCAGTTATCCCATACAAATTTCGTACAAACTTGCTCAAAATGTATGGTAGACCTGATTTTCCTTGAGATTTGGAAGATAGATCTATAGTAAAAGTTGTTCATATTGACGCGTAGAATAGAAAGCACTATTATGATTACACCATACATAAAACTATTTTTTTTAATAATTTGTGAATATTAGTTAGACATGTAAAAAAAAAATAAACTGATAAAAAGGAGGCCTTATCATTTATATGTCATTTATTCAGAAGAAAAACCTATACTTACATAGTATACACAAATATATTGATACATTCGTTATTAATAAACTATTCATTTTTAAGTATTTCTGGAATACATTCATAACTATGAACTTTACCACTAAGCCATAGCATAAAATAAATTTTCTCGTTAATCGGGTAATAGTTAAGATGCTGGCATATACAATTTTTCACGCACACTAGCATCATGCAAGTTGTCTTATACACACTACAATATTAAGTTGCCGCAGTCGTGGAGCTGTTGTATAGCGCGGTGTCTAGTCAGAGCGCGCGATGACTTATCATTAATCTATAAGTAACACAATATTTTTCTATAGCAAGCAAATTTTGTTGCAGTTTAAGACAGTCGTCTCTTGACTTAACAATTTTATATATTTTGGCATCTTCAGCTTAAAGAAGATGTTGACTCTCATTTATTGTTTGTCCAATATCATTAATATATAAGGAAAACAGGAGCGGGCCAAGATAAGATCCTTGAGGAACATCTGAAAGTACAGGTAGAAATTTTGAGGTGAAACACATATTTCTCTTTTCTTAAAATTCCTGACAATTTCCAATTTTCCCTGTTTCCCTGATAGGCAGCTAAAATTCCGAACATGTCAGGAAAATTCCTGTCATCTGGTAACCCTATATGTGACCCATAATTTTTGTTGCCGACACGGTGATAGCGCAGTGGCTAGGCCATTGTATTACATAATACTTTGGTACCGCACTTTTAAAATTGTTAATTATAAAATTTATTGCTTATTAAATTTCTTAAACACTTATTCTACGTACTGCAGTAAACTTCGTTACGGATGTTATCACGCAGAGAAACTTGAGGCATAGTTGTCTTTTTTTAAACGACTTTATACTTGCTCATAAGCAGTGAAGGTTCATTGTCCTATTTTAATGAATATTAATGAGAATCTTCGCTTATTCGTCAAACACATCAAGAGGTTTTTGGAAAACTGTTTTAACAAAGATGCTATGTTCCGTTTCTCGCAACACGTACTCGTAATATGCAAATTGCTGCAAACTTCAACGTACAAACGCAATCACCATGAAAACAACAAAGGACAATCACTAAAGCGAAGCTTTTATAAAATCGTTTACAATTAAGTGTGCTAGTGTCTAGTTAAATCAATTTGTTTGATTATCTTATTATCCGATCATTAGGATTGCAATGTTTTTTGGGCGAGTGTATCATGTATTTGTTTGTAGAAATATTTTTGTCTAGGCAGGAAAATTTGCAATAAAAACGCAGTATTTAACGCGCGCTTTTGGCCTCGATATCAAGGGCACCTTCCCTCTCCCCCGCCCCCTCGGCCGCCGGATGGGTCGGCGTGGCTCTTCTCGCGAGGTAGTAGGATTTTTCTTGCGAACTATACGGACGTATTTTTTCGCGCCTAAACTTGCTAAAGGAACAATCCGCGTAAATCGTTGCAATAACGGTATCGTTATTAGAACGTACTAACTCGGTGAAATTCGCGCGCAACTATCAAAGTGATTTACATCTGAAGGACTACCAGAGTAGCCGTCCCATTTGGTGACAACCCCTTACGAGTGCCTCCAGAAGGGTGAAGTTCCGGGGATACCAGCGCGTGCCTTCTCCCGGACGTCGTCGAGTCATCCAGATCGGTTCCCGTCAACATACCAGCACACACAATTACACCTACACTCACAACACACCAAGCACAACTTTCATCAGCCGGGCCGGTCGAGGAGAACCGTCTGCGCTCCTGGGGCAGGTAAGTGCATTTATTCTCGTGACCTTTCCCCTCGTGTGTTCATCAGAAACCTTTGACCCTCGGCGTAGGAACGCCCGACCTGCATCTGCCCGTGGCTCCTTCGTCTATGGGCCGCGAAGGATCCAACTCCTGTTGAGGCAGGGCAGCTGTTGGCCGTAACATTTGGTAGCAGAGCGTGGTTCTGGGATCGATTCCCGGTCGATCCACCGACCATAGTATTTGATAAAAATTAAATAATTTGGTGGCAGGAGCGTTGGGTGGATTTGTGGCTACAATCACGCCCGTCCGTAATACGTAAAATACCTTTTTATTATTATACGTAATAATAAAATTCCTTCCTTTGTTAGCTTGCTTCACTGTTAGCGGGTAAAATTGAAAGGTCACACCCGGTTCGCGCGCAAGCGGGAGATTGCGTCATGTAGGTAGATGGTTATTTTTACGTAATCGGTTAATTGTCGTTGTCGGATGGTAGTGTGTTACTTATCGAAGGGTTGATTTCCGAGCAAGGCATTTTTGTTGATGTGTATCTTCGTTACATATCTTTCGTATTGTAAATTGTATTTGAACTAAAGAGTGGTAATTTGTATTTACGTAATTTAAATGAACCTGATTTGATCGTACTAGTATTTGTTATTGTTGATTTGATTTACCTTTTCCTTTGTACTAACTTGTGTTTGATTTAATAATAGCTGTTCTTATTTGTGTACATTCTATCCAACTCGATTTGATAGGAACTGCATTAGTTAGCTGTTAATTTTTTTGTATTTTTATTTGTTATTGTTGTAATTGTGCTCGAGCCGCGTCGTAATTTGAATTTAGTAGTGATGTCCTCGCCCAAGATGCTAATCCGTTGCCTGCGGACTGAGCTGCGCTGGGCTACCAGCGCACACGCGTTGATAGGCCGACCGGACAGGGTCTACAATTTGAGGAAGAGGCTTGAGCAGGTCGATGCTCGAAGGGCGGCCGTGGAGGAGGCTTACTCTGAGCTCGAGGACTTGGAGGTGGAAAAGGGAGTCCTGGAATCTTGCCGCGCGGACTACGAGTAGTTCCTCGCGCTGACGGACGACCTGATCGAGGCGGGGACCAAGGATGCGGAGAGGGAGCGCGAAGCTCGTCTGAGTAGCCTTCTCGAGTCCCCGCGGAAGCCGTCTGCTCAGCCAGAGCTGCTAGGACGACTTCCGACGCTGGACCTGCCAAGGTTCTCCGGGGTCCTCTCGGAGTGGATGACCTTCGTCGGCCTGTTTGACAGCCTGGTGGACGCCCGGAGGGACCTGACCCCCTGCCAAAAAATGGGGTACCTCCTGGCTTCACTAGAGGGGGAGGCCCTGAGCGTCGTCGGCCACCTTAAGTTGTCGGACGACGCCTACCAAAACGCCAGGGACCTCCTCGCTGGAAGGTACGCCAACGTCCGGCGGATTGCGGACGATCATGTTCGGAGGCTGCTGAACCTCCCGCTGCTGAAGGACCGGACTAGACTACGTGAAGACATAGTGAATCCAGTCGTCGTAGCGTGCAACTCGTTGCGGCGGCTGGATTTACCTGTGGACGAGTGGTCTTTTCTGCTCCTTCATATAGTGCTGTCCCGCCTGCCCCTCGACCTTCGGCTCCATTTTGAGGAGAGGTTCGGAGGTGATGGCGCCTCTTATATGCCCCCCTTTAGGGACCTGCTGCGGTTCCTGGAAGAGCAGTGCAGGCTGCTGGAGAACGCAGCAGGCGCCGTCGAGGGCCCCCCGGCCTCCTCCCGAGCGGTGCCCAGGGAAAGGCGGAGTCAGCCGGCCAAGGCGGCGCCCACCCCCCTGAGGCCGAGTGGAGCCCCCGCGGGAGGGCGCCCCCCCGTACCCTCCTATAGTGGCCTAGCGGCCCGGGAGGCGCCTCCCTGCTCCTATTGTCGAGCATCCGACCACCGGCCGGCGTCGTGCCCGAAGTTGTTGCGCAAGCCGGCTAAGGCGAGGCGAACCATCGCCAGGGAGCGCCGCTGGTGCTTCTCGTGCCTGGAGAGGCATTTACAACGAGACTGCCCGCACCAGCGGCCCTGCACGCACTGCCAGGGCAACCACAACGTCCTCTTGTGCCTGGGTGCGCACGGCTCGTCCTCGCAGGGCCCTGCCAGCCCCCCGACTCCCACGGGCGGGGGCGCCCAGCCACGCCCACTGTCGGGCGACGCTCGGCGCTCACCGGCGGACCGCAGCGCCCCTCCTTCTGAAGGGAGCTCCTCCCCCGATCGGTCGGGGAGTCGTTCCCCCAGGGGCGGGGGGGTCTTCACCCCCCCTCCCCGAGTTGATAGTGGATTCGCGGCCACTCAGCGGTCAGCTAGACCTTTCTCACCCCCGTTGGCTGAGTGGCCGCGACTGGAACGCCGCCCGCCCCCCTTTGGCCGGTGCCGGTACTACCGGGTTCCGGAGACTGCGTATCGGCCCCGAGCCTTGGAGCCGAGGATCCCGAGTTTCCCTAGGTCGGCCCGTTCGGGGAATTCCAGTCGGGGGTCATCGAGACGCCGTCGGAGTGCCGCGCTCGGGCCCCCCGGTTCGGGTGCCGGCCTAACAGAGGCAGCTCCAGATAGGAGGCTGCCGCCCTAGCTCCCGCCATGGCCGCCTCCACTGAGCCTATAAGTCGTCAGCAGTCCACCTGTCAAACTGTTCTATTGCCGACAGCCTCAGTGAAGGTTTACAACCCGAGCGGCGACCACTTAACGGTTCGAGCTCTATTGGACTCGGGTTCCCAGCGTAGTGTGGCCTCTACTCGGTTGGTGGGAAGACTGGGGCTCCCCTGGAGCTCTGAATCACGTCCGATGGTAGGTATCGGAGGTGCCGAGCCTCCTGCTCCTAGGGGACAATCGGAGTTGGTGTTCAGCCCTGACAGCGAACACCTTCGTATTTTAGTCAAGGTAAATGTCCTCGACGACATTGTAGGGTTCCTCCCTAACGTTCGTATAAATGATAGCGCTGTGCGCTGTGCGTCGGCTTTGAGACCGGCAGACCCTCGGTGGGCCCAACCGGGGCCGATAGATTTGTTACTGGGGGCCGACACGCTGGGTGCCCTCTTGTTAGGTGAGATACGAGCTCTGCAGCCCAATGGCCTGTCAGCCATTTCCACGATATTTGGGCACAGCTTTTTTGGACCGGTTATGTGGTCTCCTCCCTCTCTGATGGCCGACCCTCTCTCCGTCGTGGGCGTGTCCCTATCGGACGCTGTCCAGCGATTCTGGGACATTGAGGAACCACTCCATGCAGCTCGAGTCGACCCTCTGGACCGTGAGTGTGAGTTGTTCTACCAGAACAATACCGGCCGGCGGGTTGACGGTCGTTTCGTCACTCGCTTACCCTTTCTGGACTCCCGCCCCTCTTTGGGTCAATCCCGTGCTCTGGCCGAGAAGAGGTTGCTTTCCATGGAGCGCCGCATGCGGCGTGACCCAGCCTTTCGCGACAAATATGTCAAGTTCATGCGCGAGTATCAGGAGCTGGGTCACATGTCACCGTCCAACTTCGAATGGCGTTCACATGAGCACTACTTCCTCCCTCACCATGCGGTCTTGAGGACCCCTGAGAGTAAGATTCGGGTAGTCTTTGACGGTTCCGCCCCCACATCAAACGGTGTGTCCCTGAATCAGTGTCTTCACTCGGGTCCTAAACTGATCAAGGACATATCCGACATCCTGACCCAATTCCGTCGACACCAAGTGGTTTTTGTCGCGGACATTCGGATGATGTTTCGCCAATCGGTGGTACATCGTGATGACCGCCGATATCAGCTGATATTGTGGCGCGAGAAGCCCAGCGATCCCATACAGGTATTTGAGTTGAACACCACCACTTATGGACTCCGGTCCAGCCCGTATATCGCCATGCGAATCCTCCTTGAACTCGCTGAGAGAGAGCGCCTGAGATACGCTCGGGGAGCTTCTATCTTAGAGACTTCGGTCTACATGGACGACATTTGTACGGGCGCTTCCACCGTCGAGGAGGCTCTGGTCTTGCGAGACGAATTAATTGCCATCCTGAAGTCTGGAGGCTATGAGTTGCGCAAGTGGCTGTCGAACTCCCCACACATTTTGAGGGACCTCCCAGGAGAGGATCAACAAGACCCTCATCTGTTCGAGCACCCTGAGAATCCCAATTTGCTGACTGTGCTGGGCATTCAATATCAGCCTGTTCAGGACACCTTCACGTATAGAGTAAAACTTGACCCACCTCCCAAAGCATGGACCAAGCGCTCCGTGCTGTCTACAGTAGCTCGCACCTTCGACCCGAATGGATGGATCACCCCGGTCATCTTTTTGGCTAAGTGCTTTCTTCAAAAGCTCTGGATGTCCGGGTTGGGTTGGGACGAGCCTATTAGCGGGGTCCTCTTGCGAGAGTGGCTCTCCATGCTCTCCTCCCTTCCGGACATCAACCGGGTTTCCATGCCAAGGTGCTTCCTACCTCCAGGGAAATGCAGGGCTACCCTACATGGGTTTTGCGACGCCTCTGAGAAGGGCTATGCTGCTGTCGTATATTTGCGGACTGTGAGTTCCTCTGGGCATACTGCAGTTCATCTCGTACTCGCCAAAAGCAAGGTTGCTCCCATTAGATTCCGTTTAACTATCCCTAAATTGGAACTGTCCGGAGCCGCTCTTCTCACGCGGCTCCTCAACCACGTTCACTCGTCCTTGAAGCCTGTAATCGACATTACGGACGTCTACGCATGGTCGGACAGTGAGATAGTACTTTGTTGGCTCCGAGCCGCACCTCACAATCTTGAGGTCTTTGTGGCGAACCGCGTGTCTCAAATCCAGAGTTCTGAGACTTCTCTCCACTGGAGACATGTCCCCGGGGAGTTGAATCCCGCCGACTGCGCTTCCCGCGGCTGTGAGGCCCCCGCGCTGGTTGCCCACTCATTGTGGTGGGGTCCCGGTTGGTTATCTGATCCTCAATCCTTCTGGCCCCAGGGTAATTACTCCGAACCTACTGAGTTGCCGGGCCTACGGGCCCGAGTAGGAGTGGGCAAGGATAAGCCCACTCGGGATCTCTCCCTTCTGGAACGGTACAGCTCTCTCGATAAGCTCTTAGGAGTGACTGCTTGGCTGCGCCGCTTTGTCCACAATTCGAGAGATCCGTCCAACCGACTCTCTGATTGCGTTTTGTCCCCTAGCGAGCGTCGGGAAGCACTGATGCATTGGATCCGTATGGTCCAGACGGAGCATTTTGAGCCCGTTATCGAACACTTGAAGCGTGGCTCCGTTATCAAGGGCGCTCTGGCCCGCCTGAACCTCTTTCTGGACGACGCTGGGATGCTGCGCGTGGGCGGACGTTTGAAAAACTCTCAACTGCCGTGCGGGGCTCGACACTCGTTGCTGCTCCCTAAGGACGGCGCCCTTGTCCGGTTGCTGGTAACCCACCACCATGTTAGGAATGCCCACGCTGGGTGTAACGCCCTGTCGGCTATTTTGCAGCGGGAGTTTTGGATTTTGTCTGGTCGTCGCACCATTCGGAGCGTCATCTTTAAGTGCATCCCCTGTTATAAACTGAAGGCCCCCATATCGCAGCCTCTTATGGGTGACTTGCCGCCCGACCGCGTCAGGGCCATCCGACCATTCGCTGGGGTCGGAACAGACTTCGCTGGCCCCTTCCTCGTCAAGTCCTCTAACCTTCGTAACGCGCGTTCAAGTAAGGCCTATCTTTGCGTCTTCGTGTGCCTCTCCACTAAAGCCGTTCACTTGGAACTGGTGAGCGCCCTCAGCACGGAAGCCTTCTTGGCCACGCTTGGCCGTTTCGTGTCGCGGCGCGGCTTGCCGGACTTGATCCGGTCTGACTGCGGGACGAATTATAAGGGCACGGATAGGTATCTCAAGGAGGTTGTCGAATTTCTGTCCAGCCACCGGACTTATTTAGGAAATGCTATGTCGAAAAGGGGCATCCAGTGGAAATTCGACCCTCCGGCGTGTCCCCACTGGGGCGGTATTTTCGAGGCGGTGGTTAAGGTTGCCAAAACGCATCTCCGTCGCGTTATTGGTGAAGCCATTTTGACGTTTGAGGAGCTCGCCACGGTATTCTGTAAAATTGAGGCGGTACTCAACTCTCGGCCCCTCTGCCCCCTCTCCTCTGACCCGAATGATTTGGAGGTTCTAACCCCGGGACACTTCCTGATTGGCCAGCCTCTTAACGCTCTGCCCGAGTATCCCTTCAGGGAAACGAGTGCTTCACGGCTTAGCAGGTTTGCCCTGCTGCAACAGATGACTCAACGCTTTTGGCACCGATGGTCTCTGGAGTACCTACATCTTTTGCAGCAGCGCGTTAAGTGGTCTGACAAGACGGAGCCTCCTCGGGTGGGAGACCTCGTGTTGATTAAAGAACCAAACGCGCTACCTTTGTATTGGCGCCGTGGGCGCATTGTTAAATTGTCGTATGGAACGGATGGGGTGCCTAGAGTGGCCGAGGTTTTGGTCGGAGATTCGGTCTTGCAACGGGCCGTCGCGACCTTGTCCCGTTTGCCAATCTACTCGCGGACTTAATGCCTTATGTCCGGGGCGGGGGGTTGTCTAGGCAGGAAAATTTGCAATAAAAACGCAGTATTTAACGCGCGCTTTTGGCCTCGATATCAAGGGCACCTTCCCTCTCCCCCGCCCCCTCGGCCGCCGGATGGGTCGGCGTGGCTCTTCTCGCGAGGTAGTAGGATTTTCCTTGCGAACTATACGGACGTATTTTTTCGCGCCTAAACTTGCTAAAGGAACAATCCGCGTAAATCGGTAACGGTATCGTTATTAGAACGTACTAACTCGGTGAAATTCGCGCGCAACTATCAAAGTGATTTACATCTGAAGGACTACCAGAGTAGCCGTCCCATTTGGTGACAACCCCTTACGAGTGCCTCCAGAAGGGTGAAGTTCCGGGGATACCAGCGCGTGCCTTCTCCCGGACGTCGTCGAGTCATCCAGATCGGTTCCCGTCAACATACCAGCACACACAATTACACCTACACTCACAACACACCAAGCACAACTTTCATCAGCCGGGCCGGTCGAGGAGAACCGTCTGCGCTCCTGGGGCAGGTAAGTGCATTTATTCTCGTGACCTTTCCCCTCGTGTGTTCATCAGAAACCTTTGACCCTCGGCGTAGGAACGCCCGACCTGCATCTGCCCGTGGCTCCTTCGTCTATGGGCCGCGAAGGATCCAACTCCTGTTGAGGCAGGGCAGCTGTTGGCCGTAACAATTTTACTGTTCTTTGTCCTGTATTTTGAATAATTGTGGGTAACGTTAGTACCGGCTTCATATCCGAAGTGCCATTAAGCTACATTTTATACACGGCAATTTTTCAAATTGTAGGCAAATTTTAAACTTAAGTTCAAATATATAAACAATGATATACCGTTATTGCAGTTTTTGAAAATACGAGTAAATAAGGCTTCAACTTTTATTTGAAGTTATTCCAAAATAAATGTGATTTATGGGCAACAACGTGTTTGCCTACCAATCGACCATTACGAATGTGTACGTGCGGCACAGATTACCCCCTAATTAGGGGGTAATCTATGACGTGCGGAGTAAAATCAGTTAAAATAATGCATCACTACGCATTTTCAATTTAAAAGATAATGACAAAATGTTTGAGATTCATTTTAATTAATTTTTCTTCACCATTTGCCTATATTACTTATTTTGTACCTACCTTCTCTAAAAATTTGGCCGGTTATTGCAAAATAACCCCGTCCCCCCCCCATTCAATAGCTCTTTTAATAATATCGCCTATCCATATATTATGAGTATGGAATACCAAACATTGTAACTTAATTCTTAGTTTCAATCTGTTACTTACTTTATAAATGAAAGAAGCTTATTTACACAATTGTTCATAAATAATTTTACACACTGCTTGAAGCAACGATGTAAATAAAATGAAAGGAAAATAATTCAGTAAAAATTATTTTGAATAAACATTTTAATCCCGGGCTTAAGATGTAATTATCCACGCGGCTTAGGATTATATAACCGTTTAAATTTGTTGACAATAGGGGTGAGTGCCAAAGAATTTTGTACCTATTTAAATAGTAAAATGAAAATATGTTAATTTTGAAGACAGCATAACGTAAAGAAGAAGGAAGCTTTTGATTAATATAGACAGAGAATGTAAAAAATGCTGACAACAATTTTTTTTTACTTTTTTATTTATGTGTCTTGAATAATTCAAAACTATAAACTTGTGAAACGATTTTAAAGATAATGAAATAAATTTAAGACGCATAATTCAACAGTTGCCTTCATGCATTAACTTTACTAACTACTACACTTACTAGATTTGTAAAGTATATTTTATGATTCGTAATACAATAGAACATAATTTTTGTTTTTCTAACAACAAAAAAAACTCTTTTAATAATGCTCTCGTTTAGAATCTATCCAGCAAAGTCGAAGGCTTAAATTTCTAAATTACTCCGTATTTCTTTTTTATAGAATAAGGGTGACAAACTAGCACACAGTCCACCTGATTATAAGTAGTTGCTGTGGCCCATAGACATCTACATCTATCTTCGTTTGCGAATTAAAATTCAGATGCATTATCAGCCGTGAGGACTAAGATGGAATGCCTCTTTTCCAGTAAAAAAAGGTCTCCGGTTCTCTACACTCACCATACGAAACACAGCAGCATTAAGCTGCTATTTTTTGCTGGTATTCTGTGAGAGCGTGGTCCTTCCCCGGTCGAGCTGACCCATTCGTGCTACAACCATACTATTGATATAGCTGCAGCAAGGCTCTACAACGTATAGATAACTGCCGTATGTGCGAGTATCGAGTTTCGTTATAGTTATTTTTTTAATAAAACTTTTATAATTCATGATTCCATTTATTTACGACTTCAGATAAGAAATTAAATTCTCTAGCTATTTAAAGTATTTATATAGAATTTATAATACTTCAATATGTGTAAGCAATAACAATAGATAAGTTAAAATATTAGAGCTTTAGAGTATAAAAAATTCGTGGTTGCTCAAAAGATGAAACTAACAAAAAAATGATGAATGAAGTTTCATAATCAAAGATACATATAGATGTCGGTAAGCCATAGCATCAATTAACTATTAGGTGCACTGTGTACTTGTAACGCCTACTTGCACAAAGAAATAGCTATAATGTTACAAATAAGGGTACAAAATAAAAGAAGATATAATGAAGTGAGGGAAACACTTTTAATCCTCACATTCAAGTTGTATAATAATTTTTAGAGTAATATCTAAGAAGACGTATAAGCTTGAAAGATTATAACATTTAATATTACATAAATGATTCGTTCATTTGTTCAGTTGCGAAGGTAAAAATTGCAAGTTAAAGATTGCAATTACATTTTTGAATGTTCCGGATCAAACGATTGACAGGACCCACGAAAAACGAGGATGTAATGTCCGGCGGCCGACATATCGAGCGAGTCTCACAGATCACTAATGACCCGGTTCTTAAGACGAGTCAATACTTGAATGTCACAAGAAATTAATGAACGACACATGTCTAGTATACTTATCCTCCTAGGAGTCAGTCTGGATAAGTACCACCCTCTTACATATTTTTGCTGCCAAATAGCAGTGCTGGCACTGCAGTATACCGGTCTAAAGGGTATGGAGAGCCAGATAATTGTAGGGTGCGAAGCAATCCATCTTGTTGCTCAGAGGTGATAACGCATCTATAGCCAACTTTGTTTGTAGTTGGCTGTAGGTGTCTATGGACTGCAGTAGCTACTTACCATCAGATGCACTGTATGTACATAGGTTACTTTATTTTTATTTAAAAAAATGCTCTTAAACACAATTATATATATTGTAAAATACTTGTATAATCTGTGTCATACTTTTGTAATGTGCATCTAATAAATAACAAAATTCAGTATCTTCTTAATGTTTAAATACTGATTCTCATAAGTCTGTGACTTGAAAATACTTTTGCGTTTACGTATGATTCTGAAATATTTTAAAATAAGAAACGTAGTTTTACATTTTAATAAAACGAACAAATTAAATTAAATTAAATTAATGCATATTTTAAATAATAGCCATGCTTGTAATTAAATTGTCATACATTTTAAAAAATATTAAAAAAACTTAAAAGAACGCTGTGTCGCTTTAAATCTTTTTACCACCACCACCACAGTTAGCTACCGTGGAAAAATCTTTGTTTCAGAGAGCACGAGGAATCTGTGACAGAAAACATCTTACCGCCTCTTCCTACCACAATAGCATCAGCACGTCGAGCAAGTATTGCAAGATAACAAGCTTCGGGTCCCGCGCCTATGTCTCAGTGACCGAGTGAAGCGGGACACAGTCGAGTGTGTGCATGCTGTACTGGAGCTGTCAGATTGCTGCCAGAGGAGTCACAGACAATGTTGGCTACATCTTGAAGCGAGCTTCCATTAAAACATAATTAAAGCTGCTGAAGAAGATTAATAAATTTTTACCATCCATCAAGTGTCATACTACTCTACAAGAAGCAGGAATGTACAAGCTGGATTGTGAATGTGGTCTCTTTTACATAGGACAAACAAAAAGATCTATAAAAACCCGCGTGATGGAACATATAGCGGACTGGAAGCACCGACGTTCCGGGAAGTCTGCAGTGTGTAAACATGTTCAAGATTGTACCCGCCATTACATTAGATTTGAGAGACCACAATTCCTCGCAAAAAAACACCGGTTCCTACCAAGGATGATTCGCGAGACTATTGAAAATAAAAAACATCCCAATTTCAATAGAGAAGATGGATGGATGCTGCCATCTGCTTGGGATTCTATAATTAATAAAATTAATTCCAAACCCAAGCATACCACCGAAAGACTTCAAGATACTGTAAGCTTATTCTGCGTAGATCGGACTAAAAAATTAATATTTAAAAACTGAAGGTATTCGGGCTAACTATGACATCGGGACGTCAAATACCTCAATTCCCACGTGACCATGGGTGCTGTAAAGCACCCGAAACCACAAATTATAAAGTTGTATGTATAAGACCCGAAACGTCAGGAATTAAAAAGTTGAACTAAACGTGATAAAATCCGTAAAAGTTAGTTTCATTTAATGTGTGGTCTTCGCGTAAGTATAAGAAATCGATTATTTTTGTTTAAAAGGACTTAAAGAGCAAAGTGACCTCGAATGACGCACGCATTCATTTACACAATTTCTGTATAGCATCAGGCCACGGCCGGAACTGTCGGTTAAACATAATTCATTCATTTTTAGAGACTAGATCATTCAAGTATTGATCCGTTTTACGAACCGTATATATATATATATATATATATATATATATATATATATATATATATATATATATATATGTATAATCAGGTATATAGGTTTAAGTTACGCAGAATAATATCTCTTTTTTCTTTTTCAATGTTATTCGAGTGGAAAAATTTTCATATCTTATTTTTACCAATCCTGTACAAATATTGATACTTGTCAGAGTCTGAGAACAAAGTCAATACATACAATTCAAAACGCACTTATCGGAAAATTGAATACGGGATTTTTAAGGCTTTTGTGGATTTTGTACTTTCATACAATATACCAATTCTAGATACATTTTTTTCACTTGGTAGAGCTACGCTGCAGCTATATTATGGTTGCACTACGAATAGGTCGGCTCGACCGGGGAATAACCACGCTCTAACACAATACCAGCGTAAAGTTGCAGCTCAAATATGTTGTGTTTCGAATGGTGAGTGAAAAGAACCGGAGAACCTGAGAACCGGAGAACCGGTGAGAATAAATCTGCATTTTGTTTCTTAATTAAAGAGAGATGAAGATTTAATTTCTTGGCTATAATCCGAACTTGATGTTACTTATACTTCCACTTTTCATTACTCCGTTCAATAAAATGTGATAACGTGAACTGCTTTTTTTAAACTAACTTTAAGTCGATTTCTTGACTATAATCCCAACTTGATGTTAATGATATGTGGTGATGAAGTCCCTAGTGATAAATTTACTTGCTTGAACGTAATGACATTAACGAATTCTCTCTGAGCTTCGTGTTTCTGTTTACTTGTATATTCTACATGTTTCGTAGGTTGTTTACGTTATAGCAGCCGTTGAGTGTTTTAAAAGTTCCTTTCAAGTCACCTCTTATTCTTTTTTAAGTACAGTTATTTCAAGTGCTCTTCACTGTCTTTGCGTCTTAATATTGTGACAACTATTGTAGCTTCTTGTTTTTTTTTTTTTGTCAATAGGTTAATGACTTTTTGAACAGAAATGATTCGAAATTTTAAATCAGTACGCAAAAGCAGGTCTATATTACTTGTTTATACAAACTCAAGATTTTTAGCAACAAGGACTGGATACGTATTATTACAAACTGGTATGGCGACCATTTTGTAGTTTACAGTTTTATAGGTTAGGTACGAAAAACTTACACCCACTACACAGTTTTACTTCTGATCTTCTTTCGTGTATTCACAGCCGTGTAATGGCAGCGTAAGAGAATTGAGTATTAAGAGGCAACGTAGAGACACACGAGATGGGCAGCAACATTGCTTGCCAACCCGCCTGCCAAGCATGGCAACTACGGCAAATATCCACGCTACGAGGCAGTGTATGGGGGAGGTATATATTTAGCAGTAGATTTTAGATAAGCTGTAATTAATGAATGATTGAAGAACCTATTGAAATAAGTTCTGAGGTTCTTTTAAGTTACTTTCGCAAATTTGTAGAGCAGAAAAGTACACATATTTTGGAGTAATTATACGTTGATTAATTTGATCAAAATTAACCTGTACATTATTGCGCGCAAGCTAGGGTTTTTTTTATTCGAATATTACATCTGTACTACGTTGATTCCTTTCCTATACTTATTTCTTTTATTAGATATATCAACAACAGTATATAATGAACATTTTGGTAGTGAAAAATCGACAAGATTAAAGAAGTGTAGTTGCTTGGCCCTGGGCGACAGTGCCAGCGAAGCTAACACAAAAGCAATTAGTTTTATCTATATAGGTACGTATAAATAAACCGAAGTATACGTTTGTAATATCGAAATAGCTGCCTCATATTGAGCTGAGGGGGTGCTTCGAATTGATTTTCTTTTTTGTATTTGAACTTTCGAATTTGTTTTCAAACGAAAAATGTTTTAGTTATATTTTATCTTAGCTCCACATTAATATATTCTACCCAGCCGAAGCCTGGCAGATTGCAAGTTTCTGAATATAATGTGATAATTCTGTTGGTCCGCAACAACAACTTACCGATAACCAAAGGAAGGTACGAGGGACCAATAATCATTATAGGAAAGTCCTCGAGTGGAACTCTCGTAGCGGTTATATATTACACTATTAGTAGGAGTGATGCCCTGGTGAGACATACATAATATCAATGTATACAAGTTGCTTAGTTTCATGAATTATACATTTATATGTATTATACATGAAAGAATATATCGCCCCATTTCATCCCGTTATGTTGTAAGAGTCGACACTGAGAAATCCCAGAAAAAATTTCACGTGGGTTCCTCATCGGTATAATCATCAAGTTTACACAAAACTAAAAAAATACCCAGACTTGAGTCGAGCTGCAATATCAATATCTGATACTGTGATATCCATTCCTCTTGCCAAGTGTGACAATAATTGGACGTAGTTATACAAAAACGTTCCAACCCACAAGTCATTCAAAAATGAGTTCTTCTTCTTTACTTTTTGGCTTCTCTTAAAAGAATTCTGCCAATGTCAAGTCAGTCATGGGAGTGACAATCAAAAATTAGTTAAATAAGTAGATCTGTATATTTAACTCATTTTTGAATGACTTGTGAGTTGGAACGTTTTTGTATAACTACGTCCAATTGTATTAAATCCTCCCTATAGAGGAAGTCTTCAATTGCTTTCAACCCAAACCGCCTACCGTGCGTGATGTAACTATGGAAAATACTTTTGTTAGGCTTTTTTCTTCTTTTTTTACAGAGTAACGATGACAAACGAGCACACAGTCCACCTGATAGTTAGTGGATGCTGTAGCCCATAGCCATCTACATTTATCCTCGATTAAGCATTGAAATGCAGATGCGTTTCTACCCCTGAAGACTAAGATGAAATGCCTCGTTTCCCGTAGTAAGGTTCGGAACGGGTGGTCCTTCCGTAGTCGAGCCAACCTATTCGTGCCACAACCATAATATAGCTGCAGCATGACTGTACTACGATGAAAATGGTGCCATTCATTTTGAACTTGGTAGTTAAATGGCATTAATGAATTAACGAAAAGATAATAATAATTAAATCAAAAGTTTTTAGACCTTTAGTAAAAATTATTTGGTGATTGCATTATATTTCTAAATTAATTGCATTTATAATTTCTAAATCTATAAAATAACACTAATACTACCAAAAATATATGCTATCCGAAGTGTCATAAGATATGACCATCAAAGCTCTCTCACGTTGAACAATTTCTCCGTAAACACATCAATCACTTAGTGTGGGCCGCACTAAGAATATCGAATAACCATTGAATTAATATTATCTACAGTTTCGTTTTTATTATCGAAAAACCCTTGTGAGGATGAAGTGAGAAAGAAAAGCCATTTTGTTTCAGTTTACTTACAAGAGAAGAGCCGTGGTAATTTAGTAAATTGAAATGCTTGTGCAACGGTAAGCCGTGTCAGTCTATGTCCTATGACACCAGTAAGTGGTTTTATTTTACTAAATATTTAAACTTAATCTTCAAAATACTTTACAGCACCCATGGTCGCAAGAAGACTTAGGTGTTGTTTCCCAATATCATTGTCAACCACGGCTACCTTTAGTTTAAAATTATTAATTGTAGCTCCGATTTGCGCAACCTATCATAGTTTCTTGAATTCTAGCAAGCATGCCACATGCTTGGGGTGGAATTTCAATTTACTAACTCAATTCCCAGTGTCACCTGTAGGTAACAGATGTTCAACATTTTTTTTCTACGCCAACAAACGCGGGAAACAAATAAATAATTCAGTTTTGAGAAAACATAGTAAATTTTGTATTAGAAATTTTATGAATATTCTAGTTTTTACAATGTTTGCATTACCTTTCTTCGACATATATTTCAGTGGTGGTATAAAAACATCAATAAAGTTCCATTAATGTACATGTATTTATGTCTTTTCATATTTTATAAACAAAGAAAAAGTTTGACAATAAAGCCCAATAACTTTTTTAAGTTCGAAAACTTTTGACCTGACCGCCGCGCTAACCGAATGAATATTTACAAATTAAAATGCGTCGAAATAACCTTTATGTAAATATTGCTTTCACTTTGTTTAAATTTTACCATTTTATTTTATAAAGTAAAATAAATATTTAACAATTTATCAAAAGAGTTTCTTATAAAGTTCATTCATACTAATATTTAATTCATACATAATACTTCACATAACTACATTAAGAGTAGTTGTTACGTTTAAAATGAATTTAATTAAAATTGCTTTCCGAATGATGATCCGCTGTCTAAAAGTTAATAGTTTAATGAGTGAATTTCTTTCAAACACCTTTTCTTTGAAATCTCTTTATTAAAACCCCACTGTGTATTTATAGGGCTTGTTAGATCGATTTTAATAACAAATTTGATGTTTCAATCGACAGTCTCCCTTCAATCTTTATAAAACTTATAAAAATCAGGTGCAAGGGAATATATTTTTTTACATTCTTGTTTACTTTTTTGGAATATTATAACGATTTATGACACCCCATTTCGTTTCACAAGTATCGTAGACGTACCTATAAGAAATGCCACAAGGGTCTCATGACGGTATTCATGAGACCCTTGTGGCATTTTTCAAGGGTCTCATGAATAGCGGTGACAGAAAAGCAGCATCAAAGATGCAAGACGTATAGTATTACTTAAGCGATGGCCAATCCTCTTGACAATTCTCCCGCCAAAATTAAAATTAAAATTCATAAGAAATTTATTCAACACACCATTTATTTAGTACGTTACCGTGTATTTTACTTTTTTCTTGCCCGGTACGATAAAAATCCTATCTAATTTTTATTTTCTATTTGATAGCTTTTTTTTTGTAAAAATACAATGATAACAAACATATAACGATAACAATCTGATTCGAATCAGATGCAAAAATGATTTCTTATATTTACGCGAAGACTACACATTAAATGAAACTAATTTTTACGAATTCTATCGCGTTTAATTTAACTTTTTAATTCCCGACGTTTCGGGTGCTGTAAAGCACCCGTAATGTCGTGAATTAAAATGTCGTCGTCCGTGGTAACGGAGGGGGACTGAGGTGTTTGACGTCCCGATGTCATAGTTAGCCCAGTTACCTTCAGTTTTTGGATATTCATTTTTGGTACAATCTACGCAAAATGAGCTTACATTATCTTAAAGTCTTGCAGTAGTATTGGGTTTGGATTTAATTTTATTATATTTTTTTATAGGAGTGGGGGCAAACGAGCATGCGGCTCACCTGATGGTAAGTGACTACCGCCGCCCATGAACAACTGCAACACCAGGGGAACCAGGAGAATTGCAGATGCGTTGCCGGCCTCTTAAAAAGGAATAGGCTGTTTTCTTGAAGGTTCCTAAGTCGTATCGGTCCGGGAAAATCGCTGATGGTAATCGATTCCACAAGGAAGTTGTGCGAGGAAGAAAACATCTTCTAAATCGCACAGTGGTGGACCGCCAATCATCCAGATGGTATCGGGAGTTCTGCCGCAATGTGCTTTCGTGAAATTTGGCGGCTGGGATTAATTATAGGATCCCAAGCAGATGGCAGCACCCATCCATATTCTCTAGTGAAATTAGGATGTTTTTTAATTTCAATAGCCTCGCGAATCAGCCTTGGTAGGAATCGGTGTTCTTTTGCGAGGATTTGTGGTTTATCAAAGTATCACAGTTCACATCGACGTTCCGGGAAGTCTGCAGTACAAAAAACATCCTAATTTCAATAGCGAAGATGGATGGGTACGGCCATCTGCTTGGTATCCTATAATTAATAAAATTAAATCCAAACCCAAGCATACCACTGCAAAACTTCAAGATAATGTAAGCTCATTCTGCGTAGATCGGACCAAAAATTAATATTCAAAAACTGAAGATAGCCGGGCTAACTATGACATCGGGACGTCAAACACCTCAGTCCCCTCCCCCCGTGACCACCCGAAGCACCCGAAACGTCGGGAATTAAAAAGTCAAATTGAACGCGATAGAATCCGTAAAAATTAGTTTCAGATGCAAAAAGTTTATATTTTCGTAAACAAATTTAATTTTGCTGACAAATGTAATCTTAAAAAACAGTAATTATTTTTTGAAAGAAAATATGAAAAAGGATCGTGATACGAAACACCAAAAATGGCTATTTTTCTTTGCCAAAATATTTTATTTCTCGCCGAAAGCAATGCTGCATTGTTTTCAGTTATATTTGTGGACAGAAATGTTCGCTCAAGCAGTTTCTTTATCTCTTGGGCCTGTACTGAATAAAATCTCATATTTTTGATAACATTGTTGATTAAATTTACATAATTGAATAATTTACAAAAAAAAAACAGAAATGATATCAATCAGCGGATCTAGCTTAAACTCCTAATGAACTACTGTGTTTTTTTTTTAAATTTGAATTCATTATCAGTAAAAAAAAATCAACCTACTAAAAATATCGTGTTACATACATTAAAAACGACTTACAGTCGAACAGATAACCCGCTTCTTTCTTGATTTCGGTTAAAAAATAAGCGTTAATGATGAGTAACGTGCCAAAGCGAAGAACACAAATTATTTCTTTCAATTTGATCTAAAGTGTTCACAGATTCTAGTCATTAAAGTACAAAAAGGGCTTAAGGCTTTATTGTAATTGAGCATGGGCAAACCAATCCGCCAAAATGCATACCCAGTATTAACGGAAATTTTGAATAAACTTACAAATATGAATAAAAATATATTTTGGGGACTTAAAGATGCTAAAACTACAACTTTTTACGTGGTCGAGCCATGCTGCAGCTATGTTATATATAGTATTTGTATACATAGTATAGTTGTAGCACGAATGGGTCGGCTCGACCGGGGAAGGACTATGCTCTCACAGAATACCAGCGTAAAATAGAAGCTTAACGCTGCTGTGATTAGTATGGTGAGTGTAGAGAACTGGAAACCCTATTTAATGATAACGAGGCATTCCATCTTAGACAACGCATCTGCATTTTGGTTCGTAATCAAGGATAGATGTAGATGTGTATAGGTCGCAGTAACCACTTACCATCATGTGGACTCAGTGCTCGTTTGTTAGTCTTATCCTATAAAAAAAACCTAAACAGTACAGTGTTGAATATTACCCTGTTCCATTACTTACTTGTAAATGATAGTAAGTAAACATATTATTCAGCCTTTAAGTTAAAAGTTACAGTTACAGCCTATATACGTCCCACTGCTGGGCACAGGCCTCCTCTCACTTCTGAGAGGGTTTTAGGGCAAGGAAATGTTCGCTGCCCTGCCCCAATGCGTGTTGGAGAACTTCACATGTCTTTGGAATATTTTTTTCTTATTTGACATGCAGGTTCCTTCACAATGTTTTCCTTCACCGACGAACACGTGGTAATTCAGCACTTAAAATTGCATTTAATAATTTTATTGTTTCCGGCAGGGATCGAACCCGGGTTACTTACTGTGAAATTAACAGCGAGCGCTAAGCACCTGATCTGCTACAGCTCTATTATTTATTCAAAAAAATCAACGTCACTTTAAGTAAGGCCTAAAATCACGCTTTCCCTTTTTACTAAATGATAATCGAAAGAGTCAAGTATAGTGATAATTAATACTTCGATTAGTATTCCTTCGTAAGCAATAATCGAAGGTATACCTAATAAACCTAGTAAATACCTAAGCCCGATTATTTCCAATAAAGTAAAGTAAAGTAGCAACCCGTATGCGTAATAAATTTACACGAATACTAGACAGATAAGAATTTTATTCAATGCCCCACAATATTCACAAAGATGCTAGATAATATAAAACTATTATATATTAAAAAAATATAAAAGCATTACATCTCAGTGGCTCCTTAATTGATGTTTGTATTCCGTAAAAGTTTTCAGATATGTTTGATATCAATGTTTACCTTATTTATGTAATATTTATTTTCTTTTTCTCGTATTTTGATTGTTGTTCTTATTATGCATACAATTTGAAAGTTATTAATAGATTCAATATAGATATGTTATATATTTTGGTAGTATCATATCATTTATGCTAAATTTTTAATGATTCAAATAAAAAAATAAGAAGCCGGTATACTAAAGAATTATTGCCAACCTCAAACTTGTTATACACTCATTCTCGGAAACTGCTTAACTCTCTGTCACTGTAATAGACTGTCTCTCATCTTATGTATGCTGGCGATATTTGCAATTAAAATTGATGTAAGATTGGTTACATCAGATGTTGAATTCTAATAAAGATGAATAATAATTCTACATATCTGTAAAGATCGCCCTGTTTAAATACAATTTTAGACAGTTTTCCACGGAACTGTCGCCTCCTCTAAATCGATAAATAATAATGTTCTTTCTCATGTTGTTAGTAAGTCTAAAAAGTATTAAATTATTAATTAATAAACATCTTTATATATTAATAGCTCTATTGATCTCTAGCCGTGTAAGGAAAAGGGGAGATATCCCGCCGGACAAGGTGATAGCATTAGCATTATTCTGAGATATGTGTGCTGTTAGCCTTTTGGCTTTTACAGATTCATCCAGGCTATTGCTCTGTACTGTAGTACAGAATATTCTATATATACCGCAGTACTCCAGAACTTTGATAACATGATTTAGGCTACGGTTCGTTACGTTTGTGGCGCAACGTCAGTGCTATCACAGATTCATCACCCCATTTCGTCCCGCGTGTGGCCTGGTGCTGTGATCACTAGCCCGCCTGCTAAGCGTGGCGTTACGGCAAACCCTTCCTAAATTGGGAGAGATCATGACCCGCCGCGGACTCTTACTGGCTGATGAAAAAAAAGAAGAATTCATCGTCCCCCGTCAACTATTGGAAGTATTAAGAAAATCTTAACTCGTATTTCCAGATCCTTACTATATAAACTATAGCCACTACTAGATACTTAAAAATATATACGTTTGAATTATTAGAGTTTGAACTATATCGTTATTAGATACGTTAAAAGGGATAATCTGCACTAGATTTAGAATTTATATCAACCTGATTTAAATTTTAAATCCTACTTTCCAATTTTAATCCTCGAACGGCTCGTGGAATAACTATCGTGCATTTACGTAGAATACACACCTACTTTCCAATATTCTTTTTTATCTTTTTAGTTTCGGGACCGTTATATTTATATTTATTATTTTTTCCACTTATTTTAAAACAGTTTTATAATTCGAAATTTATAATAAATATCAAAATACATATTATATTATGCTAAGCTCTTGCTAGAATACGCAGTTTATTTTTACTTAATGTCAGGGCTTCTGAAGTGAATGTACCACCATTAGCCGGATTAAGGTTTCAATAAATAAGGACAAAGAGTTTCAAGTGTCAATCGCGCCAGGCATTTTGAGATTCCACAAAATAACTCGGGTCCAAATTTTGTACGTTTTGAACCTTCCCGTGCAAGTTTTTCGGCAAGTTCATTATAAAATACCTGCATGACCCCTAACCCATCTCAAAACGACCCAGTCGTTACACCCACGGGCGTTGAAACTGTTCACGCAGTCGTCTAGCTTTGATGTATCTATGTTTGATCTCAGCGCTAGCAATGCTGCTTGATTATTAGAGTTTGTATAAATAAAAAACAAAACGTCAACCATGACGTTGCGTTTTGCAGGTTGATTTCCGCACAACGAAGTATTGCGAAAATTTC
The DNA here is from genome assembly GCA_963668995.1 of Parnassius mnemosyne. Taxonomy (NCBI): domain Eukaryota; kingdom Metazoa; phylum Arthropoda; class Insecta; order Lepidoptera; family Papilionidae; genus Parnassius; species Parnassius mnemosyne. Next base: position 15,836,532 of record CAVLGL010000159.1, read on the forward strand.
AGCATGGGGAACAGAGGTGATTTCCCCAAATTAGTTTGCGCGTTCACCGCTAAAAAGAACCCCTCTGTAGTATCTCCTCAGTTTCAAGGCACTTCCCTTCTTGCCTCAGCCAGTATCGGAATCCTCAGCGTCGACATATCGAGTGACGTGCAGTTTCGTGGTCACTTGGAAGAGAAAGCCAAATTGGCCTCTAAATAGCTTGGCGTGCTCAGCAGAGCGAGACATTATTTCATGCCGGCACAACGCCTGCAATTTTACAAGGCGCAGGTTCAGCCTCACATGGAATACTGTTCCCATCTTTGGGCTGGTTCTCCCCAGTGCCAGCTCCTTACACTTGACTGCATCCAGCGCAAAGCTGCTCGAATCGTCGACGACCTAGTCCTTTCCGATCGGCTCGATTCATTGGCGCTGCGAAGAAATGTTGCATCTCTTTGCATTTTCTTTCGCATTTACCACGGGGAGTGCTCTGAGGAATTGTTCGGATTAATCCCAGCCGCCAAATTTCACGAACGCACATCGCGGCAGAACTCCCGATACCATCCACACCATCTGGATGATTGGAGGTCCACCACTGTGCGCTTTAGAAGATGTTTTCTTCCTCGCACAACTCTTCCTTGTGGAATAGTTTACTACCAGCGATTTTTCCGGACCGATACGACTGAGGGACCTTCAAGAAAAGAGCCTACTTCTTTTTAAAAGGCCGGCAACGCATCTGCAATTCCCCTGGTTCCCCTGGTGTTGCGGTTGTTCATGGGCGGCGATAGTCACTTACCATCAGGTGAGCCGCATGCTCGTTTGTCCCCTCGCGTGTTAGGGCTTTTATATTTTTGCGCGGAACCCTGATCCTTTTCCTAAAATAAAAGGCTAAGTCAAGCCCTAGACGATAAATCACGCTGTCTTAGCATAACGAACGGTTATCCACTCTTGCCTTAAAAACACCCAGATTGTAATCGAACAGAAAGGCAGATGCCGGCAATTTATTTCATTAATTTTTTGATGTACGCATTAGGTACCTACTAAAGACCAAGCAAATATTTGCGTTCGAATGTGTGGAATATAACAAATGTGTTCAGAAAAAATATAATTACAAGCTGTTGCTTGGCCCCTGAAATTTGTATAAGGTTGATACCATCCTAGACAGACTCCTAGTGAAAATTAGTCCCACAACTGAGTAAGAGTTAAAAAAATATTTAAATCATTAAGTTAAAATATACAGAGAAAAATGTACTCGTTTCTCTTAAATTTACAATAGTACCTACGCTAATATTAAACGGAGATAAAGATGTGCTTGTAAGTAAGTTTGTAAGTAGGAGGTAAACTCTGAAACTACTGATCTGTTTCCAATTATTACTTTAATGATAGAAACACTGTCCCTGAGTGTTATAGGTTATACGAGTAGGTTGGGATATTATACCGTTAATCAAAATTATTTTTAAATATGAAATCAGTATATTTATTTTTAAAAAAAAACAGTTCTGAGTAAGGCATAGTTACCCTCTGTGTGTTTTTACTCTAAGGTATATATATATCTATCCAATCTTCCAATATCAATATCTCAAAAGAAGCTTTTTGTGGGTTAGATCCTTTTTGTGTTGCTATACGTCCAATTAGAGCGAGCATGTTTTTTTGTTACTAATTCTTTCTGTTCGTTATATTTAGGGGAAAAATGTAATAACTTTGCTTTTATCCGAACTTTACGTGAGTAGCTAGTAGTAAGTACTTATATAAAGAAAATATTTCAAACTATTGACATGACTCTAACCTTAAATTACAATTTGATGTCAAATGTTCCATCTCACATTATAGAAGCCTACCTGGATATGTACATTTTTGACAATCGCTTTATTCAACACAAAGACATGATTTTGTATCTATCTCAGTCATATACTCCAAGAGCTTAGTATCAGATGATGGTAATTTAGTCCTTAGGTCTTTAAGATTCGTATTAAAATAAAAAATGATACTGCATAAAACATCCATACTTAATATTATAAATGCGAAAGTGTGTTTGTTTGTTTGTTTGTTTGTCCTTCAATAGGTGACAGATGTTTAACATTTTTTTTCTACCATATGATAATTTTTTTGCATCTTACCGTTATTACTACAAAGATAATTAGTCATTAAATTTGTTATTTTATTTTAACACTAACTAAACGTCAATTGTAAAATTCATTCAATTCATTCGCTCGTATTTGGAATTTTCTGAGTAAGTGTGATTTCTTGCAATTCAAGCTGAGATAAAAATGTTAACATCGTAAATATTGTTATTTTTCTTACTGCACATGATAAATGAATATATTAGCTAATTTAAGATTAAATTAACGAATACTATAGTCATTACAACGCTCTGAATATGACGTGTCACCTGTGGGTGACACTGGGCATTATTTCTAATCACAACTATTGATTTCTTTGGATTGCTTTGTAGTGGTGGATGGTATTTTGGAGCATCTTTATGTTTTACGGGTTGACGTTAAATGAGTTTGCTGAGGAGTTGCAAGTCGGGAAGGACCCAAGGAATATTATTTTATTTCCTCCTGTTGATGGTAAGGTAGCTGACGAAGACAGTGGAGATGAAAACGAGGCAAATATTTTTATTTTCTTAATTGTATGTTTCAGTCCCAAGTAGAACTACAAAGTAGACCCTCTGACTCTGAAAAAAATTGTGTAAATGACGACGAAGTAGAAGAAAAAAGTCAAGGTTTCTACACCAAATAACAAATATAAAAAAGGAAATACTATAAAAAGATACTACCGTTGGTGTACCATCTTTCTACTACTTGTGGTACAGAATACTGTAACAGACAGGGCTCTCACTTAGGTCCACTTTTTTACAATGCCTACCTATATGACATTGGTTCGTGCATTATACACACAAATTACCTCATGTATGCAGATGATAAGAAGATTTTTTGTAAAATTAACACCATACATGACTGCCTATTGATACAAAAAGACCTGGACCGTTTATTTGAATATTACAAAATAAATAATATAACTGTCAATGCAAGCAAGTGCGAATGTATTAGTTTTACACGGAAATCTAAGCCAATTCTAAATAAATATCACTTTGACGGATTAGAAATCAGCCGAAAAGTAAGTGTTAGGGATTTAGGCGTAATTTTTGATCATAAAATGATACTATCCGAACACATTGATTACGTTATCAGTAAAGCCTATAAAAATCTTGGTTTTGTTCTTCGCATCTGTAAACCATTCTCGAATATTAATACAATTAAAATGGTTTATTTTGCATATGTCAGAAGTGTTTTGGAATATGCTAGTTCAATATGGTCTCCACAGTACAATGTCTACAAAAGCCGCCTTGAGCGTATTCAAAAAATATTTGTTAATCACCTTAACTTTCGCTGTCGTAATAAAATCGAGACTTACATAGACAGTTGCACTGAGCACGATCTCTTATCTCTGGAACACAGGCGCATTTTGCTTGACATGGCTTTGTTATATGATATAATAAACAGTAATATTGACTGTCCATATCTTGTCTCAAGAATCACCTTTCGTACTCCAAAATTCCGTACCCGCAATACTACATTGTTACAAACTCCCTGGCATCATTCAAACTACTGTCGAAACACTGTTCTTTCGCGGCTTGCTCGTACATATAATGAACAATTTGGACACATTGACCTCTTTGCGAAATCTAAACTTACGTTTAAAGATTACATCAAGAAAACTATTACGAAATAGAGCAGTTGAAGTTAAAATCACATACAATCATATATTCTCTCATCTATTTCTTCTATATGTATTTTTGAGGCTACTAATATAAATATAAGTACTTAAGTTATTTTATTTAATATATATTATAATTAATTATTTGTATTATGTTTATATATTTAAACATTTAATATGTATATATACATAAGTAAATATATATGTATATATATATATATCTTATATGTTTATATATATATATATATATTTATATATATATAAAGGTAATATAATATATCATTCTACCTGACTATCTCTCCTGATCTGTAAACTTATGACCACCTTCATTACATTGAATTGCTTATAATTTTGCTTATAATTTATCTATTAGATTGTTCTTTTTCCTTTTCTTCTAACAACTATACACCTACCATCAAACAATATAAGGGAAACCACCTGTTATTGGCCATACTTTTAGTTTGTTACATTAATGTTAATATTTTCTATATACGCTGTTGGTTTTCTAAATAAATAAGTAAATAAATAAATAAGAAGTTTTTACACACTTATAAAAGAAGATGACAGCCCTCAAGATTAGAAGATAGATATAAAACAGAGGAGAAGATATAAAAGAAGATATGGGACTAGGAGCTGCGGTTAGTCTGGAACTCATCTTCAGATTATCAAAAGAATTGGGACAGTAAAAACTATTTTACTGGCTTACCATTACTAAAGTATTTGCGAGAGCAATATGTTAGAAATTTATTGCAGCTAAATAAATAGCTTGACAACAGTATCACCACCATTGCACCTAACTGCCACGGATTGAGACTTGTCACAAAAGTAGATCATATTGGAAATGTAAATAAAAATCGATCGAAAATTAGAGTGGTTTGCCCAGCTATTATCAGGATGTAATAAGAATATAGGTAGAGTAAACCATTTAGACTTCGCGGAAAAATGTGGTGGTATCCTGTTTGCTTTTGATATAGACGCTGCTTGCCAAAATAACTGGACTGTGATTTTCATGGAAACGTTGCTACTATCTACCTGCAAACATACGAGTATGATAAGCCTCCAACCCATGATTATGCCTGTGGAGTTCCAGTCCAGATTAGAGTGCCTAGCCTGCAGGTATCGCCAATGACCATGTAGAAGTTGTCCGTTCGCAGCGGCGATGTGCATATTATCATCAACGAACGTGAAAAATGTGAGCCAAGTACCATATCGTTTTGCATCTAAAGTTCTAGTATATGTTTCATGGTAATAAAACGCTTCTTTCTTATGTGTCATTATATATTTCTATTATAAAAACGGATGTTTTACCCCTACAGAAAAAAAAATTTAAACTTTATGAGCTGTTTAAACAATGCCCAGTGTCACCTGTAGTTGACATCCCTATAAATAATAAGTGGGGGTAGTTGCCTTATTTTTATAAATTTTTTGGTCTATACTAAATACGAGTATATCTGGACTTTATAATAAAAGAAAGTATTATTTTTTTGATAAACATAGGCATGGGAATTGAAGAGATATACTCCAACAGCTTACTATCCGATGATGGTAATTTAGTCCTTAGGTCTTAAAGATTCGTAGTAAAACAATAAATCATGCTGCATACAAGATTTTCCATATTGTAAAACAGAAGAAAAAGACATTTGGCTTAATAAATAAAAATTTCTTTTGCTAATCGTCAATATTGTAAATCAATTACCGTTTTGAAATGAGTTTCCGATGACCAGAGAAGTGACGGCGTAAGAAAACCTCGAAAGTATCCTCTATTTGCTATATTAACAGACAAAATTCAAGAGCATAGTCTTAAAAAATTAGAATACTGGAACTTCGGTACCAATTGAAGTATGTTTTACATATATATATATAAGTGGTAAAATAAAAAATGTTGTACAACCGACTTCAAAAAATAAAATGAGAACATCATCAATGTAGTCGAAGTCAATAAAATGCGCATTATTAAAGATAACTCAAAAACTAATGACTAGTTCTTGATCAAATTTATATAGGACCACAGGAAAAGCACCATCTTTCAAACAAAAAAAAAGAATCGTCAACATCGGTTCATATAAAAAAATACAGTCGAATTGAAAACCTCCTTCTTTTTTTGAAGTCGGTTGTCAACCAACGAAAAATAAACTTTAAAAAAATTTCAAAGCGACTACGAACACTTAAACAACAAAATAATAAAGACAATGCTAAAATATAGTGTATCAAATAATTAAAGCTTGAGAAGCTATTATGTAGAAATTATTCTTTTATTTTTAGGATATGAAGACGATTTTTAATTTTTTTAGAGTTTATTTTTTTAACCCTTTTGAGTGAATTAATTAATATTAGTAGTTCAAGGTAACAATTAAAATGTTATCCACATAGTTATCTCCATCAAAACTTCATCTCTATTTTTCATCTCTTAGAGGTGATTTTTTTCATAAAATTTAAATGGTAAAACTTATTAATTAAATAAGAATCATTAAAATCGGTTCATAAACAAATAATTTATAAAAACATACATAAAGAATATACACGAATTAAGAATCCTACCCCTTTTTGATGCCTGTTTAATATTTAGAACTTATTAGCTCATATCTTATATTCTATTACTTTAAAACTGCTATGTATGTATGTATGTATGTATGTATTTGTGTATGCACCTAATTCAGTTTTCATCCACGTCTAGACGTCTAAAAAACCTGAAGCTCTGCAGACGTACGGCCGATGACAATTTAACAATTTCTAGACTCAGAATTATCACTAAAATAATCACAGCTCAAAATCAATACATGTTTTTTAATCTCTAATATAAGTAATAACGATTATATATGCTTTAAATTCTAGAACATTCGGAAATATAATTGGGCCAATATATATTCTAATATTTTAAGAGAAAAAGCGTACACGGGTTTCGTCCTTCATCCTTCGACGTTTTATGACGAAGGAGAGTATGATTAATTGCCTTGGAACTTTCTCCCTACGTTATTAATTAGAAGTTTTATAAGACATCTGTATGTGCAATAAATCATGTAAAAATCTTTGTTAGTTTTGAATGTATAGTTTAAATTTTATTCTTGAAAAACAAAAGATCACCAGTAAAAGGTACTCTACTTTTTTTTTCAAGCTATATTTATTAGATAGATAAATATATGATATTTATCTATTCATTCATTATAGCCTATAAAAGCCCACTGCTGAACATAGATTGCTCCATAGGTAGCCTGATATGTGTGAAATTTCCACAAAACTAGACTTTTAAGATGGTATGAACTCTTAAGAGTTAGGATAGCTCGAAGGACTCGCCATCAAACCTTGCGATAAAAAAAAAACTACATTTATACAGTAGACCATACAGAATTATACAATCCATCTAATAGTAAGTGAAAACTCTGACCGAAATAATCATTCAATCTCTATAATTTACTTAAAAACGCGTTGCCTATACTTTATCCTATGTTTCTATCATATATAATCCCTTCAATTACATTTTCTTAGCGTGAGCATCAGTTAAACTCACAATGTTCAAATTATTTCATTAGCGCCGCTGAAAATAATAGCAAAATTAAACACTCAATTAGTCAGACTAAATGAGTTGAGTTTCGAGTAAAGATCTAAAGATACCTTGTGTGATGAGCATTTACAGGACTATATATAACGTAGATAGTTTTAAATATATCTTCTTTATCATCATCGGAAAATAAACTGTTGGAACTGATAAAAGTCAACTGTTGGACATGAGCCTCTTGTTGGTTGTAAGAAGCATTTGCTTATTCTTCACGTTGGACAGGTGGAGTGACGATCTCAGTACCAAAGGTTGCACTTGCACCTTTGAAGTTTAAATAATAATTTATATTTCTTATTTTTAAAGGAATTTTATCGCCGGTGAGACACCGTGATACAAGTTATGATGAAATCAACGTTGATAATGTCCTCTTGGTCAATTTTCAGCACGAGAGCATAACTACACTAAATACAATAAGCGCAAACATACATAGAAGCAATCACATGTCCTTATCTACCCCCGCCTTATGTTGTTCTTATACGATAGAATCAGACATAAACTAATATATAGTTTCAGAGACACGAGAACAATCACAAAACGACAAGACCTAGAATATATTGGCAAACAGATTTTTTCTTGCTTTACTATTTGCCGTGTAGTGGCGGTCAAGAATATCCACTACCCCATATCCTCCCGTGGGTGTCGTAAAAGGCGACAAAGGGAAACAGGCAGGAGATGGGCAGCAGCATCTTCCTGATAATAGCCAAATTACAATAAAAAAACTGCGGTTGCCAACCCGCTCGCCAGGCGTGGCAACTATGGCAAATACCCCCCTATGAATGACAGTAACAAAGAAACGGCCCCCAGTCCCCGGCGGCCCCGCTATTCCTGGCTACGGTGGCGACCATGGTAACGGCGGGGCAGGGGGTGCTAAGAATCTCCGGTGGAGGTTCGGTTGCCACCTTAGACGACTCGACCTGGCAACGTACAACGCACGCACCCTGAGGACTGACGAGAAGATCGTGGAGCTGGAAGAAGAGATAGACAAGTTGCGCTGGCATATTATAGGATTATCCGAAGTCCGAAGAGAGGGGGAGGACACGGTAATCCTCGAATCCGGCAACTTGCTCTATCACCGGGAGGGCGACCATCTGTCCCAAGGAGGTGTCGGATTTATCGTCCACAAGTCTCTCGTTAACAACGTTGTAAAGATCGGGAGTGTGTCGACGAGGGTTGCGTACCTTATACTCAGAATCACCAAACGGTATTCGCTGAAGGTCATACAGGTTTACGCACCAACCTCGGCACACCCCGATGAGGAGGTGGAGGAAATGTATGAGGATATCTCTAGAGCCATGCATTCCTCCAAAACCCAATATACGGTGTTAATGGGAGACTTCAATGCAAAACTAGGCACAAGAGAGAACGGTGAGCTGAAAGTAGGGAAATTTGGAATAGGGCAACGGAACCCAAGGGGCCAGCAGCTGGCCGACTTCATGGAGAAAGAGGGACTCTTTATGATGAACTCTTTCTTCCAGAAGCGGCCCCACAGGAAGTGGACCTGGTCGAGCCCCGACGGTTCCACAAAAAATGAGATTGACTTCATTATGACGACCAGACGACAACTGTTCAGTGATGTCTCCGTGATCGCGAGGGTGAAAACTGGTAGCGATCACCGAATGGTTAGAGGCACACTGAACCTAAACGTTAAGTTGGAGAGGTCTCGTCTAATGAAGTCAACGCTCCGTCCCCCTCGTGCTCTGTTCCAAAGTCCCGAAACCTTTCAGCTCGAGTTACAAAACCGTTTTCAGTGCCTGGAAGACTGCAATGAAGTGGACGATATGAATGACAAGCTCGTGGAAACTGTCCATGCGGTCGGAGCTAAGTTCTGCAAGACCCGCCGCAGAAGAACACAAAAACTCTCCGATCACACTCTTAATCTCATGGCTGTTAGACGGGAGATGAGGCTACATTCTTCAACAGACTTGACAGCATACAGGCATCTGAACAGACAGATCTCCAAATGCATGCGGCGGGACTTACGCAACTTCAATACAGCTCGTATTGAAGAAGCGATCGAGCGGAACCAAGGCTCCAAAGTCTTTGCCAGAGATCTGTCTGCCAGAAAGAGCCAACTGTCAAAGCTGAAGACAGAATGTGGCAGCATCGTTTCCGGGACACCTGAGATTTTAAGTGAGATTGAGAGGTTCTAAGGACAGCTGTACACATCATCGTTGGAGCCACACGCAAGTGTGAGTAACGATCCAAGAGCGAGTCTCATCCGACACTATTCCGAAGATATCCCGGATGTCAGTCTGAGCGAGATTAGGATGGCTCTCCAGCACCTTAAAAACGGTAAGGCCCCAGGCGAGGATGGAATTACAGCGGAGCTTCTGAAAGCGGGTGGAAGACCGGTACTTGAAGTCCTTCAGAAGCTCTTTAATTCCGTCCTCCATGGTGGCATTACACCGGAGGCGTGGAGCAGAAGTGCGGTGGTCTTGTTCTTCAAGAAAGGTGACAACGCTCTCTTGAAGAACTACAGACCGATTTCCCTTCTGAGCCGCGTCTACGTGCTGTTTTCGAGAGTCATTACGAATCGTCTCGCGCGCAGACTTGACGACTTCCAGCCTCCCGAACAAGCCGGTTTCCGAAAGGGCTTTAGCACCATAGACCACATACATACCCTTCGGCAAGTTGTACAGAAGTCCGAAGAGTACAGTTTGCCACTATGTCTGGCGTATGTGGACTATGAGAAAGCCTTTGATTCCGTCGAAATTTGGGCGGTGCTTCAGTCCCTTCAGCGGTGCCAAGTTGACTGTCGGTATATCGAAGTGTTGAAGTGCTTGTACAGTAGGGCTACGATGGCTATCCGAGTACAGAACCAGAGTACGAAACCTATCCAATTGCAGAGAGGTGTAAGACAGGGTGACGTCATATCCCCGAAACTCTTCACCGCTGCATTGGAAGACGTTTTCAAGCTTCTGGACTGGATGGATACGGTATCAACATCAATGGCGAGTACATCACTCACCTTCGATTTGCCGACGATATAGTCCTTATGGCAGAATCGCTGGAGGACCTAAGCACTATGCTCAATGACCTCAATAGTGTTTCCCAACGGATAGGTCTTAAGATGAACATGGACAAAACAAAGATCATGTTTAATGTCCATGTCTCACCTATGCCGGTAGTTGTTGGGAGCACTAAGCTCGAAGTTGTTGACGAGTATGTTTACCTGGGACAAATAGTCCGACTAGGTAAGTCCAACTTCGACCGAGAGGTCAATCGACGGATTCAACTCGGCTGGGCAGCGTTCGGGAAGCTACGACACATCTTCTCGTCAGACATACCTCAAAACCTTAAAACGAAATTGTACAACCAGTGCGTGTTGCCAGTGATGACTTACGGAACTGAGACGTGGTCCTTCACTGCTGGCCGTATGAGGAAGCTCAAGGTCGCTCAGCGAGCTATGGAGAGGGCTATGCTCGGAGTTTCTCTGCGTGATAAACTTAGGAATGAGGATATCCGCAGTAGAACCAGAGTGACCGACATAGCCCAACGGATTAGTAAGCTGAAGTGGCAGTGGGCCGGCCATATAGCTCGAAGAACCGACAACCGATGGGGAAGAAAGGTTCTCGAATGGCAGCCTCGTACCGGTAGGCGAAGTGTAGGGCGTCCCCCCACGAGATGGAGTGACGACCTGGTAAGACATGCAGGAAGTCGATGGATGCAGGTGGCTCAGGACCGTGCTTTGTGGCATTCTTTGGGGGAGGCCTATGTTCAGCAGTGGACTTGTGAAGGGCTGTAATGATGAATGATGATTACTATTTCCCTTCCCGGTTCTCCCCTCAAGGCAACCAGGTTATAATCGGACGGAAAGACAGACAGGCAGATCATTACACTCTTTTGCTGTATGCATTATCAAAGACGATACAAACCGTTGGGTTAGAATACGTGGAATATCGACACCAAAGTGGTGCAAGTGCATCAACCTCTTGGTTGTCCAGCGATAGAAAAGAGAGGACAGAATTAAAATTTTTGCTCATCGCTCATCCGAACGTATCTGTATCAGATGTATCACTCGTTTGATAACATTGGAATGTAAACGTAAATATGTAGTGTTTATTATTACAACCGCATATAAACTGCTGCACGAAAGGCTCCAGGCGACCAGGGAAAGATCTAATATTTCAGCGTAAAATAGCAGCATAATGCAGCTGCTTTATATAATGTAAACGAAGCATTCCAACTTAGTCCTCAGGGGTGACGTCGCATCTCCATTTCGATTTTCAATTGAGTATATAATATGCAGGTATCTTTGTGCTACAGCATCAACTTGTCATCATATGATGAAATTGCCCGTTCGTCACCCTTACTTAAAAACAAAAAGGCAAGACACATGCGTCAATTCCAGTTGAGATTCGAACCCAATAGTTACAGTTGGCTGACTCCACACGGTCTTCGTGAATTTGACTTCTTTTAAATTTACTTAAATATTAAATTATATAGTTCACCGTGTTGTGGCGGTGTGAGAATATAACTACCCCATATCGTTCCGTAGGTGTCGAAAGAGGCGACACAGAGAAACAAAGATGTAAATGGGCAGCACCGTCTACCTAATAACAAATAAAAATAATAAAGACTGTGGTTGCTCAATGTGTCCCTCCAATGAGTCAATATATGAGGGAGGCCTATGTTCAGCAGGTGACTCTTGATAGGCTGTAACGGTACTTAAACAATAACCCTCCACATTTCCAGTGAAACTAATAATAGAAATAAGTAATACGGGCGTTACGCCAACAGATGCGGTAAACAAATGAATAATTCCGTTTTGCGGATACACTCGTAGTAAGTAAATGTTGTATTAACTAGAAACTATGAATATTTTAGTTTTTACAATGATTGCATCACCTATCTTTGACATATATTTCATTGGTATACGGACATCAATAAAGTTCACTTTCTTCCCAGTCTTTTTATATTTTATAAATAAAGTAAAAGTAAGAAAATAAGGCCCAATAACTATCTTATGTTCGAAAACCTTTGACCTGACCGCCGCCCTAACCGAATGAGCACAAATTAAAATGAAAGGCGTCAAAATAACCTTTATGTAAATATGTATTACTTTCACTTTATTAATATTACTTTAAGTTTTATCATTTTATTTTTAAAGAAAAATAATTAATTAACAATTTAGCAAAAGAGTTTCTTATAAAGTTTATATCTTCATATAATAAGTACAGTAAGAGTAATTGTTACGGTTAAAACGAATTTAATTAAAATTGCTTTCAGAATAACTTGGTGTAAATATAAAAGTTTTTACAAGTGCTGTCTAAAAGTTAATAGTTTAATGATTTAATTTCTTTTAGACACTTTTTCTTTGAAATCTCTTTAATAAAACCCCTCCGTGTACTTATAGGGCTTGTTAGATCGAGTATAAGAATTAGGTGCAAGAAAATATTATTTTTTACATTCTTGTTTACTTTTTTGGAATATTATAACGATTACTGACACCCCATTTCGCTCCACAAGTGTCGTAGACGTAACTATGAAAAATGCAACAATCATCTCCTGAACAGTGGTGACAGAGATGTAGCATCAAAGATGCAAGGCGTTTAGTATTATTTAAGCGATTGCCAATTCTCTTGCCAAAATTGTAATTAAAATTCATAAAAAGTGTATTCAACACACTAATTATTTAGTACATTACCGTATATTTATTTTTCTCTTGACCGATACGCTAAAATTTCTTATAAAAACCTATCATTAAAATATTCAGTGCCTAGGACAATTTTTACATTTTTTAATTGATAGCTTTTTTTCGTAAAAAAAAATACAACGATAAAAAGCTGATTCGAATCAGATGCAAAAAGTTTATATATTCGTAAACAAATTTTTCTTCGTATGTTGAGTGTAGTGGCGGTTAAGAATATCCACTACCCCATATCTTCCCGTGGATGTCGTAAAAGGCGACAAAGGGAAACAGGCAGGAGATGGGCAGCAGCATCTTCTTGATAACAGCAAAAATACAATAAAAAAACTGTGGTTGCCAACCCGCTCGCCAAACGTGGTAACTATGGCAAATAACCCCCAATGAATGTAACAAAGAGACGGACCCCAGTCCCCGGCGGCCCCGCTATTCCTGGCTACGGTGGCGACCATGGTAACGGCGGGGCAGGGGGTGCTAAGAATCTCCGGTGGAGGTTCGGTTGCCACCTAAGGCAACATACAACGCACGCACCCTGAGGACTGACGAGAAGATTGTGGAGCTGGAAGAAGAGATAGACGAGTTACGCTGGCATATTATAGGATTATCCGAAGTCCGAAGAGAGGGGGACGACATGGTAATTCTCGAATCTGGCAACTTGCTCTATCACCGGGAGGGCGACCATCTGTCCCAAGGAGGTATCGGATTTATCGTCCACAAGTCTCTCGTTAACAATGTTGTAAAGATTGAGGTTATCGACGAGGGTTGCGTACCTTATACTCAGAATCATCAAACGGTATTCGCTGAAGGTCATACAGGTTTACGCACCAACTTCGGCAGACCCCGATGAATAGGTGGAGGAAATGTATGAATACGAAACCTATCCAATTGCAGAGAGGTGTAAGACAAGGTGATGTTATATCCCCGAAACCTTTCACCGCTGCATTGGAAGACGTTTTCAAGCTTCTGGACTGGAAAGGATACGGTATTAACATCAATGGCGAGTACATCACTCACCTTCGATTTGCCGACGATACAGTCCTTATGGCAGAATCGCTGGAGCATCTAAGCACCATGCTCAATGACCTCAATAGTGTCTCCCAACGAATAGGTCTTGAGATGAACATGGACAAAACAAAGATCATGTTTAATGTCCATGTCACACCTATGCCGGTAGTTGTTGGGAGCACTAAGCTCGAAGTTGTTGACAAGTATCTTTACCTGGGACAAATAGTCCGACTAGGTAAGTCTAACTTCGACCGAGAAGTCAATCGACGGATTCAACTCGGCTGGGCAGCGTTCGGGAAGCTACGACACATCTTCTCGTCAGACATACCTCAAAACCTTAAAACGAAATTGTACAACCAGTGCGTGTTGCCAGTGATGACTTACCGATATGAGACGTGGTCCTTCACTGATGGCCGTATGAGGAAGCTCAAGGTCGCTCAGCGAGCTATGGAGAGGGCTATGCTCGGGGTTTCTCTGCATGATAAACTTAGAAATGAGGATATCCGCAGTGGAACCAGAGTAACCGACATAGCCCAACGGATTAGTAAGCTGAAGTGGCAGTGGGCCGGCCATATAGCTCGAAGAACCGACAACCGATGGGGAAGAAAGGTTTTAGAGTGGCAGCCTCGTACCGGTATTCGAAGTGTAGGGCGACGCCCCACGAGATGGAGTGACGACCTGGTGAGACATGCAGGAAGTCAATGGATGCAGGTGGCTCAGGACCGTGCTTTGTGGCATTCCTTGGGGGAGGCCTATGTTCAGCAGTGGACTTGTGAAGGGCTGTAATGATGATGATGATTATGATGTTGAGTGTAGATAACGATGAACCTTTTTACTGGAAACGATGTATTCCATCTTAGTCCTCAGGAATGACAACGCATATGAATTAGATTCTTAATCGAAGTTAGATGTACTCGTAGATGTCTATGGACTACAGCATCCACCTACCATCAGTTGGATAATGTGACCGTTTGTCTTTATAAAAATTGCAAGTCTTGGTATCTAGTAAACTACTCCAGGATTATTTTAACTTCAAATTATATACCTACAATGAACTGCATTTATTAATTTTTTGAGCCGGGAATTAAAACGGTTTCGAATAAAAAATAAAATCTTGTTTTCTGTAGTGAAAATCAATACTGCTATTATAATTAATAATGATCTAATACTCATCATCAATGGCTGAGGGCTCGCTGGAAATTCACAGTACAAACCGATTGCAATTTTAAGTGCTGATTTACCACGTGCTTGTCGATGAAGGAAAACATGGTGAAGAAACCTTCATATCTAAAACATTAAAAACAAAACATTTCGAAGACATGTAAAGTTCGCTAAAAAGCATTGCGTAAACGCGTACACACTTCCTTGCCCTAAACCCAGAAATGAGAGAAGGCCTGTGCCTGTGCTGTGTTATATTAAAATAAGATCATAAAATCCAACATTAACATATTGAAATAAATAAATAAAAAGAATAAAATCAACGAGTTGCTATTTTACACTGGTATTCTGTGATAGCGTGGTCCTCCCCGGTCAAGCCGACCCATTACCACTTAAAAAATTTAAAACGTATTTTTAATACTCGCATTAAATCTGAAAAGGACTGAACATATCTTCTTCTTTGTCATAGTCTGTAATAGTCTACTACTGTATATGGGTCTCTTCTATTAACCGCCATGTAATGGCGGCGTAAGAATACCCACTACCCCATATTATCCCGTGGGTGTCGTAAGAGGCAAGATCTTTCTGATTTCAAAAGCAGCATCTTTCTGATAACAGCTCAGTAATAGTAGAAAACTGCGGCTGCCATCCCGCCTGTCAAGCTTGGTAATTATGACAAATATTGCAAGAAACAACAGGCTTATGTATAGCAATGGACTTCTAGGGGGCTGTAACGATGTTAATTTTGATGAAGTGCTCAAATGGATTAATGAAATACTTTTGAATAATAATATCCTTGAACATTTTATTTACCATCCTCCGCCACTAAGTTGTTATTTTTTGTGTTTGTCTTATGATATCTATGGTCTTTGTACGGAGTTGGTTACGTCACCTAAAAAACTACGTAAAATCATAAATGAAATTTTCTAGTAACTTTTTGTTAGATAAATTACTGGGGGCTGATAAGTTGTGCACTTATCCCGAACAACGCTGGGAGCAACATTTTATCGTTGGCAATTTCATTTCAGAATAGCCCTGACAGTTACTTGGACATATTTTCCCTTTTGTCTAGTTAGGTACTATGTTTTGTTTTAGAGTAAATCTTAATCAATTTTTTTAAATTACTTGCTGGTTTGTAAATGTTCAGCTTGGTTGTTATTGTTTTTTTAAAATAGTGATAGAAGGCAAACAAAATTAACATAATTCAAGAAATATTTTCAGTAGTCAAAAATATTGTGAGATAGATAAATAATGTGTTATATTGTAATCATCATTTCATCATCATTACAGCCTTTCATAAGTCCACTGCTGAACATAGGCCTCCCCCAAGGAATGCCACAAAGTGTGTGTAAGAAGTGTTATATTGTAAGTAAATAGCCCTCTTTTTTTTTTTTTTTTTTATAGGAGAGGGGGCAAACGAGCATGCGGCTCACCTGATGGTAAGTGACTACCGCCGCCCATGAACAACCGCAACACCAGGGGAATTGCAGATGCGTTGCCGGCCTTTTAAAAAGGAGTACGCTCTTTTCTTGAAGGTCCCTAAGTCGTATCGGTCCGGAAAAATCACTGGTGGTAAACTATTCCACAAGGAAGTTGTGCGAGGAAGAAAACATCTTCTAAATCGCACAGTGGTGGACCGCCAATCATCCAGATGGTGTGGATGGTATCGGGAGTTCTGCCGCGATGTGCGTTCGTGAAATTTGGCGGCTGGGATTAATCCGAACAATTCCTCAGAGCACTCCCCATGGTAGATGCAAAAGAAAATGCAAAGAGATGCAACATCTCTTCGCAGTGCCAATGAATCGAGCCGATCGGAAAGGGCTCGGTCGTCGACGATTCGAGTCGCTCTGCGCTGGATGCGGTCAAGTGGAAGGAGCTGGCACTGGGGAGCCCCTGCCCAGAGATGGGAACAGTATTCCATGTGAGGCCGAACCTGCGCCTTGTAAAGTTGCAGGCGGTGTGCCGGCATGAAATACTGTCCCGCTCTGCTGAGCACGCCAAGCTTTTTAGAGGCCAATTTGGCCTTCTCTTCCAAGTGACCACGAAACTGCACGTCACTCGATATGTCGACTCCGAGGATACCGATACTGGCTGAGGCAAGAAGGGGAGTGCCTTGAAACTGAGGAGATACGACAAAGGGGTTCTTTTTAGCGGTAAACGCGCAAACTTGTGTCTTCTGAGGATTAAACTGGACTAGATTTAGTCGCCCCCAATCCGAAACTTTGTCCAGCAAAGATTCGACTTCAGACACAAGTTTGTTCCGGTACTCGGCGACGTTTTCCCGAGAAATATTGGCCCGGCCGGTGTATAGAGCATCACCAGTGCTGTCATCCGCATAGCAATGAATGTTACCAGTTAGCAACAAATCATTGATATGCAGAAGAAACAGCGTTGGTGATAGCACACAGCCTTGTGGAACACCAGCGTTAATAGGCTTGTAGTCAGAACATGCACCGTCTACAACGACCTTGATGCTCCGATCTGCAAGAAAGCTGGTGATCCAATTGCACAATTTCTCGGGAAGCCCTCTTTCCTCCGGACCACCGCAAGGTGTAGACGTGACTTTAAATATTAACGTTAATTTTATTTACAAAATTGCAAAATTAATTCAAAATATTAAATCATTTGAAATAATAGGAGATCATAATATTACAAGACAAAAAACGTCGAAGAACTCAACAGTTCTGCGGCCCTGGTACCTCTGTTCCCGTGAGTGTTAACAACATCGAATTTGCTGTACAAAGAAGTGACGAAGAATACAACACTTCTGCGGCCCTGGTACCCTGTTTCCATGAGTGTTAAACAACATCACATTTACGGTACAAATTTACAACGAAAACATAATCCCTAACTGAACTGTACTAGCACAGTCTATAAATATTATACTGTGGTACTGTGTAATCAGTGAACATGATAAATATCGTCGGTAGTTCTGGTACTCCAATAGATCAGTGGGTGTAAGTCAATTGACAAGCTCCTCCTCCTTGTACCTGATTGGTAATTATTTCACATTAATCCATCCCACTAAAGGTACATTTGATAGGTGTTTGCCTATCGGTGTGACTCGTCACATCGGAAACATTTTTTATTGTATAGCAATTTTGATTTTGATTAAAATTGGCAAAATCTTTTAATAACAGGCACAAAATTAAACTGTGTGCAAAACATCTTGACTTTCCGACGGCTGAAGATACTCCTATATACATAACCGACCATCTAACTGCTAAAAGCACACGATTACACTTCCTGGCTCGAGAACTTGTCAAATCAAAAAAGTACAAGTTTTGTTGGACTGCCTATGGAAAAGTTTATATACGAAGCCCAGGTTCACCAGTTACTGCAGACCGCATGACTAGATCAGATCGCGCAATTTCTCCGAAATAATGAAATTACTTTACCTTTTTCTATATTTCTTTTAGTGCGTAAGTTTTTTCTAATAAATGTAATTAATTCAATAATCTTTAATATTTTTATGTACTACACACAGCTTATATGCTCTAACACACAATTTACACTTACATTTATTAAAAACCTATCACTTTCACAAAAATTTATTATATATAATACTATCATTAAAATACAACTCACTTGTAAAATGAAAAATTTTAATCAAATAGAACATACGGGAAGTGCAATTTATATATTTGGATACGAACAAACCTTTTTATCTGTAAATATTTACATTATATTATGCATAATAGGTATATACACGTATTTATACTCATGCAAATGACAGCTAATTTTATTTTTTTGACTTAACTATAATACCTCAAAATATAAGAAGTGTATATAGTAACATAGATGACCTAAACTTAACTCTGTCTTTTTTGAAATTTAAACCTGATATTTTGATTTTGACTGAATGCCAACTAAGCCTCCACAAAACAATTTCATGTATTTCTAACTATACTCGTTTTGCTTCAACCTGTCATCTTAACCAGAGTAATGGAGTAGTAGTGTATATCAAAAATACTATAAATGCTAAGGTTAAAGAAATAATGTTAGAACACGCTTCATGCTTACAAATAGAGATATATAATAACACTATTTTAGCAATATACCGCACTCCTTCAAACACAAATGCCACCAAATTCATTAACTCATTAAATTTATACTTAGAAAACATTAAATCAAAAGAAATCATAATTCTTGCTGGTGACATAAACATTAAACATTGCACCTAAAATAAATGAAAATTCGTATGAACGTAATAACAGAGAGAATTATTTAAATATGTTAAGTATGCTTAATACCTGGTCATTACTCACCGACAAAAGAAAGTAGTTGCCTAGATCATTTTATTCTAAAACTAATACAAGGTAAGCTCTATGCTCAAATTGCTATCTTACTTACAACAATTACTGATCACTCAATGATACTACTAAACCTATCCAACTTAAAATTATTAAATGATTGCACAAAGACAAAAACAATCACAGATTTTAAAAATGCTCTTAACAGTTTATTACAAAACAATATCAATGTATTACTTTTCTGTGAAAATCCCCATACAGCTATAGAAACATTAGTTAATAAATTGAGCTAATTCTTACAAGAAAATACAAAGATTGTGCATCTTTCAAAAAATAAACGCATATTAAAAAACGTTGGATAACTCTTGGCATTGTGCGTTGTATAAGAAATCGCAACAATCCTCACAATGAAATTCAAATGATTATATATAAGAGCTATTGAGCTATAGAGCTATGAAAGACAGGTCCTGAGGATGTTTCTCAATAACAGTAAAAGTCTTTGGAATAATATTAAAAGGATAGCACATCTAAATCAAACAAAAGTAAGTAATACACATTTACTGCAAACAAAAGCAACACCATTAGATTCGGTAAACTACGTTAATAACTTTTTTGCCAATGTAGGTAAAAATCTTGCAAAAATATTATAACTAGAAATAATTATAGTAAATATTCAACAGTATTAGGGCAGCCCCAGCTTTCTTCCTTTGTCTTGCTAGATTCGGATCCTCAAGAGGTACATGATATCATCATCAACCTAAAATTAAATAGTGCTCCTGGATTGGATAATATTCCAGTGCACTTTCTAAAACTTAGAGTAACTCAAATCACTCCTATAACTGCCACTTTGTAAACGTTTGTTTTAAGCATAGCGTTTTTCTTGAACCTTTAAAACGAGCTGTTGTAACACCAGTGTATAAGAATGGGGATAGAAGTGATACTAGCAACTATAGACCAATTTCAGTACTACCTTCGATTTCCAAAATATTAGAAAATCTTATCAACACAATACTTTTAATTTATCTTACTAAGTTCGATATTTTGTATTACTGTCAGTATGGTTTCAGAGAAGATAAATCTACAGAAGATGCAATCTTAGCTCTTAGATCGTTCATAGTTAACAACTTGTATCATGGTTAAAAATGTCTTGCTGTCTTTCTAGACCTCAAAAAGGCCTTTGATGCTATCTATGTCCCCATCCTTTTACAAAAATTAGAAAACATTGGCATAAGAGATACAACCTTGACATTGTTTAAAAATGATTAATTAAAATGTACACAAAAAGTTAAAATAGATCAGTATATTAGTGAGGACACATATACTACCTACGGTATACCACAAGGCAGTATTTTAGGCCCACCCTTGTTTTTAATTTATGTCAATGATCTTTGTAGTCTGAAAATTGATGGTGCTCGAGTGTTCACATATGCCGATGATACTGCTGTAGTTTTTACTGGAACATCATGGGATGACATCCGTAAAGGTACAGAATCTGGCCTTACTAAAATTGCAAGCTGGCTTCAATCCAATTTTCTGACAATTAATGCACTTAAAACTAATTATATTTGTTTTACTATTAAAAACAGTACCGACCTACCGACGATATTTATCACGTTCACTGATTACACTAGTAACACAGTATAATATTTATAGACTGTGCTAGTACAGTTCAGTTAGGGATTATGTTTTCGTTGTAAATTTGTACTGCAAATGTGATGTTGTTTAACACTCACGGAAACAGGGTACCAGGGCCGCAGAAGTGTTGTATTCTTCGTCGCTTCTTTGTACAGCAAATTCGATGTTGTTAACACTCACGGGAACAGAGGTACCAGGGCCGCAGAACTGTTGAGTTCTTCGACGTTTTTTGTCTTGTAATATTATGATCTCCTATTATTTCAAATAATTTAATATGTTGGATTAACTTTGCAATTTTGTATATAAAATTAACGTTAATATTTAAAGTCACGTCTACACCTTGCGGTGGTCTGGAGGAAAGAGGACTATTTACTTACAATATAACACTTCTTACACACACTTTGTGGCATTCCTTGGGGGAGGCCTATGTTCAGCAGTGGACTTATGAAAGGCTGTAATGATGATGAAATGATGATTGCAATATAACACTTTATTTATCTATCTCACAATATTTTTGCCTACTGAAAATATTCCTTGAATTATGTTAATTTTGGTTGTCTTCTATCACTATTTAAAAAAAACAATAACAACCAAGCTGAACATTTACAAACCAGCAAGTAATTTAAGAAAATTGATTAAGATTTACTCTAAAACAAAACATAGAACCTAACTGGACAAAAGGGAAAATATGTCCAAGTAACTGTCAGGGCTATCTAGTCTGAAATGAAATTGCAAACGATAAAATGTTGCTCCCAGCGTTGTTCGGGATAAGTGCACAACTTATCAGCCCCCAGTAATTTATCTAAGAAAAAGTTACTAGAAAGTTTCATTTATGTTTTTTCGTAGTTTTTTAGGTCCCTTCACGTAACCAACTCGGCACAAAGAGCATAGCTTATATTCTCACAACACCACTAATGTGTGGTGAACTATTTATTTTATTATTTAAATAAATAAATAAAAATTTAAATTCATGAAGACCGTGTGGAGTACCAACTGAGTTACTATTGAGTTCGAATCCCAACCGGAATTAACGCATATGCGAGTGAACTTACCTTTTTGTTTTTAAGTAAGGGTGAAAAACGCGTTATTAAATCACACGATGAGAAGTTGATGCTGTAGCACAAATATGCCTGTATATATACTCAATTTAAAATCAAAATGCAGATGCGACGTCACCCCTGAAGACTAAGTTCGAATGCTTCGTTTACAGTATATAATAGGTTTCCTGTCGCTCACCACTAATACAGCTTTATTATGCTATTATTTTACGCTGAAATATTCTGCGAGCGAGATCTTTCTCTGGTCGCCCGGAGCCCTCCGTGCAGCAGTTTATGTGCGGTTGTAATGATAAACACTACACATTACACCTTCCAATGTTATCAAACGAGTGATACATCTGATACAGATACGTTCGTATGAGTGATGATCAGTGATTTTAATTCTGTCCTCTCCTTTCTATCGTTGGACAACCAAGCGGTGGATGGACTTGCTGTCGATATTCCATGCATTCTAGCCAAACAGTTTGTCTCGTCTTTCGTAATGCATACAAAAAAGGAGTTTAATGGCCTCTCTGTCTTTCCGTCTGGTTATAATCTTAAATTTTTTTTGTTATCTTAATAAATATTGCTTGAAAAAAAAAATAGATTACCTTACGAAAAATAGATTATGTTTTACTGGTTATGTTTAGTTTCTCAAGAATAAAATTTAAACTATACATTCAAAACTAACAAAGCTTTTTTATGTGATTTATTGCACATACAGATGTCTTATAAAACTTCTGATTAATAACGTAGGGGAGACCAAGAGTTCCCAGATAACATCACATGTGGACATCTGACATCGACATTTTATGTCGAAGGAGAGTATGATGGACGAAATTCGTCTATGCCTTTTCTCTTAAAATATTAGAATATATATTAGACCCAATTATATTTCCGGATGTTCTAGAATTTTAAGTACATAATATATATATGTATATATGTTATACATATATATGTTATGTTATGTTATATATATATATATATATATATATATATATATATATATATATATCTATATATCTATATATACATATGTTTAGGCCAAATATAGGCATTTGAAGTTACATCCAGTAGCGTGACTCGGTGCATCGCCCGATGGTGTGAGGTGACATGAGCGCCGCCGCCTCCTGGCGGCGGCGCTCATGTCACCTCACACCATCGCTTCTCGGCGTTCGGTCGGGTGACCCGACATCAGTAGCTTGATCGCAGCGGCTCTGTCGACTAGTGTATTATTTGCGACCGCTGGATCCGTTGCGCGCGGTTAGTTTTTGGTTTTGGTTAGTATCCATAGTTTCCATAGTCCATAGTTTAGGAAAGCGGCTCGAGCAGGTCGATGCCCGAATGGCCGTAGTGGAGGAGGTTTGCACAGAGCTTTTGGCCTCGGATGCGGAAAAGGGAGTTCTGGACTCCTGCCTCGCGGACTACGAGAATTTTTTTTCACTCACGGACGATTTGTTCGAGGCGGGGGCCAACTATGCTAATGAAACACGTGAAGCTCGGCTGAGTGGCCTGGCGAAGTCCTATCGGAAGCAGCCTACTCAGCCGGAGCTGTTAGGACGACTCCCAACTCTGGACCTGCCAAGGTTCTTTGGGGTCCTCTCCGACTGGATGACTTTTGTAGGCCTTTTTGATAGTCTAGTGGACGTCCGGAGGGACTTGACACCAAGTCAGAAGATGGCGTACCTCCTAGCCTCACTGGAGGGGGAGGCCATGGGCGTCGTCAGCGATCTGAGATTGTCGGACGACGCCTACCAGACTGCTCGGGACCTCCTCGCTGGAAGATACGCCAACGTCCGGCGAATTGCGGCGAATACGTCAGGCAACTTCTAAGCCTCTCACTGCTTAGGGACCGGGGCAGACTACGCCCGGACATCGTGAATTCAGTCTTGGTGGCCTGTAATGCGTTGAGGCGGCTGGATTTACCGGTGGATGAATGGTCCTTCTTGTTGCTCCACATCGTGCTGTCCAGCCTGCCTCTCGACCTTCGTATACATTTTGAGGAGAGGTACGGCGGGGACGGCGCCTCCTATATTCCGCCCTTCAGTGATTTGCTGCGGTTTTTGGAAGAGCAGTGCCGGCAAATTGAGAACGCGGCGGGCACCGTTGACGACTTACGAGCCGTGCCCAGTGAGAGGCGGAATCTGCCGGGCAAGTCGTCGTTAACCCCCCTAAAGTCGATCGGAGCTCCCGCGAGAGGGCGCCGCTCTCTACCATCTTACAGTGGCCTAGTGGCCAGGGAGGCGCCCCCCTGTTCCTATTGCTGAGCATCCGATTACCGGGTGACGTCGTCCCCGAAGTTATTAGGTAAGCCGGTTCCGGCTATGCGAACTATCGCAAAGAAGCGCCGCTGGTGCTACTCGTGTTTGGAAAGGCACCTTCAGCGAGACTGCCCGCACCAGCGGCCCTGTCCGCATTGCCAGGGCAATCACCATGCAGTTTTGTGCCTGGGTGCGAACGGCGTCTCCTCTCGGGGCTCTGCCGGGCCCTCGACCCCCACGGGCTCTGTCGGGCGACGCTCGGCGCTCGCCTGCCAGCCCCCGAGCCCCTAAGTTTGAAAGGGGTCCCTCCCCCGACCAGTTGGGGGGTCGTTCCCCCAGGGGCGGGGGTATCGTCGCCCCTCCCTCAGCGTGTGGAGAGGAACTTCACGGTCACTCAGCAGTCAGCTAGACCCTTCTCACCCCCGTTAGCTGAGTGGCCGCGGCTGGGGTACCGCCGTCCCCCCTTTGATGGAGGCAGCCCTAGCTAGCTGCCGCCCTAGCTCCCACCACGGCCGCCTCCACTGAGCCTTTGAGCCTTCAATAGTCTACTGGTCAAACTGTTCTATTGCCGACGGGCTCAGTGAAGGCGTACAACCCGAGTGGCGACTGTTAGCGGTTCGCGCTCTATTGGATTCGGGTTCACAACGCTGTGTGGCCTCTACTTGGTTGGTGGGAAGACTAGGGCTCCCCTGGAACGTTAAATCACGCTGTCAAGGAGTATTAGATTTGTCTTTGGTCAAGCACTTAATTAATAATGTTTTAAATTAAAAATAAAAATGCTTTGGGTTTTCCACGAAATGTTTCATAGTTGTAGCGGTTGTGAGTAAAAGGGTGAATTTAATATACTCCTTGAATACGAGTGCATATGTTTTGTAAAGATATTTAATCATTATGTTTGTTTTGTTGAAAAGAAAATTGAAATTGAGTAACACTATTTGTGCCGAAGGAAATAAAAATCAATCCTCTCTTTGTTTTCATATTTTTGTTGGCACTGTCGAAGGTATTTATTTGGAAAGAGAAATAGGGCTGTCTCTTATGTTTATCGTTTTACTTAATTCGTCTGTTTTGATCTATGCGCATCGGTAAATTTATTTGTTTGAATTAATTCAGTGATTTTGACTATTGATGCTTTGAGGCTTGGTTGGAGTATAAGCATAGAACTACCATTTGGAAAAGCTAGCTAGTTATGATATTAGATTGAAATCAGTAAATGGTTATATGGTAGATGGCTTGATTATGCCTACTTGCGTGAAAAATCATACTAAGGACTATCTGTTCGTTTCGTGTGCCTCTCCACTGAGGCCGTTCTTTTGGAACTTGTAAGTGCCCTTAGCACTGAAGCCTTTGTGGCCATGCTGGGACGCTTCGTATCGCGTCGCGATTTGTGGACCTGATCCGGTTTGACTGCGGAACAAATTATAAGGGGCACGTATAGATATTTGAAAGAGGTCGTCGAATTTCTGTCCAGCAACAGGACTTATTTATGTGCTGCGATGTCCAGGAAGGGCATCCAGTGGAGGTTCGACCCTCCGGCTTGCCCACATTGGGGCGGTATTTTTGAGGCGGTGGTTAAGGTTGCAAGATCTGATGGGGTGCCTAGGGTGGCCGAGGTTTTGGTTGGAGATTCGGCCTTGCAACGTACTGTCGTGACCCTGTCCCGTTTGCCAATTTGCTCGAGAACATAAGTCCTTATGTCCAGGACGGGGGTTTGTTTAGGCCAAATATAGGCATTTGAAGTTGCATCCAATAGCGTGACTCGGTGCATCGCCCGATGGTGTGAGGTGACATGAGCGCCGCCGCCCCCTGGCGGCGGCGTGTCGCTTCTTGGCGTTCGGTCGGGTG
Source organism: Parnassius mnemosyne (assembly GCA_963668995.1). Classification (NCBI taxonomy): domain Eukaryota; kingdom Metazoa; phylum Arthropoda; class Insecta; order Lepidoptera; family Papilionidae; genus Parnassius; species Parnassius mnemosyne. The sequence goes on from CAVLGL010000159.1 coordinate 15,862,619, forward strand.
AGCCGACATCAGTAACTTGACCGCAGCGGCTCTGTCGACTAGTGTATTATTTGCGACCGCTGGATCGGTTGCGCGCGGTTAGTTTTTGGTTTTGGTGGTCTAGAATTTGAGTAATTGTGCGCGTCTAATTTACTATTGAATATTTGGGTTTCGTGTAGACCGCCTTGAATTGTTTTGTCTAATTTGTACGTTTCGTGACAAGAGGCTTGTATTGAATTTGAGTAATTAAAGTTACTTCGTTTGCAAGTAATTTACGTCAATTTGTGTAGTGATTGCATTTTGAGGCGCGTTTGCAATCCTTAATTTGCTTGAGTGGCCTGTTAATATCGTACGAAAGAATCTTGGTTGTTGTGTGGAACGCGGAACTTTGTGACCCGAGAGAAGGTCGCGTTCGGTTTCTAGAAATAATTTGTTGCTAAATGAACCCGGAACACAAACACAAAAAAGTTTATTGAATTCGAATTTCGAATTGTTCATGAAAATAAAACTGTATACTTTTTAGAATTTTTCTCATTATTAAATATGGAGTGAACGCTTAAAGAAGACCGTGTTGCAGTTATTGCGTTGCATCGTTGCGGTTACGCGCCAATTCAAATTTTTGAAATTTTGAAAAATTTGAATATAACCAAAAGATTCGTTTATCGTACCATCAAACGATACAATGAAGACTCTATTGTAGATGACAGGTCAAGAAGTGGTCGCCCTCGGTCTGTTAGGACTCCTGCAGTGATAAAAGTTGTGAAGGCGCGAATTGAAAGAAATCCCAAACGTAAGCAGAAACTGTTGGCCCTTCAGATGGGGTTAAGCAGAACCACGGTGAAAAGGGTGTTAAATGAAGACATAGGGCTTCGGGCATATCGAAGAAAAACAGGACATCGTTTGAATGCTCGTCTAATGGACCTGAGACTGAAGAGATGCCGCGCTTTGTTGAAGCGGTACGCGGGAAAAAATATCGGGAAATTCTTTATTCAGATGAAAAAATTTTTACCGTAGAAGAGAGCTACAACAAACAAAATGATAAGGTGTACGCACACAGTAGTGAAGAAGCGAGCAACCGTATTCCGCGTGTCCAACGAGGTCATTTTTCATCCTCGCTCATGGTATGGTTGGGAGTTTCTTATTGGGGCTTAACACAGGTACATTTTTGTGAGAAAGGTGTAAAAACGAATGCAGTTGTGTATCAAAATACAGTCCTGACGAAACTTGTGAAACCTGTTTCTCATACCATGTTCAATAACAGGCACTGGGTATTCCAACAAGATTCGGCGCCAGCTCATAGAGCGAAGAGCACACAAGACTGGCTGGCGGCGCGTGAAATGGACTTCATCCGGCACGAAGACTGGCCCTCCTCCAGTCCAGATTTGAATCCATTAGGTTACAAGATATAGCAACACTTGGAGGAAAAGGAGTGCTCAAAGCATCGTTCCAATTCTGAGTCACTCAAGACATCCTTGATTAAGGCAGCCGCCGATATTGACATGAACCTCGTTCATGCTGTGATAGACGACTGGCCGCGCAGATTGAAGGCCTGTATTCAAAATCACGGAGGTCATTTTGAATAAACTTTAGTGTTATAAGAATCTATGTTTTGTTAAGTTCATTTTGGTATATAAATGGTTACATAATGAATAAACTTGTTTTAATTATTTTATATTAAACATGTGACAGAATTTATGACCTGACTTGGTATATGTCAGAATATAACTACTCCATACCGTCTCGTAGGTGTCGTAAGAGGCAACAGAGGGAAACAAAGATGGAAATGGACAGCAGCGTCTACCTAATAACAAAAAAAAAGACTGTGGTTGCTCAACCACTTGCCAAGCGTGGCAACTATAGCAGATATCCCTCCTATAAGTATTGGCTATTTAAATGGGCTATGGGGTATTTAAACAATAACCCTCCACATTTCCAGTGAAATTAATAATAGAAATACGAAATACGGGCACTACGATAACAAACGCGATAAACAAATAAATAATTCTGTTTTGCGACAACATAGTAAATTTTGTATTAGTAATTTTATGAATATTTTAGTTTTTACAATGTTTGCATAACATTTCTTTGACATAATATATTTCAATGGTGGTATACAAACACCAATAAAGTTCCCTTAATGTACATGTGTTTATTTGTTTTCATATTTTATAAATAAAGAAAAAGTTAGAAAATAAGGTCCAACAACTCTCTTATGTTTGAAAACTTGACCTGACCGCCGCTCTAACTGAATAAATATTTACAAATTAAAATGCGTCGAAATAACCTTTATAATAACCTAATATTACTTCGTTTAAGTTTTATCATTTTATTTTATAAATAAAATTAAATAATTAACAATTTAGCAAAAAAGTTTCTTATAAAATTCATTCGCACTATTTTAATTCATACATAATAACTTCATATAAAAAGTATATTAAGAGTAGTAGTTACGGTTAAAATGAATGTAATTAAAATTGCTTTCCGAATGATGATCCGCTATCTAAAAGTTAATAGTTTAATGATTGAATTTCTTTCAGACACCTTTTGTTTAAAATCCTTTAATAAAACCCCACCGTGTATTTACAGGGCTTATAAGATCGAGTTTAATTACAAAGTTGATGTTTGAATCGACAGTCTCTCTTCAATCTTTATAAAACATAAGAATCAGGTCCAAGGAAATATTTTTTTTTACATTATTGTTTACTTTTATGGAATATTATAACGATTTATGACACCCAAAATTCGTTCCACGAGTGCCGTAGACGTACTTATGAGAAATGCTACAAGGGACTCATGACGCTCTTCACACCTATTCATGAGACCCTTGTGGCATTTCTCAAGTGTCTCATGAATAGCGAGTACATAAAGCAGCATTAAAGATGCAAGACGATTAGTACTTTGATTATATCAGGTATCTAATCAAAAGTTTAGTATTACTTCAGAAATTACCAATTCTCCCGCCAAAATTAAAATGAAAATTCATAAAAAATGTATTAAGCACACTATTAATTTAGTACATTGTACTAAATAAATTTAATTTTGCTGACAAATATAATCTTTAAAAGCAGTAATCTTTTTTTTTAAGAAAATATAAAATCGTGATACGAAACATCAAAGGAGGCAATTTTCCTTTGCCAAAGTATTTTCTTTCTCGCCGAAAGCAATGCTGTATTATTTTCAGTTATAGTGTGGACAAAAATGTTCGCTCAAGTTGTTTCTTTATCTCTTGGACCTGTACTGAATAAAATCTCATATTTTTGATAACATTGTTAGTTAAAGTTACATAATTGAATAATTCAAAAAAACAGAAACGATATCGATCATTGGATCCGGTTTAAACTCCTAAGGAACTACTGTGGAAGTACATTATCAGTAGAGAAAAATCTACTTCCTAAAAATATCGTTACATAAATTACAAACGACTTACACTCGAATAGATAACCTGCTTCTTTCCTGAATTCGGTTAAAAATAAGCGTTAATGATCTAACGTGTCAAAGCGAAGAACACAAATTATTTCTTTCAATTTGTTCTGAATCTTTCCCTGATTCTAGTCATTAAGGTACAAAAAGGGCGTTATGCTTTATTATACTTGAGCGCAATGATATTATATATAAAAAAGAGGCTCCTTTATAATATCATTGCTTGAGCGTAGGCAAATCAATACCGCCATTACGCATATCCAACATCAACGGAAATTTTGAAGAAATTTACAAATATGAGTAAAAATGTATTTTGATGACTTAAAGATAGTAAAACTGCACCTTTTTACGTGGTAGAGTCAAGCTGCAGCTATATTAGTAGTATAGTTGTAGCACGAATGGGTCGGCTCGACTGGTGAAGGAATACCCTCTCACAGAATACTAGCGTAAAATAGCAGCTTAACATTAATGATGAGTGTAGAGAACTGGAGACCCTATTTATTGAAAACGAGACATTCCATCTTAGCCCTCACGGGTGACAACGCAACTGCATTTTGGTTCGTAATTGAGGGTAGATGTAGATGTCTATACGCCTCAGTATCCACTTACCATCAGGTGGACTGCGTGCCCGTTTGTTACCCTTATCCAATAAAAAAAATCAAAACAGTGCAGTGTTGAACATTACCCTGTTTCGTTACTTCCTTTTTATTTTATTAGCGTTTTCGCGAAATTCACATGTCTTTAAAATATTCTTTCTCTTTCACATTTAGGTTTCCTCACAATGTTTTCCTTCACCGCTTAATACGTGGTATGGTTCAGCACTTAAAATTGCATTTAAAATTTCATTATTGCCGGCAGAGATTGAATCCGGGTTGCTCGCTTACTGTGAAATTTACAGCGAGCGGTAAGCCCCTGAGCTGCTACGACTCTATAATTTATTCAAAAAAATCAACGTCAATTTAAGTAAGGTCTAAAGTCACGCTTTCCCTTTTCACTAAATAACAATCGAACGAGTCAAGTTTAGTGATAATTAACACTTTGATTAGTACTCCTACGTAAGCAATAATCGAAGATTATAAATACCTAAGCCCGATTATTTCCAATAAAGTAAAGTAAAGCAGCAACCCATGTGCGTCGCACTGTACTGTCCCCCAATAATGATTTCTTAAATTTACACGAGTACTAGACAGAAAAGAATTTTAGTCAATGCCGCACAATATTTACAAAGATGCCAGATAATATGAAATTATTAAATATTAAAAAATTAAAAGCATTTCATCTCAGTGGTTCCTTAATTAATGTTTGTATTCCGTAAAAACTTTCAGATATGTTTGATATCAACTCTTACTTATTGATTTAGTATTTTTTTTCTCGTATTTTGATTGTTGTTCTTATAATACATAAAATTTGAAAGTTATCAACTCATTATTAATAGATTCAATATAGATATGTTATATATTTTGGTAGTATTATATCCTTTATTCTAAATTTTTAATGATTCAAATTAAAAAAAAGCCGGTATACTAAAGAGTAATTTGCCAACCTCAAACTTGCTTGGTAGTTTTATTTAACAGTGGTAGAGCCACGCGGCAGCTTTTGCTGTCGCACGGATAGGCCGGCTCGAACCGGGGTGGTACCACGACCTCACAGAAAACCAGCGTGAAGTAGAGGTTTACCTCTGCGTTTCACTTGGTGAGTGCAGGTGGCCGGAGGCCCTTTTTACTGGAAATGAGGCATTCCATCTTAGTCCTCACGGGTGACAACGCATCTACATTTTGATTTGTAATAAATACATGTAGATGGGCCGCAGCAACCACTTACCATCAGGTGGACTGTGTGCTCGTTTGTCAGCCTTATCCTATAAAAAAAAATAGTACATATCTATTCTATACTAGCTGTTCCCCTCGTCTTCGCCCGCGTGGAGTTATTTTTTGCGGAACCATAAAATAAAAGCAGCCCAAGTCACTTATAACATCAGCTATCTGCCAGTGTGTATAAATATTGACAAATATTGACATTAATATTTCTACGATACTAACGTCACTCAATTGTTTTGCATTCCCGTAACGCCCCCACTGTTAGTGACTTAATGGTATAGTATTAAAGCTCAAATGTATGGGAATATAGAAAAGTCTTGTTTTTTGACTTTTTCAGGCAATTTTTTAAATTTTTTCTCTCCGTAAAAACCAAGGAATATTATAAAAAAAGAATTAGCGAAATTCGTTCATCTGCTCTCGAGATTTGCGCTTAGCAACACATTCAGCGATTCATGTTTACATTATAGAAATATACCGCCGCACTCCGGAACTTTGATAACATGATTTAGTCTTCGGGTCGTAACGTTTATGGCGCAACGTCAGCGCTACCCCAGATTCATCACCCCATTTAGTCCCGTGTGTGGCCTGGTGCTGTGATCGCCAGCCCGCCTGCTGAGCATGGCGTTACTGCAATACCTTCCTAAATTGGGAGAGATCATGACCAGCCGCGGACTCTAACTGGCTGATGGAAAAAGAGAATTCATCGTCCCCCGTCAACTATTGGAAGTAATAAGAAAATCTTTACTCGTATTTCCAGATTCTTATTATATAAACTATCGCCACTACTAGATACTTAAAAATGTATACGTTAGAATTATATGAATTATATACGTTACAACTATATAGTTATTAGATACGTTAGAAGGGATAGCCTGCACTAGATTTAGAATTTATATCAACCTGATTTAAATTTTAAATCCTACTTTCCTATTTTAATCCTCGAACGGCTCATGGAATAACTATCGAGCATTTGCGTAGAATACTCACCTACTTTCCAATATTATTTTTTATCTTTTTAGTTTCAGGACCGTTATATTTCTATTTCTTATTTTTTTCACTTTTGTTTTAAACAATTTTATAATCCGAAATTTATAATAAATATCAAAATACATATTATATTATGCTAAGCTGTTGCTAGAATACGCAGTTTATTTTTACTTAATCTCAGGGCTTCTGAAGCGAATTATGTACAGGACTTCAGCATGTTATGTTTTCAAGATTCATTTGTAATTAATCGCTTCCATTTTTTCTTGTATGCCAATAGTTTCACGGTGTTATACGTTTGATTCTTAACAGAAAAAATTAAAAAAGAAGTTGTTATTAATCAAAAAAAGATTAACATAATCTTGACAACTTTCGAGTGTAGGTGTTCGTGTCTCAAAAAAAATACCAAAAAATTTGTATGCCCATGCATTTTTTATAAAAAGTATATATTTTGCAAGCCCCAAAACAAAAATCAGCTTGTTATTAATACATTTTTTCAAGTCACCATTCTCACATGTTGGAGCTGGAAGGTACCATTGAGTCATTCGGAAGGTACCATTCACTTTGTATGCCACAAGTTTTTCTCAGTTTTCCATCCTAATTTCACGAAGTATTGATTTTATTATTTAATTTGTGCACGTGGTAGAGCCATGCTGCAGCTATATTTTAGTATAGTTGTAGCACGAATGGGTCGGCTCGACCGGGGGAGGACCACGCTCTCACAGAATACCAGCGTAAAATGGCAGCTTAACACTGCTTTGTTTCGTATGGTGAGTGTAGAGAACCGGCGACCCTTTTAACTGGAAACGAGGCATTCCATCTTAGTCCTCACGGGTAACAACGCATCTGCATTTTGATTCGCAAACGAGGATAGATGTAGATGTCTATGGGCCACAGCAACCACTTACCATCAGGTGGACTGTGTACTCGTTTGTCACCCTATCCTATAAAAAAAAAATTTGGGACACTCATCAAATTGACGTGTTTCGCTCCCTATCGCACTTTTTCCTTTCACTATCAGAATTTGGTCCAATGATAAAAGTTGGGTGTCTCGTCAAAATGAAGCTGTGTATAAACTTTCAGCCTGTTATTAATCACTGAAATCCCTTATATGTGGGCCCGTGGACTATAAGCCAGATTAAGGTTTCAACAAATAAGGACAAAGATTTTCAAATGATAATCGCGTCAGGCATTTTGAGATTCCACAAAATAACTCGGGTCCAAATTTTGTACGCTTTCTACCTTCCCGTGCAAGTTTTTCGACAAGTTCATTGTCTACCTGCATGACACCTAACCCATCTCAAAACGACCTAATCGTTACACCCACGGGCGTTGAAACGGTTCACGCAGTCTCTTACTAGCTTTGATGTATCTATGTTTGATCTCAGCGCTAGCAGTGCTGCTTGATTATTAGAGTTTGTATAAATAATATGGTTGACGTTGCGTTTTGCAGGTTTATTTCCGCACAACGAAGTATTGCGAAAATTTCTGCATGGAGGACAGAGGTGATTTTCCCCAAATTAAATAAGCTTCAATTTGGGGCGTTCCCCATAGATTTCAAAGCCGAAGCCTCGACCCATTTTTGAACCATCGTTAAACCACATAAGGCTACCGATGTCCTGTCCAAAGATAACCTGTCCATTCAGCCAGTCTTCTTTGAAGTGTAAGTCCACGATATGCATTTTATTGAAAGTGTATAGTTGATATCTGAGAACATGCATAAAATCGGTGTTTCCTCTCAATGAGAGTCGAGCAGAGATCTCAATCTGTAAGAAAGCAAGCTCAGACCGCTCTGGGTGTTGATCCTATGCAAACTAGCCCTCGTCTCCTTACAGTGCAGTGCAGTGGCAAATTGTACTTCTTTACTATTAAGCTAGAACTAATTTGTCCAACCGGTTCATTTTGGTAAAGTTTATTATTACAGTTTTATCAGACTTAACTGACAAACTGGTATCCCTACACCTATTATTTACTGTGTTTGGGGCTTTTTGTATAATTGAAAAGGTTATCAGAGCAACCAATACAATAAAATATAAATAATTGGTCAACTTGGAGATTTGGTTGCTACAAAGTATTGTAAATAATTGTTTGGCTAATCCGTCGAATAAATGGTTGTCTTATTTTCATATTGTATCATACATTTATTAAACTATAGCAACGCTAACTTCTCGAAATTAAAACAAAAATACATTTATATCTTGTTAAGCAAACGTTCCCAGCAGTACAAACTACTCGTATATCTTAATATTTTCTGAGGCAAAAACGTCACTATCAAGTATCAAGTGTCAGTTTAAGTACGAGGCTATGTTTTCCTTGTTATTGTGTGTAATTTGTTTTAAGCTCGTCTTATTTTGTTTGTAATTTAATAATAGTAATGTAATAAAATTAAAGAAACCATATGGCGAATTTTAACACTACTGTGGTTCAATTTGTAGCTACTAAAGAGATTTAAAGGTTTATAGAGCGGTACATTCGTACCTCAGTAACGCTATCTAAAAAACGTACGAGTATTAAAATAATTACAACAAACTTCAGCACATTCGCTATATTTTCTTCAGATATTATTTTCTTTTACCTACTCATAACCACTTGTCATATCTATAAGATTTTAAAAACTTATTTCCTTCTTTTTATAGAATAAGGGTGAATAACGAGCACACAGTAGACCTGATGGTAAGTGGATGTTGTGACCCATAGACATCTACATTTATCCTCGATTAAGAATCAAAATGCAGATGCGTTGTCACCCCTAAGGACTAAGATGGAATGCCTCGTTTCCAGTAAAAATGTTATCCGGTTCTCTACACTCACCATACGAAACACAGCAGCATGAAGTTGTTATTTTACATTGGTATTCTGTGAGAGCGTGGTTTGGCTTAATCATCACACATGACCGTCGGATTAACGATCGCAGTACGAGACGTCTCACACGTTAACAAGTCGGGCAGCGTGATTGGCTGTAGAAGCTATATGCATATATTTTTGATCGGCGAGCTTAATAGCATATTATAAATATTCATTGGATATAAAAAAGACGAATATATATATATATATACTCACTGAACACCTCATTTGTTTTCACCCGCGATTTGATTTCACAAATGTCTTGCTTTCAAAGGCATTTTGTCAGTCGCTTAAACTCTCTGCGGTGAAAAAATAGCATGATATCCAAGCGCATTACTCAAAATACATACTTATCTATAACGTTCACAATAAAAACAGTTTAGTGTCTTAAACCGATTTTCTTATAATAATGTTACAAAGACAAAGAACATTATGTAAATTGGTTCATTTATTATCAAAGTTACGAGTAACGCAAACACGTAAATCTATGAGAGCATTGATCACGTTCTGGACAAGCAGGCACATGTTGGTCTGGGTCTCAGGTTGGTCTGTAGCTTATAGTCCACTATATTGGGATTGTTATTCTGCAGGCAATAACTAACCACCTGTCACTTCGTTTACAATTTTCCCATGTTTTTACCCATTTTTTGGTTAAACATGTTCTTAATAGCTCGCTGATCATTGGATTCTGCCTACATTCGGGGATTATAGGCGTAGTACTATTATTTATTCTGTGTTATAGGTGTGACGCTATTTTTAAAACAAGCACTCTTAATATAAATTTCTTTTAAAGAATAAAGATGATAGACGCGCACACAATCCTCTTTACGGTTAATGGATGCCGTGGCCCATAGACACCTATAATTATCCTTATTTTAGAATTATAAAATGCAGATGGATCGTCTCCCCCGAGGAACAGAAGAGAATAGAATAGAATGATATTTTATTCAATATTGATTTTTACAAAAAATTATTGAAAGACATTTTTTGTTTACCACTGGTTCGGAATATAACTCTGCCCTGGGAAGGACCAAGATGGAATGCCCAGTTTCCAGTAGAAAGGGTAAATCCTCTACACTTACCATACGAAACACAGCAGTATATTTTACGCTGATATTCTGATAGAGCGTGGTCCTACCGCGCTTGAGCCGACGCATTCGTGCTACAACCACCACGTATAGGACATTTAAAAATCAAACATGACTAGATCCGAAAAAACAACTTAGAAAGAAGCTGTGGCTGGTATTCATACACACCACCAAGGAAAAATTGTTCTAATAATTACATGTAATGGATTTGTTTCGTTAACGATTGACGTCAGGCTGATACAGGCTGATAGCATGCTATCTCCTTCTAACGTAAACATATGCTATGTCCTTTCTCTTTTACATTGCCAATCTAACGCAAGTATATACTAAATCTATGGTATACATATTCATCATTTTGAGACATCATCTAGTGGGGGGTTCGCCCTACGCTACGCTAGTAAGGGACTGTCACTCGAGAATCTTCATCGATTATTGGAATTACATTCTACATGACTAACCCGTTTCAACTTGTAAATATTTTCTATATTAAAATACGTATTAAAAATAACTTTAATTAATTAAAACTGTATGTTACGAGGGCTTTTTCCACATCTTCCATATTGTAAATCATAAACTAGCTGAGCCCGCGACTTTTTCATGTAATATCCGAGATGTTAAATTGAAACGACTACCAAGTTGGTCCCAAAGATATTTGGTACAACTTTTTATGGTTTGTAAAACCATTTAAATTTTTTGGCCAGCAGGTTGAATAGTTTTTCTTAATTCCGTTTGCACAGGCAGAAAAAAATTAACGTAAGATTCATGTCTACGAGGAAAACCTTTTTGAATAAAAATAAAAAACAAAATTAAAAATTTTGAAAAAACCCACGACGCATGTAAAAGTTATAATCGAAAAAGAATTAAATAAATATATTGATAAACCCCCGACTAAAAGGAAGTAAGTCAAGAAAGATAAAAATAAAAAGAGTTTTTAAAAGGGTTGATTTACCGCGAGGTTTATCATTATAAACAACTAATTATGTCTTTCCTTAGTCCTTCCTACCTTTGTGTACCTATTAGTTTGTTGTAGCAATAATATAAAATATAGGTACTACACTTATTCACCTACCTATTAGGTAATATACTTATAAATCCAAAAAACCGTCGGGACTGCTATTGCCATCTTTGTTCCCTATTTCAATTTAGAAAAAAAGCTAAGAAATGCAGCCATTTATATCAATTAAAGACTACATTTATTTACGTACTCGCCGTCATTTCAGTTAGTCACAAACTTATAAAAATGTACAATTTTAGTTAATTTCAGGGCAGGTAATGGCAATTTTTTTTTATTGCAGCGCCCCCTGGCGAGCTAACACCATAACACCTATCTGAGAACCATTGCCAATGAGTCACAAACTCTATACACAAAACCGCATCGAAATCGGTCAAACCATTTTCGATATAAATGGGAATAATCGTTTCCACACTAAATGTTCTTTGCAGCGCCCCCTGGTGAGATAACACCATAAAACCTATCTAAAAACCATGGCCAATGAGCCACAATCCCTTTACAGGAAACCGTATCGAAATCGGTCAAACTGTTTTGGAGATAAATGGCAACATTCGTTTGCACTCTAAATGTTCATTGCAGCGCCCCCTGGCGAGCTAACACCATAACATTTACCAAATAACTATCGCTGATGAGTCACAAACCCTTTGCGAAAACCGTACTGAAATCGGTTAAGCCGTTTTGGAGATAAATGGGAACATTCGTTTGCATAAACAAACAAACAAACAACCTCTCACCCTAAACGCATACACCTTCCCCGTTCTATCGCGGGTAAAAAGGGAGAAGAAACGGAAATACTTTTTAGTATTTAACGCAAATTCCAGTAACAGTTCATGGAAAGAAACATTACCAGAACGAGTGTCTCAGCGCTGCGCTATCCAACCGGATGGGTGTACGGTATGAACTGAAAAATAGTAGACTTTGTAAATTTCAAGTGACACTGAAACCATGCTCAACATCTTGAGCAGTACTCACGCACACATCTTTCTTCTTTCTTTTTTGATCTTATATAGGAAATTTACAAAATAAAAGAAATTCGAATTTCGAATCTCACCTAAGGGTTTAAGGGTAAGGGTATTCGTCACTTCATATCCCTTTTCTGTCGACTTCAAAAAGGAGACGGCACCCAATTTGATTGTATGTTTTTTTATATGCGTTACCTCATAACTTTTTGTGTGTAAAACGATTTCGATGATTCTTTTTTTATTTGAAAGCTGGTGCTTCTCATGTGGTCCAATATAAACTTGATCAAGGTCTGACCAATAGTTTTTAAGTTATTCCTAATAATTTATATTGATGTCAGTGGTAATTTTTTATTTAATTTTATACTATTTGATTTTAAAATATCCATCAACCCACATCGTCCCGTGAGTGACCTAAGTGACCTCCTGTTTAATGTATAGTAGTAGCGTTACAGGTGCGAAGTTCAAGCGAGATCGCTAATCCGACTATCAAACATGGCGCTTATGGCGAATCCTCCCTCATATTCAAGAAAACAAGGTATTGCAGTGGACTGCGATAGGGTGATATAGAAAAAAATATCTATTAAGTCTTGTCGAAAATAATCCAAAAGAATATGATAGAATGTTATAATATAATGTGTGCTACCAACATCAATCTACTTCACAACTAGACAAAGGCCTATGTCATAGTTGACAGAAAATATAACGAAAATAATCGTTCGGAGCGGCAACCGCTCTACTATATTATAATGCCTTATATCTTCGACACTACTCTCCAGGCGCCGTTCTGAACATATTACATTGGTCGTATAAGAGATGATTACACTGTCATTTAGCGAGGCCGTTAAATATTCGTGGCATCAAAATGGCTGTCCTCAGCTATTTATTGAACGTTGATTGTACAAGCTGGTAGGCATCCTATTCTGCCTATGAGCCCGCTTGGGTTGGTACACTGGTTCGTACTTATTTTTGTCACCAACTAGCAATGTTTGCACTGCTGCGCTCCGGTTTAAAGGGTTATAGAGCGCCAGTATATCCACCGCCTTGACGCATTCCATCTTAGTCCTCAGAAGTGCCATCGCATCTGCAGCCTTATTTGCTTGAAACTGGCTGCACGTGTCCGTGGACATCAGTAACCACTTACTGTCAGGTGGACTTTAAGTAAGTGTATCACTTACGTTTAATAGAAAAAACACAACTGTATTACACAATTATATTAAATGGTATTTAATACTCATCATCATCATCATTTAGGAATCAAGGGTCAAGGAAAATGTCCTTGCAGCCTTATAATTTGTAAAGCTAGCCTTGAACCACCTGTCCCGCATCCATGTTTCATATAGTAGACTCGAGGGTCGTTAAGAAAATCTATGAATTGTTTTAAGCAGAAGCGTTGTTTTCGCATTTTAACAGACTGGGATACGAAACTTTGGTGACCAAATAATATTTACACTGGACTGCTTTGAAGTGTACAGCGTTACGTAAAACCGACCTTGTTAAAGTACACTATAAAATTAGGGGAAGTTGCGGTGCATTTAAATTCCCTTTAATTGGCATGCGGGAACTGTAAGGTAGTAATTTGAACTTCATGTTTCATATGTACGAATGAAAAGTATCTTACTAAGATCAACAATTAAAGGTGACCGTAGCCGCTTACTTCATGCAGCGTTAAAAACACTTTTGAGTTTTTTTATAAAATATAAGGGTGATAAACGAGCACACAATCCGCCTAATTTTAAAAGGATATTATGACCCATAGACACCTACATTTGTCTTTGATTGAAAATGCAGTTGCTCTGTTTCTCTTAGGGGTTAATATAGAATGCCTCGATACCAGTTAAAAAGGGTCTCCGGTTCTCAACATTCTCCATACAAAACACAGCAGCCTTACTATTATTTAACGCTGGTATAGTTGCAGCGTGACTCTACCTAGTCAGGTTATAAGTATTGTCACACAGTAAAAACTTTTCTTTTAGAATGATGGCCACTAAATTCATTTTTAAATATGGAGTGGATGCTTAAAGAAGAGTGTGTTGCAATTATTGGGTTGCATCGTTGCGGTTACGCGCCAATTCAAATTTTTGACATACTGAAAAATTTCAATATAACCAAAAGATTCGTTTATCGTACCATCAAACGATACAATGAAGACTCTAGTGTAGATGACAGGTCAAGAAGTGGTCGCCCTCGGTATGCTAGGACTCCAGCAGTGATAAAAGCTGTGAAAGCGCGAATTCAAAGAAATCCCAAACGTAAGCAGAAACTGTTGGCCCTTCAGATGGGGTTAAGCAGAACCACGGTGAAAAGGGTGTTAAATGAAGACTTAGGGCTTCGGGCATATCGAAGAAAAACAGGACATCGTTTAATGCTCGTCTAATGGACCTGAGACTGAAGAGATGCCGCGCTTTGTTGAAGCGGTACGCGGGAAAAAATATCGGGAAATTCTTTTTTCGGATGAAAAATTTTTTACCGTAGAAGAGAGCTACAACAAACAAAATGATAAGGTGTACGCACACAGTAGTGAAGAAGCGAGCAACCGTATTCCGCGTGTCCAACGAGGTCATTTTCCATCCTCGCTCATGGTATGGTTGGGAGTTTCTTATTGGGGCTTAACAGAGGTATATTTTTGTGAGAAAGGTGTAAAAACGAATGCAGTTGTGTATCAAAATACAGTCTTGACGAACCTTATGGAATCTGTTTCTCATACCATGTTCAATAACAGGCACTGGGTATTCCAACAAGATTCGGCGCTAGCTCATAGAGCGAAGAGCACACAAGACTGGCTGGCGGCGCGTGAAATCGACTTCATCCGGCATGAAGACTGGCCCTCCTCCAGTCCAGATTTGAATCCGTTAGATTACAAGATATGGCAACACTTGGGGGAAAAGGCGTGCTCAAAGCCTCATCCCAATTTGGAGTCACTCAAGATATCCTTGATTAAGGCAGCCGCCGATATTGACATGGACCTCGTTCGTGCTGCGATAGACGACTGGCCGCGCAGATTGAAGGCCTGTATTCAAAATCACGGAGGTCATTTTGAATAAGCTTTAGTGTCATACGAATCTACGTTTTGTTAAGTTCATTTTGGTATATAAATGGTTACATAATGAATAAACTTGTATCAATTATTTTATATTAAACATGTGACAGAATTTATGACCTGACTAAGTAACACGTTAATAAATTACTATTATTAATGTATTATTTATTAATTTATTAATGTATATAAATAAATAATATTGAATGACAAATGATAAATAATTTTATATTAAAGATGGTAAAAGATATTACTCCGCGTACATCCGCTCGATAAAATAAAATTATGAGTCTTACCTAGTTTGAAGAGCACCTTCCGCCCTCCCTCAATTGCGTGCACTATCACCGTCACCACTAATCCCAGCACCACTACACTAGGAAAGACTCACCACTGATGACAATACGACACGTTTTCGCCTCTACACGAGGCATCTTCAGGTAATCTAGAGTCTAGAGTCTAGATTACCTGAAGAGGGTCGGAAGGAAGAAGAGGATAAAAATTATGAAATATAGCAGCAGTAGATTCTTCTAGAGTTTTGTTAAACTGAGTTATTCCACATTATTACTTTTAATTAGAACAGAATATAACAGAATTACAATTGAAGTTATCATTAACAAAAAATCACACTAAAATACTTGTACATTGATAAGTACATGAAAACGGGTACAAAACAAATTTACGTGTTTACCTGCAAAGCAGTGTAACCGCTGGCATAATAAAAGCATTTCAAAAGTAAATATCCTTCTGCTGACCTCTCATCCCGACGGATATCAGGTTTCCGTCGACGCTCCTTCAGGCTCGTGTGACCATTATCTTGTCCGGAGTTTGGTACCACTAACGTCGCGTCGCGGTTGCATTCTGAAGGCTGCCGCCGTGTTTGGCACTATAGGTCAGGCGATTGGGATAAGATGCGGTCTTTATTTGCATCCTAACCTTGGCGGCGGGTTTTCTTCTCGCCGGAAGATCCCAGCGTTGTTGCTTATTCTGTTGTTGATGTGGTACTTCAGGGTATGTAACTTCTTATTCCATCCTCTGTTGTGCCCATTGGAGGCAGATTCCAGCCATGGTTTGGTCGCTCCTGTAAAATAGCATCACGCTATAAGCAGGAGTGCTACCGGGCCTGGGCTGACGCATCAAGGTCTCGGGATGTAAACACGAGCGCTCTTAAAAAGAAGTATAATTTCGCCTCCAGGTCCATCAAAAGCGTCATTGCCAAGGCAAGGTCTGAGTACATCGACAGAGTTGGCGAGAAGCTAGTTCACCTTCCTTCGGGAACCCGTGCATTCTGGTCTCTCGCCAAGGCTGTCCAAAGGAATTTCTGTCAGCCTTCTCTTCCATCTCTGCACAGAGAAGACTACTCACTAGCCCATGCCGCAAAGGAGAAAGCCGATCTGTTGGGCTCTCTCTTTGCGCCCAAATCGACTCTAGATGACGAGGGAAACACAGCGCCTACATGTGCGGTTTACACAGCGCTCAGTTCGCAAAGCACTCTTTTCCCTGGACGTCAGCAAGTCGAGTGGGCCTGATGGAGTCCCTCCCATTATGCTGAAGACTTATGCTCCGGAGTTGGCACCGGTTTCAACGAGTCTTTTCAGTTACTCCTACTCCCAAGGCGTATTCCCGAATTCATGGATGACAGCTTTGGTCCACATGATCCCTAAAAAGGCGACCGATCAGACCCGTCCAACTACAGGCCTATCGCCATCACCTCCTTGTTCTCCAAATAATGGAGTCTATTATAAACTGCCAGCTCATGACGTACCTTGAGGATCACCAGCTATTTAGTGACTGCCAATACGGTTTTCGTAGGAATTGATCTTCTGGTCCACCTGAATCATAGATGGGCGGAAGCAGTAGAGTCCAACGGGGAGGCATTGGCCGTTAGTTAGGACATTTTGAAGGCCTTTTATCGGGTCTGGCACAAACCGCTTCTTTCGAATCTCCCTTCCTATGGGCTTTCCGGGAAATTGTGCAATTGGATCACCAGATTCCTTGCTAATTGGAGTACCAAGGTCCTAGTAGACGGTGCATGCTCTGATTACAAGCTTACTTAACGCTGGTGCTCCACAAAGCTGCGTGCTATCACCAACGCTGTTTCTTTTGCATATCAGTGATATGTTGCAAGCTGATTACATTCATTACTATGCAGACGACAGCACTGGGGATGCCTTATATTTCTCGAGAAAATGTCGCCGAGTACCGGGACAAACTTGTGTCTGAAGTCGAGTCTTTACTGAATAAAGTTTCGGATTAAGGGCGACTAAATCTAGTCCAGTTCAATCCCGAGAAGACATAAGTTTGCGCGTTTACCGATAAAAAGAACTCCTTTGTCGTATCTCCTCAGTTTCAAGGCACTCCCCTTGCTTCCAGCTAGCATCGGAATCCTCGGCGTCGACATATCGAATAGTGTGCAGTGTCGTGGTCAGTTGAAAGAGAAGGCCAAATTGGCCTCTAAAAACAAAGAGCGAGCGAGACAGACACATTTCATGCCGGCACATCGCTTGCAATTTTCCAAAGCGCAAGTTCGACCTCACATGGAATACTGTTCTCATCTCTGGGCTGGGGCACTCCAGTGCCAGCATCCAGTGCAGAGCGGTTTGAATCGTCGACGACCGAGCTATATCTGATCGGCTCGATACACTGGCACTGCGTATGGATGTTGAATCCCTTTGCATTTTCTATCGTATCTACCACGGGGAGTGCTCTGAGAAATTTTCGGATTAATTCCAGCCGCCAAATTTCACAAGCGCACATCGCGTCAAAATTCACGATACCATCTTCACATCACATTTCCAATATTCTGAAGATTAAAAAAAATCCTGTCACCAACAAACAATTTTACTAAATTTACAAAGAGCAGTATTTAATAATGATGTTCTTTACGTACGTTACGTATGTAATTTACTCTTTCGCTGTCCCGTGTACTACATATCCTACCCCGTGTACTACATGTCATTGCTATTGTCTTACTATTGTGTCTGAAAATCGGACAGTGAAAGTGTTAAATTGAAACCCACGCGAGTGAAGCCGCGGGTACGAAGCTAGTATCATAAAAAACCGTTTTCATAAAACTTAAACAAAGTCACTGAAACCTAAGAGATGCGTTCAACAAATTTAAATTTTTACTGGTCCCGTTGGAAATGAGAGCATTTCCAGCGGGACCAGTAAAATAATTTGAACTTTGTAAGTTATAACATGAATGCTTAAAATATTCATGACATGCATGAAAATTTTACTAGAAATTTTGTTGGTATCCCACCTAGTTATACTTAGCCTTCAAGTTATGTGCATGTGGTTCGCTTTCATGCGAGATAATGTTTCATTTTATCGCTTTAGGCCTTGGTCCTTTTAGTTTGCCTTGTAAAGAAGAGTTACGTCAAAACTAAAAATTAAAATTAATGAAGAGTAAAAACCGTTTTGTATAATTTTTTGTTTTTGTTTTGACGGTTCCGTGGCGCAATACCTTAGCATATATCAGCGGCGCAATATCAGCGACACTGAAGGCCACGGGTTTTAATCCAACCCGGAACACGTATTTTTGTATAAAATGACAGATTATTGTATGAAATAAACCCAACAATATCGACTCAGCATTCAAGTATTCAAATGTCAATTTATAATGATTATAAATGCTACTTATAACTTAGTAACCTTTTACAGGCATTGCAATAAAAACATTTAGGAGGTATGAACTAACAAAAATATTTACATAATATATTATTTACCCAGGTGCATGGATGTCCAAGAAGCGAAATAAGTATGTAAGCGGAGAAAGGATGGTAAGCCATGGGGTATATATACCTTCTTTATCAGATACCGTAAGATTTCCTGGCATTTCCATATTCACTTCTTACTAAAGATACGGTCCGAAATAGGGCGAAGGTTTCTCTTACACCGCCACCAAACGTTTATTAACTTTTATGGAGCATAGACTTAAAAAACATTTAATCAAAGTTTTCTGGTCCAATTCAGGCCGGTAACCATTCTTTATACAACAAAATTATCCTGACCTATGTTTTCAGCGACACATTGAAATTAACAAACTAATTCAATGTACCAACGTATACAATAAACACGAAGGAATTTGTATATAGAAAACGTACGTAATACGGGAAAGATAAAATACTTGAAACATATGGCTTTTACGACATCCTTTATTGCTTTTTTCTTCCAAAACTATGAGTTGTATATCATGTGCACTGGTGCTCAGTAAAATTAAATATAGCTTAATAAACAGGCAAAAAGTTTATCTAAAGTATTAGTTTTGGTAACTGTAGGTTTAACAAAATGAAGATTCATTAATGAAGTCATAAATTGAACCTACATCTATCAAGCGTTTCATCTTTTAGTTCTGAATTCAGGGATTTGTAAAATATAATTAGGGTTTTATACTAGATGAAATTGTTATGATGCATTCCGTCTTGGCCTTCTAAGGTGACAACCCATCAGTAGCTTTCTTTGTTCGAAGTTGCTGCAGTGTCCATAGATTGCTGAAGCAAATTAGCATCAGGTGGACCGTGAAATCGTTTGTTATTTCAGTTTGCTAAAAAAATATTTTAAGAAAATATTGCGTGTGTAACTATGTGTACACACGCAATATTTTCTTACTTTAAGATTTAATTACATCTTTATTAACTCCTATTTAGAATCCTTGAATTGCTGTGTAGTGGCGGTTAAGAATATCCACTACCCGATATCTTCCCGTGGGTGTCGTAAAAGGCGACAAAGGGAAACAGGCAGGAGATGGGCAGCAGCATCTTCCTGGTAACGGCAAAAATACAATAAAAAACTGCGGTTGCTAACCCGCTCGCCAAGCGTGGCAACTATGGCAATATGTTGAATGTTATGAATGAAAGTTACGAAGAGACGGTCCCCAGTCCCCGGCGGCTTCGCTATTCCTGGCTACGGTGGCGACCATGGTAACGGCGGGGCAGGGGGTGCTAAGAATCTCCGGTGGAGGTTCGGTTGCCGCCTACGACGACTCGACCTGGCAACATACAACGCACGCACCCTGAAGACTGACGAGAAGATTGTGGAGCTTGAAGAAGAGATAGACAAGTTACGCTGGCATATTATAGGATTATCCGAAGTCCGAAGAGAGGGGGAGGACACGGTAATCCTCGAATCCGGCAACTTGCTCTATTACCGGGAGGGCGACCATCTGTTCCAAGGAGGTGTCGGATTTATCGTCCACAAGTCTCTCGTTAACAACGTTGTAAAGATTGAGTGTGTCGACGAGGGTTGCGTACCTTATACTCAGAATCACCAAACGGTATTCGCTGAAGGTCATACAGGTTTACGCACCAACCTCGGCACACCCCGATCAGGAGGTGGAGGAAATGTATGAGGATATCTCTAGAGCCATGCATTCCTCCAAAACCCAATATACGGTGTTAATGGGAGACTTCAATGCAAAACTAGGCACAAGAGAGAACGGTGAGCTGAAAGTGGGGAAATTTGGAATAGGGCAACGGAACCCAAGGGGCCAGCAGCTGGCCGACTTCATGGAGAAAGAGGGACTCTTCATGATGAACTCTTTCTTCCAGAAGCGGCCCCACAGGAAGTGGACCTCGTCGAGCCCCGATGGTTCGACAAAAAATGAGATTGACTTCATTATGACGACCACACGACAACTGTTCAGTGATGTCTCATTGATCGCGAGTGTGAAAACCGGCAGCGATCACCGAATGGTTAGAGGCACACTGAATCTAAACGTTAAGTTGGAGAGGTCTCGTCTAATGAAGTCAACGCTCCGTCCCCCTCGTGCTCTGTTCCAAAGTCCCGAAACCTTTCAGCTAGAGTTACAAAACCGTTTTCAGTGCCTAGAAGACTGCAATGAAGTGGACGATTTGAATGACAAGCTCGTGGAAACTATCCATGCGGTCGGAGCTAAGTTCTGCAAGACCCGCCGCAGAAGAACACAAAAACTCTCCGATCACACTCTTAATCTCATGGCTGTTAGACGGGAGATGAAGCTACATTCTTCAACAGATTTGACAGCATACAGGCAACTGATCAGACAGATCTCCCAATGCAGGCGGCGAGACTTACGCAACTTCAATACAGCTCGTATTGAAGAAGAGATCGAGCGTAACCAATGCTCCAAAGTCTTTGCCAGAGATCTGTCTGCCAGAAAGAGCCAACTGTCAAGGCTGAAGACCGAATGTGGCAGCATCGTTTCCGGGAAACCTGAGATTTTGAGTGAGATTGAGAGGTTCTATGGGCAGCTGTACACGTCATCGTTGGAGCCACACGCAAGTGTGAGTAACGATCCAAGAGCGAGTCTTATCCGACACTATTCCGATGATATCCCGGACGTCAGTCTGAGCGAGATTAGAATGGCTCTCCAGCACCTTTAAAACGGCAAGGCCCCAGGCGAGGATGGAATTACAGCGAAGCTTCTGAAAGCGGGTGGAAAACCGGTATTTGAAGTCCTTCAGAAGCTTTTTTATTCCGTCCTCCATGGTGGCATTACACCGGAGACGTGGAGCAGAAGTGCGGTGGTCTTCTTCTTCAAGTAAGGCGACAACGCTCTCTTGAAGAACTACAGACCGATTTCCCTTCTAAGCCGCGTCTACGTGTTGTTTTCGAGAGTCATTACGAATCGTCTCGCGCGCAGACTTGACGATTTCCAGCCTCCTGAACAAGCCGGTTTCCGAAAAGGCTTTAGCACCATAGACCACATACATACCCTTCGGCAAATTGTACAGAAGTCCGAGGAGTACAATTTGCCACCATGTCTGGCGTATGTGGACTATGAGAAAGCCTTTGATTCCGTCGAAATTTGGGCGGTGCTGCAGTCCCTTCAGCGATGCCAAGTTGACTGTCGGTATATCGAAGTGTTGAAGTGCTTGTACAGTTGGGCTACGACGGCTATCCGAATACAGAACCAGAGTACGAAACCTATGCAATTGCAGAGAGGTGTAAGACAGGGTGACGTCATATCCCCGAAACTCTTTACCGCTACATTGGAAGATGTTTTCAATCTTCTGGACTGGAAAGGATACGGTATCAACATCAATGGCGATCACTCACCTTCGATTTGCCGACGATATAGTCCTTATGGCAGAATCGCTGGAGGACCTAAGCACTATGCTCAATGACCTCAATAGTGTTTCCCAACGGATAGGTCTTAAGATGAACATGGACAAAACAAAGATCATGTTCAATGTCCATGTCCCACCTATGCCGGTAGTTGTTGGGAACACTAAGCTCGAAATTGTTGACGAGTATGTTTACCTGGGACAAATAGTCCGACTAGGTAAGTCCAACTTCGACCGAGAGGTCAATCGACGGATTCAACTCGGTTGGGCAGCGTTCGGGAAATTACGGCACATTTTCTCGTCAGGTATACCTCAAAACTTGAAAACGAGACTGTACACCCAGTGCGTGTTGCCTGTGATGACATACGGAACTGAGACGTGGTCCTTCACTGCTGGCCGGATGAGGAAGCTCAAGGTCGCTCAGCGAGCTATGGAGAGGGCTATGCTCGGAGTTTCTCTGCGTGATTAACTCAGAAATGAGGATATCCGCAGTAGAACCAGAGTGACCGACATAGCCCAACGGATTAGTAAGCTGAAGTGGCAATGGGCCGGCCATATAGCTCGGAGAACCGACAACCGATGGGGAAGAAAGGTTCTCGAGTGGCAGCCTAGTACCGGCAGGCGAAGTGTAGGGCGTCCCCCCACTAGATGGAGTGATGACCTGGTAAGATATGCAGGAAGTCGATGTATGCAGGTGGCTCAGGACCGTGCTTTGTGGCATTCTTTGGGGAAGGCCTATGTTCAGCAGTGGACTTGTGAAGGGCTGTAATGATGATGATGATGATGATTTAGAATCTAGTATGATTGGTCTGATATTTAAAGTCAGTCAAGTAAAGTAAAAGACTAATCATTATGTCTTTTCCGTACCTATATTTAATTTTAAAATTAATAAATTCCTATTATTACATTTAAAAGATCACAAATTGAATAAAAAATATTTTTATTAAATAGACATTTTCCTTAATATTCGCTTGAGTGTAGTAGAGATGTGATATATTTTTAAGTTCTTAAAAAATATAAATCACGAATCAATCTTTAGATGAGAAATCTTTTCACACACGTTTATTTAATCATTTGCTCCTCCTTTAAAAACGATAAGCAAACGTCCACCTACTCTTTTTGGAACAACTTTCAAAACAAAGCTGTTGGCTAAATGTGTTTATCCATCCATATATCCATATTAACAGGCTATCAAAAGTCCACTGCAGAACATAGACCTCCTCCATAGATTGCCTCATTGAGGGGATATTTCCCACGGTTGCCAAACGCTTGGAGAGCGAGTGGCAACCGTAGTTTTTTATTATTAAGAAGACGCTGCTGCCATCTCCCGTTTCATTTCCCTCTGTCGCCTCTTACGACACCCACGGGATGATATGGGGTAGTGGTTTCTCTTACGCTTCCACTAGACGGTTATGTGCCTCTATGCCTTATTATTTTTATAATAAAAAGGTCATATTATTGACATTTATGCGCGATACAAACATTGGTTTATTTGCGTGATTTTTAAATAAAGCATTAAAATAGTAAAACAGCCTATATACGTCCCACCGTTAAGCACAGACATCACATTCATGAGACTGTTTAAGGACGAAGAAGAGTCCGCTGACACAATGCATTTTGTCAAACTCAACGGTACGTTGTTACGGGTGGCGAGACCCACCAAGATGTCCGCATCAGCAGAATATTCTGAATGTACACCATAGGAATGTGCCGAGTTAACAAACGGAAACTGCCGAGCTCCTTTGTGGGCTCTCATGCATTATTTTTAAGCATAGAATATTAAGCTAGTCTTAAGCGAGTTCTTGTAGCGATTAAACATCTTTTAATTAATAAAATTAGTATTTTAAAACGTCCTCCGGCCCCTATATAACTTGACTGACACAGCCGGTAGGATTTTCGCGTCACGTTTTACTTAAATTCATTTAAATACGACGAGCGTTTTCTAACGTTTTCGACGAAAATCCACGAACTAATTAAATTCGTCGAGAGGAAAAGCAGCGAGAACGTCATGCTACAGAACTAAGACTCATCGGAGAGACATGGGCAGTATGTGAGTAGACTCAATCGCTATTCCATTTGCATTTTCCAATCCGTTTCCATTTTATTTATAAGTGTCTAGGAAGTGGTAGCGTTATTTCCAAAATTCGTAGTGCGTTATTATTTCTTTTATTTAGAAATAAGTACATTAAATTAAATTCAACTTATAAATTAAAAATGTATTATAAATTTTATTAAATAATACTATTAAATTACTTTATACTACTTATAAATATACTTTAATAAAAGTACCTAAAATAACACAGATCCCATGGAACTTCCTGGTATTATTCCAAAATTTGAGGGTGATGAACATTTACTTAAGTTATTTATTCGTAAATGTGAATATTTCATAGAGTTGTGTAGAGAAATAGGAAATACAGAACAATATACATATTTCAAGTGATTACGTCAAAATTAGTAGGCAGAGCTGCCGCTCTTATTAGTGAAAGACCAGATATTGAAACCAGGGGAGAATTAAAATTAAATTTTGAGCAACATTTCGGTGATCCATGGTCTGAAGAATGTATCGCAATCGAATTGGAAACTTTAAAACTTAATAAGGGCGAATCATATCTCGATATCTGCAATAGAATACAATATATAAGGAGTACGTTAATAGCGAAAGTTAATAGAGTAGTAGATATTAACTTTCGTAAGAGTAAAATTA
This sequence comes from Parnassius mnemosyne, assembly GCA_963668995.1. Classification (NCBI taxonomy): domain Eukaryota; kingdom Metazoa; phylum Arthropoda; class Insecta; order Lepidoptera; family Papilionidae; genus Parnassius; species Parnassius mnemosyne. The sequence continues at coordinate 15,887,509 of CAVLGL010000159.1, forward strand.
CTATATAACTATAACCATATGTCTATGAATGTTTTCTTATATAATTTGCCCGAGGATTTATTGCGCATTGTACGGTTAAAAATGGTGTAAACCAGAACGTAATATGCAATTTCAACCAAGATTTAAATTTGGAATATCGCCAAGCAAGCAAATTAAGTTACCAACACAGTAACCCCAACAATTTGGAATTAGGCCACAACCCCCTCAACAACCCATAGGATATAAGCCGCAATTAGGTGTAATACAATAGTTTGGATATAGACCAAACTTTAAACAAGGTCACCTACCCACTGGTTATAGACCACCACCTCATTTACAACAACCACAATTTCAATCAACCGATGTAAGCATGCGTACAGCCCCACCTGTGAAACCTCAAGGTTTTCGTATGAACGAGTTATACGCGCTTAACGAAAACGGTGACGATACTTATGACGACACCCGGTACTGTGACGTAGACTACACGCAAGCGGAAGACGAAATTACTTATTGCGAAAATTTTTGAATTAAGCCTCGGATCAAATAAAATCAAATCAAATACACATAAATTGTAATCCTAAATTAAAATTACCATATATAGAAATACCCGAAATTAATGCTAAGTTTATGATCGATACCGGAAGTTCTAGATCTTACATAAGCCCTTCTAAAACAAACGAATATTATGCGAACTTTAAACGTTACGAACCATTTGAAGTTATCAGTACACACACATCTAGTTTACATGATAAAATAATAATTATACCCCTATTCCCGAATTTCAATAGTGATCAGATATATAATTTTTATGTATATGATGTCGTCGCCCGCTATGACGTACTTATTGGAAGCGATCTTCTTAAACAATTAGATTCCTAAATCCATATGAAAAATCAAATATTACAGACAAATTACGCAAATATACTCATAATTTTACGTTACGTTACGAACAAAGAATAGTAAAAAATAATAAATGCCTTAAATAAAAAGGAAATTTCTTCCACTCACGCAAATGTAGATAAACACGAAGATAAAAATAAGTAAATTCAGGTCTAAATAAAAGATATTAAAAAATTAGATTAATTGCAAATAAGGGCATTTAGACCACCACCTCCGGAATCTATGTCTATTTCAAACACAGACTGTGAGAAGGATATTCTTATAGAGGATACAGATTCAGATAAAACCCTATCAATTAAATCCGATTATTCCATATCGTACGCTTCTAGTAGCACATTTACCGCGTCCGAAAAACCCTCTAGTATAGAAACCGCACATTCACTGAATCACAGAGAATTCCAATCTTACAGACAAATCCCAATCAAATTTTAGTGTTCAGCTGGAACATAGACAAATTATCTGTAAAAAACTTGTCTAGGGAAAAACAAAGAATCTTAGAAGTACACTTACCTTTAAACCGACCAGATTTAGTAAAACAATTTCTGAAAGAATACTCTAGGAATAAAACTAAATACTTCATTTACTTCAAAAATGATGAACATCGTAAACAATTCTCGAAATTAGTAACTGTCTTGTTTAAAAATAAACTTGTACAATTTTTCTAATGCACTAAAAGAGTTGTATACGTAAATAATGAAAAAGAACAAAGAGACACAGTTCAGAAATATCACGTCAGAAAAACTTGCCATCGTAGTATTAAAGAAACCCCAGCCCATATCAAACGGTCATACTTCCTGTAGTGCATCCATGCAAAATATTTCGAAGCCAAAATCGCACGATAAGAGCAATAAGTGAACACACAGCCTACCTGACGGTAAGTGGATTATATAGTCCATAGACATCTAGATCTATCCTCGATTAAGAATAAAAATGCAGGTGCGTAACAACGCATCATTTTTATTCCATTTTAGTGAGGACTAAAATGGAATGCCTAGTTTCCAGTAAAAAGGAGTCTCCTTCGTACAAAACACAGTAGTTTCAACCTGCTATTTCACGCTGATATTCTGTGAGAGTGTGGTCCTTCCCCGGTTATATATATATATATATATATATATATATAACTTTGTCACCCTTATTCTATAAAAAAACAATATACTAACAATTTCAAACACACATAGAACATTATCACAATATCGCTCGGTGACAGCGACAAATCGTATACAGACTGATCATTCGCTAGACCAAACCTAGTATGAGGGCGAGCCTGTGTTGGTAAACAAATCCGAAACAACACAATCACTATTATTGTAATTTTTTAGGTTTAGAAAGAAGAAATAACAATAAAATTACTTACAATATAATGACCATTTTTTTGTAAATTTGCCGTGACAGATCTCTTTTTCATTCTATCCAGCCATTTATATGACACGAGTTAATAAATAAATTTATAAAAAAACATAAATACATACATACAAGATACGCGCGAAAAACATAACCCTTCCTTGGCAGTCGGGTAATAAAAGTGTCCATCACACTCTACTCCGTATAACAATCACACTCAATGCAGACTTCCTAAGATGTAACGAAGGATATGTTCTTTTCAGTAAGAAATGATCTTGTAGTGGCCATTTCACCTTCCGGACGTCGTATCTGTAGCAATTACGATACAAGCAAGTAATCTTATGGAGTAAGCCTACGCTTAGCAACAGATTAATGACGATGGCATGCAGTTAACTTATTTTCACTAAGTAGATAAGTAGTTTAGATAAAATTTATACGATTGCTAATTTTAATTCTGTTTTATACTAAAATGAATGTATTATAGGAAACAAGTTATACATTATTATCGACCAGAAGTAAAGTGCAAATAAAAATACACTCAAAACAAAACTTGTAATATAAACCTATCATATTTTTTCTTAAAAAAAAAACATATTACATAACATATTAAATTTTACAATATTAATTACTAATTAACAATTTAAGCAAATATCTACTTTCTAGCACGTCCGCTATCTCCGACCGTTTGAGCCAATGCGGCTTTTTGAGCGCAAAACCCTACCATCTCGGTGACGCAACCATAAGCCACGCCCTCTGTTTAGTCATCATCGTGTAACAATATAATAATAATAATAATAGGTTATATGGCGTAGGGAAGTGACGACCCCACCGCCCGCTGACGTAACAGTTAAGTGACAAAACTGCTACGTCAGCGCAGTCAGTCAACGCCTTGCCACGAGGTGTGTGCGCCGTGCCTCGGCAGAATTGATGGTGCAAAGATCCGTCTGTGCTTATGGCCGCACCATGAAACGGTACCGGGCCTGGGCGTCTCCCGTTGCTTACCGCCCATACAATGGATGATGGAAAATAAAAGAGTGCGCAAAGGGCCGCTGCATGGAGCGACCAATAATAAATACATTAGGTACTTATCACTTTTTTGCGTTTACCGTCACACTAACTTATTATGCGTATGAAAGGTAAAAAAAAATACTATTTATAGGAACTTTATTAATTTCTTAATTTAAAATGCAATATATGATTATTGTTGTTACGAGGCAATATGTATAACTTTAGCAATTCTACAGGTATTTAACAAAAGTCATGCAATGTACAGTGAACAGACATAGACATATTATATAATTATTTAATTCATGGTTTTTGCATAGGCTTTTTTTATTTTTGTTTTAAATTATACTTTCACTTAATTAAATATAGTATTATTAGTAGCTATACAAGTGAAATAATCTTTAGTTATTATAATTAGAGTAGTTATAGTAGATATATATTATTTTGATGTAATATTATTTTAAAGTGACCAAGAAATTTTCAGTTTCTTCTGCATTTAGAGTTTCTAAACATGATAATAGTAGTTTTTTACATTGATATTTGTTAAGCGGGTAAATTTGTAGAATTTTATTTATTTTATTGTAAAGCATAGAACCTAAGTAGCATTGAAATTTAGTTATAAAATATGTTTTAAAATGGCCGGTAGGACAAATCTTATCTTTCCGGCGATTGATTGTTAATTCGTGATTATATCTAAGTTTTTCATGTTGGAATATAACAGCGTCTTTAATATATAATTGTCTAACTGTCAATACGTCACATTCTGAATATAGTTTATCTGTGGAATAGCTAAATGGTTTAAATGTCATTACTTTGAGTAATATACGCTGCGCTCTTTCTAACTTTATGAGATGAGTTTTACGAGCTCCATCCCATGAGGTAATACAGTAAGACAAGATAGACTGTGCCAATGATAAGTAAACAGTCTTCAGTAAAGAATAGTCTGTCACGTGTCTTAGTTTTTTGAATATGTATACCAAGCTTCTTGTTTTCCCTGCTAACTGACTGATATAAGGGCACCATGTCAGATTTTCATCCAACAGTACGCCTAAGTATTTTACTGTGTCACTTCGGTCTCAAGATGTGCAATTGCATTGAATTGAGCTTTTGTTTTTGCAGGTGTGTATTTTGATTTTAAATGTATTTTCAGTAGAAAGTGCTCGTTTACTATTCGCAAACAACATAAATTTTGTTTTAGAGATATTTGTATAACAGAGTAAGTAGGTTTTGATTGAGCCATTGTAACGTTGCTTGCATTCCTAATTAAATATGAATCTTAACTTCATCCCAACTTTTTCCATCGAAGATTAGTGCAGTATCATCAGCGTAAGTCAAAATTTTGCATCTATCTAATTTAAAGTTACATAAATCGTTAAAAAAATTAAAAATAAAGTTGGACCGAGTACACTACCCTGAGGTACACCATAGTTAATAGGAGCATTATTACTAAAATAGCCGTTAATAATTACCCTCTGGATCCTGTTTTTTAAGTAGTTCTCTAAAAACAAGTGCCATCCCTCTGATACCGACTTTTTCCATTTTACTCAACAAAATTGGAACAGATACTGTGTCGAAGGCCTTTGCCAAATCTAAGAACACTCCAATACATTTAACTTTACTATCTATTTGACTAACTACAAAGTCGGCAAGATCAGAAACTGCATCAGCTGTTGAACTACCAGCTCTAAAACCATACTGATTGTTGGATAAGGTATTATTTTTTTCTAAATACAATATCAGTCTTTTGTTCAAAATCTTTTCAAAGATTTTGGATAGGGAGGGGAGTACTGAAATTGGGCGGTAATTATTAACGCATTCTATGTTTCCTCCCTTGTGGATAGGATGAATTATTGATACTTTAAATACGTCCGGAAAAGTACCTGTTTTAATACACAAGTTCAAGATACGTGTTAGAGGTGGGACAATAATGTTTTTGATAATTTTTAATAATTTAGAAGAAATTCCATCCCAACCTACTGCACTATCTGATCTCTAACTCGTTAGTGTAGATTCAACCTCTTGCTCTGTTGTTTCTAACAAAACCATCGAGTTACCAGGTGTGTGCACTGGTTTACATTTGGAAATATTTGAGTTGCCTTCAAGTGTATTTTTATCAAATAACTCTTTTGCAACATTAATAAAATAGTTATTAATTTTGTCTAGAGCAGCTTCTGGTGTATTTTCTATTTTAAGTAGATTAATAGGTGGTACTTTCTGAATATTTCTATTAGTTGTTTTATCAATTATTTTCCATTTCATTTTTGGGTCTTTAGCATATTTATTTAATTCATTTCTTTCGAAGTTTCTTTTTAAGCATTTTAGTATATTATTACAATAATTTTTGTACCTAGAGTAAGTTATATATTATTTTAATACTTTTTTATATTTATATGTCTTATATTATCTTATTGTTATTCATCGTCTTTGCTTCGTCTATATATAAAACTTTTTAATTCCCAGATATCATTCAGATATTTAAATGGTACATTTATTTAACGTTATCGTTACAGCCTATTAAAGTCAACTGCTGAACGTAGGACTCCCTCATAAATTGCTTCATAGGGGGAATATTTGACAAAGTTTGCCACACTTGGCAAGCGAGTTGGCAACCAAAGATTTCTTATTTTAGTCGTAATTAGGAAGACGCTGCTGCCCATCTCCTGATTTGTTTCCCTCTGTCTCCTCTTACGACATCTACGGGATAATATAGAGAAGTGGATATTCTTACACCGCCACTACACGGTAAGCATTTATTAATAGTACCTGTAACGATAATAAAAATATTTTGTTTTATTTTTTGGATGTCCAACAAGACAAACATTGTACACATGGATATTATGCTTACAGTTAAAATTCAAGAATTATTTTATTATACAATAAGGGTGAAAAACAAGTACACAGTTCAATTGATGGTAAGTGTATGCTGTGGCCTGTAAACCTATATTACTTGGCAGAGTCACTTAGCAGGCTTTGCTGTTGCACGGATTTGTTGACTCGAACCGAGTAAGTATCACGAGCTTACAGGGTACCGGCGTGAAGAAGAAATATTCATTACTACATTTCGCCAGGTAAGTGCAGGTAACCGGAGGCTATCCCCGCAATAACATGGTAGCGTAATTAGAATAAAGACTACCCTTATGCAGTGCTTTTAATGCTAGCACATTAAAAGTCCTGTAGAATCTCTCACTGATTATTCACATCTAAGCTACCCTGAGCGAGGATGCTCAAGCTGCCCTGCGTATTCTGGGGGAGGGGGAATCTATTACGATTGTGGTTTGTAGGCTGCTACCGTTTCTAACGACCTATAGTTCCATACACGGCGGCAGCCTGCAAATAACCATACCATTGCTATGGGTTTGCTTCTGGCTGGATGGTCTAAACGTTGTAGCTGATTCTGTACCTTATGTGGTACTTCAGGGAGTGGACCTTTTTATGCTGTCAACTGTGGTGCCAATCGAAGGCAGATCCCAGCTATGGTTTGGTCACTCTTGTGTAATTGCATCACGCCATAACCAAAAGTACTACCGGGCCTGGGCTGACTGTTCAACGTTCCGGGATGAAAACACCAGCGCTCTCAAAAATACTATTCCACATCTAGGTCTTTCAAAAGAGTCATTACCAAGGCAAAATCAGAGCATATCAGCAGAATTTGCGAGAAACTAGTTCACCTTTCTTCAAGAGTGCATTCTGGTCTCTGTCAAAGAAAAATTCTGTCAGCCATCTCTTCCATTTTGCACAAGGAGGACTTTTTACTGGCCCATGTCACAAAAGAGAAAGCCGATATTTTAGGCTCTCTTTTGGCGTCCAATTCAACTCTCGTTAACGGCGGGAACACAACACCAACCATCCCGCAGCGAGAGTGCTCCATGCTGGATGTGCGGTTAACATAGTGCATAATGCACAAAACACTCCTCTTCCTAGTCGTTAACAAGTCGAATGGGCTTGATGGAGTTCCTCCTTTTGTGCTAAAGATGTGTGCTCCGGAGATGGCACCGGTGCTAACGCGTCTTTTCTTACTTCTTAGGAGTAGTCCCGAATTCTTAAAAAATAGTTTTAGTGCACCCATTCTCTAGAAGAGGCGTCCGCTCAGATCTATCCAGCTACAGTCCTATCGCCATCACCTCTTTGCATGCCGCATGCTCTGTTTCCCCATTTTCTATGACATATACGTATAAAAATACACTCTACAAATATCCTCGATTAAGAATCAAAATGCAGATGCGTTGTCACGCCTGAGGACTAAGATGGAATGCTTCGTTGTCATTAGAAAGGGTTTCCGGTTCTCTACACTTACCATACGAAACACAGCAGCATAAAGCTGCTATTTCACATTAAATGAAACAAATTTTTACGGGTTCTATCGCGTTTACACCTATCGCTTTTCTCGACGTTTCGGATGCTTTACAGAATCCATGGTCACAGGGGGGACTAGGGTGTTTAACGTCCCGATGTCAATGTTAGCCCGGCTACCTTCAATTGTTGAATATTAATTTTTTGGTCCGATCTAGGCTTATAATATCTTGAAGTCTTGCAGTAGTATCCATGGGCTTGGATTTAATTTTATTAATTATAGGATCAGGATTAAGCAGATGGTTGCACCCATCCTAATTCTTTATTGTTTTTTTAATTTCCATAGCCTCGCGAATCATCCTTGGTAGGAATCGGTGTCTTTTGCGAGGATTTGTGGTCTATCAAATCTAATGTAATGGAGGGAACTATCTTGAACATGTTCACAGACTGCGGATTTCCCGGAACGTCGGTGCTTCAAATCAGAAAAAATTTTAGGCGGGTTTTAATAGATCTTTTTGTTTATCCTACGTAGGAAAGACCACACTCACAATCCAGCTTGTACACTCCTGCATCTTGTAGAGAGATATCACACTTGACGGATGGTAAAAATGTACTAATCTTCTTCGGCGAGTTGAAGTATGTTTTAATGGAAGCTCGCTACAAGATGTAGCCAACCTTGTCTGTGACTCCTCTAACATAGGGTACAGCAGGCACACGCTCGACTGTGGTCGGCTTCACTCGGTCACATAATCTATATTTCTCCTGATAATGCCAATTTTAAAGGCGAAAGACGTGACGAATTAACGACGATTTTGTGTCTTCCTTAGTGTAGTGGTGCCGGGGGTAGTGATGTTGGGATTAGTGGTGACAGTAATTGTGCACGCAATCGAGAAAAGCGCGAGGTGCGCCTGGAAGACCAAAAATCGGTTTGGAGGACATTATTATTATTACTGACTAATACCCGTTACCCTATGCGCGCACAATTTCTTTTGCCTACAAAATTTTACTCTTAATTGAGCCTAAAGTAAATCCTTAATAATTTGGTTATTTGATATGACATACGTATCATCGGAGCCGTCCTCAGCCATCCAGGTGCCATATTTGAGATAATCTGCTTCCCTCTTCTTTTACTTAATAAGCGAGTGGTTGGCTACGATTGCCACTGGTTAGGAATCTAATGCACCAAATGATAATTTCTGATGTAGCCCTAGATTTCATCACTGGCGCTGCGAAGAATTGTTGCATCTCTTTGCGTATTCTAACGTATCTACTATGGGGAATGTTCCAAGAAATTGTTCGGACTAATTCCAGCTGGTCAATTTCACCGTTGCACATCGCGATAAAACTCGGGATACCCCATCCACACCGTCTAGATGATTGGCGGGCCACCACTGAGCGATTTACAAGAAGTTTTCTTCCTCGCACATCTTCCTTGTGGAATCGATTACCACCAATAATTTTTCCGGACCTATACTTAGGAGCCTTCAAGAAAATAGCCTATTCTTTTTAAAAGGCCGGCAACGCATCTGCTATTCCCCTGGTGTTGCAGTTGTTCATAGGCGGCTGTAGTTACCATCAGGTGAGCCGCATGCTCGTTTACCCTTCTCAGTAGAGGCAATTTACAAACATAAATTGTACTGAAGGTGTTTTTAAAAAACTTTTACACCCAATCCCGGAAGTTCTTTTGGTTTATTTCCCCAATATTAAAATAATACAAAAAATGTACTAAAGCCGCGAACGGCGTGTGCGATATGCACTTAATATGAGCTGCACTGCCTCGATTACCTCAAACACTACGCTTATATACGAAATAAAATAATCGGGTCAGCGCTTTTAACTAAATAGGTTTGGACATAACATCTCCCCCCTTTTGACGGAGCTCATCCTTCTTTTAAATAAGGGATGAGCAGAGTCTTACAAACAACAGTGAAAATTAGAATAATTTGAATACAAAAATAATCATAAAATAGTTAAATAGAATTAGTTCAATTATTTATTATTATTATAAAATCAAATAGAGTTGATACAAAGACATAGTAAAATAAAACTTTATAACAATATCTTCACAAAATTATTAAACTTATTTATTGACATTATGAACTAGTATATTTTTATAAGATTCAGTGAACAATGAAATAGTAAAAGATTCAGTGAATAATGAAATAGTAGAATATTCAGCGTTGAATTAGTAATTTTTTTTTATTTCAAATATAAACATTTAATAATATTAATATCTAAGACACAGTGTATAAAATAAAAGAAATATAACTTAATTATAATGTAACATAAAATTTATGGTATAAGTATAGTCAAGTAATATAGTAATTAATTATTACATAAGTTTCGATTTGATAAGTTGAATTTACCAAATGTTCTTTTCATTTGATTTTGCACTGGCATGTTGGATAAAGATATAGAATCCTTTTTATCGTCGTCTGATGATGAGACTTCACTTAACTCAATAGAATTACTAACCTTTGATTTGTGTTTAACAATTCGTCGTGTATTGCACTGATTAAATATTTGTATACAACAGCAAGAATCGTTATTTCTCTTAATAAAGTAACAAAACATTTTATAGGAAACATATAAAATAAAACAAATGATCAAGAAGTATGTAAACGATGAATAGTAATTACCATATTTAATAATGTGAGATTGTTCTTGAACCTTATTGATCTCACTTTCTAAGTTGTTTAAGGAGTGATAAGAATATTTTAGAGCGTCCATGTCTAGGCTAGTTAGAGATATAGGGGATAAGTAGGGAATCGATTTATTTAAAACTTCCTTATTACAACAATCGTCTTCTATAATATTAAAGTTTAAATTCATTTTATTTTCAATTTTAATAGATTTAATTGTAGATGGTGATAATTGAATTGTCTTAGAAAAACCAATACAGCTTTCATTTAAACTTAGGATACATGTTCCTAAAATAGTAAAATCTTGTATTATATTATTACATTTTATAGTTAATTTACATTTTTCAGATTGTACATAGATAAACTTATTATTACTTATTTTATACCATACATCGATTTGTCCATATAAAAGTTTAGAGTTACATTGAGATGGCAAGGATAACGTTACTTCAGTTAACAATTTCGTTTCACAAGATGGGTTCTTTATTGTGGAAAATATAGAAATTAAAGGACATATAGAATAATCATTACTGATAATATTACAATCATTTAAATTATCTAACAAACTATAACTAAGTCTATCTTCTGTTATTCCAAGATAAGGCTTGGTGGCTTGAATTAGGGCGAAAGAATTAGGATTACTAGGATTATGAGGAGTTGGTAAGGGTATGCATTTGTATAAAGTGAACCTTAAAGAAGAAATCAGTGGTATGCGTAATATGAAAATTATTCTTTGATTATAATAGAAAGATGTGAGTTTTGAAATATCTATCAGAGTATGTATATTTTCAACCGTTAATGGTATTGGAAAATCTAGTCGCTAATTTATATAGTTACTCTGTTTTAATAGCTCGCGAAATAAGTTTGTAGGACTTATCACACTAGGATGTAAAATGTTTACCTTAGAAAATAAGATAGAGTTTAGTACATTATCTAAGAAATTAGAAATAGTGGCCAAAGAGCTTTCTATTATATTAAGTAAAGCATATATTTTAGAGATGTGTGATAATTGGTCATTGTTTTTGACAATTTGGGATAACACAATATTTAAAGAATTTATTTGAGAATTTAATTTATTTTCATTCATATTTAGTTTATATATTGTTGAGTTAAAAACATTAATAGACGATTGAATTATGTGGATATTATCCTTCATTAGTTTTAGTAGTTCGGATTCGCTATTTTGACAAGCGCTAATGGCTGCATCGTACTTTCGTGCATCATCAGCATCTAGAGTTCCAAAAAAGAATTTCAAAAATTCTCCACCGAATTCTAAAGCTCGTTTATGCCTTGTTTGTTTCTCGGTAGAAACTATATACGACAAAGATTCGACTTTAGCAAAATTTGAATTTAATAATACTTCAATAGGGCTTATGATATCATTACATTCAACGAAACCACGGAGTTGCAAGTTTTTGCAGAGCGTCGCAGTTTTGATTATAAGTGAATGTATATTGTCTAGATGTGGCTTAAGTGAAACTACGTCTATATGCGTTACAACATTCCAAAAATCGTTATAAAAATTAATTGTAGTTATTTGATCGAAATAAATACCTGGACTATTATAAATAGGTAGAATTTGAGTTTCAGCGTTGAATTGGTGGCTTATGGCCCTGAAATAAAGTGAAATTAGGGATGAGTTGGTTTAATTTCATTAATATGGTATTTCACATGCTTACGACCTATGAGAAGAGTTACATTATGTTTGCCATTTAATTTAATTATTTTATAAGGACCTTTCCACATAGGGGATAAGGGTTTGCAAAGTCTATGGTGACATTTTAAATAAACCATATCACCTGTTTTGTAGGATATATTTTTACTATTTGTGTCATAATATTTTTTCGATGTTTCTTTACTTTTGATTATGTGTTCTAATGCCTTTTGTCGACTAAGATTCATGCGATATTGTAATGCGCGGATGTATTCATGATAAGTTGTATCGTTACTCGTATTATATAAAGAATTAGGTATTGTTGGTTTATGCCCATATAGTAATTCATAGGGTGTATATGTAGTAGTGGTATGAGGGGTAGTGTTGTAGGAAAATACTGCAGTGGCTAAATAACAATGCCAATAATTCTGGTTTTCGTTAACAAAAGATTTAAGATATTCCTTGAGTGTAGCATGGCTACGCTCTAAGGCACCATTTGTTTGTGGGTGATAGGGGGTAGCATGTAAGGGTTTTATTTTAAATATTTCAATTACCTGTTTAAATAATTCCGACGTGAAACATGTGCCGAGATCTGTCAATATCGTTTTGGGAATTCCGAACAGAGAGATAAAGTGAACTAATATACGAGCTACTTCGTCACTGCTGGAAGTTATCATTGGATATACACATAAGAATTTGGTTAGGTCATCTTGTAGGGTTAATATGAATTTGAAGTTTTGCAAACCAGCTTCGGGTAGTGGACCGACTATATCTAGAGCTAATCTTTCGAATGGTTTTGTGCTTGTAGAAGTTATCACCATTGGAGCCTTATTACATCTTCTTAGTGGTTTATTTACTTGGCACAACTTACAATTTTTAACATAATTTTCTATGTCGGAGCGCATGTTTTTTCAAAAATATAGATCTTTTAAGCGGTTTAACATCCTTTTAATTCCGGGGTGACCAGCAATTGTTGAGTCGTGATTTTCTTTGAGAATTCGTGGAATTTCGGCAGGAGTAGGGTAAATAATTTGATTTCGGTATATATGAATTTTAATATTAGTATTGTGAAATATGTAGGCAATTATATTGTATATTTTTATATAGGATAGTTTACAAAATGGGTCAGCAAAATCGGAAATGGCTAAGTCAGTGATTTGGCTATTTCTTGTTATAATATTGTCGCGTAGTTGCATTAATAAATTGTAAATATTTCGGTATGTTAACTCTTCGTAATGGTGGATTTTTGTATACAAGAAATAAAACGTTTTATTATTCTCCTTAATATAAGAGATAGTGTAAGGTTCTCGTTCTGAATTTATTAAACTTTCAGAGTTTTGCAACTGGGATAGAATATTTTTACAATATGGGATAGATTTATCAAAGTCGAGGGATACGGGGCAAACAATATTATTTAATTTAGAAAGGTGTAATGCTTCTTGATGTTCTTCGATTACAGTATTTGTGGAAATGGAACTAGTAAATTGCTTTTTAAAATATGATTCATATTTGAGTTTATTAAGGACTACATTCGAATTTAAGGCGTGAATGGGTATGCGGGAAAGAGCATCGGCGTTTGAATTTTGCTTTCCTTGTTTATATACAATTTCATAATCATATTCCTCTAACTTGAGGCGCCAACGAATTAATCTACTTCCTGGATCCTTGACATTAAAAAGCCAGACCAAAGGTCTGTGATCAGTGACTATTTTAAATTTGTTACCATAAATATAGGGACGAAATGTTTTTACAGCGAAGAGGATAGCTAAAAGTTCTTTTTCCGTTGTTGAATAGTTGCCTTCTTGTTTATTTAATGTTTTTGAGGCATACGCGATCGGTTTGTCTTTTCCGATAGGACCTTGCGATAATACTGCGCCAACGGCGTCGTCTGTGGTGACAATAAACGGTTGCGAAAAATCGGGATATTGAAGTAACATAGCTGAAGTTCATTTTTCTTTTAACAAATTGAAAGCTTGGGTCTTGTTCTTGTGTCCAATTAAAATTAACATCCCTTTTTGATAATGACGTAAGGGGTTTTGTTATTTTTGAAAAGTTATCTATAAATCGACGGTAGTAACCTACTAGACCTAGAAATGATTTAATTTCCTTGGGATTTTTGGGAATAGGATAATTGGATACTGATTTTACCTTGTCAGGGTTAGGTGAGACACCTTTGTCAGTAATAACATGACCTAAATAAGTGACTTCGCGTCGAAAGAACTCGCATTTATCTGGTTGTAGTTTCAAATTGAAATCTCGAAACCTATCAAAAACAAGACGTAATTTTTCCATATGACTTTGAAGATCGTGGCTGTAAATAATACAGTCATCTAAGTAGACGAAACAGTGGAGACCTTGGAGACCAGAAAGGACGGTGTTCATGAGACGTTGAAACGTACTAGGAGCACCTTTTAATCCAAAGAGCATGCGATTAAATTGAAAATGACCGGAAATGCCATTTGTATTGATTACTGTAAAACCAGTCTTTTCAGCATCGTTAGGATTGAGAGGAATTTGATGGAAGCCGGAAACTAAATCAAGTGTCGAAAAATATTTAGAATGTCCTAATTGATCTAATATATCGCTAATTAATGGGATAGGATAAACTTCATTTATGGTCACATCATTAAGTCGCCTATAATCTATGACAATGCGCCACTTCTTTTTGCCAGATGCATCCATTTTCTTAGGCACGACCCACACTGGGGCGCTCCACGGAGATATTGACGGCTTAATTATATTTTGTTTTAACATTTTTTTAAATTGTGAATCTACTTCGTCTTTATGACATTGAGGAAAACGATATGACTTAACGTGAATAGGAGGGGTGTTCCCTGTATTTATCGAGTGTTGAATCGCGTTTGTACAGGTGAGGTCGTCTCCTTCGAGATAAAATATGTCTGAGTATTGTGAACAACAGTCTAGTAAAAGTTTTTTCTCCTCAGAGTTTAAATGAGAGTGACGAATTTGTTCGCAGACGCGTTGAACACGATTAGAGTGGGTTGTCGAAATTGTATTTATGTTATTACACGATTCAAAAGATTTGGAATATTCATTAAAATCGATCGGCGTTAATTTAACCTTGAAATTTTTTATTTTAATTTGCGATTCGGTTGTGTTTAAGACGGAAACGTTAACTCTTTTATTTGCTTTTAAAGTCACTAGGCAGTTCGCTAAATAAACACCATTACAAACGGTTTGATCTAGTATGAGAGCATCCTTAAGGTGACGCAACTCGGACGGGTTATTCGATACGGAGCATTCGATAACAGTTTCGCTACGCGCTGGTATAATGTAAGTAGGTTCTGAGAAGTGGATAGGCACAGATATAGAATTTTTAAAACAAAGCGAATAAATATGATAATCTATATTTACCTTAAAATGACTGAGGAAATCGCTTCCTATAATTCCGTCGTAATCAATATTAATATCGTCTGATGTAACATGAAATTTGTAGTTTATGGAAAAATTATCTAAAATGAAATCTAACAGTAATGTTCCTAACGTTTCGTTACAAGATTGAGTGCTGTTTATACCCTTGAGTTTTATGATTTCATTGGAGAGCGTAAATTTTCCATTTAAACTCGATTTTTTTATAATAGAAACACTTGCGCCTGTATCGAGTAGTAATCGTAAGGGTTGAACAGAAAGATTTGATCTAAAATAAACATGGGGTAGTGATGTTTTCTTACTTGATATATTCATAATATACGTTGGTATTTCACCTTTATTATTAGTTAAATCATAGGTAGGGTTAGTATGACTCGAAATATCTTTTCGAGATGTAGGTTTTGTATAAGAAATAGCATCTTTATTAGATATAGAATTGGTATAAGAATTAGTACAAGAATTAGTATTATAATTATTTCTAAGACTCTGATATTGATTCAGAGATGTCCTGGGATGATTTTCCCGAGGTAATAAATAATTAGTATTTTGACTTTGACCTTGTGTCAAAGATGGACTCGGGTATTGTTCCCGAGGTGTAGAGTTAGAAAAAGAAATAGTATTTTTAAAATTACAAGATTTAGTAAGACTCGGCGGCATTTGATGTCGCTGAGGTGTATTATAAGAACACTTTTTATGATAACTATAATTAAATTCGTTATCATTATAGATAGGCTTAGTATAAGAGTTAGTAAAATTTGTGCCTTGGAATATTTTCGATTTCGGTAGGCACTTTTCCGAAATCAGAGTTAGTTTAAATCTTCGTTACAAATATCGGCACTAGAGGTAGATGGTTGTGCGTTACATAAATGCATATTATTTCTATTAGGTGTGTGTGCACTGGGACTTGGTAACGCAGTCGTCGGGCGAGTATCCGGTTGCATATTACGACGAATGCTATTGTTATATTGTCGCTTGCGACATTCATTTATTATATGTCCCGGATTTGAGATGTTATGAGAATTAGGATAGTTATTATTTTGCGGATTAACATAATAAGCTCGATGAGATTGTTTTTTCTTATTATTATAGCAGCTGGAAGAATCATGACCGGATTTTTGACATATAGAACATTGTTTATATGATTTGGAAGAAATTTTGCTTAGAATATATAATTTTTCTTCTTCTATGGCATGCGTAATCGCCTCGCTTAAGTTTTTCGGATTTCGGCATCTAACAATATATCCATAATTAGAATTTAAGCCTAATATAAAAGTGTTGAGGGCTAAATCTTCCATAGCGGCAATTCTTCCTACTAGCTCGGACTTATTCTCAGAACTATAATGTATATCAGATTGTAATCGCGTTAAACAAGATTCAATTCTAAGCGAGTATTGCATTACGGTTTCTGAGTTTCTCTGTCTACAGTTTTGGAGTTCTATTAAAAGGTGTGTGGAGTGTTTCTTTTCGCCAAAGGTAGTTTTTAGGAATATTTTTAATTCATCCCAACTATTAAAAGTTTTTAATGAGCACGCGATTTGGGCTTTTCCCTCTAACTGGGATATGATATAACAATACAGAACTGATTGCTGTTCCGAATTCGCGAGTGATATGGCGTTATCACAATTTGTTAAGAATGCTGGAAGTGATTCTCTGTCGCCATTGTAAGGTTTAATAAATTTTGTAAGGACCGATAAGGGAATTTTGTCAGACATTTCTAGTTCTTCTGGTTTTTCCTTTAAAGTTTTAGTCTTATGCATGTGGAATAAGAAAAATAGTTAAGGAGTTAGGAAATACAAAATTGGTGAAATAAGGATATGGTATACAATTAATGACAAAATGTAAAGAATTAGAACAAAGTAGTACAAAATTTATCGCTAAATTAAGGTTAACTTACAATATCACGAACACTACGGCGAACATTGGTTGCTATGCGGGTGTCGTGTTGCGATGACGTGCAGCGGAGTCGAGTTGCCGTGAGACCCAGGGAGTCGTTTGACGGCAGCGTCCACGTGGTTGTGCGGTGGGAGTGCAGCAGCTCAGGGCAGGCTCACACGCGTGGGGTGAAGACTGACAGCCTTGATTAACTTCGGGTTGATGACGATGGAGATGCCTCAAGCTCGTGGGGCTGAGACCTTGTTGGTGTTTCGGATGATGCAGGCTCACACGCGTGGGGTGGAGACTTACTGTCGATCTTGCTTCAGAGTTTCCCAGGATTCGGATGCCACGCTACCGATATACGAGTAGACCGTGTGACATCCCACTTCTGACACCATTACGATAATATTTCGCTCAACGTGCCCAAACCACCGAAGCACGCCCTTATCAATTTTTGTGATAAGGTCATCTTTCAAACCTGCCATATTGCGAATCTCTTCGTTTCGCTTTCGGTCGGCCATGGTAACGCCGCACATTTTACGAAGAGATCGCATCTCCACTGCATTCAACTTGCTTTTATGCTTCTTCTGGCATACCCAGGTTTCGCTGCCATATAACAAAGTCGGTACCAACACTGCGTTATGTATTGCAAAACGTGCACTCTTCACTACGCCTTGCCTTTTGACTAACGCAGTCAGGGCACCATTGACTTTGTTCCCGGTAGCGACACGCCTGTCCACATCTGAATCACATCTTCCATCCCGGCTAAAAGCACGCCCCAAGTATACAATTTCATTTACTTGTTCTAGACATTCCTGATTTACCTATATTTCACACTTCGTTCTCTCTTCGTCCCTTTCAAATACCAGAACCTTAGTTTTATTAGCGTTCAAACGGAGACCTTTAATTTCACATTCCTCTTTCATACACGTGACTAATAACTGCAGTTCTACCTCTGATGGTGCAATAAGCACTGCATCATCAGCATACAGCAGACAATTTACTTTTATGTCACTCAATTTCATACCCAAACAGCTATCTTTCAGCTTTTGTAAACAGCTGTCGAGATACAGTATGAACAGCCAGGAAGACATGACACAACCCTGTTTTACGCCCGTTTGGACGCTAAACATGGGTGACAGGTCATGCCCTACCCGCACACAGGCTTTACAGTCACAGTAAAGGCCAACCACACCATACCCCGGCAACAGTTCCCACATTTTATTCCTTACAACCTTATCAAATGCTTTCTCAAGATCCACAAAAGCACAGAAAATCTACTGGTTAGCAGCCAGAAGCTTTTCCGTGATCATGCGGAGAAAAAACATTTGATCCGTGCATCCTCTTCCAGGTCTAAATCCGCATTGTGCCTCCCATAGAAATCTTTCCGATTTCTCTTGCATCCTACGTGTCAAAACCTTCGAGTAAACTTTACTTGCTAAACTGGTCAAGCTGATCGCCCAATAGCACCCGCAGTCAAAATGTGAACCTTTACCTTTATATAAAGGCACAATGACTGCGGATCGCCAATCATCCGGGACATCCCCCGTCCGCCAGCACAAATTGCACAGCAGATGAAAGCTGTCCCAGACGCGAGGCCCACCATACTTGACCATTTCAGCAGTAACTCTGTCTAGTCCCGCAGCCTTACCACATTTCAAACTTCGAATCGCACGTTCAATCTCTTTCATACTGATGACCTCAGTGTCATCGAGGTCCGGGTCTGGCGTACCAGTCACGGCGTCATCCCCGGATCCCTCACTAAGATCATCACACGCATACATTTCTCTATAAAATTCGCTCCATCGCTGCATGACGTCCGATTTTTCTGAGAGGACGTCATTAGTTTTCGAAAGCACTTTGTTCATTCTTAAGGCCGTCGCACCACTTCGGGTCCTTCCAACCTCTTTCCAGAAGAATTTGGAGTTCTCCTTAAAGTTGTGCGACAACCTTTCGTCCGCTTCCATTCTACACCTTTCACGCACTTCCTCAATCAATGCTTTCGTGTGAATTTTCTGCAGCATATATCTTTCTTTCATCTTCTCTCTCATATTCTTATCATTACTAGAGGCCAAGTAGTCTAACCATGCTTTCTTCTTCTTCTTTACAGCTTCTTTCACTTCATCATTCCACCATGCATCTCTTCTTTTACTACTGCCTCTTTTTATTGTTCCACACACTTCTTCCGCTGCACTTACCATTCCATCCCTAAGGTTCTGCCATGTTCTTTCTACACGTTCGTTTCTGCCATCGATGGTGTCAAGCTTTTCGGCTACAATAAGTATTATATATAACGTATATTTAATAAAAAATCCATGCTGGTCCCACCTAATCGTAGCGAAGGGGTTTGAGAGCGGCGGTGGTTTGGTTACCCACATTGAACAAACAGGAACCCACTTGGCTGGCCCGAGGTGGCCAGTCCGAGTTGGCTTGGCGAGCGTACTTCGGATGTGCGTTTAGTGGACTGTGGAGTAAAGCCAGTCCGACAAAACCTGTCCTTGCCCCTACGAGGCGGATATGCATTGGTATTTCCCCATAAAAAAGAGGTGTCCATGACCTGCAGAGGCCACTCGTCATCAAATCAAAAAATATTTGAACGAACTGTCCATATCGTACTGTAAATTTTGTTATAATAAAGGTTTCAATTTCCATGGACTACTCGTCGTTTCATATAATTCAAATATTTACTTTTGAAATGCTTTTATTATGTCAGCGGTTACACTGTTTTGTTTTTGTTTTGTACCTACCCGTTTTCATGTATTTGTCAAAGTACAAGATACAAAGTTTATTTTGAATTATTTGTAAATTTAAGCAAGTATATAATGCAATTTTTTATTAATGATAACATCATAATATTATTTTAATTCTATTATATTCCATTCTAATTTAAAGTAATAATGTGGAATAACGTAGTTTAACAAAACTATAGGAGGATCTACTGTTGATATAATTCGTAATTTTTATCCTCATCTCCCTTCCGATTATCATCAGTCTTTAAGCAATTCACTGCTGGACACATGGACCTCTCTGATAGTTGGTATCTAATAATATTTTCGCCATGGGCATTTGGGTATTTAATAATAGACGCAGGAAGACTAAATTATGTCGTCACTATAATATAGTAAAATAATTCGTGAAGTTTTGTTCAGTAAAAAATCCTACCTACGAGATTAACACTTAGAAATAACTATATACCCCCTATATTTTTGTAGCTCATATGAGTATAGGCAAACGAAGGAGAAAATGTAAGGAAATATTAAAGACGAGTAGAACTACATTCTTGAATTTATTATATTTATTTATTTATAAGAAATTAACTTGATGGTTAGGCATTTAATAGAATCAAACGTGAATAGAGTCTCCATTTTATGATACCAATCGATATAGTAAAAATATTATCGCCAGTAAACATTATGCTGTACATTAAAAGACGACCCCGAAATCCCACACCACTTTGTAAAATAATGGAAAGAGTAAAAATTAATATTGCAAATCTGGATAAGTTTCATATTATAACTATGTCGAATTTCCGTTTGTTACGTGAAATAGAGCATAACACATATGGACAGACATCTGGACAAATATCGAGGTATACCCATAAGGGAACCGATTTGATAATATGGGTATAGCAACATCAATATAACAATCATAATGTTAGTGATGTCTCCGAAGTTCTTGAAAGAAAAGCCGCGGAAAAGTATTAAAATATGACCACGAAATGAAATGTCCATTTATACAGTAGATAGTAATGTTTTATTTTCTTAGTATTTCATTTTGGTCTTTTGACCTATCTGCTGTCATGCTTCCTGACACGATAGAAATATTATCAGAAGGTCATTTATTGCTTGCTTTGAAAAAGGTATCATTTGGTAGACATTTTTACCGCTAAATAGGCCTATAGCGAAATTAAAATCTCTTTTTCAGATACAAATTGAATAACTCTCGAGAAAGTTATTAAAATTAAATTCACCTTTTTGTTATTTAATATGCATTATATAAAGAAACACAACAATAATATGTAATAAATACATTATCCTACATTAGAATCTTAAATATTATACCTATTTCAATATTTCTTTGTGTAAGTGATCAGTAAACACAAATGAATTTGCGATCACTGTACGTGGTAGAGCCACGCTGCATCGGAAAAAGCCAGCTCGCTCAGAATACCAGCGTGAAACAGCAGCATCATGCTATCGTGTTTCGTCTTAATTGTGACAACGATCAGTATTTTGATTGAGGGTTGTAGGTAGGAGTAAAATATGCCCTCTCCCACCTCCGAACTCCAAGACAAGGTGGAAAAACGTATAGAGGGATTCTTCTTTTTCTTTAAATTATTGCCCTATAAAAGTTTAGTGTAAATATTATATTATAAGATGTAGCAGTGTAAAAAAAATGAACGGAGAAATCATCTATTCTCGAAAATAGTTCTTATAATTACTAGATTTTACTTATGACTTAGTGGGCGTTATTTTTTTACTTGGTAGTAAATTTCATGACTTCTTAAAGGATACTGAAAAATACTGAAAAATAGCGTCACACCTATAACACAGAATAAATAATAGTACTATGCCTATAATCCCCGAATGTAGGCAGAATCCAATGATCAGCGAGCTACTCAGAACATTTTTAACCAAAAAATGGGTAAAAACATGGGAAAATTGTAAACGAAGTGACAGGTGGTTAGCCAAAGAATAACAATCCCAATATAGTGGACTATAAGCTACAGACCAAACTGAGACAGAGACCAACGTGGGCCTGCTTGTCCAAAACGTAATCAATGCTCTCATAGATTTACGTGTTTGCGTTACTCATAACTTTGATAATAAATTAACCAATTTACATAATGTTCTTTGTCTATGTAACATTATTATAAGAAAATCGGTTTAAGACACTAAACTGTTTTTATTGTGAACGTTATAGATAAGTATGTATTACGAGTTATGCGCTTGGATATCATTCTATTTTTTCACCGAAGAGAGTTTAAGCGACGGAGCTAAATGTCTTTGAAAGCAAGACATTTGTGAAACCAAATCGCGGGTGAAAACAAATGAGGTGTTTAGTGAGTCCTAACAAGAGCGATTTATTTGAATATATCTTCGTCCTCTTTTTACACCCAATGGATATTTATAATATGCTATAAAGCTCGTTGATCAAAAATATATGCATATAGCTTCTCAAGTCAATCACGCTGCCTGACTTGTTAATGTGCGAGACGTCTGGTACTACGGTCGTTAATCCGACTGTCATGTGTGATGATTAAGCCAAATCCCTCCCTCCCTCCCTACGACTGCTATTAGAGAGGCCCAACTTCGGCAGTTGCGGACTGATGACTTTTTTAATCCCCGACGCAAACAGAGAGGTGTTATGTGTTTAACGTGTGTATCTGTGTGTCTGTGTATCTGTGTATCTGTCTGTAGCATTGTAACCCCAAAACGCATGAACCGATTTACATTTAGTTTTTTTTTTGTTTGAAAGGTGACTTGATTGAGAGTGTAATTAGCAATGATTAAGGAAAGTCTTTTCAGCCGTTTGAATATCATAAGCTCTTTTTGTTTCGGGGATTTTTAAAATTTGCAATTTAAGTTATCATTATTTTTTTACACGTACGATATTAAAGGGCTTAAGTTAAAGTCTATTTATCCCTAGAACTCCTGGGCACACGCATTTAGTTATTTGTGAGAGGCTTTTAAAACAAGGTTTTAGTACTGCGCTACCGCAAGCAATTTCTTCAAATATTTTTTTTATTTCTCAGACATGCGACTTTCCTTACGATGTAATCCTTCACCGCTGAACACGTGCTAAATCAGCACTTACTAGTTTGTGCCGTGAGCTAAGCGCTCGCTGTAAATTACTAAGCGAGCAACCAAGGTTTATGAAATTGGTAATTGCCATTTGTCGTGAACCACCTTTCTACTCATGTTATAAGGCCGTGTGAAGGCAACGTAAGAGAATGTGTATTACATATGTATTCACACATTTAGCTGATTTCAAAGGAGTGCGGAAAATCCACGCAGAGCTCTGAAGTGGACTGCAAATGTGTGGCGTAGTAAACATCGTTTTACAGCATAAAACAACACGCACCGGACCGCCGCCGACATTACAGCGACATTTTTTTTTTATAGGATAAGGGTGACAAACGAGCACACAACCCACCCGATGGCAAGCGGCTGCTGCGGCCCATGGACATCTACATCAATCCTCGTTTGCGAATCAAAATGCAGATGCGTTGCCATCGTGAGGCCTAAGATGAAATGCCTCATTTCCAGTAAAAAGGGCCTCCGGCCACCTGCACTCACCAAGCGAAACGCAGAGGTAAACCTCTACTTCACGCTGGTATTCTGTGAGGTCGTGGTACCGCCCCGGTTCGAGCCGGCCCATCCGTGCGACAGCAAAAGCTGCCGCGTGGCTCTACCACTGTCTGAACCTGACATTACACCTGACATTACACCGGATTTACAGTGTTGCGGGTAGAACCGCGAGAAACAAACTCTGTGCGTATTTTGCATGTAGCACGCACTTGTAAATATTATTTTTAAACCCGTATAGAACACTGCATACTTTATATATGCATTTTTTTATTTGACGTCAGACGTTCCGCATAAGTGTCCCTCACTGCTCTGCAAACAAACAAATTGCTCTGTGTCACTGTTCTGAGTGTAAATGTTCACGTGACGAAGAAATCATATGTGATTGTAGCACAAAATAATATGAGGGTTTACTATAAAAAATGGTGCTAGATATCTGAGGGGCGTGACTATTGCAGCGACTTCCCTATGATGGATGAGGCCTATTTTATAGGGGACAGGGGTATATTTATTGGTTAGCTTAAGAAATAGAGACTAAAAGTCAGTGCAAACCAACAGAGGGTATAGAAGAGGTTTTGAAATTCATCAATTTACATTCATTTCGAAATAAAGAATACGTTATTTCATATCTCGGAAAATGCATTTCTTTGGTGTATTAAGGACATGTGTTTTTTGTCGTTTTTCGGCGAAACTTGATATCAATACTAAATCCGGGACCACTACTAATATTAACATTAATTTTTTGTGAGTTCCTCGTGGGTCAAAAGTAAGCGTGACTAACGAGCACACAGTCCACCTGATCGCAAACGAATGCTGTAGCCCATAGATGCCTAAATCATTCCTCGATTAGCGTTGTCACCCCTGAAGGCCTACCCAATGCCTCCTTATTTCAATAACGAGAGATGCCCATGACCAGCTAATGAAGAAACATGTAAAGTTTGTAAGATAAATAAAAATAACTTTTAATAAAAAGTAAAAGCCTATTTCAAAGAACTGAAAAGAATAAAATAATTTAATGTTCTGAAGTCAGTGTAAAGAAGAAAGCTAGAATGTGAAATTATTTTATTTTTTACCCCTTTAAGTGGACTAAGGAATATTACAATCTAAAAGTTAATAAATAGTTACATTAAACTTCATCTCCTATTATCCTCAGGGGTACAATTTTTGTGGGTGGGTGTGGGTGGGACTACCATAAATGTATACGCAATATATTATTACCCTATCTTCAATTCGTGACTTCTCGTAAGTTGAGTAGAGACTATTTTGGTTGATATTTGGTTATTTAAAAAAAATTGTAAACATGAAAAGTATTTTTTCTGTCTTTCCTGATGGTTTTCTTTGTTATATGTATTAGCCAAATAAACGTGTTTCATTATTTATTTCAATAAATATGCAGTCGAATTAAGAGCCTCCTCTTTTTCCGAAGTTTGCTAAATATTTTGACGAAGCCAAACCATTGCATAAAATATTTGGATTATAAGCGAATGCTACGCAAAAACTCCTCACTTCCGATGATCGTAGTTAATGAGTTTTATCTGTGTATAGTATACTTATATGAACAAGTCAGTAATCAACTTTTATGTGGGGAATCTCTTCAGTGAATCAGTTTACGCACATAAGCGTTTTTTCGCTTCGTCCACGAGATTGAAGTCACTTTGCGAGATAGCTCAGGGTTCTCATCACATACGGAGATATAGTTTCGAGGTCCGTATATCTTTAATATAAGTGTACAAATTCCTTGTGAATTTTCCTCGATGGATAATTCTTTGTCGCGAAGTATTTAGTATTATGAATTCACAATTTTATACAAACAACTAGTAATTTTAGTGTTCAAAATGCAACAATGGTATCTACGATTATTATACGCAGATGGTAATAGAAGATTAGTGTTCATACCACATTTGCCGGTGGATATCCTGTAACGAGCAATTAAA
The DNA here is from genome assembly GCA_963668995.1 of Parnassius mnemosyne. Taxonomy (NCBI): domain Eukaryota; kingdom Metazoa; phylum Arthropoda; class Insecta; order Lepidoptera; family Papilionidae; genus Parnassius; species Parnassius mnemosyne. The sequence continues at coordinate 15,912,827 of CAVLGL010000159.1, forward strand.
TAACCAGCAAATAACTATCCTGTAGTAAATTATTCTATAATCTGAATAAAATATTTATAAGGTGTATGTACATACGTAGGTACTATTAATTTATGTATAACGTACGTAAAAAAAAGTAAAAGGTCACAAAGGAAATGACCTCAGTAGGCCACTTCTAAACAAAGGCTTTCCTCATAGATTGCCTCATATTTGGCAACTGCAGTTGTTTTATTATTCAGTCATTGTGAGGAAGATGCTGCTATCTCCGGTATAACATGGAGTAATAAATTGTCGAATTGTTAGAAATAAAACAAATTATATTCAATAATTAAGTTATAGATTTCTAGTAAATTAACTCACGTAGGAAAAAGTAGGAATAGGCAAATTCAACAAAGAGCCCAATTCAGACGTGTGTTGGTGGGCTGCGGCGAGAGGGGGGTCCCTCTCTCTAACGCTGCAGCCGAGGTGGAGTCGCTGGAGAAGAGGAGGTATGGCGATGCGCCACTCACCCTATCCTCTGCGACTTTGTCGGCGCCGAACACCTGATGTGGTAGTGGTGGACCCGCGGAGGGAGAGGAGTGTTTGTATTGCAAGGCACAGTTCTCCCTATCCTCTGCGGCTGAATCTTGATTGACGGCGGAGCCGCAGACCAGATCCAACTCTGGGGTCAGGAAAGTTGGTGCTTCCGAGTCCTGGCCCCATGGCCTCCACGTATCAGGTTCGGGGTCTGTTTCTCAAGGATGAGTTGAAGGACGCGTAGGAATGCGCATTTTGTGTTCCTAGTGCGCCTTTCCCGAGAGGGAAAAGGGTAAGGAGAAGTCCTCTCCCGAGGAGGTACTGCCATGGGGCGGCCGGAGTTGGTGGGACGCGGATGTATGCGATAGCGTTTCCGTGGTCCTGCCAATATGCGGCGAAGGTTGATTACCATATGGTTTTAGTCGTTGCGAGTCCGACATAACCCGTCCTTACCCCCGCGAGGTGGGTATGCGTTGGCATTTCCCCATGTTTTTTTTTATAGCAGAGAGAGCAATCGACCATGCGGCTTCACTGATGCCAAGTGACTACCATCGCTCATAAACAAATGCAACACCAGGAGAATTGCAGATGCGTTGCCGGCCTTTTAAAAAAGAGTAGGCCCTTTTCTTTAAGGTCCATGTTAAAAAAAGAAGTAAAACTAAAGACTATGATGACGATAGCGATTGCGAATATAGATAATATAATATATGTGTTTATTAGCAATAGCTCTGAGATTGTTACCAAAGAAATTATGGTTAAGGATTGGCGCTGTATAGTGGCGGCGAAACCATTAGTGGATGTCGAAAGAGTCGGCAGAGGAACAGCTGAAAGTAAAAACCACTGCAATGGCAACCCACCTACTAAGTGTGGCAATTATGGCAAATACTCATCTCATGAGCCAAACTATTTGTGAAGGCTATTCCGAAGTTGCATGTTTGTTAGGATGTAATAAAAGAACGAATGAATATCGATACCAAAAAGCACCAACAAATGAAAAGTAAACAGAGTATTGTTGAGGAATTTTTATCTTTGTTACACAATTTTAATACGAAACTTATAGAAGTATTGCATCCTTACTTCACTAACGAGGTTTTCCGAACGCGACGTCAATTTATACCGTGTAATAAGGAATTGTGAATTGCGATAAATAACAACACAGTGATAACAGAATTCAATCTGTCGAATCCATCAGAGATTTATGTTTTTTATATATATGAAGTGACGACTTCATGAGAGTGCAAGAACTCAATGGGTGAAGCCTGATCAGGGCCGTGCATTTATTAGTATATATTATTTTGAGTAGGAATCAGGAAGATGCTGCTGCCTATCTCAAGAGACCCGGTTATTCCCAACGGACATAAATTATACATTTTTGTAGATCCTTATTCGCCATGTTTTAAAACCGGATCATTATATTTTGGTCTTTTTTATTTTAGTATGTTTGTATTCACGTAGATAAATAAATGAAGTTCGTGTTAGTAGACGAAAAGCGGCCCCCATTAGTGGAGTGACGACCTAATAAGACATGCAAGAAGTCAATGGATTCAGGTGGCTCAGGACCGTGCTTTGTAGCATACCTTGGGGGAGGCCTATGCTTGGGCTAAGGCTAAGGCACTACACACATTACATAATGAGAGTTAGGAATTATACAGCCAAGCACGTAACAAAAGTATGAGATTGCGTTAAAATAGTTATCATCGGTGCGTACTTGAGCGTACATGGTGCAGACGAACTGCGCTTCGCTGACGGCACACATGCACGGTTGACGCCGATATAAGAACTGTATCCTTTGGCGACTACGACGTATGTATGCCGCCGACCAGCGGAGACGTTTGCAGTATGTGATATGTGCCGCCGAATTAGTATATTATTTGTGGGCGTTTGGCTGCAAGTAGTACAGGAGCGCGCTTCTGCAACATTTATAAACCGGCATAAAAAACATTTGCTTAAGAGGATTGTGAAGTGCCGACACGCGGCATGAGTAGGTATTTTCAACAATGCTGTCTGTTTCATACCGCTCGCTCTATATCGTGCACATAGAGCGAGCGGTATGAAACAGACAGCATTGTTGAAAATACACCTTAACATAGGTCTATAAGTTTTTCTTTTTGAGGTTCCGTACCCAAAGGGTAGGTAGGGTAGCCGTGGTAGCACAGAAGAGCCGTGGTAGCTCAGATGATTAGCGCTCGCGGTAAATTTCACAGTACGCGAGCAACCCGGGTTCGATCCCCGCCGGCACCAATGAAATTGTTAATTGCAATTTTAAGTGCTGATTTAACACGTGCTCGGTGGTGAAGAAAAACATCGTGGGCAAACCTGCATGTCTGACAAATAAGAAAAAAACGTATTACAAAGTAATGTGAAGTTCGCCAAGGCAGCAGGTAGCGCGGCGGACAATTCGTTGTCCTAAAACCCTCTCAGAAATGAGAGGAAGCCTGTGCACAGCAGTGGGACGTATATAGGCTGTAACTAACTTTAACCCAAATGGTAAACAACTCCTTCTGTCATCAGTTGTATCTCATGATTCGTAATAGGTAGACAGCTGAAATTTTCACAGAATGTGTATTTCTGTTGCTGTTATAACAACAAATAATAAAAATAAAAATTAAAGCGGGCTCCCCTACAAGAAACGTGTTTTACGATGGTACGGAACTCTTCATGCGCGAGCCCGACTCGCCGGCTTTTTTTTTTAGTAATTTAGTTTAGTTGAATTATAAATAATAAAAACTCTCGAGGAAGTTTTTAAATCAAAAATATAGTACCCAATATTTCTCTTAAATAAACACGTACGGACCTAGTTTTTTATTAGACCAGGGTAGATTGAAAAGTTCGTGGCCTCATATAGACATGATAAAACATTTAATCTCTTTCTATCTTCATTATATTCAGTAACTCTTTAGTAGTCACCGTGTGAAGCTTAACTTTAGTGTTACTTTTGGTTAAAAGTTTACAGTGTTTTATTGAGCGTTAAGTGAAGCGATTTTTAAAGATGGAGAAAATCGAATATCGCGGCTTATCAAGTATCTTTTCAAGAAAGTGTTAATGCCGAAATAGATTCACAAAGATATGGTGGCGACTTAAGAAGAATCTGCTCCATCGTAGGCAACCGTTAAAAAGTGGTCGGCAGAATTCAAACGTGGTTGACAGAGCACTGAAGATGACCCACGCACTGGACTGCCATCAACTTCGAGTGCTGAAGAAAACATCGGAAAAATTTGCGATCTGATACTGGGGGGCCGTAGATTGAAAATCACAGAGATATCTGAGATCAAAGGCATATCGTGTGAACGAACTTCAAATATATTTCATAATGAATTGGGGTTTTCGAAGGTTTCTGCGAGATGGGTACCGAGGTTCCTTTCTGCCGAATATAAACGCAACCGACTTGTGATTTCGCGCGATTGTTTGGAGTTGTTTCAAGCCAACTTTTTAGAGAGATTTGTTTGCTAATGATAAAACTTGGGTTTACTACAATACTACTGAGTCAAAACAACAATCAAAAGAATGGAGGAGACCAGGCTCACCGCCTCCGAAGAAAACTAAAGTGATTTTGTCTGTAAGCAAGATGATGGTATCAGTATTCTGGGATTCGAAGGCAGTCATTATGGTCGATTACCTATCGAAAGGAACCACCATAAAGTTATTACGTCGGTCGCGTGATGAAATTAAGAATAAACCAATTAACCAATTAAGTGTTGTTTCATCAAGACAACGCACGCCCTAATATGTCCTACGAAACGATGGCAGAAATCCATAATTGTATCCATCCATAAATCCTTAACCTAAAACAACAATTAGGGGGACAAAAATTTTCATCAAACGAAGAGATTGAAGCTGCCTATTTTGAGGGCCAAGATAAGGCATTTTTGAAACCAGAAACAGGCTTTAGAAACCAGATGGAAGAAGTGTATTGAGAAAAGTGGCGATTACGTCGAAAAATAAAAATAATTTTAAAATCTTGTCATTTTATTTTCATATACAGGCTGCGAACTTTTCAATTCACTTTGTATTAGACTGTTTCCTGGGGAAACCTATATTTATAAACTAGCGCCTTGGCTTCGCCTGGGTGAGATTTTTAAAGTGGTGTTGTTAAGATTTAGTATAATTAAAGATAAAGACTTTGTTTTCTCAATTTTTTTAAATGTCCAAATTTTAATAAAATATAACCTAGACCAAGCGCATAGCTATCTATCTGTTTGTTACCATTGGTTCAGCCATTCAAAAGATTAGCCCAGACACAGACACACGTAATATCCAAGACAAACACTTTTTGAAAATGGTTATTAACGTCATAAGACCTTATATAAATAATACATTCAATTCATTTCAATCATTCCCCTCAGCTCAATATGAGGCAGTTATTTCGATATTACAAACAGGTACTTCAATTTTCTTTATTATATACATAGAGTAGCTGTTCCCCGCGACTTCGTCCGCATTGAATGTGCTTCGTCCGCGTGGAATTTATTACGATTGGATTTCATGAGTTTTAATTTTTTTCTTTTTTAAAAATCAAAGTAGCCTACGTTATTTCTTATGACAGTGAAAGTTCCTATCAAATCGGCACACTTTCGGACACTCAATTTCGGATATTAGCCGGAACAAACAGACAAACCGACATACCAACCAAAATTTTTAATTAGTTTTTTTTTTTAATTTGTTATATGTACGGTATATACTTTCAAATGCATTTAGTAAAAAGCTTATTGTGACGTTAGATATTAACAGACACTTCAATTTTCTTTATATGTATAGATGTCACTTGAGTGCCTATTTTAGTAAAAACGCGAGTGATATTTTACATGATAGATATTTATATATAAAAGAAATCATTGTCTTACATCATGCATTGAGTGTAGTAATCGGTTAAAATACTAGATAACTGCTACTAATAACTAAAACTAAAATACTGTAATCTCGATATCTCCTAACACATTATTCAGTTAAACCTTTGCTTAGCTAAGTGCTCCTATAACTTCCTGGTTGGATTTGCTTATAAACTTTGGAGATTGAAGAGTGACGTAATGTAAGATCCTACTAAATTATTTCCCATTGTGGAATATTTAGGGAATATATAATTCACTGTATATAATAATATATTCACATTTTATGAATTACTGATAATGAATTTAATATGGTATAATTAGTTAATGAAGATAAAGTAGGTGTCGAATAACTAAAATAGATTTTGCTAATTGAGATTTTGATAATGGTTTACGGGGTTATGCCGAATAAATGGTAATGGTCTTTCAGACGTTGGCGGCATCAGAATTCTGTGTCTACTTTGTTATCAGCGTTCGTTATCAGTTTAAGCGAATACGAATAGAAAGTTTACAAGATGAAAGTGTGAAAGAAAAGTATAAATGTAAACTGAGAGAAAAAAATTGTCATTTGGACGAATTGTGCATGAATGATTAAGGCTTGGAAGCTGTGTAGGATAATGTAAACAGGTTTAGTGGATGCAGCAACCGAAATAAGTGGTACAAGTAAGAGAAAAAATGACAGGAATAATAATTTGTAACGGTGGGATAGTTAGGTACAAAAAAGAATACTATCTGTACTGTTAAACATTACTAATATTCACATTAAACATTTCAGTAAAGCTTAAAATGTTTGTGTCATGGGTGGTTCACAACAGCAGTCGAATTCGGATTCAAACTTGAGAACTTTTAGTTTCCTTTTAGTAGTCCATTAGGCTACGATCGATGCTATAAGACGTTTCATGATATTATACATTTAGCCCCCCCGCGCACTAGGCAGCCTGGCTGTGGCAGCCAGGCTGCGGCAGCCAGTCGAACATATGACGGTGTATGGGAGCCCGCGCACCAAGCAGCCACGAACTCCCGGCTGCGGCAGCCATAAAAGCGCGTCCGTTTGCACGGCAGCCCGTTGGCTGCGCGCAGCCAGAGCGAGTAGGGCAAATGTATGTGGCTGCCGTCAGTCACCGCGCACTTGTCGTAGCAGCCAGGCGTATTTTGTGTTCAGAAATCACAAAATGGCTTTTGACACTGAGAAATTTATTCGTGAAATTGAAAACCGTAAAGCAATATGGGATATATCTATGGGAGTATCAGTGCCCGTGCTTGAATTTTTTATATTGTCTAAAAGGTTATCAAATGATTGCATTGACATTCTCGTGTAGTTAAAAAACCGGTATGGGTATTCACGAACATCTTTAAAACAGATATGAAATAAGCCTTTTGAGTGCCGTTCTAGAAAAAAAGGATGCATCGAATGTCATTAGCTTGGAGTTTTTTACGAAATACGCACAAAATTACAAGTTCTTCTACGTCCATATCCCTCGAAGACAGGGTCACAACTCGCCGTCCATTGGCTGCTTAGAAGTGGCTGCTCAAATATTTCGGCCGCCGCAGCCTGGGTGCGCAGCCAGGCTGCCTAGTGCTCAAAACTCATTATGTTCTTTGTAAATTTGATAATTCTATAAATAAGGAATTAACGTTAATTTTGTTTTTATACTCTTCTAGTTTACAAAAATACAACACACTGTTTTATTATTAAAAGGAATAATATTATGCTATTATGGACGTGCTCCTCCTTTTCATTTTGCTACCGAGTCGCAACTAGATGTCACAATCCAATTCTTTTGTTTTAAATCTTTTAACTTTTAAATCTTACAAGTTTACAGGAAAAATCTTCATTTTTATTCATCTTATGTTTATAAAAATGATTTATCTGCCTGGTCTATCTATCTTGTCGTCTCGGTCTAGTGGTTGTAAGCGCGACTGCTGGTTATAAGGTCCCCAGGTTCGAATCCTGTGTCAAGTCAAAATAAGTAATTAATTTAATTAATTTAATTTTAAGAAATTTCTAAAGATGAGTCTGGAGTCAGAAAATGGCTCGAAATTGGTCATGCATCTGATATTTTGCCAGTGATGACTTATGGAACTGAGACGTGGTCCTTCACTGCTGGCCGTATGAGGAAGCTCAAGGTCGCTCAGCGAGCTATGGAGAGGGCTATGCTCGGAGTTTCTCTGCGTGATAAGGATATCCGCAGTAGAACCAGAGTAACCGACATAGCCCAACGGATTAGTAAGCTGAAGTGGCAGTGGGCCGGCCATATAGCTCGAAGAACCGACAACCGATGGGGAAGAAAGGTTCTCGAGTGGCAGCCTCGTACCGGTAGGCGAAGTGTAGGGCGTCCCCCCACGAGATGGAGTGACGACCTGGTAAGACATGCAGGAAGTCGATGGATGCAGGTGGCTCAGGACCGTGCTTTGTGGCATTCTTTGGGGGAGGCCTATGTTCAGCAGTGGACTTGTGAAGGGCTGTAATGATGATGATGATGATAATGATCTGATATTTTCCGGTCGTGTCGCATTACCATGACTATGAGAGTGAACGAATAGATAGAGCAGCTGTGCTTGCGCACAACACTCGTGCACTATAATCCAGTCGTGTTGGCCGTTGTGACCAAAAATCTGTTTGGAAGTATACATTAATTATGAAATTCGGTTTGGATGTTTATTTGTTATGGAAATTATACTCTAAAATATTATATTGTGATATGATAGAGTTAAAAGTTTTATATTTCGCTTTAAACTGATTCAAAATTAAAGAAAGGGAAACTAATAGCAATAGAATAATATCAAAACAAAAACGTTATAAATAAGGCTGCGTATAAATTGGAACTATTATATTTAAAATAAACCTTTTCTCTGTTTAATTCCATCATTAAATTTTAAAACGTAATAATTTGACACAACGGTGGTGCTTTTATTTAAATCAGAGAACGCTAAGTCGTGAATTGTTTGAATAATAGACACTTTGGCGACAATTTGCGATTCCGATTATTTCTCGTCGCTTTAAGTTTTTTTGCATGAATCATTTAAATTTATAAAACCCTTTTTCTCATTTATATTTCTTTTTTTTATGACCGTCGAATATTGTCTGTTTACCAGTCTTTTAAGATTTTCATTAAAATAATACGTTATTACCTCTTTGCTTGAATTCATGGTAACTATTTTTGAAATACAAATATGACGGCTCCTGAAGTTGCTGTGCTGGGGGCCGCGGGTTCTGTTATGTCCAACCCTATTTAGTTAAAAGCGCTGACCCGATTATATTATTTCGTACCTAATAACTTACCTAATAACTTTCTCGAGAGTTATTCAATTTGTATCTGAAAAAGAGATTTTAATTTCGCTATAGGCCTATTTAGCGGTAAAAATGTCAACCAAATGATACCTTTTTCAAAGCAAGCAATAAATGACCTTCTGATAATATTTCTATCGTGTCAGGAAGCATGACAGCAGATAGGTCAAAAGAACAAAATGAAATACTAAGAAAATAAAACATTACTATCTACTGTATAAATGGACATTTCATTTCGTGGTCATATTTTAATACTTTTCCGCGGCTTTTCTTTCAAGAACTTCGGAGACATCACTAACATTATGATTGTTATATTGATGTTGCTATACCCATATTATCAAATCGGTTCCCTTATGGGTATACCTCGATATTTGTCCAGATGTCTGTCCATATGTCTTATGCTCTATTTCACGTAACAAACGGAAATTCGACATAGTTATAATATGAAACTTATCCAGATTTGCAATATTAATTTTTACTCTTTCCATTATTTTACAAAGTGGTGTGGGATTTCGGGGTCGTCTTTTAATGTACAGCATAATGTTTACTGGCGATAATATTTTTACTATATCGATTGGTATCATAAAATGGAGACTCTATTCACGTTTGATTCTATTAAATGCCTAACCATCAAGTTAATTTCTTATAAATAAATAAATATAATAAATTGAAGAATGTAGTTCTACTCGTCTTTAATATTTCCTTACGTTTTCTCCTTCGTTTGCCTATACTCATATGAGCTACAAAAATATAGGGGGTATATAGTTATTTCTAAGTGTTAATCTCGTAGGTAGGATTTTTTACTAAACAAAACTTCACGAATTATTTTACTATATTATAGTGACGACATAATTTAGTCTTCCGGCGTCTATTATTAAATACCCAAATGCCCATGGCGAAAATATTATTAGATACCCACTATCAGAGAGGTACATGTGTCCAGCAGTGAATTGCTTAAAGACTGATGATAATCGGAAGGGAGATGAGGATAAAAATTACGAAATATATCAACAGTAGATTCTCCTATAGTTTTGTTAAACTACGTTATTCCACATTATTACTTTTAATTAGAATGGAATATAATAGAATTAAAATAATATTATGACGTTATCATTAATAAAAAATTGCAATAATATACTTGATTAAATTTACAAATAATTCAAAATAAGCTTTGTTTGTATCTTGTACTTTGACAAATACATGAAAACGGGTAGGTACAAAACAAAAACAAAACAGTGTAACCGCTGACATAATAAAAGCATTTCAAAAGTAAATATTTGAATTATATGAAACGACGAGTAGTCCATGGAAATTGAAAGCTTTATTATAACAAAATTTACAGTACGATATGGACAGTTCGTTCAAATATTTTTTGATTTGATGATGAGTGGCCTCTGCAGGTCATGGACACCTCTTTTTTATGGGGAAATACCAATGCATACCCGCCTCGTAGGGGCAAGGACAGGTTTTGTCGGACTCGCACTTACTCGCTTTACTCCACAGTCCACTAAACGCACGTCCGAAGTACGCTCGCCAAGCCAACTCGGACTGGCCACCTCGGGCCAGCCAAGTGGGTTCCTGTTTGTTCAACGTGGGTAACCAAACCACCGCCGCTCTCAAACCCCTTCGCTACGATTAGGTGGGACCAGCATGGATTTTTTATTAAATATACGTTATATATAATACTTATTGAAAGTCGCCCTTTTGTTTAATTTACCACTGGTTCGAAAAAACATTTGTCTTTATTATTATTATTTTTAATTTTATGTGCTTTTATTACCTCTTACTGACACTAGCCGATGCTAAAGCTAAGTAAAGCGGGGTCTTTGACAATTCTCTTACTCCAATTTTCACCTTCACGCTTCCTTCGCGCATTGTTCTTCGATTTTCGTCGGTTTCCGTGCGTGTCAAAAGTAAGCGCTAAATTGCAAGGCTACACACTACGCACCGTTCAGTTGAGTACTGGAAACATATGAATAGAGTAGTTTATTAATAAAAAAAACCTAGAATAATAAACGAGTTTTATAATAAAATTCTTATATATATATTCATGATATTATCCAAAGAGTATATAATCATATAATCACATTTTACGTTACTATATTATTATATTATATATTATTATATTCAGAAAGAAAGTATTTATTATAAATATGAATTTAGATAACTACTCATATATTGTATTAAATTATAAATAACTTGCAATAAATAAGTATATAATTAAAAAGTGTATATAGTTTTTTTTTAAGAAAACTATCGAAATGGTTTTACAAGGTGGTCGGACTCCTTATTCTCCTAGGAGATCGTATGTGTAGGTACAACACTAATATTTCTACCGTCAAATAGCAATTCTTACGTTGCTTTGCTCCAGTCTAAAAGATACAGAGAGCTAATATAGTTACAGGCTCTGAAGCATTCCTAGTGCCATGAGCTGAGAATACACCTGTACTTTTCTTTATTTAAAGTTGGTTGCAAGTATCCATAGACAGTAGCTACTTACCATCAGAAGATTGTAAGTTTGTTTGTCTATTTAGTATTATTAACCAAAACGCGAGTTTCTTTATCCTAATACGATGAATATTTATCGTTATCCACCATTAACATTTTCTCCAAACCTTACTTTTTCACGTTTAATATTTTATAATGATTCATAATACACTTATTGTACACTAATGCGCATAACAGGAGACGGAGAGACATCTACTGTGACTCCCATCTCCGTCAAACGTGCGAATTTCAGCAAAAGCATGCGAATGTGGAGTCATTGCTTATTTCGTGTTGTTTTCACGCCGCTAATTCACGCGAGTTTCGCGGACTAAGTGTAGAGCAGGCATAAAGGCCAACCTCTTCGCTTCGCGCCCGAGCTATGCAATATTCCATAAAAGTTTTAAATAACATTCCTTGTAGGATAACTTACAAACTTATCAGATCTCAAGGAACAAAAAAGGGCAAATTCTTTGTTTCGTTTCATGGCTGTTATTTTAAATGGACTTGAAAAAGCGGGAGGTTAAAAATTAAAATTTATTTTCTTTCTTATGTATAGTCTGTTCGCTAATATAGTGTCTATACACCAAAAGGCGCACTTATTAGTTTGTTTATATTTTATTATTTTATTGTATTTGTTAAATAAATCTTTTTATATTTCAAAAATAAAATAGAATACAATTTTTTTCTTTTGGTTATTGTAATAAAATACGAATATAAATAATAAAAACAAGTTAGGTGGCAAGTAACCTTTAGCCACGTCCCTTCGTTTTAAAATGCCAATTTCTCCTTCGGGTGTACGCCGCATGCTTCGAACTTTGATGTCGCGTTAAAGAAGCTGAAGGTACCCCGGGTTAACTCTGACATCGGGACGTCAATCACCTCAGTCTCCCGAGACCATATGTGCAGTAAAGCACCAAAAATGTCGGGAATTAATAAAAAATAAGTTATTTAAACGCGATAGAATCCGTAAAAGTAGTTTTATTCAATGTGTAGTGTTCGCGTAAATATAAAAAATCATTACATGTAAGTAAATTAGCAGAAAGGTAAACAATTCGAGAAATGTCATAATTTGTTATAACAAAAACCAAACTCATTAGCAACACACAAACAAAATGTTAATCAGAACAGTTGCTTGGACTAAATTTCGATAATTTAAATTAGAAACTTTAGAAATTAATAATGACTTTTGAAGCCGAAATATTAATGATTTATGATGACATAAACAGTAATAAGGGGCAAAAACAAAATAATAATTACGTATTTATCCTTTGCGAAGTTATGATTTAACGTGAAATAGTTGTTCAGTTTAAGGGTACAGGGAGCCGTGGTAGTTCAGGTGCTGTTTACCGAAAATTTTAATATACGCGAGAAACCCGAGTTCGATCCACGCGGCACCAATCAATCTTTTAATTGCAATTTGCATGAGATGATCCAATATAACCTGAGGTTAAATTACCGCCAAAACTAGTTTAGGGAATGGCATAATTATACACAGCTGAACACAGTACTCCCCCATAGATTGTCTCATAAAGTGAAGATTTGGCATAGTTGCCACGCTTGGCAAGCAGGATGGCAGCAGCCGCAGTCTTTTTATTTTAGTCGTTATTAGGAAGACGCTGCTGCCCACTCCTGGTTTGTTTCTCTTTGTCGCCTCCTACGACACCTAGGGGGTGATATGGGCTAGTGGATATTTTTACACCGCCACTACACAGTATAAACAAACAAAAGAAGCGAAACAATATTCTATACTATATGTTTTTTCTTATTAATTTATATATTTATTTATATAATTGCAGGTTGTGAGGCATGCAGTCTCAATTCTCAGGAGTGAAAATGCATCTGTAGCCTTCTTAGTTTGAAGTTGGTTGCCGGAGTACGTGGGCTGCAGGAGCCACTAACGATCCGGTGGGCTGTAAGTCCGTTTGAAAACAAAATTTGTAAAAAAGAGATATTAAAAAGAAAATTCATCATAAATAATTTCTATCAAAAAAATCATTTCTCGCTTTATGCCTAGCACACTCCATCTGAGACAACTTTACGACTATGTTCCGGCTTGAAGTAGGTATAAGAGAGAATAACAGTATGTCAAGTAATTTATAGACCTCAACGGTGGTTACGCGTGTATTTGTCTTTGTTTCGACTGTTATCTTCTTCTAGTAAATACGTTTTCTCAAAATTATTCCTATATTTGTGAGAAATTTTTGTATTTCGCAACTGCTTTCTCTTTAACGCTCTATCGTTTTATATGAAAAAGCAAAGGCTATGTACGTAATTGTAAAACGCGAAAACGTAAACAGGGCAGCGTTTGTTTTTGCAAAACTTCGCTGAGCCCCTCATTAAACTTTCATTCAGGATATGACTATTTTACTTATATATATATATATATATATATATATATATATATATATATATATATATATATATATATATATATGTATATATGTATGTCAATAAAGATATATAATAACATTCCAGAATGTATTAGAAATATTATATTACTGTAAATAGGAAATAGGAATAAATAATAGAGTATGATCTCGTTAATAATTAATAATTAAAAATTTAAATAAATTAATATGTATGATAGTAGAGCCGTGGTAACTTAGATGATGATTTATTAATTTTGCATCAGTTTAAAAGCGAAATATAAAACTTTTAACTGTATCATATCACAATATAATATTTTAGAGTATAATTTCCATAACAAACAAACATCCAAACCGCATTTCATAAATGATGTATATACTTCCAAACCGATTTTTGGTCACAACGGCCAACACCACTGGATTTATAGTGCACGAGTGTGTGCAAGCACAGCTGCGCTCTGTCTATTCTCTCACTCTCATGGTCCAATGGGATGGTAATGCGAAACGACCAGAAAAAGATCAGATGTAGGACCAATTCCGGGCCAACTTCCTGACTCTGGACTGATCGTTAAAAAAAATTTAAAATATAAACCCAATAACTTATTTTGACTTGATACGGGATTCGAACCCGGGGACCTTATAATCAGCAGTCGCGCTTACGACTTCTAGAGTCTAGTGGTCGTAAGCGTAATAAAATTATTTATCTGGCAGATAAATAATTTTACAAACATAAGATGGATAAAAATGAAGATTTTCCTTGTAAACATGTAAGACTTAAAAGATTTAATACTAATAATTGTATTGTGACATCTAAGTGCGACTCGGTAGCAAAATAAAAAGGAGGAGCGCCTCCATAATAGCATATTATGGAGGCGCTTTATTGTTAAAAGCATATTAGCTTTTAACAATAAAAGATAAATAAATAAAACAGTGTGTTGTATTTTTGTAAACTAGAAGAGTATAAAACCAAAATTAAAGTTATTTCCTTACTTTATCAAATTTACAAAAAAATATAATGAGTTTTAAATGTATAATATCATGAAACGTCTTATAGCATCGATAGTAGTCCGTTAGGCTTACTAAAAGTTCTCAAGTTTGAATCCGCACTCGACTACTGCTGTGAACCATCCATAATACAAACATTTTAAGCTTAACTGAAATGTTTAATGTGAATATTAGTAGTTTTTATTAGTACAGATAGTAGTCTTTTTTTTGTACCTAATTATCCCACCATTACGTTTTATTATTCCTGTTGTTCGCGCCAAACGCTAATTTCAAGAATTGAAGCCAGGGGGCGCTCAGCACGGTGATTTCTTACCGGTTTGACGTTCGCGCAAGCATAGTTGGTTTTGGGTGTGGTGCGTTGGAAGTTACAAATGCAGCGCAGTCACTAGAACGACGTGGTCGCATCCCGTATAACCTCAAAATAGTGTCGGTTTTTGTTAGCAAATTTATGCAACGACGAGGTGTTTTGTTGAGTCTAGAAAAATAGACGCCGGGTCGATTAATTGTTATGGAAGTTAATATTGATTGCGATCAACGTCCGAATTTGAGTATTGTGCGCGCTTAATTACTATCGAAGATTTGGGTATCTTTAATACCGCCTCGAATGGAGTGTGGTTTGAGAGTTACGTGACACGAGGCCTAATTTGAGTTTTGAGTGATTAAAGTAACTGATTACCAATATTTGTTGCGCGACGGACGGCTTGTATTGAGTTTGAATTATTAACTTAACATGATTGATATTAATTTGATTCGACGAATTGCTTCGTGGCATTTTGATATCGTGCGATTGAACCCGGAACATTGAATATTGAACTTTGAACTACGGTTCGTTACTTGTGTCGGCTCCTCCGTTGAACTGTGAAGTCGCGCGTAAAGAGGGAAGTTATTAGAACCGCGTGTGCTCGATTATAATCTGTTGCTGGGTGAAAATGGAAGTTGAACTTTGATCGCCGTTCATTAGTTGTGCCGTGTGTCACGTGTTTGATTTCGATGAACGTTGAATTGGTTGACTTTGAAGTTAATTGTATGTACGATAAGGTTGATGAACTGAAATAGTGAAGTGACGTCAGACTTGAGTTCAGATAAAGTGAACTATCACTGGAGGATGGCACATTTGAAGAAACGCAGCGCCTGCGGATCGGCGGTTCGACTTCCACGGTTAAATCAGGTTACACATGTCCACACTACTCCACACTACTCACATGCACATACTTAACGCCTGACCGCGCCTTGGAGTCGGTTCTCGATTCGGAACCAAGTACTTACTATTTATTTACCTAGCCTTATATCTATTGTGTAGAATAATTCTCCATAGGCATTTTGAGCCCCACCCTTAGTTGTCCGTCGAATCTACAGCTGTATGGGCCCCTGTATGGTCGACCTTTGTCGAGGCAACTAGGGGCGTGTACACCTGTCATTTATTCTTTTATTTACTTATACCACTTACTTCGGTTGCTGCATCCACTAAACCTGTTTAAATTATCCTACACAGCTTTTAGTAGCCAAATTTTTTCACTCAGTTTACATTTATACTTTTCTTTCACACTTTCATCTTGTTAACTTTATATTTCTGTACGCTTAAACTGATAACGAACGCTGAAACAAAGTAAACACAGAATTCAGATGCCGCCAACGTCTCAAAATAGATACCATTTATTCGGCATAAGACCAAATAATGATCAATCCCTACGTTGCATCCCCGTAAACCCTTATCAAAATCTCAATTAGCAAAACCTAAGTATTTTAGTTATTCGACACCTACTTTATCTTCATTATCTAATTATACAAGTATCAGTAATTCGTTAAATGTAGACCATACTGTGAATAATAAATTCCCAAAATTTTCCACAATGGGAAATAATTTAGTAGGAGCTTACTTACAAAATCTCTCTCTCTGATCTCTGATCTCATCTCTGATCGATTATGTCAATAAAACTCGCAATAATTTCAGTCAGTACGAATTGATCGAAGAAAATAAATCCAAATACTAAGTATAAAGATAAGTCTGAAAGAAAAAGAATTCGTAGCACACTCTTACTATAAAGTCTTACTCTACTTACTATAAAGTGATACCTTCAAAAAATAGACTTTGAAGATATAATAGAAGATTTTCACAACAGAAATCCCGAAAGAAACCACTGTCGTAATGGTAACCAATTCAAAACACCAACATACTTAAGTAATTAATACCAATTAATTATAATAAATATATGGAAATATAGTAGGAAAATATTTTTGTCATTCATTTTTTTTACTTTACAACAGGGCCCCGAATTCTTGTGTACCCAAGAGCCCCGTTATGACCTCAGACGGCGTTGCTTGGTGCTCAGTAAAATTAAATATACCTGAATGAACAGGCGAAAGGTTTATTTAAAGTGTTCGCGTTGGTAACTATAGCCCTCTTTGTTCAAAGTTGGCTGCATGTGTCATTAGTTTGGCGAAGCCACTTAGCATCAGGTGGATTGTAAATTGGTTTGTCATTTCAGTTTGATAAAAAAAAAGTATTTTTATCTCAGAGTAAATACTTGCACCTCACATTATTACTTTTTAATTTTTATTTATACTTCTTGAGATTTATTACCCTAAGTTTATTTTAATTCTTCTATAACCAGTTTAAAATGTATTTACGTCTTTATTAAGTCTTATTTAGAAGCTTAGTATAATCAGTCTAATATTTAAATTCAGATTTCAACATAATCTCGTCTCATATTTCTCGATATGACACGTGGTGTTTAGTGATAAAGCTTTAGCTAATGTAAACGCAGGCCTCAGGTGCCTTTAAAATTCACCATCATACCATTAACGAATAGTTACAGCTCTACAAGATAACATTTTAGGATCAAGCTGACCGTCATAAATGTTGATAAACGTATACGCTCTTATGAAATGGAACAGATAACGCTATGACCAAATACACCAACGCACATATTATGTGTCCTAATTATGAAAGCCTTAAATAATTTCAAAATTTAATTTTAATTTTCAGTGTTTTCTTCAAAACATTATGAATTAATCATGGGGTAAGAATATTCACCATCCCATATCTTCCCGTGGATGTCGTAAGAGGCAACAGAGGAAAACAAATCAGGAAGGGGCAGCAGCGTCTTCCTAATAACGACTGTATTCAAAAAATTAATTTCTTTGATTCAAAAAAGTGGCAACTATAGCAAATATCCACCTTATGACACAAGTCATAGGGGAGGTCTGTGTTCAACAGATGACTTTTGATAGGCTGTAATGAATGCATGAATTTAAAATATAAAATAAATTTAAAGGGCAAATAAAGCGTAAATTTAATATTCATCCCATTAGTGTTTATACCACGATAGATTATTTTTTTATCATTATAGGAAGTAGGTAGCATAACCTTGTCAAGTCGACAATAATATCCGTTCCACACTTAGTCCGAATTCTTGCGTATCTTGCATTATGCGAACGCAACTATAGCAAATATCCACCTTATGACACAAGTCATAGGGGAGGTCTGTGTTCAACAGATGACTTTTGATAGGCTGTAATGAATGCATGAATTTAAAATATAAAATAAATTTAAAGGGCAAATAAAGCGTAAATTTAATATTCATCCCATTAGTGTTTATACCACGATAGATTATTTTTTTATCATTATAGGAAGTAGGTAGCATAACCTTGTCAAGTCGACAATAATATCCGTTCCACACTTAGTCCGAATTCTTGCGTATCTTGCATTATGCGAACGCATAATGTGGAACCAATTTTCACCTTCGCGCTTCCTTCGAATTGTTCTCCGATTTTTGTCGGTTTCCGTGCGCGTCAAAAGAAGCGTGAAATTGCAAGGCTATACACTACGCACCGTTCAGTTGAGTATAGAAAACATATTATTAATAAACAAAACCTAGAATAATAAACAACTTTTATAATAAACAACTTTTATAATAAAATTCTTAGATATATTCATAATTTTATGCAAAGAGTATATAATCACGTTTTACATTATATTCATAAAGTAGTTATTATAATTACTAATTTGGATTATATACATTATAAATAACTTGCAATAAATAAGTATCCAATTAAAAAGTGTCTATATATATTTTTTTTAAGAAATCTATTGAAAACGGTTTTACGAGGTGGTAGGATTCTATTTACTCCTAGAAGTTCGTGTAGATAGGTACCACACTCATATTTCTACCGCCAAATAGCAGCGCTTGCACTGCTTTGCTCCAGTCTAAAAGTATCGAGAGCTAGTGTAGTTACAGGCTCTGAACCATTCCTGGTGTCATGAGCTTATCAACTTTATTAGCGTATTATCATACACCTATACTTTTCTTTATTTAACATTGATTGCAGGTATCCATGGACAAAAGCAACTTACCATCAGGAGATTGTAATCTATTCAGTATTATTAAACAAAACGGAAATTTGTTTATCCTAATACGATGAATATTTATCGTTATCCACCATTTACATTTTCTCCAAACCTCACTTCTTCACGTTTAATATTTTTATAATGATTCTTAATACACTTGTGGTACACTAATACCCATAGCAGGAGACAGAGAGACATCTACTGCGACGCCCATCTCCGTCAAACGTGAAAACATTAGCAAAAGCATACGAGTGTGGAGTCATTGCTTATTTCGCGATGTTTTCTCGCCGCGAATTCGCGCGAATTTCGCGAACTAAGTTTATAGCAGGCATAACGGTCAACCTCTTTGCTTTGCGTCCGAGCTGTGCAATATTCCATAAAAGTTTTAAATAGCTTTCCTTGTAAGATAACTTACAAACTTATCAAATCTCGAGGAACAAAAAAGGGCAAATTCTTTGTTTCTTTCATGGCTGTTATTTTAAATGGACTTCAAAAAAGCGGGAGGTTAAAAATTAAAATATACTTTCTTTCTTATTTATAGTCTGTTCACTAAGATAGTGTCGATACACCCACAAGCGCACTTAGTAAGGTGTAGTTTTTACTGTTGCGTTTAGAGTTGGAGAGCTTTATTGATCGGATGTAATAGATGATAAAGATAGCAAAGTTTACTTAAATCTTATGATAACTTAGACTTACATTGCTAATATTAAACTTAAATCTTCAACCTTCTTTTCTTATATAAACTACAATATAATAAATATAGTAATGTAATTGCTTCGTTGGTCTAGTGGTCGTAAGTGCCGTTGCTAATCATGAGGTCCCGGCTTCGAATCCCCGGTCGGACCAAAATCTTTGTTGGGGTTTTTATGTCAAGAAAATCTTAATATTATCCTTGATCCAGGAACTTTGCGGTGTTTTACCCCCGTGCCTCGGAAAACATTTAAAGCCGTTGGTCCTGCGCCTGATCATCGTTCAGATTACCGTTCCATCGAACTATGAGATTACGAATAGAGAGAATCAGTCCTGCTCAGATAGCTCGCTAGCTGTCGTGACTTAAATTCGGTATGAAAGATGTATTATTATTATAGTAATCATACTCTAAAATATATGGCGATATGCTCGAGTTGAGGGGTTTTATATATATTTATGCACTAAATGCATATGAAAGTTTATACGATACTTATAGCAAAAAACAATTTGTAAAATGTTTGCCTGTCTGTCTGTTTTTTCCGACTAATCTCCAAAACTGCTGGACCAATTTGGACGGAACTTTCACTAGCAGATAGTTGATAACAATCATTTTTAAGACAGTCAAACAAGGGTTTTTAATATTTATCATCATCTTCATCATTACAGCCCTTCACGAGTCCACCGTTGAACATAGACCTCTCCCAAGGAATGCCACAAAACACGGTCCTGAACCACTTGTATCCATCGAATCCCTGCACTTATTACCAGGTCCTCACTTTATCTAGTACAGTGTCGCCCTACACTTCGCCTACCGTTACGAGGCTGCCACTCGAGAACCTTTTTTTTTTGTATTGAAGATAGGCTAACAATATATTGCGATATCTTCGTCAATTGTAAATCGATTTTGATGACGGCTCCGTGGCGCAGTGGCTTAGCAATGAGTAGTTTGCACTGGGGGACGCGGGTTCGAATCATGCACGGAACAAGTATTTGTATGGCCTACAAATAATTGTTCCGGGTCTGGATGTTTGTCCGTGTGCAATTTGTGTTTATAAACTGCCTCCATAATACAGGAGAAAATCCTTGTGTGGGGGTAACGTTTTTTAAAAGAAATAATAAGAAAAAATAATAAGATTTTGATACCAGAAGGAAGTTAGCGTAGAACATTATTTTTTAAATAAAACTGTATGTCAATTAATTGCTCCTTAAATGCTCCAGCAGAAATCGATTTGCACCTCTATTTTATTAGTTAATTTATAAGTAATTTGTAAAAAATTTAAGCATCGAAAATTTAATTTTGCTATAAAAGATAAAATATCTACTTATTAAAATTAAATTGTATGCTAATTAATTATTCCTTAAATGCTCCAGTAGAATCCGAAATTGCTCCACCTCTATTGCTATTAGTTAATTTATAATTGATTAAAAAAATTAAGTATCGAAAATTTAATTTTGCTATAAAAAATTAAATTTTTACTTTTTCAAATTAAACTGTGTACCAATTAATTGCTTCTTAAATGCTCCAGTAGAATCCAAAATTGCTGCACCTCTATTGCTATTAGTTAATTTATAATTAGTTTTGAGAAAGAGTGATCCCATTTGAGTAATAGCGTATTATATATAAATAAGTTGACTATCGATAAAGAGTTATTGATTTGGCTTTTACCTTTGTACCAAAACATCGCCAATAGGTTAAAAATATTTGCACAATTTTGGTTTCTTTACTAATGTAATTACTACCGTATTCTTTTTTTAAAGCTCGGTCATTTTTTCGTGGTTTTTTTTTAAATATACTTAGTTACAAACTAGAAGCATTGATAAAAGGCTCCCAATAATAGTTTTTCTCACAAAAGAAGGAACACATCACATGGTTTGGCTTGGAGTCTCATATTCAGGCTTAACTGGGGCACTTTTCTGTGAAAAAGGTGAAAAATCCAGTGCCAAAGTGTAATAAAATACCGTCATAACAAATATAGTGGAACCGCTTTCTCAAACAATGTTCAAAAACAGACATTGGATATTCCAACAGGACTTTGCACCAGCTCATAGGGCACGAAGCACGCACAACTGGTTGACCACCCGTGGAATTGACTTTATAGGACATGAAGACTGGCCCTCTTCTAGTCCAGATTTAAACCCACTGAATTACAAGATATGGCAACATTTGGAGGAGACAGTCTGCGCCAAACCTTATCAGAATTTGGAATCTCTCCGAGCATCTTTGGCTAAAGCAGCGGCAGAAATAGATATGAATGTGTTGACCGAGTCGATTAAGGGCAAGTATTCAAAATAGGGGAGGGCATTTTGAATTATATAAATAAAATTGTATTCTAAATTAAATTGCCTTTCATTTCATATATAATTTCTATATAATTATCAAAAAGTGTATCATTAATTTAATAAAAAGTTTTTGACAGAACTTATGACCCGACTAAGTTATATATATAATCGGAATCTCGAAAACGGCTTCAACGATTTTCATAAAATTTAGTATGCAGGGGGTTTCGGGGTCGTTAAATCGGACTGGCTAGGATTCACATTTAGAAATTGTCGTTTTATTCGTGTTTTCAGGCAGTGAAAAACTGCTACAATATCATTAAAATACGAAGGTTAATTTTGCCACGATCTACAAGATTATAATAGTTAAGGTGGGAAATCGGGCGGTCCCCGAACCAGAAAACCCCGATTCAAGTCTAGATGTCTCCAGTCCGCTTATTTTTTCCTTGTTTTTTCAAGTTCCTTCTTTTGTGAGAAACACTATTATTGGGAACCTTTTATCAATGCATCTAATTTGTACCTAAGTATATTTAAAAAAAAACCACGAAAAAATGACCGAGCTTTAAAAAAGAATACTACTACCGTATTCTTTTTTAAAGCTCGGTTATTACATTAGTAAAGAAACCAACATTGTGCAAATATTTTTATCCTATTGGCGATGTTTTGGTACAAAGATAAAAGTCAAATCAATAAGTCTTTATCGATAATCAACTTATTTATATATAATACGCTATTACTCAAATAATCACTCTTTCTCAAAACTAATTATAAATTAACTAATAGCAATAGAGGTGCAGCAATTTCGGATTCTACTGGAGCATTTAAGGAGCAATTAATTGGTATACAGTTTAATTTTAGAAAGTAGATATTTTATGTTTTACATATATAGCAAAATTAAATTTTCGATACTTAATTTTTTTACAAATTTATTATAAATTAACTAATAACAATAGAGGTGGAGCAAATTTATAAACAGTGGTAGAGCCACGCGGCAGCTTTTGCTGTCGCACGGATGGGCCGGCGCGAACCGGGGTAGTACCACGACCTCACAGAAAACCAGCGTGAAGTAGAGGTTTACCTCTGCGTTTCGCTTGGTGAGTGCAGGTGGCCGGAGGCCCTTTTTACTGGAAATGAGGCATTCCATCTTAGTCCTCACGGGTAACAACGCATCTACATTTTGATTTGTAACAGAGGATAGATGTAGATGTCTATGGGCCGCAGCAACCACTTACCATCAGGTGGATTGTGTGCTCGTTTGTCACCCTCATCCTATAAAAAAAAAAAAAAAAAATCGAATTCTGCTGGAGCATTTAAGAAGCAATTAATTGGCATACAGCTTACTTTTAAAAAGTAGATATTTTATGTTTTATAGTAAAATTAAATTTTCGATACTTAAATTATTTAAACATTAATTATAAATTAACTAATGGCAATAGAGCTGGAGCAAATTCGGATTCTACTGGAACGTTTAAGGAGCAATTAATTGTTATTTAATATATAGCAATTAATTGTAATAAAATAAATTTTAATAAGTAGATATTTTATGTTTTATAGCAAAATTTAATTTTCAATACTTATTTTTTTTAAATAATTATAAATTAACTAATAACAAAAGGGGTGGAACAAATTCGGATTCTACTGGAACATTTAAGGAGCAATTAATTGGCATATAGCTTATATTTAAAAAGTAGATATTTTTTGTTTTATAGCAAAATTAAATTTTCGATACTCAATTTTTTTATATTAATTATAAATTAACTAATAGCAATAGAGGTGGCGCAAATTCGGATTCTACTGGAGCATTTAAGAAGCAATTAATTGACATACAGTATTAATTTTAATAAGTATATATTTTATGTTTTATAGCAAAATTAAATTTTCGAACTGGAACATTTAAGGAGTAATTAATTGGCATACAGTTTTATTAAAAAAAAATAATGTTCTACGCTAACTTCCTTCAGGTGATTTTAATGGTTGTTTTTTAATTAAATTGTAGACATTTGTGGTAGTCCCATATAAATTTTGAGAAAAAATTGCACTCAGGGGTGCAAGCTAGCATAACAGGAGATGAAGTTTAATGTAACTATTTAAACAACTTTTAAATTGCAATATTCGTTAGTCCACTTAAAGGGGTAAAAAATTTCACATTCTAGCGTTCTTCTATACACTGACTTCAGAACATTAAATTATTTTATTCTTTTCAGTTCTTTGAAGTCGGCTTTTACTTTTTATTAAAAATTGTTTTTATTTATCTTACAAACGTTACACGTTTCTTCATTAGCTGGTCATGGGCCTCTGTCGTCATCGAAATAATGAGGCATTGGGTAGGCCTTCAGGGGTGACCACGTTAATCGAGGAATGATTTAGGCATCTATGGGCTACAGCATTCGTTTGCGATCAAGTGGACTGTGTGCTCGTTAGTCACGCTTAATTTAGATCCACAAGAAACTCACAAAAAAATTATGGTAATATTAGTAGTCCCGGATTTAGTATATATATTAAGTTTCGCCGTAAAACGAGAAAAAACACATGTCCTTAATACACCAAAAGAAATACATTTTCCGAGATATGAAATAACGTATTCGTTATTTCGAAATGAATGTAAATTGATGAATTCCAAAAACTTTTCTATACCCTCTGCTGGCTTGCGCTAAACTTTAGTCTCTATTTCTTAAGCTAACCAATAAATATACCCCTGTCCCCTATAAAATGGGCCTCATCCATCATAGGGAAGTCGCCGCAATTGTCATGCCCCTCAGATATCTAGCACCATTTTTATAGTAAACCCTCCTACGGGACAAGATATGGTGATGGAATATTTTGTGCTGCAATCACATATGATTTCTTCGTCACGTGAACAGTGACACAGAGCAATTGAGCAATTTGTTTAAACAGATAGCATTTTTGAAAATACCTACTCATGCCGCGTGTCGGCACCTCACAATCCTCTTAAGCAATCGTTTTGTATGTTCGTTTATAAACGTTGCAGGAGCGCGCTCCTGTACTACTTGCAGCCAAACGCCCACAGATAATGTACTAATAGGGCGGCACAAATCACATACTGCAAACGTCTTTGCTGTTCGGCGGCAGACAGACGCCGTAGTCGCCAAAGCGACAAAGCGACGCCAGACAACAACCGGGTATGTATGCCGTCAGCGAAGCGCAGTTCATCTGCACCATGTACGCTCAAGTACACACCGATAATAACCTTACATGTCTTATCAGGTCGTCACTCCACTAATGGGGGCCGCTTTTCGTCTACCAGCACGAACTTCATTTATTTATCTACGTGAATACAAACATACTAAAATAAAAAGGACCAAAATATAATGATCCGGTTTTAAAACATGGCGAATAAGGATCTACAAAAATGTATGATTTATGTCCGTTGGGAACAACCGGTCTATGGAGATAGGCAGCAGCATCTTCCTGATACCTACTCAAAATAATATATACTAATAAATGTACGGCCCTGATCGAGCTTCACCCATTGAGTTCTTGCACTCTCATGAAGTCGTCACTTCATATATAAAAAACATAAATCTCTGATGGATTCGACAGATTGAATTCTGTTATCACTGTGTTGTTATTTATCGCAATTCACAATTCCTTATTACACGGTATAAATGGACGTCGCGTTCGGAAAACCTCGTTAGTGAAGTAAGGATGCAATACTTCTATAATTTTCGTATTAAAATTGTGTAACAAAGATAAAAATTCCTCAACAATACTCTGTTTACTTTTCATTTGTTGGCGCTTTTTGTATCGATATTCATTCGTTCTTTTATTACAGCCTAACAAACATGCAACTTCGGAACAGACTTCACGAATAGTTTGGCTCGTGAGATGAATATTTGCCATAATTGCCACACTTAGCAGGTGGGCTGCCATTGCAGTGGTTTTTACTTTCAGCTGTTCCTCTGCCGACTCTTACGACATCCACTAATGGTTTCGCCGCCACTATATAGCGCCAATTCTTAACCATAATTTCTTTGGTAACAAACTCAGAGCTATTGCTAATACACCCATCTATTATATTATCTATATTCGCAATCGCTATCGTCATCATGGTCTTTAGTTTTACTTCTTTTTTAACATGAACCTTAAAGAAAAGAGCCTACTCTTTTTTAAAAGGCCGGCAACGCATCTGCAATTCTCCTAGTGTTGCATTTGTTTATGGCGGTAGTCACTTGGCATCAGTGAAACCGCTTGGTCGATTGCTCTCTCTGCTATAAAAAAAACATGGGGAAATGCCAACGCATAACCACCTTGGGGGGGTAAGGACGGGTTATGTCGGACTCGCAACGACTAAAACGATATGGTATTCAACCTTCGACGCATATTGGCAGGACCACGGGAACGCTATCGCATACATCCGCGTCCCACCAACTCCGGCCACTCCATGGCAGTACCTTCTCGGGAGAGGACTTCTCCTCACCCTTTTCCCTCTCGGGAAAGGCGCACTAGGAACACAAAATGCGCATTCCTACGCGGCCTTCAACTCATCCTTGAGTAACAGACCCCAAACCTGATACGCGGAGGCCATGGGGCCAGGACTCGGAAGCACCAACTTTCCTGACACCAGCGTTGGATCTGGTCTGCGGCTCCGCCGCCAATCAAGATTCAGCCGCAGAGGATAGGGAGAACTGTGCCTTGCAATACAAACACTCCTCTCCCTCCGCGGGTCCACCACTACCACATCAGGTGTTCGGCGTCGACAAAGTCGCAGAGGCTAGGGTGAGTGGCGCATCATCATACCTCCTCTTCTCCAGCGACTCCACCTCGGCTGCAGCGTTAGAGAGAGGGACCCCTCTCTCGCCGCAGCCCACCAATACACGTCTGAAGTAGGCTCTTTGTTGAATTTGCCTATTCCTACTTTTTCCTACGTGAGTTAATTTACTAGAAATCTATAACTTAATTATTAAATATAATTTGTTATATTTCTAACAATTCGACAATATATTACTCCATATTATACCGGAGATAGCAGCATCTTCCTGACAATGACTAAATAATAAAACAACTGCACTTGCCAAATATGAGGCAATCTATGAGGAAAGCCTTTGTTTAGAAGTGGCCTGCTGAGGTCATTTCCTTTGTGACCTTTTACTTTTTTTACGTACGTTATACATAAATTAATAATACCTACGTATGTACATACACCTTCAGTGAAAACCAAAATTGAGGAAAATATTTTATTCAGATTATAGAATATTTTACTACAGGATAGTTATTTGCTGGTTATTTAATTGCTCGTTACAGGATATCCACCGGCAAATGTGGAATGAACACTAATCTTCTATTACCATCTGCGTATAATAATCGTACCACTGTTGCATTTTGAACACTACAATTAATTGTTTGTATAAAATTGTGAATTCATAAGACTAAATACTCCGCGACAAAGAATTATCCATCGAGGAAAATTCACAACGAATTTGTACACATATATTAAAGATATACGTACCTCGAAACTATATCCCCGTATGTGATGAGAACCCTGAGCTATCTCGCAAAGGGACTTCAATCTCGTGGACAATGCGAAAAAACGCTTATGTTGCGTAAACTGATTCACTGAAGAGATTCCCCACATAAAAGTTGATTACTGACTTGTTCATATAAGTATACTATACACAGATAAAACTCATTAACTACGATCATCGGATGTGAGGAGTTTTTGCGTAGCATTCGCTTATAATCCAAATATTTTATGCAATGGATTGGCTGCGTTAAAATATTTAGCAAACTTCGGAAAAAGAGGAGGCTCTAAATTCGACTGCACATTTATTGAAATAAATAATGAAACACGTTTATTTGGCTAATACATATAACAAAGAAAACCATCAGGAAAGACAGAAAAAATACTTTTCATGTTTACAATTTTTTTTTAAATAACCAAATATGAACCAAAATAGTCTCTACTCAACTTAAGTCACGAATTGAAGATAGGGTAATAATATATTGCGATATCTTCGTCAATTGTAAATCGATTTTGATGGTTGTTTTTAATTAAATTGTATACATTTTTGTGGTAGTCCCATATAAATTTTGAAAAAAAATTGCACCAATGTAACTATTTAAACAACTTTTAGATTGTAATATTCCTTAT
This sequence comes from Parnassius mnemosyne, assembly GCA_963668995.1. Taxonomy (NCBI): domain Eukaryota; kingdom Metazoa; phylum Arthropoda; class Insecta; order Lepidoptera; family Papilionidae; genus Parnassius; species Parnassius mnemosyne. The sequence continues at coordinate 15,940,716 of CAVLGL010000159.1, forward strand.
TCCACTTAAAGGGTTAAAAAATTAAATAATTTCACATTCTAGCTTTTTTCTATACACTAACTTCAGAACATTAAATTATTTTATTCTTTTAGTTCTTTGAATTCTTTTTTTTTTTTGTTTTTGTTTTGAATGCTTTTACTTTTTATTAAAAGTCATTTTTATTTTTCTCACAAACGTTACATGTTTCTTCATTAGCTGGTCATGGGCATCTCTCGTTATTGAAATAATGAGGCATTGGGTAGGCCTTCAGGGGTGACAACGCTAATCGAGGAATGATTTAGGCATCTATGGGTTACAGCATACGTTTGCGATCAGGTGGACTGTGTGCTCGTTAGTCACGCTTACTTTAGATCTACGAGGAACTCACAAAAAAATTATGGTAATATTAGTGCTCCCGAATTTAGTATTGATATCAAGTTTCGCCGAAAAACGACAAAAAACACATGTCCTTAATACACCAAAAGAAATACATTTTCCGAGATATGAAATAACGTATTCTTTATTTCGAAATTAATGTAAATTGATAAATTTCAAAACCTTTTCTATACCCTCTGCTGGTTTGCACTGACCTTTAGTCCTTATTTCTTAAGCTAACCAATAAATATACCCCTGTCCCATATAAAATGGGCCTCATTCATCATAGGGAATTCGCTGCAATAGTCACGCCCCTCAGATATCTATCACCATTTTTATAGTAAACCCTCATACGCGACAAGATATGGTGATGGAATATTTTGTGCTACAATCACATATGATTTCTTCGTCACGTGAACATTTACACTCAGAACAGTGACACAGAGCAATTTGTTTGTTTGCAGAGCAGTGAGGGACACGTATGCGGAACGTCTGACGTCAAATAAATAATTGCATGTATTAAGTATGCAGTGTTCTATACGGTTTTAAAAATAATATTTACAAGTGCGTGCTACATGCAAAATACGCACAGTTTGTTTCTCGCGGTTCTACCCGCAACACTGTAAATCCGGTGTAATGTCGCTGTAACGTCGGCGGCGGTCCGGTTCGTGTTGTTTTATGCTGTAAAACGATGTTTACTACGCCACACATTTGCAGACCACTTCAAAGCTCTGCGTGGATTTTCCGCACTCCTTTGAAATCAGCTAAATGTGTGAATACGTATCTAATACACATTCTCTTAAGTTGCCTTCACACGGCCTTATAACATGAGTAGAAAGGTGGTTCACGACAAATGGCAATTACCAATTTCATAAACCTTGGTTGCTCGCTTAGTAATTTACAGCGAGCGCTTAGCTCACGGCACAAACTAGTAAGTGCTGATTTAGCACGTGTTCAGCGGTGATGGATTACATCGTAAGGAAAGCCGCATGTCTGAGAAATAAAAAAATATTTGAAGAAATTGCTTGCGGTAGCGCAGTACTAAAACGTTGTCTTAAAAGCCTCTCCAAATAACTGAATGCGTGTGCCCAGGAGTACTAGGGATAATTAGACTAACTTAAGCCCTTTAATATTGTACGTGTAAAAAAATATTGATAACTTAAATTGAAAATTTTAAAAAGCCCCGAAACAAAAAGAGCTAATGATATTCAAACGGCTGAAAAGACTTTCCTTAATCATAGCTAATTACACTCTTGATCAAGTCACCTTTCAAACAAAAAAAAAACTAAATGTAAATCGGTTCATGCGTTTTGGAGTTACAATGCCACAGACAGATACACAAATGTACAGACACACAGATACACACGCTAAACATATAACACCTCTCTGTTTGCGTCGGGGATTAAAAAAGTCATCAGTCCGCAACTGCTGAAGTTGGGCCTCTCTCGTCGCAGTCGTAGGGAGGGAGGGAGGGATTTGGCTTATGGTCTAAGAGCTGGCTACGAAAACGTGAACTGATTAGGTGTAGTAACGAATTATATATATAACCTCTCCTTAGTAGCTTATAAGTACAGAGCGAGGCGGTAATTTTGAAACTAGATTCGAAACGTTCCTTTTCATCGCGATAGCCGCTTCAGCAACTTCTGGCCATATCATCAATTTTTCTTTACTTAGCCATTATTTAGCCTTCTGACAATATATGTACAGGTTCGGTAAGCTATAAATAATATAAAAATGCAATTGTCAGAACTGCACCTTGTTATTTTAACTCAAAACTAGATTCGAAACGTTGCTTTCCGACGCGATAGCAACTTCTGACTATATCATCAATTTTTATGTACTTAGCCATTATTAAGACTTCTGACAATTTATATACAGGTTCGATAAACAACAAATTATATAAAAATGCATTTGTCAGAACTGCACCTTGTGGTTTAAATTTAAACAATTTCTTTACAACTTTGTCGACTTCTGACAGTCTTTAAGCCCCGACCTAGACTTCTGACAATAATTTTCCTAACTTCCTACAGTTAAAAACTATAACTCCACCAAATTTCAGAACTGCACCTAATCATTTTTTTCTTATTGAAAATTGACGACTTTGACCGCCCACCCACGCCTTCCGCCCCGGGAGAGAGTTCTGACGGGCCTCGCTCTATACTTATAATCTACCAAGGAGAGGTTACATATATAATTCGTTACTACACCTTATCAATTCACGTTTTCGTAGCCAGCTCTCCGACTATTAATCATCACACTTGGCAGTCGGATTAACGATCACAGTACCAGACGTCTCGCACATTAACAAGTCAGACAGCGTGATTGACTGTAGAAGCTATATGCATATATTTTTGATCGACGAGCTTAATAGCATATTATAAATATCCATTGGGTGTAAAAAGAGGACGAAGATATATTCAAATAAATCGCTCTTGTTAGGACTCACTAAACACCTCATTTGTTTTCACCACTTAAACAGTCAGTCACTTAAACTCTCTGCGGTGAAAAAATAGGATGATATCCAAGCGCATTACTCGTAATACATATTTATCTATAACGTTCGCAATAAAAACAGTTTTGTGTCTTAAACTGTATTTTCTTATATAAATGTTACAAATACAAAGAACTTTATGTAAATTGGTTAATTTATTATCAAAGTTACGAGTAACGCAAACACGGAAATCAATAAGAGGATTGAACACGTTTTGGACAAGCAGTCCCACGTTGGTCTGGGTCTCATGTTACGGCGGCTCTTCACGTTGGCCAACATACTGGTCAATGTGTTGGCCAACAACGATGGCCATCGTGTAGAGCGGGTGTTTAAGCTACGTTGGTACGTATTGGAACGATGGCCCACAAGTTGGCGCGAGATCCGTCTGGTGTCGGTTTTTACAAAAGATCAAAGGGTTGTGGCAGAGTATTGGCCGCCGCGTCCACACGTTGGGCGCACGTTCAGTTTGCTACGAGCTTCCAGAGTGAATGCACGCACCTGATTTAAATTTTATATACATGCAATAGTGTCTACATAACGGCAGTAACAATGACCAATGAAAAAACTTTTCGCTTTATAGAGTCCTACCAAGCCGAAAATTGTTTGTAAAACACAAGTCTTTTTAAAAAAAAATATTATTATACACTAGGATTTTCTCCCGTGTCGTGGAGGCAGTTTACAAACATAAATTGCACAAGGACAAACATCCAGACCCGTAACAATTATTTGTAGGCCATACAAATATCTGTTCCGTGCGGGATTCGAACCCGCGGCCCCCAGCGCAACAACTGATTGCTAAGTCACTGCGCCACGGAATATTATCCACATCATATTGGTAGCTGGCCATCCACCACCGTACGTTTCCCTAGGAACTTCTTATCACACACGACTACATTGTTGATTACTACCCCTAGCTTCTTTTCCGAACCAATACTTCCTTCACGAAAAGTGCCTAATCTTTTATAAAATGACAACAATGCGCCTGCAATTCCTTAAGTGTTGCGGATATTCATGGCCGGCTGTGATCACTTACTGGTGAATCACATGCTCGTTTGTCCTACTCTTTAAAAAAATACATCACACTTATAACTTCAGCGTTAATTATGTTTTCAATCTCCAGTAAATTACCAAAACTGTTGCTAACATACACGTCAACGGGTACGCTTAAATTCCATTAAACTTCCTCGCCCTCCGTCGCTATTCCATTTGTAGCTTTAGTCATTTAATTAATTAAACAGATAGTATGAAAATTTACAGTAATTTAAAATGCAGTGTACTACATTTTCACATCGAACGTAGTTCTAGTGATGCAAAAATATGTAATGCTTTAAGTAAAATTAATGTGGTTATTTTTTTTATAATTTGTGGTATCATCGTCCCGTTGGAGTCGTGAGACAGAGGGTTACTGAATTAGTAAATAGGTGGATCAGAACCTTATACTACACGTGGCAGTTTATAAGGGATGCCAATGTTTAGCAATGGATTTTTGGTGGTTGGTAATGAACTAATAGACTAGGAGATGGTGACAGAAAATATTCTCCTATTTTCTCCTGCATGCCTTTTTAAGAATTGATAACTAACCCTAAAATATGAAAAATCACCAAATAACATTTTTTTTATTTTACGTGACTTTTTGTTGGAACTAATAATATACTATATAAAATATTTCAGTTATTTAAAAAGTAAACCCGAGTACTTAGTAATAAAAACAATAACTTAGTTTGAAGAAAGCCACGTACCAATGTATTGGCCGTGGTTTTTTTGTTTATTTAAGTAATGTTTTATCAATAAACATGCATGCCATTTCTTATTGAAGTTTAAAATAATATTTACAGACAATGTACAAAAAGGCATGCAAAAAAAAACAGGGAAATGTTCCTTATTTTTATTTTCGTTAAAAAGCTTTTTTTAATTTTATTTTTGCACAAATTTTTTATGTCAGGCTTGTGTAAAATAATGTTTTTTAATGAAATATTGAATGGCATTCAAAATAAAGTCACGGAAATTATAACAGCGTTTTTTGCAATTTTCGTCATGCATGCCACTACTTTACAACTTCCTGTTGTGCATGCCAAATTTGCTAACGTCAATAAATTATAAAAATTAAGTAATGTTCAAATGGCATGCAGTTTGAAATCACGGAAAAGTTGTATTCAATTTTCACAGCATTTTCCTAATATTTTCCACCCTTGGTCGTACGAGGAGTGCATGCCAATTTTCGTAGAGTATTTTTGAGATTAAAAAAAAAACTAAATTTTTACAACGGCATGCAATTAGTAAACACGGAAATGTTCTATTTTTGTTTTCATTTCTACGTAACCCTTTGAGCCCCGTCGGCCGTTGCGAATTGCATGCCATCAATTATTATAGCTTAAATTTGTTCCAACTACGTTATATTACAAAGGCATGCAATATAATGTCACGGAAAAATACTAAAATTCTTTACACAAAGAGAAGCCATTTTCTTTATGACGTGCAAACGCGCAAGGGCTCGTAACCCCTCTATCTTTCATATTTTAGGGTTAGTTATCAATTCTTAAAAAGTCATGCAGGAGAAAATGGGAAAATTTTTTCCGTCACCATCTCCTAGTCTATAATGAAAGAAAGTTAATGTTTTCATTATAATATTTTGTGGCTCTACCACTGTTATATTTTTTTATTATAACAGTAGTAGAACCACAAGGCAGCTTTTGCTGTCGCACGGATGGGCTGGCTCGAACCGGGGTGGTACCACGACCTCATAGAATACCAGCGTGAAGTATAGGAGAACGGCGCGGAGGGGGTTATTCGACGTGCAAGCGATGCGGATTTTTTAGTAGCCATGGATCCGTGGAGTGTAGAGCACCGCGCATTTGTCGTCGAGGAGTACTTTTCGAGTGGATTTTCGCTGTCTGAAGCCCGTCGTCGATTTAATAATCACTACGGTATTCGTCGAGTTCGTGATGGACCATCAATCAACCTGATTCAGTCTTGGGTAGCAAGGTTTAGAGCAACGGGATCAACAATAAATAGACCCAGACCAGGACCAACACCAACGGTAGCCACGGACGAAAATGTCGAACTTGTTATGGCTTCTGTGATTGAAAATCCTCGTTTATCACTTCGAGCACGTTCATCGATTTTGGGTATTAGTAAATCAACTTTACAGGTAATAATGCGAAAAAAACTTAAATTACATCCTTATAAGATCCAAATCGTCCAAGATTTACTCGAATCTGACTTTGAATTAAGAAAAACTTACGCAGAGACGATGTTGTTGAGATTTAAAACTGCTACTCGGATGGGTAACATATTCTTCAGTGACGAAGCCCATTTCCATATCGGAGGATATGTAAATAAACAAAATTTTCGTTATTGGGATATTTCCAACCCGAGAAAATTGCATGAAGAGCCTTTACACAAACCAAAAGTCACAGTATGGTGTGCAATATCTGCGTCTGCCATAATAGGGCCTTATTTCTTCGAAAATGAACGTGGCCAAACTGTAACAGTAAATTCCGAGAGATATGCTGAGATGATCAGTGATTTTTTTAGACTAGAATTACAGAATAGTCCATACTGTAACCGGAATACGTGGTTCCAGCAAGATGGGGCCACAGCTCACACTGCTAATGTGGCCATGAGTGCAGTGCGAGAGTTGTTTCCCGAAAAAATCATATCCCGGAACGGCACCATACCGTGGCCTCCCAGGTCACCAGACCTAAGTCCGTGTGACTTTTTCTTATGGGGATACTTAAAATCTATCGTTTACAAAACAAATCCGACCACTGTGACACAGCTGAAAGAAAACATTCGAGCAGAAATCAGCAAGATTCCCCAGTCGCTTTGTAAAAGAGTTTTCGAAAACATGCATTCCAGACTCGAGGAGTGTGTTAGGGTCGATGGCCGCCATTTAGAAAACGTTGTTTTCAAAAAATAAAATCCGCCTTTATGTTCTTTATATTTTAATAAAAATACTTTGCATAAAACGTGTCGTTCTTTTTTTTATAATTTTTCAAACTTTGAAATCTGCCACTGGACACCCTGTAGATGTATACTACTGCGTTTCGCCTGGTGAGTGCAGTTGGCTGGAGGCCCAATCCCCTCCCCCCTTAACATGGTAGCGGAGTTAAATAAAACACTACCCCAGGGGGTACCAACACCCCTGATGACGGAGAATCCCTCACTGAGCATCCACGCCCAAGCTACCCTATTTTTCCTTGAGACAAAATTCCGCTCAAGAGGATACCTGCTCGGGGCAAGTGGAGCAATAAGACGAAGGCAAAACCCTGCCACGCTATCCGTGAATTTCTGCAACATCAGGAGACTTAATCCAAACCTTAACGCCATCCACTACCATCTGGAGATGGCGAAGCCGGTCTTGCTCTTTCTAACTGAGACACAGGTGTTCTCTCCGGCTAATACTTCGTATCTCTTCTACCCGGGCTACAAATTAGAACACTCCTTAGTGACCTGGGTTGGAGTTTGCGTATACGTCAGAGAGGATATCTGTTTTCGACGTCTCGGCAGTCTTGAAGGTACGCACCTGTCCAGCCTATGGCTGCGCTTAGACAGCGATGACCATCCCAGTGTCTGTGGGTGCCTCACAAACCGACTCATCGATCACGTCCAAATGGCTGCAGACTCCGTACTACAACAGATCCCATGCACAGAGATCGTGATGCTCGGTGATTTTAACGCCTACCACGCTGAATGGCTCGGTTGCCGTTTAACCAATCATGCGGGTAGATCCATTTATGACTTTACCTTGGCATATGGTTTGACGCAACTGGTTACTTCGCCTACCGCGGATTCCAAATGTGGACAATCATGTACCTTCCCCGTTGGACCTTCTGCTGACCTCTGATCCGGGCGGATATCATGTCCCGTCGATGTCCCTCATGGCTCTTCGGACCCGACAATGGTCGGTGGTGATCCTGAATACGGTGTCACTCACGCTCTAATCGCTTTTGCGTTCTGCAGGGCAGGATGTCGCCGTGTTTGGCACTATAGGTCGGCCGATTGGGACAGGATACGGGCTTATTTGATCATCCGGCGAGAAGATCCCAACAACGTTGGGATCTTCTCGCCGGCTGATCCCAACGTTATTGCTGATTCTGTTGCTGATGTGGTACATAGAATAGAACAGAATAATTTTATTGAACATAGATCACATGTGTGAATCTTATTGCAAGTAATTTTTAACTTTACCACTGGTTCGTAAAAAATCCTCTGTCCTGGAAAGAATCAGCAGGAAACCCGGCGGAACTTTTTTTTAAAGTAAATTTTACATGAATATTTGTACAAACTATTTACAAAATTTATTTTATAAACATCTTGGAAGCGACCACCTCATTCCCAGGGGTTATTATCAACTGCCTCGTTGGTCTAGTGGTTGTAGTAGTGCGACTGCTGATCATGAGGTCTCGGGTTCGAATCCCGAGTTGGGCCAAAAAAAATCAGTTATCGAGTTTTTCCATCAAGAAATTCTCAGTAGCTGCCCGGAGTCAGGAAGTTGGCGGTATCTCACCCCCGTGCCTCGGAAAGCACGTAAAGCCGGTGGTCCGGCGCCTGATCTCTCTCCGGTCGTGTCGGTTTACCGTCCCATCGGACTATGAGATTGAGGGAATAGATAGTGCACCTGTGTTTGCGCATACACTTGGGCACTATAATCCTGTCCTGCGCATCGGCGACTAGCCATCGGGCTAGTCTCCGTTGAGACTGGCCGCTGTGACCGAAGTTCGGTCTGGAGGACATTATTATCAACCATGTGTTCATAATAACCCTTTTTATACAGTTTTTGTTTAATAAAATATTTAAATTTGGTTAGTCGAGAAACTGGTATCATTAGATGTATTCACTTAAAGAAATGGAACTATTTATTCCATCTTCTGTGGTGCCCATCGGAGGCAGAACTCAGCCATGTTTTGGTCACTCTTATAAAATTGCATCACGCCATAAGCAGGAGTGCTTGACTGCTGATGCATCAACGTCTCGGGATGTAATTACTAGCGCTCTTAAAAGGAAGTATAATTCAGCCAACAGGCCTTTAAGTGTCGTGCGTGCGTGCGTGTGTGTGTGTGTGTGTGTGTGTGTGTGTGTGTGTGTGTGTGTGTGTGTGTGTGTGTGTGTGTGTGTCTGTGTTACTGTGTGTGTGTGTGTCGGTATGTGTGTGTGTGCGAGTACACGTGCGTTTAACATTACATTTACATATTAAACTAGGGGACGTTGCGGCGCATTTAAATTCCCTTTAATTGACATACGGGGTAAGGTAGTAATTTGAACTTCATGTTTCATATGTACGAATGAAAAGTATTTTACTAAAATCAAAAACGAAAGACGGCTTACGCCATACAGCGTTAAAAAACTTTTGATTTTCTTGAGCATCAAATGATGAACGAGCAGAAAATCAAAATGCACGTGCTCTGTCACTCTTATGTGGCTAATATAGAATGCCTCGATACTAGTTAAAAAGGATTTCCAGTTCTTCATTCATCATATAAAACACAGTCAGCCTTAAGCTATTGTATTACGTATAGTTGCATCGTAACTGTAATACATTAATAAATTGCTATAATCTATGTATTATTTATTAATGTATTAATGTATATATGCTTGAATGGAAAATTAACAAATAATGTTATTTATTTATTTATCCTTTAAGAAGTCATGAAATTTACTACCAAGTAAAAAAATAACGCCCACTAAGTCATAAGTAAAATCTAGTAATTATAAGAACTATTTTCGAGAATAGATGATTTCTCCGTTCATTTTTTTTACACTGCTACATCTTATAATATAATATTTACACTAAACTTTTATAGGGCAATAATTTAAAGAAAAAGAAGAATCCCTCTATACGTTTTTCCACCTTGTCTTGGAGTTCGGAGGTGGGAGAGGGCATATTTTACTCCTACCTACGTCTACCCTCATTTAAAATGCTGATCGTTGTCACCATTAAGAACAGAGAAACACAATAGCATGATGCTGCTGTTTCACGCTGGTATTCTGAGCGAGCTGGCTTTTTCCCGATGCAGCGTGGCTCTACCACGTACAGTGATCGCAAATTCATTTGTGTTTACTGATCACTTACACAAAGAAATATTAAAATAGGTATAATATTTAAGATTCTAATGCAGGAAGTATTTATTACATATTATCGTTGTGTGTCTTTATATAATGCATATTAAATAACAAAAAGGTGAATTTAATTTTAATATATTTCTCGAGTGTTTTTTTTATTTATTTTTATTTATTTATTCTTTTTTACATCTACCTTATAATAAGGGATATAAAGGGCGGACTTAATGCCTTGTGGCATTCTCTACCAGTCAACCCTGGATGATTTGAGAAGCTGTGGTAGGTGCAACACCACTCATTAATTAATAAATAAGTAAAAACATTATATCTTATAACAAAAAGCAAATAAATAAAATATTTTTAAACTATACAAACTTAATATTATCTACTTAGTAATAAACAGAAAAAAAATTAATAGTAAATATATAAACGGATAAAATATACTTATATATACAAAATATAAACGGATATAATATACTTATGTATATAAACAAAATATATAAACGGATATAATATACATATATATACAAAATCTCTAAATAAATATAAAATAATATAACACAAAAATAAAATAACATGATGCATATTAAAATACATATTATACAAAATATCAATTACAAAGTGAAAGAGTGAGAAAAACAAAAATCGGATAAATCAGGTGGTATTATTCTTGTTAAAGAATTCTCGAACAAGTCTTTTAAAATATTGTTTGTTACTGGTTTTTTTATATGAACAGGCAAGGCATTCCAGAGCAGTATGGACTGCACAGTAAAAGAGGAATTAAAGAAACCACTCTTATGTGGTGGAATACGAATTTTAAGACTGTTTTGGGAACGGGGAACTCTATCATGAGTAGAATATTGGTACTGAAAGTTATCCTTAAGATAAGAAGGAGAATTTGGGTCATTTAAAATTGAATATAGTACTTGTAAAATTCGGGAGCTACGCCTTTGACGAATAGAAAGCCATTTAAGCTTAGAACGGTACTGAGAAACATGGTCATACTTACGTAAGCCGAAAATGAACCTAATGCAATTGTTGAGAAGGCGCTCCAACTTATCGAGAAGATATTGAGATAGATCTGGGTAACACACATCCGCATAATCAATAATGGGTAATATCAAAGTCTGGACAAGTAGAAGTTTAGTTTTAAAAGGCAGAAAGTTTTTGAGACGGCAAAGAGATCGTAAGGTGGCAGTAACTTTACGGCTTATTTCAGCAACTTGAACTCCCCAGCTCAAGGTATGGTCTATATGTAAGCCAAGATTTTTAACAGATTTACAAAATGGCAGCAATGTTCCATTGTAAAATACGGGAGAAAGATCATTGTTATTAATCTTGGCTAATATTCTGCTACTACCTATGACCATTACCTTACATTTGGAAGGGTTAACCGAAACACCATGTCTGTACGACCAATCTCTTATGGCATCAAGGTTGTGGTTGATTTTGTGAATATTATGGTTAAGGTCATTAACACTAGATTGCATATAGAGCTGAAGATCATCTGCATACAGATGGTACGAACAGTTGAGAACTGAAGTAATAGAATTTATAAATAGAGAAAACATTATAGGAGAAAGTATTCCGCCTCGCGGCACGCCTGTTTCAATGTCAGCCCATGTTGAAGACTGTTGTCCTAATTGAACTGATTCCTGGCGGCCGCGAAGATAGGATGAAAACCATTCCAAGGCTGGGATTGAGAATCTAAGATTAGCTAGGAAGGCTATAAGGATATCGTGGTCGACTGTGTTAAAAGCATTTGAAAAATCAACAAGTACTACCACTGTAAGCTTCTGCTCATCCATTCCCATTCGAATGTCATCTGTGACTTTTATCAAGGCAGTGGTAGTACTATGACCTGCTCGAAAGCCTGACTGATATTTATTCAGCAGGTTATGTTTGGTTATGAACATAGAGATTTGCTTGTGAACACAGGCTTCCAGAACTTTAGATAGGTACGGCAAAATTGAAATTGGTCTAAAATGGGTTGGTAATAAGGGATTGGGTATTTTAGGAAGTGGTCGCACAAATGCTTTTTTCCACTGAGTAGGATATTGTCCTGCGTCAAGGGAAAAGTTTACGATATGTGTGATTGCAGGCAAAAGGCACTCAAGGATCATGGATATCATAACCTTGCTAACCTCATCGCAACCCACAGCCTTGGATTTAATAGCTAAAACTGATTTCTTGATCTCATCTTCAGTCACAGGTAAAAAGTGAAAAAAAGGAATAGGAGGAGAAGGCATGGATTGAATGGAAGCTATTGTTGTAGAACGAACTGTGGGATCCAAAGGAGGAGTAGAGATAAAATGATGATTTATTTCATCCAGAGTGATTGATGGACCATGATCAGATGTAACAGCCTTACTAATACCAAGTGTTTTAAGAAATTTCCACACATCGGCGGTCGAAGAATTTGTAATATTGCTATGGATATAACGGCGTTTAGCATTTCGTACCATCTGATTGCATCTGTTTCTCAGCATTTTGTAGCAATCCCAGCTCTCCTGAGTACGATGCTTCTTAAATTTGACAAATGCTCGATCTCGCCTGGTCATTGCCACCTTTACGGCCCTAGTCATCCACGGGGCTGGTGGACGCTTTACTCTTACTTGATGTTTAGGAGCATGATTGTTATACAGACTAAGAACTATATTATTAAGCACGGAGACTTTATCGTCAATAGAAGTTGATTTAAAAACAGGGGTTAAGTCCATACGATATGCGTCACTTTTAAGTTTATCAGAATCCATTTTAGCGAAATTACGAATATATAGTACTGCGGGATTGTGTTTACGAGAAACAAGCTTATATGATATATAAGTAAGGTCATGTCGTGAAAAAGCAGGAGCCGATAGTTGTCCGTGCTTAATAACATAATTGGGAGAAGCTGTGATAATATGATCAATCCATGAGTCATCAGTGTCAATGTTGTGGTGAGTTGCCTGTAAGGGGAGAATCTGGAGATCGACTGACTCTATGACTGACCGAAATTTTTGAGACCGAGAAGAATTTCTCAACAAATCAGTATTGAAATCACCCATTATTATGCAGTGCGTGTACTCCGATGAAATGGTAGAGAGAGCGCTTTCAAAAGCGTTGAAAAAGTTAATAGCAGGTGGGCAGTATACTACCCCAAGAATTGCCTTTACACCTTTGATATCGATTTCCAGAAACAGAAACTCCAATGAGGCAGAATAAGGAGATGGTGAAGCTAAAATTGTTTTATAAGGAATATTTGCTCTCAGGTATATGGCGACACCTCCACCTCCTTTTTCAGTCCGGTCGTTACGCACAAGAACAAAGTTATTTAAGGGATACATGCTGGACATTAATGAAGGCTTTAGCCAACTTTCTGATACTAAGATTGCATGAACACAATCTATAGAAAAAACTTCTTCAAAATAAGAGTAATGACTCGGTATGCTCTGAGCATTAACATGACATACATTTAGAAAATTTTTACAAGGAGTAAGTAAATTAATAAGCTCATCGCGGAGGGAGGGCAAGCTATTAGTATAATTAAAAGACTCGAACGAGACATTGAATCATGTGCAGAATAAAAAGATTCATCATCCGACGTAGCTGACATAATAATAATATGTATATGATAAATATAAAACAATATGTTAAAAAATACTTATATAACACAGAATATAAATTACTTAAACTAACTAATAAAAATACGACTCAATTTAAATATATCACCCAACAGTTGACTGATTGCAAAAAGCATAATGAATAAAATATACAAAGATAATAATAATAACAAAAGGTAATCTACACAAACTAAGACTACTTGATCAGGCATAACAAGACTACAGACGTTTAAAAGTTAATCTAGGTTGTTTAGTGACTAAATTAACAAGATAATTTAATGGAATTATTTACCAACGAAATTAACCAGTTGTAAACAGTATTGCAAAAAAAAACCTTAAAGTATTTTTACAGTGTGACACAAAAAGAGCAATAAAAAAAGTTGCTAACAATGCAGCAAGTAGGTGCAATACAAAAAGGAATACAAAAATTATTAAGTTTCGACAGACAAGATTAATATTATTGTGAAGCAGTGTACTTTATTATACACTGTAACTTCAGACTAAGGAAGGGAACCCAGAGCTGTAAAGCCAATTATAAAAGAAAACACTCTGTGCTGTCAGATCTTCAGTTGTTTTTTGTTTTGCACCCTTTGCTTTTGTTGACATTTTTGACATAAACAGTATTATATTATTGCATATTAGTCTACTCTATTGTAGAACTTGTGTGTAATCAGCTAAACGTAATTAATACAATTACCTTCAACTAATGATAACTGATAATGACAAAAAACAACGAAATAACAAAAAAGAAAAAAAAGCAACTAAAAATTGTACAAAAATGTAAATTATAAGTTTATGTAACCAGAGTATGTGGTTGAAATAAATGTTTCTTTTTTTATTATAATACTTACGTAATAATAAAGACGTATTCAATATATTGCGATGTAGGTATGATAACTGATAATGACAAAAAACAACGAAATAATAAAAAAGAAAAAAAAAATTAACTTAAGAATCGAAGATACAAAGATACAATACACAAACTTCCGACGACAGTGGAATTATTTTTTGGGCACCACACGACGTGTCTTATTACTTTCCACACTTTGAACGGCCTGAATGACTTGTTTACGACTGGCCCCATCTTGCTGACAACTGGGTTCTAATGGGCCTTGCTGCACAGTGTCAGACGAGGAACTAGGCTGGGGCCATTTAGTAAGAAGGATATCAAACTCTTCCTCAGTGAAAATTTTTATGCGGGTACTATCTGGGAGTTTAATGTTTATGGTTCCATCAAGAGTCCAAACATTCTTCATGCCGAAATGTCTGCGAGCCTTCTTATATGTACTCTGTCGCATTTTAGTAAGAAACTCCGATACCGTGTATGATGTATTCTTTAATTTAGCCTTAGATCTCCAGACTTCGGATTTAGTATCATGATTATAAAAATGGACAAGTACAGCTCTTACCCGATCATTTCCCGGAGCTCCCAATCGATGACAACGTTTCAAGGAAGACTTGCTTATATGTGAAAGGCCCATTTTATTATTAATAAGTGCAAGTACCTCTTGTTCCCCATTTAATCCAGGCTCTTCAGGAATACCATTAAAAAGAAGCACCTTACGCCTTTGTTGCATATCTATTTCATCAACTACATTAGTACACCTTTGAAATTGTTGCTGCAGAAGACTAAACATGTTACTCACTAGATCTTTAAAAGCATAAAATTCCTCACTTAGCTGGACCAAAGTTGGATTGGATGGGACTAATGCAGCTTTTAAGCGTTTTTCAAACTCTGTCATCTTTTGCATCCAGCTAACTTCAAGTTCCTTCTGCATCAGATCAACCTTAGTGACATTTGCCATTATGTGCTTTTTTAATTACTTGAAATGTGTATATATAGATATTCACTTGTAAGCTAAGTTGAGCTGTAGGGTGATGCAAGTAAGTTCTTAAATCTTCTTTAAACACATATGTTTATAATATTAATCTAAACTAAAATGTGTAAATTCACTGATTTGAATGTAATTTAACTTAAATTTGATTTAAATTATTTTTAATTGAATAAATAAACTGGAGCTATCAAATCAGCTATTGACTTTTTCACACCTACCCACAGAAAAAAAACTTGAGTGTTATTCATTTTGTATCTGAAAAAGATATTTTAATTTCGCTATAGGCCTATTTAGCGGTAAAAAATGTCAACCAAATGATACCTTTTCAAAGCAAGCAATACATGACCTTCTGATAATATTTCTATCGTGTCTGAAAGCATGACAGCAGATAGGTCAAAAGAACAAAATAAAATGCTAATAAAATAAAACATTACTATCTACTGTATAAATGGAAATTTCATTTCGTGGTCATATTTTAATACTTTTCCGCGGCTTTTCTTTCGGGGACTTCGGAGACATCACTAACATTATGATTGTTATATTGATGTTACTATACCCATATTATCAAATCGGTTCCCTTATGGGTATACCTCGATATTTGTCCATATGTGTTATGCTCTATTTCACGTAACAAACAGAAATTCGGCATAGTTATAATATGAAAGTTATCCAGATTTGCAATATTAATTTTTACTCTTTCAATTATTTTACAAAGTGGTGTGGGATTTCGGTGTCGTCTTTTAATGTACAGCATAATGTATATTGGCGATAATATTTTTGCTACATCGACTGATATCATAAAATAGAGACTCTTTTCATGTTTGATTCTATTAAATGCCTAACCATCAAGTTAATTTCTTATAAATAAATAAATATAATAAATTCAAGAATGTAGTTCTACTCGTCTTTAATATTTCCTTACGTTTTCTCCTTCGTTTGCCTATACTCATATGAGCTACAAAAATATAGGGGGTATATAGTTATTTCTAAGTGTTAATCTCGTAGGTAGGATTTTTTACTAAACAAAACTTCACGAATTATTTTACTATATTATAGTGACGACATAATTTAGTCTTCCGGCGTCTATTATTAAATACCCAAATGCCCATGGCGAAAATATTATTAGATACCAACTATCAGAGAGGTCCATGTGTCCAGCAGTGAATTGCTTAAAGACTGATGAAAATCGGAAGGAAGAAGAGGATGAAAATTACGAAATATATCAACAGTAGATTCTCCTATAGTTTTGTTAAACTACGTTATTCCACATTATTACTTTTAATTAGAATAGAATATAATAGAATTAAAATAATATTATGACGTTATCATTAATAAAAAATCGCATTAATATACTTGATTAAATTTACAAATAATTCAAAATAAACTTTGTATCTGTACTTTGACAAATACATGAAAACGGGTACAAAACAAATTTACGTGTTTGCAAAGCAATAACCGCTGACATAATAAAAGCACGATATGGACAGTTCGTTCAAATATTTTTTGATTTCATGATGAGTGGCCTCTGCAGGTCATGGACACTTCTTTTTTACGGGGAAATACCAATGCATACCCGCCTCGTAGGGGCAAGGACAGGTTTTGTCGGACTCGCACTGGCTTTACTCCACAGTCCACTAAACGCACATCCGAAGTACGCTCGCCAAGCCAACTCGGAATGGCCACCTCGGGCCAGCCAAGTGGGTTCCTGTTTGTTCAACGTGGGTAACCAAACCACCGCCGCTCTCAAACCCCTTCACTACGATAAGGTGGGACAGCATGGATTTTTTATTAAATATAGGTTATATATAATACTTATTGAAAGTCGCTCTTTTGTTTAATTTACCACTGGTTCGAAAAAAACATTTGTCCTTATTATTTTTTTTTTAATTTTATGTGCTTTTATTACCTCTTACTGACACTAGCCGATGCTAAAGCTAAGTAAAGCGGGGTCTTTGACAATCCTATTACTCCTCAGACAATGCAGTGGTAATGAAACCACATACAATTTGCATACAATTATTTTTTTAAATAAAATAAAACAAAATATTGTTTGAGTTTTTAAAAAAAAGTTATTTCTATACGTTTGGATAATGATCCTGATAACGTACTTAACGGGAACCACAGGGTTTTTGTTACATGTTGTATATACAATTTTTTTATAGGATAAGGATAACAAACGAGCGTACAGTCCACCTGATGGTAAGTGTTTACTGTGGCCCATAGACATCTACATCTATCCTAGATTGCGAAAAAATGCCACCCGTGAGTTATCACCCGTGAGGACTAAGTAGGAATGCCTCGTTTCCAGTAAAAAAGGTATCTGGTTCTCTACACTCACCGTACAAATCACAGCAGCATTAAGCTGCTATTTTACGCTGGTATTCTGTGAGAGTGTGGTCCTTCCCCGGTCGTGCCGACCCATTAGTGCTACAACTATACCAGTAGTATAGTTGCAGTGTGAGTCTACCACATAAAATACAGCAGTCACGCTTACGGCGATCAGACCAACAGGGCATTCCTTTTAAGTATGAGAGATTGAAAATAAGTTAATTAAACGCTATAAAATCCGTAAAAGTAGTTTTATTCAATGTGTAGTGTTCTAACATCTAAGTAAATTAGCAGAAAGATAAACAGATCGAAAAATGTCATAATTTGTTTTAACAAAAACCAAACTCATTAGCAACACACAAACAAAATATTAATCAGAACAGTTGCTTGGATTTAACTTTGATAATTTAAATTAGAAATTTTAGAAATTAATAATAACTTTTGAACCCGAAATATTAATTATTTATTATTATTATGACATAAACAGTAATAAGGGGCAAAAACTAATAATTATGTACATATTTATCTTTTGCGAAGTTATGAGTTAACTTGAAATAGTTGTTCAGTTTAAGGGTACAGGAAGCCGTGGTAGTTCAGGCGCTGTTTGTCGAAAATTTTAATATAAGCTACAAACCCGAGTTCGATCCACGCGGCACCAATGAACTTTTTAATTGCAATTTGCATGAAATGATCTGATTTAACCTGAGGTTAAATTACCGCCAAAACTAGTTGAGGGAAGGGGATAATGAAACACAGCTGAACATAGTCCTCCCCCATAGATTGTCTCATAAAGGTCGTTATTAGGAAGACGCTACTGCTCACTCCTGATTTGTTTCTCTCTGTCGCCTCCTACGACACCTAGGGGGTGATATGGGCTAGTGGATATTTTTACACCGTCACTACACGCTATAAGCAAACAAAAGAAGCGAAACAATATTATATACTTATATAAATTTTTGTATTATGCAACTGCTTTCTCTTTAACGGCTCTATCGATTTATATGAAATTTTAATTACTTTTTTCTAACGTCGAGCAAAGACTTACGTAATTGTAAAACGCGAAAAGAAAAAAAATACTGGTCAGCGTTTGTTTTTGCAAAGCTTCGCTGAGCGCCTCGTTAATCTTACATTCAGGATCTGACTTTACAAATGTCGCATTTGAGCAAGGAGTTTCCTCGAGGTGACTAAAATGTTACTACAATATTAAAAATCTATCTCTTACTTATTTGAAAACTTCATAAATTATTATCTTTTTTTTAATAAGGACTGCTTAGGTAAAGGGGTGATTAACATTAAATATATTAATTTATCTTTAAGTGGTAAGTTTAAAGATAACATGTATTACATTAGTCAATAATTTGAACCATTCTGCATTAGAATTTCTCTTTGTTTAGCTTAACTTTTATTTCCATGATGTGCCTACTACGCGTACGCTGACGCCTGGCTACGCTACGGTGTGGTGGTTATTAATTATAATATCCTGGCATTAATATTCTAAGATAAGCCCCCTTGATACTAACCTATGAGGTTATATATATATATATAGGGGAGGCCTATGTTCACCAAAGGACTTTAATAGGCTGTAAAGTAACGGTTATCACTAAAAGCGATTTCAGTGAATAGAGCTTAATTTCTATTTCAAAAATAGTAATCCTGAATTCAAACAAACAGGTAATAACGAAATATTTTAAAGAAAAACTTAAAAGAGTAGTAGACAGTTGACATTTGGAGGCCATAAAAAATATATATTTAACTGAGAAACAGCAATTCATAAATTTAAATGATTCATGCAAAAACAAAACTTAAAGCGACGAGAAATAATCGGAATCGCAAATTGTCGCCAAAGTGTCTATTATTCAAACAATTCACGTCTTAACGTTCCCTGATTTAAATAAAAGCAGCACCGATGTGTCAAGTTACCTTTTAAAATTTAATGATAGAATTAAACAGAGAAAAGGTTTATTTTAAATGTAATAGTTCCAATTTATACGCAGCCTTATTTAAAACGTTCTGTTTTGATATTATTCTCTAGCTATGAGTTTTTTTTTTGAATCAGTTTAAAAGCAAAATATAAAACTTTTAACTCTACCATATCAAAATATAATATTTTAGAATATAATTTCCATAACAAATAAACATCCAAACCGTATTAATGTATATACTTCCAAACCGATTTTTGGTCACAACGGCCAAAGGGACTGTTTGCAAGCACAGCTGCTCTGCTCTATCTATTCGCTCACTCTCGTAGTCCAATAGGATGGTAATCCGACACGACCGGAAAAGATCAGACGCAGGACCAATTCCGAGCCAACTTCCCGACTCAAAAATACAAAAGAATTGGATTGTGACATCTAGGTGCGACTCGATAGCAAAATAAAAAGGAGGAGCACGTCTGTAATAACATATTATTTTCCCTTTTAACAATAAAACAATGTGTTGTATTTTTGTAAACTAAAAGAGTATAAAACCTTAATTGACGTTAATTCCTTATTTATAGAATTATCAAATTTACAAAAAACATGAAGAGTTTTAAATATATAATATCATGAAACGTCTTATAGCATGGACCGTAGCCTAACGGACTACAAAACTAAAAGTTCTCAAGTTTGAATCCACATTCTACTGCTGCTGTGAACCACCCATGATACAAACACTTTAAGCTTAACTGAAATGTTTAATGTGAATATTAGTAGTGTTACAAGTATATACATTCAATACAAGTATTATTTTTTTGTACCTAATTATCCCACCAGTCATTTTTTCTCTTACTTATACCACTTACTTCGGTTCCTGCACCCACTAAACCTGTTTACTTTATCTTACACAGCTTCCAAGACTGAATCCTTCATGCACAATTCGTCCCAATGATAATTTTTTTCTCCCAGCTTACATTTATACTTTTCTTTCACACTTTCATCTTGTAAACTTACCATTCCTATACGCTTAAACTGATAACGAACGCTGATAACAAAGTAGACACAGAATTCTAATGCCGCCAACGTCTGAAAATAGATACCATTTATTCGGCATAAGACCAAATAATGATCAGTCCCTACATTGGAACCTCGTATACCCTTATAAAAAACCCCATTAACAAAACCTATTTTAGTTATTCGACACCTACTTTATCTTCATTATCTAATTATACTATATTAAAATCAGTATCAGTAATTCATAAAATTTATACAAAACTGTGAATTATAAATACCCTAAATTTTCCATAATGGGAAATAATTTACTAGGATCTTACATTACGTCACCCCTCAATTTCCAGGGAAGTTATAAGCAAATCCAACCATGAAGTTATAGGAGCACTTACCTAAGCAAAGGTTTAACTGAATAACGTATTCGGAAATATCGAGATTACAGCATTTTAGTTTTAGTTATTAATTAGTAGTAGTTATCTAGTATTTTAACCGATTAATACACTGAATGGAAGATGTAAAACAATGTTTTTATTTTAATATAAACCTTTTACTGAACGCATATGAAAATATATACGGTACATATAACAAAAAAAAAACAATTTATAAAGTTTTGTCGGTCTGTCTGTCTGTTTGTTGCAGCTAATATCCGAAATGGATATACCAATTTTGAGGGGACTTTCCCTGGCAGATAGCTGCTGTTATAAGAGGCTACTTTTAATTAAAAAAAAAGGAAACTTAAAACCCATGAAATCCAATCGTAATAAATTACGACGAAGTAAATTTAACGCGGACGAAGTCGCGTAAAACAGCTGGTTTATACGTAAATTTTAAAATAGTTTAATTACACACAAGTATTCACAAAAAACCATGTAATTATTATTATACTTCCGATTTTCCGATAATTTTATGTCAAATTTCAATTAAAAAAACTTTCAAAATCTAAAAATCGTCGTCAAAAGTCGTGAAAAAATTAAAAAAAGTATTTTAAATTGTAGTTTTATTCGTCAAAGAGTTCTAGTAACAGTCACCGAAGTACACCTTCAAGTCAATCTATCAAGTCCGGAGGTAAGGTCTATTCATAACTAACAAAACGAGCCCTAACTCGACACGCCTATTACTACGCGTCGCGGAGTTCCAGTAGCATTCACCGAAGTAACCACTCTATCAACTCACTCAAGTCACTCTATCAAGTCTGGAGGCAAGGTCTCATCATAACTAATAAAACGAGGCCAAAATCGGCACGTCTAGTTCTACTCTTCGAGGAGTTCCAGTAGCATTCACCAAAGTACACCTTCAAGTCACTCTATGAAGTCTGGTGGTAACGTCTCATCATAAGTAACAAAACGAGGCCAAGCTCGGTACATCTAGTTCCACTCTTCGAGGAGTTCCAGTAGCATTCACCGTAGTACACCTTCAGGTCGTTATATCAAGTCCTGAAGTAATATCTCATCATAACTAACATAACGAGCGCAATATCGGCACAGCTAGTTCTATTCATCGAGGAGTTCCAGTAGCAGATACCGAAGTACGCCTTCAGATCACTCCATTAATATCAAGACGTACCATCATTATCATCATCATTACAGCCCTTCACAAGTCCACTGCTGAACATAAGCTTCCCCCAAGGAATACGTACGTACTTTTAGCGAAACAAAATATTGTAATAAAAGTAAGTGATTATAAAAATAATAGCCTTGGTCAAAATACTTTATCAAATTTGGTTTTTGGAATATTTTGTATTTCTACAGCGATTGATCTTTTTTCTGCCTGCTTGCTTACATACGATACAGTAATTCACTCACGACGGTGGCCGAGCCCGAAGTGCGAGTGAGCTGTGACAAAACAAAATTAAACAGCCATATATATTCCATGGCTTCCCACATGATAGATGAAGAGATAAAAAAATAGATTGGGTTAAACAATTAATATTTTCAAAAGTTATCGTGCTTACCCCTCCATGCGGACTTGAAAAATCTACACCATAAGCCACTAAAACCACTTTTTATATAAAAATAACAATTAAGCGATGAAAAAAAGTTTATAAGTTCAAAAATCATTTATCTTTCTGAAAATGTGCTTTTTATATAATTTATGTATTCAATATGATTGTTAGATACGATTTTATGCCACAAAACGTTGGTATCATGATTTTTAGGCGCTAGTTGAACATACCTACGCGCTTTGCGCTTCATCATTCATCATCATCATTAGAGCCTTTCATAAGTCCACTGCTGAACATAGGCCTCCCCCAAAGAATGCCACAAAGCACGGTCCTGAGCCACCTGCATGCATCGACTTCCTGCATGTCTTACCAGGTCGTCCCTCCATCTCGTGGGAGGTCGCCCTACACTTCGCCTACCGGTACGAGGCTGCCACTCAAGAACCTTTCTTCCCCATCGGTTGTCGGTTCTTCGACCTATATGGCCGGCCAACTGCCACTTCAGCTTACTAATCCGTTGGGCTATGTCGGCCACTCTGGTTCTACTGCGGATATCCTCATTTCTAAGTTTAACTCCGAGCATAGCCCTCTCCATAGCTCGCTGAGCGACCTTGAGCTTCCTCATACGGCCAGCAGTGAAGGACCACGTCTCAGATCCGTAAGTCATCACTGGCAACACGCACTGGTTGTACAATTTCTTTTTAAGGTTTTGAGGAACCCCCTTTGCGCTTAAGGCATGCAAAATTGAAGTGTCTGTTTGCAATATCGAAATAACTGCCTTATATTGAGCTAAGGGGAATTATTGAATTGACATATATCATTACAATAATCAAGACAATAATCATTTTCAAAATTTGTTTTTGTTTTTTGCTTTTTTTGTTTTGTTTGTCTCTGTCTGGGCTAATCTTCGGAATGGCTGCACCGATGGTAATAATTTTTTTTTTACAACCGACTTCAATATAAATTATACTCGCGAGCAACTGAATCGACTCACCACTTCAAAATGTACAAAGCGCATTTTATTTTTCAAAAATGTCTTGAATAATGTAAATATATAATTATTTTTTAAACTTAAAAATTATACCATTATTTTAAGAATCTACCCAGTTTTTAAATTAATCAGGTTTGAATGGAAATGCAATAAAAATGAAGTTAATTAAAGTATAATGGGATGATCAAAATTAAAATAAAACAGAAAGTGTATGTTTAATGCTCAAAATTAATTCTCAATACTTGGTGTTGCCTCCCCTCACTAATATATATAACACCTCAAAGGCGGTTTCTCATCGACCTAATACGTTTTTTAATCAGTTGCTGAGAAATCCTTTCCCACTCATTTTCCAGCGCTATCTTCAGCTCTACGATGTTTGTAGGCGCCGGATTTTTGGCTCGTACCCTCCATTTGAGCTCGTTCCATAGGTGCTCAATAGTATTGAGATCAGGTTATGTGCTGGCAAGTCCAAGGTCTGAATGCTAACTTCATCCATAAACTGACGAGTAATTCATGCTGTACGACACCGGGCACTGTTATGCATTAAAAGGAAGCTCTCCCCGATGAAGCCTTCATAAGGCAAGACATGGTTCAAAATAATATCTTCCACATATCGTGCAGCAGTCAGACCGCATCTTTGGCCTCCACCAGGGACGAAAACGAGCTCCGTTTTTCCTTCCAGCGAAATGCCCGCCCACATCATACACGAACCACTGCAGTAGCATGTTTCGGCAAAACAGCTTAATGCTGCTGTGTTTCGTATGGTGAGTTTTACTGAAAAAAAGGCATTCTGTAGCCAATAGAGATACCTTGTTTACAGAGTGTATATCATTTTTTTTACTAAAACTGTCTTTGTTTTTGTGAACATACATTAAATTTTCGTAAATATACTGAGGCCAAAGTTAATATATTTATTTCTTAAAATTTTTCTCTAAGAGACTCCCTCGGGTTAAGGTTGTAAATTACTCTTATGGCCCTCTTCTGCAAAACAAAAATAGTTTCTAAATCAGCCACATTTCCCCATAGCAAAATCCCATAAGACAATTTGCTATGGAAATAACTGAAATTAACTAATCTAGCTGTCTTAACACTAGTGAGATCTCTAATCCTTTTTACAGCATAAGCTGCAGAGCGTGGTCTGCTTACTAGTTTGGATATATGGGGGTCCCACTGAAGCTTTGCGTGGAGATAGATGCCAAGAAAAACAGAGAATTCAACAGGGCTCAGTTCTTCCCCATTTAAAAACACAGTGGTATTCAGATTTTTAACATTCGTTGTTGTAAATTTAATACTTTTAGTTTTATTGGCGTTTAATTGCAGAATATTAACCTTAAACCAATGCACTAATTTTGATATAGCATTATTCACTTCGTCACATTTAAATGATAGACGTTTAAGTTTAAAAATCAAGTAGCAAATAATACTATATCATGGTTATGATGATTATCCCCTATATGAAATACAACCTGATGACAGACGGACGGACGGACGGACGGACGAACGGACAGCGGAGGCTTAGTAATAGGGTCCCATTGTTTAACCTTTGGTTTAAAGTTAGTTACAGCCTATATATACGTCCCACTGCTAGGCACAGGCCTCCTCTCATTTCTGAGAGGGTTTTTAGGGCAAGGAAGTGTCCGCCGCGCTGCCCCAATACTTGTTGGCGCACTTCACATGTCTTCGAAATACTTTTTTTATTTGTCAGACATGCAGGTTTCCTCAGGATATTTTATAACATTGTTTATTAACAATTTCATTGGTGCCGCCGGGGATCGAACCCGGGTTACACAAGTACTGCGAAATTTACCGCGAGCGCTAAACATCTGAGCTACCACGGCTCAGAAGAGCTACCACGGGTCTACCCTATAGGGTAGAGCCGTGGTACCTTGGGTACGGAACCTCAAAAAGAAAAACGTATAGACCTGGATTAAGGTGTGTCGCACGATACGGCGATACAGAGCGAGCGGTATGAAACAGATAGGATTTTTGAAAATACCTACTTATGCCGCGTGTCGGCACTTCACAATCCTCTTAAGCAATCGTTTTGTATGTTCGTTTATAAACGTTGCAGGAGCGCGCTCCTGTACTACTTGCAGCCAAACGCCCACAGATAATATACTAATAGGGCGGCACAAATCACATACTGCAAACGTCTTCGCTGTTCGGCGGCAGACAGACGCCGTAGTCGCCAAAGCGACAAAGCGACGCCAGACGACAACCGAATATGTATGCCGTCAGCGAAGCGCAGTTCGTCTGCACCATGTACGCCCAAGTACACACCGATAATAACTATTTTAACGCAATCTCATACTTTTGTTACATACTTGGCTGTATAATTCCTTACTCTCATTATGTAATGTGTGTAGTGCCTTAGCCTTAGCCCGAGCATAGCCCCCCCCCCCCCAAGGAATGCTACAAACCACGATTCTGAGCCACCTGTATCCATTGACTTGTTACATGTCTTATCAGGTCGTCACTCCACTAATGGGGGCCGCTTTTCGTCTACCAGCACGAACTTCATTTATTTATCTACGTGAATACAAACATACTAAAATAAAAAGGACCAAAATATAATGATCCGGTTTTAAAACATGGCGAATAAGGATCTGCAAAAATGTATGATTTATGTCCGTTGGGAACAACCGGGTCTATGGAGATAGGCAGCAGCATCTTCCTGATAACTACTCAAAATAATATATACTAATAAACGCACGGCCCTGATCAAGCTTCACCCATTGAGTTCTTGCACTCTCATGAAGTCGTCACTTCATATATAAAATACATAAATATCTGATGGATTCGACAGATTGAATTCTGTTATCACTGTAATGTTATTTATCGGAATTCACAATTCCTTACTACACGGTATAAATTGACGTCGCGTTCGGAAAAACACGTTAGTGAAGTAAGGATGCAATACTTCTATAATTTTTGTATTAAAATTGTGTAACAAAGATAAACATTCCTCAACAATACTCTGTTTACTTTTCATTTGTTACCGCTTTTTGTATCGATATTCATTCGTTCTTTTATTACAGCCTAACAAACATGCAACTTCGGAACAGACTTCACAAATAGTTTGGCTCATGAGATGAATATTTGCCATAATTGCCACACTTAGCAGGTGGGTTGCCATTGCAGTGGTTTTTACTTTCAGCTGTTCCTCTGCCGACTCTTACGACATCCACTAATGGTTTCGCCGCCACTATACAGAGCTAATCCTTAACCATAATTTCTTTGGTAACAAACTCAGAGCTATTGCTAATACACACATCTATTATATTATCTATATTCGCAATCGCTATCGGTCATCATAGTCTTTAGTTTTACTTCTTTTTTTTAACATGGACCTTAAAGAAAACAGCCTACTCTTTTTTAAAAGGCCGGCAACGCATCTACAATTCTCCTGGTGTTGCATTTATTTATGGTGGTAGTCACTTGGCATCAGTGAAACCGCTTGGTCGATTGCTCTCTCTGCTATAAAAAAAAAACATGGGGAAATGCCAACGCATACCCACTTCGCAGGGGTAAGGACGGGTTATGTCGGTCTCGCAACGACTAACACCATATGGTATTCAACCTTCGCCGCATATTGGCAGGACCACGGGAACGCTATCGCATACATCCCCATTGCAGTACCTTCTCGGGGGAGGACTTCTCCTCACCCTTTTCCCTCTCGGGAAAGGCGCACTAGGAACACAAAATGCGCATTCCTACGCGTCCTTCAACTCATCCTTGAGAAACAGACCCCAAACCTAATACGCGGAGGCCATGGGGCCAGGACTCGGAAGCACCAACTTTCCTGACCCCAGCGTTGGATCTGGTCTGTGGCTCCGCCGCCAATCAAGATTCAGCCGCAGAGGATAGGGAGAACTGTGCCTTGCAATACAAACACTCCTCTCCCTCCGCGGGTCCACCACTACCACATCAGGTGTTCGGCGCCGACAAAGTCGCAGAGGATAGGGTGAGTGGCGCATCGCCATACCTCCTCTTCTCCAGCGACTCCACCTCGGCTGCAGCGTTAGAGAGAGGGACCCCTCTCTCGCCGCAGCCCACCAACACACGTCTGAAGTGGGCTCTTTGTTGAATTTGCCTATTCCTACTTTTTCCTACGTGAGTTAATTTATTAGAAATCTGTAACTTAATTATTGAATATTATTTGTTTTATTTCTAACAATTCGATAATTTATTACTCCATATTATACCGGAGATAGCAGCATCTTCCTGACAATGACTGAATAATAAAACAACTGCAGTTGCCAAATATGAGGCAATCTATGAGGAAAGCCTTTGTTTAGAAGTGGCCTGCTGAGGTCATTTCCTTTGTGACCTTTTACTTTTTTTTACGTACGTTATACATAAATTAATAGTACCTACGTATGTACACGTATGTACATACACCTTCAGTGAAAACCAAAATTGAGGAAAATATTTTATTCAGATTATAGAACAATTTACTACAGGATAGTTATTTACTGGTTATTTAATTGCTCGTTACAGGATATCCACCGGCAAATGTGGTATGAACACTAAACTTCTATTACCATCTGCGTATAATAATCGTACCATTGTTGCATTTTGAACACTAAAATTACTTGTTTGTATAAAATGTAAATTCATAACACTAAATACTCCG
Organism: Parnassius mnemosyne; assembly: GCA_963668995.1. Lineage (NCBI taxonomy): Eukaryota > Metazoa > Arthropoda > Insecta > Lepidoptera > Papilionidae > Parnassius > Parnassius mnemosyne. Next base: position 15,968,878 of record CAVLGL010000159.1, read on the forward strand.
CGACAAAGAATTATCCATCGAGAAAAATTCGCAAGGAATTTGTATACTTATATTAAAGATATACGTACCTCGAAACTATATCCCCGTATGTGATGAGAACCCTGAGATATCTAGCAAAGGGACTTCAATCTCGTGGACAATGCGAAAAAACGCTTATGTTGCGTAAACTGATTCACTGAAGAGATTCCCCACATAAAAGTTGATTACTGACTTGTTCATATAAGTATACTATACACATAAAACTGATTAACTACGATCATCGGATGTGAGGAGTTTTTGCGTAGCATTCGCTTATAATCCAAATATTTTATGCAATGGATTGGCTGCGTTAAAATATTTAGCAAACTTCGGAAAAAGAGGAGGCTCTTAATTCGACTGCATATTTATTGAAATAAATAATGAAACACGTTTATTTAGCTAATACATATAACAAAGAAAACCATCAGGAAAGACAGAAAAAATACTTTTCATGTTTACAATTTTTTTTTAATAACCAAATATGAACCAAAATAGTCTCTACTCAACTTAAGTCTAAGTTTTAACGGTGGTAGAGCCACGCAGCAGTTTTTGCTGTTGCATGTATGGGCCGGCTCGAGCCGGGTTGGTACCACGACCTCACAGAATACCGGCGTGAAGTAGAAGCTTTGCTTCTGCGTTTCGTCTGGTGAGTGCAGGTGGTCGGAGGCCCAATCCCCCCCCCCCCCATCAACATGGTAGAGGCATTACACGAAGAACTACCCCAGGAGGGTACCAGCACCCCTGGAGAATCCCTCGCTGAGCATCCACGACCATGTTATTCCGATCCTGAGCGTGGGTGCTCAGGCTGCCCCGCGTATTCTGGGGGGGGCAAAATTCCGCTCAAAAGCATTACTGCTAGGGGCAAACTGAGCAAGAACACCAAGGCGACCCCTGCCACGCTATCCGTGAATTTCTGCAACATCAGGGGACTTCACTCTAACCTAAACGCCGTCCACTACCATCTCGAGACGGCGAAGCCGGCCTTGCTCTTTCTGACCGAGACGCAGGTTTCCTCTCCGGCTGATATTTCGTATCTCTCCTACCCGGGGTACAAATTGGAGCATTCCTTTGTGCCTCGGGCTGGAGTTTGCGTGTATGTCAGAGAGGACATCTGTTCTCGACGCCTCGGCAGTCTTGAAGGTTCGGACCTGTCCATCCTTTGGCTACGCGTAGACAGCGACGACCATCCGCGCGTCTACGGGTGCCTCTATAGGTCCCATAGCGGTAATGCCGAAACAGACCGACTCATCGACCACGTCCAAATGGCTACAGGTTTCTTGCTACAACGGGTCCCATCCGCAGAGATCGTGATCCTTGGCGATTTTAACGCCCACCATGCCGAATGGCTCGGTTCACGTCTAACCGATCATGCGGGGAGATCTGTTTATGACTTTGCCTTGGCATATGGTCTGACACAACTGGTTACTTCGTCTACGCGGATTCCAGATGTGGAGGATCATACACCTTCCCTGTTGGACCTTCTGCTGACCTCTCATCCGGACGGATATCAGGTTTCCGTCGATGCCCCTCTCGGCTCTTCGGACCATTGTCTGATCCGGAGTGTGGTGCCACTCACGCTCCCTTCGCGGTTGCGTTCTGCAGGTTGCCGCCGTGTTTGGCATTACAGGTCGGCGGATTGGAACGGAATGCGGTCTTTCTTTGCATCCTACCCATGGGGGCGGGTTTGCTTCTCGCCGGATGATCCCAGCGCTGTTGCTGTTTCTGTCACTGATGTGGTGCTACAGGGAATGGAACTATTTATTCCATCATCTGTGGTACCCATCGGAGGCAGATCTCAGCCTTGGTTTGGTCGCTCCTGTAAGACTGCATTACGCAGTAAGCAGGAGTGTTATCAAGCCTGGGCTGCGGCTTCGGCGACTCGGGATGTAAATACCAGCACACTTAAAAAGAAGTATAACTTCGCCTCCAGGTCCTTCAAAAGAGTTATTGCCAAGGCAAAGTCAGAGCACATAGGCAGAATTGGCGAGAAACTAGTTCGCCTTCCTTCGGGAACCCATGCATTCTGGTCTCTCGCCAAGGCTGTCCAAGGGAATTTCTGTAAGCCATCACTACCATCTCTGCACAGGGAGGATGACTCACTGGCCCATGACGCAAATGACAAAGCCGACCTTTTAGGCTCCCTTTTTGCGTCCAACTCGACTCTTGATGACGGGGGGAAAACACCGCCGACCATCCCGCGGTGTGAGTGCTCCATGCTGGATGTGCTGTTCTCACAGCGCTCGGTTCGCAAAGCACTGCTCTCCCTGGACATCCAGAAGTCGAGGGGTCTGACGGAATCCCCCCAATTGTGCTGAGGACGTGTGCTCCGGAGTTGGCACCGGTCCTAACGCGTCTTTTCCGGTACTCCTACTCCCAAGGCGTAGTCCCGAATTCATGGAAGACAGCTTTTGTCCACCCGATCCCTAAAAAAGGCGACCGCTCAGACCCATCCAACTATAGGCCTATCGCGATCACCTCCTTGTTCTCCAAAATAATGGAATCCATTATTAACTGCCAGCTCATCCGGTACCTTGAGGATCACCAGCTGATTAGTGACCGCCAATACGGTTTTCGTCGGGGTCGATCAGCTGGTGATCTTCTGGTCTACCTGACCCATAGATGGGCGCAGGCAGTAGAGTCCAAGGGGGAGGCGTTGGCCGTTAGTCTGGACATTGCGAAGGCCTTCGATCGGGTTTGGCACAAAGCGGTTCTTTCGAAGCTCCCTTCCTATGGGCTTCCCGAGAAATTGTGCAATTGGATCACCAGCTTCCTTGCAGATCGGAGCATCAAGGTCGTTGTAGACGGTGCATGCTCTGACTACAAGCCTATTAACGCTGGTGTTCCACAAGGCTGTGTGCTATCACCAACGCTGTTTCTTCTGCATATCAATGATATGTTGCTAACTGGTAACATTCATTGCTATGCGGATGACAGCACTGGTGATGCTCTATACACCGGCCGTGCCAATATTTCTCGGGAAAACGTCGCTGAGTACCGGAACAAACTTGTGTCCGAAGTCGAGTCTTTGCTGAACAAAGTCTCGGATTGGGGGCGACTAAATCTAGTCCAGTTCAATCCCCAGAAGACACAAGTTTGCGCGTTTACCGCTAAAAAGAACCCCTTTGTCGTATCTCCTCAGTTTCAAGGCACTCCCCTTCTTGCCTCAGCCAGTATCGGTATCCTCGGAGTCGACATATCGAGTGACGTGCAGTTTCGTGGTCACTTGGAAGGGAAGGCCAAATTGGCCTCTAAAAAGCTTGGCGTGCTCAGCAGAGCGGGACAGTATTTCATGCCGGCACACCGCCTGCTACTTTACAAGGCGTAAGTTCGGCCTCACATGGAATACTGTTCCCATCTCTGGGCAGGGGCTCCCCAGTGCCAGCTCCTTCCACTTGACTGCATCCAACGCAGAGCGGCTCGAATTGTCGACGACCGAGCCCTTTCCGATCGGCTCGATTCATTGCCACTGCGAAGAGATGTTGCATCCCTTTGCATTTTCTTTCGCATCTACCATGGGGAGTGCTCTGAGGAATTGTTCGGATTAATCCCAGCCGCCAAATTTCACGAACGCACATCGCGGCAGAACTCCCGATACCATCCACACCATCTGGATGATTGGCGGTCCACCACTGTGCGATTTAGAAGATGTTTTCTTCCTCGCACGACCTCCTTGTGGAATCGATTACCATCAGCGATTTTTCCGGACCGATACGACTTAGGGACCTTCAAGAAAAGAGCGTACTCCTTTTTAAAAGGCCGGCAACGCGTCTGCGATTCCCCTGGTGTTGCAGTTGTTCATGGGCGGCGGTAATCACTTACCATCAGGTGAGCCGCATGCTCGTTTGCCCCCTCTCCTATAAAAAAAAAAGTCACGAATTGAAGATAGGGTAATAATATATTGCGATATCTTCGTCAATTGTAAATCGATTTTGATGGTTGTTTTTAATTAAATTGTATACATTTTTGTGGTAGTCCCATATAAATTTTGAAAAAAAATTGCACCAATGTAACTATTTAAACAACTTTTAGATTGTAATATTCCTTATTCCACTTAAAGGGTTAAAAAATTAAATAATTTCACATTCTAGCTTTTTTCTATACACTAACTTCAGAACATTAAATTATTTTATTCTTTTAGTTCTTTGAATTCTTTATTTTTTTGTTTTTGTTTTGAATGCTTTTACTTTTTATTAAAAGTAATTTTTATTTATCTCATAAACGTTACATTTTTCTTCATTAGCTGGTCATGGGCATCTCTCGTTATTGAAATAAGGAGGCATTGGGTAGGCCTTCAGGGGTGACAACGCTAATCGAGGAATGATTTAGGCATCTATGGGTTACAGCATTCGTTTGCGATCAGGTGGACTGTGTGCTCGTTAGTCACGCTTACTTTAGATCCACGAGGAACTCACAAAAAATTAATGGTAATATTAGTGGTCCCGGATTTAGTATAGATATCAAGTTTCGCCGAAAAACGACAAAAAACACATGTCCTTAATACACCAAAGAAATACATTTTCCGAGATATGAAATACGTATTCTTTATTTCGAAATTAATGTAAATTGATGAATTTCAAAACCTTTTCTATACCGTCTGTAGGTTTGCACTGACTTTTAGTCTCTATTTCTTAAGCTAACCAATAAATATACCCCTGTCCCCTATAAAATAGGCCTCATCCATCATAGGGAAGTCGCTGCAATAGTCACGCCCCTCAGATATCTAGCACCATTTTTTATAGTAAACCCTCATACTATTTTGTGCTACAATCACATATGATTTCTTCGTCACGTGAACATTTACACTCAGAACAGTGACACAGAGCAATTTGTTTGTTTGCAGAGCAGTGAGGGACACTTATGCGGAACGTCTGACGTCAAATAAATAAATGCATATATAAAGTATGCAGTGTTCTATACGGTTTTAAAAATAATATTTACAAGTGCGTGCTACGTGCAAAATACGCACAGAGTTTGTTTCTCGCGGTTCTACCCGCAACACTGTAAATCCGGTGTAATGTCGCTGTAATGTCGGCGGCGGTCCGGTACGTGTTGTTTTATGCTGTAAAACGATGTTTACCACGCCACACATTTGCAGTCCACTTCAGAGCACTGCGTGGATTTTCCGCACTCCTTTGAAATCAGCTAAATGTGTGAATACGTAGCTAATACACATTCTCTTACGTTGCCTTCACACGGCCTTATAACATGATTAGAAAGGTGGTTCACGACAAATGGCAATTAACAATTTAATAAAGCTAAGTTGCTCGCTTAGTAATTTACAGCGAGCGCTTAGCTCACGGCACAAACTATTAAGTGCTGATTTAGCACGTGTTCAGCGGTGAAGGATTACATCATAAGGAAAGCCGCATGTCTGAGAAATAAAAAAAATATTTGAAGAAATTGTTTGCGGCAGCGCAGTACTAAAACCTTGTCTTAAAAGCCTCTCACAAATAACTAAATGCGTGTGCCCAGCAGTACTAGGGATAAATAGACTTTAACTTAAGCCCTTTAATATTGTACGTGTAAAAAAATAATGATAACTTAAATTGAAAATTTTAAAAAGCCCCGAAACAAAGAGGGTTGATGATATTCAAACGGCTGAAAAGACTTTCCTTAATCATAGCTAATTACACTCTTGATCAAGTCACCTTTCAAACAAAAAAAAAACTGAATGTAAATCGGTTCATGCGTTTTGGAGTTACAATGCCACAGACAGATACACAAATACACAGACACACAGATACACACGTTAAACATATAACACCCCGCTGTTTGCGTCGGGGATTAAAAAAGTCATCAATCCGCAACTGCTGAAGATGGGTCTCTCTCGTCGCAGTCGTAGGGAGGGAGGGAGGGATTTGGCTTAGTCATCACACATGACAGTCGGATTAACGACCGCAGTACCAGATGTCTCGCATAATACCAAGTCAGGCAGCGTGATTGACTGTAAAAGCTATATGCATATATTTTTGATCAACGAGCTTAATAGCATATTATAAATATCCATTGGGTGTAAAATGAGGACGAAGATATATTCAAATAAATCGCTCTTGTTACGACTCACTAAACACCTCATTTGTTTTCACCCGCGATTTGGTTTCACAAATGTCTTGCTTTCAAAGGCATTTTGTCAGTCACTTAAATTGTCTGCAGTGAAAAAATAGAATAATATCCAAGCGCATAACTCGTAATACATACTTATCTATAACGTTCACAATAAAAACAGTTCAGTGTCTTAAACCGATTTTCTTATAATAATGTTACAAAGACAAAGAACATTATGTAAATTGATTAATTTATTATCAAAGTTACGAGTAACGCAAACACGTAAATCTATGAGAGCATTGATCACGTTTTGGACAAGCAGGCCCACGTTCGTCTGGGTCTAGCTTATAGTCCACTATATTGGGAATTGGGATTGTTATTCTGCAGGCAATGACTAACCACCTGTCACTTCGTTTACAATTTTCCCATGTTTTTACCCATTTTTTGGTTAAAAATGTTATGAGTAGCTCGCTGATCATTGGATTCTGCCTAAATTCGGGGATTATAGGCGTAGTACTATTATTTATTCTGTGTTATAGGTGTGACGCTATTTTTAAAACAAGCACTCTTTATATAAAATTTTTCACAATCCTCTTAATGGTTAATGGGTGCCGTGGCCCATAGACACCTATAATTATCCTTATTTTAGAATTATAAAATGCAGATGCGTCGTCTCCCCCGAGGAATAGAAGAAAATAGAATAAAATAGAATGATATTTTATTCAATATTGATTTTTACAAATAATTATTGAATGACATTTTTTGTTTACTACTGGTTCGGAATATAACTCTGCCCTGGGAAGGACCAAGATGGAATGCCCAGTTTCCAGTAGAAAGGGTAAATCCTCTACACTTACCATACGAAACACAGCAGTATATTTTACGCTGATATTCTGATAGAGCGTGGTCCTACCGCGATTGAGCCGACGCATTCGTGATACAACCACCACGTATAGGACATTTGAAAATCAAACATGACTAGATCTGAAAAAACAAAGTAGGAAGTGGCTATGACTGGTATTCAAACACACCACCAAGGAATAAAAAAATATAATAGGCACATCAAAAACTTTTGCACCAAATGTCTTTTCTCATCTGTACTCGTTACTGCTGAGATTACCAGAAAATCCATCAGAAATCGACGAACACATTTTCTGCAGACGGTAGTGTAGAGTATCAGTTTTTAACTCTGATGATTAAGGAAAAGCAAATTAACTACGATGTTCCACTTGTGATTGGCTATTGTGATAGTGATTGTGATACGTACCACTACTCGCACAGGCCTCCTCTCATTCCCGAAAGGGTTTTAGGACAAGGAATAGTCCTTCAGGTTTTCCCAATGAACAGTCCTTGAGAAAATGATTTCTTATATTTACGCGAACACTACACGTTGAATAAAACTACTTTTACGGATTTTGTCGCGTTTAATTGTACTTATTTTTATTTCAGTTATGTTTAACCCATGGGTGTATAAGTAAAATAAAACGCGACAAAGTCCGTAAAAATAGTTTTATTCAGCCGTTGAGAGACTTCACTTCTATCTTTTTTTTCATTGTTCAGACATGTAGGTTTCCTCGCTATGTTTTCCTTTATTGTCTCTGCTTTAGAATTGTGATTAAACTTAGAATCAAACTGTTTCAGTTTTCCTTTGTCGTCGTAAGAGGCGATAGAGGGAAACAGCATAGGAACAGCTGAAAATAATAAAAAAGCTGCGTTTTCTAACTCGCCTGCCAAACGTGACAGCTATGGACAAATCCTCTTATGAGGCATACATAGGCCTCAGTGATAAAAAGATATCGCTGATATTCAAGTCACGCAACTTAAAGGGATGAGTCGAAGTTCTAAACAATCCTGAGACTGAAGCGTCAGTATCCTAATGGCAGGGCGCGGACCGCGAACTTGAAAGTTCGTGGGTTCGAACCCGCCATTCGACTACTGTCGTGAACCACTTCTAACACAAGCATTTTAAGCTTACCAGTAGTGGTTAAAGAAAATATTAGTAATGTTTAATAGCATTACTAGTATATTTTTAAAAAAAGAAAGACTTTTGTAAAGATTATTCAGATTAAAACCATCAATGAATCCAAGGAGACGAATTTGTGGTTTTGTTTCTTAAACAATGCCTGAAACAGTAATTCTTAAGGGAGGAAATTAATTTTTAAAGAATTACATTATTTATAAGACCATAAAGCTGTTCATGAAAAACATTGAAGAATGAGCAGATTGAATTAAAGCGAATTTCGATGTCATGTGTTCGTTGCCACTCTTACTATAACCCATGTTAAATACATGTTGACTTAGCATGAACTTATCACATTTTATGAATCATCATCATCATCATCATCATTACAGCACTTCACAAGTCCAATGCTGAACATAGGCCTCTCCCGGGGAATGCCACAAAACAAGTTGAATGAAGGTCATCACCACATCTAGTGAGTTATGATTATCTATCTATCCATTTTATGAATATGTAAATTAATTTAATTTTTTTTCAATGATTTTGCCAGGGGGTATAAAAATTCATCACCTTTATGTCCTCCCGTAACATTAGCATCATTAGCATTCAGCAATGCGTCTACTAAACATGGCGACGATGCTATGTGAGTGATCCACGTCCTGCCTGTTTTAATATCGTGTGTAGCCTGTTGTAAAATCATTCATGATAATGTCAATGTAAAAAAAGATCAAACACACTTTCATGGAAAAAAGAGCGCAGCAGTGGTGTAAATTTTTTAATGGCCCGTTATCAAAACATTCTAATAAATAGTTTTTATCCTTTTTCCTTTTACCCAGTAGCTCAAATGTAAGTTAAGTGTAAACTTTTTTTACTTTTTTTACGTTTGTAGCTTCAAATCCAAAGTGATGTTTATTTGAGAAATGGTTATTTAAGTGACGAAAAAAAACATGATATTAGAAAAATTGTTCCAATTATTACATGTAATCCGTGAAATCCTGTTGCTATAAAAAAGTGACCCATTAATACTATCAGCAATTGTAAAAGGTGCTTCAAAATATTCATAATATGCTTGAAGGATAGTAAAATAAATTCCTAATATAATGTAATAAACAATCTTTGTGTAGTTTGGGTACGATTATTTTCTATTAATGCATGATAGGCTCAGGTTAAAGTTACACCTGTTTTAAATAGAGGAATTTGAAATGGGTTAGTATTTAAAGGAGGTCATATAGTTCCAATTTCAATATCAGGGGATAAACTTCTGTGAAAAAAAGCTCAAAAAACGCATTTAAAAAAATACTTCCGAGATAACAAAAAGAATTATACCTCATCCCAATCCTTCTGAAACTAGAATATTATATTTATCTTGTATAGTTCTTTTTCGACAAATGTCTCGCCATCATTTATATTCAGTTAAAATAATAATTATATAACCTAAAACTATGCAGTTTATATTAAACTTCTTCTTACGTTTTAGTTATACATAAAAGTAGTTATTATTAGACGTATAACATATATAAACATAATATATGTTTTACTGTCTCATTTAAGCCACGCAGTTAGTAGATCTAAGTAGACTTACAGCGTTTACGTTCAATACAAAATTTAACATTATTTTCTAAATATTATCCACATCATCTTGATAGCTGGCAATCCATCACCGTACGTTTCCCTAGGAACTTCTTATAACACACGACTACATTGTTGATTACTACCCCCAGCTTCTTTTCCGAACCGATACGTCCTTCAAGAAAAGTGGCTAATCTTTTCTAAAATGACGACAATGCGCCTGCAATTCCTTAAGTGATATTCATGGTCGACTGTGATCACTTACCATTAGGTAAACGGCATGCTCGTTTGCCCTTCTCTTAAAAAAAATACATCACACTTATAAATTCAGCGTTAATAATGTTTTAAATCTCCAGTGAATTACCAAAACTGTTGCTAATACACACGTCAACGGGTTCGCTTAAATTCCATTAAACTTCCTCGTTCTCCGTCGCTATTTCATTTGCAGTCATTTAATTAATTGAACAGATAGTATGAAAATTTACAGTAATTTAAATTGCAGTGAGCTACATTTTCACATCGAACGGAGTTCTAGTGATGCAAAAATATGTAATGCTTTAAATAAAATTAATGTGCTTAATTTTATTTTATATTTTGTGGTATCATCGTCCCGTTGGAGTCGTGAGACAGACGGTTACTGAAATAGTAAATAGGCGGATCAGAACCTTATACTATACGTGGCAGTTTATAAGGGATACCAATGTTTAGCAGTGGATTTTTGGTGGTTGGTAATGAACTAGTGAATTAAAAGGGTGTTAATGTTTTCATTATAATATTTTGTGGCTCTACCACTGTTACAATTTTTCATTATAACAGTAGTAGAACCACAAGGCAGCTTTTGCTGTCGCACGGATGGGCTGAATCAGGGTGGTACCAGGACATGCAGCGTTACGTAAAACAATCGAGCATTTAACCGGAATGCTCGATGCGTAAAACCGACCTTGTTAAACTTCACTAAAAACTAGGCGACGTTGCGGCGCATTTAAATTCCCTTTAATTGACATGCGGGAGCTGTAAGGTAGTAATTTGAACTTCATCTAACTAAATGAAAGAAAGTTAATGTTTGCTTTATAATATTTTGTGGCTTGTACCACTGTTATAATGTTTTATTATAACAGTAGTAGAACCACAAAGCAGCTTTTGCTGTGGCACGGATGGGCTGGCACAAACCGGGGAGGTACCACGACCTCATAGTAGTATATGTTTACTTCTGCGTTTCGCCTGGTGAGTGCACAATCCCCCCCCCCCAAACATGGTAGCGGAGTTAAATAAAAAAACTATCCCGGGGGGTACCAGCACCCCCGGTAACAGAGAATCCCTCACTGAGCATCCACGCCCAAGCTACCCTATTCTTCCTTGAGACGAAATTCCGCTCAAGACGATACCTGCTCGGGGTAAGCGGAGCAATAAGACAAAGGCAAAACCCTGCCACGCTATCCGTGAATTTATGCAACATCAGGGTACTTAATCCAAACCTTAACGCCGTCCACTACCATCTGGAGATGGCGAAGCCGGTTTTGCTCTTTATAAATGAGACACAGGTGTTCTCTCCGGCTAATACTTCATATCTCTCCTACCCGGGCTACAAATTAGAACACTTCTTTGTGCCCTGGGCTGGAGTTTGCGTATAAGTCAGAGACGATATCTGTTTTCGACGCCTCGGCAGTCTTGAAGGTACGCACCTGTCCAGCCTATGGCTGCGCTTGGACAGCGATGACCATCCCAGTGTCTGCGGGTGCCTCACAAACCGACTCATCGACATTACTTCTCGCCGGATGATCCCAACGGTGTTACTGATTCTGTCACTGGTGTGGTACTTAGAATAGAATAGGATAATGGTTATTGAATATAGATCACATGTGTAAATCTTTTTGCAAGTAATTTTTAACTTTACCACTGGTTCGTAAAAAAACCTCTGTCCTGGGAAGAACCGGCAGGAAACCAGCGGAACTTTTTTAAAGGAAATTTTACATGAATAGTTGTACATACTATTTACAAAATTTTAGAAACAGCTTGGAAGCGACCACCTCATTCCTGGGAATGAGATGGTTGCTTCATTGGTTATTTTCAACCACTGCCTCGTTGGTCTAGTGGTTATAGTAGTGCGACTGCTGATCAGGGTGCGTTCGAATCCCGGATCGGGCCAAAAAAATCAGTAATTGAGTTTTTCCATCAAGAAATTCTCAGTAGGTGCCCGGAGTCAGGAAGTTGGCGGTGTCTCACCTCCGTGCCTCGGAAAGCACGTAAAGCCGTTGGTCCTGCGCATGATCTCTTTCCTGTTATGTCGGTTTGTCGTCCCATCGGACTATGAGAGCGAGGGAATAGAGAGTGCACCTATGCTTGCGCATACATTTGGGCACTATAATCCTGTCCTGCGCCGATGGCTAGTCTCCGTTGAGACTCAGCTATGTTTTGGTCACTCTTATAAAATTACATCACGCAATAAGCAGGAGTGCTTGGCTGCATCAACGTCTCGGTATGTAAATAATAGCGCTCTTAAAAGTAAGTATAATTCTGCCCCCAGGCCCTTAAAAGTGTTGTGTGTGTGCGTGCGTGTGTACGCACGTGCGTGCGTGTGTGTATGTGTGTGTGTGTGTGTGTGTGTGTTTGTGTGTGTGTGTGAAGATGATGATGATGAAGATGTGTGTGAGAATCTTAATGACATTCAAACAATTTAAAAAAATTTTAAAAACTAAAACTATATTGGTTTAAAGTTGACACGTCGTTAACAGAAATGGAGCTCACGCGTGAACATTTCCGTACCTAATTTATCACAATTTTCGTCGCGGCTTATCTCAAGATAAATGTCTCAGCGAACTTTTTTCGATTTGTGATGTTGAAGCACCGAGTCAAACGACAATATACCGCTGGTATGCCGAGTTCCGATGCGATCGAGTGTCGCTCAGCACTGTTTATTCTGCAAGTCGACCAAGAACAGCGGTCACGCTTGAAAACATCGCAACTGTGCAAACTATTATTATATTAGATGACCGTCATGGTTATCAGTGCAATGACTGCAATTCAGTCGATATTACATAATGAGCTGTGTGTAAGAAAGCTAGTTTCCCGCTGGGTTCTCCACAATTTGTCCGAAGAGCAAAAGGCGGCTCATGTAGATGGGTGCCGGAATACTCTGCAACGCTTCAACGGAGGGAAGTCAAATGCCGTTTATAATATCGTCTCAGGTGACGAATCATGGATTTATTCATACGAACCTGAAAGAAAATATCAGTCAGCAGTTTGGGTCTTCGAAGACAAGGTCAAACCAACGAAAGTGGTTTGCTCCCGCATCGTGTCAAAGAAAATGGTCGCTACGTTTGTCTCGAAAAAGGGCATGTTGCTACAATTCCTTTACAGGAACACAGAACGGTAACCGCTGAGTGGTATATTACGGTTTGTTTGCCAGAAATGATAGCCGAACTCCGAAAAAAAAACCCGAAAAATCGCATCATCTTACATCACGATAATGCGAGCTCCCATACGCATCGGAAGACAAATGATTTTTTGAAGCAGGAAAACGTTGAGCTGATGAGCCATCCTCCGTACAGTCATGACCTGAGCCCAAACGATTTCTTTAAATTCCCTAGAATGAAAGATTTATTACGTGGTCAACGGTTTGAAGACCCCGAAGCAGCTGCGGAAGCGTACAAATCAGCCATTTTGTCAACATCAACTTCAGACTGGAATTACTATTTTAATGATTGGTTTGCATGAATGGAAAAGTGCATTAAGTTGAACGGAGAATATTTCGAAAAACCGTGCATGTGGTTTTTCTTATTCCCGATCATTTCAGTGTGCCCCTCGTACACGTGCGCGTGCGTGCAAGTGTGCGTGGGTACAAGTGCGCGTGTGTGCATGCGTGCGTGGAGTACCTTCAGCTTTTTAATTATTTCTTTTGCTTTTTAATTAATTATTTACTTTCTCTTACCTTTGACATTAACTTGAAACGCTGGTTTAGAAAAACTCTGTTCCAATTACGTAGTAACGATAAAATCCGTAAAACTAGTTTTATTTAAATGTGTAGTGTTCGCGTAAATATAAGAAATCATTACGTAGTAACTATTAGTAAATATGTGGTTCTGAGTAGAACTGCAAGATATTTTACGGGACTTTTTTAATGCAACATTTCACGATGAAATACACCGGTTGCATCAATAAATAAAATGAAGAGCTCCTGGCACAGGCATTCATCGTAATCTTCAATCATCAATGGGCTGACGTAATTAGCATCATGTTGAATTGTGTTCAAGTTTACAGCGTCACTCGAATAAACAGAAACATCCTCAGACCAAACTTGTGCTGGTGTTGTGAATGCATAACGAAGTACATGCCGCGATATGCATGAAAGCGAGACTATGTTTGACTACTGATTGTTATAGCTTTTTGAATTTAAGAACACAACAAACTTATAACATATAACTGCACTGCTGTTTTATGGGAAATAATTATATAGTTACTTAAAGACACCAAATTTTAAGCATTTTTCCTAAAAAGTGTTTAAAAATACTTCAAAAGTATTTATTTACATTTTTTAAGAATAAGGGTGACAAACGAGCACACAGTCCACCTGATGGTAATTGAATGATGTGGTCTGTAGGCATGTAAATCCATTCTAAATTAAGAACATAATATAGAAGGAGCATATTGCGTGAGAGCGTGGTCCTTCCCCAGTCGAGTTAGTCGGGCGAGAAAAATATATACAAATTATTATATAAATTTAAAATATCCAGCAACTTTTGTGATTTTCTTGAACTATTATTTTTATTTATTTAAACTATTGTTATTTTTATACAGGTGATTTTACTTTCTTTAAATAGAGTAACAAAGTGCGTACATAATGCCAAAGGGCATTTTCTGCCAGTCAACCCGTTATTTTATTATTTCGTTAAACCTTAATGAGGTCATTCATTTTCTTTTTCTGATATTTCTCGGATATATTTTTGAAAAAATGTTAAAAATAATCTCATTGAATGTTTATACATTCTTAAGATATTGCTTCAAAGACCTACTATTTTAAAGAATTGCTACAAAATTTGTACTTCTTTTTTACCCCTTACATCTAACCCCATAAGTCAAAAATACGAAGTACTGTATTTTGGTAACCGTATTTTAAAACTTATTTAACACCCTGTCTTTCAAGAGCCCTATGACAAGTTTCCCTTTATGAGACAATCTACGGAGCCTGTGTACAGCAGTAAACTTTTGATGAAATGTAATGAAAAATTTATAAATGCCATTTTATAAACATGTCAAATTTCAAACATTTGCTTAAAATACTCTCAGAGAAAATCTTCTTTGAATAAAAATAGACACCGAGACGAATCCATTAATTTTCCATTTTGTTTCATTTCGCATAGTATACAACTAAATTATTATCCTCACGAGTATAATAAACACGTAATTTATATAAAATTATTTTATAAACTTACTTTCCGGAAGAATTGATCCTTTAAGATTATTTTTAAAATAAAAGCTGAGCAAAATAATGGCTGAGTCTAGTGAATGATAAGATCTTTTAGCTGAAAAAATCGCTTCGGATAAAAGTGATGCATGAGCAAGTTGAACTCGCTATTTGAGATTGATGGCTATGTATTTTATTTTCTTCTCTTATAGGAGCGTCAGAAATAGTTTTAAAAAGAAAATTATGTTGTGACACCATCTAGTTGGAGGTTCGAATTTCTTCTACCGTTGAAGTCGTCACCCCATACACCTTTTCTGCCGACTTCAAAAAGCAGACGGTACTTAATTCGACTGTATGTTTTTTATGTGTGTTACCTCATAACTTATTTGTGGGTAAACCAATTTAGATGATTCTTTTTTTATAGGATATGGTGACAAACAGGGTCCACCTGATGGTAAGTTGTTACTGTGACCCATAGATGTCTATGAATTGAAAAATGAATAATCATTTTTTGCCCATGAAGGTTTTTCTTTGTCTTTAAATTTTTTTTGCTAAAATATAATACATGCAAAATAAGAAAATATAAAATAGTAACTTTGACATTTTACAATTGGATTTTGAAATTCGGTGTTCGTGCTTTTCTTTTATTCGCTAAGCTTGTTTCTGTTCTATTCTCTTTTCTCTCTCTCTCTCTCTCTCTCTCTTTCTCTTCAAAACTTCGAGTGTAGAGTAGGCTTGGGCAAAAAATATCGGATTACCGATATTTTTTTATAAAAATATTGAAAAATAACGTCAATATTTTAAATCACGACATATCGATATTTATTTTAGAGTATCGAATTGGTATCAATTTCGATATATTTTAACATGTTGTATAGTTTTTTTTCGTCGTCCAACTGTGAGTAAATAAAATTTTGGACCTTAACTTTACATCATGCAAATGATGACGATATATCGATATATCGGTATCTATCACGCGATATATCGATACTGTTTTGTTGATAAATGTTTTGATAAACATTTATCCTCAATAAAGAATCAAAATGCAGGACCGTGCAGGAATGCGTCACTCGTTAGTACTAAGATGGAATGCCTCTTTACCAGTAAAAAGGGTCTCCAGTTCTCTGCGCTCATCATATGAAATACAGCAGCGCTAAGCTGCCATTTCACGCTGGTATTCTGTGACAGCGTGCTCATTCTCCGGTCGAACCCATCCATTCGTACTACAACTGTACTACAATATAGCTGCAGCATGGCTCTACCACATAAAAATATTTGAAAGCTGGTGCTTCTCATGTGGTCTCACATAAATTTGATCAAAATTGACCAATAGTTTTAAGTTATTCTTAATAATTTATATTGAAGTCGGTGGTACAAAATTTTTAAGTTATGTGATTTAAGATCATCCATCACATCGTCCCGTGAGTGATCTAAGTGACCTCCCGTCTAATGTTTAGTAGTAGCGCTACAGGTGCGAGGTTCAAGACGAGGTCGCTAAGCAGACTATCAAACATGGCGCTTATGGCGAATCCTCCCTCATATTCAAGAAAACTGGGTATTGCAGTGGACTGCGACAGGGTGATAAAGAAACAAATATCCATTAAGTCTTGTCGAAAATAATCCAAAAGAATATGATAGAAATGTTTTAATATAATGTGTGCTACCAACATCAACCGACTTCACTACTAGACATAGGCCTATCTCATAGTTGGCAGGAAATATAATGAAAATAATCGTTCGGAGCGGCGATCGCTCTACTATATAATGCCTAACATCTTCGATACTACTCCCCTGATGCCGTTCTGAACATATTACATTGGTCGTATAAGTAGTAAGTATTACACCGTCATCTAGCAAGGCTGTAAGATCTTCGTGACATCAAAATGACTGTCCTCAGCTATTTATTAAACGTTGATTTTACTTGATGGTAGAAACCCTTTTCCGCCTATGAGCCCGCCTGGGCTGGTTCACTGGTTCTTACTTATTTCTGTCGCCAACTAGCAACATTTGCACTGCTGCGCTCCGGTCTAAAGCGTTATAGAGCGCTAGTGTATCTACAGTCTTGAGGCATTCCATCTTAGTCCTCTGAAGCGCCATCGCATCTGGAGCCTTCTTTGCTTCAAACTGGCTGCAGGTGTCCGTGGACATCAGTAACCACTTACTATCAGGTGGACTTTAAGTAAGTTTATAACTTGGGTTTAATAGAAAAAATACTTAGATATTATTACCATAGACACTTAGATTTGTCTTTGATTGAATATGTAAATGCTCTGTCACTCTTAGGGGCTAATATAGAATGCCTCGACACCAGTTAAAAAGGGTCTCCGGTTCTCAACATTCTCCAAACAAAACACAGCAGCCTTAAACAATTATTTTAGGCTGGTATAGTTGCAGCGCGACCCTAATACATTAATAAATTACTATTATTAATGAATGTATTATTAGAGAGTTATTCAATTTGTATCTGAAAAATGTCTTTTTTTAACGGTAAGAAATGTCAAACCAGTCAAACCCTTTTCAAAGCATTCAATAAATTACCCTCCGATAGTATTTCTATCGTGTCTGGAAGCATGACAGCAGCTCTCTGCAGTATACATTTAAATTTCATTTCATGAACATTTTTCAATACTTTTCCCGCGGCTTTACTTTCGGGGACTTCGGAGACATTATGGATTCACCTCGATGTTTGTCCAAATGTCTGTCTAAATGTTTTATGCTTTATTTCACGTATCAAATGGAAATTTTTCATAGTTATAATATGAAAGTTATCCAGATTTGCAATATTAATTTTTACTCTTTCAATTATTTACAAAGTGGTATGGGATTTCGGTGTCGTCTTTTAATGTACAGCATAATGTTTACTGGCGATAATATTTTTACTATCATAAAATAGATACTCTTTTCATGTTTGATTGTATTAAATGCCTAACCCTAATAAGACACTTTCCATTGTTTCAAGAATGTAGTTCTACTCGTCTTTGATATTTCCTTACGTTTTCTCCAGGACATATTCGTTTGCCTGTACTCATATGAACTACAAAAATATAGAGAATATATTGTTAGTTCGATAGTAGTTAATCTCGTTAGAAGCATTTTTTATTAAACAAGACTTATTAGACAAATTATATTTACTACATTATAGTGACGATATAATTTAATCTTCTAGCGTCTGACAGATAGTGGTGTGGTGATTGTGGAAAATACTATTAGATACGCACTATCAGAGAGGCCCATGTGTCCAGCAGTGGGTTGCTTACAGGCTGATGAAGATCGGGAGGAAGAAGAGGATAAAAATTATGAAATATAGCAGCAGTAGATTCTTCTAGAGTTTTGTTAAACTGCGTTATTCCACATTATTAGTTTTAATTAGAATAGAAAATAATGGAATTAAAATTGAAGTTATCATTAACAAAAAATCGCACAAATACTTGGTTGAATTTACAAACATTTCAATATAAACTTTGTATCTGTACATTGACAAATACATGAAAACGGGTACAAAACAAATTCACGTGTTTGCCTGCAAAAGAGTGTAACCGGTGGCATAATAAAAGCGTTTCAAAAGTAAATATCCTTGTGCTGACCTCTCATCCGGACAGATATCAAGTTTCCGTCGACGCTCCTTTAGGCTCGTCGGACCATTATCTTGTCCAGAATGTGGTGCCAGTCACACTAACGCATTCTACTGGCTGCCGCCGTGTTTGGCACTATAGGTCGGCCGATTGGAATAGGATTGGAGCGGGTTTGCTTCTCGCCGGAAGATCCCAGCGTTGTTTCTGATTTTGTTGCTGATGTGCTACTCAGGGTATAGAACGTTTTATTCCATCCCCTGTGATGCCCATCGAAGGCAGATCCTAGCCATGGTTTGGTCGCTCCTATAAAATAGCATCACGCTATAAGCAGGAGTGCTACCAGACCTGGGCTGACACATCAACGTCTCGGGATGTAAATACCAGCGCTCTTAAAAACAAAGTATAATTCCGCATCTAGGTTCTTCAAAATAATCATCGCCAAGGCAAGGTCTGAGCAAATCGGTAGAATTGGCGAGAAGCTAGTTCACCTTCCTTCAGGAACCCGTGAATTCTGGTCTATCGCCAAGGCTGTCCAAGGAAACTTTTGTTAGCCATCTCTTCCATCTCTGCACAGAGAGGACGACTCACTTGGTTCGTCACTGATTGGACGTCAGAAAGTCGAGTGGACCTACGGAGTCCCTCTCATTGTGCTGAAGACGTGTGCTCCAGAGTTGGCACCAGTTTTAACGCATCTTTTCCGGTACTCCTACTTCCAAGGCTTAGTCACGAATTCAATTGTTTGTCTGTTCTCCAAAATAATGGAGTCTATTATAAACTACCTACTCATGAGGTACCTTGACGATCACCAGCTGATTAGTGACCGCCAATACGGTTTTCGACGGGGTCGATCAGCTGAAGATCTTTTTAGTCTACCTGACTCATAGATGGGCGGAGGCAGTAGAGTCCAATTGGAAGGCATTGGCCGTTAGTTTTTACATTGCGAAGGCCTTCGATCGGTTTTGCCACCAAGCGCTTCATTCGAAGCTCCCTTCCTATGGGCTTCCCAAGAAATTGTGCAGTTGTATCACCAGTTTCCTTGCTGATCGAAGCATCAAAGTCCTAGTAGACGGTGCAGGCTCTGATTACAAGCTTACCAACGCTGCTGTTCCACAAGGCTGCGTGCTATCACCAACGCTGTTTCTTTTGCATACCAATGATATGTTGCAAGCTGATAACATTCATTGCTTTGCAGACGACAGCACTGGTGATGCCTTATACACCAGCCTTGCCAATATTTCTCGGGGATACGTCGCCGAATACCGAAACAAACTTGTGTCTGAAGTCGTGTCTTTGCTGAACAAAGTCTCGGATTGGAGGCGACTAAATCTGGTCCAGGTCAATCCCCAGAAGACAAAAGCTTGCGCGTTTACCGCTCAAAAGAACCCCTTTGTCGTATCTCCTCAGTTTCAAGGCACTCACCTTTACTTAATTAGCATCGGAATCCTCGGCGTCAACATATCGAATAGTGTGCAGTTTCGTGGTCACTTGGAAGGGAAGGCCAAATTTGTCTCTAAAAAGCTTGGAACGCTCTGCAGAGCGAGACAGTATTTCATGCCGGCACATCGCTTGCAACTTTACAAAGCGCAAGTTCGGCCTCACATGGAATACTGTTCTCATTTCTTGGCCGGGGCACCCCAGAGCCACCTCTTTCCACTTTTTTTATAGGATAGGGTGACAAACGTGAGTTTGTCTGATGTAAGAGCGTGGTCCTTCCCCGGTCGAGCTGACCCATTCGTGCTACAACTATACCAGTAATATAGCTGCAGTATGGGTCTGTCACGTATAAATTGAAAATTTCGAAGATGATCCCATAATAAAAAATATTCATGTTAACGGGTAGAATCATTCCCTAAGTTATTAAGTACTATTTTGTTACACCTTTAGTTAGTATATAAGACCGGGGAAAAAGTTTCTTCGTATATTGTATACAAATTCAAGACGTTTTTGTTTTAAACTTTTATTATATTTAATTATAATATATATGGGTCCATTCTGTTCGATAATTTGTTACCATCTTCTAGGTAGTGACATAATAAAAAATAAACGTTGCTGTAGAAATCTTGAGATTTTGATTAAAAAAATGCGACAATTAGTTTTATTTGATATATTCAATACCAGAGATTTGAAAGAACATGGATTTAGTCATCCCATTTATAATGGAAAATAATTATAAACTTAAATATTAAAACCTCGAGAAAGCTTTCTTTTAAAGAACACAAGCAACAAAAGAAAATAATGACTAAAACTTTTAAACCAGTTTTAAGTACTCAAGCAAATACTGGATTTTTAGGAATGTTAGTGTTTAATGATAGTCTCAAACAGATAACTAATCTTGTGATCTGGCTTTATCATGATGAAAGACCACTCCTTTTCTGGTTATCAATGCCAGCCGTTTTTTTTTTCTATTTCGTGCTTGTCTCATTATTTATTGGTAGTAGAGATCCGATTCGATGGTTTTACCCCGCGGTAAAAGCTCATGATAAACTTTCAATCCCACCATACACACAGCATCATTTTATTGCGTGTTAATCCAGGTTTTGCTTTAGTCTGTAAACAAAACACATATCAATACAGAAAAAAATCACGTTTCTTGTATGGTCTTCATACAAGAAACGTGATTTTTTGGGTCCTTTAATATTTTACTTGTTTTCTTTTTTATTTTATGTTGTTATAGCAGCTATATAAATACACATTCTGTGAAAATTCTACACATTACGGTTCATAAGATACTGCCTACTGACAGACAGACGGAACGATAGTGGAGACTTGGGTCCCGTTGATACTCTTTGGGTACGGAACCCTAATAAACGGCAATTATGTCATTTGAGCAATACTACAGAAATAAACATTAAATAATATAGAATTAGGTTATATTATAATAAGTTAAATATATTATATTATAAAATATAGTAACAATAAATTCACATATAAAAATCTCAGCCACGGGGAACTTTATTTTTGCATTCGCGGCAACACTGAATAGTGTCATTGATATTTTGTGAGTTATTTATGGCTCGTGTTATTTTATGTTAAAATTTCGAAATTGTATGATACTTAATGATTGTATGTGATTCCAGTGTTTTTCTTATTTCTTGTAGTATTATTTTTACACAGTTTCAATACGTAAACTGGTATTTTACTACGGATTATGATCAAAATTTAATAAAACATTCGGTACATTCACCTCACACGTTGCCTGCAACGCGACTGGCTCGGGTACGCCGATTTCGGCATAGTTTTTGTTGCCGCATTATACATGAGCGCCGGCGGTATCTAGTCAGAGCGCACGATGACTTATCATTAATCTATGGCTGGTTTATTTTTTCAAATAATATAAATACTGTGGTGTAATTTTTTCAATAAGATTTCAGTAAGGTGTATGTTTTACTGTTACGTTTAGAGTTGGAGAGCTTTATTGATTAGATGTAATAGATGAGTAAGATAGCAAAACTTACTTAAATCATATGATAACTTAGACTTACATTACTAATATTAAACTTAAAGCTTCAACCTTCTTTTCTTATATAAACTACAATATAATAAAAATATAGCAATTTGACTACTTCGTTGGTCTAGTGGTTGTAAGTGCCATTCCTAATCATGAGGTCCCGGGTTCAAATCTTGGATCTGACCAAGATCTTTATTGGGATTTTTATGTCAAGAAAATCTTAATAGTATCCCGGAGCCAGGAAGTTGGCGGTGTTTTACCTGATCATCGTCCGGATTACCGTTCCATCGAACTATGAGAGTGAACGAATAGAGAGAGAACCAGTCCTGCTCAGAAAGCTTACTAGCTGTCGTGACTTAAATTCGGTCTGAAGATGTATTATTATTATAATAATTATACTCTAAAATATATGGTGATATGCTCGAGTTGAGGGTTTTAAACTTTGCACTAAATGCATATGAAAGTTTATACGATAATTATATCAAAAATCAATTTTTAAAGTTTTTGCCTGTCTGTCTGTTTGTTTCGACTAATCTCCAAAACTGCTGGACAATCAATAAAGGACCACGTCTCAGTTCCATAGGTCATCAATGGCAACACGCACTGGTTGTACAGTCTCGTTTTCAAGTATTGAGGTATACCTGACGAGAAGATATATATTTATATATTCATTTATTGAGATATATATATATATGTATAAATGTGTGTATTTATTTATATAGTTATATATATATATATATATATATATGTGTGTGTGTGTGTGTGTGTTGCTTGTATATATTTGAACTGAATAATATCATGACAACTTAACTGCCCAAACTCACTTTCTGTTCGACCCAATGTTAGCTGGTAGAGAATGCCATATAGCATTAAACTCGCCTTTTGTACAAATATTTGGTACAAAAAAGAATAAATAAATAAATAAATAAGATATGTCGAAGTAGGACTTACCTAGTCGGACTACGTAGGTCCCTTAAAAAGTTGTGAGATATACAAAAAGTATTCTAGATACTAATAATATTTATTTTACACCTTTTAAAAATATTCTCCATCATGCTCTATACAAAGTTCCATATGCCTAAATCACCTCTGAAAACACTTTTGCCAGTCTTGATCTGACAGGTCGAAAATCACTTCTTCGAAGGCAGCCACGGCTTTTCGGCGCTTGAAAAAAAACTTGCTGTTACGGCCTACGGCTGCTCCCATAAAGGTCAAATCCTCTGGAGCCCATTCAGCAGAGTTTCAACGAACAGACGTAGGTCAGGCCTCCTAAGGCCAAAGTGGAAAATCTCTAGTTACACTAAACAATAAAGGGGAGCGTTCTGTACTACGGCCATTCAACAGGGAGAATATTAGACGGAGCTATTCAGAGTTGACTGACCTACAATTTTCCAGCATTGACATCGACAAATGTTCGCTCCGCGAATAAAAACAAGCCAGTTTAGTTTCCAGATCATATTGATAGATCCATGTCTCGTCACCAGTAAATAAGTAACGATTTCTGAAACATGCCCAGATGCCCCGTTTTCAAAACGTAGACGCCTTTCATGGCACCAATCCACACGAGTCTGTTTTTTGCTTTCGGAAAGCTAACGAGGGATCCATCGACAATAAAACTTCCTCACGCCAAGATGTTGATGTAGGATGCTATGAATGCTAGTGGAAAGAGTTTCTAGCTCATTCGAAGGCAGGAAGCAGAACTGTCGAGGCTGTTCGTTCAGTCTTGCCAGACTGGATGAACAGGCGGCACGGGTCACTGACCTTCCGGCTGGTACAGGTGCTTTCCGGGCATGGGTGCTTTGTTAAGTATCTGTGCTGTATAGCCAGAAGAGAGCCGACAACTGAATGTCATCACTGTGGTGGCGACGAGGACACGGCGCAGCATACCCTAGAGGACTTCCCAGCGTGTGCTGAGTTGTGTCCTGATCTCGTGGATATAGTGGGGGACGACCTCTCGCTCCCAGCTTTAATCAAAGCTATGGTTGGATGCGAAAGGGCATGGAGTGCCGGCGTTACTTTCTGCGAACAAGTGATGTCGCGGAAGGAGGCTGCGGAGAGGGAGAGAGAAAGGACGGCAGATACCCCAATCCGCAGCCGTAGAGTTGGGCGCCGGAGGAGAGCATATCATGCTCTCCTGCACCTACCATAATTAAGGCTTAGTTGGCGGACACAGGGACTGTCCGTCGTCTCTTTTAATGCCTCGAGGTGGCGCGCACGGTGTGTTTCTCGTGCGCCCCTAAATGAAGAAGGAGTGGAGATTGTCCAGCTCCACTCCGTCATCGAGATGGATCCTGTAAGGGCTATAGCCGTCGGGGCTGCGGTAGTATGCGAAGGCGTTCCCGTAGCCCCGACCAAGGATGAAGAGATGAACACCGTGGGGTTTTAGCCGTTAGGAGTCCGGCATAACCTGTCTGTCACCTTCGCGACAGGCCAGTATCCATGAGGATTTCCCCACGTTTAAAAAAAGGGATGGTACGAATGCTCCCCAAACTAAGGCCTACAATCTTTTCGATGTCCGTATATGTGATTCGTGGGTCTTCTCGCATCATCATTTCAGTAGTCCACACATTTTCTGCCGTTACTGCTGTTTGCGGGGCTCCGGTTATTTGGTCATTTTTAAGATTAATTTTACCCCTTTTGAATTCAGCAAACCACCTAAAAATTGCACGTGATGGAGCTGAGTCGTTGTTGCTAATGGTTAACTTAATGGTTCGGTTAAACCAAATTTAAAATCATAATATATCATAGCGCACAAATGTTCACGGTTAAGATCCATCGTTTTAAATGAAAAGCGCGGGAAGCGTTGCAGTAAAATTAATAGAACTATGTTTTTTTTTATAATACTGAGCTTTTTTTATAATTGGCTTATAGAGTTCTATTTTTAAATAAATTTGCTTTTTAGAAACATATAACACGGGTGCGTTCCATTTTTAAATTTCGAGCATCTCAAAACTTATTGAGTGGCCTACGTATTTATCCGAGGTAAACATACTCGTCAACAACTTCAGACTAAGTGTTCCCAATCACTGTCTATTCCCGGCAACTGTTACAATATTACTGCCATATTTTATTAAGCATATTGTACAAATTGACTTTTTCTAAAAATTAATGTTAGGTAATTTTTTTTAAGGTTAGGAAATTATGTTTAGGTAATTTTAGGTTCTATATTATCTTTTAATACTTTAATACCTTCTTTTGACACATGATAACCAAACACCTTTAAATATTGTTTGAAAACTTACATTAATTAATTTTTAAATTAAACTCAGCTACTGCTATATACTCTAATACTGATTTGAATCTCCTGTTAGTTTCTTCCAATGTCTTTCCAGTTATATCAATATTATCTATATAAACAACTACCCCTTCCTGCCCTGAAAGCTATTGTATAATTAACCTCACACTCACTATACGAAACACAGCAGTGTCAAGCTGCCATTTTACGCTGGTATTCTGTGTGAGCGTGGTCCTTCCCCGGTCGAGCCGACCCATTCGTGCTATAACCATATTACTAATATAGCTGCAGTATGGCTCTACCACGTATTAAAATATCTCCTATACGTCACTACACGGTATATTAATAGTTAAATACAATAAAATTCTAATTCTGTATTAATTCTAATTCGGTGTATTTTTCACGAGAGTGCGACGTAAGTATTCTATCGCATAAATGTGTACGTCTGAAAACATTACATTCATAATATTAATTTTATATTTTGAACTAGCGATCCGCCCCAGCTTCGCACGGGATATTTCTGGATCTCGACAACAGAGCCACCTACCGGGTTCAACTGTGACCATGGACACTCAAATACAAATACAACAAATTTCGACAAAATCACTAGCAAGAGCACCTACTCATGATGAGAGTAGGTGCTCTTCCAGCGACAATGAGGCGCTAATTGTGACTGGTAGAGGTATCTGCTACATTGTCCTTAACTTATTGTAAGGACTCGCATATGCATCGCATACATGCATAGTTTTCAACCAACAACATCGATTAGTGAACTTCTACGGGCTGATAAAGAAAGCAATAAGAATTTTTTTTGCTTAAATGCGTATCAATAAATTTAGCATGGTTATGGCGTCACGTGAAAACTACATTTTGTCTATTCTTTGTTAGTCTGAGGTACCCACTTCCATGAAATAAAATATTTACATATCTAAGTAAAACTACTTTTACGGATTCAATCGTGTTTAATTAACTTATTTTTTATTAATTTCCGACGTTTCGGGTGCTTTACAGCACCCATGGTCACGACAGACTGAGGTGATTGACGTCCCGATGTCAGAGTTAACCCGGAGTACCTTCAGCTTTTTTAATTATTAATTTTAGTCCGATCTACGCAGAACGAACTTACTGTGTCTTGAAGTCTTGCAGTGGTATGCTTGGGATTTGTTTTAATTTTATTAATGACAGGATCCCAAGCAGGTGGTAGTACGCAACCTTCCTCTCTATTCAAATTAGGAAGTTTTTTAATTTCAATAGCCTCACGTATCATCCTTAGCAGGAATCGATGTTCTTTAGCGAGAATTTGTGGTTTATCAAGTCTAATGTAATGGCGGTGGCCCTTTAGGATATGATCACAAACTGCAGACCTCCCGGAACGTTGGTGTTTCACGTCATCTATGTGACCTGAAACACAAACGTTCCGGGAAGTCTGCAGTTAATTAATTAAATAAAAAAGCTGAAGGTACTCCTAGTTAACACTGATATCGGGACGTCAGTCATTTGAGTCTTCCGTGACCATAGGTGCTGTAAAGCTCCCAAAACGTCGGGAAGTAAATTAAACGCGATACAATCCGTTAAAGTAGTTTTATTCAATGTGTAGTGTTCGCGTAAATATAAGAAATCATTACATCTAAGTAAATTATTAGAAAGGTAAACAAATCAAGAAATGTCATAATTTGTTTTAACAAAAATCAAACTCATTAGCAACACACAAACAAAATGTTAATCAGAACAGTTGCTTGGACTTAAATTCGATAATTTAAATTAGAAATTTTAGAAATTAATAATAAATTTTGAAGCCGAAATATTAATTATTTATAATGACATAAACAGTGATAAGGGGGAAAAATAATAGTTATGTATTTATCTTTTGCGAAGTTATGAGTTAACTTGAAATAGTTGTTCAGTTTAAAAGTACAGGGAGCCGTGGTAGGTCAGGCGCTGTTTGCCGAAAATTTTAATATACGCGAGAAACCCGAGTTCGATCCACGCGGCACCGAAGAATTTTTTAATTGCAATTTCCACGAGATGATCTGATATAACCTGAGGTTAAATTACCGCCAAAACTAGTTGAGGGAATGGGATAATGAAACACAGCTGAACATAGTCCTCCCCCATAGATTGCCTCATAAAGTGGTTATTTGGCATAGTTGCCACGCTTGGCAAGCAGGATGGCAACCGCAGTCTTTTTATTTTAGTCGTTATTAGGAAGACGCTGCTGCCCACTCCTGATTTGTCTCTCTTTGTCGCCTCCTACGACACCTAGGGGGTGATTTGGGCTAGTGGATATTTTTACACCGCCACTACACAGTATAAACAAACAAAAGAAGCGAAACAATATAACATACTATATGTTTTTTTATTAATTTTATATATTTATTTATATAATTGCAGGTTGTGAGGCATTCAGACTTAATTCTCAGGAGTGAAAATGCATCTGTAGTCTTCTTTGTTTGAAGTTGGTTGCCGGTGTCCGTGGGCTGCAGTAGCCAGTGACAATCAGGTGGGCTGTAAGTCCGTTTGCTACTTCATTTTTGTAAAAAAGAAATATTAAAAACAAAATTCACTATAAATCTTTCCTATAAAAAATCATTTCTCGCTTTCTGCCTAGCACTCCAACTGAGTAACCATCGACTCCATCTGAGACACAACTTTACGACTATGTTCTGGCTTGAAGTAGGTATAAGAGAGAATAACAGTATGTCAAGTAATTTATAGACCTCAAGGATGTTTATGCGTGTTTTTGTCGTTGTCTGGACTGTTATCTCTTCTATTTCTAGTAAATATACGTTTTACTCAAAATTAATCCTACACTTTAAGTGAGCAATTCTTGTATTATGCAACTGCTTCCTCTATAACGGCTCTAACGGTTTGTATGAAATTTTAAATATTTTTTTCTAACGCCGAGCAAAGGCAGCGTTTGTTTTCACTGACCGCCTCATAATTTTTTCATTCACGATCTGACTTCACAAATGTAGCGTTTGAGTAAGGAGTTTCCTCGTTGCGACTAAAATATTATTACAAATTATTTAATACTTATTCGAAAACTTCATAAATTATTAACTTTTTTTAAGTACGTACTGCTTAGGTAAATTTGTAAGACACGAAGTAATAAATAAATTTATAAAAAAACATAAATACATTCATACAATATACGCGTGAAAAACATAACCCTTCCTTGGCAGTCGGGTAATAAAAGTGTCCATCACACTCTACTCCATATAACAATCGCACTCAACACAGACTTCCTAAGATGTAACGAAGGATATCTTCTTTTCAGTAATAAATGATCTTGAAATGGCCATTTCGCCTTCCAGATTTCGTATCTGTAGCAATTACGATACAAGCAAGTAATCTTATGGAGTAGGCCTACGCTTAGCAACAGATTAATGACGATGGCTTGCAGTTAATTTATTTTCACTAAGTAGATAAGTAGTTAAGATAAAATTTATACCATTTTAATTCCGTTTCATACTAAAAGGAATTTATTATAGGAAACAAGTTATATATTATTATCGCCAGGAAGTAAAGTGCAAATAAAAAATACACTCAAAACAAAACTTGTATTATAAACCTCTTATTACATTTTACAATATTAATTACTCATTAACAATTTAAGCGAATATCTAATTTCTAGCACGTCCGCTATCTCCGACCGTTTGAGCCAATGCTGCAACCGCGACCGGCTTTTTGGGCGCAAAACCCCACCATCTCGGTGACGCAACCATAAGCCACGCCCTCTGTTTAGTCATCATCGTGTAACAATATATTATTTCAATACTTTTTTTTATTTATATGGCTTGTCTTATCTTATTGTTATTCATCGTTTTTGTTTCGTCTATACATATAAAACTTTTTAATACCCAGATACAAAACATAATCACTCACGCCTGTTACCCAGAGGGGTAGGCGGAGACTATGGACTTCCATTTGTCACGATCCTGATAAACCTCTCTCGCTTCCTCCACATCCATATACCTACGCATACACGCTCGTCGGTTAAGTTACTTTTGATTTGGCCCATTTTCAATATATCGCCGATTTGGTCGATAAACTTTCGCCTAGGGCGTCCCTTCGCGACTCTGCCGTTCACCTCTGCAACATAAATTTGCTTTGTCACTCTTTCTTCATTCATTATTTCTACGTGACCAAACCACCGAAGCATTCCTTTCTTAATTCTGGTTACAACATCATCTTGCAAACCACACTCTTCTCATATCACACAATTTCTCACTCTGTCATTTAGATTCATCCCTAAGATACTCCTTGTTGGGTATCAAGCTCCACTTGTGCTGATGAAATTCTTGACTAAATAAGAACTTCAATATGTAGACTGTGTATGTAATTTATTGGTTGCTATAAGAGAGGTAGCCGTAATGCGTGCGTTCGCGACCGGGTTGTTCCGAGCAAGAAGAAGTTGCAGCGGTGCCGCGTTGTCTCCATGAAGGTGGTGGGGCCGTGAATCGCTCGCAGAACCGGTTTGAGGTCCGCTGCCCGACGACACGAGCCGGGGAGCATCATAGGCAGTGACGTCAGGAACACTCCTTAATGATCGCATTTCTACAGCATTTATTCTACTCTCGTGCTTCTTCTGCCACACCCAACTTTCTTTACCATACATTAAAGTAGGGACTAATACAGCATTGTGAATTGCCACACGTGCCTTTTTGGACACATTCTGACTTCTCACAATAGGGTGTAAAGCCCCATTCACTCTATTTCCTGCATAAATCGTCGTTCTATATCCTTATCATATCTACCATCCCTGCTAAATACACATACCAAATACACAAACTCATCTACTTGCTCGACCAACTCCCCTTCTATTCTTATTTCACACATCGTTTTACCTTCTTCTCTTTCAAAAACCATAACTTTCGTCTTACTTGCATTCACTTTCATTCCCTTTTCTTTTAATGTCCTGTTCATTAATGTAACCATCTTTGCAACTCAGCCGCCGACGACGCAAGTATGACTTGATCATCGGCGTACAAAAGGAATTTGACGGTTAACTCACCCATTCTTAACCTGCATTCTTCTACTTTCAAATTTTCCAAATAACTGTTCATAAATAGGTTGAACAGCCATGGGGAAGCCACACAACCCTGTCTGACACCTTTATGGATGCCAAACCAGTTCAAGTAGGCTCCGTTGATCCTGACACAAGCACTAGAGTCCCTACACAGAGACTTCAATGCCTGTATCAAACCAGCGCTCAACCCAAATGAGTTCAGTGTTTGCCATAACACATCCCTGTCCACTCTGTCATAAGCCTTCTTCAAGTCCACGAACGCGTAAAAATTTTTTTGGTTTTTGGCCAAAAACTTCTCCGCTATCATGCGCATGGAAAAAACCTGATCTGTACATACCATTTCCTTTCTAAATCCCGCTTGCACATCCCAAATTTTTCCATCAGTTTCTTTCATAACTCTTTCAATTAGTACCTTCGCATACAGTTACCCACAATGCTAAGAAGGCTGATACCACGGTAGTTTTTACAGTCCTGCTGTGATCCTTTTCCTTTATATATTGGGACTATTACGGCTTTGCACCATAAATTAAACAAGGTGTACAGCAGGTCTGCCACCACTCCTTCTCCTTTCCGATTCACTGGTGCTGCGTAGAGATGTCGCATCACTTTACGTATTTTATCGCATCCACCACGGTTAGTGCTCTGAGGAATTGTTCGGACTAATTACAGCCGCAAAATGTCACTATCGCACATCGCGACAAAACTCGCGTTACCACCCATACCATTTGGAAGATTGGCGGTCCACCACCATGTGATTTAGAAGAAGTTTTCTTCCTCGCACAACTTTCTTGTTGAATAGATTACCACCAGCGATTTTTCCGGACCGATACGACTTAGGGAACTTCAAGAAAAGAACCTACTCTTTTTTAAAAGACCGGCAAAGCATCTGCAATTCCCCTGGTGTTGCAGATGTTCATAGGCGGCGATATTCTCTTACCATCAGGTGTGCCACATGCTCGCTTGCTCCCTCTTTTATAAAAACATTGAAAAACACTTTGCGTATTTTATCGCATCTACCACGGAAAGTGCTCTGAGGAATTGTTCGGACTAATTACAGCCGCAAAATTTCACTATCGCACATCGCGACAAAACTCGCGTTACCACCCATACCACCTGGAAGATTGGCGGTCCACCACCATGTGATGCATGGTATATGTGATACATACTTATGTCTCTATCTATTTCCTCCTCTTTCGGAATTTCTATTTCATTTAATTCAAACGTCTCATCACTCATAAACAAGCTTTCAAAGTATTCCTTCCATCTCCTTAAACTCAAAACTTCGTCATTCAGAATACAGTCATTCTGGTCTCGTATAGCATTCATTCTAGGCTGTTTTGAATGTCCCCTGGCAGTCCTTACGAGTTTCCAGAACATTTTAATATTTGCCTGGAAGTTATCCGATATTCTTCTATCATTCTTATCCGCTCTTTCTTGCTTTTTCCTTTCAACTACTTCTTTTACTCTCATATTTAGATGTGTAAAGACTGCCTTTTTCCTTTCTATATCATCATTCATACCGCTAGAATTACTAGCCTTGGTTGCTAGTATATCTAGCCATGCTTTCTTCTTTGCTTTAACTTCCATCCGTACCTCGTCATCCCACCATAACGTGTTATTTTTCCTTTCATTCGTTCTCTTACTTACACCACATACTTCGGTAGCTGCATACACTAAACCTTTCTTGACATTATACCACACAGTCTCCAAGTCTAAATCATTCATACACAAATCAGCCATACAAAAATTTCTTATTTTAGTCGTAATTAGGAAGACGCTGCTGCCCATCTCCTAATTTGTTTTCCTCTGTCGCCTCTTATGACATCCACGTGATGATATCGGGTAGTGGATATTCTTATACTGCCACTAAACGGTAAACATTGATTTATATAACAAACTATAAATTCAGTACCTGTAACGATAATATTTCTTTTTATTTTTATGATCTACAACA
This sequence comes from Parnassius mnemosyne, assembly GCA_963668995.1. Taxonomy (NCBI): domain Eukaryota; kingdom Metazoa; phylum Arthropoda; class Insecta; order Lepidoptera; family Papilionidae; genus Parnassius; species Parnassius mnemosyne. Next base: position 16,001,109 of record CAVLGL010000159.1, read on the forward strand.
TGACAAACATTGTACACTTGCTTATTATGCTTACATTTAATATTCAAGACTAATTTTATTATACAACAAGGGTGAAAAACAAGCACACAGTTTACCTGATGGTAAGCTGAACAAAGTCTCGGATTAAGGGCGACTAAATCTAGTCCAGTCAATCCCCAGAAGACACAAGTTTGCGCGTTTACCGCAAAAAGAATGCCTTTATCGTATCTCCTCAGTTACAAGGCATTCCCCTTGCTGCCTCAGCTAGCATTGGAATACTTGGCGTCGACATATCGAATAGTGTGCAGTTTCGTGGTCACTTGGAAAGGAAGGCCAAACTGGCCTCTAAAAAGCTTGGCGCGCTCAGCAGAGCGAGACAGTATTTCATGTCAGCACATCGCTTCATCATTATCATCATCATCATTACAGCCTTTCATAAGTCTACTGTTGATGTTAATGCCGTATCCTTTCCAGTCCAGAAGCTTGAAAACGTCTTCCAATGCAGCGGTGAAGAGTTTCGGGGATATAACATCACCCTGTCTTACACCTCTATGCAATTGGATAGGTTTCGTACTCTGGTTCTGTACTCGGATAGCCATCGTAACTCTACTATACGAACACTTCAGCACTTCGATATACCGACAGTCAACTAGGCACCGCTGAAGGGACTGCAGCACTGCCCAAATTTTGACGGAATCAAAGGCTTTCTCATAGTCCACATACGCCACACATAGTGGCAAATTGTACTCCTTGGACTTCTGTACAATTTGCGGAAGGGTATGTATGTGGTCTATGGTGCTAATGCCCTTTCGGAATCCGGCTTGTTCGGGAGGCTGGAAGTCGTCAAGTCTGCGCGCGAGACGATTCGTAGTGACTCTCGAAAACAGCACGTAGACGCGGCTCAGAAGGGAAATCGTTCTGTAGTTCTTCAAGAGAGCGTTGTAACCTTTCTTGAAGAACAAGACCACCGCACTTCTGCTCCACGCCTCCGGTGTAATGCCACCATGGAGGACGAAATTAAAGAGCTTGTGAAGGACTTCAAGTACCGGTCTTCAACTCTATGTATGGTAACTTACCTCTCTACTGCGACACTTCTGTGCAACCGCCACGTCCTTATGTTACTCCCCAGTTCAGGAAACAAGTTTTTGATACAATACACAGCTTACACCATCCTGGAAGTTCAGCTACTGTAAGATTGGTCTCACAAAGATACGTATGGCCAGGGATACGTAAAGATTGTAGAGAGTGGTCTTGACAATGCTTGTCATGCCAAAAGAGCAAAATCGCCCGTCATACCATATCCCCGCTTTCATCTTTCCTCACTCTCTCGTCGAGGTTTTCCCATATCCACCTCTACATCGTAGGGCCCTTAATTCTGTCTTCTGGTTACAGATATTTCCTTACCGTCATCGACCGTTCCACGCGATGGCCTGAGGCATACCCCATGGTGGACGTCACGGCGGAGATCTGCGCAGCTACTCTGGTATCCGGCTGGAGAGCCCAATTCGGCTGTCCTGCACTGGTGACTACAGACCGTGGTCGCCAATTCAAAACACTCCAAGTGGTAGTTCGGAGCTATTCTATATATGCCGCTTTAATTTCGGAACTTTGTTAGCGCGATTTAGGATTCGATGTGTTTCGCTTGTGGCGCGACGAAAGCGCCGCCACATCACCCCCCCGCTCAGACCGGAGGTCGTTAGTGCAGTCTAGATCTTAACAAATTTGCAAGTGCCAGGGAATTGCCTTGTAAGTCTGCGGTGAGACGAGAAGAAGAGAAGAAGGCAAGTAATCTGCGAGAGTTCCACGAAGCAGTGACGAGCAGTTAGGCTCAGAGCCGTACCGAACACTGTAGCGCAGAGAGTAGCTTGAAAGAACACGAAGCATTATTATTCCAGTGCTGCGATGAACCCTTGTAAAGCTAGATGGCTTGCAGAATGTGAAGACTGCAGACCATATCTGCTCGGGAGCGAATGAACGGGGTACTTGAGGACGATGACAAAAGTTTTTGAAGTTGTAGTCTCCGAAGGTTGTTGGTTTCGTGTTCATCTCACGTCGGGTGGTCACCACTGTGACCGTAGGAAGGAAAAGGGGAGATGCCCCGCCGGCAAGGTGTTCTGCCCGGGGATGGCCAACGCTCCGAGTGGTAGTTCGGAGCTATTCTATATATGCTGCTTTAATTTCGGAACTTTGTTAGCGCGATTTAGGATTCGACGTGTTTCGCTTGTGGCGCGACGACAGCGCCGCCACAAATTATTTGCAGGCCATACATATACTTGTTACGTGCTGAATACGAACCCACGGCCCCCAGCACAGCAACTTTAGGAGCCATCATATTTGTATTTCAAAAATAGTTACCATGAATTCAAGCAAAGAGGTATTAAAGAATTATTTTAATGAAAATCTTAAAATAGTGGTAAAAAGCCAACATTCGACGGTCATACAAAAAAAAATAATAATTACTGAGAAACAGCGTTTCATAAATTTAAATGATTCTTGCAAAAAAAACTTAAAGCGACGAAAAATAATCGGAATCGCAAATTGTCGCCAAAGTGTCTATTATTCAAACAATTCACGTCTTAGCGTTCCCTGATTTAAATAAAAGCACCACCGCTGTGTCTAATTATTACCTTTTAAAATTTAATGATGGAACTAAACAGAGAAAAGGTTTATTTTAAATGTAATAGTTCCAATTTATACGCAGCCTTATAAGCTATAGCTATTAGTTTTTCCTTCTTTAATTTTGCATCAGTTTAAAGCGAAATATAAAACTTTTAACTCTATCATTTCACAATAAAATATTTTAGAGTATAATTTCCATAACAAATAAACGTCCAAATCGAATTTCGTAATTAATGTATACTTCTGGATTATAGTGCACGAGTGTGTGTGCAAGCCATGAAGCAAATATAAAGAGGAGACGTTCTAATTAAGTTTCACTATGTAACAACGCGTGACAATTTGCGGGGTGAGGAGATGCAAAGCCCCGCCCAATTTACACCATCTACATCTACCGATAAATAGTAAAACTATTCGAATCGTTCCATATCGATGTTGCAATGTAGTTTAGCTAGCTAGACGGCAGATGGCGGTATGTTCACAAAATGATTATAAACTATAAAATAATATTTTGGCGATTAAAATTTCTTTATGTCTGAATGCAAAACAAACTTCAGCACCTTTGTATGATTATTTTATTAATACTGAGCTCTACGTACCTTTATAACTTTATATTTTTAGTTCACATGACACAAAGTGTCGCCATCTAGTGTCGAATATATTTAATTATATTTGAAAGCCGACGGAAAGAGATTTTTCTAGAACTATTTTAATAAATTAGGTGTAAAATTACTTACAAATGAAATGTGATGCCATCCATAGCATCAGAGCGTCTATCTGAGTAGTTTTTACACGATAAAATACAACACTTCATCCTTTTCCTCTTAATACTACGAAAATACACCGATTTGCGATTTTCAACACATAAGCGCACAGGACGAGTGCTGACAGTATACTAACTAAAGCCACGCCCACTATGATGACGTCAGGACCTACTTAGAATCACAGTGCACAGTTGAATATGCCGTCTCCTCTTTATATTTGCTTCATGGTGCAAGCACAGCTGCTCTATCTATTCGCTCTCTCTCATAGTCCAATGGGATGGTAATCCGACACGATCGGAAAAATATCAGATGCAGGACCAATTCCGAGCCAACTTCTTGACTTCGGACTGATCTTTAGAAATTTCTACCAAATAAAATTAAAACCCAATAACTTATTTTGACTTGACACAGGATTCGAACCTGGTTACCTTATAACCAGCAGTCGCGCTTACAACCACTAGACCGAGGCGACGAGATAGATAGACGAGGCAGATAAATCATTTTTATAAATATAAGATGAATAAAATTTATTTTAATATAAACTTTTTACTAAATGCATATGAAAATATATACGGTACTTATAACAAAAAAAAAACAATTTATAAAGTTTTGTCGGTATGTCTGTCTAGCTGTTTGTTCCGGCTAATATCAGAAATTGATGTGCCAATTTTGAGGGGACTTTCCCTAGCAGATAGCTAATGTTATAAGAAGTAACTTAGGCTTCTTTTAATAAAAAAAAGAAAGGAACATTAAAATCCATAAAATCCAATCGTAACAAATTCCACGAAGACGAAGTAAATTTAACGCGGACGAAGTTATGGAGAACAGCGAGTTTATATGCATGATAATAAACTATTGGTAAATCCAATTGTGCATGCCTTAAGCGCATTAAAAATTACGTACAACGTGATTATACGTAAATTTTTAAAGTAGTTTAATTACAGACAAGTTTTCACAAAATAAAACCATATAATTATTACTATACTTCCAATTTTCCGATAATTTTATGTCAAGTTTCAATTTAAAAAAAAACTTTGAAATTTCAAAAATTCACGACTCATAATGCTCATATGGTCGTGAAAAAATTAAAAAAAGTATTTTAAATTGTAGTTTTATTCGTCAAAGAGTTCTAGTAGCAGTCACTGAAGTACACCTTCAAGTCAATCCATCGAGTCCGGAGGCAGGGTCTATTCATAGCTAACAAAACGAGCCCTAACTCAGCACGGCTATTACTACTAGTCGCGGAGTTCCAGTAGCATTCACCGAAGTAACCTTCAGGTCACTCTATCAAGTCCGGAGGAAAGGTTTCATCATAACTAATAAAACGAGGCGAAAGTTGGCACATCTAGTTCTACTCTTCGAGGAGTTCCAGTAGCATTCAGCAAAGTACGCTTTCAGGTCACTCTATCAAGTCTGGAGGTAAGGTCTCATTATAAGTAACAAAACGAGGCCAAGCTCGGCACATCTAGTTCCGCTCTTCGAGGAGTTCCAGTAGCATTCACCGTAGTACACCTTCAGGTCGTTCTATCATGTCCGTGAGTAATATCTCATCATAACTAGCATAACGAGCACAATCTCGGCACACTTAATTTTACTCGTCGAGGAGTTCCAGTAGCAGATACCGAAGTACACCTTCAGATCACTCCATAAATATCAAGACGTACCATCATTATCATCATCATTATAGCTACCACGGCTCAGAAGAGCTACCACGGCTCTACTCACCTACCTTTGGGTACGGAACCTCAAAAAGAAAAACGTATATATCTAGGTTAAGATGTGTAGCATGATACGGCGATACATAGCGAGCGGTATGAAACAGATAGCATTTTTGAAAATACCTACTCTCGCCGCGTGTCGGCATTTCACAGTCCTCTTAAGTAAACGTTTTGTATGCTGGTTTATAAACGTTGCACACAAATCACATACTGCAAAAGTCTCCGCTGTTCAGCGCGGCGGCAGGCAGATGCCGTAGTCATCAAAGGATATACTTATTTTGACTTCCTGCATGTCTTACCACGTGGTCACTACATCTAATGGGGGCTGCCTGTCGTCTACCGGTACGAAGTTGAATTATACCTACGTATATCTACGTGAATACAAACATACTAAAATAAAAAGGTCCCAAATATAATGGACCGGCTCCAAAACGGAGCTAAAAAAAATGTATGATTTATGTCCGTTGGGAACAACCGGGTCTATGGAGATAGGTAGCAGCATATTCCTAATAACTACTCCAAATAATATATACTAACAAATCTACGGCTCTGATCAAGCTTCACTCAGTGACTTCTCGAAGTCGTCACTTCATCTATAAAAAAACAGAAATCTCTGATGGAGTCGACAGATTGAATTCTGTTATCACTGTGTTGTTATTTATCGCAATTCACAATTCCCATTATACACGGTACAAATTGTCCTCTGTTTACTTTTCATTTGCTGCCGCTTTTGTATCGATATTCATTCGTTCTTTTATTACAGCCTAACAAGCATGCAAATTCGGAAAATAGACCTCACGCATAGATTGACTCAAATATATATAGTTGCCACACTTGGCAGGTGGGTTGCCATTGCAGTGGATTTTACTTTCAGCTTTTTTCCTCTGCTTACTCATACGACTAATGGATTCACTGCCACTACACAGCGCCAATCCTTAACCATATTTTGTTTGCTAACTAACTCAGATCTATTGCTAATACACACAAACCCATATTCACAATCGCTATCGTCATCATAGTCGTTTTACTCCTTTTTTTTTTAAATGAACCTTCAAGAAACGAACCTACTCCTTTTAAAAGGCCGGCAACGCATCTGCAATTTTCCTGGTGTTGCAGTTTTTTATGGGCGGCGTATAAAAAAAACGTGGGTAAATACCTACGCATACCCACCTCGCGGGGGTAAGGACGGGATATGTCAGACTCGCAACGACCTTCTTCTTCTCTACCTATCTTACTCTATCTTCGCTGCATATACACTGGGAACACAAAGTGCGCCTTCCTTCGCGGCCTTCAACTCTTCCTTAAGCAACGGACCCCCCGAGCCTGATACGCGTAGGCCATGGGGCCAGGACTCAGAAGCATCAGCTTTCCTTACCCCAGCGTCGGATCTGGTCTGTGGCTCCACCGCAAATCAAGATTCGGCCGCAGAGGATAGGGAGAACAGCGCCTTGCTATACCAACACTCCTCTCCCTCCGCGGCCTCACCACTACCACATCAGGGGTGCGGCGCCGACAAAGTCGTGGAGGATAGGGCGAGTGGCGCATCGCCGTACCTCCTCTTCCCCAGCGACTCCACCTCGGCTGCAGCGCTAGAAAGAGGACACCCCTCTCGCCGCAGCCCACCAACACACGTCTGAAGTGGGCTCTCTGTTGAATTTGCTTATTCCCACTTTTTCCAACGTGAATTAATTTACTAGAAATCTATAATTTAACTATTGAATATAATTTATTTTATTTGTAATTTGTCATAATAATTAACCGTGTAGTGGCGGCACAGGAGAATTTAATACTCTATATTATACCGGAGATAGCAGCATCTTCCTGACAATGACTGAATAATAAAACAACTGCAGTTGCCAAATATGAGGCAATCTATGAGGAAAGCCTTTGTTTAGAAGTGGCCTGCTGAGGTCATTTCCTTTGTGACTTTTTACTTTTTTCTACGTACGTTATACATAAATTAATAGTACCTACGTATGTACACGTATGTACATACACCAGTTAAATTCAGTGAAAACCAAAATTGAGGAAAATATTTTATTCAGATTATAGAATAATTTACTAGATGATAGTTATTATTTACTGGTTATTTAATTGCTCGTTACAGGATATCCACCGGTATCACTAATCTTCTATTACCATCTGCGTATAATAATCGTACCATTGTTGCATTTTGAACACTAAAATTACTTGTTTGTATAAGATGTAAATTCATAACACTAAATACTCCGCGACAAAGAATTATCCATCGAGGAAAATTCACAACGAATTTGTACACTTATATTAAAGATATACGGACATCGAAACTATATCTCCGTATGTGATGAGAACCCTGAGCTATCTCGCAAAGTGACTTCAATCTCGTGGACGAAGCGAAAAAACGCTTATGTGCGTAAACTGATTCACTGAAGAGATTCCCCACATAAAAGTTGATTACTGACTTGTTCATATAAGTATACTATACACAGATAAAACTCATTAACTACGATCATCGGATGTGAGGAGTTTTTGCGTAGCATTCGCTTATAATCCAAATATTTTATGCAACGGTTTGGCTTCGTAAAAATATTTAGACAACATTAAAAAAGAGGAGGCTCTTAATTCGACTGTATATTTATTGAAAGAAAGAAAGAAATACGGGAAATACGTTTATTTGACACATACATATACTTAAGTGTTACATACATATTTTTATACGTAGTAGAGCCATGCTGCAGCTATATTGTAGTATAGTTATAGTACGAATGGGTCGGCTCGACCGGGGAAGGACCACGCTCTCACAGAATACCAGCGTGATTTTTTTTACTTATTATAAGCCAGTGCTTGACCACAATCCCACCTGGTGGTAAGTGGTGATGCAGCCCTAGATGGTAAATCGCACTGTCTTAGTGTAACAAAAGCCTATTCACTCTTGCCTTGAAGACGCCCAGATTGTATTCGGACGGAAACATAGACCCCGGCAAATTATTCCACTCCTTTGCTGTATGCATTACAAAAGATGAAGCAAACCTTTGGGTTTTAATGGTGGAATATCGACAAAAAAGGAGTGAAGACCCTCCGACCGCCTGGTTGTCCGATGGTGGAATGGAGAGGAAGGAATTAAAGCGTGTAATGCGCCTGCGCCTGGGCTCGAGGCTGATAAGATTGGTTTCAACCAAATGAAGGTCACCAAAAAGCCTCTTAGCACGTCTCTCCACTGAGTCCAACGCTCCCAGGTGGCATTTTGCAGCACCAGCCCATATGTGACAGCAGTACTCCATGCACAACCGAACTTGCGCTTTATATAAGGCAAGAAGCTGCACTGGCGTGAAGTACCGCCGCACACTTGCAAGGACACCAAGTTTCCATGCGGCTGGACTCAATGAACCGGCCATAGTTGAGGTTCGGAGATAATTCAATCCTTAACAACTGAAGATGGTCAGTGTACTCCAAGGATACATTCCAGAAAGTAGGAGCCAAGGTAAGCGGGCTCCTTTTAGCGATGAAAAGACACGCTTGTGTTTTGGAGGGGTTAAATCTGACGAGTTTGGCATCGCCCCATTTTTATCATCTCACACTACAGGTGACTGCCTGTAGTGTGAGATTCACACGCTCAACCATAGCCTCTCTTTCTGACTGGATTTGATCCCGACTGGTCCGGGTACTTGGTTGGTATCTCTCCACAACTGTGGTGTCGTCTGCATACCCATAGATACCGGAAATGAGCAGATCATTTATATGCAGCAGGAAGAGAGTTACGGAGAGAACAGACCCCTGAGGAACACCGGCATTGGTCGCCACAGTATCGGATGAGCAGCCATCGACGACGACCTGGAGACCGTTCACTCAAAAAGTCCTTCACCCAGACAATCAGGCCAGGGGTTAAGCTGTACGCTGAAAGCTTGCCCAATAAACCAGCGTGCCAAACCATGTCAAAGGCCTTCGAAACATCGAGAGAAACAGCAAGTGCTTCACCACTGTTCTCGAGGGCTTCGCCCCATATGTGAGTGGCATACGCTAGAAGGTCCCCAGTTGATCGATTTCGGCGAAACCCGTACTGGCGATTACTGAGGAGATCATTTCGTTCTAGGTATGCCATGAGATGGGCGTTCAATATACTACGTGTTCAATATAATACGCTCCATATTCTTGCAGAGTTAATTGAAATTGGCCGATAGTTGTCAGGGTCGGTACAGCTACCTTTTTAGGCACAGGCTGCACATTGGCCTGCTTCCAAGATTTGGGCACTATTCCAGTCCTGAATGAGAGGCGGAATAAGCGTGTCAACACAGGAGACAACTCAGGTGCACAGACCTTTAGAACTATAGCTGGTATACTATCAAGGCCACTAGCTTTGTTCACATCTAGACTTCGCAAGTTTTTAAAAACCTCCTTGTTGGTGATATGGACCTCTGACATAGAGGTACCGCAGTGAGGTAATTGAGATGGTACGCTGTTGCTACTGTCCAGGCGCGAATTGTAAGCAAAAAGAGAAGCAAATAAGTCCGCCCTCTCCTTAATCGCATACGCCAATGAGCCATCTGGTTTTACCAGCGGAGGCAGTGTAGATTGACAGAAGTTTGTCTCGACCTTAGTGAGAAACCAAAAAGCTCTACTGCCAGATGGTTTTACAGAGAGGTTTGTACCGATGCGTTTAATGCGTTCGAAACTGGCTTGGCGTAATGCCTTTTTGCATGACTTGGCGGCTTGGTTAAAGGCTCTCTTCTTAAGGCTAAGGCTAAGCTCCGGAGCTTTTCCTACCTAGGATAAGTAAGCCATATGCTTGTGCTTTTCAGTACGAGCGCAATCAGCGTTGAACAATGGACGAGCTTTACCACCAATGAGCACGTCAGCAAAGGGGATAAAATACTCCATCGCTTGACGTATCACATCCGCGCAGCTCGACGGTTATTCAGACGAGAAGCAGATCTGGATAAGATGCAAAGAAATCTGCATCAGCAAATCCCTTGGTGTTGCGGTTGTTCATGGGCGACGGTAGTCACTAACCATCAGGTGAACCGCATGCTCGTTTGCCCCCTCGTCTATAAAAAATATGCCTGTATCGCCACACTCGCCGCACACCCTGGAACTTGTAGTTAGGTGGGGAATATAACCACACAGATTTCACTAGACAGTGGTGAGAAGTTCCCAAGGGTGAGGTAAAACCTAAACATTGTACCTATCTGGATCGGTCGTCAGCAGAAGGTCTAGGCAGCTGGCTGTGTGCCCATCTACATACCGATTGCACAGCGGTGATCAGGAGACAACTAGGCTGTATGAAAACCTCAGTGAAACCTCTGATGTCGCTCTAAATCGGTAGACACAAGAATAAATAATTTTATCCATTCCTGTATCTATCAGTACCCAGATCGTAGAGAAAGTGGGGTCTTCAAGGTGACGGAGACACTAACAGCAGATGTCATTGCGAACGTAAACACAGACTCCGGCGCGCTAATGGAAATTATGCTCCAATGTGGACCCAGGGTAGCCAAGGCACGCCGCATCTAGAGGAGATCTGATCTGCGTCTCAGTCAAGAAAAGTAAGTACGGCTTGTCAGTCTCAAGGTGGTAATGGACTGCATTGAGATTACAGTGCAGGCCTCGGATATTTGTGAGGTACACTTTGATGGAGAGGGAGTGCAACCGCTGTTCAAACTTACTCTTCTGTTTCCTTTTTTTCATAAATGGTGGGGGTGAATAGGTTGAGAGAATGGCAGTTGGACGAAGTGTCACACATATAACCTAGGGACGCAAACAGAGTCACAGCATCGAAGGTACCTAGCATGGCTACCATGCCCTCTACTCCGGTTGAGCCACCCACGATTTTTCGTAAGATGGCGGGGCAGCCTTTCATGAGTGGTTGGCTCATTAATTGGGCCCCCAACTATCTACGGTCGACCAGCGGTGCAACCGTGTTTCGGATCCCGCTAACCTCCATAACCAGACCTGACACTAAAAAACGGCCCCGTCGCAACCGGTTTGTATGCGCAACGCAACTGTCCAGACCCATTTCTCCCTAAAAAAGGGTTTCATCTCACATCATAAAGGGACACGATTTGCATCATTTGGCGGTTGTACACGCCCCTGAGCTGCCCCAACCAAGGTAGACTGGACTAGTGCCCATCAGTAGCCCAATCGACGAGCAGCAGAGGACGGGGCTCAAAATGCCTATGGACAATTGACCTACACAACCAAGATAGTCTAGATAAATAAATAGGACGTACCTGGTTCTGAGGCGAAGACTGTCCCAAAGCTCGGTCAGGCCGTAGGTAGGTGTAGGTGCATGTAAAGTGGTGTTTAGTGGTGTGTATAATGGTTGACCTCACTGGACCGTTGAAGTCTGACCGCAAATCCACAGGCGCTGCCTCTACTCCAAAGGTGAGATCTCTCAAAAGGGGGCGGTCACCAATTGACAACTTCTTTCTTCATTTCACTATCTTAGTTTATCAACTTTATTGTACACTATTTCAATACACCAACTTTATTGTACATTTAATTAACTTCAAACTCAACTAAATCCCCGTTAATCGTAATCAAAAAAGTAACACACGACTCGACTAATAGTACGGTGGATTCAAGTTCACTTCCGTTTTCACTCAGCAACAAATTATTTCTAGAACCGAACACGACCTTCTCTAGAGTCACAAAGTTCAGCGTTTAACCGACATCGGAAAATGTCTCTGAACAATATCAAATGCCACACGAGCAAATTAATATTGTCAAATGCACTTATATACGCAATCAAATTAGAATAACCAAATTCGCGGCAGTCTCCACGAAAACCAAATATTCAATAGTAACTAGTGACTGCACTGCATTCAATCACTTCCGACCCGCCCCACAAGCAACCAATCCGGTTTCGCGCGAACGTCAAACGGTAGGAAATCACCGCTCTGCGCGCCCCTTGGCGTCGATTCTTGACATGAGCGTTTGGCGTGAATAAACCCCCGTCCCAGACATAAGGACTTATGTCCGCAAGCAAACCGGCAAGCGGGACAGGGTCGCGACGGCACGTTGCAAGACCGAATCTACAACCAAAACCTAGGCCACCTTAGGCACCCCATCAGATCTTGCAACATTAACCACCGCCTCAAAAATACCGCCCCAATGTGGGCAAGCCGGAGGGTCGAACCTCCACTGGATGCCCTTCCTGGACATCGCAGCACCTAAATAAGTCCTGTTACTGGACAGAAGTCCGACGACCTCTTTCAAACACCCATCTGTGCCCGTATGATTCGTTCCACAATCCGACCGGATCAGGTTTGCAAACAGCGATGCGATACGAAGCGCCCCAGCATGGCCACCCAAGCTTCAGTGCAGAGGGCACCCACAAGTTCCACATGAACGGCGTCTGTGGAGAGGCAAAAGAAACGCAAAGATAGTCCTTAGTATGATTTTTCAAGCAAGTAGGCATAACCAAGCCATCTACCATATAATCATTTAATCAATTGTGAGGCAGCTGATTTCAATCTGATAATCTCTCAACTAGCCAGCCCTTTTAGACATGCAGTCCTATGCTCATATTTTAACCAAGTTTCAAAAGCATCAATGTTCAACTACTGAATTAATTCAAACAAATTAATTTACCGATGCGCATAGATTAAACAAAACGATAAACGTAAGAGACAACCCTATTTCTCTTTCGCTGGTTTTTACTGACCATTAGTCGCTATTTCTTAAGCTAATCAATAAATTTACTCTTCATCCATCATGGGAAATTTGCCGCAATTGTCACGCCCCTCAGACAGACATCTATCACATCTACCGAGATGTGGTGATGGAATATTTTTTGCCGCAATCACACATGACTTCGTTGTCACGTGTACACTCAGACCACAGGAAGAGAGCAATTTATCTAATTTCAGAACAGTGCGGATCATCCATGCGGAACGTCTGACGTCAACTGTACAGTGTTCTATACAATTATAAAAATAATATCTATAAGTGCGTGCCACGTACTAAATACCTACAGACTTCGTTTCTCGCATCACTGTAAAAGGATGTTTACCACGCCACACATTTGCGATCCGCTTTAGGGCTCCGCGTGGATGCTGCGAACTCCTCTGAAACCAGCCAAATGTGCGAATGTGTATCCAAAACACATTCTCTTACGCAGCCATTATACGGCCTCTTAACAGTTATGTTAAACTTTATAACACTCATGAAAGGTGGTTCACGACAAAATGCAATTAACAATTTCATGAACCCGGGTTGCTCGCTTAGTACTGCGAAATTTACAGTGAGCGCTTAAGCCGCGTCTCCACCAAAGTTTTGGCAACAAGCCAACATAACAGTTGCCAACAAAACTTGTTTCCATTTTCGGCGGCAACATCAAAGTAATACGCTTGTTGCCAACATTTGTTCCCTCGGTGGAGACGCTTGTTGGAAACAATTGTAAATAGTTGGAAACATAACTGTTGTCAACATTTTTGGCGGATACGCGACTTTAGCCCCACGGCACAAACTAGTAAATGCTGATTTACCAAGTGCTCAGCGGCGAAGGAAAACTCATATGTCTAAGAAATTCAAAAAAATATTTCTAAGACTTGTGTAGTTCGCCATCACGCACTGGGGCACAGTGTATACTTCTTTACTCTAAAACCCTCTCAGAAATGAGAAGAGGCCTATGTCCAAGAGTGGAACGCATATAAGCTATAAGCTGTAAATTTACTTTTTAGGTTTTCGCGACAAATATCGAATTAATAGAAGATCCGTATTTATTTAAATGTAATAAGCTTTATATAAACTTCGAATAAGAAACAGACTATTGTTTATTGATGAACACATACAAAAACAAACATTACCATTCTTCAAACATGTTTACTTGTAACTAATATACTCCTTTTTTCACACAATTTCTTAATCTTGTGTTACTATATGTTCAAACATAATCATAATGACATATATCTGTAGTAATAAACAAATATATTTACGATGCTACGTCGTAAAATATAAATGTCCCTAAGTGGCGATAAAGTTTTGGCATCTCCAAACATTCTCAACAATTTCGTAGCAGTCGTAAATCTCGGATTACGTTGAAAAGCAAAATGTTAGACGTGAAAATTGGTATTATCAGATTAGAGAGACTTATCCTCAAACTTTAAGTTATGAATAAAAAGTTCGTGAAAAGTAATTTCGACAGAAAATTTATTTACGCTTTGAAGAAACTACAACTTTTAGTTAGGTATCTGAGGATAAATTATGTTATCACTCACTTAATCTATTTTGATGATATAACCCTAAATGCTAACTTTTAATTAATTTTAAGTGTAATCACTATTGAAATAATCGAATAAAAAGACAGACGGTGGTGAATTATGCTACTCCTTTGCCGAACCAAATGGGTCAGCGCCTTTGATCGAAGCTAGCGATGGGCAAGTGAAAAAAATCGGTATGGATCTTATGGTTATTTTAAACATTATCAATATATATCTCGTGATAAATATCGATTTATCGAAATATCGTCATGTTTTGCTTGATGTACTTACTAGGATAAGGCCCAAAATTTTGTTACTTATGGTTGGACGCTTTGACGGAATGGACGGAATGCTTTGTGGCATTCTTTGGGGGAGGCCTATGTTCAGCAGTGGACTTGTGAAGGGCTGTAATGATGATGATGATGATGGTTGGACGATGAAAAAAACGACAACAGCACATGAATGCTGTTGTTGCTTAATGTTTTATCGATTAATACAACATTTTAAAATATATCCAAATTGAAACGAATTTGATACTCTAAAATAAATATCGAATATCGATATATTGCGTTTTAATCGCAATATATCGATATTCGATATATATCGATATTTTACCCAAATCTAATCGAAGCATTTGATGTCGACAACGTGGAGATCGACAACTACGCGATTGCGTAAGAAATAGGTAAAGTTTTAAAGGATTGTAATGATGTGCAATTCCTTTGAATTTTACAAATAAATAAACAAAGACATTGTCAATGTAATAACGATGATTTTCACAAGTTCACTGCTAAACATAGGCCTCCCCCAAGGAATGCCACTTAACATGGTTGCAAGTCACCTGCATCCATTGAATTCCTGCTAATCTTGCGAGGCTGTCTCTTATCTAGTGGGAGGTCAACCTATATTTCGCTTACATTCTATCCCTTCGATTGTTTTGTTTATTATTCGAGCTATATGACCGACCCATTACCAATTCAGTTTACTAATCCGTTGGACTACGCCGGTTAGTCTGGTTCTACTGCAGATACCATCCTTACATCCTCTGCGTAATAGAAACTCCGAGCATATCCCTCTCCTTAGCTATCACTACAACTTTAAGTTCCCTCATGCGGCCAGCAATGAAAAAACAGGTCGCAGTTCAATATGTCATCAATATCAACACACGCACACACACAGTTGTACATTACATCCTTTATTACAGTCTATCAAATTCCATTGTTGAACATAGACTTCCCCATAGTTCGCCTCATAAGAGAGATATTGGCCATAGATGCCACCCTTGGCAGGTGGGTTGGCAACCGCAGTTTTTATTTCCTGGTTGTTATTAAGAAGAATAAAATGGGCAGTATCTCCCGATTTGTTTCCCTCTATCAAAAAGTTAGGATGGCAAACGAGCACACAGTACCCGTGATGGTAAGTGGATGCTGTAGCCCAAAGACACCTACATCTATCGGTGGTTAAAATCAAAAAGCAGATGCGGAATCAACTGCCTCGATAACAGTAAAAATTGTCTTCGCTTATCGCCCCTCACCATTCGAAACACAGCAACGGTGTGCTGTGGCAGTATAATCATTCCCCTATCGAGCCAACCCGGTCGGGATGCAGCCGTGTTTCAGATGCAGCGTGGCTCTATCCCTTAATGACACTTATTCTTTTACTTTAAATACTTATTCTATTTCGCATATACACGAGTTCTTTTAACCTCCTATTCTGTTGAGCAAATTGAATAGTTGGTCGAAACGATCCATTAATCTTGTCAGAAATTGATGTCCTACCAATCCATTTTGTTGGAATAAAATCGCGATAAGCTCTGGAGAATAAATCGACGAAATAATTCACATCGACGCGAATGAATAATAATATTTTACACAAGAGGGGGCAAACTAGTATGCGGCTCAACTAATGTGTCGATTACCGCCCATGAATGTGTCATAACCGCAACAACAGGGGAATTGCAGGTGCGTTGCCATTTACCGTTGATAATCACATATGTAATTTAAATTTAGTATGTACAAGTGTGTTCAGGCTAGAAGGTTCTCGTTACTTAAACAGATAGGGATATAACCACCTCATATAATATGTCGGATGTGAAATACCTAGGTTATTGTGTGTAACCTTTTTTACATGGGGAAATGCCTACGCAGGGGGCAAGAACGGGTTATATCGGACTCGCACCGACTAAAACCCCATGGTGTTCCACCTTCGCCGCATATTGGCAGGGGCACGGGAATGCATTCGCACACATCCGCGGCCCCACCAGCGACGGCCACCCCATGGCAGCCCCTTCTCGGGGGAGGACCTGTCCTCCCCATTCTCCTTCTCAGGCAAGGCGCACCAGGAACACAAGGCACGCCCCCCTCCACGGCCTCCAACTCCACCTGCGTACTCCACCCCCCGAGTCCAATACGCGGAGGCCATGGGGCCAAGAAAATCGAGCGCTTAGTAGTACCCGCTTTCCCGACCCCAGTGGCAGATCTGGTCTCTGGGTTCGCCGCCAACCAAGTTTCGGCCGCAGACGGTAGGGAGAGCGGTGCCTCGCAATACCGACACTCCTCTCCTCCCGCGGCCCCACCACCACCGCATTAACGGTGCGGCTCCGTCAGAGTCGCGGAGGATAGAGTGAGTGGCGCATCGCCATACCAACACTCCTCTTCCTCCGCAATTCCACGTCGACTGCAGCGGTAGGGGGAGAGGACACCCCACTCATCGCAGCCCACCGACACACATCCGAAGTGGGCTCGCCAATCCCACTCGGAGTGGCCACCTCGGGCCGGCCCTGCACCACGGGCCAGCCAAGGGGTTCCTATTTGTTCACCGCGGGTGACCAAGACACGGCTACTAAGCCCCCCCCCCCCCCCCCCGCCACGACAATGGGGAAACCTACTGGCACTAATATTACAATGTTGTATTAGACACACGTTTAGTAAAAACGCTGTATTGCGGAGGCCCGTCTGGATACGCTGAATGTATGTGGAGCAATGAATGATAAGATGGATGAAATATGCGAAATGATGAATGACAGAGGAATAGATGTGTTATGTGTAAATGAGACGAAACGAAAGGGGACCGAGCGGGCATGCCAGGGAGTCGGTGTCATCCTTTCAGAAAGAATGGGTCAATGTGTGAAAGAGTATGAATATGTAAGCCCAAAGCTGTTGCGGATACGAATGAAAGTGGGCTTAAAGAAGTTGTTCATGCTTGGGGTGTACGCCCCAGATATGTCTAAGTCCACTTATATCCGAGAGCAGTTTTTGGGACATGGTAAGGCTGGTGTTGATGAAATGTAAGTAAAATGAAAATATTATTATGTTAGATTTTAATGGAAGGGTTGGGGTGAAGAGGTCTGATTATGAAAGGATATTAGGAACGTTTGGCGATGAAAGAATAAAAGAGAATGGTGAAGACCTCCTCACCGTATGTGTGGAAAAGAATCTTTTTGTGGCGAACACTTTCTTTCGCCATAAGAGGATTCACATGTATACATGGGAAAGAGGGGACGATAGAAGCATGATAGATTTCATATTTGTGGATTGAAAGAAAAAAGGCAGACTTTAGACGTATAAATAAGAGAGTACAAGAAGTTGTTGAAAGGAAAAGCAAGAAAGGATAGATAAGAATGATAGATGGATATCTGATAACTTCCAGGCAAATATTAAAATGTTCTGTAAGCTTGTAAGAACTGCCAGGGGAAATTCAAAACAGCCTAGAATTAATGCTATACGAGACGAGAATGGCTGCATGCTGAATGATGAAGTTTCAAATTTAAAGAGATGGAAGGAATACTTTGAAGGTGTGTTTAAGAGTGAAGAGTCGTATGAATTAAGTGAAATAGAAATTGCGAGAGAAATGGAGAGAGGTAGAGAAATAGGTGTAGATGAAATAATCAAAGCAATGAAAAGCATGAAAGCAGGTAAGGCAGCCAGATATGATAGAGTATCACTCGAAATGCTAAGGGCTGGAGAGTGTGTGGTTACAGCCCTGCTGTACACCTTGTTTAATTTATGTTGTGAACTGAAGCGGGTACCGGAAGACTGGTGCAAAGCCGTTATAGTCCCAATATATAAGGGAAAGGGGTCACAGCAGGACTGTAAAAACTACCGAGGTATCAGCTTGCTTAGCATTGTGGGTAAACATTATGCTAAGGTGTTAAATGAAAGGGTTATGGAAGAAACTGATGGGAAAATTTGGGATGTGCAAGCTGGATTTAGAAAGGAGATTGGGTGTACGGATCAAGTCTTTTCCATGCGCATGATTGCGGAGAAATTTTTGGCCAAAAAGCTTTTTGTGCGTTCATGGATTTGGAAGAGGCTTATGACAGAGTGGACAGGAACGTATTATGGCAAACACTGGCCTCATTTGGGTTGAGCGCTGGTCTGATACAGGCATTAAGGTCTGTTTATAGGGACTCTAGTGCTTGTATCAGGATCAACGGGGTCTACTCGGACTGGTTTGGCATTCAAAAAGGTGTCAGACAGGGCTGTGTAGCTTCTCCATGGCTGTTTAACCTATTTATGGAAAGTTGTTTGCAAACTTTGAAACTTTAAGAATGTGGGTTAAGAATGGGTGAGTTAACCGTCAAATGCCTTTTGTACGCCGATGATCAAGTCATATTTGCATCGTCGGCGGCCGAGTTGCAAATGATGGTTACTTTAATGAACTGGTCATTAAAAGAACGGGGTATGAAAGTGAACGCAAGTAAGACGAAAGTGATGGTTTTTGAAAGAGAAGAAAGTAAAACGTTATGTGAAATAAGAATAGAAGGGAAGTTGATTGAGCAAGTGGATGAGTTTGTATATTTGAGATCTTTATTTAGCAGGGATGGTAGATATGATAAGGATATAGAACGACGAGTGAACGCAGAAATTAGAGTGAATGGGGCTCTGCACGCTATTATGAAAAGTCAGAATGTGTCAAAGAAGGCACGTATGGAAATTCATAATGCTGTGTTAGTCCCTACTATAATGTATGGTAGTGAAAGTTGGGTCTGGCAGAAGAAGCATGAGAGTAGAATAAATGCTGTAGAAATGCGGTCATTAAGGAGTATACTAGGGCTGACTCTGAATGACAGGGTGAGAAATAGTGTGATAAGAGAAAAGTGTGGTTTGCAAGATGACGTTGTGACCAGGATTAAAAAAGGAATGCTTCGGTAGTTTGGTCATGTAGAAGAATGAACGAGGAAAGAGTAACAAAGCAAATTTATGTTTCAGAAGTGAACGGGAGGGTCGGGAAGGGACGCCCTAGACGAAGATTTATCGACCAAATCGGCGATACGTTGAAAATGGGCCAGATTAGGAGTACCCTTAACCGACGAGCGTGTATGCGTAGATATATGGATGTAGAGGAGGCCGGACAGGTGTGTCAGGATCGCGCCAAATGGAAGTCCGTAGTCTCTGCCTACCCCTCTGGGTGACAGGCGTGAGTGTTTATGTGTTGTATATATATATATATATATATATATATATATATATATATATATATATATATGTATATAACTAAATTTTAGTATAGTAAATTAAATCTAATACGCATATGTTATCATTATAATAATAAGGGTATATGGCGACGTAAGAAAATTCACCCCACATCATCCCGTGGGTGACGTAAAAGACAAGACAAGAGAAAACTGAAACAGAAATGGGCATGAGCATGTTTCCGATAACAACTATAATTTATACAAAAAAATAAAATTGAAGTGTCTGTTTGTAATGTTAAAATAACAGCTTTTTACTAAATGCATATGAAAGTATATATGGTACTAAAAACAAAAAAAAACAATTTTTAAAATTTTTATCCGTCTGTCTGTCTGTTTGTTCCGGCTAATCTCCGAAACGGCTGGACCGATTTTGATGGGACTTTCACTGGCAGATAGCTGATGTTATAAGGAGTATCTAAGGATACTTTTATTTTCGAAAAATATTTAGGTTTCCACGCAAAAAAATTAAAACCCATGAAACCTTAGTAAATTCCACGCGGGCGAAGTCGGAGGAGGGACAGCTAGTAAATTAATAAAAAGAAAATCAATAGCCAACCCGCCTGCCAAGCGTGGCAACTATGACATAATCGTACCTATAAGGAAGTTTACCGCTAAATTTAGGCATAGCGGAAGGCCTAAGTATAGCGGTAAACTTCTGACAGGCTGTAATGGATGAATGAATGAATGAATGAAGTTTTAATTTAAAAGAATACTAGTAACAATACGCTATAAATATATACACTTCCGTTCACTGCTGTAGGTAAGCTTAAAACGCTCGTGATAACAGTGGATCACCACAGTATGGCGAATTCGAACCCATGACTTTCTGAGTTTGCACTCCGCACCCTACTGTTAAACTACTATCGCTTGAATCAATTTATTAATTAATAAGGACAAGCGATCTGCCCCGGCTTCACAAGGGTGATATCTGGATCTCGACAACCTAGCCACCTACCGGGTCCAATTGTAAATCTTAACTATCCAAGGATCCACTCAAACACACAAAAAATCCATCAAAATCGGTCCAGCCGTTTTTGAGTTTGAAAGAATGGACAGCAATGGATTTATAAATTCAAAATGCTAACCAGTCTTAAAAATTGATAGTGGAAATCAGTAATAAAATGAAGGTTCTGTGCTTATACCCACCTGTCCTGAGTAATCAGTCTGGGCAATTATTTCAATGAGGGCTTTAATCTTACGCTCACCAGATGTTGCTAGCTGGGACTTAAGTGAACTTACTTGTTACGTAGATGGTCACACAGTGTCATCAACATTGAAAAATTGCGTTTTAATTAAAGTTTTTCGTTGCGTGCTATGAACGAAATTTAAAATCATAATATATAATAGCACGCAAATGTTCACGGTTAAGATCTATCGTTTTAAATGATATATAGATATATATATATATATATATATATATATATATATATATATATATATATATATATATATATATATATATATATATATATATATATATATATAAACAGCGCCTAATCGCAGTACACTTTAATGTTATACACATTTTTAACTTTTTTTAATTTCTCTTCTTTTAGGAATATCCGTTGTACACGCCCTGAGTTGCCCCAGCAAAGGTCACTACGGTTAATCGTAATCAAACACGTGACACACGGCACTACTAATGAACGGTGGATCAAAGTTCAACTTCCGTTTTCACTTAGCAACAAATTATGTCTAGAAACTGAATGCGACCTTCTCTCGGGTCACAAAGTTCCGCGTTCCACACAACAAACTAAGATTCTTTCGTACGATATTAACAGGCCACTCAAGCAAATTAAATATTGCAAATGTGCTTCAAAATGCAATCACTATACAAATTGACGTCAATTACCGGCGTCCGCGCAGACAATCTATTTTTCTAGACTCAACAAAAATCCTCGTCGTTGCATAAACTTGCTACCAAAAACCGACACTATTTAGAGGTTATACAATACGCGACCACGCTGTCCTAGTGACTGCACTGTAGTAATAACTTTTGACTCGCCCCGCCTGCAACCAACTCCACTCGCGCGAACGTCAAACCGGTACGAATGCACCGCGCCAAGCGCCCTCTGGCGTCAATTCTTAGAATTAGCGTTTGGCACGAACATCCGTAATTTGGTTTATCCATTTCTTACCTAATTAATATAAATTATAACTAATATTTTAGAAAGAAACATTAATCTATACACTTTTACAATAAATTTACTACCCCCGCTAAGAAATCTGTTAAACATCTACTCATTTCTAAGTGGCGCCGTCATGGTGGCAGCAAAAGTCGTAAATGCCCTCCATATTGGATTTCAACTGGTACATTTTTGAAAAGGCTTTTGCGTCGCACGCCGCTTATCCGTAGGTCACTCAATAAGTTTTGAGATGCTCGAAATTTAAATCTGGAACGCACCCGTGTTATATGTTTCTAAAATGCAAATTTATTTAAAAATAGAACTCCATAAGCCAATTGCTTAATATTAAAAAAAAAACAAAGTTCTATTAATTTTCCTGCCACGCTTCCCGCGCTCTTCATTTAAAACGATAGATCTTAACCGTGAACATTTGCGTGCTATTATATATTATGATTTTAAATTTCGTTCAACCGAACATTTAAGTTTACAACAATTTGAATACAGCAAACCACCTAAAAATCGTTGCGCGTGATGGAGCTGAGTCCCCTAATGCTTATTATAACCGTTGTAAACTTAATTGTTCGGTTGAATGAAATTTAAAATCATAATATATCATAGCACGCAACGAAAAACTTTAATTAAAACGCAATTTTTCAATGTTGATGACACTGTGTGACCATCTACGTAACAAGTAAGTTCACTTAAGTCCCAGCTAGCGACATCTGGTGAGCGTAAGATTAAAGCCCTCATTGAAATAAGCACAGAACCTTCATTTTATTACTGATTCCCACTATCAATTTTTAAGACTGGCTAGCATTTTGAATTTAAAAATCCATTGCTGTCCATTCTTTCAAACTCAAAAACGGCTGGACCGATTTTGATGGATTTTTTGTGTGTTTGAGTGGATCCTTGGATAGTTAAGATTCACAATTGGACCCGGTAGGTGGCGCGGTTGTCGAGATCCAGATATCACCCTTGTGAAGCCGGGGCAGATCGCTTGTCCTTATCTATACATATAATAAAAATGTAAAAAGCAGACGTCTGTACATTTTATATTTTTGTAATAAAAGTGATTGAGAGGTACTAAAAATAAGTAACTAAATACATTTCTACCATTTTTAGAATTTTCTGTCTGTCTGTCTGTTTGTTTGTTTGTTAAAGTATCACGTATAAAGTACTAATTTATATCATAAGAATCATTAAGGAAAATATAAAGTGTATCTTCGTGTTACATTTAGTCTTTATTTTATTAAAATCAGTTCATTCAATCAAAAGTTATGATAAATATTCTGAAGTATGAATACGAAGTATAGGTACGAATTTGTTCAACGGTGGCGTTGGTTGAGTCATCAAGTGCATTTTAAACTAATACTATATCATAAATCATAATTAAATTATGTAAAATAATGTTCTATAATGATATAATTATATCTAAAACGCAGTAAACAAAAGTATTAAAGAACGTATTAAATAAAATAATATACAAAAATATATTAAAACCTTATTAACTAAATCTAAAGTGAAATAGTTAACCAATTTAATCGATAGATGGCGGTATAGTCCAAATGTAATATAAAACGGCGTTTTGCTTACTATGCAGACATTGATTTATAAGTTCTTTTATGTTTTATATATATAATAATGTACCAATCGCGTCAATTAATCTCTTTTATTTTTAGAATTGATTGCTGTTAGCAGCGCCATCTCTCTTTAAATATATACTTATAATAAAAATGGTGATAACATGTTGTGTTTGTTTTTGTACATTGTATAGAATATTTGTCACTAAAATCATTATAGGGAAATGAAAATAATTAAATAAGCACATTTTATAATTTTTAGAATTGTCTGTCTGTCTGTCTGTTTGTTTATAAACGCATCACATCTAAAGTAAACGTTTTTTTAAAGAAATTGTTAAGAAAATCATAAAGCGTATCTTCAAGTTATATTTAATTTTTGTTTTATTAAATTTGTTTAATTCTATCGAAAGTTATGATTAAATAATAGTTTAAAATTTAGGTTCGAATTTGTTCAATGGCGCCATAAAATCTCAGAAAAAGTAATAAAAAGGTTTGTGTGTAAAATAACGTTCTATAATAATATATTTATACTTAAAACACAGTAAACAATAAAAAAGATGTTTTCCTTAAATTAAAATAGTTTTCTCACAAAGAACGTAATAGATGGCGTTGTACAAATTACATTCTATTCTGCGGCGGCGTTAAGATACTCCGAATCGTATTGAGACTCGCTGACGTAGAGTCACAGTCTCACAAATAACCAATGTAGATATTATATATTTTCAATTTCAATTATTTATTTTGTATCAGATTATAATGAACATACTAATATCCGAAATCACAACTTCCCATAACTCAATAGCGAACTCATATCCCAACTTCAAAGGATGCTACATGAAATAAATCCATATGTTCAGAGTTTTAGGTTTGCATTGCAATCGATCCGTTAAGATTTAATAAACAATTATAAAATGGTTATTAACGCTGACAGACGTCCTGTTACTAAAAAAAAAAAGTAACTGAACACCGCGGTAGCAACGTTCCTGTCACTGATGAAGTGGCAGTGGTATTAGTTGACCAGGAGTGCGATAGACGTGACATCGTGTTGCACACACATGACGATCGACTGCCAGGGATTTATGAAACGCATCGATATTATGATGCTCTACAATATCCATTAATATATTGTCACGGTGAAAATGGATACAATTTCGGAATTTATCAAGTTAATCCTAATACCAGAGAGACCAATTTTAATAAAAAAATATTTGCTCTGCAATTTTATTCGTACCTGTTACATGTAAGGCATATATCTTCTTGCTTATCTGCAAAGATTTCGGGGGTTGTTTTACCAATTTATAGTGGACATGTATGCGAAAATAGAGACGGAGCGCTTAGTGTATATACGCACTAACCAGAGACGTCTGTTACACTGACGTCTAAGAAGTGATATTGATAAGTAATGATATAAATCGTTTAATATTTTCTTACCTGAATGTCAAATTCTCCAAGTAAAACTTATATACGCGAGCTACGCCGCGGGCACAGCCAGTTAATTAATAAATTGATTCAAACGACAGTAGTTTAATAGTAGGGTGCGGAGTGCAAACTCAGAAAGTCATGGGTTCGAATTCGCCATACTGTGTTGATCCACTGTTATCACGAGCGTTTTAAGCTTACCTAGATCAGTGAACGGAAGTGTATATATTTATAGCGTATTGTTACTAGTATTCTTTTAAATTAAATCTTCATTCATTCATTCATTCATCCATTACAGCCTGTCAGAAGTTTACCGCTAAACTTAGGCCTTCCGCTATGCCTAAGTTTAGCGGTAAACTTCCTTATAGGGACGATTTTGTCATAGTTGCCACGCTTGGCAGGCGGGTTGGCTATTGATTTTTTTTTATTAATTTACTATCTGTCCCTCCTCCGACTTCGCCCGCGTGGAATTTACTAAGGTTTCATGGGTTTTAATTTTTTGCATGGAAACCTAAATATTTTTCGAAAATAAAAGTATCCTCAGATACTCCTTATAATATCAGCTATCTGCCAGTGGAAGTCCCATCAAAATTGGTCCAGCCGTTTCGGAGATTAGCCGGAACAAACAGACAGACAGACAGACAAAAATTTTAAAAATTGTTTTTTTTTTTAGTACCATATATACTTTCATATGCATTTAATAAAAAGCTGTTATTTTAACATTACAAACAGACACTTCGATTTTATTTTTTTGTATAGATTATAGTTGTTATCTGAAACATCATGCCCATTTCCTGTTTCAGTTTTCTCTTGTCTTGTCTTTTACGTCACCCACGGGATGATGTGGGGTGAATTTTCTTACGTCGCCATATACCCTTATTATTATAATGATAACATATGCGTATTAGATTTAATTTACTATACTAATATTTAGTTATATATATATATATATGTATATATATACAACACATAAACACTCACGCCTGTCACCCAGAGGGGTAGGCAGAGACTACGGACTTCCATTTGGCGCGATCCTGACACACCTGTCTGGCCTCCTCTACATCCATATATCTACGCATACACGCTCGTCGGTTAAGGGTACTCCTAATCTGGCCCATTTTCAACGTATCGCCGATTTGGTCGATAAATCTTCGTCTAGGGCGTCCCTTCCCGACCCTCCCGTTCACTTCTGAAACATAAATTTGCTTTGTCACTCTTTCCTCGTTCATTCTTCTACATGACCAAACCACCGAAGCATTCCTTTTTAATCCTGGTCACAACATCATCTTGCAAACCACACTCTTCTCTTATTAAACAATTTCTCACTCTGTCATTCAGCTTCATCCCTAACATACTCCTTAATGAGCGCATTTCTACAGCATTTATTTTACTCTCATGCTTCTTCTGCCAGACACAAATTTCACTACCATACATTATAGGAGGGACTGACACAGCATTATGAATTTCCATACGTGCCTTCTTTGACACATTCTGACTCTTCATAATAGCGTGCAGAGCTCCATTCACTCTATTTTCTGCGTTCACTCGTCGTTCTATATCCTTATCATATCTACCATCCCTGCTAAATAAAGATCCCAAATATACAAACTCATCCACTTGCTCAATCAACTTCCCTTCTATTCTTATTTCACATAACGTTTTACTTTCTTCTCTTTCAAAAACCATCACTTTCGTTTTACTTGCGTTCACTTTCATACCCCTTTCTTTTAATGACCAGTTCATTAAAGTAACCATCATTTGCAACTCTGCCCTCGGGCGTCCCTTCCCGACTCTCCCGTTCACTTCTGAAACATAAATTTGCTTTGTCACTCTTTCCTCGTTCATTCCTTCTACATGACTAAACCACCGAAGCATTCCTTTTTTAATCCTGGTCACAACGTCATCTTGCAAACCACACTTGTCTCTTATCAAACAGGTAAATATGTTTACATTAGTTATGATACATGACAACATAATATTATGGTCTTTAATAGTGGATATTTTCTAGAACATTCTAAAGCATTCGAGAAAAAAGTTGTAATATTCTTGAAGGGCTTGGAGGGGAAATGGACCGTTAAACGAACAATATTTTGGAGCATTTTTAAGCAAATTTCGTAGTTTCACATTTTCCCGATGCTGCTACGCAGTTCTCTTTCTCGTTCTCGTTCTTAGAATCAATGAGAGACCAAAATCTATCTACCACCACAAGCTCCAGTTGAAGGCGGCCGGTAATTGTTGATGCAAACTTTAATATAGGTATGTCTGTATGCCACTTATCAATACGATACCACATTACCATACGGATACCAAGATACCATACGATACCAAATTTTTATTGCATTTATTCAATGACTGAAGCAGTTCCGACTCAAAACTATAGTGTGTTAAGCCCAGTATTGAATCTGAAATAATTAAAGCGTATTATATTAATTAGTTTTATGAATATAATATTTATTCATTTATATTATAACGAGATAGAGTCATACTGCAGCTGAATTAAGATTGCAGCACGAATAGGTCGGCTTGAACGGAAATACTTGACGAGAAATGACCCCTCCTTTCCCATACTCTGAAATAATAACAACGTAAAATAGCAGCATAATGCTGCTGTGTTTCGTATAGTAATAAAAGTGTACGCTCGAACAAAGAACCTACTCCTTCCAATATAACGACCTAATAAAGTTGCAGGTAAGTAATGTAGTGTCTGAGATATGGGAACAATTACAAGACAATAAGACTGAAAAACTAAGTTTTTGTTTCATTATTGTTGTTAAGCAGCAGCCTCAACAGGGGTATATATATATATATATATATATGATATATATATAGCCGTGGTAGCTCGGATAGCGCTCGCTGTAAATTTCACAGTACGCGAGCGACCCTGGTTCGATCCCCGTCGGCACCAATGAAATTGTTAATTGCAGTTTTAAGTGCTGATTTACCACGTGCTCGGCGGTGAAGGGAAACATCGTGAGGACACCTGCATGTCTGAGAAATAATAGAAAAATAATATTTCAAAGACAAGTGAAGTACGCCAACACGCATTGGGGCAGCGCGGCGGACATTTCCTTGCCGAGACCCTTTTTACTGGAAAAGAGGCATTCTATCTTAGTCCTCACGGCTGACAACGCATCTGCATTTTAATTCGCAAAGGAAGATAGATATAGATGTCTATAGGCCACGGCAACCACTTACCATCAGGTGGACTGTGTGCTCGCTTGTCACCCTTATTGTATAAAAAAAATAACAAGTGAAAACTCAACGATACATGCGTATACATGTACACAGGCCGCTATACTACATGCCGCATACTACATACTACACATGCCCGTAACGTATATGTACGTCACGAGCGTGTCGAGCTCATCGGTGACGCAACCCATAAGGTTTTCCCCTACTAAAAATTGTTCAACGCACCCAAAGCAGTTTTCACTTCAAAAATCATTAAAATCAGTAAACATACATACAAAAAGGGGCATAACTACGTACAATACAAAGAAGGGTAAAAAAGGTGTTCACGCCTTTTCCCACCTAACCTACTCTTATGGCCATACAGCCAGTAGGGCTGCATTAATATTGTTTATAGCCTTAAGCAAATAAGAAATTCACATTATTTTATAGTTATTAGTATAATCTTATTAGTGTAACCAAACCAACCATATAAATGCTATATGTATTAAATCTCATAATGAGTACTTGTATAGTAAGGCAGAAGCAGAATATTGTAATAAAAAAAAAACACAAAAAAAGAAAAAAAAATAGAAGTTAAAAATAGAAAAAAAATATTAATACAGTTATCAAAGGTGCTGTAAAATAAACAACAGCAGATGAAATGAGAATTGAAAAAAAAAACCTACTCTTATGACGTCGTCTATTATAAGGCATAAACTAAATATAATTTCTTTGTAGGTGTTAAGCCAAAGTTACATTTTACCCTCTTATGTTTATTTAGTGTTGTACCTACGAGCACTAAATAAGGCAAGGGTCTGCCCATCATAAAGCCATTAATTAACTTGGTATAGTTTATGAGCGCCCTGATTCGACTTGGGCCTGTAATTTCAGGATCCTGTTACAAATGACTCAACCCAACGAACAAACTCTACCTTTAATATACCCAATTTCTCAAGGATAAATTTTAAAATAGGGTTTATAATTTCATTATGTGAAGTAGTTAGTAGGTTACTACATCACCAGTCCAATAAATGTGTTCTAGTTTATAGGGTACGTGCGCTAGTTTAATAACAGGGTGAAAGAACGAAGTCTCATTTTAGTCCTTAAAAATGTCAAAGCATCTCGGGCAAGCAATTAACCGACTTCAAAAAGGAGGAGGTTCTCAATTCGAGTGTATGTTTTTTTTGTAAGTATGTATGTTACGCGATATCATCGCAGATTGTGAATCAATTTTAATGATTCTTCTTTCATTAAATAGATTATACTTCAATGGTGCTTCCATATAAATTTGGAGAAAAAATTCCACCCCTAATAATAGCAAATAAATAACTTCATTTTTAGCAATTTGAAGTCGATTTTTACTTTTTATTAAATGTTTTAATTATATGGTTTGTATAAAGTGTGTTATAGTTGATAGCGGTAAAAACTAGTTATCTTTAGATGTGCCGTTAGTTTTTAACTCCAATATTATAAAATATTTTCTATAAGTAGGTATAAATATTAAAGGTCGTGTAGGGCGGTGTACGAGATTCTACCTCATATCACTTCGTGATTTTCGTATAGCCGTCGAAAAATTAATACTACAGTTATAATCAAATTTCAAAATTAAAAGGAAACGACTTTGAAAACAATAAATTAAATCAATTCATATATATAAACAAAAAAGTAATGCCCGGATTTACTTGCAAAGTTAGAAGTAACTCAATAAAAACTTTGACAGAAATGAGAATGTACCGTGGTATACTGAACACATCTGTATAACCCTTTATAGGGCACAGGCTAGTTAAATATGCCTATTGACCTTGCGTCACAAAGACACCTACCATACAGCACCGCCTGCTAAGCAAATAGCACCATGTCTTTAAAGATACTCAGAATATTCAACATAGTATAAAAACCACGTTTTAATTGTTAAGATTGCCTAGTAGTAGTTTAGTTGGTTTGTAAGTTAAGTAGCCCATTATTCTTGTGAATTCACATTGTCACAGTAGCTAATAAGTTAGCTTGTAAGTTAGAAAATAAAATTAATATAGGAA
Source organism: Parnassius mnemosyne (assembly GCA_963668995.1). Taxonomy (NCBI): domain Eukaryota; kingdom Metazoa; phylum Arthropoda; class Insecta; order Lepidoptera; family Papilionidae; genus Parnassius; species Parnassius mnemosyne. The sequence continues at coordinate 16,031,170 of CAVLGL010000159.1, forward strand.
AAAGAAAAAGTCTTCGTCTCCTTTCACTTCAACCCTCCCTAAGCTGCCGGAAACATAAGTAGCGTGATGTTTTGTTGTGTGATTGCGTTAATAATGCATAGATAAGTATGCAATAGCAGCAATCGCAGTTGATTTGCTGGCATTTATTGAAGAGTTCCGTTGTCTGTCTCGGAAACTCATCACCAGATCTTTAAAAATTTAAATGGGACTATTTCGAAATAATCATCTTTCGAACAAAAAAAGAATGTTGAAAATAAACATCTGAATTGAGAACCTCTTCCTTTTTTGAAGACGGTTAAAACGGTTCCAGTAAAGCATGGTACGGCAGTGTTTGCTTCGCGCTCGACTTGGCGGGGGCACTGCCGTGCCCCCCAATTGCGATAATTTTCCTGAGGTTTTCACTTTTTACAATATTGCTTGTCATTGTAAAAAGCTCTTGCAACTTCCGTGGCTATTTTTATATGTGGAAAATACAGTTATTCTAATATTTAAATCAAAAACAAGTTTTACCTTAAATTTTAAATTATATTACGTTTCTTTTGCACTTTAAAGCACAAAAATTTTGTGAAATGAACTTTGTTTGCGATCCCGTCCGAACTCTACAAACTTTGTTAATAGAATTTTAAGATAAGACTTACCTGTTAAAAACGTAATATTAAAAAAAATAAAGACACATCATTAAACACACTAGAATAATTATTTAAGGATAGCAAACTGCGAGTAGTGGGTTTCAGTAGTTACTAGCATCCCACTACTACTTCACACTGGAACAATCTGTTGAACATTTTGCTGATATTTGTCTACTAAATCTAATTTATATTGTATAGTTGTACTTTAAATCACCATTTTAAGTTCACTGGCTTTTTAATATTATATGGGTATTATAATACTTTTTTATTCTGTAGCATCGATATTAGTCTGTGCGATATACGTTGTCTTTTCCCTAAGTGACCTCTTAAGGCCTTAACAGTGGTTGAAATGCCTAAATCTAGGATATTTAAGTAAAAAAATCTCAATAACTGTTCATTTAATCCACAAAGAAAAAATACAGGGTAACAGAAGAAGATGCGGTAAATGTTTTTAATTTAACAAAATTGTATTTTTGTCAACCACTTATTAGAAAAAAAATCCCCAAAGAGTACCTATCTTTGTCATATTTTGCAAAATTTCTCCAAACCGGCACAAGCTTTTTAAATAGTTCTTACGCTAAAAAAAAAGGTCTTAAAAATATTAATATTTTTAATATCGTCGAGGGTGGACCGCACGTCGGTGTTGGAGCGACTTCGTTCAAATATATATTAGTTTTTTTTAAGTTTATACTCAATTATAAATATTTTTATGACTAGAAATACTTAATTTAGTTAATATCTGTACACTGGTAACTGTAAATATTATTTTCTAAATAAATGAATTTTTAAAGTGCCCAAAGAAGAAGAAATTTTTGCGGCGAGGTTGATTAGTGAAATTGAAAAATGCATTTTTATATAATTTAGATGTGGAACGACGAACATGCTCTCGTTACTTAGATTTCGATGTTTTTAATACCTATGTAATTTTATTGTTGCATATTTTTATTAATTAGTTGATACTGAATTTTATTATTATGTATTACAATAAAACGCTGTTTTTATGAGTATGACTTTATAAAATATTATTGGGGAGGGAAATAAAGATACAGATACTTACATTTAGGTACACTGTTATCAAATTAAATCAAACAATTTAAATAAATAGAAGAATGGTGCTTACCTAAGTATAAATAATTATATAAAGACATTCTTGGGTTTATGGTTTTTTTTATGGTAGACAAACTATCATCTAAAAAATGTAATATTAGGCAAGAGTGAATAGGTTTTTGTTAAGTCAGTGCAATTCACCATCTTAGACTACATAACCACTTACCGATGGGATTGTAGTTGCTTTACAACTTGCTGGGTAAAAATAGTAAAAAAAAATTACCCTGTGAAAGTTTGCATTTAGATATAATTTTTCTAACCAAACATAAAAATATGATGAGAATATGTATATAAGTATAAAGGTTACCTCACACGGGACAGTAATAATATAATATTATATCTTCCATTATCTACGCATGAAAACTTTTAAAATCTCTCAATCCGAGGTATGTTCATATTAAGAGGCTGAATAGAGCCACATTGAAATGCATGGGGATCGTTTTGTAATTTCACGTCATTATCGAAAAACAATTGTACGTATTTCAGGTGGCAGTTTGCAAAACACGATTCCACAAAAATTAACTCAATAGAAAATAATTGCAAAGTTGCTTCTAAAAATACTTAAATTTTCAACGTCAATTTTTTCTTACGTGGTAGAGCCATGCTGCAGCTATATCAGTAGTAGGTATAGTTGTAGCACGAATGGGTCGGCTCGACCGGGGAAGGGCCACGCTCTCACGGAATAACATGTAAAATAGCAGTTTAACCCTGCTGTGTTTCGTAAGGTGAGTGTAGAGAACCGGAGAACCTTTTTACTGGAAAAGAGGCATTACATCTTAGTCCTCACGGGTGACAAAGCATCTACATTTTGATACGTAATCGAGAATAGATGTAGATGTGTATGGGCCGTAGCAACCACTTACAATCAGGTGGACTGTGTGCTCGTTTGTCACCCTTTTTCTATTAAAAAAAACTTTCTGAGATTTCAGTAAAATAATGTGAAGTATTGTAAGCACTCGTACAATTATTTCTCATGTTAATAAAGCTATTGGGCTATTTTGATTTTTAATAAAGTGATTTTACTTTATAGGTTAAATAATTTATTTACCTTTCTATATCAAGAACCGTCTTTCTGTCACTCCTATTGAATTTAACAGTACTTGCTGAAATTTAGCATCTTTAGATGGATCCGAATCGCGCGCTGATCCGGCTGTTAGATATTGCAAAAATAATAGAAAATATTTATTTTTAATTTCATGCCGAAGACTACCTTGTTTCATTTTATTACGGTCAAATAATATTTATTAGGTTATAAAGCAAGTATTTTTGTAAATGTTTGGTATGTAAATGTAAATGTTTTCATTATTTTGTTATTCTATTGTTTACAGTTATTATCACGTCTTAGCTTTACACCAAGAATTACATTAAAAATTCTTGATGGGATGCGATGTAACGCGCATACATTATTTTCATCAAGAACTATAAGATATATATTTGTTTTTTTTTACCAGTAGAGTTTCAACAAAATCTTAAAAAAGTTCAATGAATTAAAAAAATGCCAATAATGATATAATTTCAAGTCAGTGTTTTACATTTAAAGATCAGTTATAAAGAGCAAAAGTTATTATTTTCATTTTGATTAATTTAATTCGAGACGAAAATAAATGTGAAAGGGCTTTTATCTGCAATAATAATTTACATCAAAAATAACATAGACTTATAAAAGTCATATACACGGTCAATCATACTGAAGATTATCAATTGTACTACATAATATTTAAAAGACTATTTCCGACCCAAATATCATCATTAATGTTTGACTGGCACACTTAAAAGTTTTATCACATGGCTAAAAGATTGACTTTTATATTATGATAAGGTCATGCTTTTCTATAAAAAGTTGCAAGAAATTTTAAATCACGGCCCTATTGGTTTGTTTTACTTTTTACTTAATTAGTGAAAAACAAGATCTAAAAGTTTACTTTCTTGTGCAAAAAGTGCTATTTAGAATTTTATGCAAATGATAATTAAAGTTTCTATGTAAATAAGTGTATTATAGCGGGTATTATATTCAATGGTAGCGGCCATCCATATTTGCAAAGCCAGCATCATTTTCTGTACAGAAACCGGCAAAGTCTTGCTCAAGGCACTATAAACAAAGCAGCTGATAAAATGTTACACTCATAACTGTTAACAAAAACTGTTTCCGCAAATGGTCTTATAGATAATAATAACTATTCCGCCGTGTTAGGTGCAGGAGCTATTATTAAATGGAGAAGAGGTAAAATTTTGTTTTAGAAATGCGCAATCAATATTGTTTTGTCTGCAATTGACCATAAAATAAAAAATAACTTCAGCCAAAGAGCATAACTGGCATTATACTCAGGCCCATCAATTGGTATGGAAAAAAATAATTTCACCAGGTTTCAAAAAATCAATCAAAATTAAAAAAAACATAAATATTAAAATCAAAAAATGTATATATGTACATACATATAAAGATTTATGGCCGCTTAGTAACTGACGGTGACTCACTATAACATCCTACAGTCACGCCGAAACTAAGAGGAGAGAATCACTGTAGAAAAGGTAATAATTTATGGCGGGAATTTTATGATAAAATTAAAAAAAATATAAACTTATCCAAGTTAATCTAACTTAGTCTAACTTATCCTTATGCGTTACAAAAAATAATTAAATAGTGAGATGGTGTCAGTTTTTAAGAAGATATAGCAAAAATAAACAAAAAAATAAATTTCAAAAAAGTTCAGTATTTAATTGATTATATACCGCTGACACTTAATCACGCTTTTCGAAACCACGCCAGTTGTAAACAATACTTGTGTGAAAAGACAAAATCTTCTTTTCAAATTTCCGCCGAGTTGTAAGTAGAAGGCCAAATAGGTCACGTATCAATTTTAATTAAATATATTTTATATGAAGTGATCTTGACTACGTTTCATCAATTAACCATTGGTAAAAATTAAAACATGGATTTTACGATTGTGTTTACAAAAAACATTATTAGTTGAACCTTGTAGCTTGTTCATTATTTTTATTATAAATACCTATAAATGTATATATTATTAAAAAATAGTTCCCATAATATTTTGGATTATTTTTTATTTTGCCCTATCTGCAATGTTCTACGCTCTATAGAAAATGTGGCGTATGACATGACTGACAATCTTTCGAACGTTATAGATAATAGGTACAAAGATGTTTTACGTTTTCGTCGCCTCCACATGATATTTTTGTCAACATAAGGTACCCTTCTATATCTGAAACGAATATAAATATTGCTACAAAGTAAAGTAATAGGCTATACAAGTCCCTCTACTGGGCACAGGACTCTTTTTTTATTTCTGAGAGGGTTTTAGGGCAAGGAAATGTCCGCCGTGCTTCCCCATCGCGTGTTGACGAAAATTGCAATTACAAATTTCATTCGTGCTGTCGGGGATCAAACCCGGGAAAATTTACAGCGAACGCTTTGACCCAGATCTATTAATACGATACAAATAAATACGATTTAACATATATAATAAAAAACTCTTACGTACTTGAAAGTTGAACACTTGATAGCTCGTGACGCCTACCGGACAAAGCTACAGCACAATGTAATTGAAGATGCGTAACCGCGACATAATTCTCAGTGATGCGTAAGCATAACAGGCAGTATGTCACTTATATAATTGTCATCTCTGCAGTCTATTAATCTTTGCACTTTTATAAGTAATACAGAACGTAGTTGCTAGACGGTGTTGACATCGGCTAAAATCTCTGCGATCGCCGTTTCGTCAAGGTCATTCAGGCTAGTTAAAGCCTTAAGATACCCACGAGATGAAATGGGGTAATTTTTTTATCTAATCTACAGTAAATACGAGCTCGAGAGTAGTCGCCGCACAGCTGCTCTCTGTGGCGATATAAATAAATAAGAGTTGTTCAAAGGCTCGTCGGGTATCTCGTCATAGACAGAAAAGGGACCTTATTATCTAGTAACATTTTGTAGTGTATTTCTACTGAGAAGTCGAAGACGGTCCTATCGGTCATAAAATATAGCGATGAAATTTTCTTAAATAGCATGGGCACTACTAAAAATTACAAAGGATTTTTGGAGAATCCTACAACTTCCATTTTAGAAATATTATTATTTATTATAAATTGAGACATATATTAATATTATAGCTTAAAGCAAAACTACAACGCGGGTGCTAACATGTATTACAACCTCAAATTGTTGATTTTCAGGTTTAGACTCTTAGATGTATATTGTATAGTAAATAGGTTTGGATGCAGAAGTAAGGGTACGAATACACTTATCTTATAGCATAAGCGTTATGTCAGATTTGGGCTAATTATAGTAGTTTAGGAGAATAAAATGTGTCTGTATTTGTCTTGTAATATCCAAGAGCGAGCATAAGAGCAGCATTGAGTGGAAAGAGATAGAGAGAAGCATACGCACTAGCGCTAGTACCAATGAGAGTACCTACGACAAACTAACTTGTACTTGCACTTTTACTTAGCAAATGTTTACATGGTTTTTAATACATAATACTGTAACATTATAAATACACTGTAATTTCGAATCAAAATCTAAATAAAAACTTCAATTGTATAACTTTCTAATAAATTTCTTGGGATATTGTTGTGTTGCGACTACGACGTGGATGGGGGCTTTCCCTTTCATTAAATATTTAAAATTCATATGTAACTTTTGTTATTTATGTAATACATATAACTATATAATGATACAAGAAAAGGAGTTCTGAGCAGGGCATTCTGAGAATCTATCTATTTAACTATTCTGAAAATGAAAATATATCTATAGGTCTCACTAGTGTCGAGACAGCTAGATTATTTTATTTAAGTTATTTCCATAGCATAATGTCATAAGGGATATTGCTATGGGGAAATGCGGCTAATATAGAAACTATTTTTGTTTTACAGAAGAGCGTCCTAATAGCTAATTACAACCTAAAACCGAGATTCCCACATTCAAAATTTTAGGAAATAAATATATTAACTTTGGCCTCTCAGTATATTAACGAAAAATTAATGTATGTTCACAAAAACATAAATAGTTTTAGTAAAAAAAGTGACAATGTTTATTTTGTAGTTTGTACAACCTTTCATTTGTATACCCAATTTACTTTTTTTTTAAAGTCTCACTGAGTTTCTTGCTGGTTCTTGCCAGGACAGAGTTTTTTTTTTTTGAACCAGCAGTGGTAAAGTAAAAGAAATTACTCAATAAGAATTATAATATGGTTAATATAGATTTTAATTAAAAATTATTCTATTCTATCATCGTGAGTAAATCGTTCTAGAGTAAGCGTACTACTAGTCATACAGCCATTGCTCACGAACGCACAGCGCTGGTCATTCGAATTCTAATCGTTGCTCTGGTTTTATAGTTTAAATCATGGTTAGTGATATCTGCACATATCAACTATTTGTGGAAACGACGAAACAAGTGCTGCGATATTGTTGATATTATAAGCTTTAACTTATTTTGTCCGCTTAGCGATTTCCTGCTGGATTAAGGTGTCGTAATTTTTTTTTAAAATATTATTATATCATTGAGTTATAATGTACTACGTACGTATAACTCAATGTATCGATTGTATACTATATTTCCCTATTACTTGACACTGGCAAAAGTACGACGGTAAGTGTCCATTTCCAAAGGAAAAAAAATACACCGACAAGTAGTCATGATGTCAGTTGTTGTTGTTGGCCGACAACTGACATCAAGTCACTTGTTTACGAATCTAGCTATAGCTAGTTTTAATTGATTTTAATATAATTTATATGGCATTAATTATGTGTGTGAAATGAACTTATAATTTTTTATATATTAAATATCGATTTTTAGAGAATATTTGTACAGATAACCGTTACGTAGGTAGTTTAATATTGCCTCGTTTTCAATATAATTTTAGTGTTAAATAGACAACTATTAAAAAATAAAAATCATATCATGAATCGTGCATGCATAGGCATAACTTTTTAATCTGTATTCTAAATTCTAATATTCGATTTGTTGATAGGGATGGGCAAGGGAAAAATATATCGAGCCGATATTTTAAACAGTATCGATATAAGTCACGTGATAAATATTGATATATCGATATATCGTCATCGTTTGCATGATGTAAGGATAAGGTCCAAAATTTTAAATTACTGACGGTTGGACAACGAAAAAACAAAAGAACCATACATTAATGCTTTTGTAGCTCCTTTTTGTTGTTTCATGTTTTGTCCATTAAAACAACATTTTAAAATATATATTGAAATTGATACGAATTCGATACTCTAAAATAAATATCGATATATCGTAATTTAAAAAATATCAATGATATATATTAATATTTTTATGACAAAGTTTCGATATATCGATATTTTTTGCTCAAACCTAGTTGTTGATTTGTTGTTTGAACTACATATTTATTTATCTATGTGTTTGAAGATTGGAGATGTGGTAATACAGCGTAATAGTTAAATAATTTATCTTTGCATACAGTGTAATTTGTTTTTGCTTAGTTTTAATAAGGTAATTTTCTAAAACAGTTAATTTCATCAGATCAGTTAAATAAATACCATTGACGATGTCCGAAACACGTAATACTTAAAATGTCTGAAGAGAAGTCTGAAGAAATCAATACAATCGAATTTGATCCTATTATTCCTGCTTCTGGTATTCTCTTCTATGAAGAATGTCCTGCTGACTACGAAATACAGCGACCGATTTTATTACCTCTGAAATCTGCAACACAAATACGTTTTGAACATCTCCAACACGAAGCAGCAAGAGTCTGGAAAGAGAAAAATAAAACTGCAAAGCAAAGCTAATATATCTTCTCCATTGTTTAATTGAGTTTGTATTGTATAATATACACGAACATAAAATGGCTTACACGCTGTTTGTGATAGAAATAATATCAGCGTTTATTCTAGCTGCAACTTTACTGTATAGATATGGAGACTGCTATAGGAATCACATAATTGTTACAGTATCTGTACTTACTGCATGGTACTTTTCCTTTGTTATTATGTTTATATTGCCCCTGGATGTATCTTCTGTAAGTATTTAATTACAGCACTTAGTATTAGTAAGGATTGCGTAAGCTCAAGTGCTAAGCGCTAGTTGTAAAGTTCACAATATACAAGCTTCCTGGGTTTGATACTCAACTACTTGTTAATTGTAATTTTAAGTGCTGATTTACCACATGCTTACCGATGAAGGTAAATATTGTGAGAAAGCCTGCATATCTACAATGAAGCTGCACAGTCCATATTATATTGTGGACAAAGTTTGTTTTTGTTAGTCTAATCTGAAATACAGTGCAACCTCAATATAACGAAACTGAAGGGAATTAGAAAATATTTATACAGAGGTTAGGTGGTTAGTTCTAGGGGATTTTGAAGTAATTGTTAAAACGAGGAATTTGTTATATCGAGGCTCATTATATCAAGGTGTTACACTGTAATATTTTCTGAATTTAAGTGAAAATATCGTCATATGGGTGTTGTACGAGGCAACAGAGGCAAACTGAAACTATAAAATAAAAAACTGTGGTTGCCACCCTGCCTACCAAGCATGGCAACTATAGCGAAATACCCTATGATGCAATCTATGGGGGAGACCTGTGTTCAGCAAAGACTTACAGGCTGTAATATATAGATAGAAAGTGAAAATAACAATATTTCTAAAACTTGTGATAGATACATCTTGAAATAATTTACAAGTTATGTGAGAAATACGGTCTATGAATTTGGAATATCTTATATAACAATTTAGTAATAACACCAATTTACCTAGTAACCATGTAATGGTGATACATGAATATTCACTACCCCAAATGGCAGCTGTGTCTTCTTAATTGCCAATATATGTGGTAGAACTATGCTGTCGCTATATTAGTAGTATAGTTGTAGTACGGATGGGTCGGCTCAACCAAGAAAGGACCACACTCTCACAGAATACCAGTGTAAAATAGCAGCTTAACACTGCTGTGTTTTGTATGGTGTGTAGAGAACCGGAGAGCCTTTTTACTGGAAAAGCGGCATTCCATCTTAATCCTCACGGGTGACAACGCATCTGCATTTTGATTTGTAAACGAGAACCACTTACCATCAGGTGGACTGTTTACTCGTTTGTCACCCTATCCTATAAAAAAAATATCAGCTTAAAAAAAACTGCAGTAGCCAACCCGCCCGCCAAGCATGGCAACTAAGACAAATAGCTCCCCTATATGGACTTTGTAGTAGGCTGTAATGGTAACAATAATAACACCAGTATCAACAGTACAGATGCATTGTCACCTCTAAGAACTAAAATGGAATGTCTCACAGCCTGTAATTGCAATGACTCTCTATACTCTTCAAATCAGACCAAAGTAGCAACTCTGCTGCTTGGTGGCAGAAATACGTAAGTGGGTGATACCTACTGTCCTTCTGGCATTCTTTCTCCTTCTGACTCATCAGAGATGGAGTACCACCTAGTGAAGTTGTCTATGTGAAAGAGGAAGAAAAAGTTCCCTTCTCTTCTACCACCTGCCCTCTTAGCTAATAACACCAATATCAACAGTAAAATAAAGTCTACTTCTGAACTAAACATTACTTGACTATTAGAAGAATACACTAGCCAGCTAAGCTGTATAAGGCTAAGCGTCCACTAGGCTCGCCGAACCAAGACGAATCGAATCGCAGAAAGTCGCCGCCTATATATTTACTATGAAACTGCGTCCATTAGCGACGAGTCGCGGGGCGCCGAATTGAATCGACTGCGTGAATTGCTTGACAGGCGAATTTCTTCGCCGGTGCGATTCGATTCAACTCGGCCCGCCTCAGTCGACGCGGCGAAGTGGATGCATGCCAGCGTATTTTAATTACTATTTCGTTTTCGAAAAAATCTTTATGTTTAAATAAAAATGAATGAAGAACTATTGATATCACTGGTCCAACAATATCGAATTGTTATCAATATAGAATTGTTTAATCATGAAAATCCACATTATCATGATGAAATAAAAACATCTCTTCATCCGAGCTGTCCATGACGCAAATACGACCTATTTTGTTGAAGAATAATGAACAATTTGATTCGATTTCTCAGAGATGGACGCACTAGGAATAAATGCGGCTAGCTTCGATTCGACGCATTTCTGCTGTAGTTGACACCAGGATTAAGACAATATTGCTTTATTAATTATACTCTGTGACCCTCACATTTCCTGAATTAGCTAGTTACTGTACTGTGAGTTAAAAAGTCTCATTGTTCAACATCAATTTGGTTTATATTATATACCCTTTTATCTCTTTTGTTGTAGACTGTTTATCGACAATGCCTTCAAGATAATACTACTAATTTAGCTCCAGTAGTGCAAAGTAATAACTCGAGCACAGATATACCAAATCATTGCCAAAAGCCATGGAGTTATGTACCAGATACAGTATTTCCTAATCTCTGGAGAGTTGTTTATTGGACTTCACAATGTTTGACTTGGTAAGTTTATAATATTAATAGAAAAAAGTGTAAACATTGGGTATTAAGCAAAATTGTAATTAGAAGTATTTTGCTTGCTAAGTGTAACAATTATGACAAATTTTCCCTACTACTACTATTTAATGATGATGAGACTGTTTTGGGACTGATATAGAAAAATATAATGCCATCAAAAACATAACTTGTAAAAAAACCAAGTCTCGCAACTCAGTTCTTCTACCGTAAAAAGTTGTGAGATCCATGTAATACCAAGTCGGTTAATTTATTCAGTCCCTACTTAAGGGTTCTTCTGTCTTTTTTTTTTTTTTTTTTTATAGGAGAGGGGGCAAACGAGCATGCGGCTCACCTGATGGTAAGTGACTACCGCCGCCCATGAACAACTGCAACACTAGGGGAATCGCAGATGCGTTGCCGGCCTTTTAAAAAGGAGTACGCTCTTGAAGGTCCCTAAGTCGTATCGGTCCGGAAAAATCGCTGATGGTAATCGATTCCACAAGGAGGTCGTGCGAGGAAGAAAACATCTTCTAAATCGCACAGTGGTGGACCGCCAATCATCCAGATGGTGTGGATGGTATCGGGAGTTCTGCCGCGATGTGCGTTCGTGAAATTTGGCGGCTGGGATTAATCCGAACAATTCCTCAGAGCACTCCCCATGGTAGATGCGAAAGAAAATGCAAAGGGATGCAACATCTCTTCGCAGTGCCAATGAATCGAGCCGATCGGAAAGGGCTCGGTCGTCGACAATTCGAGCCGCTCTTCGTTGGATGCGGTCAAGTGGAAGGAGCTGGCACTGGGGAGCCCCTGCCCAGAGATGGGAACAGTATTCCATGTGAGGCCGAACTTGCGCCTTGTAAAGTAGCAGGCGGTGTGCCGGCATGAAATACTGTCCCGCTCTGCTGAGCACGCCAAGCTTTTTAGAGGCCAATTTGGCCTTCCCTTCCAAGTGACCACGAAACTGCACGTCACTCGATATGTTGACTCCGAGGATACTGATACTGGCTGAGGCAAGAAGGGGAGTGCCTTGAAACTGAGGAGATACGACAAAGGGGTTCTTTTTAGCGGTAAACGCGCAAACTTGTGTCTTCTGAGGATTAAATTGGACTAGATTTAGTCGCCCCCAATCCGAGACTTTGTTCAGCAAAGACTCGACTTCAGACACAAGTTTGTTCCGGTACTCAGCGGTACTGTCTTAAGTTATTACATAATTAGCTAACCTAACAACATCTTATAGTGACCATATCAATATTAAAAATCTTTTATGTTTTAAATAGATTAACTTGGCCTACGCATGAAAACACAATGTATCTCTCAAGTAATACATATTACATTAAATTAGAATGTTTAGTTTAGTAATTATGTTTTTGATGGCATCTCATTTCTTTTTGTAGATAGTTATATCTAAGTACCTATTTACACATATTATTCCATTATATTATACATGTATAGGTACACTGATTCATTCACTGCAAATGTAACTTTGTAATCCTATATATTTATATGGGATTACAAAATTATTTATGCAGTTGGTATATCTCCAAAACTGGACTGGAATTGCAAAATATTTTTCCTTGATTTATATACTAAACAATAATTGTATTCCAAGCTTCTATGTCTGCTAGAAGTGCCTTAGAGTTTTGCTGATCGGTCAGTCAGTGAGTGACAAAATTAAGAAATTTTGACTAGTTATAACTCTTAAACTACTGGTTGAAATTTAATAAAATTTGAAATATACTAAGTATATACAATGCCTACTTGGTTACTAAAAATTCAGACTTCTAGCTTTATTCACAACGAAGTTATAGGGTTACGAAAATGGCCTGAACTGCTTCGAGAAAAGGATGGTATGGCCGTGCCGCTTTTTTGCTCAACTTGGCGGGGGCACTGCCGTGCCCCCAGATAGTGTGCAATAATATTAAATATCAAATGCAGTTAAGATTTAGGGAAATAACTTTATACTCTGTAATTTGATTACATATATGGAGAAGACTTCCAAATGCTGTCATAAACAATAACCTGCACAAAAGATATTAATGGAAAAGTGTGTGTCCTAGCACATAGCAATAACTGTACTTACACATTTAGAGAACTTAACTTTAATGGAGTTCCTATTTCAATAACATTAGAGGTAAACTTTAATATAATATCTGAATCTGAAACAATCGTACACAACCATACAGTATTTGTATTTTTTTCTAAATTATGGCTCTGTTGTTCTAATTTTATTGTATTTTCATTGGTGAAGTTTTGGCTCCTTTTCTGCATAGCAGGCTATCTGTGTAGTTGTCTCTTTTGATTCCACCACTTCTTACACCCACATTTGTGTTTCAGTTTGAATTCTATTTTCACCATTAGAGCTACAATGCACAAGTAGCCTTCAAGCTTGAAGGTAGTTGCAATAGGCACTTACCACCAGGTAGACTGTTAGATCATTAGTCTTTTCAATGTAATATAATAATCAATTCAATGTATATAATAAGTTCACATATTTTATCTTCTGCTAAAAATGTTTACTAAATAAAAACTATTCTATACTATCTCTTAATCAAAGAGACAATGCAAACATACTTTTATAATTAATTCTTATGTTAGCATAATCATGTAATTGATATGGATGACATCAAACAGATAACAACAAAATTATATTTTTGTAATAAAATTCAGTTGAATATTTGATAAATTATATACATGTTAATAGGTACATATCTATCCAAATTTCTGTTTTAATATCAAAGTAACAGCTTTTTACTGAATACACATGAAAGCATATTCAGTATTTATAACAAAAACACATTTTTTTTAATTTTCTCTGTCCGTTTGTTCTTGCTAATCGAAATGACTGGACCGATTTTGATGGAATGTTAGTTTAGTTAGTTTACGATGGGCTGTTTTCCGCAACTCCACCTCTAAGCGCGTATTTTGCCTGTGGGCAGGAATAATGTAATTATTCGAGACATGAAATCTTTCCGAAGAAATTCAAAAGTCCTTTGATGTTGCAAGAAACTTCGGGGAGGGATCCCAACGTGCCGAGGTGTTTAGCCCTATATGTAGCGACCTCCGGATATGTCAGCAACACGTGGGCCACCGTTTCTTCCTGCATTACATGCCCTGCACAGGGGACTATCTGTAACACCTATGGTAAATAAATGTTTGTTAAAGCAGCCATGTCCTGTGATAGCACTTGTTACTATCCTAATCTGTGGCTTGTTTAGTCTCATTAGAACCTTGGTTAAAGAACTCTTTATTTCAGGCAGGGCCTCCTTAGCTTGTCTACAGTCTACTAGATTTTTCCAAAGCTGAGCATGTTGATTAGTGAAGTGTCTACATACCAGTGAACGAAACAGAGGAACAAAAGGGACTGGTATGATTGATTCCTACCGTATAGTGGCTAGAGCCGATCCTCTTCTGGCCAGTTCGTCGGCTGCATAGTTGCATCTGGATCCACTGTGACTACATTGTTGTATTTACATACCTTATATTAGTCCCAAGTTCACCACATTGCAACTCAGAGCTTGTAGTACTGCCATACTATCGGTCAGTATTCTGATGGAGAAGTCTTTTACCTACCTAGCATCTATTGCTATGGCCGCTTGGCTGATACTCATACAATCCACCTGAAAGACTGTGTTATGGGTACCCAACGGTGTACATATCTGGCTAATGAGTTCTTCAGAGAAAGTTCCATATCCTACACCTTCATTTGTTTTAGAACCATCCGTAAAAACTCTAAGCTCTTTTGAACTTAATCCCTCCGGCTGTCTGGTTTCATTTAATTGTATCATATACTTCTTATAAAGTACCCATAACAAATGCTTGGGGTTCTTATCGTACTTGGCTTGTAAGATAAAATTTTTGAGTAAATTCTATTAATTATACCTGTATGAGGGTCTATCAATTATAACTCTACTCTTACTCCAAGGATTTAGGGTCTAATGGCAGCTGAAGTCTCGTCTTGTTGTATGTGTAGATGAAGTGGTTAGCTCCAGCATAGCCTCTAAGGCTTATGTTGGTGTAGTCTTTATGCAGCCCGTGGCAGCCTTCTTATTTATAGTGGTGGCTTCATTTATTTGATCCACCATACCAGAGCACCGTATGTGATCATGGGATCATAACAGTTTTGTACAGCCACAGTATAATTTTTGGTGTCAGACTCTATCGTTTGCCAATAATGTCTCTGCATTGCCAGAAAGTTATACTAGCATTGTTGATTTGGTTTTCTATGTATTTATTCCAGTTGAGTTTACTGTCCAAGGTAAGACCTAAGTATTTTACCTCAGAGAATAGCTGGAGTTTTGTGCTGAAAAGACTTGTTGTGTGAACATTATTATATATTACATTTTTATATGTGGTAGAGCCATGCTGCAGCTATATTAATAGTATAGTTGTAGCACGAATGGGTCAACTCGACCGGGGAAGGACCACGCTCTCACAGAATACCAGCGTAAAATAGCAGCTTAATGCTGCTGTGTTTCGTACGGTGAGTGTAAGGAACCGGAGACCCTTTTTACTGGAAAAGAGGCATTCTATCTTAGTGCTCACGGCTGACAACGCATCTGAATTTTAATTCGCAAATGAAGATAGATGTAGATGTCTATAGGCCACAGCAACCACTTACCGTGAACTGTGTGCTCGTTTGTCACCCCTATTCTATAAAAAAACATTACTAAGATCATTTTATTTGGATTAAGGGTTAAGTAGTATTCCCTGCACCATCTCCACTATACGGAAAGTAGCTTGGGTCAGGTTGCACACCATGCTCGCTGTCTTTCCAGAGACCAGTATTGTGAGGTCTTCTGCATTACCTACTGTGTATAAGTGATTATTTCATTTTCGCATTGTTTATGGAGATTTCAAGCAACAATTATAGAATATCCAGAAAAATATTATGGCTTCTGATAGAGATGGTGATATGATCATCTCTTCAATGTTCGCCTAAAATACCCACACCAGCAATGGGAAGTAGTATCAAAGATGTTTCAAAACATTTGATGCTGCAATTGGCAATATACCTGTCGGCCATGACAATTAAAATAAATGCTCCTTACAATGAGTGAGCCTAATGTCCAGCAGTGGACTTCTGATGAAGAAGAAGACTAATTTATGGATGCACATGCAAAAAGTGTTATAAAACAGTCTAATTTTATCCCTTAAGTTATCATATGAAGCAATACATAATTCAAACATCAAATAATTTATTGTTATACTGTTACGAGCTTGGGTTTCGAAACAATTAAAAACTGCCGAGTGAATTAACAAAATTGACACTTTAATTACAGAACACTGATTACAACTCAAAACCACACTAATAACAAAACACAATTGTACTACTGCTCACTTTAGTTCGCAGTTGTATCGCTTCGAAGTATTCACTTGTATCGCCAACTCAACATTCAATGGGCTTATATAGAGCCTCAGATAATTTCCAGAACCTTCTACTGTAGAAACATCTAGATTGTTCGAGTACATATCGGTCCCGACTGACTAGGTGTCGATAGTTCTAGTTAAAGTTGTTCCATGGAAATTTCTAGAAGGATCTTGACTCTCCTAGTTCTGCTACTCAATACTAGAGGGTGCTAGTGGTAACTAGTGTTGCCATGTACCACGCATTAATGGTGGCACTGAACAATACCAACTTATTTTTGACAGTTCCTGCATAAGTTTTTTAGATCTCTCTCAGACCTTGACATTTTATTGGACATATTTAGTTAGAACTATGGTCAAGCCAAAGAGTATAGTAGGTCAGGCCAGACGTTTTTTTAAAAAAATGGTAAAAATAACTTAGAGTCATTACTATGTTCATATCCAAAAATAAAAAATTATCAACAATTAAAATATCGAATTATTTATATGAAGGTCAAGTGAGCGCTAGAGTGACGACGATTGCAAGACGATTTGTCGATAAATGAAATGTTTCGAGAAATTATCAATTACTGTGTAGTGGCGGTGTATGAATATTCATACTATTCCGTGGGTTTCGTAAGAGGCGACTAATCCACTGTTCAATACAACAAGGTACGTGTACCGTGGAACAGAACGTGGCAACTATGACAAGTATACCCTCTATGAGGAATATAGTGGAGGCCTATGTTCATTGGGGGTTTTTATAGGATGTAACGGTCCATCACCAGCAGTGGAATGAAACTGTAAGGAGAGGGAGGGATTAATTTTATTATTTAAAAAAATATTTTTGTGGTTTTTTTTTATAGAAGAGGGGGCAAACGAGCATGCGGCTCACCTGATGGTAAGTGACTACCGCCGCCCATGAACAACCGCAACACCAGGGGAATTGCAGATGCGTTGCCGGCCGTTTAGAAAGGTGTAAGCTCTTTTCTTGAAGGTCCCTAAGTCGTATCGGTCCGGAAAATCCGCCGGTGGTAAACAATTATGTGTAAAAAAGTCATCAAACAGCATCAAACAATTTATTAAACAAAAGTTGCGTAAACAAGTTCAATGGTTAAATCAATATTAAATAACAAAACCAAACAATTCTACTGAAAAGAAAAAAAAGTAAATATTATTTCACTTTTACAACTAAGGCAAATCTAACGAATCGCTATATTATGTTAAAATTCAATATATATACATATATATATAATGTTAAAATCGAATAAATATTATGAAGAAAGAAACAAGGACATAGAAACACTTGATTTTCATAAAGAAAAGAAATATATAATATAATTATATCGATAAACTCAGTAGAAGCCTCAAAAAAAATTAAATCACAGGTATATACTTGTACATCCGTAAGATAGCGTAATAAAGTATATACTTTATTACGCTATCTTTGAGCAACGCCATTTTTCTAACGACTTCAAACAGGAGAAGGAAGTCGACTGTGTTTTTTTATGTGTGTTACCTCATAACCTTCTGGGTGAACTGATTTCGATGATTCTTTTTTTATTTGAAAGCTGGTGCTTCACATTCACATTTTTATTTTTAGTTATTGTTGAAAACAACTTCGCCATAATATTCACTATATATCGAAATTATAACATAAAACGTAATTTTCGCGCATTGGACTTTGTGGGATATGAAAATTTGTGTTTATTACATGATTTATTGTGATAACTCACACTTTTTATTTACTTTTCAGTTAATTCTGGCTATTAAATATAGTGATACGTGAACGACATAGTATTTGAAATGGCAATTTTATAAACTATATGAAATTGTTACGAAGCAAAATATAAGGAATTAAATTTTAAAACAGTGTAATTACTTACCATTTGTATAAAAACTAACAAAAAACTTTCTATTGTACCCACTTAATTTTTTGTAAAATTTCTAGTTGCCTCTTACACTCACGCGGCGAAGGATATAAGACTAAAGTATGTGACGTAAACGCGACGCGAGGCGGAAACTCGTCATTTGAAGTAAATTCTGTTAATTTAAAGAAGCGTAATTTAATAACGAAACTAATTCTAATAAAATTTTAGTTTTATAGTTCATCTAAATAACATTTAAAAAATAATTGTTATGAGCACAATAACTATGGGTCTGACTAAACGTAGTGTAGTGATCATATACTCTTTGGTTCTGAGGGGTCCTTTCTAAATATTACCATACTCTTTGGAGCGTTCTACAAAGTTGACCTTGGATTGCCTCATGTGTACTTCAAAGGCTTGACAGATTAAGCCAGTCCATTTTTATTTCCCTTTGCATTTCTTATTACTATGCAAAGACAAATGGAGGTACAATGTAAAGAACATCGGTCACGGCCCATACATGCTGTGACCTGGCTATAAAATATCGCGAATATGACTGGTGTATGAATTAGTCGGTTCCCCTTGGGCACAATCTAAATTCTAAATTGGTAATATATTATTTAAAAGCCGAAGATCATAGAACGTTACACTTTGTATTTCGTCACTTTTGAAGTTATGCTATAGGCATGACTACAACCTAACCTAAAACAATTGATATGAAAACTTTGCAGTAATATATACTTAACTAAAGAAGTCAAGTCAATGGCTAAACCACAAAAATGAATCAATAACCTTTCTCATCTTTTCACTGCTAAGTATTTAAGACACTGATGTTTTGACTTTTGTTCACGATTTGACAGCTCTCATGTCATAATACCACAGACTGCATAGAGACACTAAATATGTTCCGTTTTAAGTATTAGTGCATCTATATTTGCTATGAACCTATCATTTGCAACTTATTACGGAATACTTTCCATACCCCCATCTAAAAATGATGTTATTGATAATACACTACAAAAATAAATAAAAAATCTACAGCAAAGTATTTAAAAAGTTAACGCATAATGGCAGTGTTACTTTAGTGTTATGATGAAACGTGTACCACAGATAAAAACGGGACGGGTTTAGATGCGTTCAAAACCTATAAAAAGTAGTAAGGAAATGAGGTTTTTCATTACAAAGCTAAATTATTTTACCGGCTCCAATAAAATAAGTTCGACCCCGTAATTAATAATATACGCCTAAGTCACAATTTTTTGACGTATCAATCATTGGTGGTCATTTCATATTTTAGTCAGCTCGTTTTTGACCGATGTTCATTGATTAAATGACATAGTTTTATTATTTTATTGTATCTATACGGTGTTTTTTTAATGTAATAATATACATAATGATGTTATAAGTTTTAATTAATTCAATACAGCTACAATTCACAACATATTTTTATTTCAGGCTCATCATGCCAATGATGCAGTCATACAGCAAAGCTGGTGACTTCACAGTGAAAGGCAAACTAAAATCTGCATTGGTGGATAATGCTATCTACTATGGATCATATTTACTCATATGTGGTATATTACTTATATACATTGCCCTGAAACCAGGTGTTTATTTAGATGGATCTAAAATTAAAGCTATAGCATCTTCTGCTAGCAACACATGGGGACTGTTTTTGTTAATTCTGTTACTTGGCTATGCATTGGTTGAAGTACCGCGAAATTTGTGGAATAACTCAAAGAAGAACTACACTCTCACTTATTGTTATTTTAAAATAGCCAAATTAAGTACAGATAAATGTGAAGCAGAGGAAACTGTGGATGACATTTTGCATGTAAGTTTCTTAGAATTCAAAAATTACTTATGTTGTCCCTTAATATCTTTATGTTGATACCTCGTTGTTCTAGTGGTCGTAAACGCGGTTGCTGTTCATGAGGTCCTAGGTTTGAATCAGTTCCTGAGTTTTTCTGTCAAGAAATTCTCAGTCTCAATCAGTTCCTGAGTTTTTCTGTCAAGAAATTTTCAGTCTCGGAGTCAGAAAATTTGCGGTGTTTTCACCCCGTGCCTCGGAAAGCGCGAAAGCTCGTAGGTCCTGCGCCTGATCTTTTTCTGTTCGTGTCGGATTACCATCCCATCAGGCTATGAGAGTGAGGGAATAGATAGTGCACCTGTGCTTGCACATGCATTGAGACTCCATTGAGACTGGCCGCCGTGACCGAAATTTGGCCTGGAAGACTTTATTTATTATGTTGATTTGTGATTTTACATTTATCTATTTACTTTTAAGTTATGCTTTAGTCATTCATATTTAGAATAATAATGTATTGTCTCCAAAACAAATTTCTTTCATGGTGGCCAAGCGCAACGGAGACTAGCCAGCTGCACAGGACAGAATTATAGTGCACTTACTAATCAATTTCTCTCATAGTTTGATGGGATGGTAATTCAAAACGACCAGAAAGAGAATAAACGCAGGACCAACGGCTTTACGTACTTTCCGAGGTACGGTGTGAAAACACCGCAGACTTCTAAACTCGGACTGACATTAAGAATTCTTTGACGAATTAACTGATTTTTGGCCAGACCCGGTATTCAAAGGCAGTCATTTATAACAATAAAAATATTTAAAGTAATACCCTATACACGTCCCACTGCTGGGCACAGACCGTCTCTCATTATTAAGAGGGTTTTAGTGCAGGGAAAAGCGTCGGCTCTTTTCGTAATATGTCCTTGAAATATTCTTAGACATGCAGGTTTCAACTGACTATTTTGCAATAGATTATTTACTAATTAATAATGGGGTTGTTATAAAGTAATTTGCTTAATTCCGCGTAAACCCCATTATAATGGATTTCCGCAAAGTAACGCCTGATTCTATCAATTATTTACTAATTTTCAATCGAAGAAAATATTCATCTTGTTGAAATGAGTGGCAGAGTCTGCAAGAGTCGCTCTAGGTGGAAGTTTTAGGCGATATATTGTGAACAGGCCAAATTAAGAGCACCTTTAACCCACAAGCATGTATGCATAGATAGATATATGGATGCGAAAGCAACAAGAGAGGTTTGTAAAGATATTATAGCAAATGTAAGTCCGTAATCTCTGCCTACCCACCAGGGTGACGGGAATGAGCTTATGATTATAATATAGGAAAAATAGTAGATATTGTATCTCTTCAATTCTATACAATATTTATATGGAAACAGTATAAGATCACTTTATAGAGAAAATTGGTTTATTCCATAAATATTATAGCTGTCATAGTAAAAACTAGTAGAAATCATGTATTAATTGGACGTAGTTATACAAAAACTTTCCAACCCACAAGTCATTCAAAAATGAGTTAATAAAATATATACATATACTTATTTTGACATCTTCGTGAATATGTAAAAATAAGTAGATCTGTATATTTAACTCATTTTTGATTGTCACTCCCATGACTTACTTGACATTGGCAGAATTCTTTTAAGAGAAGCCAAAAAGTAAAGAAAAAGAAGAAGAACTTATTTTTGAATGACTTGTGGGTTGAAACGTTTTTGTATAACTACGTCCAATTAGCAAAAATAAGCACTCTTCGCTTATTTATTTTATATGGTTGAAGTGAATGATAGAATAGTTTTTTTTCCTTGTTTATAGAGTTTAAACTCGGTTATGGCAGCTGTTGGTCCTGGCCATCCATTACATCGTCATGTTGAGACAATAGTTCAGAAGTTACCGATACAGCTGCGAGATCGACTCAATTCCCTTGTGCCTCCTGAAAGACCTACACCTCCGTCTTTCAAGTCGCTTGTTAATTTACATAAGAAGGTATGAAAGTTAAGTCATGACACCATCATTAATAGATTGCTAGTTACCAGAGTTAATTTTAAGAAAAATTATTATAATTTTTTTTATTAAACTGAATTGATAAACAAACTTACATTTCACTCTATGGTAAGTTGCTTCTGGAGTCTATAAACACCTGCAAAAAAACTTCAAAGCTACAGATCCATTGTCTCATCTGAGAACTAAAATAGAATACCTCACAGCCTGTTATTATCGTTATTAATGCCTCTCTATACCCTTCAAACCAGAACACGCACTGCACTCACATATCTTTGGCGGCAGAAATTGATATATAAGAGGGTAGATTGATAGATAAAAAAATCTTTATTGAACTCCGTTGCAACAATTTGGTGCAAAGGCGAACTTATTGCCGAAAAGGCATTCTCTGCCACCTAACATTATGTACGTATGTGGTGAGAGTACCACCTAATACATTGAAAAATATATACATATTATATTGTGATTTTTGACCGTACCGTGGCGTGTAATTAATTAATTAATGGTACAACCATCGAGGTCCAAGAGAATCATGTTGTGAAAGGTTAAATAAGGAAAAATGCAAGGAAGATCTTTTGACATATCATGGATAGCAGTCAAACCATCCGGTATTTATTCCAAATGGAAAATGGCATTAAGTCGGCTATTTGTAACTTATATGGTTAAAACAATAAAGTTTTGAAATAAAGAGATAAAATACCCTCACTGGTGACAGTAAGCAGTGTCAAAAGTTCAAAAAATCTGGTTCTGGTATCGTCAATCCACCTGTCAAGCTCCTATCATGTTCACGTTCAACGCTGAACTGTTCAGGGCTGCTGTGGAAAAGGAAAAAATTAACAATAACAGTGATGCAAAAGTATTAATTCTATAATTTATCAGGATAGCTCATATTATATGCATATATAATATGCTGTACTACGACGTGGTGGCTTAATAGAATGCACTACCCCATATCACCCTGCGGGTTGTCGTAAGAGTTGACGAAGGAAAACTGAAACACGCCGAGACAGACTGACGGACAAAGAGAGGAACAGCAGCATCGTCCTAACTCAAAATAATAAAAAACTGCGGGTGCCAACCTGCTTGCCGGGCGTGCCAACTATGGCCGGGAGGCCATATGGAAGACTGAACATATATGGCCTCCCCAATATATTATAATACGGGGGTAATCTATTAGGGAGGCCTATTTTGAGGAAGATAGAGGAGGATTTCAGCAGTAGACTTTTGATAGACCGTAGTTAATGGATAAATGAAAAAATAACTATTTACTATTTTAACAGACAATCAAAGCTCTTCACGTGCTACAACGCACGGAGACCCAGTGGGGTATAATGTTGGAGCGCATATACCATCTAGAAGATGTGGCTTCGAACTCGAGGTCTCCGGATCATCGCTTTCAACATACCTTCCACACGCCGCGCCCTCGACTGCAGAGGATACTGTACCCGCCTATGATTGGTTAGAAAAAACATTATCATTTATATAATAAAATTGAAAGCAAGCAGTCGTCTCGAAATTACTCTCAAAATTTATTTAAAAAAAAAGTGGTAAAATTAAAAATTTTGTACAACCGACTTCAATGTAAATAAAATGAAAACATCATCAATGTAGTCAAAGTCAATTAAATACGCATTATTAAGGATAACTCAAAACTACTGTACAGATCTTGATCAAATTTATATGGAACCACATGAGAAGCACAGCTTTCAAATAAAAAAGAGTCATCAAAATCGATTCAACTAGAAAAAAGTTCTGAGGTACATAAAAAAAATATAAGTCGAATCGAAGGAGGAGGTCCTCACCTCCTCCTTTTTTTAATTCGGTTAAAAAATGAATATTTCTCGGTAGTGAATTTACATTTAAAACATTCACGGAACACTGAAAGCCTTCAGTTGTTAGGGGTTGAATTTTCTCCGAACCTCAACTATGTGCGGTTCATTTAGTCCAGGGCCAAAACAACCGCAAGAAAACTAGGTGTCTTTGCAAGGGTGCGGCGGTACTTCACGCCGGGGCAGCTTCTTACCTTATATAAAGCGCAAGTCCACGCAAACGTGCATAGAGTACTGTTGTCACATACGGGCTGATGCTGCAAAATGCCACCTGGCAGCGTTGGACTCAGTGGAGAAACGTGCTAAGCGGCTCATTGGTGACCTTGATTTGGTTGAAACCAATCTTGTCAGCCTCGAGCACAGGCGCAGAGTAGCCATTCTCTCGGTATTCTATAGGATGCATAGGTGAGTGTGCGCAGGAATTACACGCTTTAATTCCTCACTCTCCTTTCCACCATAGGACAACCAGACGGTCGGCGGGTCTTCACACCTTTGTTATCGATATTCCACGCATTAGAACCAAATGGTTTGCCTCGCCATTTGTAATGCGTACAGCAAAAGAGTGTAATAATTTGCCGACGTTTATCTTTCCGTCTGAATACAATCTGGGCGTCTTCAAGAGCCAAGAGTGAATAGGCTTTTGTTAAGCGATTTACCATCTAAGGCTGGTTACATCAACATTTAGGTGGGATTGTGGTCAAGTACTGGCTTATAATAAGTAAAAAGATTTTTCTGCACACTGCAGTTTGCAGTCTTTCGAGCAAACATTTTAATATTATTATAATTTTTTTGCTAAAGTGCTTTGTGGAATTCCTTGAGGGAAGCCTATGTTCAGCAGTGGACTTGTGACTAATGATAATTAATTTCAAACGTGACATTCGATAAGTTGTATAAAACTGACATTTTATATTCTACTATTTTATTTTTTAATTGCACAGAATGGTATTGGGAGTGTTTCCTGAAATCATACTTTCTGAAGACAATGGCGGTCGTGACCTGCATACTGTCCGTGGCTGTGGTGTGGTCCGAAGTTACATTCTTTTGTAAGAAGCCCGTCCTCTCCATATTTGCCAACATCGTCATAGCTTCTAAGGAGAGTTACAATTATGCGGCCATTGTGGTAAGTATTACAGTTTCAATTAGAACTTGTTTTTTTCTTTCTTTTGTTTTTGCTGAAAGCTGAACTGAATTTGGACCATAGAAACTAATCAATTATTTTTTAATTCTAAATATCAAATATTGGTTTCTAAATACCTAATTAAATCTAAAAATAATACGATCAGAGCAAGCATAACCCGATTTCATTTCTAGGGTCAACTAAGTGAAATGAAAAATGCTAAAAACCATCCTAAATATACTAGTTCTAAAGTAACCAATCCATTACACCATGAGGTACTGGATCGTCGATTTGCCTGTCAAATGCGGCGATCATAACTAATCCTTCCTTCCATTTAGATAAAAAAGGGGAAAATACCCAAATTTCCAATGTGGGTAACACTAGTGACGACTATGTGTCATAGTGGTCAAATACATGATTGATATTACTCTGTTCAAACGTAATGGCAGCTGTATATTTGCTACCTAAGTACAGTCATGTTGATATAATTAATAAATTATCTATTTTGTAAGAACTGTGGAATTTGTGAATAAAATAAAATAAAATACCAAATCAATGTTTACTTGAATTATACAAAAGCTGTTTTAGTAGTTTGTATTACTGTCTACTACTCCGTTTGTATAAATGCATGTATTCAGCATTTATGTATGAAATGTATTCTTAATGTATATTATATTAAAAAAAAACTAAACAAGAGTAACAATCGATAACAAATATTTTAATAGATAAATTATGAGACATAGGTATGAACATTTACATTTTTATCCTCAATTAAGATCTGAGATGAAATGCCTCATATCCAGCAAAAAGTGTCTCCGGTTCTCTACACCCACCATACGAAACACAGCGGCATTAAGCTGTTATTTTACGCTGGTATTCTGTGAAATAGTGATTCTACCCCAGTCGAGCCGACCCATTCATGCTACAACCATAATATAACTGCAGCGCAGCTCTACTAAGTAAAAACTCGACTTTAAAAAAAGCGCGCGAACGTGCGCAACGCCTTGTGCCTAACTTCACAGCTGCCTTGATTACACTGTAACGCTTTGTCAAATGAGCACACACGCAGTCCACCTGATGCTGATGGTGACATCTATGCTAGGTTAGGAATTAAAATGCAGATACATAGTCACCCTAAAGACTAAAGAATGAAGAATGAAAATGGAATGCCTCGTAACCAGTTAAAAGAATCATCTCGGTTCTGCTACTTACCTCGAAAAAGTACCATGTACTCTAGTCGTCGAGTCGAGAGAAGCTACTTTTACTTGAAATTATCCCAAATTGAATGTGATCTATGGGCTACTACGGTTTTGTCTTCCGAACGACCCTGTGTCGAACGAATGTGTGCGTGCGCAGTAAAATGGGTTAAAATAATGCATTACCATCATTTTGCATTTAAAAGATAAAAAGGACAGGATATTTTTTTAACTAAATTTTCTTCAACATTTGCCTACTATTACTTATTCTAAACCTTCTCTGTAAATTTGGACGGTTATTGCAAAATAAACCTGTATGAGTTCTAACAGCATTTGCGATCTTTTCACATAAGATACTTTGGGCACAGACACGGGTGGTGATTGCCTCTGTGTTTGCGAGTGGGATTGTGGCACTGTTACTATTAGCTAGCTTTGCAGCCGCGGAGCTTTCTCCCTTACCTATTTCTTCCGCCGAATAGCAGTGCGTGGACTGCTGCATTCCAGTCTCAAGTGCTTGGAGAGCCAGTGTAATTACAGGCCATGAAGCATTCCATCTTAGTCCTCAGAGATAACAAATATGTAGCTTTCTTTATTTGAAGTTGGCTGCAGGTGTCCATGGGCTGCAGTGGACCATTGTCATCAGGTGGACTGTATGTTCGTTTGTCACTACAATTTTATGAAAATAAATTTTATGGCAAGTGCTTAGCCCACGAGCTACCAGAGTAGGTACTTATCGTCATTAGTAACTGATT
Organism: Parnassius mnemosyne; assembly: GCA_963668995.1. Taxonomy (NCBI): domain Eukaryota; kingdom Metazoa; phylum Arthropoda; class Insecta; order Lepidoptera; family Papilionidae; genus Parnassius; species Parnassius mnemosyne. The sequence goes on from CAVLGL010000159.1 coordinate 16,058,275, forward strand.
AGTTTCATTTTTTTCCAGTCAGTGTCAACGCTAATAATCGCCTACATGTTCTACTGTGCTTACTCCACGGTGCTAAAGATCCGGCTGCTCAACTTGTATTACTTGGCCCCGCATCATCAGACCAACGAGTACAGTTTGATATTCTCCGGGATGATGGTCTGTCGGCTCACGCCTGCCATGTGCCTCAACTTCCTCAGTCTTATACACATGGACTCGCACGTTATCAAGGAGAGGATCATGGAGACCTATTATACGCAGGTAATCTCGTATTTCCACACAAAACTTGGTGAATTTATTGATAAATAAACCTAGAGAGCTATAATAACCAGTATTTAACTGTCTATGGTATTAAAAAAAATTATGTAACATGTATCCTTCACCGCCGAGCATGTGGTAAATCAGCACTAAAAATTGGAATCAACAATTTCGTTGGTTTCGGGATCGAACCCGGGTTGCTCGCGTACTGTGAAATTTACAGCGGACTCTTTACCACGTCCTTGGAGTTGAAGGAAAATATCGTAAAGGTATACTCACAATGTCTTTCATGTCGGAAAAATAAAAAAAATCGAAGACAAGTGAAATCCGTCAACACGCATTGACGCAGCGGAGTTGACATGTGCTTGCTTTAAAACCTTTTCAAAAATGAAGAAGACCCCTGTGCCCAGCAGTGAAATGTATATAGACCATAACTTTGCTATGTATGTATATTAATTGCAATGAATATATCATTATTAAAACTTGCAACTCATTCTCACCCAGAGTGGGTATGGGTAAATTATTTAAGAAACATCAGCTCGCGTATTATGGAAAGGCCTCTGTAAATCCTAGCCATGGATGATATACATCATGATAATAAACGCATGTTTCCAGATAATGGGTCACATGGACGTGCTAGGCATTATAGCAGAGGGCTTCAACATTTACTTCCCGATGCTGGTGGTACTTCTGTGCCTGGCCACCTACCTGTCGCTGGGCAGCCGACTGCTCTCCCTCTGCGGCTTCCAGCAGTTCGTCGGCGATGACGAACTCACCATCGACCTTGTGGAGGAGGGTCGGGAGATCGTTAAACGAGGTTGGTAACAGTCCTCGGTACTAATTACTTAATGTGAAATATCAAAACTAGTAACAGCAGGCCTATTCACTAACTTCGTTGACATCAGAGATGACTTTGTAGAACATTGTATCGTATGGTTTATCCCTGGCATCCCTGGATCCTTGGTAGCTTTTATAGAAAAGCTATAGCATGCGGCAAAATAACTATCATTTTGATGTCAACGAAGTTAACGAATATGCCTGGTAGTATTTAGTTTATCCAACAATTACAGTTGATAACTAATTTATCAATGCATTTTTTTTAATGCCGTACTATTCCTTTTTTTAAACCACTGCAAGGATGATAAACAGCCACACAGTCCACCTGATGGTAAACATCATTGATTAAGAATCGCAATACATATTGGTTGTTATCCCTGAGAACTAAAATGGAATGCCTCATTTCCAGTAAAAAAGATCTCCGGTTCTCTACACCCACCATAAGGAACACACTCACAATACTGTTGTTTCACGCTAGTTTAGCATTCTGTGAGAGTGTGGTCCTCCCCGGTCGGGCCGAATCATCCGTGCTGCAGCCATAATATGCCCGCCTTTCTACGTGTTTCTTGTATTATGTGAGTTGCTGCCATGCTGCAGTTATATTAGTAGTATAGTTATAGCACGAAGGGGTCGGCTCGACCGGGGAAGGACCACTCTCTCACAGAATACCAGCGTCAAATAGCAGCTTAACGCTGCTGTATTTCGTATGGTGAGTGAAGAGAACCGGAGACCCTTTTTACTGGTAAAGAGGCATTCCATCTTAGTCCTCACGGGTGACAACGCATCTGCATCTTGAGTCTTTATTGAGGATAGATGTAGATGTCTATAGGTCACAGCAACCTCTTACCATCAGGTGGACTGTGTGCTCGTTTGTCACCCTATCCTATAAAAAAAAATTAGTTTGAACTAATTCTACATAAATTCGCCAGAAAAACGTAAACGGCAACGCGCCGAAGAGTCGATGACGCGCCGCCGCGACCACAGCGAAAGGTTCAGCAACTACCGCAGCGCGAGGGACAACCAAGATGGAGGTAATTCCATTCGACATCATTTCGGTTTAAAGAATTTTATTTCTTATACATATATTATATAGTTCACTTATAATAAGGTACCTATATTAAGATATAACATGTACCACTACAGTGTTGGAAAGTATACAGTCATAGTATTTTACTATGAATATTATGCAAACTATTATCGTTCTGGACTTTCGTCCACGTGAATTGAATCTAAGCATCTTTAAAGTAGGTTGTAGACAATTGAAAATGTTTTCCATGAGCTACCGAAAAAAAAAACATTGAATTACATGTAAATACGATGTTATTTTTTGTTTAATTATCGTATTTATATATTTTTTAATAATTTTAAATTTTAAGAAAAGTACGCTGCCTGAGTTTTCTCGCTAAATATCTATTAATTTAACTTAAAACTGAAAGCCGACCAAGTTTTGTGACGCTACTAAAATATCATAATCAAATTATATGATGTAATCACTACATTTCGAGCCATGGGTGTCGTAAGAGAACGTCCTTTGTTCTCCAGTAGATGGCGGTATAACCATGTGATATATTATAGTCTCGTGGTGTCACAGTCACTTTGACTTAAAGTTAACGGCATCTTTAAATTGAGTATTTGGGCATTAGAGCCTTAAAGTTCAAGCCATGATGTAATGGATTCTTAAGAAATTCTTAAATATTATGTCATATGTAAAATATGCAGTAAGGTGAATCGTGGAAGGTGCGAGACGTCTAGTACGTCGAACGCATATAAATCCTATACAATGGTACAAGATTATGCCCAGTAGTAGACTGTAAGGAGCGACTGAACGGGATAATATGACGTATGTCCAAATGAACACTATTGGTAGTTGTGGTTTTACAAAAGTTTATCTTGTTTGGTAAAAATGTGTTGTCATATTATAAATATTTTTTTTTTACTTATAAGCTAATGTGTGACCCCAATTGGTTAATAAAAGTATACAATTCTTTCCAAAGGCACAGACGATCTAATCTGAGAGCGGTCCCATAATCGTACTCAATTACGCTTACTAACGTGTCACAATCTGCCACATTATTCTGTCAATAAATATCATCTGTCTCATTAGCCCATCCTTTCCATTAAAAATAACAACTATCATGCGAATGAAAGGAATAAAAAAATGTTTCTGCAAGTTTCCCGTGCATTATTTCCTTGTTCCTTAACATTTTAAATTTTAACAGTCCTCCATTTTATTTTCATCACCGTACTATCAGTTATTGTGCATGTACGTCACGTTTCAGCCCACACCGGGCTCCTCAATGACGTGGATTCAGACTACTATGTGAGTCCAGAAAGAACACAAAATGTAAGCAGTTACCAGCGCGCAGAGGTTCCGTACCAGGACGATTTAGACAAACGATTTGGAGAAAGCACTCTACCATCAATTAGAACAGAGTTTGAAGACCGACGGAGGGACAAAATGACGATGCCTCCCAGAGGACTCTTTGATGACGTTTAGTGAAATTATATGTGAAATGTGCAATTTTTTTATGTACAATAGATCCTATATTTATTAGTAAATTATTATATTATATGACAATATCTGTATGTATCAAATAAATACATTATATTGTATTACTTTGAGTTTTCATAACTTTGAGTTAGGAAAACATATTATTAATTAGTAAATTCGAAAAAGTTATAGGTAGACTTTTTAGAATATTGTAATAATAAATAGATACAATTATAAATGACATACAATTTGTAATCAAACAATAATGTACGTAGCAATAATATTTCTCATAACACATTTACTTTTGTTGTGAGGAATATTGACACAATCGCGTCGGTTCATATTTAATAATTCCACCAAAAATATCTCTGAGAAGGTAATCTCATCACCCAATACTGGACTTCATTCTATCAGCCATTGATTTGTCAGGTGAAAAGTTTGTCCTAAGCAATTAGATGAACATAATATATAATGACAGCATCATATATTGCGTTTCAGTATGCGTTGTTAAACAAAATATATTTATTTTTTGTATAACAACGCATGCTTTTATTTGAGAAAACAGACAATTACACAATGTGTCTTACAATATGCATACATTAATTCCAAACTATACAGAGAAGTTACCAAAAAAAAATTAAAACAAAGAGAAAAATGAAACAGACATAAAAATGCTTAATCACTTACACTATATAATTATTCTTTTACGATATTGTTATGGACTCGACAAAAATATGTCAACATCTGTGAACAAGTTGTTATGCATTTGCGTAATACCGATACAAACTATTTATAATTTATATTGTAATGTTATACGTGTAATTTTGTTTTTTTATGTTGGACGATCTATATAAATAAATAATATAATAATTAAGTAATAAATTAAAATTAAAAGTCATATATAAATATAGAATACTTGTATATAACGGTCATATTGGCAGTTGGATTCTTAAACATACATCGGTTTCTAGGTAAGCAACTGTAGGAGGAGGAACTGGTTGTGATGTATGAACGTAATTATAAAAAGAGCTTAATAGAATTCGACTTATATAAATAACTTCATAGTAATGCTCGTGCATTTGTGTATCTGCTTGTCTTAGTCTTTCGTAATCCACTACTGGATATAGGTTATTTTTATGAATGCGTCAACTGATTACAGAATTTAAGTAACTAACGAACATACAGTCTACCTAATGTTAAGTTGGTTCTGCAGCGTATGCCATGGACACCTGCAACTAACTTCAAACCTCAGACTAACAAAGAAAGAAAACCGGAGCGTTACGTTAATTTAAAATAACGCAAAAACCATGCTCAACTTCTAGACACGCACTTACATACACAATATTTTTCTTCTTTTTCTTTCAGTCCATAAAGGCATTGCTGGACGCTTATGTTTCTAAGCCATGTTAGTTAAAAATTATTTTACTCTGAGAACTAAGATTGAATGCCTTACAATCTGTAACTATACTGGCACACTTACACTTCAGACGGAAACAGCAGTGCATACACTGCTGATTGACGACAGAAAAAATAGCAATTAAGTTGAACGGGACGATCTATTTATTCGGCGATTCAAGTTCAAAGTGTTGCCCTCCTGCGCGTCTCCCGCCACCCGCTAATTAAACACGCCGCGGGTGATCGAGCGAGTTTAGTTCAGTGCATAAATTGACAGGACGCAACGTTTTCGCGTTCGAACCTCAAAATATAAAATTGCATTTTTTTAAATTAAACTCGCCACAAAGACATTTGGACGCTACTGCCCACTTAACCGTTTACTGTCAATACTGCTACTATACTTGTCGAAGTGTAAATCGGCCAGAGCACCCTCTTACCTCGTTTCTGCCCAGACAGTCTCACAGAGGTTCTACCTCTTAGTTTCTAAATTTAAAAAATGTCTATATTCACCACATAGAGCTGCAGTGGGTTAGTAAGTGCATAACTAATAGTGATAGTTTCCCACTAGCATAATTCCACATTTGTGTTAGACATTTAGAATTAATATACCGCTATATATCGGTAGCCAGAACCCCGTCAGTTATTAAGTATTTGGATGTAAGATTATGGAGGATCTAACAACTTCATTCTTTAATTGTGATCTTCCTCCACTCGTTTATTATACTATAACTTAACCAGGTCTTGGATATGCCCAAGACCTGGTTAAGTAAGCACAGCCCGAGGGTGTAATCAGCCGGATAATTAGCTGGCTAGCCATTTAGTTAAAATTGTGAAGTGCCGATACGCGGCGTAAGTAGGTATTTTCAAAAATGCTATCTGTTTCTCGCTCGCTCCTTTTCGCCGTATCGTGCGATGGAGAGAAAGATTGCAAGTCTTGGAGACAATTGCTTACATTTCCTTTTTGAAATATTGTTTCGGGCGATAACGTTTTCACACCCTAAAGCTTTACGAATTGAGATAATTTTGGTCGCATTAGATTCATTCACCTTAATCTAGGTGCGTACTTTTTTTTTAGTAATTTTGTTTAGTTTAAATAAAAGAACGCTCGAGGAAGTTTTTAAATCAAAAATGTAGATGTCTAGATGCTAACTTATATCGTATGCAATATTTCTTTAAAATAAAAATGTACGAACCTACTTTTTCATTATATCTACAACATGTCCAAATAATATGAAAATTAGATTATATTTACGGGGTGTAAACGTTATCGCTTTTAGTATGAAAATTTACAGCTTCACAATCCTCTTAAAGGCTACATTCAATTGAATTTCTAAAGAAAGCTTAGCGAAATCGCTTAACGTAACATTGACCAAAAAGGCTGGCTAATTTTTAGCCATATTTTAACGAAATTATCACAGTTGTGAAGGTTACATTATAAGTTTGGTCGAACACACCAATGAAAATTATGTTTAAAATTTTATTCTATCAGCGTTATTTTTCTTCATCAGCAAATCTATGAAGAAAGAAGAAGAAGAATAACGCTGTTTTTGTTACAGTTTTCACCAACTACCCTCACATTATTAAAATTCATCGCGTGTTGACGTATCTTTTGTGCTTATTAGCGCCGCAGTGGCAAAAAAGCATCTAATTTTAAAATCGTGTCTTGATTCAGTCGTATCAAAAGGGCTCTGACTCGTCCCGCCAAATTCTTGAAACGTTAACGCGTATTTTGTTGAATGTCGGCGTTTATTAACTAACGGCTCATTTGTCTAATTTGCCTGATTAAACCATACGGACTACGAGCGATATAATATTGAACTTGCTAGACAATTTATTATTTTATAATATCACGAGGTGTAAAATCAACGTAATTAGAATGCATTACTACATTTTTTTTTTCAATATATATGACCTGAAAGTCATTCAATGAGTTTTTACTTTTTTTTATGGACAAGTGAACAAAATTGATGCGTTACTTTTCAAACTAATTAGCGTTAAAACAGCTGAAGGGCATAAGAAAATATAATTTTGCACCAAACATTGAAATTACGTGATTTGCCATGACCTGGTTAAGGCAGTAACGTAATACAATTTAAAATAAATAACAATTTAGTAATTGTGTGCATAGAAAATAAAACATAAGTTATTTTTACGTGTACAAATATTAGTTGATCTTGTCAATTTGTGTAAATTAGATGAGGGATTATATATTGCTAAAATAAATGTATATTTGGCTCGGCCTCTATTATTCTTGTCAAATTATGTTATAAGATACTAAGCTTTTTGTTACATTGTTTAAACAATATAATATAATAATTTAATTGGCTGTATTAATATTAATCATATTATTGATTGTTAACGTTTTGTTCCATTCCGTAGCGGTATGTGATGCAAGTGCATTAAATTTTTATGTGATATATTGGGTTTTATTTATTACAGTTATACCAAAAGAAAAGATATATTTTGATAAACGTATGAAGAATATAATTTTCACATGCAATGAAAATCGTGAGCATATAAAGTAAAGTATGAAATTTGAAATCAAAGGAAATTAAATGTGTTAAGGCCTGTTTTCACTTTGATTAGTGCGAGTGCAGGTGATTAATTTTGCGGTTTATTAGTGCAGGTGTGTAGTGTAAGTAGTGTCTAATAAATTCAGTTGTTAGCAGTCGACTAGGAAGTATGGACATTTTTTTTTAACAGAAGCGAGCGTCCGACGCTAAACGCTAAACACTTAGCACTGCTGACCAAACGTGTTTAATGGCAGGCATGCTGCGAGTGAAGGGAAAGGGAGGGCGCGCGGGGCGTGACACTCGCAGTCCACTCGCAAAAAAATAGAACACGCTTCCAATCACTTTACTACACAGGTTATTAATCACTTGCACTAATCAATCGCTGTCCACACGTGTTTACTCCTAAACACTAAGCACCTGCACTAATCACTAATCAAAGTGAAAACAGGCCTTATGTCACATTTAATTTACTCGCACTCACAGTTTGTAACGCATGTTAATTCAGATTTATACGTGGTAGAGCCATGCTGCAATTATATTAGTAGTACACGAATGGGTAGGCTCGACCGGCGGAAGGACCACGCGCTCACAGAATACCAGCGTAAAATAGCAGCTTAACACTGCTGTGTTTCGTATGGTAAGTGTAGAGAACCGGAGACCCTTTTTACTGGAAAAGAGGCATTCCATTTTAGTCCTCACGGGTGACAACGCATCTGCATTTTGATTCTTTGTCAAGGATGGGTGTAGATGTCTATGGGCCGCGGCAACAACTTACCATCAGGTGGACTGTGTGCTCGTTTATCACCTTACCTATAAAAAAAAAGATTCAGATAAAAAATAAAAATAGATTTTCTAAATAGTACAGGAATACGAATAATATTTATTAGTGCTGCGGGCAGAATTGTTTTCGCATTTGTTTCCCATTCTGCTGTTTTTGTTTGGTGAGTGTAGACGACTCTTTTTACTCAAAGACGGGAACGTGTTTTACAATGGCACAAAGGCCCAAAAGCCATGCCAAAAATATAAAAAAGGAGTGAATGGCAGGCTGTCATTTGTTTGACGTTTTGCAGTCATTTGTTTGCTCTTCATAAAGGTACTCTGTGTTGCTCTTGCTACGTATTGTACTTACATCGCTTCTCGGCCTTTTGGCTAAGATCAAAGTGTAGTAAAAAAAAATATGCAAAAATTTGGGTATACTATTTTATATTGGGCTCCTATTTCTGTCTGAAGGGTTCAAAGCATGAAGCAAATACAAAGAGGAGACGTTGTAATTAAATTTCACTATGTAACAACGCGTGACAATTTGCGGGGTGAGGGGATTGCAAAGCCCCGCCCACTACACTATCTACATCTACCGATAAATAGTGAAACTACTCGAATCTTTCCATATCGATGTTGCAATGTAGCTTAGCTACCTTGACGGTAGATGGCGGCATGTCCACAAAATGTTATAAACTTTAAAAATAACACTTTGGCGATTAAAATTTCTTTATGTCTGAATGCAAAGAAATTTTAGCACCTTCGTATGATTATTTTATCATTACTGAGCTCTACGTACCTTTATATTTTTAGTTCACAGGACACAAAGTGTCGCCATCTAGTGTGGAATATATTTAATTATGTTTGAAAGCCGACGCAGAGATTTTTCTAGAACTATTTTAATAAATCAGGTGTAAAATTACTTATAAATGAAATGTGCTGCCATCCATAGCATCGGAGCGTCTATCTCATGAAGCAAATACATTCAGACAAAGAAATTTTAATCGCCAAAATAATATTTTCATAGTTTTCATAATAATCTTGGGAACAGGCCGCCATCTATCGTCAAGTAAACCTCATAAAAAATAACAAAAAGACAGGGCCGCAATTAGAATTCAATTATTTTACCCAGTAACCCAACATTCAATATTAAAATGAAGGAAATTGTACTTGGCTAATTTTTACGAAATGTTTAAGTTATATTTAAGTGACATTCTATATGCAAAGAATCACTTAAATACAATTTAAATATGTTTATCATTTCGTGAAAGTCAACCAAGAAATATTTATTTTATCCATAAAATAAAGTCTCTTTGAAACTAAATATTCTATGTTCAATATTAAGTAGGATATTTAATTTGGAACTAAATATCCTACTTATCTCACTAATATTATAAAGTCGAAATTTTGTGTGCTCTTTCTGTCTCCTTGAGCTTATTCCACACTAAGTATGTAAGTCAAAAGACAAGGCGTAGCGAAGAGTGCACGCCTTGCAATACATAACGCAGTGTTGGTACCGACTTTGTTATATGGCAGCGAAACCTGGGTATGCCAGAAGAAGCATAAAAGTAAGTTGAATGCAGTGGAGATGCGATTTCTTCGTAAAATGTGCGGCGTTACCATGGCCGACCGAAAGCGAAACGAAGAGATTCGCAATATGGCAGGTTTGAAAGATGACCTTATCACAAAAATTGATAAGGGCGTGCTTCGGTGGTTTGGGCACGTTGAGCGAATGAGTGAAGACCGAATGGTGAAGAAAATATATAGCGCGAAAGTTAATATTAAAAGGTGTCGAGGTAGACCGAGACTAACTTTCGAAGACCATGTGAGCAAATTGCTCGAAGAGGGTAGGGTCAAAAGTACTCGGATACCTAGACGTGCATGCATGATGAAGATAATGAATCTGAAAGAAGCGAAAGAGGTTTGTAAGGATCGTGACACTTGGCGATCTGTTCTCTCTGGCTACCCCGTCAGGGATTTTGCGTGAAGATAAGTAAAGTAAGTATGTGTAATTTTTTCACGCAGAAACGGCTGGATTATTATTTATGTGTGGGTTATACTACTTAATATCTCTGAGAGAGAACAAATAATAGACAAATTATTATAATTAATATAATTATATTTACAAATCAATTAAAATATAAATATTTTATTCCAAATTAGGCATCCGAATGTACTTTTTGAATGCCAATCTAAGAACATTAAATTGTATTTAAGTGATTCTTTGCATATAGAATGGCACTTAAATGTAACTTAAACATTTCGTAAAAATCAGCCTAAGTACAATTTCCTGCATTTAATATTAAAAGTTGGATTACTGGGAAAAATAATTGAATTCTAATTAGGGCCCTGTCTTTTTGTCATTTTTGAGGTTTACTTGACGAGAATACGGCCTGTTCTCAAAATGATTATAAACTATAAAAATGATATTTTGCGATTAAAATTTCTTTATGTCTGAATGCAAAACAAATTTCAGCACCTTCGTATGATTATTTTACCAATACTGAGCTCTACCTTTACATTTTTAGTTTACATGACACAAAGTGTCGCCATCTAGTGTCGAATATATTTAATTATATTTGAAAGCCGACGCAAAGAGATTTTTCTAGAACTATTTTAATAAATTAGGTGTAAAATTATTTACAAATGAAATGTGATGCCATCCATAACATGAGAGCGTCTATCTGAGTAGTTTTTAGACAATAAACACAACACTTCATCCTTTTCTTCTTAATACTACGAAAATACACCGATTTGCGATTTTTTCAACACATAAGCGCACAGGACGAATGCTGACAGTATACTAACTAAAGCCACGCCCACTATGATGACGTCAGGACCTACTTAGAATCACAGTGCACAGTTGCTTATGCCGTCTCCCCTTTGTATTAGCTTCATGGTTCAAAGTAACCTAACATTCGAACCCCCAAGTTCCAAGCTCGCTTCGCTTGCTTACATCCAAAGTTCTTCCTTCTACGTTAAGTTGTTTTATTTTTGAATATTATATTGATGTAGTGTTTATACACTACATAACAATACACTATATAATTTGTTTTTTATTTTGTTACCCCGTTACATTATTGTATTATCAGATAATCTCTTTCGCACCAACAAATTTTCCAGACACATATGACTTAGGGACCTTCGAGAAGAGCCTACTCTTAAGGCCAGCAATGCACCTACAATTCTCCTGGTTTTGCAGTTGTTCATGGACATCAATAGATAGTTACTGACCATCAGGTTTGCCCCCTCTTGTATAAAAATCTTTAACATATCTTTAACGGTTACTGGTCGTTTTTTAAAACTTGATATGGACGTTGGATATAATACGTAACCACAATAATGGCCACTTGCAATTATTATGAATGCTATTGTTTAATAACCAATCTTGTAAGAAATAATAATCTCATCAAACATTGTGGATCTTAGCCTCAATTTTCTATAAGAATATTGTTACGCGCCACTATTAATGTCTTGTACATGGCAACACTAGTTACACTAGCGCCCCCTAGTGTCGAGTAAATGAAAGTATTGCGCGCCACTATTAATGTCTTGTACATGGCAACACTAGTCACACTAGCGCCCTCTAGTGTCGAGTAGCAGAACTAGGAGAGTCGAGATCCTTCCAGAAATTTCGGGACCGATATGTACTCGAACATTCTAGATGTCGCTACAGTAGAAGGTTCTGGAAACTATCTAAGGCCCTATATAAGACCGGTATAGACCACGACCGGGGCAGTATTGAATTGGCGATACAAGTGAATACTTCGAAGCGAAATAACGGCGAACTGTGTTTTATTATTAGTGTGATTTTTGATTGTAATTAGTGTTGTGTAATTAAAGTGTCAATTTTGGTAATTCAGTCGGCAGTTTTTAATTGTCTCGAACCCGAAGCTCGTAACAATTGGTGTCAGAAGTGGGATCAAATATGCCGATTTTACCTAAAGACGACACGGAGGGTATCCGTACCCGAAGTCAACGCCAACAGGAGACGGACCAGAGACGATTTGGTAATGCAACGCCGCAAACGTCGGAGGGCCAGTTGCTAACCACGGAGGCTGGCCCGTCAGCAGCTCCTGCATCTGCAGCACCTGACTTGGGTGCTCTGATGATGATGCTGCAGGATCAGGCTCGCCGACAGGAGGAACAGGCCCGCCGACAGGAGGAACAGGCCCGCCGACAGGAGGAACAGACCCGTCGGCTGGAAGAGCAGCTGCAGCGCGGTATGGAAGAACAGATGCTCCTCAGGAAGGACCTTCACGCTACCTTCGGGAAAGAGATAAAGGAGGTGAAGGATAGGGTTGCTCAACATGACAACCGCCTGTCGGAAGCTGAAACCCGAATCGACCAAGTGAACGATCGGGTTGACAACGTGATGGCTGATGTGAAGAAAACGCTGGACGACCTCAAACTTGGGGATGGAATCACAGCTCCCGTGGTAGCTACAACACCTTCGCTACGTGGATTCAAAGTGCCGCCGTTCGACGGGAGTTCTTCCTGGTCGGCCTACAAAATCCAGTTCGAGGCTGTCATGAAAGCGAACGGCTGGAATAAAAGTCAGGCCATGACTGCTCTCACCCTAGGCCTGCGCGACCAGGCATTAACTGTTCTGGAAGCTCTCGGTAAGGAAGTGACTTACGAGCAGCTCCTTGAGGCATTGGAGGCGAGATATGGCGACGCTCACCTGGAACACGTCTTTCGTGCGCAGCTCAAAGATCGCGTGCAACGCAGTAACGAAAACCTGCAGCAGTGGGCCCTTGAGGTGGAGAAGCTGGTTCGAAAAGCGTACCAGTCTGTACCTGCGCTTATTGTAGGGAACCTGGTGCAGACATTCATCGACGGCATCCGTGACCTTGAAGTCAGAGCTGCTGTGAGGCTCGGGCACCACGAGACGCTTAAGGACGCCTTGACCCATGCACTGGAGGTGGAAGCCGTGCGGCAGGATCATCGTTCCCACCGCGTCAGGGAGGTTGCAACAGCTAAAGTTCAGGACCGCAATAAAAGCTACAGCCCTAGGTGCTACGGCTGTGGAGAAAGGGGCTATCTTCGATCCAGCTGCCCTAAGCGAACTGTAGGAAGGGAAGGTGATCGATCTCGAGAGGGTAGTGCGGATAATAGCACCGCCCAGCAGCAGCAGGGAAACTGGCGGGTGCTGGCTGATGTTAAAAGAGCCCCAAGGATTTCGATCTCACAAACTCATGATGGGAACAGCCTAATCATCAAGGGCGAAGTCAACGGAACGCCGTGTAAACTGACCATAGACATTGGAGCCTCTCGCACGGTTGTCAGTTCCCAACTTATAAGTCGGTTCCTTGGTGACTCCGCATACAACCGAGAACGCATTAATTTGGTGACAGCCACTGGTCAGCGCATACCCGTCCGTGGAAAGAATGAGGTGGAGTTGAAGCTAGGCAACATGATCTACCTGCATAATGTCATCGTGGCTGATATAATGGACGACTGCATCCTGGGCCTAGACTTTATGAGGAAGAATTGTTGTGAGATCGACGTTAAGCAAGGTGTTTTGAAATGTGGACAAGAAGAACTTTTCATGGAAGGGGCGTTACCAGGGAATGTGTACAGCCTTAAGAAGATTGTTCTTCCGCCGAAATCGGAAACGATTGTGCCGGTTAGTCTTCCTCGGAGTCCTGGGCAAGCTCATCGTTGTGTACTCGTGGAAAGGGTAGACAATGACCTTCCATGGAAAGTGGCTCGAACCTTGGTCAGAACCACCGACATCTCAGGAGTACGTGTGTTGAACCTTTGTGATCAGGAACAGATTATAGAAAAAGGCACATTGGTTGGTACTAGTGAGGAAGTGGATTGGTTGCGTCGGTGCGAATATCTATCGACCGGGACCCCTAGCAAGGATGGACAAACGAGAGTGACCACACTTTTAGAAGACTGTCGCAGCGTTCTCTCCCCGAATGAAATGGTCAAGGCGAAGAAGTTGTTACTCAAGTACGCCAATGTTTTCTCGTCAAACGAAGCTGACATAGGAAAGACTGGCTTAGTTCAACACAAAATAAACACAGGACAAGAATTGCCTATTCGTCAGCGGCCAAGAAGATTGCCTGTAGCACGTGAAAAGGAAGTGGAAACCATGACTGAGGGAATGGTGAAGGATGGTGTTATTGAACCTTCATCTAGTCCATGGTGTTCACCTGTGGTGCTGGTAAAGAAGAAGGACGGCAGCATGCGGTTTTGTGTTGACTACCGCCGCCTGAACGACGTTACGAAGAAGGACAGCTATCCCTTGCCTAGAATTGATGACACGCTGGACATGCTCACAGGCGTAAAGTGGTTTAGTACGCTGGACCTGAAAAGTGGCTACTGGCAGGTTGAAATTGACCCTAAGGACAAGGAGAAAACTGCATTTTCCACAGGAAAGGGTCTGTGGCAATTTAAAGTTATGCCGTTTGGATTGTGCAATGCTCCAGCAACGTTTGAAAGATTGATGGAACTTGTACTTACCGGGCTAATTGGAGATGCCTGTCTGGTCTATTTGGATGACATCATCATCGTAGGCCGTACGTTTGAGGAACACCTTCAAAACCTGGAACGCGTGCTCATGAAGATCCAGAGTGCCAACCTCAAGTTGAGTCCAAAGAAGTGCTCACTATTCAAACGGCAAGTTAGTTTTTTGGGGTATGTAGTGTCGGAAGAAGGTATCCGCACGGATCCAGAGAAAATTGCTGCTGTCAAGGAGTGGCCGGTCCCAAAAGACAAGACACAGGTTAGAGCATTTTTGGGTTTGTGCTCTTATTATCGGCGATTTGTGAAGAACTTTGCAGATATAGCCAAACCTGTGCACAAGCTAACCGAGGAGAAGCGACAATTCTGCTGGGATGAAAGTTGCGATATTGCATTCCAGGAGCTCAAGAACCGCCTGTGCAAAACACCTATTTTGGGGTACCCTGATGCGGGCAAGGAATTCATAGTTGACACAGACGCAAGTGATATAGGACTTGGCGGTGTGTTGTCTCAACGGAATGGTGATCAAGAGATTGTGATAGCGTACTTCAGCAAGTCGTTGTCAAAGCCGGAAAGGAACTATTGTGTCACAAGACGGGAATTGCTTGCTGTGGTAAAGTCCTTGCAGCATTTTAGCAAATATCTTCTAGGGCGGAAATTCCACTTACGAACTGACCATGCTGCACTCAAATGGCTATTGCAGTTCAAAAATCCGGAAGGACAAGTTGCGAGATGGATAGAACTACTGCAGGAATACGACTTTGTGATCGAACATCGCAGCGGGAAATCTCATGGCAATGCAGATGCATTGTCAAGAAGACCTTGCCCTGAAGATTGCAAGCATTGTACTAGGCAAGAGGGTAAGGAAGTGGTATCTGTGAGAATGCTCAGGACAGACCAGCTCAGCAATGAGTGGAAGGACAGCCTACAACATGCACAGCAGGAAGATTCGGACATTAAGCCGATTCTGGAATGGATGAAGGCCAGTGCTCCTAAGCCCAAGTGGAGCGACGTCTCAGCAATGAGTTCGACCACGAAAAGCTATTGGGCCCAATGGGACAGCTTGCTGATTCAGGATGGAGTCCTGTGCCGTAAATGGGAAAATGGTCGGGGAGACAGGTGTCATTTGCAAATGGTTGTCCCTAAGGCTAAAGTGCCGGATATTCTACAGCTGTACCATAGTGGTTGTTCAGGAGGCCACCTGGGAGTTAAACGAACTCTCCTGAAGATCCGAGAACGGTTTTACTGGGTCCACTGTCGTGACGATGTCGAGGACTGGTGCCGCAAATGTACAAGTTGTGCGGCTGTAAAGGGACCTCAAATTCGTAGTAGAGGCGCATTGAAATTGTACAATGTTGGTGCACCATGGGAGAGGATAGCCATTGACGTTGCGGGGCCGTTTCCAGAAACTGAAAGTGGTAACAAGTATTTCATGGTAGTGATGGATTACTTCACTAAGTGGCCAGAAGTCTTCGCCATTCCAAATCAAGAAGCTTCAACAGTTGCAGATAAACTAGTTCATGAAGTCTTCTGTCGTTTTGGAGTACCTTTAGAGATTCACAGCGATCAAGGAAGGAATTTTGAGTCTCAAATATTCCAGGAAACTTGCCGAGTTATGGGTACTCAGAAAACACGAACAACTTCTTACCACCCACAATCTGATGGAATGGTAGAAAGATTTAATCAGACATTGGAGAGGTACCTAGCAAAAGTTGTGGAAAAACGGCAACGAGACTGGGACAGGCACATACAACCGTTTTTGTTGTCATATCGAAGCGCTGTTCACGAAAGTACATCAGTGACACCAGCTTTCGCAAACTTTGGGAGAGAATTGCGGCTGCCTGCAGACCTGATCACCGGAATACCACCTGATGCCCCACGCAGTATAACCGATTATGCAAATGGCTTGCGGAACAAAATGAATGACATTTATGAGCACGTCAGACAGACGGGCCAGCAAACGTCTGAGAAGATGAAAACACGGTATGACCGCAAAATGAACAACAAAGGCTTTGATGAAGGTTCACTAGTGTGGTTACACAATCCAATTCGCAGCAAAGGGAAATCTCCTAAGCTTCAAGCTAAATGGGACGGACCGTACCGGATTGTGACAAGGATCAATGATGTAACCTACCGGATACAGAAAGGTGCCAGAGGTACTCCTAAGATTGTCCATGTGGATCGACTGGCGCGTTATTATGGGGCCAATAATGCTCGGGACGAGCATGTCTTAGGAGGGGGCAGTGTTACGCGCCACTATTAATGTCTTGTACATGGCAACACTAGTTACACTAGCGCCCCCTAGTGTCGAGTAAATGAAAGTATTGCGCGCCACTATTAATGTCTTGTACATGGCAACACTAGTCACACTAGCGCCCTCTAGTGTCGAGTAGCAGAACTAGGAGAGTCGAGATCCTTCCAGAAATTTCGGGACCGATATGTACTCGAACATTCTAGATGTCGCTACAGTAGAAGGTTCTGGAAACTATCTGAGGCCCTATATAAGACCGGTATAGACCACGACCGGGGCAGTATTGAATTGGCGATACAAGAGAATACTTCGAAGCGAAATAACGGCGAACTGTGTTTTATTATTAGTGTGATTTTTGATTGTAATTAGTGTTGTGTAATTAAAGTGTCAATTTTGGTAATTCAGTCGGCAGTTTTTAATTGTCTCGAACCCGAAGCTCGTAACAATATTATCAGCTAGCTGCGGTAGCAAGAGGATTCTTGCTTGAAGATTATTTATCGTAGAATAACTCCTACTAAATCTTGGGATAATAAAATTCAGGATATCATTGGAGGATTCTGGCTTGAAGGAAGCTTGTCGTTTAAGTAAAGTCCAATGGCAGATTGTAAACTAGTGTTCTCTGAAATTAAATATAAAATAGCAGCTTAATGTTGCTGTGTTTGATATGGTGAGTGCAGAGAACTCTTTTTACTCGAAGCGAGGCATTCCATTTTAGTCCTCAGGGGTGACAACGCATTTGCACTTTGACTCTTTGTCAACGATGGGTGTAATGTCTATGGAACACGACATCCACTTGCCGTCGGGTGGTCTGTGTGTTCGTTTGTTATCCTTATTCTATAAAAAAAAATTAATACAATTCTTGTGTCAACATTTATATTTCCAATTTCCACTTGAAAATTTCCAGCAGCGGACTGTTTGAGGGCTGATGAGCAGAAGGAAAATTGATCTCTTCAACATTTTAAAACCCTTGCACTAGATGAGAAGCTGCGTGCAAATATTTCAAGACGGTACTCGGTTCAAGATAAAATGAAAAATAACAGCTTTCAAAATAAAATACACAGAGTTACTTGATTATTTATTACATTGCACCTCATTATAAATAATGAGCCCAAGTATGGTGGTAACTTTACTTAAGGTACGCTTTAATATTTTCCACTTTGGTTCTTAATTCGTGTGATGAATCTTTCGCCAAGGCTGGGGCGTATGTCTGGTAGACGTTCTTTAGCATGTTTAATTCTTCTATCTTATTCAATTCTGAAAAAAGAATATCATTAAATGATTTTTCGGAAATAACACAGTTTAAAAAGCTAACAGTTGGGAAACGCCTTTGATGTCAGGCGATGCCGCCGCCCGCATAGGTATTTATTATTTATGCCGTAGTCGCAAATATGCTAGGGGTTATCACGAAATTGGGAATAAAGTAATTTTCGATATTATAATACTCATTATCATTTATTAACATTATGTACATATTTATAAGTTAAAACATTTATTGAACAAAATCATTTTTTATTACTACAAGAAAAAAATACATTTGCAGGTGTTGCACAGCCAAATATTTTCGTGACATTTTCTTATTATAGATGTTTTCAGTTTTCAATTGTTAAATTTAATTATGTAGCGTACTCGCATTCGGATGAATAATTTAATAAAAAAAGTTAGGGGAATCAAGCATGGCCGTCGTTTGAATTAAACTTTACATAGTAACTCATATAACAGTAATTCATCAGTATAGATATTATATTTTTCAAAACAGCACTTAAAATTAGTAAAAATGCAATAAGTGGTATAAAACAGACTCGCGTCAACCGCATGTATTTTACAGTAGACTCAATGGAGTGCGCTTGCATAAGGTCGCCGTTCCGCAAGGCTCCCACCGTTGCTCTGCACAAGTACATTCGTTTCCCAACTATTAGACTCTTTTTAAACTGTAGTAATACATTAATAATTTATACTTAAACTACTTTGAAAAATATTCTTTATCGTCCCAGTTTAAAAAACATAACATGTTTTTAAAACTGGGACGTATAAGAATGTCCTGTATGTCTTTGAAAAATTAAAAATATCACATAAGTATGTATGTACCTTTCAACTGTTTAATTAATATCTCCATAACGTTGAGTGCGTCTCTCCTGTGCCTCACTTGATTGCTGTTCTCTGAAAAATCAAAATAATTTTAAAAACAATGTAAGAAATTTTTACCTAATACTAGATAGCTGTCTGCTGCTGCTTCACTTGTTACGACAATAGCTACATTTAACCAGGCCTGTCTCTCTTTGCGCTTTAGGCATGAAAATATACCTACGCTGCACGGCCCCCTACAAGGGGCTAATTCCGTGAGGTTGACAAGCGCGCGCTCGAGCTGACGGGCGCCTTATATTAACAAAAAAAA
This sequence comes from Parnassius mnemosyne, assembly GCA_963668995.1. NCBI lineage: Eukaryota > Metazoa > Arthropoda > Insecta > Lepidoptera > Papilionidae > Parnassius > Parnassius mnemosyne. The sequence continues at coordinate 16,077,642 of CAVLGL010000159.1, forward strand.
AGTATTTTTCTCTTATAAGTGTTTAGGCACTTTTGATATTTATTTTTGAGTGTTTATTCAAGTGTGGCCTATCAAATAGCCAAAAGGTACTGCATAGCATATGTGTGCTTAAATAACAATAGGAATTGTCGACTTTTCATTCTTTACCGTTCCTAAGAATACTGAAAGGTAAGATATTATTATTTTTAAGTAGATCTAGATAATTAGGTACCTAGTTACTGACGCCATAGTTACAGATTTATTATTTGATTAACGACCCGACCACAGCTTCGCAGTTTTCGATTTTTTCGCGTGTAATGCCAATGAAAAAATGTACAGTGTAAGTAGACCTCCCAGTACTAGTGACTGCCTACTAATGCAAGATCAGCATATACGGGTTACTGTTAACACTTAGTTGATAAAAGAAAGAAATTGAAAACAGCAGCACTTCTCATTGCCACTCTTTCATTAATAGTGCCGTCGCGTGTCGCATGTTCGTAAATAACAAAAATGTGAAACAGAAAGTGACGGCTCCGTGGCGCAGTGGCTTAGCAATAAGTTGCAGCGCCAAGGGGGGCGCGGGTTCGAATCCCGCACGGAACAAGTATTTGTATGGCCTACAATTGTTCTGGGTCTGTTCTATATATGTAAACTGCCCCCGCGATACAGAAGAAAATCATAGCGTGGATGTAACGTTTTTTAAAAAGAGAGGAAGAGAGTCAAGTAAAGACATTAAAAGTTTTGTACAGTCGACTTAAATATTAATACGCATTATAATGTTCTTATTATCAGCAAATTACTAATACATTGCATAACTACTCGTTATATTCTACTACTAACTAATATCAAAGGATTCTATTTGTTCTCTAATAACACCCAACCCTACAGTAGGAGCGGCCTTAACAAAGGCGCGTAACGGGTTAACTAATATAGACTCTCGCACGCGGATGTAAGGTGCATTTAGATTTAATACCGCGCCGCATTAATTTTTTTTCGACGTTTTAATCGGAAGACTATTTTAACGGAGGTCGTGTCCGAGGCAAAGTATTATGAACATTAGCAACGTTGTAACTAGGTTTAAATTCGCAAGTTTGCTATCAGAGAATGATCCATCTGTTCTTGTACTATAATTTATTCTGTGATTTAACCAAGGATGTTGAAGGACTGCCGGAGATAGTATAGTGGTCATAAGCACGACTGCTGTTCATGATGGGGAGCCGCCCTACACTTCGCTTACTGGTACGTGGCTGTCACTCGAAAACATTTCTTTCCCACCGGTTGTTGATTCTGCGAGCTGTTTGGTCGGCTTGTTGCCACTCCAGTTTACTGATCCTTTGGTCTATATTACTCTGGTTCTACTGCGGTCATTTTCACTACGGATTTTATCACGCCGAGCTTATCCCTTAGCTCACTGCACTACCTGAACGTTCCTATAAAAAGCATAGAATAAAAATACTTACTGAGCGTATATTCGACGATAGTCACAACGTGTGATGTAACCGTAGGAATAGCTGTGTCTCTGTTCGCCGTGGACATGTTGTCGGTTTCCATCGGCTCGCCGTCGTTGCGCAGTACCGCGAGCCTCTCCAACACCCGCGCAACGGACGTCAATATCGCGAGCTGCGTTGAACGAGTGGACGACGCGTATGATTTCGCACAGTGCTCGAAAAACACGTCTTGGTATTTATCTGTAGCAGAATGAGAGCCATATATGTATGTCTAAGAAAAAATGATGTTATTTATTCAGTTATTAGTTGGCTAATGCAAAGGGACCTGTGTGATGTATATTCATATTACATACTAGTGTTTTTACTAAACTTAAAATAAACAGGTCATAGAAGTCGCAGAGTGGTAGTGATCTTTTCACCACAACTGCTAACATATAAGTAAGAAAGAAGAGACAAAACACACTAATTCGTGGTTGAGCACTACACCAAATGGTACAATTAAAAATTTTGTACAGACCACTTCAATATAAATAAAACGAGAACATCATCAATGTAGTCGAAGTTAATTAAATACGCATTATTAAGGACAATTCAAAAACTAATGGTCAGATCTTGATCAAATTTATATGGTACCACACGAGGAGCACCAGCTTTCAAAATAAATCATCAAAATCAATTCACTTGGATAAAAGATCTGAGGTAACACACATAAAAAACAACAGTCGAGAACCTCTTCCTTTTTTTGAAGTCTTTTGAAAACACGTTAAATACAATCGCCGAATACAAGTACAACATACAAAAAAAAATAAGTATAATATTTGACTTGAAAAATTTTTCATTGGACTTTTTACCAGATGGAAGTTAGCGTAGAACATTCTTTTTTTTAACTAAACTGTGTGGCAATTAATTGCTCCATAAATGCTCCAGCAGAATCCGAAATTGCTCCACCTCTATTGTTATTACTTATTTTATAATTAATTTTAAAAAAAATTAAGTATCAAAAATTTAATTTTGCTATAAAGTATAAAATATCTACTTTTTTAAATTAAACTGTATGCCAATTAATTGCTCCTTAAATGCTCCAGCAGAATCCGAAATTGCTCCACCTCTATGGTTATTAGTTAATTTATAATTAATTTAAAAAAAAATTAAGTATCGACAAATCAATTTTGCTATTAAACATAAAATATCTACGTTTTAAAATTAAACTGTATGCCAATTATTTGCTCCTTAAATGCTCCAGCAGAATCCGAATTTGCTCCACCTCTATTGCTATTAGTTAATTTATAAATAATTTTTAAAAAATTTAAGTATCGAAAATTTAATTTTGCTATAAAACAGAAAATATATAGTTTTTAAAAATAAACTGTATGCCAATTATTTTCTCTTTAAATGCTCCAGCTGAATCCGAAATTGCTATACCTCTATTGCTATTAGTTAATTTATAATTAATTTTTAAAAAAATAACCAGAAGGAAGTTAGCGTAGAAGATTATTTTTTTAAATTAAATTGTATACCAATTAATTGCTCCTTAAATGCTCCAGCAGAATCCAAAATTGCTCCACCTCTATTGTTATTAGTTAATTTATAATTAATTTTTAAAAAAATAACCAGAAGGAAGTTAGCGTAGAACATTATTTTTTTTAATTAAATTGTATACCAATTAATTGCTCCTTAAATGCTCCAGCAGAATCCGAAATTGCTCCACCTCTATTGTTATTAGTTATTTTATAATTAATTTAAAAAAAAATTAAGTATCAAAAATTTAATTTTGTTAAAAGTATAAAATATCTACTTTTTTAAATTAAACTGTATGCCAATTAATTGCTCCTTAAATGCTCCAGCAGAATCCGAAATTGCTCCACCTCTATTGTAATTAGTCAATTTGTAATTAATTTAAAAAAAAATTAAGTATCGACAATTCAATTTTGCTATAAAACATAAAATATCTACAGTTTTAAAATTAAACTGTATGCCAATTATTTGCTTCTTAAATGCTCCAGCAGAATCCGAATTTGCTCCACCTCTATTGCTATTAGTTAATTTATAAATAATTTTGAGAAAGAGTGATTCCATTTGAATAATAGCGCCATCATCAATAGAATGTAGTAACATTCTATAGTAAAAGTCATTTTATCGAATAAAAATTGATTGACTCTCAAAAGTGGTACGTATAATAGATGCTAAATGGCATAAACCCAAAAAATAATATTGATGGGTGAGTTTTGAAATTATGGATTCTTAGGAATGGATTAGACAACCATCTTAATAATTTTTTGTGTTAGTGCCATCTAGCGTCTTTTCTACGTACCACCATGAGAGTTAACCAATTTTGATTTGATAAAATGACTACTTATAGAAAAAAAGAAATAGATGATGCTATTAAAAAAATACGTATATAATAAATAGTAATTACCTAATTAACAAACAAAACAGATATGTCTCTTCTTAAGATCGAAGAAGATGATGCACTGTGACACATCTGTATATAATTTTATGTAAATAATGTAGGCCATACAAATAATTGTTCCGGGTCTGGATGTTTATCCTTGTGAAATTTATGTTTGTAAACTGCCTCTACGACACAGGAGAAAATCCTAGTGTGGGGGTAACGTTTTTTTACAATTGAAATTGAAAGATTGAACCCTTATACTTCTTGTTGATTTTTGTATTACCTTTATTAATGTTACCCTTATGAATAAATAAATATAATTACGTATGTAGAAATAAAATTGATTTTCATCCTCATCAATCATTGGGGCGAGGATAACGTCTGCCAGCATAAGTAATAAGCAGGCTAAGTTACAAGGTGCTCAGTTCAAAAATTTGTAGGTAGGTATGTTACTTTTCAATACGTGACACGTAAAAATTAATAATAATCAAAAACACATCTACGAAACATCCTATTTATTTATTTAATCTTTCTTGCACCAAATATTTGTACAAAAGGCGAGCTATCTATTTATTTACCTATAGTGAATAGGTATCTTTTAAACTCACAATTTTCAATGCTTCATTTTTAATATATAATTAATTATAAAATTTCATAATTAGATAATATATGAAAATACATAATTCTAATATAATGCAACAAATATACCGAATAAAAAAATTAAAATACATTTATCGTTGTACGCTGTGTGTATTTCCATAAATTAGTTTATTGATGTTGAAAAAATAATACTACGTTCTTACCTACAATAGGGCAATATATTGAAACGAGCGGCGCGCCGCCGGCAAAATGCTCAAGGTCGTTCGCATGGAGTAGCCCCTTAAGAAATAGTCTCGTACACTTACTTAGCTGTCATGTTGCCTATTCGTTTATTCGAATTTCCATCTTAGCTTTATATTTATATATTTTTATTAATTTTCTCAGTGTTAAATTTAAAAAAAAAGTATAAATTATATTAATACTTATATATATATATATATATATATATTATGTAAGTTATTTATATGTATCTATACTTAATATAATAAAGCGGAAGAGTTTTTTTGTTTTTTTGGTTGTTTAAACGCGCTAATCTCTGGAACTACCAGTCCGATTTGAAAAATTATTTTTGTATATTATAGCCAGATTCATGTGGAATAGTATAGGCTATCTAACATTAAGCTATATCACTCAGCTAGCCTAAAATATGGATATTTGTTAAGCAAGTCAGAAGAAAACGCACTCTCGAAATGATTTATCCGCGTACGCTGGTGTTATCATTAGGGATACGTAAATAAAATGTTGTAGAAAAATATAGATCTTTACTCCGTCTAAAAAAAGTCCGGGATACCATATGTCTATTTCTTATACATAAGCCATAATTAGGTGTTTTATGACAAAAAATATTGAAAATTAGTAAAGTGATTTATGATCGTTATTATTAGGCATGGCCTATTTATCCTTACGAAAGAAAGTTACTTCATCATCAAGACAATTTTATGAAGATAAGCCTTGTTCTTTATACCATGCTATTTGGACTCATAGTTTAAGAGATAATGTAAAATTAAATTAATTCAATACTTGGCTGGGCGCGCGAACGGCACATAAACCTTAGCCGCCCGGTGAGAACTGCGAGAACTGCTCAACCGGGAGGGGGAGGGAAAGTGGATAAAACTTAACTTCGCTCTACATCATACATAATATGCCGACAGATAAAAGTGCTCCATTAATTATGCCAAATTTTCCATCCATTGCTATCAAATAAAATATTTAATTGCAATTATAAAATGCTTGAACTAGGTCATGTCGCGCACCTCCAACATGTGATGACGCGGATGAAACCGCGGGGCACAGCTCGTTACTTATATAAATATATTACAAAAGCGTTACGAAAAACAGTGTGTATCGTGAAGACACTCGACAGAAGTGAAACTTTTGTATTACAGGGAAACATTTCAATTATTCATCAATGACTTTTGAATAACATAGATGGTGTGTATCATTCATTTATTTACATAAAATTATATACAGATGTGTCACAGTGCATCATCTTCTTCGATCTTAAGAAGAGACATATCTGTTTTGTTTGTTAATTAGGTAATTACTATTTATTATATACGTATTTTTTAATAGCACCATCTATTTCTTTTTTTCTATAAGTAGTCATTTTATCAAATCAAAATTGGTTAACTCTCATGGTGGTACGTAGAAAAGACGCTAGATGGCACTAACACAAAAAAATTATTAACATGGTTGTCTAATCCATTTCTAAGAATCCATAATTTCAAAACTCACCCATCAATATTATTTTTTAGGTTTATGCCATTTAGCATCTATTATACGTACCACTTTTGAGAGTCAATCAATTTTTATTCGATAAAATGACTTTTAAATGAATGTTACTACATTCTATTGATGATGGCGCTATTACTCAAATGGAATCACTCTTTCTCAAAATTATTTATAAATTAACTAATAGCAATAGAGGTGGAGCAAATTCGGATTCTGCTGGAGCATTTAAGAAGCAAATAATTGGCATGCAGTTTAATTTTAAAACTGTAGATATTTTATGTTTTATAGCAAAATTGAATTGTCGATACTTAATTTTTTTTTTAATTAATTACAAATTAACTAATTACGATAGAGGTGGAGCAATTTCGGATTCTGCTGGAGCATTTAAAGAGCAATTAATTGGCATACAGTTTAATTTAAAAAAGTAGATATTTTATACTTTATAGCAAAATTAAATTTTTGATACTTAATTTTTTTTTAAATTAATTATAAAATAAGTAATAACAATAGAGGTGGAGCAATTTCGGATTCTGCTGGAGCATTCATGGAGCAATTAATTGCTACACAGTTTAGTTAAAAAAAAGAATGTTCTACGCTAACTTCCATCTGGTGGACTTTTTTATACTAATACGTATTGCAAAACTTAAACAAAGGCATCAGTTTCATTTGAGTGTTTTTTCTTAATATCTTCACTTATAAATGTATTTCTTAATAAGTCACAATTTCCTTCACGCATTAGTGCGGTTTAAAAATAATTTACCGAATTTAATGAAGGCAGGTAGCGTGTGCTTCTCAAGTTAACAGTAAAGACTACTTCTCTCGCTTCCAGTTCGAGATGTGCAAAATCAATTTAATTAAAAAGTATACATAAAACAATAACAGAATTAAACTCATAACAAGATAAAATAATTATTCTATAAGCATAACAACGAAATGATCCGGCGTTAGTATGTACACGACTTATTGTTAAAGTTACTTTAAAATTGTTGAAAGTGAATCATAGTATGTTCGTTAATATAACAACTGCTACTGCACTGTGACATGATACGACCGAGGCGATTACAGACATCTTAGTAGAAATGACCTGGGAATAACACTTTTATTGTCTAAATCTGTTACATATATAAAAATATATTAAAAAACGTGCTGCTTTTCTTTAATATAGGATAAGGGTGATAAAGGTGACAAACGAGTACACAGTTCACCTGCTGGTAAGTGATTGCTGTGGCCCATGGACATCTACATTTATCTCCGATTACGAATCAAAATGCAGATGCGTTGTCACCCGTGAGGACTAAGATGGAAAGCCTCGTTTCCAGTAAAAAGGGTCTCCGGTTCTCTACACTCACCATACGAAACACAGCAGCGTTAAGATGCTATTTTACGCTGGTATTCTGTGAGAGCGTGGTGCTTCCCCGGTCGAGCCGACCCATTTGTGCTACAACCATAATATAGCTGCAGAATGGCTCTACCACGTAACAAAATTTGTTTGCTGTTAGGATCAAAATACAAACACAAAGGTGCAAGATGACTAACTAATTAGAACTGAAGGTACAATAGTTTTAATTACAGATATTAGAAAAGCTTATTCTAACAGTGCAAAAATAATTACTACATTGCGTTTGAGGGTCTTTGGGCCAGGCCTTTCCGAGCAACTCGTAAGCGGCTTCCTTCAATGCTGTCAACTGTTCCTTTCTATGGCGGGCTCCCTCGTTATCCTCTTCGTCGGAGTCTTTACTTACGGAGAACTCGTCCTGTTAAAACGGTTGATCGCAAGATTAGTCAAGAAATTAACGCTTAAAATGCTAAATATCACATCACTGTCTTTATTACCATTGCCATCCATTTTACACAAGTCCGTGACTGAACACAGTAGGCTTCCAACACAAACCACCAATTTACGTACTTTTACCTCGGGGTTAAAGTTGAAGTTACAGCCTATATAAACGTCCCACTGCTGGGCACAGGCCTCCTCTCATGTCTGAGAGGGTTTTAGGGCAAGGAAAGGTCCGCCGCGCTGCCCCAATGCGTGTTGGCGAACTTCACATGTCTTCGAAATATATATTTTTTTTTTCTTATTCGTCAGACACGCAGGTTTCCTCGCGATGTTTTCCTTCACCGCCGAGCACGTGGTAAATCAGCACTTAAAATTGCAATTAACAATTTCATTGGTGCCGGCGGGGATCGAACCCGGGTTTATCGCGTACTGTGAAACTTACAGCGAGTACTAACCATCTGAGCTACCACGGCTCATCCCTCGGGGTACCCACCAATTAACCTCCCCACTAGATTGCCTCATATGGGTATTTTGCTATAGTTACCACGCTCAGCAGGCGGGTTGGCAACCGCAGTTTTTTATAATTTTGCAGTGTCCCATCTCCTATTTCAGTTTCCCTCTCGCCTCTTACGACACCCACGGAACAATATGTGGTAGTGGATATTCTTACTTCGCAGCTACACGGTCAATAGTGCCCTCACCTTAGACAAAATAACTTTGACGATATCGTAGACCTGGTTGAAGCAGTCGCAGTTAATTTCGGCCAGCGCTCGACCCAGCGCATTTATGGCTTGCTTCTTGTACACCATCTCTTGTTTGCGACTCTCCACTAGAAGAGCGTTCACGCACTCGTTTGCTAAAGAAGTGTTTATTGGCGTTTCTCCATCCTTCACTCTGGAATAAAGTTTAAGATTTTAAGAATAAGATAGTTCCTTCTTACTCCTCTTCATTCTCATAAGGTCCTTGACTGACCTATGGTGAACATGGATCTCTCGAGAGAGGAGAATTAGTTATGAAGGACTTTTTTAAATCGCAAACTGATCAACGTAACAACATCATCATCATCATCAATTCAGCCCATTACAAGTCCAATGCAGAACATAGCCCCTCTCCCAAAAAACACCACAAATTACGGTCCTTAGTCACCTGCATCTCTTACCACGTCGTTATTTAATGCTCGCGCATTGTATCGGATCGAATTGCACTGTATCAATGGCACTGCGCGGTATCGCGACGAGATTGGTTTCTTTCGCCACCTACCTAGGACAACGACTTAGTTGCTTAACTAATACTAACAATAGCTAGTAGTTGCGTAGCGATTACTATGGGCAGAATCGATGTCTGAAAATCGGTCAATCAATATCTGGAAACTGGCTAAAGAGATATTTTTGAGAGGTTTTTGCATAATTCATTACTTAGTATGTAAAACTTACGTGCACAACTCGGCTAGAGCGTCAAGCATATGTTGTTTTCCATCAAACGTCTTTCCGTGCATCGCGGCCAACAATGCGCGTATGAACGGCTCACGTTGATCGCCCAAACCGCTGGACAACTCCTTACAAATCGTCTTTATAGCATTCGCAGCCTAAAATAAAAAAAAATACAAAGGATGGACTTAATGCATTTTTGCATTCTCTCCCAGCCAACCCTGGGCGTGGTAAAATATAAGATGTTGGTAATACAAATAAGACTAGATTATGTTAACGAATTATCGGAAATTTCCATTAGTTTAGACTGCCCCGTGGCGCAGTGGCTTAACAATGAGTTGTAGCACTGAAAGCCGCAAGTGGAATTAGCATTTGCATGGTCCACAAATAATTGTTCCGGATCTGGATGTTTATCCTTGTGAAATTTATGTATATAAACTGCCCCGACAATACAGGAGAAAATCTTAGTGTGGAGGTAACGTTATTTAAAAAAAAAAGTTTGCACATCGAAAGTAGAATGTGGCTGTATTTTAGTTGCTTTTTAAGAAATGTAACCCTCACTGACCTAGCAGTATGTGGTGTCATTTCACTGACCTCTATATATATAAGTATCCTGTGATATAATAAGACGATATGATTTTCGCCATTTTGGCGCTGATAGCAGTAGTGAGCGTCCATGGAACAAATAATAGAGATAGGACAGTGTGACGAAATATATTGATAAAAATTCTGTACCAAGGCCTACCCGTAACGTCCGTTCCATTTATGTATCATTTTAATATAATGCCATACAATCATCGATTACTAATAAAAAACTAGATACACAATCAGTGACAAAAATTTTCCTTACCGAATGAGCGCCCACTCGAACATTTGGGTGCGTTTTTAATTTATACGTAGCTTTATGAAAACAACTGCATTTAAGATTGAATTTACATTAATGTATATTTATTTCAACTAGCATTACGTGAAAACAATTGGATACGTGAACTTTTGCATGGGATTGTGTATCTAGTTTTTTATAGTGATAGATTTTTTTTATAGGGGAGGGGGCAAACGAGTATGCGTCTCACCTGATAGTAAGTGACTACCGCCGCCCATGAACAACTGCAACACCAGGGGAGTTGCAGATGCGTTGCCAGCCTTTTAAAAAGGAGTAGGCTCTTTTATTGAAGGTCCCTAAGTCGTATCGCTCCGGAAAAATCGATGCATACAATAAATAAATGTATCAATCAATATTTATGTTTTAGACACAAGCTTTATATCATATAAAACAAAAATCGACGCTGTGTTAGTCTATCTACGTTTATCTTCGTAACTATAGAACGGGTTTTGTTCCGGGTTTCACCATGGAGTATATTTATTTATTTCATTTCTTATTCACTGACTGACGGGCGTTGTTCTACTGTTGACTGACCATTTTATTTATTAATAGTATAGTCAGTAGTAGTTATTAAAAAAATTTAACGCTTAATAAATGAATTGCACCCTTATAAACCTCGCTACGTACATTACAGCTGACTGACCAGCTGCGTCCCCATAGGACGTCGACTGACTATCATAATTTTGATATACATATTAAAAAAAAGTTCATAAAGTTTCAGCCTTAAGAAATTGATTTTATTATGTCTGTGGTCACGACATGTTTGGCCACGCATCTGAGACACCTGTTCTAATATCCGTAGCATTTTATTGTAAATTATGATTATAATCACCTAAGAAAAAAACGCTTAATAAATTCAGAGACTTTTTTTGGCTCTGCCTCTGGTCTATTAGTCCTTGTAATAGAGAAAATCAATAAGCTGCCAAAATTATGCCTATTTCAACAATATCTATGGATACAATTAGACTTTTACAAACTTTAAATTACATTAAAGAATGCCATACCACAGAATAGATAATAGTACATGTATAGAAGAATCACTCTCTGATAGCAAACTTGCGAGTTTAAACCTAGTTACAACGTAGCTAGTGTTCATAATACTTTGTACGCCTCGGATGCTACCTTCGTTAAAATAGCCTACCGATTGTTGCGGCGCGCATATTAAATTAAAATGAATCTTACGTTCGCGCAAGAGAGTTTGTATCACATATCCCTTTACGCTCCTTTGTTAAGGCCACTCCTATTGTAGGGTTAGGTGTTGTGAGAAAACAAATTGAATCTTTTGATATTAGTTGGTAGTAGAATGCACCGAGGTGTTATGCAATGTATTAGTAATTTTCTGATAATAAGAACATTATTGTTTAATGTGAGGTAGGTTAGGTATTACCTACTACTACTACCTAGATATACTTTATTACTATTACGTGCTGTGTGATGCCGGTAGAGTAGATAGCATCACTCCATGTCTGCCTGTGGGTGTTGTGAAAGGCAACTAAGGGAATCTAAAGAAGTACGTACATAAGCATTAAATTGCTGTTTTACTGATATTCTGTGAGAGCGTGGTTCTTCCACAAGCGAGCAGACATACACACTCGTGCTACCATATTATAGCATACCATAACATAGTTGAAGCATGGCTTTACCACGTTAAAAAGTTGCCCTGTATGTTTTATTTTAATTTTATTATATAAGAAAGTGGTTTGTCGCAGTGCAGCGTGGCGTCACCTGTATCTTCTTGGTCCAGCTGCTGGCGGCGAGCGCCTGCTCCACGCGCGCGCGCAGCGCCGCCAGGTGGCGCCGCACGCCGCTCTCGCGCGACGGACTCATCTCCGCCCACAGCTCCTCGAACATCTCCACCGTTTGACACTCTGATTCAACCAATAAAACATTACGTTACAACCTACCAGTAGTCCACTGCTGAATATATTTCCCCTATAGATTACTTTATTGGGGGGATATATGACATAGATAACCGCAGTTTTTTTTATTTTTAGATGTTAGGAAGGCGCTACTGACCATCTGGTTTATTTTCCTCTGTCGCTTCTTACAACACCTACGTGTTATATTAGAATATTATGAGATATAGATTTTCTATATCAGGAAGACCGCACCAAATTGAAAAAATTTGTGCAGACTCAAAATACTAGCGACTCGGACCGCATCACGCACACTAAAACAATGTGCATGTGCACGCCTGACAACATTCATAGTCAAACGGGCTTCGTGTAGAATATATGTAGTAGATATTCTTAAAAATCACTACTCAACGTCAAAATAAAACACATTCCGTCTTATTACAAAACACAACTAATTGCTAGTATAGAGTTTTTAACTATGGTTTAGGAGTAGTCCCTCTAATTAAAGAAGTTCCTTGATCGCAACACTAATCGTCGCAAATTTACATTTTACTATTAAATACCATAATTTACATTTTAGTTCGTAGATTATCTTCTGAATCATTATTTAGGCTAAAAACTTATTGATCGCGAAAATTTGCATGTTATGATCATGTCTTATAATATGTACTTACACCCCTGTACGTGCACCTAACTAGACGCGATTCTCGGACACAGTGTTGTCCGTATTTGTACGAAGTTTGGAAGTTTAATACAAAACATTTATGATTACGCATTTTTAAACGGATATACGCTACAAACACTCTTATTTAGCAAAAACGTGAGTTTGATAGTCTTATTGGTGTCTTGCGCACATGGTACAAATAACTTAATGACGTTATTAGTCCCAGTAGAATGTGCCATAATGGCCGCATTTGAAAATGATTTAATCTAAATAAAAAAAAGCAAGCAAAGATAAAAAGTGGAGGTGTCTTTGTTTTTATCGATCCAAATAATTTTTTTTCTCAATTTTACACACATTTCAAGGATCAACTAATATTTGATTGAAGTTGCCAAAGTCGAAGTCAGAATTCATACAACTCCACTTTCAGAATTCTGACTTCTATATTATATACTTTATATATTTCTTATATACCTTCATCCTTCGGAGCGTGCATTGCTAGAAACACTACAGGCGCAAGTATATCCTCATTGTCCTTTATGTGGTCTATTTTTGCTTTAGCAATGGATTTCAATGTTAGGGCGATGGCTGAACGCGATATGTCGTCCTCCTTAGTCTCGTACAGATTTATAAGTTTCTTTATTAACTTCTCTATTGACTGACTCTGAAAAGTAACATAATAAGAAGATAGATCACAATTTTTTATATTCAAATGAAATTATAAAAAACCATTTTTAAATTGAATTTTTGTTCATAACACTATATTTTTAATTTAATTCATATTTCTGTCTTTAGGGCTCTGCTGTGTCGTGGATTGTAACTTCTAAAGATTTTGGTTTAAAAAAAATTATACGCTTTCGAACCGTGTAGTGGCGTGTAGGAGTATCCACTACCCCCATATCGTCCCGTGGGTGTCGTAAGAGGCGACAAGGGGAAACAAACCAAGAGATGGTCAGCAGCGTCTTCTTAATAACATGAGAGAAACTATGGGGAAGGCCTATGTTCAGAAGTGGATTTTTAATAAGCTGTATTGATGATGATGATACTCTTTCGATATAAATGTAAGGTCTGAGAAAAGATTTTTTTTTCTGAACGTTAACGTTATTAGGTACGAAACAAATTCGATAAGAGTCAAAATATAGTCTTTAACGTTACCTTAGCAAACGCTGAGACTTGCCCTAGTGCCTCCGCGTAATTTTTCCTAACCGTCGGGTTTCTGTCGAAAGTTCCGTTCAACAAATTAGACATTATCTTCCCGGCGACAGGCTCCAAGTCGGATCTCAAGTAGTGCGCCGCCAGCACAATAAAATGCGCACAGGCTACCTTAGTGCCGAGTTGGGGAGATTTTATGAGCTCAAAGATCTTTGGAAGCATTTCCTTCATGGTTTCGATGTTGATGTGCGGCATACACTGTAAATAAAAACAATTTAAATATTTTTAATGACCAACAAACATCCAAAAAAAAAACAAGTAAAAATGGTGCTTCGTTAAGTAGAAATGAAATACATATAACAACAATAATATAGATCTATGACTCCTGTCTCTGAGTTCCCATTCCTTTATTCAAGAAACGTTTCGTTCCCCGTAACAATCAGTTTTATTACTTACGAGGTGGATGTAAATACGGTTTATATTTACAAACTATTCATTTATCAATTTGTTAAGAGTTAAAATATCTGAAAACAGTACATAAATATTCAATTTCTTTTTATGTACAAAGTGTTTTTAAATATAGAAACCCGTTATTGCATTCAATATCTTAACATTCCTAAAATATCTAAGTCTTATTACTTCAAATTTAAGATGTGAAATTATTGAATCAGAACAGTCAAACTGACAATCATCTTCGCATTCCGCACTAGCTTCAAGTGCATTCTGTAATATATGCAATCATAACTATAGTGTTCAAACTTCAGAAAGAACGTGCCTAAAGAAGTTTTCACTTCAATAAAACATGTGTTAATCAATAACTTGATATATGTATATAACCTTGACGACGGTGTCGGTGGTGTAGTGTTGGCGGGCGGCGTTGGCGCGCATGTCGTCCAGCAGGTCCCGCGAGCCGGAGTCGGCCAGCGCCGTGCTGAGGTAGGACAGATAGAATGTGTGCTCGTTACCTTGACGACGGTGTCGGTGGTGTAGTGTTGGCGGGCGGCGTTGGCGCGCATGTCGTCCAGCAGGTCCCGCGAGCCGGAGTCGGCCAGCGCCGTGCTGAGGTAGGACAGATAGAACGTGTGCTCGTTACCTTGACGACGGTGTCGGTGGTGTAGTGTTGGCGGGCGGCGTTGGCGCGCATGTCGTCCAGCAGGTCCCGCGAGCCGGAGTCGGCCAGCGCCGTGCTGAGGTAGGACAGATAGAACGTGTGCTCGTTACCTTGACGACGGTGTCGGTGGTGTAGTGTTGGCGGGCGGCGTTGGCGCGCATGTCGTCCAGCAGGTCCCGCGAGCCGGAGTCGGCCAGCGCCGTGCTGAGGTAGGACAGATAGAACGTGTGCTCGTTACCTTGACGACGGTGTCGGTGGTGTAGTGTTGGCGGGCGGCGTTGGCGCGCATGTCGTCCAGCAGGTCCCGCGAGCCGGAGTCGGCCAGCGCCGTGCTGAGGTAGGACAGATAGAACGTGTGCTCGTTACCTTGACGACGGTGTCGGTGGTGTAGTGTTGGCGGGCGGCGTTGGCGCGCATGTCGTCCAGCAGGTCCCGCGAGCCGGAGTCGGCCAGCGCCGTGCTGAGGTAGGACAGATAGAACGTGTGCTCGTTACCTTGACGACGGTGTCGGTGGTGTAGTGTTGGCGGGCGGCGTTGGCGCGCATGTCGTCCAGCAGGTCCCGCGAGCCGGAGTCGGCCAGCGCCGTGCTGAGGTAGGACAGATAGAACGTGTGCTCGTTACCTTGACGACGGTGTCGGTGGTGTAGTGTTGGCGGGCGGCGTTGGCGCGCATGTCGTCCAGCAGGTCCCGCGAGCCGGAGTCGGCCAGCGCCGTGCTGAGGTAGGACAGATAGAACGTGTGCTCGTTACCTTGACGACGGTGTCGGTGGTGTAGTGTTGGCGGGCGGCGTTGGCGCGCATGTCGTCCAACAGGTCCCGCGAGCCGGAGTCGGCCAGCGCCGTGCTGAGATAGGACAGATAGAACGTGTGCTCGTTACCTTGACGACGGTGTCGGTGGTGTAGTGTTGGCGGGCGGCGTTGGCGCGCATGTCGTCCAGCAGGTCCCGCGAGCCGGAGTCGGCCAGCGCCGTGCTGAGGTAGGACAGATAGAACGTGTGCTCGTTACCTTGACGACGGTGTCGGTGGTGTAGTGTTGGCGGGCGGCGTTGGCGCGCATGTCGTCCAGCAGGTCCCGCGAGCCGGAGTCGGCCAGCGCCGTGCTGAGGTAGGACAGATAGAACGTGTGCTCGTTACCTTGACGACGGTGTCGGTGGTGTAGTGTTGGCGGGCGGCGTTGGCGCGCATGTCGTCCAGCAGGTCCCGCGAGCCGGAGTCGGCCAGCGCCGTGCTGAGGTAGGACAGATAGAACGTGTGCTCGTTACCTTGACGACGGTGTCGGTGGTGTAGTGTTGGCGGGCGGCGTTGGCGCGCATGTCGTCCAGCAGGTCCCGCGAGCCGGAGTCGGCCAGCGCCGTGCTGAGATAGGACAGATAGAACGTGTGCTCGTTACCTTGACGACGGTGTCGGTGGTGTAGTGTTGGCGGGCGGCGTTGGCGCGCATGTCGTCCAGCAGGTCCCGCGAGCCGGAGTCGGCCAGCGCCGTGCTGAGGTAGGACAGATAGAACGTGTGCTCGTTACCTTGACGACGGTGTCGGTGGTGTAGTGTTGGCGGGCGGCGTTGGCGCGCATGTCGTCCAGCAGGTCCCGCGAGCCGGAGTCGGCCAGCGCCGTGCTGAGGTAGGACAGATAGAACGTGTGCTCGTTACCTTGACGACGGTGTCGGTGGTGTAGTGTTGGCGGGCGGCGTTGGCGCGCATGTCGTCCAGCAGGTCCCGCGAGCCGGAGTCGGCCAGCGCCGTGCTGAGGTAGGACAGATAGAACGTGTGCTCGTTACCTTGACGACGGTGTCGGTGGTGTAGTGTTGGCGGGCGGCGTTGGCACGCATGTCGTCCAGCAGGTCCCGCGAGCCGGAGTCGGCCAGCGCCGTGCTGAGGTAGGACAGATAGAACGTGTGCTCGTTACCTTGACGACGGTGTCGGTGGTGTAGTGTTGGCGGGCGGCGTTGGCGCGCATGTCGTCCAGCAGGTCCCGCGAGCCGGAGTCGGCCAGCGCCGTGCTGAGGTAGGACAGATAGAACGTGTGCTCGTTACCTTGACGACGGTGTCGGTGGTGTAGTGTTGGCGGGCGGCGTTGGCGCGCATGTCGTCCAGCAGGTCCCGCGAGCCGGAGTCGGCCAGCGCCGTGCTGAGGTAGGACAGATAGAACGTGTGCTCGTTACCTTGACGACGGTGTCGGTGGTGTAGTGTTGGCGGGCGGCGTTGGCGCGCATGTCGTCCAGCAGGTCCCGCGAGCCGGAGTCGGCCAGCGCCGTGCTGAGGTAGGACAGATAGAACGTGTGCTCGTTACCTTGACGACGGTGTCGGTGGTGTAGTGTTGGCGGGCGGCGTTGGCGCGCATGTCGTCCAGCAGGTCCCGCGAGCCGGAGTCGGCCAGCGCCGTGCTGAGGTAGGACAGATAGAACGTGTGCTCGTTACCTTGACGACGGTGTCGGTGGTGTAGTGTTGGCGGGCGGCGTTGGCGCGCATGTCGTCCAGCAGGTCCCGCGAGCCGGAGTCGGCCAGCGCCGTGCTGAGGTAGGACAGATAGAACGTGTGCTCGTTACCTTGACGACGGTGTCGGTGGTGTAGTGTTGGCGGGCGGCGTTGGCGCGCATGTCGTCCAGCAGGTCCCGCGAGCCGGAGTCGGCCAGCGCCGTGCTGAGGTAGGACAGATAGAACGTGTGCTCGTTACCTTGACGACGGTGTCGGTGGTGTAGTGTTGGCGGGCGGCGTTGGCGCGCATGTCGTCCAGCAGGTCCCGCGAGCCGGAGTCGGCCAGCGCCGTGCTGAGGTAGGACAGATAGAACGTGTGCTCGTTACCTTGACGACGGTGTCGGTGGTGTAGTGTTGGCGGGCGGCGTTGGCGCGCATGTCGTCCAGCAGGTCCCGCGAGCCGGAGTCGGCCAGCGCCGTGCTGAGGTAGGACAGATAGAACGTGTGCTCGTTACCTTGACGACGGTGTCGGTGGTGTAGTGTTGGCGGGCGGCGTTGGCGCGCATGTCGTCCAGCAGGTCCCGCGAGCCGGAGTCGGCCAGCGCCGTGCTGAGGTAGGACAGATAGAATGTGTGCTCGTTACCTTGACGACGGTGTCGGTGGTGTAGTGTTGGCGGGCGGCGTTGGCGCGCATGTCGTCCAGCAGGTCCCGCGAGCCGGAGTCGGCCAGCGCCGTGCTGAGGTAGGACAGATAGAACGTGTGCTCGTTACCTTGACGACGGTGTCGGTGGTGTAGTGTTGGCGGGCGGCGTTGGCGCGCATGTCGTCCAGCAGGTCCCGCGAGCCGGAGTCGGCCAGCGCCGTGCTGAGGTAGGACAGATAGAACGTGTGCTCGTTACCTTGACGACGGTGTCGGTGGTGTAGTGTTGGCGGGCGGCGTTGGCGCGCATGTCGTCCAGCAGGTCCCGCGAGCCGGAGTCGGCCAGCGCCGTGCTGAGGTAGGACAGATAGAACGTGTGCTCGTTACCTTGACGACGGTGTCGGTGGTGTAGTGTTGGCGGGCGGCGTTGGCGCGCATGTCGTCCAGCAGGTCCCGCGAGCCGGAGTCGGCCAGCGCCGTGCTGAGGTAGGACAGATAGAACGTGTGCTCGTTACCTTGACGACGGTGTCGGTGGTGTAGTGTTGGCGGGCGGCGTTGGCGCGCATGTCGTCCAGCAGGTCCCGCGAGCCGGAGTCGGCCAGCGCCGTGCTGAGGTAGGACAGATAGAACGTGTGCTCGTTACCTTGACGACGGTGTCGGTGGTGTAGTGTTGGCGGGCGGCGTTGGCGCGCATGTCGTCCAGCAGGTCCCGCGAGCCGGAGTCGGCCAGCGCCGTGCTGAGGTAGGACAGATAGAACGTGTGCTCGTTACCTTGACGACGGTGTCGGTGGTGTAGTGTTGGCGGGCGGCGTTGGCGCGCATGTCGTCCAGCAGGTCCCGCGAGCCGGAGTCGGCCAGCGCCGTGCTGAGGTAGGACAGATAGAACGTGTGCTCGTTACCTTGACGACGGTGTCGGTGGTGTAGTGTTGGCGGGCGGCGTTGGCGCGCATGTCGTCCAGCAGGTCCCGCGAGCCGGAGTCGGCCAGCGCCGTGCTGAGGTAGGACAGATAGAACGTGTGCTCGTTACCTTGACGACGGTGTCGGTGGTGTAGTGTTGGCGGGCGGCGTTGGCGCGCATGTCGTCCAGCAGGTCCCGCGAGCCGGAGTCGGCCAGCGCCGTGCTGAGGTAGGACAGATAGAACGTGTGCTCGTTACCTTGACGACGGTGTCGGTGGTGTAGTGTTGGCGGGCGGCGTTGGCGCGCATGTCGTCCAGCAGGTCCCGCGAGCCGGAGTCGGCCAGCGCCGTGCTGAGGTAGGACAGATAGAACGTGTGCTCGTTACCTTGACGACGGTGTCGGTGGTGTAGTGTTGGCGGGCGGCGTTGGCGCGCATGTCGTCCAGCAGGTCCCGCGAGCCGGAGTCGGCCAGCGCCGTGCTGAGGTAGGACAGGCGCGCGGACTCCAGCTCGCCGGCCGCGCCCAGCAGCGCCGGCACCAGCCGCGCCAGGAACGGCGCCAGCCGCTCGCCCGCCGCACTCACTAGCCTCGACACCGTCTGCAGGCTACACAAACAAATACATATCAATATTACTGCTTTTTTGATTATCGTTTAAAGCCATAGGTGACCACAGAATATCATCCATGACGTAGGAAGAGAAAATATACAAAGCCATTCGGGCACTCGTGCGCAGCGATAAAGTTGATTTTGCTTACGTGCGTGATTTATCTAATTAATAAAAACTATGTAGGTTAGTAAAATGTCAGCAATTAGTGCACATTAAAGAAGTGCAACTTCTGTCAATATGTATTATTTATAATCTATATTGAATAAAAAAGTTTCTAATTCTGGAGAGTTTTGGCGGGAACTTGACCGGCGGCGGATTGTTGCTCTTATATTATTATTTAAATAATGGCTTGAAGTGGATTTTGATATCTAAAAGTATTATTATCTCTTTAATTTTTTTTAAATCACTTCGTTATTTATGTAAGTTGTGGTGGTTACCTGTAAGAGGATGAAGTGTTGCGGTTGTTCATGGGCGGCGGTAGTCACTTACCATCAGGTGAGCCGCATGCTCGTTTGCCCCCTCTCCTATAAACAAAATGCGTATCGGTGGACTGCGGTGAGAGGGGTGTCCTCTCCCCCTACCGCTGCAGCCGAGGTGGAGTCGCGGAGAAAGAGGAGTGTTGGTATGGCGATGAGTCACTCGCCCTATCCTCCGCGACTCTGACAGGGCCGCACCGCTGATGCGGTGGTAGTGGGGCCGCGGGGAGAGAGGATTGTCGGTATTGCGAGGCGCCGCTCTCCCTACCTTCCGCAGCCGAAACTTGGTTGGCGGCGGAGCCAGAGACCAGATCCGTCGCTAGGGGGCGGGAAAGCGCATGCTACTAAGCGCTCGATTTTCCTGGCCCCATGGCCTCCGCGTATAGAACTGGGGGGGGGGGGGGTCCGATACACAGGTGGAGTTGGAGGCCGTGGGGGGGGGGGGGGGCGTGCCTTGTGTTCCTGGTGCGCCTTGCCTGAGAAGGATAATGAGAAAGAGAGTCCCTCCCCCGAAAAGAGGCTGCCATAGGGCGGCCGGCGCTGCTGGGGCCACGGATGTGTGCGACAGCGTCCTCGTGGCCCTGCCAATATCCGGCGAAGGTGGAACACCATTGGGTTAAAAAAGCAATCTATGGGGAGATTGCCTCATAAGGGAATATTTGCTATAATTTCCAAACTTGGCGGGCAGATTGACAACCGCATATGTTATGTTGTTGAGCCCTAACTCCCATGACTCCTACAAGATAATATAGTGCATTGGTTTTCTTACACCGCCACTACACAGTGCAATAAAAACTTCTAAACGTACTGACCTGACGCTTCTAACTTCTTTGACCAAGTTCGTAATACCCGTGTCAAGCAGCACGGGCAGTATCGCTGACACAACTTCTTTGCCATCTTTACCCTGATTCGCATCCGCTGCATGAATACACAACTAAAACAACATTTTTAAAACTTTTTATTTAGGTAAGAATAAGATATAATATAACTATAATATATTGCAGTAGCATTTAAGCCACAAGATAAACTTCGTTTTTTGTAGATTATATGTAATATCTATACAAATAAATAAAATTGAAGTGTCTGTTTGTAATGTCAAAATTACAGTTTTTTACTAAATCCATATGAAAGTAAATATGGTACTTATAACTAAAATACAAATTTTAAAATTTTTGTCTGTCTGTCTGTCTGTCTGTTTGTTCCGGCTAATCTCCGAAACGGCTGGACCGATTTTGACGGGACTTTCACTGGCAGATAGCTGATTTCATAAGGAGTAACTTAGGCTACTTTTATTTTAGAAAAAGAATTAGGGTTCCGCGCAAAAACATATAAACCCTAACACGCGAGCGAAGTCGCGGGGAACAGCTAGTTTTTTATATAACTTGAATGGAAACCCGATCAAATTTCAGACTACTAAATGTAACAAATTTAACTTAAATGATGTAGTAATTTATTAACGATGGTTTCAACTCCCCGTCCAACTGTAAGACCACATAATAAATATTAGAACTGATTTCTATTACATCTCACTGACAAAATTAAGGTAATTTTGTCTTGATATAATAATTTTAGAAATAGTTTTTCTAAATTATAAAATAAGATATTTTAACATTTCCTATAAAACTGTACCATATAGTATTCCTGTTAAGTATATTTTTTAAACTTCTTAGTAAGGCTGATATCAGACGTACTACACGCACACAGTCTGTACATTTAACTCCATACTGTTATTTGCAGTTGGATCTGACTGTACGTAGTTGCAGCTGCGCGCTTAGCCCAGGAACTAAGGATGTAAAAGTGGATGTCGAATGGAACCCAAAAACGAAAACGAGCAGAGTTGATAAGTTTTAATGTTGCTATACAAATTTTACAACTACAACAGAATTTCGATTATTGCTTTTGATCAATGGAATAATATTTACAAAAATCTGTCTCAAGACACTATCTTGTCACATACATACATATACAACATACAACAAAAACCCTGTGGTTCCCAGTTATCAGATCAGAATCAGTATTTAAACCTCTGCATTGTCTGGGGAGTAAAAGTATTGTCAGTACAGTTAGAGGTAATAAAGCCACATACAATCTGCGAATAAAAATTTATTTTCATTAAATAAATAAAAATACGATAAAATTTTAATGGGACCACCTGGGATATATATATATACCTTATAGATACCTTCTGAAACAAAAAAGAATTTTCGAAATCGGTTCAGGCGTTTTCGAGTGTTCGGTGAACACACATAAAAAAAAAGATTCCGACGAATTGTAAACCTCCTCCTTTTTGAAGTCGGTTGAAAAATAACGTGAAACGTAACAAACAAAACAAATAGTACCTTAGAGAGAACATTCGCAGTAGTTGTGGCGGCTTGGCGTGTTCCTTCGTGAACGTCGTCCATCACTCGGAATAATTGCGCCCATATTGTCGGCAACTGCTCTAATGAATCGTGGAGACTTTTTGCACCTCTGAAATTAAGCAATTTAACAAATAAATACGCATGTCATGACTTCTCTACATGTCTGTTGTCAAGTCAATAACTTTAACAACTTCAACATGTTTAATAAATTTATATATAAAAATTACGTGTCACGTAGTTTGTCCGCGATGAACTCCTAAACTACTGAACTGATTTCAATGAAATTTTGCACACTGTGCAGTTCGGTTCAACTTGAGAGATAGAATAGTTTTTATCCGATAAGTGACGCACAATATTTTTTTATTACGAATTTAAGGATTTTTTTCATAGGAAGCGTCGTCGGAAAGCGCAGAACAACGTCTGCCTGGCGAGCTAGTATTATTTTAAAAAATAGCCAATCGTTGGCGTTCAAATTCAAGCTAGTTTTTTTTTTTTATAGGAGAGGGGGCAAACGAGCTTGATGGTGACTAACGCCGCCCATGAACAACGGCAACACCAGAGGAACCAGGGGAATTGCAGATGCATTGCCGGCCTTTTAAAAAGGAGTAGGCTCTTTTCTTGAAGGTCCTTAAGTCGTATCGGTCCGGAAAAATCGCTGGTGGTATACTATTCCACAAGGAAGTTGTGCGAGGAAGAAAATATCTTCTAAATCGCACAGTGGTGGACCACCAACCATCCAGATGGTGTGGATGGTATCAGGAGTTCTGCCGCGATGTGCGTTCGTGAAATTTGGCGACTGGGATTAATCCAAACAATTCCTCAGAGCACTCCCCGTGGTAAATGAGAAAGAAAATGCAAAAAGATGCAACTCTTCGCAGCGCCAATGAATCGAGCCGATCGGAAAGGACTCGGTCGTCGACGATTCGAGCCGCTCTGCGCTGGATGCGATCAAGTGTAAGGAACTGGCACTGGGGAGCCCCAGCCCAGAGATGGGAACAGTATGCCATGTGAGGCCGAACCTGCGCCTTGTAAAGTTGCAGGCGGTGTGCCGGCATGAAATACTGTCCCGCTCTGCTGAGCACACCAAGCTATTAGAGGTCAATTTGGCCTTCTCTTCCAAGTGACCACGAAACTGCACGTCACTCGTGCAGATTCCGATCCTGACTGAGGCAACAAGGGAAGTGCTTTGAAACTGAGGAGACACGACAAAGGGGTTCTTTTTAGCGGTAAACGCGCAAACTTGTGTCTTCTGAGAATTAAACTGGACTAGATTTAGTCGCCCCCAATCCGAGACTTTGTTCAGCAAAGACTCGACTTCAGACACAAGTTTGTGCCGGTACTCGGCAACGTTTTCCTGAGAAATATTGGTACGGCCGGTGTATAGATCATCACCAGTGCTGTCATCCGCATAGCAATGAATGCTACCGGTTTGCAACATATCATTGATATGCAGAAGAAACAGCGTTGGTGATAGCACGCAGCCTTGTGGAACACCAGCGTTAATAGGCTTGTAGTTGGAGCATGAACCGTCTACAACAACCTTGATGCTTCGATCTGCAAGAAAGCTGGTGATCCAATTGCAAATTTCTCGGGAAGCCCATAGAAATGGATCATCAAGAGTCGAGTTGGACGCAAAAAGAGAGGCTAAAAGGTCGGCTTTCTCTTTTGCGGCGTGGGCCAGTGAGTCGTCCTCCCTGTGCAGAGATGGTAGTGATGGCTTACAGAAATTCCCTTGGACAGCCTTGACGAGAGACCAGAATGCACGAGTTCCCGAAGGAAGGCGAACTAGTTTCTCGCCAATTCTGCCTATGTGCTCTGACTTTGCCTTGGCAATAACTCTTTCGAAGGACAAATAATAACTAGAAAAGACCATAATGCACATACATGACAATCATCCATTTCATCAATTACCCGATTTAAAAGTCCTATATGGTGTCAGGTAAAAGCGGGAAGCCTAAGCGAAGAGGATCGAGGCGACTGGTACTTCAAAAAGTAACTGTAGGCTAACGATCTGCCAGCACCTTAGTGTACAGAATGTTTAAAAAATTAAGTACTGATTTACTAAGAGCTCGGCGGTGAAGGAAAACATCGTGAAGAAACCTGTATGTCTGAGAAATTAAAAAAAAAAACGAAGACAGGTGAAGTCCGTCAACATGCATTGCGACATCGCGGCGAACGTTTCCCTCTTCAAACCCTCTCAGAAATGAGAGGAGGCCTGTGCTCGTCCGTGGGACTTATAGTATGTAACTTTATGGAACGTATAGACTATCGGACGAACAACTAGACAAATAACTCGTAGAGTTATTCGAGGACGAGTGCATTCATTCGACGTAGATTTTTTAAATATTAATAACGTGCGTCACGTTGTCACAACATAGTGTTTTTTTTATAGGATAAGGTGACAAACGAGCACACAGTTCACCTAATGATAAGTGTTTGCTGTGACCCATAGACATCCACATCTATCCTCAATAAAGTATCAAAATGCAGATGCGTTGTCACCCGTGAGTATTAAGATGGATGAAAACTCTTTTCCAGTAAAAAGGGTCGCCGATTCTCTACACTCACCATACGAAACACAGCAGTGTTAAGCTGCTATTTTACGCTGGTATTCTGTGAGAGCGTGGTCCTTCCCCGGTCCAGCCGACCCATTCGTGCTATAACTATACTATTAATATAGCTGCAGCATGGCTCTACCACGTACAAAGTTACTACTACTACTACTACTACTATAGTCACTAATATTTCAAATGAAAAAAGAAGAAAAAACGGCAATAGTAGCACTTGTGAAATTCCTAATTTCAGCTGAACCGATTACATACTTATAGCTTTTATATATTTTGTCAAAGGAAGCTATAAGAGAAAATCATAACGTTAGATTGGCCGAGTGATTTAAAATGATAGTACACGGGTCAACTGAATAATGATGAGTATGCAAACACCGATACGAATACACACAATTCTTTGATTCGCACTAAAAACCGACATCGAATGGAGAACAGGCTTTTACATGTTCGTAACCGTGCCTATTTGTCTGTGCTCGACGAGTATCCAAATTATGCCTCCTCTACACTACTCGCGAAGTAACTTCGACGAAGTGCTCGTCGAGGTCGATCGCAGTCCGAAGAACGTGACTACACACTCGTGCTACTTCGCTAAGAGCTCAGTCATCTTGAGTCTCCCGCACCCTTAACATGAATAACGTTGAAGAGGCAGCTGCTATAGGTACCTAATTGTTTGAACAGTACGACGTCAATGCGTTAACTAAATAAATAATTATGTAGAAAGCTACTTATTTCATTTTTATAAATAAAAAAAATATTCTTAACACACGTACGCCGAGTAGTGTAGTGACACGCTTCGTGTAACTTACTTACTTCGCGAAGTCCTTTGACTATGGCGCAAAAAACCGACAGCGATCGGAAGGTCCGAGGCGGGAAGCGAGGTTGCACGAAGCGAATCAAAGTACCTCTCTACACTATTCGCCTCGTCCAACTTCGATCTACTTAGCGAGTAGTGTAGAGGAGGCATTATAATTTACTATTCAGTATGCATAACTATTTTACCTTAATAAATCAGCTAAAGCATTGCAGCATGACATCCTCACACGCCACTGGTTGGAAGTTAAGTTCGACACGAGGTCTTCTAATATTTCCTTATGGTATTTGTGAACCTAGAAGGAAAAAAATCAATTACTTTTAAGCTTTTTAGTTGGATAGCTCCACGCAGGGGACGCGTATTCGTTTCACTGCTCCAAAGTCCGCAAGACTTTAGGAAAGAGAAATCTGTTTAATCGGTGTAAGAAAAAGAAAGCGAGTCTTTAGGGGTATACTTTATAATTGTTATTTTCGTAATCGGTCTAGTCTTACGCCCAAATGTTTTGGGTGTTATTTTGATCGATAGTCAGTTTTAATTATGTGTTTCTATAATAGAGTGTAAATGAGTGGCCATTAGTTATATAGTTATATTAGATATAAAAGAAGCTAAAACAAGTGTTTTAGGATACTAGGATTAAGTTATTAAATTATTGTATTGTCATCGGTCCTTGACACGAGTGTAAAACTTTCATGTCAATCGGCCGTTTACAAGTTGGTAAAAATTACATTAAAAAATTCCGTTACATAGATAGACACACGCGAAAATTTTTAACAGATAGGGTGACAAACGAGCACACAGTCTACCTGATGGTAAGAGGTTGCTGTGACCTATAGACATCTACATCTATCTTCAATAAAGAATCAAAATGCAAATGCGTTGTCACCCCTGAGGACTAAGAGGGAATGTTATTTTATTTACGCTGGTATTATGTGAGAGCGTGGTTCTTCCTCGGTCGAGCCGACCCATTCGTGCTACAACCATAATGAAGCTGCAGCCTCGCTCTACCACGTTTAAAATATTATTATATTGTTACGATTGCATATTTTACACAATACACTTGAAGCTACTGCGGAACGCGAAGATAATTGTCAGTTTGACTGTTCTAATTCAACAATTTTACATCTTAAATTTGAAGTAATACGACTTAGATATTGACAGGAATGTTAAGATATTGAATGCAATAACGGGTTACTACGAGGGCTGCACTAAAAGTATCGGGAATGGAATATTTCCACTGTTCCTGTCATATTAAAATCTTTTTAATTGAAAACTCCTTGGTTTTAAAAATCGAATACCATTTATTTATTTAAAAAAAGATTCTCGGTCTTGTCACAAGGTTTTGTCAAACTTGTTTAGTCGTTGAGAAAATGGAATTGACTCGAGAAAATTCAAGAGCGATGATTTATTATGACTTTCGAAGTGGTTTAACACAAAAACAGTGTGTTGACCGGATGATTTCTGCATTTGGTGATGAAGCCCCATCCAAAACCATAATTTATCGCTGGTTCGTTGAATTTCAACGTGGACGTGTCAAGCTCAGTAATGATCCCCGTCAAGGTCGTCCAAAAACTGCAGTCACCCAAGAAAACGTTGATGCTGTGCGTAAGCTGATTGAGGAAGATCGACATGTGACATACCGCGCCGCGAAATTCAGGCAACTTTAGACATTGGCATGAGTCAAATACAAATAATCCTGCATGAACAATTAGGTGTAAAAAAGTTGTTTTCCCGATGGATACCGCATTCGCTCTGTGAAGAGCAAAACGCGGCTCGCATTACTTGGTGCGTCAGAACTCTCGAAAGATTCTACGCAGGATCCTCAAATGCTGTATACAACATCGTATCAGGTGACGAATCCTGGATATACGCGTACGAACCCGAAACAAAAAAACCAGTCACGAGTTTGGGTGTTCGAAAATGAGTTAAAGCCAACAAAAATTGATCGTTCACGGAGTGTTGTTAAAAAAAATGGTGGCCACGTTTGTCTCCAAAACCGTCCATGTTACGACAATTCCTCTTGAGGGACAAAGAACGGTTAATGCAGAATGGTATGCTTGTATTTGTTTGCCACAGGTCGTTTCTAAACTCCGTAAAGAGAACTGCAACCGCCGCATCATCTTCCATCACGACAATGTGAGTTCTCACACCGCACACAGAACAAAAGAGTTTTTAGAGCAAGAAAACAAAGAATTATTAGACCATCCGCCCTACAGCCCCGACCTAAGCCCTAATGATTTCTATACTTTCCCTAAAATAAAGAATAATTTGCGTGGACAGAGATTTTCATCACCTGAAGAAGCTGTGGACGCCTACAAAATGGCCATTTTGGAGACCCCAACTTCCGAATGGAATGGTTGCTTCAATGATTGGTTCCATCGTATGGAAAAATGTGTCAATTTCGCGGAGAATATTTCGAAAAGCAATAAATACATTTTTAAATAGTAATGTTGTGTCACTTCCTTGATTCCCGAAATTTTCAGTGCCGCCCTCGTATACTACTAACTGCCGGGTAGTGGCGGTTAAGAATATCCACTACCCCATTTCTTCCCATGGGTGTCGTAAAAGGCGACAAAGGGAAACAGGCAGGAGATGGGCAGCAGCATCTTCCTGATAACAGCAAAATTACAATAAAACAACTGCGGTTGCCAACCCGCTCGCCAAGCGTGGCAACTATGGCAAATACCCCCCTTTTTTATAGGATAAGGGTGACAAACGAGCACACAGTCCACCTGATGGTAAGTGGTTGTTGCGGCCCATAGACATCTACAACTATCCTCGTTTGCGAATCAAAATGCAGATGCGTTGTCACCCGTGAGGACTAAGATGGAATGCCTCATTTCCAGTAAAAAGGGCCTCCGGCCACCTGCACTCACCAAGCGAAACGCAGAGGTAAACCTCTACTTCACGCTGGTATTCTGTGAGGTCGTGGTACCACCCCGGTTTGTGCCGGCCCATCCGTGCGACAGCAAAATCTGTCGCGTGACTCTACCACTGTTAGAATGAGCTACCCTATGATGAAAGCAACAAAGAGACGGCCCCCAGTCCCCGGCGGCCACGCTTTTCCTGGCTACGGTGGCGACCATGTTAACGGCGGGGCAGGGGGTGCTAAGAATCCCCGGTGGAGGGTCGGTTGCCACCTAAGACGACTCGACCTGGCAACATACAACGCACGCACCTGAGGACTGACGAGAAGATCGTGGAGCTGGAAGAAGAGTTAGACAAGTTACGCTGGCATATTATAGGACTATCCGAGGTCCGAAGAGAGGGGGAGGACACCGTAATCCTCGAATCCGGCAACTTGCTCTATTACCGGGAGGGCGACCATCTGTCCCAAGGAGGTGTCGGATTTATCGTCCACAAGTTTCTCGTTAACAACGTTGTAAAGATTGAGAGTGTGTCGACGAGGGTTGCGTACCTTATACTCAGAATCACCAAACGGTATTTGCTGAAGGTCATACAGGTTTACGCAACAACGTCGGCACAATCCGATAAGGAGATGGAGGAAATATATGAGGATATCTCTAGAGCCATGCATTCCTCCAAAACCCACGATACGGTGTTAATGGGAGACTTCAACGCAAAACTAGGCACAAGAGAGAACGGTGAGCTGAAAGTAGGGAAATTTGGAATAGGGCAACGGAACCCAAGGGGCCAGCAGCTGGCCGACTTCATGGACTTTCTTCCAGAAGCGGTCCCACAGGAAGTGGAACTGGTCGAGCCCAGACGGTTCGACAAAAAATGAGATTGACTTCATTATAACGACCAGACGACAACTGTTCAGTGATGTCTCCGTGATGGCGAGGGTGAAAACTGGTAGCGATCACCGAATGGTTAGAGGCACACTGAACCTAAACGTTAAGTTAGAGAGGTCTCGTCTAATGAAGTCAACGCTCCGTCCCCCTCGTGCTCTGTTCCAAAGTCCCGAAACCTTTCAACTCGAGTTACAAAACCGTTTTCAGTACCTAGAAGACTGAAATGAAGTGCACGATATGAATGACAAGCTCGTGGAAACTGTCCATGTGGTCGGAGCTAAGTTCTGCAAGACCCACCGCAGAAGAACACAAAAACTCTCCGATCACACTCTTAATCTTAATCTCATGGCTGTTAAACGGGAGATGAAGCTACATTCTTCAACAGATTTGACAGCATACAGGCAACTGAACAGACAGATCTCCAAATGCATGCGGCGGGACTTACGCAACTTCAATACAGCTTGTATTGAAGAAGCGATCAAACGGAACCAAGGCTCCAGTCTTTGCCAGAGATCTGTCTGTCAGAAAGAGCCAACTGTCAAAGCTGAAGACCGAGTGTGGCAGCGTCGTTTCCGGGACACCTGAGATTTTGAGTGACATTGAGAGGTTCTATGGGCAGCTGTACACGTCATCATTGGAGCCACACGCAAGTGTGAGTAACGATCCAAGAGCGAGTCTTATCCGACACTATTCCGAAGATATCCCGGACGTCAGACTGAGCGAGATTAGAATGGCTCTCCAGCACCTTAAAAACGGCAAGGCCCCAGGCGAGGATGAAATTACAGCAGAGCTTCTGAAAGCAGGTGGAAGACCGGTACTTGAAGTCCTTCAGAAGCTCTTTAATTCCGTCCTCCAAGGGGGCATTACACCGGAGGCGTGGAGCAGAAGTGCGGTGGTCTTGTTCTTCAAGAAAGGTGACAACGCTCTCTTGAAGAACTACAGACCGATTTCCCTTCTGAGCCGCGTCTACGTGCTGTTTTCGAGAGTCATTACGAATCGTCTCGCACGCAGACTTGACGACTTCCAGCCTCCCGAACAAGCCGGTTTCCGAAAAGGCTTTAGTACCATAGACCACATACACGCCCTTCGGAAAATTGTACAGAAGACAGAGGAGTATAATCTGCCACTTTGCCTTACATATGTGGACTATGAGAAAGCCTTTGATTCCGTCGAAATTTGGGCGGTGCTGCAGTCCCTTCAGCGGTGCCAAGTTGACTGTCAGTATATTGAAGTGCTGAAGTGTTTGCACAATAGAGCTATGATGGCTATACGAGTACAGAATCAGAGTACGAAACCTATCCAACTGCAGAGAGGTGTAAGACAGGGTGACGTTATATCCCCGAAACTCTTCACCGCTGCATTGGAAGACGTTTTCAAGCTGATGGACTGGAAAGGATGTGGTATTAACATCAATGGCGAGTAGTACATCACTCACTTTCGATTTATCGACGATATAGTCATTATGGCAGAATCGCTGGAGGACCTAAGCACTATGCTCAAGGACCTCAATAGTGTCTCCCAACGGATAGGTTTTAAGACGAAGATGGTCAAAACAAAGATCATGTGTAATATCCATGTCACACCTATGCCGGTGGTTGCTCAGGGTTTCTTTGCATGATAAACTTAAAAATGAGGATATCCGCGGTTATAACCAGAGTGACCGACAATAACCGACAACCGATGAGGAAAAAAGGTTCTCGAGTGGCAGCCTCGTACCGGTAGGGTAACCTTCACTAAATGGAGTGGTAAGACATGCAGGAAGTCGATGGATGCAGGTGGCTCAATGACCTCAATAGTGTCTCACAACGGATAGGTCTTAAGATTAACATGGACAAAAAAAATGTTTAATAATGTAGTTGTTGGGAACACTAAGCTCGAAGTTGTTGACGAGTATGTTTACCTGGGACAAATAGTCCGACTAGGTAAGTCTAACTTCTGCGGAAGAATTTGGATTCCCGCGGCCCCATGCGCACGTGTGAGGAGACACCGGGGTGGTTTTAGCCGGTAAGAGTCCGGCACGCCCCTCCGCCTTTCCCCAGGCGGGGGTAGTCCATGAGGATTTCCCCCCGTAAAAAAAAAAGGTAAGTCTAACTTCGACCGAGAGGTTAATCGACGGATTCAACTCGGCTAGACAGCGCTCGGGAAACTACGACACATGTTCTCGGCAGACATGCCTCAAAACCTTAAAACGAAATTGTACAACTAGTGCGTGTTGCCAGTGATGACTTACGGATCTGAGACGTGATCCTTCACTGCTGGCCGTATGAGGAAGCTCAAGGTCGCTCAGCGAGTTATGGAGAGGGCTATGCTCGGGGTTTCTCTGCGTGATAAACTTAGAAATGAGGATATCTGCAGTAAAACCTGAGTAACCGACATAGCTTAACGGATTAGTAAGCTGAAGTGGTAGTGGGCTGGCCATATAACTCGAAGAACCGACAATCGACGGGGAAGAAAGGTTCTCGAGTGGCAGCCTCTTACCGGTAGGCGAAGTGTAGGGCAACCCCCCTGTGACGTGTGAAAGTGAAAGTGACGACCTGGTAAGACATGCAGGAAGTCGATGGGATCAGGACCGTGCTTTGTGGCAGTCTTTGGGGGAGGTCTATGTTCAGCAGTGGACTTATGAAAGGCTGTAATGGTGATGATACTACTAATAGTATCATCATCATCACCATTGCCAGAGAGAGAGAAAGAGAGAGAGTGGTAGAACCATGCTGCAGCTATATTAGTAGTATAGTTGTAGCACGAATGGATCGGCTCGACTGGGGAAGGACCACGCTCTTACAGAAAACCAACGTGAAATAGCAGCTTAACGCTGCTGTTTCGTATGGTGAGTGTAGAGAACCGGAGATCCTTTTTATTGGAAAAGGGGCATTCTATCTTAATTCTCACGGGTGATAACGCATCTGCATTTTGAGTCTTTATTGAGGATAGATGTAGATGTCTATGGGTCACAGTAACCACTTACCATCAGGTGGACTGTGTGCTCGTTTGTCACCTTATCCTATAAAAAAAAACTACTAATATAGCTGCAGATCGGTTCTAGCACGTAAAAAGTGAATAAAAAGCGCGTTAAAGACTGTTAGAAGAAAGGTAGTGTACTGACGGTTTGCTGGGTGTTGGGCACGAGGGCGTGCCAGATGGCGGCCATGGAGTGCTGTATGCGCGGCGTGGGGTCGAACCGGTAGCGGTAGAGGCGCGGCACGATGCGCGGCAGCTGCGCCGCCAGCTGCGCGCCCGCGCCGCCCGTCAGCGCCACCTGCCCCAACCCGAACGCCGCGCCTGACGAACGCACACACTCGCTTACACTCATTCTTTGTACAACAAGCCTGACATATGAACACACAGTGCCCTGACGCTAAGTGGATACTGTGTCCCATACATATCTACATTATTTATTCTTTATTCTTTATTCTTTATTGTACACACTATATGTTGGTAACAATTATTAAATATTTAAATAAAATGTACAAAGGCGAGCTTAACCCTAATAAGAGTTCTCTTCCAGCAAACCTATTGGGAAAGAGAAATGATATTATAAAAAGCAAGTAGGTAGCAGCGTGCGTACTTAATAATTAACATAACACTAGTTAATAGAAATTTGCTATAAGTAACAGTTAACAATTAACATATTAAGTGTATAAAATATAAGTATAATTTATTTTCTTATTTCTATTGAATTACATACATATATATTAATAAATACAATAAATATATACATATATACTCATACTACAATTATATACATAAATACATAAAATGTGTAAATATTTGTAATTCTAAGTTGACAGATAATATTTCTTTACTCTGCTCCGAAATATATCAAGCGAAGAGCTAGCACGTATGTCATGTGGAAGTGAGTTCCATAGCTTGACCGCCCTTATAGTAAAGGATCCACCACATCGGCTTGTGAAATGAGAAGGAGTTTTGAGAAGCAGCTGTTTAGTGGTCCGGCACTGAGTTTCACGAGGTACAAGATACTCAAAACGCTCGCGAAGATATGGAGGTGCAAAAGGATTAAAGAGAAGAAAGTAAAGAAATGATAACACATGTAAGTCTCGACGTTTACGGATAGGAAGCCATTTTAATTGAGCCCTGTACTCTGATACATGATCAAACTTACGAAGACCGAAAATAAAACGTATACACAAATTTTGAATGCGTTCCAGTTTGTTCAACAGCTCCTCTGAAGCATCCAAAAATCTTTTATTTATGAGGTTTTTGACGGGAACTTCACCTTGCTGGCTTGCTGCTCCTATATTATTGTTTAAATAATGATTTGAAATGGAATTTGATATGTAAAAGTGGTGCGATTTAGTGTATTAAGTGTCTGCGCATGTGAACTATTAGTGCAAATGGTGAAACAAGTGCTCTGATTGTGATGTGATTCTCAAGATAAGGTGTCTGTCTGCTTAGGCACCTTGAGATACCATCGCCAACTGTCAGCTGTCTACTGGCTCAAGTCGTCGTCAAAATCTCCCAAGAGCTGCACAATGTGACGCATCAACATATTGTGAAGCAGTGTACTATGAAGGATAATTATATTGTAACTTCAGGCTCAGACGGGCTAGAACCCTGAGCCGTAAAGCCAGTTATAAAAAAACATTATTTATCCTCGGTTAAGAATCAATATGTAGATGCGTTGCCACACTTAAGGACCAAGAATGAATGCCTCATATCCAGTATATAGGGTCTCCAGTTCTCTAAACTCATACGAAACACACCATGCAAAACACAGTAACATTAAACTACTATTTTATACTAGTATTCTGTAAGAACGTGGTCCTTTCTCGGTCGAGCCGACCCATTCGTGATACAACTATAATATAGCTGCAGCGTGGCCACGTATAATCAGATTCTAAATAAAAATTAAACCGCTTGAGTATTAAATTATAACATACTTTTCCATTATAAAATATTATTTGGTATTTGCTAAAAAAACGAGTACTCGAACACCAAAATTTTATTTAAAATATAATAATACGTGACGCTCCAATATATTTATATATATTTTGCGTAATAAAATCACACCGCAGCACAAAGGGGTTGGCTCTACAGGGATAGGACCACACCCTCACAATATACCAGTGTAAAATAGCAGCTTATTACTGCTGTTTCTTACGGAGAGTATAGAGAACCGGAGACCCCTTTTTACTAGAAACAAAGCATTCCAATGTAGTCCTCAGGTATAACAATGTATGCATTTTGATTCTTAATAGAGGATAAATGAAGATGTCCATAGGTCACAACATCCACTTATCATC
Organism: Parnassius mnemosyne; assembly: GCA_963668995.1. NCBI lineage: Eukaryota > Metazoa > Arthropoda > Insecta > Lepidoptera > Papilionidae > Parnassius > Parnassius mnemosyne. The sequence goes on from CAVLGL010000159.1 coordinate 16,112,443, forward strand.
AGGTAGACTGTTTGCTTATCCCCTTATTCTATTAAAAAAATGGAATCTTTATTTCCTGATAATTAACAAAAACGTTTCAAATTAAATAACTTTTTGTCTACCGAATATCGCACGCTGATGAACGTAAGGTAAAGGTAAGGCTCCGCTGAAGTTAGAAAAATGAAATAATCCAGTAGATGGACATTTCCTTCACGCACCCATTAGCTACCTCGCACAGCTCTGGTGATAACAACTAATGTCTTACATTGTGGCACTACTTAGCCGTGGATGTTGTCTGGTTCTTCAAGAAAAACTATAATGTTCTATTGAAAACATATAGACCATTTTCATTTCAGATCGATTATGTTGAACTTAGGCGTTGCTACAGTCCCTTAAACGAAGCCAAATTAACTGTCGATATATCAATACTGAAAGAGTTTTTTTTTTTTATAGGATAAGGGTGATAAACAAGCACACAGTCCACCTGATGATAAGTGATTGCTGCGGCGCATAGACATCTACATCTTTTCTCGATTACGAATTAAAATGCAGATGCGTTGTCACCCGTGAGGACTGAAATGGAATGCCTCGTTTCCAGTAAAAAGGGTCTCCGGTTCTCTACACTCATCATATGAAACACAGCAGCGTTAAGCTGATATTTTCCGTTGGTCTTCTGTGAGAGCGTGGTCCTTTCCCGGTCGAGCCGACCCATTCGTGCAGGGAAATATTATACCCCCGAAACTCTTAAGCGCTGCATTGCAAGACGTATTCAAGCTACTGGACTGGAAAGGATACATTATGGCAGAATCGCTGGAAGATCTCGGCATAGCTGAATTGCCTCAATAGTATCTCCCAACATATAGGTTTTAAGATTTTTTTTATAGGATAAGGGTGACAAACGAGCACACAGTCCACCTGATGGTAAGTTGTTGCTGTGACCCATAGATATCTACATCTATCTTCGATTAAGAATCAAATTGCAGATGCGTTGTCACCCGTGAGGACTCAGATGGAATGCCTCGTTTCCAGTAAAAAGGGTCTCCGGTTCTCTACACTCACCATACGAAACACAGCAGCATGAAGCTGCTATTTGATGCTGGTATTCTGTGAGAGCGTAACGTGAACTTAGAAAACATAATGGTCATGTGTATCGTCCGGTAGTTATTGGATGCACTATGCTTGAAGTTGTTGATGAGTATATTTACCTATAACAACTTGTCCAACTCTCTTTTCTATTGTTCGACTTATGACGTCTTATAAATATACATATAAAATATAATTTACCCTTTTTAGAGTTCCATACAGAGTTGTGATGCGCGAGGTGCATGAACTTGTACAACAGGTCTGGTTGATTTAGATCCGATGCTAGGGAACATAGCTCTTTGTACGTTGATAAATTTCCACTGAAAATCAAAACGAACTTTTTAGTTTTTTTTTTTAATTTATTTACACAACACAGTTTACAGTTGTGGAGATAAAAGTTTCTTAAAATTAAATGATTATGTACTGTACGGCAAAACATGTGTTTATGAAGTACATTATAAAAAGTTACATCTGTTAAAGTTATAAATCATTTAATAAACATCGGGTTTGCAATCCAACAGATTACAAGAGACCTGATTTATTATATTCTTATTAGTAATAATGATTCTTACGTCAATAGCATAAAATTCATAACCATTTGACTAAAATTTTATTCATGTAAATTGGCATGTATAACATCTATTATATCATTACCCATCTTAGTCACCCAAAATCTAAAATTTTAATATTTTCTAATGTTTAAACTAGCACGATTTCATGAAACTAAGGATGATTCGCAACTCTTTTGAAATTAAAATACTCAAAATATCATTTACATACGAGTAATAATGAATGATAATTTTGGAATATGATTAATTACATAATTACAAGATTCCAATGTTTAAAAAAAATAATGTTTTTGATATTATTTTATATAAAATTTGACTTATGTATTTAATTAATTCATAAATTTGATGTAAAAATAGAAAGAAATTAATGACAATTGGATATGTAACATTATATAATTATTGACATAAGAATAATAATTAATATATGACATTGACCTATAATAATAATCTTACTTGACATAATAATACTTACTTATATATTTTGATGGCATTTTCTGACACTGTGGCATAATAAATTAATTATCAAATCAACTAAATAATATTAAATAATTTTATATTTTGTTAAATTAATATATGTTGTTAAATTCGATAAGTGTTGTTGTTTAGGTTACTTGACCATTAATATTTGCACACCACTAAGGTAGAATATGTAGAACGAGTTATACCCAAACACCGTTGTACAACCATATTCTTGCAAATAAAGATTATTATTATTATTTAAAAGGATGAATAAATGTTAAATATGCATTATATTACATAATATACTTAAGGTTGTATAGTAAAAGCAAGGAAGGTCGTTATGCGTCGATCCAATCAAAAATTAATAATTGTGAATATATAAACCTTAGGTTGCAGGATTTTATTTTATTTAACATTTCTCGATTTCATAATGAGGTAAACGCACGAACTAAACGAAATCATTATAATATTTTACTTTCATAATCCATATGTCAAAGCAAGAAATAAGAATAACCAACCCAGTTGGAGCTTTTCCGAGCTGTCCTTCTTCGAATATCTTTGTATCTTCGGTGACTTGCGTGACGGATCTCTTGCCGCTAGTTAGTTGCTCTATGATGTCTCCCACTAGTGCTTGTTTTCGACTCTCGTCTGAGTTCTGATATACAAGACTAAGACCCTTGCTGGCTACGTCTTGTACTATATCTGTAGAGATGAAATTAGGTCTTACTTCACAATCACCATAATTCGTGCAAGCTAGAAAAGCTTGAAAATTGTAATACAAAAGTCGGTTCATTGTATTTAAAACAATTTAGTATTATCATCAGATTGGTTTATACAAAAAAAATTTACCTACTCAACATATTTGTCCCTAGTCACATCTTTTATAGATTAACACGCCGGAAGGTTAACGAGAAGAGGGCGTTGTACGGTTTGCTGATTAAGCATGACCGTAAATCACATTTAAATATTATATTGGTCAATATCCACTTACGTGGAGGACGTCGAAGGTCAATGATGATGTTGTGAGGTATATTTTACTTCTACATACAACTTGCATGTCCAAGAAGTAATATATTTAAGAAAAAGTAAATTCAACGTCCAATGGTGCAGTATGTTACTCTTTATTTTTATACAAATAAGGGTGACTAACGAACACACAGTCAAACCGATAGTAAGTGGATGCAGACCTTTGATTAAGAGTTAAGCTGTTCCGTTGTCATCCCTAAAGACTAAGATGAAATCCCCAGTTACCAGTACAATGTATCTTCAGTGTTTAATAATCAGCATACGAAATATGACAGCATTATGATGCTATGATGCTATGATGCAGAAGGTCGATGAATGCAGGTGGTTCAGGACCGTGACTTGTAGCATTCCTTGGGGGAGGCCTATGTTCAGCTGTGGACTTGTCAAGGGCTGTAATGATGATGACGATGATATAATCCCGTAGGTGTCGTAAGAGGCGATAGCAGTAAACTAAAACAGAAGGGCAGCAACATCTTCCTAACCGCAACTTAAAATATTAAAAACTGCGATTGCCAACTCGTCTCCCTAACGTGGCAACTATACCAAAGATCCCCCCTTTGAGACAATCTTTGATATATGACTTTAACAGGCTGTAATGATGATGACATATTGGTGGCAAAATGATTAATCAATCATTAAAATACTCGTAAAATAATAAGAGAAATACTGTATTTCAACTATGTTTACTTAACTTACCACTATTCTCCGAAAGGAAATCCATGAACATATCTTGCAAGGCTTGCAAACTGTTTTTGATTGGTTCTCTTTCTGGGCAGCTTTTCAGAAGCGCAAGCAACCAAATGCTAGTCGCCTATAAAATTTTAAAAAAGCCAATTTTAAACTATGTTATTATGTTTTAATTGTACAAATACAAACAACAGTGAACAATATTTTACTGTATGTAAATTAAGTTTTAATTAAATTGACTTTTTTAATTAAAAAATAATACAAACACTAACCTGTCTTGAATGAGGATGAGGATGTTTGCCTATCTTGAACAACTCCTGCAGTAGCCATTCAAGCAATGTATCATTTTCTTGCAAAGCCTCTCTATCCCGTATTTTTGCTTCACCCTATAGGAATATGTCAAAATTGTTATATGTCGGAATTGAATAAAACTATTTTTACGGATTTTATCGCGTTTAATTAACTTATTTTATATTCCCGACGTTTGGTCACGGGGGACTGAGGTGATTGACGTCCCAATGTCAGTGTTAAACCGGAGTACCGATGTCAGTGTTAAACCGGAGTACCTTAAAAAAGCTGAAGGTACTCCGGTTTAACACTGACATTGGGACGTCAATCACCTCAGTCCCCCGTGACCACGGTTGCTGGAAAGCAACCGAAACGTCGGGAATATAAAATAAGTTAATTAAACGCGATAAAATCCGTAAAAATAGTTTTATTCAATGTGTAGTGTTCGCGTAAATATAAGAAATCATTATATGTCGGAATTGTTAAATGTTGTACGTAAACCGTATACAGATACTTGGCCGTAAATATTACATACTAATATTAACAGTCCAATACCTAAGGAGAGCCGTAAAACGATGAGTTTTGTATTTGAATATATGTAATTGTTACATTGAATAAATACAAAAAACTCATCATAACTACAACTCTATATTATATTAAAGACAGAGAAAAGAAAGCGTCAGCAATCTACATAAATAGAATGATAAAGGTTGGCAGTTGTGCGCGCATCATGGAAAAACTACCGGATAGATTTTAATTAGGTTTTCTAAGTTTTATTTCTTACACACTTGGCCCTTATCTAAAAAAAATATTGTGATATCTTCATTTAATAGAAATTTATTAAAGTTTTAAGAAACAACGATTTTCAGTGATGTGTGTAAGCAACGCGGACGACGTCGCGGGTATCAGCTAGTACTAAATATCGCGTTATTTTCTGTATCTGCTACTGTAGATGAACGACGTGCTTATGTGCGTGCGTTGCGAGACGCTTGGATGAAGCTTTCACACTCTCATCCACTCTGATTTTACTGAGAAGTCAGTGTAACGGAACCCTTACAAACTTGTATAATAATTAATAATTTACAAACAAAACGTCTTTTAGATGTAAATGAATGAATAAAACGCTTCTAAGGCTTGTTTTGTAATCTTTATATCCACACATTATTATAGTTATTTAATCGAACAAAATTAAATAATAAAATTATTATTATTATTATTATTACCCGAGCTTTGGTCGGTTTTATTAATTCGTACAAATAAACTGAAATAGACGCGTCGTCTTTTCGATTTTTGACTTAACTTCGTGAAAAAGTTACCTCTTTCGGCAACTCCGTCCAAAGGTCCCGGTTCTCGTTAGAGTTTACACCTTCCACGCATAGGACGAGCGACTCTCCTATTTGTAGATGAATTTCAAACTCTTTACTCTAAAACAGATGAAAATTGTATGTTATATACACACATAAAACAGTATGTTTTTAAAGACCATGAACAGAAGCGGTTCCACGCAAAAATCAGGTAAACTAAACACTTATCACAGAAGTTTTCCTCTGAGTGAATGCAGTTACCAAAATAAATACACGAGGTTTAAAATTCTAATTATGAAAAAAGTTTTAAAAACTTAAACAACATACTGGGGACAAAATGGCAATCGTGCCACAGAGAAAAAATTGTGAATAGCGTGCACATGACCAATATTATTTAAGTTATATCAAATACTTACATCTCTCGCCATTTGCAACAATCCTGTTACGATTTGCTTAGCGAATGGCAACCTTTCGCCGCAACACATCAACCCCAATGTAAACAGCGCCCTCTCTTTAACTTTCGATGGCAATATGGGATTGCCAACTATTCTAAACAATCTCTCCGCAACAGTGTATTTAGTGACAACTTGATCAGGATTATAATCTTTTTGGTTTATGTTGAATGGATTGTCTGTTTGCAGCATTGCTTCTTGCCCGGTGTTTGCATTCGGTAGAGGCAATGCGCTGCACCGCACCAACAGTGACACTGAGTTACACGATGTACTAACAAGTAATGTTAGGGGACTGGCAAGAAAGTTAGCTGAAAAACAAACATTTAAAAATATAATGCTCAGGGTCTTTATATTATTTTTAGCTTTTACTTAGACGTTTGTTACACGATCAATCTAATGTCACTAACGACAAAATGATTGATCTAAACGAGACTTTACACGGTAATGACTAACGAATCATGCACCTGTCTGAGCAGTTAAAGTTAATGTTAAAGTTAAGCCTATATACGTCCCACTGCTGGGTGTACAGGCCTCCTCTCATTTCTGAGGTTTTAGGGCAAGGAAATGTGCGCCGCGATGCCCCAATGCTAGTTGGCGCACTTCACATGTCTATTCGATTTTTTATTTCTAATTTCTCTGACATGCAGGTTTCCTCATAATAATTTCCGTCACAAATAAGTTTATGTTGCTATAATATTAGCCTTGACTATTAAGAAACGCAAAAAAAGAAAGCGGTGGTGTAAGCAAACAAGCCGCCCATGACCAACTACCATAGCAGGGGAATCGCAGGTGCGTTGCCGGCCTTTTAAAAAAGAGTAAGCTCTTTTTTTGAAGGTACCCAAGACGTATCGGTCCGGAAAATAGCCTGTGGTAAATTATTCCACAGAGAGGTCGTACACGGAAGAAAACTAGGAGTTTTCTGAAATGTACAGTGGTGGACCGCCATGCATCCAGATGGTGTGGATGGTATCGGGAGTTTTGCCGCGACGTGCGTTCGTAAAATTTGGCGGCTGGAAATAATCCGAACAATTCCTCAGAGCACTCCCCGTGGTAAATGCGAAAGAAAATGCAAAGGGATGCAACAGCATCCCTTTGCATTTTCTTTCGCAACATATTGCGACACACAACATACTCTTCGCAGCGCCAGTGAATCGGGCCGATTGAAAAGTACTTGGTCGTCGAAAATTCGAGTCGCTCTGTGCTGGATGCGGTCAAGTGGAAGGAGCTGGCACTGGGGATCCCCAGCCCAGAGATGGGAACAGTATTCCATGTGAGGCGCGCGCCTTGTAAAGTTGCAGGCGATGTGCCGGCATGAAATACTGTCCCGCTCTGCTGAGCACGCCAAGCTTTTTAGAGGCCAATTTGGCCTTCTCTTCCAAGTGACCACGAAACTGCACGTGACTCGATATGTCGATGCCGAGGATTCCGATAATGGCAGAAGCAACAAGGGGAAGTACCTTGAAACTGAAGAGATACAATAAAGGGGTTCCTTGTAGCGGTAAACGCGCAAACCTTTGTCTTCTGAGGATTAAACTGGACTAGATTTAGTCGCCCCCAATCCGAGACTTTGTTCAGCAAAGACTCGAATTCAGAAACAATTTTGTTCCGGTACTCGGCGAAGTTTTCCCGAGAAATATTGGCACGGCCGGTGTATAGACCATCACCTGTGCTGTCATGTTGTTATGAATGTTACCAGTTTCCAACATATCATTGATATGCAGAAGAAACAGCGTTGGTGATGGCAAGCAGCCTAGTGGAACACCAGCATTAATAGGCTTGTAGTGGGAGCATGCACCGTCTACAACGACCTAGATGCTCCGATCTGCAAGAAAGCTGGTGATCAATTACACAATTTCTCGGGAAGCCCATAGGAATGGAGCTTCGAAAGAAGCGATTTGTGCCAAACCCGATCGAAGGCCGTCGCAATGTCCAAATTAACGGCCAATGCCTACGCCCATCTATGCGTCAGGTAGACCAGAAGATCACCAGCTGATCAACCCCGACGAAAACCGTATTGGCGGTCACTAATCAGCTGGTTATTCTCAAGCTACCGCATGAGCTGGCAATTTATGATAGATACCATTTTTTGGAGAAAAAGGAGGTGATGGCGATAGGCCTGTAGTTAGACAGGTCTGAGCGGTCGCCTTTTTTAGGGATCAGGTAAACAAAAGCCGTCTTCCATGATTTCGGGACAACGCGAGTCGGAATATCGGAAAAGAAGCGTTATAACCGGTGCCAACTCCGGAACACACGTCCTCAGCACAATTGCGGGGATTCCGTCAGGCCCACTCGACTTGCTGACGTCCAGGGAGAAGAGTGCTTTGCGAACCGAGCGCTGTGAAAACCGCACATCCGGCATGGAGCACTCACACCGCGGGATGTTCGGCGGTGTGTTCCACCCATCATCGAAAGTCGAGTTGGATGCAAATAAAGAGCCTAGAAGATCGGCTTTCTCCTTTGCGGCATGGGCCAGTGAGTCTTCCTCCCTGTGCAGAGATGGAAGAGATGGCTGACAGAAGTTCCCTTGGACAACCTTGGCGAGAGACCAGAATGCATGGCTTCCCGAATGAAGGCGAACTAGTTTCACGCCAATTCTGCCTATGTGCTCTGACTTTGCCTTGGCAATGATTCTTTTGAAGGACCTGGAGGCGAATTCATACTTCTTTTGAAGGGTGCTGGTGTTTACATCCCGGGACGTTGAAGCGTCAGCCCAGGCCCGGTAGCACTCCTGTTTGTAACGTAATGCTATTTTACAGCGATTACACCATGGCTGAGATCTGCCTCAGATGGGCACCACAGAGGAAGGAATAAAAAATTCCATATCCTAAAGTACCACATCAGCAACAGAATCAGCAACAACGTTGAGATCGTCCGGCGAAAAGCAGACCCGCCCTCATGGATAGGATGCAAAGAAAGACCGCATCCCATCCCAATCGGCCGACCTATAGTGCCAAACACGGCAGCAGCCTACAGAAAGCCACCGTGATTTCTGCGTGAGTGACACCACACTTCGGACTAGACAATGGTCCGAGGAGCCAAGAGCGTCGATGGAGACCTGATATCAATCCAGATGAGAGGTCAGCAGAAGGTCCAACAGGGAAGGTACATGATACTACAAATCTGGAATTCACGTAGGCGAAATAACCAGTTGTGTCAGAACATATGCCAAGACAAAATCATGAACAGATCTCCCCGCATGATCGGTTAATCGTTTTTACGTGGTAGAGCCATGCTGCAGGTATATTAGTAGTATAGTTGTAGCACGAATGGGTCGGCTCGACCGGGGAAGGACCACGCTCTCACAGAAAACCAGCTTAAAATAGCAGCTTCACGCTGCTGTGTTTCGTATGGTGAGTGTAGAGAACCGGAGACCCATTTTACAGGCAAAGAGGCATTCCATCTTAGTCCTCACGGGTGACAACGCATCTGCATCTTGAGTCTTTATTGAGGATAGATGTAGATGTTTATGGGTCACAGTAACCACTTACCATCAGGTGGACTGTGTGCTCGTTTGTCACCCTATCCTATAAAAAAAAACCGAACCTCCGATCACGATCTCTGCCGATAGGACCTGTTGTAGCAAGAAATCTGTAGCCATTTGGACGTGGTCGACGAGTCGGTTAGTTTCGGAATTACCTCTATGGGACCTATAGAGGCACCCGTAGACGCGCGGATGGTCGTCGTTGTATACGCGTAGTCAAAGGATAGACGGGTCCGAATCTTCAAGACTGCCGACGCGTCGAGAACAGATGTCCTCTGTGACGTACACGCAAATTCCAGCCCGAGGCACAAATGAGTGTTCCAACTTGTACCCCGGGTAGGAGAGATACGAAGTATCAACCGGAGAGTACACCTGAGTCTCGGTCAGAAAGAGCAAAGCCGGCTTCGCCGTCTCGAGATGGTAGTGGACGGCGTTTAGGTTTGAGTGAAGCTGCCGCATGGCTCTACCACTGTTAAAGTTAGTTAAGTTAAAATAAAAAATATTGTCCCGTTTGAAAATAACAATTCCCTACAATTGAAAAAAAAATCGGTTTAAACAATATGGCACCGAGTTGCCCCATGGCAACATGCATTTATATCATCATAGGACTATTTGAACATAATCGCATAAAAAAATTGAGGTGGAATAGTTTTCGGTACTCATACGCCGATTCCTCCTGGACTATTTCCTTTACAGACACATTACAACAAAATTCCAAAGTTAAAAAAACTTACCCAAACACAGCGCTCCTTCTTGAAATGGTTCCCAATTAGATGCATTAAAACCTTTTCCGCCAAATTTGCCCCGCTTCGACAATGCTATACATCGTTCACATAAATGACTGAAGGCAGAGGTATATCCACATTGAGCCTCTAAGCCCTTGTTACCTTGACTTTGAGCAACAAATTCCTTAATTTGTTTATCAATTTCAGTCTTATTGCTGGTATTTGCGGTGATTATTGCATAAATAACGGCAGCTATGTCCCTGATATCTTCTTTCGTACTAGTCGTGAATAGGTTCATAAAGAATGGCAGTAAGGATACATATTTCGAAGCCATTATCTCAGGTACACAGCCAACAATATCCAAAAAGCAGGTAAGAGGCATCATTTCTGTAAAATAATTTTTAATTTAAATAATGCTTCTAAACTAATTACAAAATAACTTCATTAATAATTATTCTTAAACAAATTTTGCTTAGAACATAATTTTATTGTATTTTATTTTCTGGGACTTTGTTGTAAAAGCGTATAGTAAGCGTATAGTACATTGCCCCATGAAGGAATTACTGACTCTTTGGAGTCGAGTAACTGGTATTACAGTCCGCGAGGCATAAGCTGAGCTTTGCATTTGTGTAAGTGATCACCAAAAGTACAATCAGACAAATAAAAAGTATGTGTATATATGTAAGTCTCAGACGTCAGAGATCAATAAATGAAATTCAAATAAAAAAATTATAACAATTCTTCTATACCGAACATTGCATCTTCATCATTTTCATTATCACTCTTGTCTGATGTGTCATTCGTGTTAATAATGAATCGTTCCATCATATCATCAAGAACGGCATCGTGACCATGAAACCTTTTTTCTTTTATTCCGTGGTCACATATATTTTTCCAATCTTGTGATAGTGTCAAATAATGGCTTCTCTAACCTCATTATTGATTCCATATTCATTGACACGTTTTTTTCGCCACGTATCCTTTTATTACTGCCCATATATTTTCAATTGGGTTGAAATCCGGGTGGTAGGGTGGTAGACGAAGCACGCTGTAACCAAGTTCTCTAACCACTCAACCGTCCGCCCCGCGCGAGTTATTCTCGCTTGACCTGTCCGCGAATTAAATATCACTATTTTTTACGACCGCGCGAGACAGTCTTAACAAAAACGATTACTACTGAAAAACTACTATAGCTACATTCAAATAAAAAATATTCTCAAAAGACTCAAAGAATTCAAATTTTTATTTTGTTAAAACAAAATTAGTCAAATTAAAAATAAAGCCTGAAAATAAAGCTTAAAAATGGGAATATCAAAAAAAATCGTATTTATTTTTTATTTAGAGTTTTACAAGAAAAGTGTAATACTTACTGGAGACAATTATTTTATATTATAATAGTACATGATATTCACTTTAAAATGACACCAATATCAATAACATCTTATATACTCAATATACATAAGTATATAATGTCTACCCAATATAAATTTGAATAAATAAGTAAATAAATGAAAAAAATAGGTTTTAATAATTTCTAGACACATCTCAACAGATATTTTGTTTATAAATTGCTATCAACGTGTTAATAGTGAATCATTATTTTATATTTTGCATTCATTTAACACAAAAAACTGATCAGAATACATTTTAAACAACATGTAATCAATAAACGATGTTCGCGTATAGTGATTAAAATTTAGAAGTAAATCATTATATGTAAACGTTTTGAAATTGTCGTAATGATACATATTTACTAAAGAAAATATCTTCACAATTAGTTAGATGTACAATAACATTAGAAATAACGTATAAAAACAGAAAAGTTATCACATTTTTGATCGAATTTCTCACACGTTAACATTCCACAAACAAAAATGACGAAATTTAATTTTGGGAATGAGTCGCTCGCGTCCGTAGGCTTCGACCACCTAATCCTAGGCCCACCCTACACGTGTCCCCGGGTGGTGCTAAACAAGCGACAAAGCCGAAAGAACAGACTCGGTTCCTCACCGTGTGGTAGCGGCGTAAAAAATACCACCCCCTACTTTCGCACCATGAGGCAAAACATATACGAAATGGCCCCGAGTTCCTGGTGCCCCTTTAATGGGGCAGGAGTGCGAAGAATCTCCGAGAGGAAAACCGGCGACGAGGTTCGCCACCCGTCACGTCCTGTCCCCCGGAGGGGCGAAAAGTGGATTGCGGAAGCCCGTCTGGCTACGTTGAATGTATGTGGAGCAATGAATGATAAGATAGATGAAGTATGCGATATGATGTATGATAGAGGAATAGACGTGTTATGTGTAAATGAGACGAAACGGAAGGGAAAGGATGCCACTACACATGGCATGTATACCGCGTACTGGTCTGGTGTAGACGAGACCGAGCGGCCATGCCAGGGAGTCGGTATCATACTTTCAGAAATAATGGGTTGTTGTGTGAAAGAGTATGAATGTGTAAGCCCGAGACTGCTATGGATACGAATGAAAGTGGGCTTAAAGAAGTTGTTTATATCCGAGAGCAGTTTTGGGAGTTGGTAAGGATGGTACTATTGAAATGAAAGGTTCATGAAAATATTGCGCTATTAGAAGATTTTAATGGAAGGGTTGGGGTGAGGAGGCTTGGTTATGAAAGGATATTGGGAACGTTTGGTGACGAAAGTATAAATGAGAATGGTGAAAGCCTCCTCACCGTATGTGTGGAAAAGAATATTTTTGTGACGAACACTTTCTTTCGTCATAAAAAGATTCATACGTATACATGGGAATGAGGTGATGATAGAAGCATGATATATTTCATAATTGTTGATGAAAAAATGAGGAGCGCGGTGGTAGATACAAGGGTTTACCGGGGGTCTAACGTAGGGACGGACCATTACTTGGACATCTGTGTCTACTACTGCGTTACAGCGTATAAGAACAGAGAGGTTACAAGATGAAGGTGTGAAAGAGAAGTTCAAATGTAGATTGAGAGAAAATATAAGTTGTATGGCTGAATTGTGTATGAATGATTTAGACTTGGAGTCTGTGTGGTATAATGTCAAAAAAGGTTTGGTGGATGCAGCTACCGAAGTATGTGGTGTAAGTAAGAGAACGAATGAAAGGAAAAATAACCCGTCATTGTGGGATGATGAGGTACGGATGGAAGTTGAAGCAAAGAAGAAAGCATAGCTAGATTTACTAGCAACCAAGGCTAGTAATTCTAGCGGTATGAATGATGATATTGAAAGGAAAAAGGCAGTCTTTAGACATCTAAATAAGAGAGTAAAAGAAGTAGTTGAAAGGAAAAAGCAAGAAAGAACGGATAAGAATGATAGAAGAATATCGGATAGTTTCCAGGCAAACATTAAAATGTTCTGGAAACTCGTAAGAACTGCCAGGGGACATTCAAAACAGCCTAGAATGATTGCTATACGAGACCAGAATGGCTGTATTCTGAATGACGAAGTTTTGAGTTTAAGGAGATGGAAGGAACACTTTGAAAGCGTTTTTATGAGTGATGAGACGTTTGAATTAAATGAAATAGAAATTCCGAAAGAAGAGGAAATAAATAGAGACATAAGTATAAATGAAATAATGAAAGCAATGAAAAGTATGAAAGCAGGTAAGACAGCCGGATATGATAGAGTATCTCTCAAAATGCTACGGGCTGGAGAAGGAGTGGTGGCAGACCTGCTGTGCACTTTGTTTGATTTATGTTGGGAACTTAAGCGCGTACCGGGAGACTGGTGCAAAGCCGTAATAGTCCCAATATATAAGGGAAAAGATCACAGCAGGACTGTAAAAACTACCGTGGTATCAGCCTTCTTAGCATTGTGGGAAAACTGTATGCTAAGGTACTAATTGAAAGAGTTATGAAAGAAACTGAGGGAAAAATTTGGGATGTGCAAGCGGGATTTAGAAAGGGAATGGGGTGTACGGATCAGGTCTTTTCCATGCGCATGGTCGCGGAGAAGTTTTTGGCTAAAAACCAAAAAGCTTTTTGTGCGTTCGTGGACTTGGAAAAGGCTTATGACAGAGTGAACAGGGATGTGTTATGGCAAACACTGAACTCATTTGGGTTGAACACTGGGTTGATACAGGCATTGAAGTCTCTGTATAGGGACTCTAGTGCTTGTGTCAGGATCAACAGGGCCTACTCGGATTGGTTTGGCATCCATAAAGGCGTCAGACAGGGCTGTGTGGCTTCCCCGTGGCTGTTCAACCTATTTATGGACAGTTGTTTGGAAAATTTGAAAGTAAAAGAATGCGGGTTAAGAATGGGTGAGGTAACCGTCAAATGCTTTTTGTACGCCGATGATCAAGTCATACTTGCGTCGTCGGCGGCCGAGTTGCAAATGATGGTTACATTAATGAACAGGATACTAAAACAAAAGGGAATGAAAGTGAACGCAAGTAAGACGATAGTGATGGTGTTTGAAAGAGAAGAAAGTAAAACGATATGTGAAATAAGAATAGAAGGGGAGTTGGTCGAGCAAGTAGATGAGTTTCTTTATTTGGGATGTGTATTTAGCAGGGATGGTAGATATGATAAGGATATAGAACGACGAGTGAACGCAGGCAATAGAGTGAATGGGGCTCTACACCCTATTGTGAGAAGTCAGAATGTGTCCAAAAAGGCACGTATGGCAATTCACAATGCTGTGTTAGTCCCTACTTTAATGTATGGTAGCGAAAGTTGGATGTGGCAGAAGAAGCACGAAAGTAGAATAAATGCTGTAGAAATGCGCTCATTAAGGATTATGTTAGGGATAAATCTGAATGAAAGAGTGAGAAATTGTGTGATAAGAGAAGAGTGTGGTTTTCAAGATGATGTTGTGACCAGGATTAAGAAAGGAGTGCTTCGGTGGTTTGGTTATGTAGAAAGAATGAATGAGGAAAGAGTGACAAAGCAAATTTATGTTGCAGAGGTGAACGGCAGAGTCGGGAAGGGACGCCCTAGGCGAAAGTTTATTGACCAAATTGGCGATATATTGAAAATGGGCCAAATCAAGAGTACCTTCAACCGACGAGCGTGTACGCGTAAGTATATGGATGTGGAGGAAGCGAGAGAGGTGTGTCAGGATTGTGCCAAATGGAAGTCCATAGTCTCTGCCTACCCCTCTAGGTGACAAGCGTGAGTGTTTATGTTATGTTTATGTTAATTTTAACTTTTTTTTTCCTAAATATTTTGTTACTATTATACGCATAAAATTAACTTTCACATACGACAAATTTCATATAGCACCATCTATAATTTTTTACTGTATTAATAACAGCTACGAGTATCTTTTGCGCTGTACGCGTTTAAACCGAAAGATGTCGTTGGGTGCCCAGACAGGTGAGGCAATAATGGTTTTTGGGGACTGTAGTCACCGTGGACGGTTGAGTGGCTAAGTAAAGTGTCAATTTTATATTCAATAAGTATTTGTTTGTTTTGCAGTATCAATTGATAGAGTTGTGGTTTAAGCATCGATGTAGTGATCAATATTGCGATACTTGAGCCAGTCTATCACATCGTGTTTATGACTATTTGAGTTGCGAATTGTGGTAAGATGCATTGTCTACCACCACAACGCTATTGGGCTTTAAATTTGGAATTAATTGCGTTTGTAATCATTTCGTGTAGTTTTCTGCATTCATATTGTTATGGTAATCACCACTTTTTTATTTGCTTTGAACATCAACAGTGCATTTGGTATGAAACCGTCCCCTCCGCCGGAATGAACTATTATTAAACTTATTTTACTTGGCTATTTAAGTTTCCGTATTCTTCGTTTATTTGTGTTGGGAGCCATTTTACTAATAAATCGCACACAAAAACCAAATATTAGAATTAAACACGTCACGTTGCTACCAAGAGGTCGGTAGCGAAGCCTCCATAGAAGCCGAGAAGGCGGGATTGCCCTATCAAACTACTGAATCATTAATATCAACTAATCAAATAACTCGTAAACTGTTTCAAACTATTTCAAATTTCCCGCGCGCTCCTCTGTTCTACGCAGGTTATGACCTCGTAGCCTTATTATGTAACGTCAACACTTGGCAGATTACTTTATTCGAAATACACTGATTCGTGTTCTCTCTGTCTCAAAGCGTACACGCAATAGACTGCCAAAATTAATGAACGCAAAGCTATATGGATGGACCCCGGTCGCGGCAAAACTGCGCGATACTGCTGTCATAAAAAAGGAGTTGAGTTGAGCGATTAGTCGTCTCTCTCGCACGCGTGGGCTTTTTACCAGGCTTTCGAGAAGCCGATCGCTCCCCTTCTAACCTGTGACAAAATGTTCTGTAATGAAATATAATTATGACTGTTTATATAGTAATTAGTATAGAGCGTTAAGCTAGGCTTTCGGTGTGAAGTTAGTCGATCGCGGGGGCGCGCGGGCGATACGTTTGCAAGTTCACTTCACATTTGTGCTTACTCTGTGTGTTTACCTGAACGAATGAATATTGCGAGTTAAAAAATTTATGTTTTTTTTTTAAGATTTTTAGTGAAATTGGAGGATAATAGTGTTCCTTGTGATGAATTGAAGTGTGTTAAAGTGCTAATCGGCGAGCAAAAGATAAAATCTTTAAACTTTGTTGAGAAACCACCAACATTTTACACGGACGTAATCAAATCTTTCCTTAAGAGAGACGATTCGATTTAGAACATAAATAATTTGTTTTTTTTTTTATTTTGTACATAGTTTGTTTGCATTTTGTTCATACTTTTCTTTTGTTCATGTATTGTATGTAAATATCTTTTCCTCTTGCTCAAGTAAACCCAAACGGTTTTTTTCAAAGCCACCGAAGGTATGCAATTGCTGATATGTCATACAATCTATCTAGCAGTAGTATACCTTCTGTGCTTTGTTAAACACATCCTCGACAGCACTGAATATGAAACTGAAGAGTGGAGACAGATCAAGATTGGTTTATTTTTATGTAACTGCTAAAAACAACAAAACTATATCTTGGGTTTGCCCTAGTTTGGAGCCCTAGCTTCGCCACTGCAAGTAAAGTGTGGAAGGTGCGCGGCGGAGTTTCGTCGCGCGAGGGACGCACGGCTCCTCACGCCGGGTGCAAAAAAGCAGTATAAACCGGTTCAAGGCCGACGTCACGCCAACACTATCTAGGTACACTCACAGAAATGCAAAGCTCAGCTTAGGCCTTGCGGACTGTACTAACTTATGCGTGTTCTTAGTATTTACTGAATGTACATCATTATTTTTATTAAAACTATTTTGGTATATACATAAAATTTTTATAAATATTCTGAGAACTGAAAGACACTAAGTTTTTCTCTTAGAGATATGATCTAAGGTTTATATAATTAATAATTCATACCATCTCAATTAAGCTTATAGATAAGATCGCTAAATTGTTATTTTTATAATCATTAGTTATAACAAGCATCAAAACGCATTACAAGAGGAACTAAGAATTTTCTATGCATATGATAAATACCTGGACAAGCACTCAGTAATGACGTTATCATAGTTAGGTATCTTTCTAGCACTTCTGTTTCGAGCAAATTCTCGCGGAAATACTTAGCGAGTAGTGGAGAAGTATTGTTGGGATGATTGGAGCAGTCTTTCAGATTTGCATCGCGATTCAGACACATTCTCATATACCTTAATACCTGAAATAAATGTTCAAATGTAAGAAAAAATGAAAACGACAGAACGAGACAAGGATATCCCTGTTGAGAAGGCGATACAAGCAGTCTGTTTTGTATTTGTTTTTATCTCATCAAACTTATACATATCCTTAAGCAATCTTAAGCGTTATCGAATATTTAACTACTATTTAAAAAAATATTTATTTTGGAAATTATTATGTAACAATCAACAAAAGACTTTTTGGACTAGAATCTAAATCCGATCCATATTTTCTTAAGCCACATTACAATGGACAGAATTGATGTACCGAGATAGAACACAACCTATCTCTAGAACGGCAGATGCCAAGGCACTGCATAGCACCAATGGATGAGCTAAATTAATCGCAAAGGGTAACCTAAAATTAGGCTAAGAACTATGCGAGCATTTTTCTACTGATAAAATAATGTCGTCCTTATCCATTACTTTTCTTTTTTTATAGAATAAGGGTGACAAACGAGCACACAGTCCACCTGATGGTAAGTGGTTGCTGTGGCCCATAGACATCTACATGTGATAAATATATACTGCTATTTTACGCTGGTATTCTGTGAGTGCGTAGTCCTTCCCCGGTCGAGCCGACACATTCGTGCTACAACTATACTATTAATATAGCAGCAGCATGGCTCTACCACGTAAAATTGATTTATCACTTTGAATTGCAGAAAAACAATATGTATTTAATTAAGAGAATTTTTGAACATCTCTACGCCTAATCAGAATTGGTACCCTTAGCGACAATCGCTTTAGACGTCATTGCATGAGAGAATAAAGGACAACCGGAACAAGCCGTCATAAATAAATCTTAACAACAAGGAAACAATGCTTACTTCCTGGTAAGTTCGTGGGTGAAACTGCAGCACCTGATTGCCTATCACGAATCTGTGTTTCGAATTTGAACCCTTCTTTCTCTTATCTATCTGCTCCCAAACATAATTGACCACGTCTTTGAAACTGGGAACTTTTAATTCGTCTTCATTCACTTTGTCCTTGTCTTTCTTTGATGCATCCTCTTCCAAGTTCACGACGTTTGTCTCTCTCTTTGACACGTTGTTTACCACATCCTCTATTTCGCTTGGACGTGAGGTCCCGTACAGACATTTTTGCGCTTCAGTCACTATATCGTCTTGACTTAAATAAAATAAAATAAAAAATTATTAGTTTTTAACCCGCCAACGCTATAGCTGATGATACGACGGAGGAAATTATATTTTTCTAAAATAGCTTTCAGCAGATTTACAACATCAGTACATGATGGTGTAATGAATTTAATAACGCTATTAGTACGACGTAAAAAAAATATAATAAAAATATATTTTTAATATAATATTATTCTTTATAAAAATAAATAAAAATATAGGTCTAGTACATGTATATTATTTTTATTATATTAAATATTCTCAGTCATGCAGCTTTTTTACTTATTACAAGCCAGTGCATGACTACAATCCCACCTGATACGAGTAGTAAAATGGTGATGAAGATATATATGGTAAATCGCACTGTCTTATTCTCTCCACTCCTACACATCTTGAGGCACTCCTTGCTCCAGATATGTAGTCATTACCACGGATCACGTGGTGAATCAGCATTTAAAATTGCACTTAACAATTTCAATGGTGCTTTTGAGGATCGAACTGAATTTAGTTGCTTACAAAAAATTTAATGTATGATAATATATTATAGAAGTGAGAACTAACTTCCATTAAGAAACGATATGTGCATGCTTTGTCACTTCTACTAGATGTGACTAGATGAAAAGCCTCGTTGCGAATTAAAATGATGTCCAGTACTCGTCACTAACCCATACAAAACCTAGCAGCATTATGCTGCTATTTTACGCTGGTATTGTGGCGACGTGATCTATCCACGACCGAGCCGACGTATTTACACCGCAGCTGTAGCACACTGCAGCATGGCTCTGCTGTGTGCATAACACATCTTTATAACATAAACAAATGCTGAGGCTGTAAAGTTAAATGGAACTACTGTCCTCGGTATATATACATTACCTGTCCCCGCTGGCGAGCAGCAAGAGATATCGGGACGGCACGTAGTCCTGCGCGAACACGACGGAAGAATACCGCATGGCGATGTAACGTATCATCGAGTCCTCGCTGTGCATGTAGCTATCGGACAAACAAAATTAAATGAACCAACTAACAACTAACCCTTCACTAGCAGGAAAATTAATGAAAGATCTAAGTAATGAAGTCGTCAACAAACGGCGATTGTTATAAGGTTTTTTTTTTATAGGATAGGTGACAAACGAGTACAGAGTCCACGTGATGGTAAGTGGTTGCTGTGGCCCATAGACATCTACATCTATCCGTTTGCGAATGAAAATGCAGATGCGTTGTCACTCGTGAGGACTAAGATAGAATGCCTCTTTTGCAGTAAAAAGGGTCTCCGGTTATGTACACTCACCATACGAAACACAGCAGTGTAAAGCTGCTATTTTAAGCTGGTATTCTGTGAGAGCATGGTCCTACCCCGGTCTAGCCGACCTATTCGTGCTACAACTATACTACTAATATAGCTGCAGCATAGCTCTACCACGTATTAAAACATTATTTATAAAAGTATCATTAAATGTACTTATAATAAAGGATTTTAGTAATGTTCTCGAGACCGAATTTTGGTCACGGCGGCCAATTTCAACGTAGACTAGCCTCGGGCGCATGCCGCACGCACTATGATCCCGTCCTGCGCAGATGCGCAGTACAGGATTATAGTGCCCGAGTGCATGCGCAAGCACAGGTGCACTGTCTATTCCCTCACTCACATAGTCCGATGGGACGATAATTAGACACAACCAGAGACAGATCAGGCGCAGGAACTACTGCTATACGTGCTTTCCGAGACACGTGGGTGAAATACCGCTAACTTCTTGATTTCGGGCGGCTACTAGGAATTTATTGTCAGAAAACCCCGGGATTTGAACCGAGGACCTCATGATTAGCAATTGCGTTAACAACCACTAGACAAACGAGGTAGTAAAATATTTTATTATATAAATAAAGAGCACACATCGGAGATGTGTAACAAATGCGGTGTTAAAAGCTCGTTAAAAACAGAGAAACTCTAAATAAATTCAATTCATAAATAATCTGAGGCAATTTAAACAAAAATTACGATATTTCCTATTTCTTTAACTGCGGCAACAACTTCCAACAAATCTAAACTAAAAACTGCTCAAGAGATATTAGCAAAAGTGTTAACACGGAAGCACTTACTTTATAATCTACTCGTACGCGATGTAACGCTTAGCACGAAAACATTCACAATTAATATTTAAAAAAATTGTTAGCTATAATTTGGATGAATTCGAATTTACGACAATACAATAAATAAGTGTAGGGCGTCCCCCCACGAGATGGAATGACGACCTGGTAAGACATGCAGGAAGTCGATGGATGCAGGTGGCTCAGGACCGTGCTTTGTGGCATTCTTTGGGGGAGGCCTATGTTCAGCAGTGGACTTGTGAAGGGCTGTAATGATGATGATGATGATGACAATAAATAACCACACAACACAATGACTCTATATTTGCTTCTCAGTGGTTTATATATTGTGTTGACATTTAAAGTAAAAATTATTTTGATGTATATTTTATTACATACTAGCTGTTCTCCGCGACTTCGCCCGCGTGTTATTTGGGGTTTTTTTTTTTACGCGGTACCCTAATTCTTTTTCTAAAACAAAAGTAGCCTAAGTTACTCCTTATAACATCAGCAGTCTGCCAGTGAAAGTCCCATTAAAATCGGTCCAGCCGTTTCGGAGATTAGCCGGAACAAACAGACAGAGAGACAGACAAAAATTTAAAAAAAATGTTTTTGTTATTAGTACCATATGAATTTAGTGAAAAACTGTAATTTTGACATTTTTTTTTATAGGATAAGGGTGACAAACGAGCACACAGTCCACCTGATGATAAGTGGTCGCTGTGGCCCATAGACATCTACATCTATCTTCGATTAAGAGTCAAAATGCAGATGCGTTGTCACCCGTGAGGACTAAGATAGAATGCCTCGTTTCCAGTAAAAAGGGTCTCCGGTTCTCTACACTCACCATACGAAACACAGCAGCGTTAAGCTGCTATTTTACGCTGGTATTCTGTGAGAGCGTGGTCCTTCCCCGGTCGAGCCGACCCATTCGTGCTACAACCATAATATAGATGCAGCATGGCTCTACCACGTATAAAAATACATTACAAACAGACACTTCAATTTCATTTATTTGTATGTATGTATAGATAAGCCAATGGATTCGTGTTCTTGTGAATTAGAAAGTGTAATTAATAGAATCAGGCGTTACTTTGCGGAAATCCATTATATAAAAGCTTTTACAAAAATTTACTTCGCAAATATCCGCGTTATAAAATAAAATGATGTGTCTTACCTAGTACGAAGAGCACCTCCCGCCCTCCCTCAATTGCGTGCACTATCCCCGTTACTGGTGTCACGGGGATACTGGCGGGGATAGTGCACGCAATTGAGGGAGGGCGGGAGGTGCTCTTCGTACTAGGTAAGACACATCATTTTATTTTATAACGCGGATATTTGCGAAGTAAATTTTTGTAAAAGCTTTTATAATTAGAAAGTGATTAATAATAAAACCTTTCTTTTTTCAACCCAACTATTTAAAAAATATATGTCCAACTTACTGGTCCAATAAAGCGAACAGTGCCAGAGCCTGAGGTTCGTCGAAGGGGTTTGGTCGTGATTTCTTGCTCTCCGACGCTTCGTCCACTTCCATCTTTTGTGACGTGCTCGCGTCAGCTGATGACGATGTCTCCTTTGTTTCTTGTTTATCTAAAGAATATGAAGAAAGAATGTCTAACATTTTTTATTAATTTTATTGACAGATTCTGCACAGACCCAGACCCAGACGCGCCTGCACATGACGCTCTCTCAAAAACTTGCCACACTAAAGGGCCGTTATGGGTTACACTAATGTTGCCCAAATCCTTATACCTTCTTCTATCGATTGCCAACTGATTTTCCTGGACTGGGTGAAAAGATCCACCTAAGCCGCCACTGCATTACTTTTTTAATGCCTTATTTTAATGTCACTGACATATTTATTGAACCGTCGTTTTTACGTACTACAAGCTATTTGCCTACAAGCCTACCTCGTGGTAAGTGTAGGTAGATAGATGGTGTTATTGTTTCGTGTTTATGTATTGGCGCGGGAGAGAAAACGCCCGAACGCAGGATGCGAAATGGATCCACATTAAAATATAATTTTATTATAAATAATAATAATTATTATGTAAGTTTTTCTTTTTCATTTACAATTATATATTTATGCAGCCCAACCACATGAGAAAACTATACAAATACCCCACATAATAATAATAAATACTTTTATTTCTCAAAAATTAATTATACATGTTTTTGAGACGCCCCAGAGAGTAATTTCCATACTCGTATTGGGGATGCCTATTATGTGTTTAACATAACTAACATGAAAATATAACAAAATCCTTTTAAACAAGAAAGAATGCCACTTTAAAAATTACACTAGCAGCATTAAAAGACAATTATTTACCTTCAGTCTTCATGGTGTAAGCTACAGACATATCCAGTAAGGCATCACGGATGGCCGTCTTCATTTCGGGTGTAGCCTCAGGTATCTTTTTAACCAACTCCTCCAATAAAGAGAACTGTCTGTTTATACTATCTGGGCACTTCATTGCCAAACGCCCTGAAAACGAACAAGACGCCAGACGAACAAATTATCTCAGACGGTTATAATTATAATACGGTAGGTAGGTAGACAGTAGGTACACAGTAGTTGTAAATCAAGCATAATAATTTCAATTGTAGAATACAATATTGAAATAACAAACGTAATTCTTTTCGTGCCTGGCAGTAATGTGATTTTTCCTGTCTCTGAAACTGGATCTGATCCTCCGGCCCGATGCGACTTAGACCTTGTATCTTGCATATCGAAGAAGTTATCTAGAAGACATCCGTCGTTTAGCCTATTTGGATAATGACACTAGAGCAGATATATTTTTACAATACAATATTTATCTACCACTGCCATGTTCCTTTGTATATTTTTTATAAATCAATTATTTCAAACGCTACAAACCTAAATAACTAAAACTCCAGTCCAGTCCGTGATTAGACAGTTAGCAAAAATGTTAAACGAAAATAAAAATAAAGCAAAACATACAGTCATAACCTTCATTTAAATGTTCTTGAAAAATAACATTTGAATGAAGTTCATAATACCAGCGTAAAATAGCAGCTTAATGCTGCTGTGTTTCATATGGTGAGTGTAGAGATCCGGAGACCCTTTTTACTGAAAACGAGGCATTCCATCTTAGTCCTCACGGCTGACAACGCATCTGCATTTTGATTCGTAAACGAAGATAGATGTAGATGTCTATGGGCCACAGCAACAACTTACCATCAGGTGGATTAAATTGGTCCAATTTTGGGGGAGGAATGAGATTACGGTTGACGGTAATTTCGTCAATTTTTAACAGGTATAATCGGTTCAAGCTACCGTTGTCTTTCTTGATTGCCTAACTCAGTCGTTTAGGCACAGCGCGACAGCAGTAGACATGTGTGAGTGTCGTGGAACACTCGGTTGGAACGAAGTTCTTTTCGTAGTATTTTATTATTTATAAACGTATTATATTATTGATTAACACATACAAATAAGTGAATTACTAGCATCTATTAAAATGAAGCGTCATTTATAATAAAATGTATTTCTTTCATGACAAGATAAGAAAAAGCGTGAAGGGGTCTACACTACGTCAGAAGGGGCCGTGACGGAAAAATCTTACACTTTTTTTCGTCTAGCCGCCATTCGCCAAATACGTACTGTACGATAAAGAACTTCGTTCCAAAAGAAAATAAATACCGGCCAAGTTCCGAACAAATCCGTAGGTAGGTATAACTTTAAATCTATTAAAAATATTTTTATTATATTATGATGTAATTACATTACAATTTTGCCTCTAGATATAAACAGTAATAATAAATACGAAGAAAATAATGATTCTTGTTTAATTTTTTATCCGTTTCTAATTTATTCTGGTATTAATCGACAAAACTGTAAATGATTACCAACTCTAAAAATTGATATCGATTTTTCTAAAGAATCGAATATTGTACGTACCGATTTTTGATTTGTTTGAGTATAAAGAGTCGAATGTCATGGCATCCGGTGGTGGTATAATTTTATAGAAAGGCACTTTCACCTGATTTTTATTGTGTTATAATTTTTATAATCACTGTTAACTATTAACAAGACTTAACTAAAGTTATTTCTTAAAACAATTCTATTTCTCTTCCATACTTTGTCCAATAAAAGAGCTTAAGGATACTCACCTAAGCAAATGTATGCTTTGGGCTGATGTTCGGCGTACTCATCGGATCTGATTAGTTTCAGCAATCCTTGTAAGAACACCGTAGCTACCTTCTTCAATTGTACCTCGTCTCCGCTATATTAGTACAAAAATATTTTTGATTGTCAGTTTTTGATATAAGCTAATTCACATCTATATATCATATCTAAATGGGCTAAATATATTTGTGATAATGTCCTCCAGACCGAATATCTGTCACGGCGGCCAGCCTCAACGGAGACTAGCCATCGGCGCAGGACAAGATTATAGTGCCCAAGTGTATGCGCAAGCACAGGTGCACTATTTATTGCCTCACTCTCATAGTCCGAGGAGGGTACCAGCACCCCTGGAGAATCCCTCGCTGAGCATCCACGACCATGTTATTCCACTCCTAAGCGTGGGTGCTCAGGCTGCCCCGCGTCTCGGGGGGGGGGGGGGGGCAAAATTCCGCTCATAACGTATTGCGCTCATAAAAAACATAACGTTTGCGTGTATGTCAGAGAGGACATCTGTTCTCGACGCCTCAGCAGTCTTGAAGATTTGGACCTGTCCAGCCTATGGCTACGCGTAGACAGCGACGGCCATCCGCGCGTCTACGGGTGCCTCTATAGGTCCCATAGCGGTAATGCCGGAACAGATCGACTCATTGACCACGTCCAAATGGCTACAGATTCTTTGCTACAACAGGTCCCATCCGCAGAGATCGTGATCGTTGGCGATTTTAACGCCCACCACGCCGAATGGCTCGGTTCATGTTTAACCGATCATGTGGGGAGATCTGTTTATGACTTTGCTTTTTCATATGGTCTGACACAACTGGTTACTTCGCCTACGCGGATTCCAGATGTGGAGGATCATACACCTTCTCTGTTGGACCTTCTGCTGACCTCTCATCCGGACGGATACCAGGTCTCCGTCGATGCCCCTCTTGGCTCTTCGGACCATTGTCTGATCCGGAGTGTGGTGCCACTCACGCTCCCCTCGCGGTTGCGTTCTGCAGGTTGCCGCCGTGTTTGGCATTACAGGTCGGCGAATTGGGACGGAATGCGGTCTTTCTTCGCATCCTACCCATGGGGGCGGGTTTGCTTCTCGCCGGATGATCCCAGCGCTGTTGCTGACTCTGTCACTGATGTGGTGCTACAGGGAATGAAACTATATATTCCATCATCTGTGGTACCCATCGGAGGCAGATCTCAGCCTTGGTTTGGTCGCTCCTGTAAGACTGCATTACGCAGTAAGCAGGAGTGTTATCAAGCCTGGGCTGCGGCTTCGGCGACTCGGGATGTAAACACCAGCACACTTAAAAAGAAGTATAACTTCGCCTCCAGGTCCTTCAAAAGAGTTATTACCAAGGCAACGTCAGAGCACATAGGCAGAATTGGCGAGGAACTAGTTCGCCTTCCTTCGGGAACCCGTGCATTCTGGTCTCTCGCCAAGGCTGTCCAAGGGAATTTCTGTAAGCCATCACTACCATCTCTGCACAGGGAGGACGACTCACTGGCGCAAGACACAAAAGACAAAGCCGACCTTTTAGGCTCCCTTTTTGCGTCCAACTCGACTCTTGATGACGGGGGGAAAACACCGCCGACCATCCCGCGGTGTGAGTGCTCCATGCCGGATGTGCTGTTCTCACAGCGCTCGGTTCGCAAAGCACTCCTCTCCCTGGACATCCAGAAGTCGAGTGGGCCCGACGGAATCTCCCCAATTGTGCTGAGTACGTGTGCTCCGGAGTTGGCACCGGTCCTAACGCGTCTTTTCCGGTACTAAAACTCCCAAGGCATAGTCCCGAATTCATGGAAGACAGCTTTTGTCCACCCGATCCCTAAAAAAGGCGACCGCTCAGACCCGTCCAATTATAGGCCTATCGCGATCACCTCCTTGTTCTCCAAAATAATGGAATCCGTTATAAACTGCCAGCTCATGCGGTACCTTGAGGATTACCAGCTGATTAGTGACCGCCAATACGGTTTTCGTCGGGGTCGATAAGCTGGTGATCTTCTGGTCTACCTGACCCATAGATGGGCAGAGGCAGTAGAGTCCAAGGGGGAGGCGTTGGCCGTTAGTTTGGAAATTACGAAGGCCTTCGATCGGGTTTGGCACAAAGCACTTCTTTGGAAGCTCCCTTTCTATGGGCTTCCCGAGAAATTGTGCGATTGGATCACCAGCTTTCTTGCAGATCGGAGCATCAAGGTCGTTGTAGACGGTGCATGCTCCGACTACAAGCCTATTAACGCTGGTGTTCCACAAGGCTGTGTGCTATCACCAACGCTGTTTCTTCTGCATATCAATGATATGTTGCTAACTGGTAACATCCATTGCTATGCGGATGACAGCACTGGTGATGCTCTATACACCGGCAGTGCCAATATTTCTCGGGAAAACGTCGCCGAGTACCGGAACAAACTTGTATCTGAAGTCGAGTCTTTGCTGAACAAAGTCTCGGATTGGGGGCGACTAAATCTAGTCCAGTTTAATCTTCAGAAGACACAAGTTTGCGCGTTTACCGCTAAAAAGAACCCCTTTGTCGTATCTCCTCAGTTTCAAGGCACTTCCGTTCTTGCCTCAGCCAGTATCGGAATCCTCGGAGTCGACATATCGAGTGACGTGCAGTTTCGTGGTCACTTGGAAGAGAAGGCCAAATTGGCCTCTAAAAAGCTTTGCGTGCTCAACAGAGCTCAGTATTTCATGCCAGCACACCGCCTGCAAGGCACAGGTTCGGCCTCACATGGAATACTGTTCCCATCTCTGGGCAGGGGCTCCCCAGTGCCAGCTCCTTCCACTTGACCGCATCCAGCGCAGTGCGGCTTGAATCGTCGACGACCGAGTCCTTACCGATCGGCTCGATTCATTGGCACTGCGAAGAGATGTTGCATCTCTTTGCATTTTCTTTCGCATCTACCACGGGGAGTGCTCTGAGGAATTGTTCGGATTAATCCCAGCCGCCAAATTTCACGAACGCACATCGCGGCAGAACTCCCGATACCATCCACACCATCTGGATGATTGGCGGTCCACCACTGTGCGATTTAGAAGATGTTTTCTTCCTCGTACGACTTCCTTATGGAATCGATTAACATCAGCGATTTTTCCGGACCGATACGACTTAGGGACCTTCAAGAAAAGAGCGTACTCCTTTTTAAAAGGCCGGCAACGCATCTGCGATTCCCTCCCTGGAGTTGCAGCTGTTCATGGGCGGCGGTAGTCACTTACCATCAGGTGAGCCGCATGTTCGTTTGCCCCCTCTCCTATAAAAAAAGGTGCAGGCCCAACGGCTTTATGTGCTTTCCGAGGCACGGGGGTGAGACACCATCACCTTCCTGACTCCGGGCACCTACTGTGAATTTCTTGACGAAAAAACTCAATAACTGTTTTTTTGTTGGCCCGACCCGGGTTTCGAATCCGAGACCTCATAATCAGAAGTTGCGTTTACAACCACTGGAGCAACGAAGCGGTCAAATAATGTACTGTGCAAAAATGTACACAGTGTTATAATTACAAATATTTAAAAGAAACCTGAGGTTTCGGCGTCGCAACTTCACTTGCATTGTTGCCAGCAAAAAAATAAATAAATTTAATTTTAAAGTAAAGCACTTACTTATTAATAACGTTTAATAAAAACATCAAAGCCATATTCCGAAGACGGGAGTTTGTGTTAGGATCGAACAATGACGAAAACACAACCTGAAAATAAAAATATATTATTTTTATTCAATGTAGACCACAAAGAACACAAAGTCATTTATATGTTTAATTTACCACTGGTTCAGTTTAAAAAAGAATATTTTAAAATCATATATGTTGTACAATTAAAAATGTAACATAACATCTTATGTATAATTTAATGCATATTATAAACTTTTCATAAAATATAATATATTAAATAACATACCTGTACGCAATGTGGGAACATGATAGCTAAACCAGTAGGCTTGTTTAAGTATTGTATTAACTTTAAACGTAATCTGGTACAGGCAGGAACCTTAAAAAAAGTAACATTTGAATTTAAACAGTAACACACGTAAATAAAAAGCAATAAAAATATAATGGTAAAATCATGAAGCTAATACAAAGGGGAGATGGCATAAGCAACTGTGCACTGTGATTCTAAGTAGGTCCTGACGTCATCATAGTGGGCGTGGCTTTAGTTAGTATACTGTCAGCATTCGTCCTGTGCGCTTATGTATTGAAAAAATCGCAAATCGGTGTATTTTCGTAGTATTAAGAAGAAAAGGATGAAGTGTTGTGTTTTATTGTATAAAAACTACTCAGATAGACGCTCTGATGTTATGAATGGCATCACATTACATTTGTAAATATTTTTACACCTAATTTATTAAAATAGTTCTAGAAAAATCTCTTTGCGTCGGCTTTCAAATATAATTAAATATATTCGACACTAGATGGCGACACTTTGTGTCATGTGAACTAAAAATATAAATGTCCGTAGAGCTCAAGCTCGCAGCCAAGTACAATTTCCTTCATTTTAATATTGAATGTTGGGTTACTGGGTAAAATAATTGAATTCTAATTGCGGCCCTGTCTTTTTGTTATTTTTTATGATGTTTACTTGACGATAGATGGCGGCTCGTTCCCCAAAATTATTATGAAAACTATACAAATATTATTTTGGCGATTAAAATTTCTTTGTCTGAATGTATTTGCTTCATGAGATAGACGCTCTGATGCTATGGATGGCATCACATTTCATTTGTAAGTAATTTTACACCTAATTTATTAAAATAGTTCTAGAAAAATCTCTTTGCGTCTGCTTTCAAATATAATTAAATATATTGTACACTAGATGGCGACACTTTGTGTCCAGTGAACTAAAAATATAATGATACCTAGAGCTCAGTAATGATAAAATAATCATACGAAGGTGCTGAAATTTGTTTTGCATTCAGACATAAAGAAAATTTAATCGGCAAAATATTATTTTATAGTTTATAACATTTTGTGGACATGCCGCCGTCTACCGTCAAGGTAGCTAAGCTACATTGCAACATCGATATGGAAAGATTCGAGTAGTTTTACTATTTATCGGTAGATGTAGATAGTGTAGTGGGCGGGGCTTTGCGATCCCCTCACCCCGCAAATTGTCACGCATTGTTACATAGTGAAATTTAATTACAACGTCTCCTCTTTGTATTTGCTTCATGGGTAAAATTTTGCCCAATGTAGAATAAATTAATTATTTACCTTGCGATCATCCGGCGGTACTTTCAAGCCGCCCCACGTGCCCAAGTACAGGGAATATAAAGGCGCCACCACAGACGCCTGGGACCAGTCCACAGAACTGCGTTGAAAACAATTTATTATTAATACGAGCATAAAAGATCACATTTGTATTTTTAATTTATTTTATTTTACAGAATCCTTGCAATATTTTGTAATATTCGAGACTTCACAGGCTCCAGATTTTCTTTTATTTCTCAGATATTTTATTTATTTATTTATTGTTTATTGTAATCACCTTGGGTCTTACAATGGGTGCACTTAATGCCCTGTGGCATTCTCTGCCAGTCATCCCTGGGAGAATAAGGAAAGCTTTGGCAGGGACAGATTTTGGCGAAAAGAAAAGGTAATACTAATAAACAGGTATACATAACATTATATATAAAATTATATACACACAAATATATATATTCGCACATATATACATTCATAAATAAAGAAATATAGAAACACATTAAAAATAAAATGAAAGGTGAATAATATGTCAGTAGATATGCCAGTTTCTTCACGATATTTTCCTTATTCGATTAATTCACTGGCCTAGCAGAGATATTGCCTGTCTTAGCATTTTTATAGTCTTGACTACGGAAAGTGTTTCGAGGAATTGTTAGGACTAAATCGAGCAGCCAAAATTTCATCATCTGGCACAATACTAAGGTCCACCAGTATCATTCTTCTTCTTTTCTTCATTTGGTTAGCATTCCACCACTGTGCATTTTTCTATGAATTTTCTTCCCTTCTGGACCACATTGTGGAATTTACTGTCACTTTGTCTTCTTTCCGGACCGATACGGCTTAGGGATCTATAAGAAAAGGGCCTACTCCTTTTAAGAAGGTTAGCAATGCACCAGCAAATACTCTGGTATTGTGGCTATTTATGGGCGGCAGTAGTCACTTAACATCAGGTGAGTCGCATGCTCGTTTGCACTCTCTTCAATAAAACTTTTAAAATTATAATAAAAAACAACTCCATTCAAATTATTAACTTACCTATTTACTCTGATCAGAGAACTGTTCGCGTGATTGGCAACACTAAATCTAGAGTCAGCCGCGGCCACAATGAGTGTCAACAGAATATCGTTCATATTGAAAATATCCTTACTGATAAAATTCACTATGGATAACTTCATCTGTAAATTCATTGCATTTAAAAAAACAGTTTATTTTAGCCAAAGTGCAGTTTATGTTTCGAATTTTGTTGCAAATACATTTGTTGTTATAGTCCATACAACATTTTAAGCAGAAAATGAGACAATAATATAAGAGATAGAATTTTTTTTTAAATATTTACTAAATTAAAGGAGTTTAAGTGAATTAAATATAAGCAAGTTGTATAATTTTTTTAATGCTAAAAATTAAATAAAAGGCTAGAAATCTTAAGCAGAAGTTTAAAATACTAATTTTGTTTATTTTTTATACAGATACCAAAAATATTTTTTGTAGTTTCTATTTAATTATAACAAATTGAGGCCAAAGATATATATATATATATATATTAATTATATTGGTATTAGTAGCTTAAGTACTAAGTTCAAAATTACAAGTATGTACTTAAAGCTTTATACAATTTCATTTATATTACTACTCTTGCTATTTTGAAGCAACACCAACCTCTTCTAATTGATTGGGATTTAACTGATTTTTGTCCACAATCCTTTTGTATGTCTTCATGCTCATACCAGGCGGTACCTGGAAGTCACTCTCTCCTGCATTCGGTAGTGCTCTGCAGAGAAAAAAATAATAAAAATATATAAATTTTTGTTGTTTGGCTATTATAATTAATAATTATTTATATATGTCACTTATATATGCAACTATTTGGCAAAACATGTTTTTAATTCTGTTAAGTAGTTAAGATATATTTAAAATTAAAAAAAAGCTATAAAATTATACCTAATATAGGTTAGCTTTAAACACAGCTGTTAAACCTGCCTGTAAGGTAGAAGTAGTACATCAGTAGCAAACTTCAGTATTAATGCTGACACTTTAGGTTTTTCCTTCAAATTCAGATCTGTTTCCTTAATATCACCCAACAGGGGCATCACAAGCATTAATATCCTGAAAAATGTTGTACAAGAATGAAATAATGGGAAAAAATACAAAAACTATTCACATAAGTATACGAGACCACTAGTAACTCGGATCAGAGGCAAAGCTTTCGCCATACCGAGCTCATAATATTGAATCTTTCTTTTTTTTTTTAAACGTTACCTCCACACTAGGATTTTTTCCTGTATCGTGGAGGCAGTTTACATATATAAATTTCACAAGGACAAACATCCAGACCCAGAACAATTATTTGTAGGTCACACAAATACTTGTTCCGTGCGGAATTCGAACCCGTGGCCCGTAGCGCAGCAACTCATTATTAAGCCACTGCGCCACGGAGCCGTCAAAAAATCAGCACAATAACAATTTCAGGACTGCCAGCGGGGATTATACATAGGTCAGCTCATAATGAAATTTAAGGTCAACGTTCTACACCTAAGCTACCATGGTTCACATTTATTTCTACACATTGCACCATGTCATTACAGCCCTTTACAAGTCCACTGCTGAACACAGGCCTCCCCCAAGGAATGCCATAAACCACGGTCCCGAGCCACCTGCATCCATTGACTTCCTGCAAGTCTTACCAGGTCGTCACTCTCTACCGTTGACGACCTATCCGTTGGGAGACATTATTGAGGTAATTGAGCAGTGCTTAGGTCCTCCTATTAGCGATTCTGCCATAAGGACTATATCGTCGGCAAATCGAAGGTGAGTGATGTACTCGCCATTGATGTTAATGCCGTATCCTTTCCAGTCCAGTAACTTGAACCCGGCTTGTTCGGGAGAATCGCACCATCTTAATAAATAAAAATAGATTGCGGCATGTTTGAAAGATCATCATTTAAGAATGGCTGGACCGATTTTGACGAAATTTTTGTTTGATTGGGTCCCTGGATGATTTAGATACACAAATAGACCAGGTCAGTGGCGCTGTTGCCCAGTTCTAGAAGTCACCTTAGCGAATCCTGGGCGGATTGCTAGTAGATTAAATAATAAACTTGCTTTAATAGGATGCCCATAAAGTATGAAACTAGTTCCTACACAAAAAGGTATTTTAAATTAATATTAAAGTTCTAAGTGTGGTTTTTTAGTTTAATTGAAAGCATTTTGAACAAAACAAACGTGCAATGACAATAAGTGACTTTTTTGACAGAAGATTTTAAACTGCTGCTTGTGCCATATATCAATGGTTTTATATCAATGGCTATGAGAAAAATGAATGTAAGAGAAATAACCTTCCAAATATTTTTTTAACATTAACATCAAAATAATTTAAGTTTTGGTAGTTAGTATATACTTAGTATATATGGCACCTGCTTAAGTTTCTCTGCTTAGCTCGTGGTTGACTGGTAGAGAATTAGTCCGCCAATTGTACATTTTAAGTGCGATAAAGATTTTAAATTAATAAAATATATAAGAACAATTTAGTTTGCATACCCGTCCTGATGTCCTTGTGGTTTATTTTCAATGGCCTCAAGGAGTGAAGGAGCCAAAGCAAGTTGTTTGTCTCGAGGCATTCTTGGAAATCCCATTGTTATGTATATAATGGTAAAATTCTAAAACAAATTAAAACAACAAATGCAAAAAGTTGCTTTAAAAATGTAATTATGTTTTTTTTTTTGGAAGAGGAGGCAAACAAGCATCACTGATATTATGTTTATTATTTCATCATTATCATCATTACAAACCTTCACAAGTCCACTGCTGAACATAGCTCTCCCCTATGGAATGCCACAAATACTGTCCTGAGCCACCTGCATCCATCGACTTCCTGCATGTCTTAACAGGTCGTCACTTCATCTAGTGAGGGGGTCGTCCTACACTTCACCAACCGGTACGAGGCCGCCACTCGAGAACCTTTTTTCCCCATCGGTTGTCGGTTCTTCGAACTATATGGCCGGCCCATTGCCACTTCAGCTTACTAATCTGTAGGGCTATGTCGGTCACTCTGGTTCTACTGTGGATATCTTCATTTCTAAGTTTATCATGCAGAGAATCCCCGAGCAAAGCCCTCTCCACATCTCGCTGAGCGATCTTGAGCGTCCTCATACGGCCAGCAGTGAAAGACCAATGTTATTATTTAGTTATTACAATATTTCGTTTACGATCTCTTAGCATCAGGATCCAATAATATTTGGAAGTATACTTCTGTACAAAACCTCACCATCCCTTATTGCCCAAGGTAATATTTATGCTTTTAAATCAAACCAATGATCAGATGCAATGGTTGAGAGGTAACGAAAATTATTTCAACAGGTCTAAAACCAATCTGTATTTCTCTGATCATAACAACAGTATAGTTGTAGCACGAATGGGTCGGCTCGACCGGGGTAGGACCACGCTACGCTCTCACAGAATACCAGCGTAAAATGGCAGCTTGACACTGCTGTGTTTCATATGGTGAGTGTAGAGAACTGGAGGCCCTTTTTACTGGAAAAGAGGCATACCATCATAGTACTCACGGGTGATAACGCATCTGCATTTTGATTCGCAAACGAGGATAGCAACACAGCAGTGCACCACTGCTGTTTGGGGAGAAGATATATGTAAGAAGGTTGTCCCTACATAGACTAACTCCTAAGTAAAAAAAAAGTAAACCGAACAATACTTACAGTAATGAAACTATTGGCAGATGGCTCACGATAGAGCTGCAGCAAAGTCTCCACAGGGAGCTGGACATCAGCGCGGCATTTCACACGCTTATTTACGTGCACTAACAACTCCATTACTTTTGTACGAACCTGTATTGGTAAGAGAATATTTTGAAAAGGATTAAATATTTTTATATTGTGTTAATTTTAATTTGTTTAATAATAATAATAAAGCCATTTATTCAACAGTACGTAATACAATTTCTTAATATCTAAGTCATATAAAATCTAGATTGTCTTCTGCTGATTGCCAATCGGCAAAGGCCTCCTCCAACCTTTTCCACTCGTTTCTATCCTTGGCAACCCGGCTTCAAGTCACACCCGCGAATTTGACCAAGTCGTCCTCCCAGCTTTGGCGGGGTCTCCCCCTTTCTTATGCCATTCCTGGGGTACCATTCTGTGACCTTCCTGCTCCACTTTTCCTTCCCTCTACTCATATGCCCAGCCCGTTTCCACTTTAATTTCCTGACTTTTGTTGCTATGTGTTTTTCCTAATGTCTTCTAACCTGACTCGATCCTTTTTCCTGATTCCCATCATGCTTCGCTCCATCGAATGCTGGCATATGTTTAATTTCTTACTGTTTAATTTAGTAGGAGCCCATGTTTGACATCCGTACATCAATACAGGAAGAATGCATGTGTTGAATACTTTAGATTTAATACGTAGATGCACAGACCGCGGCCCGCCGGTCGAATACTGGTGGCCCGCCGACAGCAAAAATAGTACTCTCGTACATTCGAAAAATATTGAATTATATTCCAGAATAAAACAAAAAAAAAAATATGTTCGAAAAGTAATTTGAATCTCGCGCGCGCGTTCTTAAGTGCGCTTATCGGTGCGCCGTGCATGCGTCGGTAACAGCGGTCGGTAATGTTCGTGCTGATCTCGGTTAAATTCGTTTTCTTGAGGCACCGCCGCGGCCGGCGGCGCGGCGACGACGGCAGCACGGTGGCGGGTTATCCACGGGTTATATTGTTAGAGCAAGCAAGATTGAAATAGTCCCGAATTCCCGATTGCTCGCGTAGGTAGATACACGAAGCTTCCAGAGTCGGTTTCGTTATTTCTCCAGACTTTTCGACTCTATACGCGCGGTATAAAAGCCACGCTAACCGCAGCGACCGACAGTTCCGTTTTAATTTGAGTGAAGTGTCAATAGTTCTAGTGTAGATTTTAACTCGACTACCCGGTGTCATATATTTTGATCCACATTCAACGTAGATTTCTCGTCAAGTGCCGTATATAATTGTGTTGTGAAATCGTAAGTTATTAATAAGTGTTTCCCTACCTATTTAATCAATTATTTTTGGTAATTTAAAAAAGGATGGGTAGTTACTGTAATTGTTTTTAGGTGCTGTGTTAATCCTAGCCAGGATTAGAACGGAACATGGACAAGCCAGGACCTAATAAAAAACGTAAGGTTAAAGATGAAAATCGGCAGTTTCAAGAAATTTGGACTGAGAAATACTTTTTTGTATGGTCGCGTAACAAAGTAGTTTGTTTAAATTGCAAGAATTCTGTTGCGATTGCAAAGGAATATAATGTAAAAAGGCACTATGAAACGCAGCATCCTACTTTTACCAAGTTTACAGGCGAATTAAGAAAGCAAAAAATGTTGTCTTTAAAACGGGAGCTTATTGGTCAGCAAGCTATGTTTACAAAACCCATTCAAGATTCAGAAACAGCTACAGAAGTTAGTTATGAAATTTCTCAAATGATAGCAAAGCGAAGTCGCCCCTTCAATGATGCGGATTTTGTAAAAGAATGCATAGAAATTGCCGCTAAGAAAATGTGTCCAGAAGCAGCAAAAAAGTTTGAGAAAATTCAACTGAATCGTATGACTATCCAAAGACGAATTATGTCTTTGTCAGGTAATATTGCGGAACAATTAAATGAAAAAACTAACATCATTGAATTTTTTTCATTAGCACTCGACGAATCCACTGATATTAGTTCTACAGCTCAACTTCTAATATTCATACGAGGTGTTGTTACTCAAGATTTTGAAGTCTTAGAAGAGTTATTAGGAATGTGTTCATTGAAAGGTCAAACCAGAGGAGTTGATATACTCAATGTACTTTTGGATGAGTGTTCAAAAACTTATTTGGACTTATCAAAATTATCGGGAGTTGCGACTGACGGTGTGTCAATTCTGGGCTAGTTACTTTGCTGAAAAAGCATCTGCAAGAAAAAAACAAACGCTGAAGATCTCATGCAGTTTCACTGCATTATACACCAAGAAGCCCTCTGTTCTAAAAAAATTGAATTTCAAAATGTCATGAAAGTGGTCGTTTCGACTATAAATTTCATAAAATCACGAGGATTCAATCACAGGCAATTCAAACAATTCCTTGATGACATCGAAAGCGAATATGGAGATTTACTGTATTATACTGAAGTAAGGTGTATCTATATTGAAGTAAGGTGGCTAAGTCGCAGATTGACACTGGAACGATTTCTAAATTTAATAGAAGAAATTGGAATATTTCTGGCGGAAAAGCAATGGGATGTCCCGGAACTTAAAAATCCTGATTGGTTGTGTGATTTGGCTTTTTTAGTTGATATTACAAATCATTTGAATGTCTTGAACACACGGCTTCAAGGCAAAAATCAACTGATATCCCAGCTCTACGCTCATGTATCATCCTTTCAATGCAAGCTGACACTTTTCAGATCGCAATTGAATTCTGGAAATTACAATCATTTTCCGAAACGAAAGACAATGGCTGAAAAATTCAACAAAACTGCGATTAATTTCAGTTATGTAGAAAACCTAGATATTTTGATTCAATCTTTTCAAGACAGATTTTCGGAGTTTAAAAAAGTGAAACCTCTGTTGGACATATTCAGCAATCCTTTCACGATTTCAGTTGAAAATGCGCCAGAGTCAATGCAGTTAAAAATTATCGACATTCAAAACGACCAATATTTACGCAACAAATTCAACGAAGGAGACTTGCTGAACTTTTACCGCTGCATTGATAAAAATACGTACAAAGAGTTGCGCATAAACGCTCTGAAATGTGCCAGCTTATTTGGTTCTACCTATATATGTGAACAAACCTTTTCAATACTAAATAATAATAAAACAAAAAATCGAAACCGCCTTGCAAATGAAACTTTGAAAGCAGTTTTACGTGTTGCTACAAGTAAATTTGAGCCCAATATAAAAAAGATTGTAAGCACTATGCAGTGCCACGCTTCAAATTAATAAATTCTTTTTCAATTTTAATACATTATTATCAATTCTTTATTGTCTTTAATTGCCTATACTTCTGGGGGCCCGCCATCAGTTCATAATTTGCCCGAGTGGCCCCTAGTCTTAATAAGTCTGTGCATCGCTCATTTAATGGATATGTGCAGTTCTTTATCTTTCACTATATCCTTCATGCTCCTATATCTTTTCCATCCGTTTGCTACTCTCCTGTTGATTTCTTTTTCCATGTTGTCTGTGGGTGAGATCATTTGGCCCAGATAGATGTATTCATCAACGTATTCTATCTCACTTTGGCCAACCCTGATGTTTTCATTCTTAGGTCCGTTGGTCATTACTTTCGTTTTCTCCATGTTCATTTTCAATCCCACCGTGTGACTTTCTAATGCCAGATCATTTGCCATGACATTCAGTTCATGTGGGGTTTTTGCAAAGAGAACGATGTCGTCTGCAAATCTTAAATGTGTTAACCAAGTTCCATCGATACTGATTCCATATCCGTCCCAATTTAGTCTTCTAAATATCATTTCAAGGGCCGCAGAAAAAAGTTTTGGGGATAGCGGGTCGCCCTGTCGCACACCTTTTTGTATGCTAAATGGTTCTCCTTTCTTTTCTAACTGTATGCATGCTGTACTTTTCTTGTATATCTCTCTCAGTATCCTTATGTACTTGCTTTCGATACCTTGTTCTTTTAGGGCCTGTCATATCTTATTGTGAAATAAAGAGTCGAAAGCCTTGCTGTAGTCTATATATGCCATGTAATATAATTGGTTGTATCCATGGGATTTTTCTATAATCTGCCTCATAACATGTATATGGTCCAATACTGAGTACCCTCTACGAAAACCTGCTTGCTCGTCTGGTTGGTTGTCGTCTAATTTTCTTTCCAGTCTTCTTAGCAGTATTTTCGCAAATATTTTGTATAAGTTGGACATAAGGCTGATCGGGCGATAATATTAAGTTTATCACCCTTTTTATATTACAATACTATTAGATTGCGTCCATTGTATCGGGATAATTTCGTTTGCGAAAATTTCATTAAATAGTTTTGTGATAACTGGTAACAGTGCATTTTTTGCCATTAATAGGATTTCATTTTCAATGCCATCTGGCCCTGGGGCTTTGTCTTTACTTTGGGACTGTAATGCTACTTCTACCTCTCGTTGCAGTATATAGGGTATGCTCTCATCCTCATCATCGTTAATACTATTAATTCGCCAGGTTCTTCTTGTGTGTTCTCATATAATTGTTTATAGTATGATGTAGCAATATCTTTTATGTCTGATCTTCTATTTTGTTCTATTCCTTTCTCACTTCTAACTTTTGTAACCCAATCTTTTGATTCTGACAGTTCTTTGTATGCTTTTTTTGTTCCTCCTGTTCTAATGATTTGCTCTTCTATCTTTTCGTTCTGTTTTGTTTTCTATCCCTTCTCATACTCTGTTTTATATCTTTACTCAGCTCTGATATGCCTTTTTTACGATTCTCTGTCTCTGGAACTGATTACTTGTTTCCTTGCTTCGAGTAGATTTTTTGTTTTTATTGATAAATAGCTTTTCTTCTTTTCTTTATTAGTGCAGGTACTTTTTGCTAGTTTGATTGAAGTCTCAAACCAGTCGTATTTCTGTTGAAATTGTTGTTTCGTTTCTTAGTTTCTTTCTCAAAGTCTGCACAGATTTCGGTCAGTTTATTTGCAGCTACTCAACTTACCAACAAAGTTCCTCCTGATTCTTTGAGTCTTTATATGTCGTAGTGTGAGATCTGTCCTGACTATTCTATGGTTCGTGTTGAAATTAAATTTGTTCACAACATTTAAATCGGTGAAACACATTGGTTTGTTGGTGAGAACAAAGTCAAATTCATTTTTGTATTTGTCTCCTGGTGATACCCATGTCCATTTCCATGAACCTTTCTTTTTAAATTTGCTGTTTAGAATATAGAGGTTGTTTTCGAAAGACATATTAATGAGTCTTTCTTCATTTTTGCTTCGTCGAGTTCCATATGTAAAAGGTCCGAGAACACGTCTTTCTTCTAGCAAGCTTTCACCTGTCTGGCCGTTGAAGTCTCCCATCACTATTAAGTTTTTGTGCGTATGTCTCTCTATAGTACTGTTTAGATTCTCATAGAATTCTTCAATTGTATTTTTGTCTGCTTGTTCAGTTGGAGAGTAAACTTGCACAATAGACCACATATCTTCGTAATTGGGTAATTTTATATTTAGCACTGCTAAAAAGTCCGAAATTCCTATGAACTCATCAACATATTGTATTATGTGCTTTTTGAGAATAAATCCGAACCCATTTTGGCCTTCTTTTTCGCCTATGTGATATAGAAGGAAGTCCTCGTATTCTTGTATGTTTTCTCCAGCTCGTCTTACTTCACTCAGACCCAGAATATCCCATTTGATATAATTTAGTGCTTTATTTAGTTCTGTTAGACTCTCGTCCGACTTTAGGGTTAGAACATTAAGTGCTGCAATTTGGATACTTTCTTTAAAGGGGGCATTACATTTTTCTTTGTTGTTAATGTTGTTGTTTTTCTTGTTGTTTTCTAGTGTATGTTTGTTTAGTAGTGTATGTTTGTTTGGTTTTTTGTAGGTTGGTGGGTGGTGGTCTAATTCCCCACGGGAACCAGCCGGGTTGGGGAATGTTAATTTGGTTTTGGTGGTATTCGTTGTTTTACTGTTTTTATTTCGACTACCACCTATTTCTAGTTTTTTGATGTCTCCTCTATATTCGGATTTGATTGGCTTCTCATTCTTTCTGCTGGGTTGATTCTCGATATTTTAGCAGGTTGGTATAACTTGGGTTCTCCAGGGGCTTTGCTGAAGTTGTCCGGGAGAGTAGAAGGTGGGGTGGATTGGGCTCTCTTCCTCTTTTCAGGTTCCATTTTGTCTCGTATAATTAGTTTGCCATTCCTTATTATTGCATACTTTCCAGATGCTCTGGCTTCCTTCATTTTTGGGATAAGAGCCTTTCTTTCTTCCAGTTCCTCTTTAGACAGATCTTCTGTTACGTTGACTCCTTCTGGGAATTTTTTCTTCTTTTTCAAGATTTCCTTTCT
The DNA here is from genome assembly GCA_963668995.1 of Parnassius mnemosyne. Classification (NCBI taxonomy): domain Eukaryota; kingdom Metazoa; phylum Arthropoda; class Insecta; order Lepidoptera; family Papilionidae; genus Parnassius; species Parnassius mnemosyne. Next base: position 16,153,705 of record CAVLGL010000159.1, read on the forward strand.
TTTCCATGTTAGGGTACATGAAATTTTTATAGGTCTTATCTTGCCTTCTGTCTTTTTCCCAACTCTGTACATGCTGCTAAGTTAAGTCGTGTTTCTCTTCCTCCGCTTGTTCTGTTGTGCAGGGAATGTTGAATAGTTCTATTACAGTATTCATTAATTCTAGATTGTTATTTTCAGTTTCTTCAACCCCGTGCAGTAAGACATTATTTTTCCTCGTTTCAAGCTCCAGATATTTTACTTTCAATCTTAGTAGCAAAATCTCAGACTTCATAGCTTCATTTTCCATTTTTATTGGTAACAGTTGCTATTCAATAGTTTTGCTGATAGTCTCGGTTATGGTTTGGGTTTGTTTATCATTTTGTTTTTCAATCTCTTCCTTTATAGTGGCCAACAGCATTTTTGTTTGTTCGTCCATACTTGGTACCGATTTTCTACCAAATTGGTAGGTTTGGGCTTGACCTGGCAACTTTTGTGGGTTTTGACAGTAGTTGGACTTCCAATTTTTGTCTATGGTATTTAATAACTTCAAAATAATTTTGCAAACTTTCGATGATTATTTCACTGTACTTAGCACATCCCACGAAAGGATTATTGGTTTAAATTTATCAACACTGTTTGTTCGCTATTTTTTGTGCACTTTTTTTCCGATCGGTTACTTTTGTACTATTGTTACTAATTAAACTGCGGAGACGATCACTACCTAATGTTCACAGTTTGACAGTTGACAGTACTTTACATTATTTTACACATTTAATTTGTTTAACATTACAGAAAATCAACAATGCCTTAAAGCATATTATTAAACTGACTATCAAACTGAAACGTAACAGACAATCACAAAATATAATTGTAAAGTACTGGGAATGCACTCCTGGTTAACAACAGAAATAGCTAATAAGGTGCCAAACCAGATTGACTCTTAGACTAAAACGCCCTTCCAACTCATGTACGCAGAAAGTAAAAATTGCTGCAGTTTCTTTTCAATAATAGATTATTATTGACCATGTAGTTAGTGGTTGTGTAAGAATATCCACTACCCAATATCGTCCCGTCGGCGTTGTAAATAGCAACAGAGGGAAACAAGCGAGGAAATAGGCAGTAGCTTCTTCCTTATAACATTATGATCATCATCATCATAATTACAGCCCTCACAAGTCCATTGTTGCATAGGCCTGCCCCAAGGAATGACACAAAGCACGGTTCTGAGCCACCTGCATCCATCGAGTTCCTGCATGTCTTACCAGGTCGTCACTCCATCTAGTGGGGGTTACCCTACACTTCACCTACCGGTACGAGGCTGCCACTCGAGAACCTTTGTCCCTCATCGGTTGTCGGTTATTCGAGCTATATGGGCGGCCCATTGCTACTTCAACTTACTAATCCGTTGGGCTATGTCGGTCACTCTGGTTATAACCGCGGATATCCTCATTTCTAAGTTTATCATGCAAAGAAACTCTGAGCAACCACCGGCATAGGTGTGACATGGATATTACACATGATCTTTGTTTTGTCCATCTTCATCTTAAAACCTATCCGTTGGGAGACACTATTGAGGTCCTTGAGCATAGTGCTTAGGTCCTCCAGCGATTCTGCCATTAGGACTATATCGTCGGCAAATCGAAGGTGAGTGATGTACTCGCCATTGATGTTAATACCGTATCCTTTTCAATCCAGTAGCTTGAAAACGTCTTCCAATGCAGTGGTGAAGAGTTTCGGGGATATTACGTCACCCTGTCTTACACCTCTCTGCAGTTCGATAGGTTTTGTACTATGGTTCTGTACTCAGATAGATAGGATTTCGCTCAGACTGACGTCCGGGTATCTTCGAAATAGTGTCGGATAAGACTTGCTCTTGGATCGTTATTCACACTTGCGTGTGGCTCTAATGATGACGTGTACAGCTGCCTATAGAACCTCTCAATCTCACTCAAAATCTCAGGTGTCCGGGAAACGATGCTGGCACACTCAGTCTTCAGGTTTAACAGTTAGCTCTATCTGGCAGACAGATCTCTGGCAACTGTCTGTTCAGTTGCCTGTATAATGCCATCACACGAAATTAAGAGTGTGATCAGAGTTTTTATATTCTTCTGCGGCGGATCTTACAGAACTTGGATAGTTTCCACGAGCTTGTCATTCATATTGTCCACTGCATTGCAGTCTTCTAGGCACTGAAATCAAATTTGTAAATCGACTGAAAGGTTTCAGGACTTTGGATTAGAGCGCAAGGGGGACGGAGCATTGACTTCATTAGATTAGACCTCTCCAACTTAATGTTTAGGTTCAGTGTGCCTCTAACCATTCGGTGATCGCTACCCGTTTTCATTCTCGCGATCACTGAGACATCACTGAACAGTTGCCATCTAGTCATCATAATGAAGTCAATCTCATTTTTGTCGAACCGCCGGGACTGGACCAGGTCCACTTCCTGTGGGGCCACTTCTGGAAGAAAGAGTTCATCATAAAGAGTCCCTTTTTCTCCATTAAGTCAACCAGCTGATGGCCCCTTGGGTTCCGTTGCCCTATTCCGAATTTCCCTATCTTCAGCTCACCTTTCTCTCTTGTTTTGCGTTGAAGTCTACCATGAAACGGCAAAACTGGAGTCTACTCGCTGGATCGCCCTCGTACAACGTTTGAACCGGTTGGTAATGGTACGGATGTCGGCCTGACAGGTGCACCACCGACCATACCTTCCACTGGGACATACCAAGCCGGCATGCTACAATGTTCATTGAGACGTTAGGGTCATCAATAAAATGTTGCATAATTGTTTCTTCATCATCAGCCGTATAACGTCGTGGTTTCCCAGTATCCACTTGCTTTCTGTGAATAGTGCCGCTTTCACTTAATCGTCGATAGGTAGCTTCGAAGACAGAAACGTGGGGAAATCGGCGATCAAGAATGCGACGTTGATATTCTCTACGAGCCCCAGCAGCGTTGGCGTCAGCAAAACCATTACAGTACATGATATCGGCATATTCTTTATCAGAATATGACGCCATTTTAACTTCGACGCACAAAAACAGTAATATTGAACAGTCAGTAACAGATGACGGTAAAAGCAATAATAAAATGAAGTAACAATAACAAATGAATTAACGCAATGAGAGTTTATTAGAAGGAAGTTTAAATATGTGCTTGCACAGCGATAGTCGAAATTAACAAAAGAGCGTCGCTATGACTGAATTTAAAATGGCCGTCTGCTTTCTGAATAGTTATCAACAACCAATCAGATGCCAAGTGACTAAAAGCGTGCAAGTTCGTCGTTCCTAAGAGCAATCATTCTTTGCCGTTCTCTACATGCGTTAAGTAAAATAAAAAACTTTTATAATTATTATTCATTTACTTCACCGGGATGTTATTGCTATCCTAATAGCTGATTAAATGGCAAATAATTGTAAGTAACTTTTTTATTAAACATATATTTACACTGCTATTGAGAGCCGTGGTAGCTCAGATGGTTAGCACTCGCTGTAAGCTTCACAGTACTCGAGCAACCCGGGTTCGATCCCCACCGGCACCACTGAAATTGTTAATTGCAATTTTAAGTGCTGATTTACCACATGCTCGGCGGTGAAGGAAAACATCGTGAGGAAACCTGCATGTCTGAGAAATAAGAAAAAAAAATATTTCGAAGACATGTGAAATTCACCAACACGCATTGGGGCAGCGCGGCAAACATTTCCTTGCCCTAAAACCCTCTCAGAAATGAGAGGAGGCCTGTGCCCAGCAGTGGGACGTAAATAGGCTGCAACTTTACTTTTACTTTTCACTGGAAACCAAAAATATTTCATTTGCCTTTATAACAATGAATATTGTCTACTATTTCTACAATTACACTACACATATATACACATTAAGAGACTAGGTAACATTGATAGGTTTGACCGCCTTTGTATAAACTACCACTTTTTATAAAACAGCTATGTTTTTCCCATCTTGCTAGTGTTAATTGCTCTCACTGGTAATAGTGTCTAGTTTTGAATGTAAGTTTAAACACCAGAACCGACTAATATAGCACACCATAACTAAACTAATTAAAGTAATGGAATTGTGGTTTTTAAGTTTTAGGAGTGAATAAAATATTGGGGGCATATGAAAAATAATTGATTTACAAAGGGGGCAGTAAAAGAAATAAGTTTGATAATCTCTGGATTAGACTATTATTTCCTAACAGTTACAAATTATCCTTGTAAAACATATATTATAAACAAGTCAAAAAAAGAGTCATTATACCCTAGCATTCTAATCTTTTAAATAATCTTCTAATTTATAATCCATACCTTTTGCACATTATGCCTGATTATGATAAGTATATCACAATAATAAACTTTGTGTCCCAAACCTATGTCACAATGACCAAATAAAACCAGCCAGTTGAGCATGTGCCTGCTGTATTAGACAAGATTGGCTAAATCTTAAAGTAGTCTTCCATAAGAATGTACTACATGTTACCAAAAAATATTTTATAAAATTCGTACTATTCCTCCCCCTCCCCCCCCCCCCCCATTACCCGTGCTCACAATAAATTAAAAAAATAAAATGAAATAATGAATACTTATCGTAAATTTAGTTTTATTCTATGTGCCGTATTTGCGTATTTTGTGTGACTTACAGTAGTTTATATGTATAATAATTTATAAGTTTTATCATTACAATACATTCCCTATCAGTTTTTAGTAGGTAAAACGACGATGAGACAAAAGGATCATGTTTGAATAGAATAATGGTACAAGATCAAACCTGTTCAAATGGTGAAGATAACTTAAGAATAACTGGTGGCAGAAATCTGTTAAGGCAACTCTCTAATTGTTCATCGCTGTCAGCATTTCCAAGTCTTAAGAAAACTCGATCAAGTAGAACTGCAAGGACAACAAACAACCGGTGTAAAATGTTAAGCCGCAAAAAGAATGTTTTATTATTTTTATCACTCGAATGTTTAGTACTTACGTAAATCATTTCCACAATCATTACTGCTTTCTGATACTTCCATTTCAGACATTTTTCAAATAAGTTATAAAATTCCTCGTTAGCATTAACTTAGAAAAATACAATACAAGAAGTAAAGTAAAATCAATTTTTAACCTTTGACAGAATGACAGACAAAAACTGATTTGATGTTGTCAGTTGTTTTTATTATTCGCTCGAGACAGCAGGCAAAAGAACTAAGCCATACAGCCTGAACTGACTTGATGTTGTTGTTGTTTTTAATTTTCGCTCGAGAGAGCAGGCAAAGGAACTATTCCATACAGCCTTGTCTTCATGTGTAATTATCCTTCATAGTTCACTGCTTCACAATATGTTGATGCGTCACATTGTGCAGCCCTTGGGAGATTTTGACGGCAACTTGAGCCAGCAGGCAGCTGCACAGTTGGTGATGGTATCTAAAGGCGCCTATGCAAACAAACAGCTTATCTTGTCCATCACCATCAGAGCACTTGTTTCACAGTTTCCACTAATAGTTCACATGCGCAGACACTTAATACACAAAATCGCACCACTTTTATATATCAAAGTCCACTTCAAACCATTATTTAAACAATAATACAGGAGCAGCAAACCGCCGCCGATCAAGTTCCCGCCAAAATCCTAAAACTGACTTGACATTTGACAATTAACTAAACTTTTTATTTATTACAAGATAAAGGGATCTATCCACACAACCTATGCTAATTTGTATTTCGTCGCGTCACATTGCGAAGTTTTTCGACTATTCCGTTTAACCACCCCAGGATGGTTTATCTATACACCCCAGACGGGGTGATTAATCGGAAATCACTTTTAAATGTTCTTCAGACTTTTACCCCAATTATAGCTCAAGACTTTAATAATTATTATTAATTCATTTTTAACCACAAACTTAAACAAAAAAAAAATATGCGTGAGTGTCGTGGAACACTCGGTTGGAACGTAGTTCCTTTCGTAGTATATTATTATTGATAAACGTATTATATTATTATAACGTCATATATTCATTTATACAAATAAATGAATTACTAGATAGAAGCGTCAGTAGCCTAATGGCAGGGTGCGGACCATGACCTCGAAAGGTCATGGGTTCGAATTTGCCATTGGACTACTCTCGTGAACCACTTCTAACACAAGCATTTTAAACTTACCAGAAGTGGTTAAAGGGAATATTAGTAATGTTTAGTAGCATTACATTGATAAATACTTATCAAATTCAAAAAAATAATTTCTTTCATAGCAAGATAAGGAAAAGTGCGAGAGAGATGGATATTATTCCATCTCGCTTCCTTATAACCGCCAAGGCTATAAAGAAGCGAGATGGAGCGGTCTACACTACGTCAGAAGGAGTCGTTACGGAAAAATCTTACACTTTTTCTTGCTTAGGCCCCATCCGCCAAATTCTTAACGTCGGATAAGGAACTTTGTTCCAAAAAATTCTAAATTTAACTTTAAATACAACCGCCTGGACTCAAGCTACTTTACCTATAAAATTTGGTGGTATTGGTGTGAGAAATCTTTCTAGCGTTGCATTGCCTTCTTTCCTTGCTTCCTTGCATAGTGCCATTGACTTATGTAACATGTATTATTATTTTAAATATAATAAAGTAGACCTGTGTTTTGCTACGGATGCAGGGCAGACATGGCGAACGCTCTCTCCTGGCGAGAATGTTTCACTGGAAGTTAACCAACAAAAACAGTGGGAAATTCTGTTGGTACAGAGTATGGAGAAAGATTAGTTTCACAATTTTTAATTTCCATATTGACCAAGATCAGGCACGTCTTCTAGCTGATTCGAGTCGAGTCGAAAATTTCGACTAAGGAATCTGGTCACTAGTTACACGCTTTACTCTCTAGTAATCTCGGCACATTACTTGATGAGGAAAGCTGGCGCATCAATCATCATCACTAGGAGCGGTGATTTGTCAACCGCATCAGTGCCTTTGTGATCGCAGCGTCGACGAGTTTGGGCTCCACGGTCTTTCATGTAAGAAAAGTGGTGGTAAGTTTTCACAGCACGGTTCTTTGAACGATGTCATCCGAAGGGCTCTTGTCTCTATAAATGTTCCCTCGGTTTAGAGCCTTGTGGAATATTTAGAAACGATGGCAGGAGACTCGACGGTATGACATTGGTCTCTTGGGAGACAGGCGACAAAGACCTAGTGTGAGATGCTACTTGCATAAACATTTTGGTGGCCTCTCATCTCAGGGGTACCTCGTTTAGAGCCGGGGCGGCATCAGAGGCAGCTGAATTGGGTAAGTGGCGCAAATATGAGTCTCTGAGAGATGACTAGTGACTACATATTTGTGCCATTTACTGTGGAGACTATCGGGCCGTGGGATGCACGTGCGGTGAAGTTTCTAAAGGAGCTCTACCCGCGACTGGTCGTTGCTGCTGGTGATAAGATGGCTGGTTCTTTTCTCGCTCAAAGGCTAAGTATAGCCATTCAGCGAAGAAAGGCAGCCAGCGTTCTTGGCACGATACCACCAGTTATTAGTTTTAGTTTTTTTTTTATTATAGTATATAATAATCACCAGAAATCATATGACTTATTGCATTTATATCAAATTAAATAATAACATTATGTAATTTACAAATTCTGCAATATTTCCAGGAAGTAACCAACACTAATTTCATTTTTGAGTACCCTGTATAAAACTGTTTAATAAAACATTTCCGATCATTTTCTAAATTTCTTTGCTACAACAGATGTGTTAGCAAATAACCGAGTATTTTTTTGTAACTTTACTAAATTTGTATGTTCCTTTAAATTAATTTGAAATTGTTTTATGCCAACATTCCAAAGAATTTGTAGTGCTGTGAGGCACTCCTTTTATTTCAACTTTAATCTTTCCAACAAGAAGTATATAATACTTCTTTTGGCGCGTTTGAGAAAAATTATGAGTGATTTTTTTACGATGCGCGCGCACACCGACTCCTAAAATCAATACTATGAAATTGTTACAATGCGCGCGCACACCGAAATCTAAAAGCGACAACTTCAGTTGGTAACTGTTTGCCAACTGTCAAGTTTTCGTGAGAACCACTGACTTGTATATATAGATATATAGAGGTCAGTGGTGAGAACTGATAACTATATTCAAGGCAGTTATTCAAATATATATGAAGCGTTTTTTATTTTTGTTATTTTTGTTTTGTTACGCTAAAGAAGTATAACTTCTTACGTGCGTACACACACGTTTTTTTATAAGTATGCTAATGTCTACAAGTATCTTGGGCCAGTAACTATCATGTTTTTATAAATGACTACACAGTCGAGGGAGAAAATCGAGAGAAAAATAATTTACGAAATTTCCGATAGGGTGGATATTTTAGGGTGGATAAAAGGGATAACTGAAGTTCCTGAGATATTTTTTTTGCATGCGCACTGTTGATGACAATAATATCTTAAGGTGCCTGAGCGCAATCAGCAGGGTAAAAAGTAGGGTGGCATCCACGCCCAAGCTACCCTATTTTTTCTGAGCGTGGGTGCTCAGGCTGCCCCGCGTACTCTAGGGAGGGGGGGGGCGAAATTCCGCTCAAGACGAAACCTGCTCGGGGCAAGCGGAGCTATAAGACAAAGGCAACGCCTGCCACGCTTTCCGCGAATTTCTGCAATATCAGGGGACTTCATTAAAACCTTAATGCCGTCCACTACCATCTGGAGATGGCAAAGCCGGCCTTGCTCTTTCTAACAGAGACACAGGTGTCCTCTCTGGCTGATACTTCGTATCTCTCCTACCTGGGGTACAAATTAGAACATTCCTTTGTGCCCCGGGCTGGAGTTTGCGTATACGTCAAAGAGGATATCTGTTTTCGACGCCTTGGCAGTCTTAAAGGTACGGACCTGTCCATCCTATGGCTGCGCGTAGACAGCGACGACCATCCCCGCGTCTACGGGTGCCTCTATAGGCCACATAGCGGTAATGCCGACACAGAGCGACTCATCGACCACGTCCAAATGGCTGCAGACTCCGTGCTACAACAGGTCCCATCCGCAGTGATCGTGATACTCGGTGATTTAAACGCCCACCGCGCTGAATGGCTTGGTTCCCGTTTAACTGATCATGCGGGTAGATCTGTCTATGACTTTGCCTTGGCATATGCCAAGTAAGCAGTTATGTTAGACCATATGGTCTAACACAACTGCTTACTTCGCCTACGCGGATATCAGATGTGGAGGAACATGTACCTTCCCTGTTGGACCTTCTGCTGACCTCTCATCCGGACGGATATCAGGTCTCCGTCGATGCCCCTTTGGGCTCTTCGGACCATTGTCTTATCTGGAGTACGGTGCCACTCACACTCCCATCGCAGTTGCGATCTGCAGCTTGCCGCCGTGTTTAACACTATAGTTTTATTTTTTATTACTACTATACACTATATTTGACTATATATGTATATTCTTTCGCTGATGTGGTACTTCAGCGAATTGAATAATTTATTCCATTATCTGTAGTGCCTACCGGAGGCAGAAATCATCCATGGTTTGTTCACTCCTGTAAAATTGCATCACGCTATAAGCAAGAGTGCTACCGGGCCTGGGCTAACGCATCAACGTCCAGGTATGTAAACACCAGCGCTCTTAAAAAGAAGAACAATTCCGCCTCCAGGTCATTCAAAAGTGTCATTGCCAAGGCAAAGGTAGAGCATATCGGCAGAATTGGCGAGAAACTAGTTCGCCCTTCGAGAACACTTGCATTCTGGTCTCTCGCCAAGGCTGTCCAAGGAAACTTTTGTCAGCCATCTCTGCACAGGGTGGACGACTCACTGGCCCATGACGCAAAGGAGAAAGCCGATCTGCTCGGCTCTCTTTTTGCTTCCAACTCGAATCTAGATGACGGGGGGAACACACCGCCGACATTCCCGCGGTGTTAGTGCTCCATGCAGGAAGAGCTGTTTATACAGCGCTCGGTGCGTAAAGCACTCCTCTCGCTGGATGTCAACAAGTCGAGTGGGCCTGATGGACTCCCACCTATTGTGCTGAAGACGTATGCTCCGGAGTTGGCACCGGATTTAACGCGTCTTTTCCAGTACTCCTACTCCCTAGGCGTAGTCTCGAACTTATGGAAGACAACTTTGGTACACCCGATCGCTAAAAAAGGCGACCGCTCAGATCCGTCCAACTACAGGCCTATCGCTATCACCTCCTTGTTCTCCAAAGTAATGGAAACCATTACTAACAGTCAGCTCATACGGTACCTTGAGTATCGCCAGCTGATTATTGACTGCCAGTACGGTTTCCGTCGAGGTCTCTCAGCTGGTGATCTTCTAGGTTACCTAACAACGGCTCCGTGGCGCAGTGGCTTAGCAATCAGTTGTTGCGCTGGCGGCCGTGGGTTCGAATCCCGCACGGAACAAGTATTTGTATGGCCTACAAATAATTGTTCCGGGTCTGGATGTTTATCCTTGTGCAATTTATGTTTGTAAACTGCCTCCACGACACAGGAGAAAATCCTAGTGTGGGGGTAACTTTTTTTTAAGAATCAAATCATAAATGGGCGGAGGCAGTAGAGTCCAAGGGGGAGGCGTTGGCCGTTAGTTTGGACATAGCGAAGGCTTTCGATCGGGTTTGAGAGAAAGCGCTTCTTTCGAATCTGACTTCCTATGGGATTCCCGAGAAATTGTGCAATTGAATAACCAGTTTTCTTGCAGATCGGAGCATCAAGGTCGTAGTAGACGGCACATTCTCAGATTACAAGCCCATAAACGCTGGTGTTCAACGAGGCTGCGTGCTATTACTACTGTTTCTTCTGCATATCAATGATATGTTACAAACCAGTAACATTCATTGCTATGCACACGACAGCACTGGTGATGGTGACTACACGGGCCGTGCCAATATTTCTCGGGAAAACGTCGCCGAGTACCGGAACAAACTTTTGTCTGAAGTCGAGTCTTTGCTGAACAGTCTCGGATTGGGGGCGACTAAATCTAGTCTAGTTTAATCCTCAGAAGACACAAGTTTGAGCGTTTACCGCTAAAAAGAACCCCTTTGTCGTATCTCCTCACTTTCAAGGCACTCCCCTTGTTGTCTTAGCCAGTATCGGAAACCTGGGAGTCGACATATCGAGTGACGTGCAGTTTCGTGATCACTTGGAAGAGAAGGCCAAATTGCCGTTTAAAAAGGATGGCGTGCTCAGCAGAGCGGGACAGTATTTCATGCCGGCACAACACCTGTAACTTTACAAGGCGCAGGTTCAGCCTCACATGGAATACTGTTTCCATATCTGGGCTGGGGCTCCCCAGTGCCAACTCCTTCCACTTGACCGCATCCAGCGCAGAGCCGCTCGAATCGTCGACGACAGAGTCCTTTCATCATCCCCACTCCTACACCCTTGATTGCCCATGCGGTAGGCATGTGAGTAGCCGCCTTTTCCGAGAAATTCGCGCATGTACAGACGCTAGTCGATAGAGATGTGCCACTTCATATTCGCGTTTAAGATTGTTTAGGGAAACAATTTGTTTTGTCTATATCTGTTACAGAATAAGTTGCAAATTATTACTATTATAGAAATATCTTTATGTATTTCAATAAAACAGTAGTTCTTATAAAGAAATAAAGAATTGCGACAAAAGTTTGAATATATTATAGTAAATACATGATATTAGCGGGGAGGAGACAACAAATTCTTTCAGTAACCCCAAAATAATATAACTTTAAGCCGGCAATACATGTTGGTCAAGCCTCAGACAAGGCAAGCATAGGTAAATTGATACAAGGCAAGTGCTACAGTCTACATGTTGGCCAAGTTTAAAACAGTGATCAGACTTGGCCAACTAATATGTGGACGCGACTTGACGAGTGCCTTTGATTTATGCAGAAAAACCGACACTGTTCCGAAGTGAGACGATTCCTGGCAGCGATCAAGAGTGGAGGTACGGCACGCCATACAATTCTTATACGTTTGCAATGGCGAGGCTAAAATAGGCTGTTTATAGGCTGGTACTCGCCATCGCTCGGCGAGCTATGACCAACATGAGTAGCCGGCTTTAAATGTATCAATAAAAATTTTAATGCTTATCGTAATCACTGTATTTAAAACGACATGTTACATTAGCACATCAATGAACCAAAAAAAAATCGAATCACATAATCAATAACGATAATCAATTAATTATTCGCATCTCTAGTTCGTTACAGTCTCTTAGTTATCGTCTCACTCTTATTACCATTTTTTTCCTTTAAACTATATCTGCGCAGCCACTCGCGAGTTACTTCAGCCCGGCCAAGATAGAACGAGCGGACCGTACCATCAGGTGGACTGTGTGTTGTGCTCGTTTGCCACCCATATACTATAGAAGAGACAAAAGAAGTTTAATCAATGGTTTAAATTTGGTTTAAATTCAGACGACGTCTAAATAGTCTGTAACATTAACGAGGGTTGATAATATGGGCCTAATTGGCCTTGATTTACCGCAATCTTCTAGCAGTTTCCAACCTACCAATTAAAGGTGAACACAACCACACAACCATCACTAATGTTACGAAATAAGATAATAATAAAAATAAAGTAATAAGGTAATAGTTTCAACTTAGAATTATGGAACTGCGATATTACGGACCTAAGAAAAGTGATGTGCTGCTTCACTGAGAAAGCGCGGCGATCTGTCTAAAAATTTTAGGACAAGAAATATTAGCTGCGCTGCCTTGGTCAATTCTTCCTTAAGCCTTCACCGATAATCTAGCAAAATATGGAAAGTCAATGAAGGTGCGAAACAAAATACAAAAATGTGATGGGGACAGTACGTCGCCATCTTTGTCGCTTACCTTTCCATGCAATAGATCTTAATTATAACCGATACATTATTATTAGCCTGAATAGGAACATTAATAAATGATACATAAATGTAAGCTTGAAGTATGAAGACATCAAACAAAAAAAAAAGGCAAAATATTTTAAACGATTTTTATTACAATTTTCAAATTGAGCTAAAATATATTATTTTTTCTGACAATTCGAAATTTAGAAAAGAGGAAAAATCCTCTCGGTAAATATCACATAGGTAATAGTTGCGTGCATGCCTTTATCCACACGATAAAATAAATGCACAGTTTTATTTCCTTATCGGTTCCAATAAACAATGGTGTCCATTACACATTTGATGCATTGAAAAAACATAGTATAAGTAAAACTGAAAGTCTTAAACAATTAAGGTGTGGGCAAGAATTACATATCTGCACCCAGGCATATTTATTTTGCGAGTAGCGACACGCCTTGGCCTCGTGTGGAGGGGATTTACTAATGCCGCGTAACTTAGATTAAATATATTCAACAAAGACCATTTATTTTAACAATTATTTGATTTCACAAAAAAAAAACTGTTTTTCAGATTAATTATTATAGCCTTTATAACTTATGGCATTGCTCTCTATTTTATTTATGAAGTTTCATCACACTATGTTCAGCCATTTCAAATATTAGCATGGACTTTTCTTAATGGCATGCAAATAACGCCCTGAGCTGAGCTGAGCAATACCAGTCAGTTATTTTAACACTCACTGTCCGGTTTTCAGACACAATAGTAAGACAATAGCAATGACCTATATTATGTAGTGCACAGGACAGCGAAAGGGTTAATATTACAGATTGACAAATCATTTTTATTTAAATGTATAAATTGTTATTACAATTTTAATTTTTTTGCTGTCTGTGTGGAAAGAGAACCGTTGTTAAGATTTAAATAAAAAAAGCTATAGTACAATAACAGAATAGTTAAATCATACATAAATACGTAAGTAAATTTTACTGCACTAATGTTACTATTCGAGCTTATGAATGAATGATGACGAACGAATGAAAGTTAACACAACAAAAACGCTTAATAAAAATTTATCTGGGAGTTCTTTTTGCACTATATTAATCGTAAATCTAGTATAGTCTACATTCATATTTGAGTGTAAGCTCTACGTGTCGATTATTACTACGTCCATTTTACAGTAAATCAAATGACTTACAATCTCACAGTTCGTATTATAATACACAAGTTTTATGTTCATTAATAGATTGAGTAGTTAAATAAAACCTATAAAAATTGGATATCGGGAGAAAATTATAAAGCAAAATTAGCAATTTTGTAAATATTTGAATCTGTGATAATCCAGTTAGTCAGTTACATTATATTATTGTTCTATTTATTTTATTGTCATATAATATTTTTTAGACAATTCCTAAAATCAGTAGAGGAGGAGAAGAGGCGATATTTTTGAATCTAACGGATTCGGGTGGCTGCAAACCATGCTACGCAACTGCCATAAAATGAAAACGTAGAAAAATAAAATATTCATCTGTCATCATTCATCCTGTTACCGGATCATTAATATTTTCCTTTCCTTTGACAAATACTTGATGTACTTTTCAACCAAATTACGTTCGGATTTTAAGACTATTTTTTTATCAAGCTTCCCAAAGATATTTATTTAATCTACCGTACGAATATATTTTGTACTACTACTGTTGGACTAAGTCAACCAAAGTCTAAAATATTTCTAACAAAATTTTAATAGTCACTGCGGAACAGGTTTAGTAGTGCTTGTATTATTTATTAACTGACTGTGTTCACTGAACATGACCGTCTAAATGTCTCCAATACTGTTTAATGAATTAATAGCGAAATCAAATGGACTCACATCTGACATGTGTGTGCACAAAAGAAAAACACGAAGTCCGTAGCAAAACATTCTCTAGGCATTTTCTGGTGACACATTAAAATTAGGACACTACTGAATCACTTAGGTTGTACCAAAGTACAGCACTCTTTAAATATTTAGTGTATTACAAAATAATGCTCCCTTAATTTTCTATTAAGCAATAATAAAGCAAATTCAAAGTTTCTTCTATCTACAAAAATTTAGGAATGTTTATCCAAAAAAATTACACAACAAAACTTTCACTTTTACAAAATTAAAAGTCCCCATATAAATGCTTATACGGACTAAATTAACATTTTTCGTGTTGAAACAAATTGTTGGTAATACCATTTTAACACAAATTGTTGTTCTTTCGTATCAAATACATAGAATTTAGTCCGTCACTAATGTAAGTTCTTCTGACACTGTATATCACACAGAGTATATGTTTAATGAAATACTCATTCAATGCCATGGGCAAATATCATCACAAGGCCAGGTTCGACCATCATATGTTCGTCAACATGCGTGTTATCGCACTGTAGAACCAAAACTGCTTGCTTCCCCGGTACTCTTTTGCAGACATATTTTTCATATAGCCTGCAAATAATATTTTTCAAAATTGTACAACAATGTTAACACAGATAATATTGTCAACATTTCACAGACTTCCACCACAGAATGCCACATCATACACATCTCTGAGGAATTGTTCGGACTAATTCCAGCCGCTCAATTTCACCATCGCACATCGCGACAAAACTCGCGATACCATCCATACCATCTGGATGATTGGCGGTCCACCACTGTGCGATTGAGAACAAGTTTTCTCCCTCGCACAACTTCCTTGTGGAATCGATTACCACCAGCGATTTTTCCGGACCCATACAACTTAGGAACCTTCAAGAAAAGAGCTTACACCTTTCTAAAAGGCCGGCAACGCATCTGCAATTCCCCTGGTGTAGCGGTTATTCATGGGCGGCGGTAGTCACTTACCATCAGGTGAGCCACATGCTCGCTTGCCTCTTCTTCAATAAAAAAAATAGGGGGATGTTTGCTATAGTTGGCACGCCTGGCAGACTGGGTTAGTAATCACAGTTTTAAATTATTTTGAGTTGTTAACAAGAATGCTGCTTATCTACATTTTAATTTCCCTCAGTCAACTCTTACGAACTAGCTGGGTAGTATGAGGTATTTGACGCGGTAGAGCCATGGTGCAGCTAAATTATCGTTGTAGCACGAATGGGTCGGCCCGAACGGGAAGGGACCACGCTCTCACAGAATACCAGCGTAAAATAGCAGCTCAATGCTGTGTTTCGTATGGTGAATGTAGAGGACCGGAGACCCTTTTTTTTTTTGAGTGACAACGTATCTGCCTTTTTATTCTTAATCGAGGATAGTTGTAGATGTCTATGGGCCACAACATCCACTAACTAACAAGTGAGCTGTGTGCACGTTTATCACCCTTATTCTATACTAGCTGTGCCCGCGGCGTAGCTCGCGTATACAGGTTTTACATAAAGAATTTGTCGTTTAGGTAAGAGAATATTAAACGATTTATTTCATTACTGTATCAATAAGTGGTAACTAAATAAATCATTATCATCAAAGTTCTAAGTCGTTTATGATAGAGCTTCTGTGTAAACGACATTAGAAGTAGGCTTAGCCGGGGTGTACACAAAAAGGTTATGGGGGCTACTAACGCGGGAAAAAGCAACATAGAGTTGGCCATGTGCAAAACAGTCAGTACTGAGGTACACTCCTACAACGCGTAAAGTTTGACCTTGCGCTTTATTTACGGTCATCGCATAACATAAACTCACTGTAACTGGGAACTGAACGCGCTTAAAACTGAAAGGAAAGTTACTTCTTAATAGAGGGTTTTTGGGCAGTGCTGCCAGATAAAAAAAAACTCATTCAGCTCTAGGACAACACAAAAAGCGCTAGATTTCATGAAAACAGCGCTTTAAAAAAGCCCTAGATTTCGCGCTAAATTAACTACAAACAAAGTTTGTGTATTTTTATATAATCATAATAAAGAAAACAACATTAAGTTTTTTTTTCTGGCAATATTTTTTTGATGTATCAATACTTCGCAGGACATCGACTTATAATTATAGCAATTGCTGTCAACAGTAGTTAGTACTGTACGAACAATAAAAATGTCATTAATTGTTTTAAAGTGCAATGTATTTCGCAACTTAGTTTCAGATGTCAGCATCTGATTGCGGTTGCTACACAGTTTCTTTGTGTTATAACTTCTAAGTAACTTTTAACTTAGCTGTGCTCTAAGCAACTGACTGAAACTGAATAAAGCAAAATAAATGCGTTGCCAAAACCATGAACGAAAACTTTAATAAAGGGGATTTCCCCGCTTATAGTCGTCGGTAAAAAAATCAAGTTGATCATCCTAAAGGGGAAGCCAGGAGATCCATAGCACAGGGTATCCTAGTTTGGACTCGTCTCCCATGCTCTTTGTTTTGTGGAAGAAATATGTTTGAAAAAGATAAACTGCAATGTAGGTACTATTTGTGAGAAAAAATAATAAAGGTCATTATTATTATTATCGGTAATGTGGACTAACAGTGCTCCTATAAAAGAGTTAATAACCCGCTAGTCGCTAAAATATTGAAATGTGTGCTAAATACACCAAAAAGCGCTGGATTAAGCGCTAGGTGCTAAAATTTCGAAATGCGCGCTATACATTCCAAAAAAGTGCTAAATCTAGTTCCCAAAGCGTTAAAATGGCAGTTCTGATTTTGCGTATATAATAAATACAATATCACGACATTTCGTTGCGAAATTTTTATTTTTGGTCGGGTTCCGTTGTATGGCTTCGATGGATACAAATTTCTTCAGTAAGTCTCAATAGAAAGAAAGAAAGAAAGAAAGGTTTATTCTCCAAAATGACGCCATCACAGATAACTTAAAAATGAAACACATAATTTACAAATAATATTGGCTATACAATACAAATTACAATTACAATATACTACATATTACAAACTATACAATACCAATACTCATATGTGTCAAGGCGTCATCTACGATACGATACATCGGCGAAAAATCTCAATACAGCAATTCAGAAAAGTTTGTAATTTGTACAACTCCATCTATTACGTCCTTTGTGTGAGAAAACATCCTATCTCTTTTTGTGTTTTAAGTATAAATATATTAATTATTATGGAACGTTTTTTTTACACAGAAATCTTTTTATTACTATTTCAGAGATTTTATGGCGCCATTGAACAAATTCGAACCTACATTTCAAAATAATAATCATTACTTTCGATAGAATTAACCAATTTTAATAAAACATTGCATTGCATTTTCACAACACCACCATCTATCGAAGAAATGGGTTAACTATTGTGCTTCAGATTTAGTTAATAACGTTAATATATTTTTGTATAATATATTTAATACGTTCTTTATTACTTTTGTTTACTGCGTTTTAGATATACATAATTATATCATTATTTTACATAATTTAACTATGATTTATGATATGATATTAGTTTAAAATGCACTTGATGACTCAAACAAAGCCACCGTTGAGCAATTCGTACCTATACTTCCCTACCCATACTTCAGAATATTTATCATAACTTTTGATGGAATGAACTGATTTTAATGAAATAAAGACTAAATGTAACCCGAAGATACACTTTATAATTTCCTTAACAATTCTTATGATATAAATTAGTACTTTATACGTGATACGTTAACAAACAAACAGACAGACAGACAGACAGACAGACAGACAGAAAATTCTAAAAATGGTAGAAATGTATTTAATTACTTATTTTTAGTACCCCTCAATCACTTTTATTACAAAAATATTAAATGTACAGACATCTGCTATTTACAGTTTTATTATATGTATAGATAAAAAAAATATTATCTTAAATCGCCACTACACGGCGACATTGTAATACTGTATACATTTATGATAAACAACAATTTATTACTTGCTATTCCAAACATATTAGGTATTCTTTCTTTGTGTAAAAACCATAGATATCAGCAAACTTAGTCAAGTTGACTATCTACGTTACGTTGACGTATCTTTAACACTAATAGAAAACTATTAAAATTAGTGAAATCCAGGCCCAATTAAAATAAATTGCACCAATTTTAGATTTCATTCTATTTGTGAGCATGTGATATTACTTAGGCCACTTAAAAGAGTCAAAATGTAACTTAACAGAAAGAAAAAGCTGATTTCAGAAAATGCAATAGTATTGTGCTGCTATTTTTTGCGTTTATTCTTTTTTTTATAGAATAGTGTGACAAACGAGCACACAGTCCACCTGATGGTAAGTGGCCGCTGCGGCCCATAGACATCTACATCTGTCCTCGTTTGCGAATCAAAATGCAGATGCGTTGTCACCCGTGAGGACCAAGATAGAATGCCTCTTTTTCAGTAAAAAGGGTCTCCGGTCACAAAATCCTAGACCGTATATTTACTGTCCGCGCCTAATTATTCCGAGTTCCCGACAAAAATGACAGCGTGCTAACGTTAGCACCGCTTACAGACGACTCCTTCGCCTTTACGCGTTCTCAACCCACCGCTCGGCCGACGTCAAACCGGTATGAATGCACCGCGCCGAGCGCCCTCTCGCGTTAATTCTTGAAATTAGCGTTTGGCGCGAACAAATATAATGTCGTCCTTATCCATTACTTTTCTTTTTTTATAGAATAAGGGTGACAAACGAGCACACAGTCCACCTAATGGTAAGTGGTTGCTGTGGCCAATAGACATGTACATCTGTCTTCGTTTGCGAATTAAAATGCAGATGCGTTGTCAGCCGTGAGGACTAAGATAGAATGCCTCTTTTCCAGTAAAAAGGGTCTCCGGTTCTCTACACTCACCATACGAAACACAGTGGTGTTAAGCTGCTATTTTACGCTGGTATTCTGTGAGAGCGTGGTTCTTCCCCGGTCGGGCCGACCCATTCGTGCTACAACTATACTACTAATATAGCTGCAACATGGCTCTACCACGTATAAAATCTGTGAGATCATGATCCTTCCCTATTTTCAGATTATTCATTTTTATTACTACAATATATACATATTTAACATTTATACAACTACGTTGAATTTTTTCTTACTTTTGCTGACAAAGGGAGCGGTAGTAATATTAAAAATCTTACGTAAGATAAAAATTAACGAATTTTAACCTGAATTGTGATGATGAGCTACCAATTGTTAATGATGTAGAAACTTGAATATGGAGCTTGTGGACAGTAAATTATTCTTAATTTTCAAATGTCATCAAAACACTAATACTAATGCTTTAATTTTAAAAATGTTTGAGAGTTTTAAATTGTAACTTTAATATTTAATACAAAGTTTTGAATTACGATGTATCAGTAATTGCGGTAGAGAGACTAAAATCATAGAAAGTTTGTTTACTTAATACTTGAAATGAAAACACCAGTGTACATTACAATGACCTCCTTTTATAACTTGGCATACCTTCCACTGTTGGGGCGGGAATAACGTGCCAACATTTGAAGTTATAATTAAAAATAAAACCTTAAACTATTACAGTTCAAAGTGGCCAGTTAAACAAAACGACAATTTCCTTGGTTAAACCCTACTATATATAAATTAATTTAAATCTTTTATAAATATTTATGTGGATTCAGTTTTCTATCAGAATCAAATAGTCACTCAGTAAAGTGGGTATTAAGTAAAAAAAAAAAAAATATCACTACATTATAATTATGAGTATTAATACAGATATAATTTAACTACATAGATCATTTGCGACGATTTTGAAGTAGAGATTAGAAACGACATCATATGCATTCCAGGATTTATATTAAAAAAGGAGAAGATTGAAATATATTATATACGAACTACAAAGACCTAAAGACCAGCTTGAATGATCCTCTGTAGGTAAACAACTTAAAACTTGACTACCTGAATATTTACACATTCCAAGCCCAGATAAACCTGTTCATAGGTATAATATCCAAATATGTATCTTAAAAATGTATCCAAATACCTTCTGTTGTTTTGCCTGGTTTCTAAAGATGAGAGCCCAGGTGGCCACCTTCTTTCGTGACAGTTCTCCATGAGATCATCAATGATGTGTGGTGGACAACCAGATTCTGATAAACTCCTTTTAATCATCATCTGAAATACATACAACAATTTTTAAAGTTTTAATTCTAAACTAAGTGTCAAATTGAAAACTTACTTTTTTTTTTTTTTTTATAGGAGAGGGGGCAAACGAGCATGCGGCTCACCTGATGGTAAGTGACTACCGCCGCCCATGAACAACCGCAACACCAGGGGAATTGCAGATGCGTTGCCGGCCTTTTAAAAAGGAGTAGGCTCTTTTCTTGAAGGTCCCTAAGTCGTATCGGTCCGGAAAAATCCCTGGTGGTAAACTATTCCACAAGGAAGTTGTGCGAGGAAGAAAACATCTTCTAAATCGCACAGTGGTGGACCGCCAATCATCCAGATGGTGTGGATGGTATCGGGAGTTCTGCCGCGATGTGCGTTCGTGAAATTTGGCGGCTGGGATTAATCCGAACAATTCCTCAGAGCACTCCCCATGGTAGATGCGAAAGAAAATGCAAAGAGATGCAACATCTCTTCGCAGTGCCAATGAATCGAGCCGATCGGAAAGGGCTCGGTCGTCGACGATTCGAGCCGCTCTGCGCTGGATGCGGTCAAGTGGAAGGAGCTGGCACTGGGGAGCCCCTGCCCAGAGATGGGAACAGTACTTATTACAAAATACAATTCACCTACTAAAACCTTATTAAAATAATTAATAGAATCAGGCGATACTTTGCGGAAATTCATTATATTAAAGTTATTAAAAATTACTTTGCCTGTATCCGCACAATAAAATAAAATGATGGGTCTTACCTAATTTGAAGAGCACCTCCCGCCCTCCCTCAATTGTGTATACTATCCCCGCCACCACTAATGCCAACACAACTACACTAGGAAAGATACACCACCGACCGATAAGGCCGGCCACATACATACGGAATTCCGAACGAGACGGCCACACACACGCGGAATCCCGTATTGCACGCAAAATTTCGAATGCAAAATTACCGTACATGTGTGACGAGTCATAGATTTTATATGAACTTGCTGCGTTCGGAATCTCGAAACGGAATTCCGTATGTATGTGACGGGCCTAATACAACAACTGTTTCGACTCTACACGAGACATCCTCAGGTGAAGTGAACTCTGCAGTGGCTGACGCTTAGCAGTCATTATATTTTATTGAGCGGATATAGGCAAAGTAATTTTTACTAACCTTATTACAATAAATAGAAAAATATATATATATATATATATATATATATATATATATATATATATATATATATATATATATATATATAAATGTTTATACAGTAAAATGCATTGCCATTGTATATTATCAAGAAAATGTTTTTATTAGAAATCACATTACAGTCGAGTCTATTACCACCTGCAGGACGTCATCGGGGGTCGATATCATACCACCCCATCGCGTCACGCGCGCACGCGAGAGTGAGTTGGCCCAACGCACGACTTCCTCGCGTTCCATTTGGTCAGCAAGAGCGCGCATTGTCGGATTAGAGACCCGCATTGCTCGCATAAATTCCTAAAAAAAAAAAACAATTTTAGTGAACATTAAATTTTTCATTCCTACAGGTTTGTCGCAGAGCGTAGTATTTGAAATTGGCAGATATTGAAATGTCAAACAATTATTTTCATTATTATTGATAATTTTATTTTATTTATTTTAATTATGAGTTGAATGAGCTTGATTCTGGCATGACTATTTATATTTAGAAGTTTATATTTGGAAGTGGTTGAATCTTAAAATATTATGAGCATCTTGAGTTATTTTGTAAACAAAGCCAGGTTATCAATAAACATCAGCGTATTGACAATTAATTAATACCTAATGTGATTTCAAGGCTAAGAATAAAATTAAATTGTGCCTGATAAACAGTCAGTCGAACACGAAAATGAATATTTGCCGATCCAGTAGTTATATTTAATAATAGCTGTTCTCCACGACTTCAATCGCGTGTTATTTATTACGATTGAATTTCATGGGTTTTAATTTTTTTGCACAGAACCCTAATTCTTTTTCTGAAATGAAAATAGCCTAAGTTACTTATAATATCAGCTATCTGCCAGTGAAAGTCCCGTCGAAACAGGTCCAGCCATTCCCGAGATTATCAGGAACAAACAGACAGACAGAATTTTTTATTAAAAATTGTAGTTTTGTTATGAGTGCGGTATATTATTTCATATGTATTTAGTATAAAGCTGTTATTTTGACATTACAAACAGACACTTCAATTTGATTTATTTGTATAGATAAACACTCATATTTTAGGTTTCGTTTCTCACATGATTTAATCTTACATTTTAAAATAAATCTTTTTCTATTTTTTTGTGTAAAACTTTGGAAATACTTACCTCCGTCGATTTAAAATTCTCAATTCTTGCATTTGTTCAAGAAAATAGTTAAGCAACATTAATTGCTTATCTAGCCTATCTCTGTTTCTCTTTTTATTTATACTGATCTATCGCTAAAAGTCTAGTGTCTTTTTAATGCATATATTGATAACCTTTTAATACTATAGTATAAGACTTCCTTTTGTTATGTATATATTAATATTTTCTTGGTGAACAATTCTTCTTTTATAGGATGAGTGTGACAAACGGCACACAATCCACCTGATGGTAAGTGGACTGTGAAGCTTATCGACACCTATATCTACCCTCCATAAACAATCAAAATGAAGATTCATTTTGAATTTAGTGGGAATACCACATTACTAGTAAAAGGGTCTGATGTCATTTGCTACAAAATTCTGGTCCTGGCCATCATCTATCAAAAACTAAAAATTCTTCTAGGAATTGGCCATCTTCATTCTTCTTTATCAGCTACTCAAAAACTCAGTGACAAACAAAGGTCTTTTTAAAGATGAGAAGATACTTCAGCAGCATGATAAGCCAAGGGTTTTAGTTTTGCAAATTTGAATGAAGTGTGGTTGGAAAATAGTATGAAATTGGGGTGATTTAATCTCCAATCTTACAAAATAGCAAATTATTAACTGTAAGGTGACCATAAAAAAGAATTTGTAAAAATTTCTATTCATTAATTTAACATAAAATTATAACATCACCAACTCTATTTGTGATTTTACAAATATCTAAAAAACAGTTTTAACTGTTAGTAAATTACAAATTCATCAGCCTTAAGTTATTATTCTATGTAGTATGCCGTGTAGTGGCGGTTAAGAATACCCACTACGCCATATCTTCCCGTGGGTGTCGTAAAAGGCGACAAAGGGAAACAGGCAGGAGATAGGCAGCAGCATCTTCCTGGTAACGGCAAAATACAATAAAAAACTGCGGTTGCCAACCCGCTCGCCAAGCGTGGCAACTATGGCAATATACCCCCCATGATGAAAGTTACGAAGAGACGGCCCCCAGTCCCCGGCGGCCCCGCTATTGCTGGCTACGGTGGCGACCATGGTAACGGCGGGGCAGAGGGTGCTAAGAATCTTCGGTGGAGGTTCGGTTGCCACCTAAGACGACTCGACCTGGCAACATACAACGCACGCACCCTGAGGACTGACGAGAAGATCGTGGAGCTGGAAGAAGAGATAGACAAGTTACGCTGGCATATTATAGGATTATCCGAAGTCCGAAGAGAGGGGGACACGGTAATCCTCGAATCCGGCAACTTGCTCTATCACCAGGAGGGCGACCATCTGTCCCAAGGTGTCGGATTTATGATCCACAAGTCTCTCGTTAACAACGTTGTAAAGATTGAGTGTGTCGACGAGGGTTGCGTACCTTATACTCAGAATAACCAAACGGTATTCGCTGAAGGTCATACAGGTTTACGCACCAACCT
This sequence comes from Parnassius mnemosyne, assembly GCA_963668995.1. Taxonomy (NCBI): domain Eukaryota; kingdom Metazoa; phylum Arthropoda; class Insecta; order Lepidoptera; family Papilionidae; genus Parnassius; species Parnassius mnemosyne. The sequence continues at coordinate 16,178,213 of CAVLGL010000159.1, forward strand.
CGGCACACTCCGATGAGGAGGTGGAGGAAAAGTATGAGGATATCTCTAGAGCCATGCATTCCTCCAAAACCCACTTTGCGGTGTTGATGGGAGACTTCAACGCAAAACTAGGCACAGGAGAGAACGGTCAGCTGAAAGTAGAGAAATTCGGAATAGGGCAACGAAACCCAAGGGGCCAGCAGCTGGCCGACTTCATGGAGAAAGAGGGACTCTTTATGATGAACTCTTTCTTCCAGAAGCGGCCCCACAGGAAGTGGACCTGGTGGAGTCCTGACGGTTCGACAAAAAATGAGATTGACTTCATTATGACAACCAGACGACAACTGTTCAGTGATGTCTCCGTGATCGCGAGGGTGAAAACTGGTAGCGACAACTGAATGGTTAGAGGCACACTGAACCTAAACGTTAAGTTGGAGAGGTCTCGTCTAATGAAGTCAACGCTCTGTCTCCCTCGTGCTCTGTTCCAAAGTTCCGAAACCTTTCAGCTCGAGTTACAAAACCGTTTTCAGTGCCTAGAAGACTGCAATGAAGTGGACGATATGAATGACAAGCTCGTGGATACTGTCCATGCGGTCGGAGCTAAGTTCTGCAAGACCCACCGCAGAAGAACACAAAAACTCTCCGATCACACTCTTAATCTTAATCTCATGGCTGTTAGACGGGAGATGAAGCTATATTCTTCAACAGATTTGACAGCACACAGGCAACTGAACAGACAGATCTCCAAATGCATGCGGCGAGACTTACGCAACTTCAATACAGCTTGTATTGAAGAAGCGATCGAGCGGAACCAAGGCTCCAAAGTCTTTGCCAGAGATCTGTCTGCCAGAAAGAGCCAACTGTCAAAGCTTAGACCGAATGTGGCAGCATCGTTTCCGGGACACCTGAGATTTTGAGTGAGATTGAGAGGTTCTATGGGCAGCTGTACACGTCATCGTTGGAGCCACACGCAAGTGTGAGTAACGATCCAAGAGCGAGTCTTATCCGACACTATTCCGAAGATATCCCAGACGTCAGACTGAGCGAGATTAGAATGGCTCCAGCACCTTAAAAACAGCAAGGTCCCAGGCGAGGATGGAATTACAGCGGAGCTTCTGAAAGCGGGTGGAAGACCAGTACTTGAAGTCCTTCCGAAGCTCTTTAATTCCATCCTCCATGGTGGCATTACACCGGAGGCGTGGAGCAGAAGTGCGTGGTCTTGTTCTTCAAGAAAGGTGACAACGCTCTCTTGAAGAACTACAGACCGATTTCACTTATGAGGCCTATCTACGTGCTGTTTTCGAGAGTCATTACGAATCGTCTCGCGCACAGACTTGACGACTTCCAGCCTCCCGAACAAGCCGGTTTCCGAAAGGGCTTTAGCACCATAGACCACATACATACCCTTCGGCAAATTGTACAGAAGTCCGAGGAGTACAATTTGCCACTATGTCTGGCGTATGTGGACTATGAGAAAGCCTTTGATTCCGTCGAAATTTGGGCGGTGCTGCAGTCCCTTCAGCGGCGCCAAGTTGACTGTCGGTATATCGAAGTGCTGCAGTGTTTGTACAGTAGAGCTACGTACGATGGCTATCCGAGTACAGAACCAGAGTACGAAACCTATCCAATTGCAGAGAGGTGCAATATCCCCGAAACTCTTCACCGCTGCGTTGGAAGACTTTTTCAAGCTTCTGGACTGGAAAGGATACGGTATTAACATCAATGGCGAGTACATCACTCACCTTCGATTTGCCGACGATATAGTCCTTATGGCAGAATCGCTAGAGGACCTGAGCACCATGCTCAATGACCTCAATAGTGTCTCCCAACGAATAGGTTTTAGGATGAACATGGACAAAACAAAGATCATGTTTAATGTCCATGTCACACCTATGCCGGTAGTTGTTGGGAGTACTAAGCTCGAAGTTGTTGACGAGTATGTTTACCTGGGACAAATAGTCCGACTAGGTAAGTCCAATTTCGACCGAGAGGTCAATTGACGGATGCAACTCGGCGGGGCAGCGTTCGGGAAACTATGACACATCTTCTCGTTAAACATAACTCAATACCTGAAAACGAAATTGTACAACCAGTGCGTGTTGCCAGTGATGACTTACGGATCTGAGACATGGTCCTTCACTGCTGGCCGTATGAGGAAGCTCAAGGTCGCTCAGTGAGCTATGGAGAGGGCTATGCTCGGAGTTTCTCTGCGTGATAAACTTAGAAAAAGAAATGAGTATATCCGCAGTAGAACCAATGTAACCAACATAGTCCAACGGATTAGTAAGCTGAAGTGGCAGTGGGCCAGCCATATAGCTCGAAGAACCGACAACCGATGGGGAAGAAAGGTTCTTGAGTGGCAGCCTCGTACTGGTAGGCGAAGTGTAGGGCAACCCCCCACGAGATGGACTGACGACCTGGTAAGACATGCAGGAAGTCGATGGATGCAGGTGGCTCAGGACCGTGCTTTGTGGCATTCCTTGGAGTTGGCCTATGTTCAGCAGTGGACTTATGAAAGGCTGTAATGATGATGATGATGATTCAATATAGATTACTAGCTGATACCGGTGACTTTGTCCACGTTGCTTGATATATTAACAAAGTTTTCATATGTGTGAAGGAAAAAACATAAACAGACAAAATTTAACTAACATTGTAAACAATGTTATTCGTTATTCCGCTTGTAGCTAAAATATATAAATTATCTGGGTTAGTAACAAGAGAGCAAGCGATGTACAGTTAACTGTATGAAAAACCCCATATAAAAATTGCCATTTCTTAAAACTTTAATAACTTTATGTCAAATTAAGATATTGCAATATTTTTTTTTTTTAGATACGGGAAGTGTCTAAGAAATAAAACTTAGAAAACCTAATTGAAATCTATCCTGTAGTTTTTCCGTGATTGTCGCATAACCGCATACCTCTATCATTTTATTTATATAGATAAATAATACTTATTAAAATTCAGTCTTATGTTTAATTTACCACTGGTTTGGAAAATCCAACCTGTGAAGAACCAATAAAAATCCAGCAGGATTTTTTTGAAAAAAAAAAACAGTACAAACAATATATTATGATAGATTCATATGATCAATGTCATGGCAAATGATCTGGCATTAGAAAGTCACACGGTGGGATTGAAAATGAACATGGAGAAAACGAAAGTAATGACCAACGGACCTAAAAATGAAAACATCAGGGTTGGCCAAAGTGAGATAGAATACGTTGATGAATACATCTATCTGGGCCAAATGATCTCACCCACAGACAACATGGAAAAAGAAATCAACAGGAGAGTAGGTAACGGATGGAAAAGATATTGGAGCATGAAGGAAATAGTGAAAGATAAAGAACTGCACATATCCATTAAATCCAAAGTATTCAACACATGCATTCTTCCTGTATTGATGTACGGATGTCAAACATGGGCTCCTACTAAATTAAACAGTAAGAAATTAAAAATATGCCAGCATTCGATGGAGCGAAGCATGATGGGAATCAGGAAAAAGGATCGAGTCAGGTTAGAAGACATTAGGAAAAACACAAAGGTTCGGGACATAGCAACAAAAGTCAGGAAATTAAAGTGGAAATGGGCTGGGCATATGAGTAGAGGGAAGGAAAAGTGGAGCAGGAAGGTCACAGAATGGTACCCCAGGAATGGCATAAGAAAGAGGGGGAGACCCCGCCAAAGATGGGAGGACGACCTGGTCAAATTCGCGGGTGTGACTTGGAACCGGGTTGCCAAGGATAGAAACGAGTGGAAAAGGTTGGAGGAGGCCTTTGCCGATTGGCAATCAGCAGAAGACAATGTAGATTTTATATGATTTAGATATTAAGAAATTGTATTACGTACTGTTGAATAAATGGCTTTATTATTATTATTATTAGATTCATATGACATAAGACATTATAAATATTACTGTACAATGTTACTACTCCTATCAAGATAAGTTGTTATTACTTAATAAACAGCTGATAATATCATCAGTTCAGGTTACAAAGACATATAAATAATCACAATGCAACTAGACATCAACAGTGAGAAATATCTGGTATTACAATTGCCAATCTGCCTTAATTTTATATGAGGTTGTATCCAGTATAGGGTTATAAGCTGTGTATAATAATGACAAAAAATTATAAACAAAATATGTAGGTTACAACATGTTATGATAGGCAAAAACCTTTACCTTGAGCAGTGCTAGTTCTCTTTTATGTTCATTTATTATAAGTCTCTGTTCAGTCAACTCCTGTTGATAGTCGGTAAGTTTGCCTTGTTGTGTGGCAATCAATGCACGCAGTTCACGAACACAATTATGTTCTGCTAGTTCATCTTTAGGTATCACAAGACCACAGCCTGCTTCACATGGCATTAACCTTTTAGGGTTGTATTCACCTGGAAAATAATGAGAAATGAAAACTTATTTAGTATAGATTGTAAGATTTTACAAATGAATTAAGTTTTTATGGCAAAATTAAATGTTTATCAATAAACAACATACCTTATCTACCAAAATAGTTTTTTTAAGCTATCAATACACGTTATTGATAGCTTAAAATTTACAATACAAGTTATTGATAGCTACAGAAATTGTATGAACATATAGTGTAATGACATTATAATTGTTCCAGCAAAATATTAATATTTTAAACTCTTTCCCATAGATCTGGCTGCTTGAAAAAACTCCCTGTCTAAGTTGAGGCCCAACTGTGATAGCATTATACTTAGGAGGTCTATGTTCAGCAGTGGAATTGTGAAGGGTTTTATTGATGATGATGAATGATGAAAGTGAAACATCATTTACTATTATATAGGTACCATAACAATAAATATTAATATATACAAACATTCAACAAGGTGAGATGCTAATGAATCCAGTTTCAAGACTGCATTGCAACCATGTGGTGCATTGTCACAACTTGTACATAATCTGAAAGGAGCAAAATATCAATATAATATATATAGCATCATTAAAAAAATCAAATAGCTTATAAAATATTAAGTAAAATTTGTATAATATTACAGATAAAAATATGTCTAATGTTACAGATTGTGTTAATTTAAAACTACATGTGGCTCCAGTTATTTTTGATAGATTTTATCATGTAAAATATAGACAAAATATAGCATTTTGTCTACTGACTGACCCTACTGAAAAACAAGAAATATACACAAGTAAACAAGTAGGTATACAGATTTAGGTTTTATTGTACCTAATATGAAATTACAAAAAATACAAGGGAGGCACATACAGTTTTAAATTAGACCATCTCCACCTAATTTCTTACATGGTTAAAATAATTTTATAATAGTCACTGATTTAAAACAATATGTATAGAGACCTTGCATAAAACAACATGTAAGTTATTATTAAAAAAAGAACCTTATATCAGTAAAATGCTCTCCATGAAGGTTTTATATTATTTTTAGCAACAGCCATAATGAGTATATATTTTACCATAAATCAATGAATAATTAAGTAAACAGTTTAAATAGAATTAAAATGCCTATTGATTCATAGGAGAAACATGCAACTACTTTTGAACAAAAAGGACTAGAGGAGATCAGTTACATCTGAGCACTAAGATGAAAAATATATAGCAGCTCACCAAACCTGAAAACTACAGTAGAGGCACTACTACTTTGTATTAGCTGGTAAGAGAGAATCCTATGCAGAAAGTGTGGCCTAATAGTTAGTTATTCTGGTTTCTCTTTAAGGAGTTTGAATCTTTTATGTTATTGTGGTTACAGTTGTTGGAAAGTTATTGACATTAGACATTATCTAGAAAAGTTGTAATTAAGTAATTTTTTAGACCAAGTCTTAGAAAGTTTGCAATTTTTTTTTCTAATATAACACTATCTAAGCTATATATTATGCTTTATGCTAACCCATCTTAATTAAACGCTCAATGAGTCTTGTTAACATATTTTGTTGTTTTTGTCGAAAGTAGAAAATCACATAACACCATTGCGAAATCACACACCTGGATAGTAAGTTGCGTAGTATTCTTGGAACTGGTCTAAGTTGGCTTGAGGTTACTGCCTGTCGATCAACGGGACAGGTAGGCTGCCGACTTATCCATTCAGTAATACACGCACGGCAAAAAGCGTGTTCACACGCTGGCGCCTATAAACAATAATTACTTGTACAATCTTATGCCTGTATAAATTATAATAAAATAAAACGAAACCACACCTGCAACGGATCTTCTAATACTCCTGAACAAATAGGGCAAATGAGTTCCTCATCTACGTCACCTTGAAATCTTTTGATATCAAAGCCCATTATTAATCCTGACAAAATCAAACATCGGAGAAGTATTTACTTACAACGTCATTTATGAGATTAGTTTATTCCTTATCATTTACAATGTTAATAACAAAGCTCCTATTGTTCATCACAAAAATAAAATAGGCTGTCGCAATGTCACATTCCACACATTCAAATATAGATTAATATATTTTTTTATAACTGGCTTTACGGCTCTGGGTTCTAGCTCTTCTGAGCCTGAAGTTACAATGTATAATTATCCTTCATAATACACTACTTCACAATGTATTGACACGTCACATTGTGCAGCCCTTGGGAGATTTGACGGCAACTTGAGCCAGCACACAGCTGACAGTTGGCAATGGTATCTCAAGGCGCCTTAGCAGACACCTTATCTTGAGAATCACATCACCATCAGAGCACTTGTTTCACCGTTTCCACTAATAGTTTACACGCGTAGACACTTAATACACAAAATCGCACCTCTTTTACATATCAAAGTCCACTTCAAAACATTATTTCAATAATAATATAGGGGGAGCAAACCGCCGCCGATTAAGTTCCCGCCAAAACTCCAGATTAATAATTCGTTCGTCCAAGCCAAAGAGAACATAATAGTCCGAGAGCTGGCGACGAATTTCAGGAAGGTCCTTTTGCAAGTTGAAATTGTGAAAAAATATAATTTCGTCAATTGGTGAATCCCGTACCGCGAGTCTGGCAGAGCGTTTGCGGTTATTTTGTTACTGCGTAGCATACAACATTAGCAAAAAAAAATTCCAAAAAAATGTTTTTTTGCAACTTGATTTCTATTTTAATTTTTATATTATTTATTATTAAAGATATTTCTTATTAAAGATTTTTTTTTTTTTTTTTTATAGGAGAGGGGGCAAACGAGCATGCGGCTCACCTGATGGTAAGTGACTACCGCCGCCCATGAACAACCGCAACACCAGGGGAATTGCAGATGCGTTGCCGGCCAAATTTAAAGATATCTCTTAATAACCAATCACAGCGCGAGGGGCTTAGGCTCCCATCTGCTGTCGGCTGTCGGCATGCTTAGATAAGCTATCTTTCTCGCAGTTATGGCTACGCATAAGACTTTTTATCGTATTCATTTGTAAACTTTATTCATGTCTGAGATCTGTTTAAAACCGCTATACTCGTCTAGCGATTTGCAGGTATTATTAAAAACTACGCAATAAATACGTGATTAAAATTTGAGATTGCCATAAGTATATTTTTGGCGAATGGAAAAAAATATTTTTGGAGAGGTCTGGTAATACTTTATAATCGACAAAAACGTCTGATATTATTTTTTTGAAATTATATAAAAACTAAATTAAAAGATAAAAAAGAAATCAAGTTGCCAAAAACATTTCTTTGGATTTATTTTTTTGCAAATGTTATATGCTGCGCAGTCACGAAATAACCGCAAACGCTCTGCTAGACTCGCGGATTTGATTCGCCAATTGATGAAATTATATTTTTTAACAATTTCAACTTGCCAAATGGACCTTCCCGAAATGCGTCGCCAGCTTTCAAACTATAATCCATGCTCTATATAGTATATTATATATGATATAATCACTATGTTTAAGTGGCGGGACTTCTTTTGTAAAAGCAGGCTTGTCTCACTCCGCGCTTTAGGCATGAATATATAATGCATTTATATTTAATCTAATTCAGTATTCCTGATAATAATATATATTTCGATACATGCAGATATGCTCATGGTATCTACTTCTGGAATTGTTTGAAATAAGGAGGTTGACACAGAATGCATATAAATATAGGGAATTATGCATTTAAATTATACTTCTCTCACATCCTTTTCTTATCATACATACAAACAAGCAATAAGCAAACAAGGATGTGTTGCCCTATCCATATCCTGTTTTGTAATAGTATATTACAGATATTACCAAGGAAATCTTATGGATGTGCGACAGATAGCAAAATATCGGTAAATATAGTTATATCTCATATCTAAACTAGCGATGAAAAAATAGAATCTGAATGCCAATCTGCCAAGTTTATCAGTAAATTGTTTACAAGCTTATGTGAAGTCAAGCAATTGAATTATTTTATTCAACTGTATTTACTCATTTGTTTATATTGTATTTTATTTTAAATAACATTAATAACTTTTATTTCACCATTGAAATATCAGCCCTTAGTGACTTTGCTTGAATCTAAAAAGAACTTTTGCAATACTCACATAATTTTTAAATAATATTATACTAGTTTACAAAATTTGGCTACTCATTAATACTTTTTTAAACCAATTTTATTTTTGTTTCAAGTTAAAAACTGCCTAAAAGTTCTCCGCTTTTAAGTCGCACAAGCTTTGAATTTTGCTGCAAATTTTTGTCAGTTTATCATATAATATAAGTTATTTTGGTTACAAATTAAGTATATTGTAATTATTAATAAGTTTAAATTATATTTTTAGCATTCGATACTTAACAAATTTGGTTTTTTCAATTTTTTGTGCTTATCATTACATTATATGCATTTTTGATGATAGTGCAATTATATTCAAGCAAGGTGCAATTTATTATACTGTAAAAAGCACTCAATTCTAATTATTTGAAGTAATATCGACGTTATAAGGTTAGCGATATTTAATTATTTTTTATTTCTAAACTACATGGGTGCAGTTACATAATTAATATTTTGAGATGTACAATTTAAAATACGTCTGCCAGTTTTTTTTTTTTATATATATACTCCAAACTAATAGGGTCGGTAGGGAGGGATATACGACAGTATATTCTAAGTCTATGGGAGCCAAGCTACTTTATCGGGGGCAAACGATAAAGTAGCTTGGCTCCGTAGCTTGGCTCTCCTATAAAAAAAAGAAAAAAAAAATAATATTGCTGTAATATCTATCCTCGAATAATTTTATCGATATTTTTATATAATAAAAGCTAGATCTCTATAACTGAATGATTTATTAAAAATAAAAGGTTTTACGTGGGATTGAGTAAAACTGCCGATTAAGATAAGAAATTAATGTATTTTACACACAGCAATTTGTAAGTATATCTCTACAACGAATAAGTAAGGTACGTTGGGGTAATACCGGACGGATTTTCGAATAGTTGGAAGAGTCTGCCAAAAACTTTAATTTCTCGACATTCGTATACGTCAGATTTATGGAACATGGAGCAAACTGTTAATCGTTAAACGTAGTTTAGCTCTGAGAATCTTTTGCTTGTGTAAACTCAACGGTTTCTGCTTTAAAGGTGTGCGAAAACTAGACATATTTTTTATATGCATAATGAAAAATTGGCCATTAAGGGGTAAGACCGGACTTAAATTTAAAACCACTTCTACTGCTTAGAGAAAAAAGTTTATAAAAGAGATTTGTCCTATATTTAACGCTCAAAAACATATTTCAATATGATCTATAAATTACTAGAAACATAAATGTTCCAAACGATTTTCTCTTTTTTTGTTTTTTGCCATCCGATCTTATTCTTAAACTTATTATTTCATATTTAAGTAATAGAAAACAGAAGGTTATTATCAATGGTAAAAGTTCTTCCGGGTCACCTGTACTAATGGGTGTACCTCAGGGCTCGATTCTCGGCCCATTCCTGTTTCTGGTGTATATTAATGACTTACCTCACCTTGTAGGGGATAGTCATGATATAGTATTATTTGCTGATGATACTTCCTTGATTTTTAAACTTAAACGTCAATCATTTAAATGTGACGAAGTGAATAATGCTATATCAAAATTAGTGCATTGGTTTAACGTTAATAATCTGCATTTGAACGGAAATAAAACTAATTGTGTTAAATTTACAACAACGAATGTTCAAAATCTGAATACCAATGTGTTTTTAAATGGGGAGGAATTGAGCCCTGTTGTATCCACTGTTTTTCTTGGCATCACTCTTGACGCAAAGCTCCAGTGGGGCCCCCATATATCCAAATTAGCATGCAGACTAAGTTCTGCAGCCTATGCTGTAAAAAAGATTAGAGGTCTCACTAGTGTCGAGACAGCTAGATTAGTTTATTTTAGTTATTTTCATAGCATAATGTCTTATGGGATTTTGCTATGGGGAAATGCGGCTGATTCAGAAACTATTTTTGTTTTACAGAAGAGGGCCATTAGAGCTATTTACAATCTAAAACCGAGAGAGTCTCTTAGAGATAAATTTAAAGAAATTAATATATTAACTTTGGCCTCTCAGTATATTTACGAAAATTTAATGTATGTTCACAAAAACAAAGATAGTTTTAGTAAAAGAAGTGATATACATTCTGTAAACACTAGGAACAAACACAAGCTAGTGATACCAGTTTCTCGTCTCCACAGAGTCAGTAATTCATTCTTGGGGCAATGTATACGCTATTACAACAAGGTCCCGGAAAGTGTACAGGTTCTCTCTATTACCAAGTTTAAATGTTTTATTAAGCTGAAACTGTATAAAAAGGGTTATTATAGTATAAATGAATACATGGTTGATAATAACCCCTGGGAATGAGGTGATCGCTTCCAAGCAGTTTCTAAAATAAATTTTGTAAATAGTTCCTAATCATTTATATTGTAAAATTTATTTAAAAAAAAAAGTCCCGCTGGGTTTCTTGCTGGTTCTTCCCAGGACAGAGGTTTTTTTCGAACCAGTGGTAAAGTAAAAAATGACTTTCAATAAGAATTACACATGTAATGTATATTGAATAAAAATATATTCTATTCTATTCTATTCTATTCTATCCCTGATATAAAGAAATTGTAATTTTATGTTTCTCAAACTTTGTTATGACATAAGATGGAATTACTCAATATAAGAGAAAGATCGGATGCATTTGATTTTATATGGGAAAAAAAATAACAGTAAGGACTGGCGAAATGCCCTCGGATAATGCAGGAGTTAAGGAAGATATAAATATTTTAACAAAGCGCATTTATTATTATAAATTATTTTTTAAATAATTATTATAAATTACATTTTGATTTGTAATAGAGGATAGATATAGATGTCTATGGGCCGCAGCAATCACTTAACATCAGGTGGACTGTGTGCTCCTTTGTCACCCTTATCCTATAAAAAAATGTATTTTAATGTGTACTTAAAAGTAATAAAACCATCGTATTGTTTTATTACTTTTAAATATACAGACTTGCTAACGAGACTGAGTCCCATAGTCACTTGAGTAATCAACGAAAAAATATACACGACCAATGAAAGTTTAACAACCACTGCCATATTTGTTACAGGCAAAGATCGGATAATATTCATCCGATCTTCACTCACGAGGGGAAACATCGGATCTCGGCCTACAGCGATCTTACCCCTGCATGAACCAGCTTTATTTAGCTATAACTTCATAAAAATTAGTATCCACACAAAATAATAACAAAAGAAGCCATATTCTCGCTAAAAATCGTAAATAAAAGTGATAGGGAAAGATCGGATGGACAAAAATAATACAAAAATTACATTGTTTTATAAAATGCCACGCAGCACAGGTCCCACTTGCCGGAGTGACTAGCGCGAACTGAGGGTCGGGGCAGGATGAAATGGCGTCGTGTAGCATATTGTTAGCTTTTCAAAATATAGCATAATTCGCCGGGAATTTGAATCCTACGGTCTTGCCCCATCACCGATCTTACCCCAACGTACCTTACAAAAATATGTATAAAAAAAAACCAAAATAAAGAACGCACACTTATACTAGTAATTAATTAGATAAAAAATAAATGACGAATATGTACCGCAGTCGCTAAACGTTTGGTTGCGGCTCTGCAGGTCCGGAGGTTCGTTCCCGCACTAAACAAGTGTTTCTATGTTGTAAAATAAATAGTCTGCGTCTGAATACTTGTTTATATCGTAAGATTTTTTTAAATGGTTAAAAGGTTTGGTTTGATTTTTGGTTAGAAGCATTAATTAAAAATAAATAGAAATATAGAGTCAGTGCCAGATTAAACAAGCGCGGGGCCCGTAGTAAATTCTATCGAGGGGCCCTTGATCTCAACTAAGAATCTACAATTTGTTTGAACCGGGGCAAAAACTTGATAGTGGCGCCTCTTCTCTCCGGCGTTTGAGATAAATTGTTAAAAAAACTTGCACCCTTTATTACCTATTAGCTAATAACTTTTTCATTTGTGTGACGTAAAATTATATATAGAAAACATATAACCAGGAAAGACAACAGAAAATCTAGACATTTAGGAACTTTAAGTCTCAGCATTTTTTTCTCTCTAATCTTGCTACAGTTTTACACGGCGTGATTTATTTTCAATGGCTAGAATCGCGAGGTCAGATAGACATTCATGGCTCATTGTTGAACGCATATAGGTTTTAATTATTTTCAGTTTACTGAAGCTTCGCTCACAGCTTGCAAAGTGTCGTAGTAATGTGCAGTATACTCTTAAATAATTTATTAATTTTATGATGAACTAAGGATAACAAATTATTAAAAAAAATATATTTTTTTAATAATTTTTTAACGTTGATTATTTACAGAATTAATAAATCTTTTAAATTAAAATTTCCGCCATTAGATGTTGCCAACAATCTGCTGCGCTGCAGCTGCTGGCAGAGTGAATGCTGAATGAATCCTTAGGATGTGTTCAAAAACCAACTGGGCGTTTTAAAATCAAGTAATTAATTGATAGAACGTGCGATGGATATTAGGCACTTGGTGATGCAAGTTTTTTTTCAACCATATTATATTATAATCTTGGTGCCCCCTGAAACTGCTGCCTGGGGCGGGTGCCCCGGTTTGCTCCCCCTTAGATACGGGGCTGCTTGATCTACTATGGGTTCTTAAGTATAAAGTGGTAAAATACAATTTAACACTTAATACGTTTATTTGCCATCTATTAGGTTACAATAATTTGTTGTTTTTAATAGTAAAGTAGATTACTAATAGGCTCTATTAGACACTGACGATTACAAAAAGCCAGAGATGAGATTTGTCCTGGCAATTTAGAATGATTTTGATAAGAAACTAACAATTAAAAACTGACGATACTACACAAATAATTATAAATCTTTTTAGTAAATATTATAAACAAGGAGCTCAACAACCCTATTGAATTTTATTGTTTATCAAAACTTAGTAATATAAAGCCAAACATGTTGATAATTACGATATTAAGATTAGTAACAAATTTTAAAGTACCTATATTATCAATTAGTCTTAATTTGTTTAATATTAATTGGAAATTTACTTACTTGTGGAATATTATCCCACGTATCTTTTGGTAATGAGTTTTACATATTACGTACACTCATTATTACTAAAAATAATTCTTATTATGTAACTAAGCTCAAACATACTCAAACTACACAAAACACTTTCATTTTTTAGTTTAAAAGTTCAAAATACCGAGATACCATTTAAATAACACAACAGACTCTGGAATATTGTCATTTTTAGTTCCCGGTACGTACAATAAGGGCGCTTCTAATCGACAGAAGCATTTTGTATCATATAGCCAGTCCAGCGTACTTGTATATATAGAGGTCTGTGATAGAAAAGCAATGTCTCTTCGCAAGGGTAGTTGATCAAGCCGATCGGAGTCGGGGCCGCTTTTCGTTGGATACGGTTAAGTGAAAGGAGCTGATACTGAGATGAGAACAGTGTTCCTAATGAGGCCGAACCTACGTTTTGTAAAGCTCCAAGCGGTGGTTCAGCATGAAATACTGTCTAGATCCACTGAGCACACCTAGCTTTGTTGATGCCAGTTTAGCCTTCCCTTCCAAGTAACGGAGCGTAAACGTCTCTCGAATTGGTGAAGCCAAGGATTTCGATGTTGGCTGAGGCATCGAGGGGAGTGTCCTGAAATCGATTAGATACGACAAAAGTGTTTTTGCGGTAAACGCGCAAACCTTTAGGGGTTATTCTAGACTAGGTTTAGTCGCCCTCAATTCGACACTTTGTTTAACAAAGACTCCAATTCAGACACAATTTCGTTACGGCACTCGACGACGTGTTCCCGAGAAATATAAACACGGCTAGTGTATAAGGCATCGCCAGTGCTGTGTCTGCATAGCAATGAATGTTACTAGTATGCAACATATTATTAATATGCAGAAGGAACAGGGTAGGCGAAAGAATATATTCAATATAATCTATGATAGAAGAATAGATGTGTTATGTGTAAATGAGACGAAACGGAAGGGAAAGGATACCACTATACATGGCATGTATACTGCCTACTGGTCTGTTGTTGACGAGACCGAGTGGGCATTGTGTGAAAGAGTATGAATGTGTAAGCCCGAGACTAAGGAAAAAGCAAGAAATAATTGATAAGTATGATAGAAGTATATAGAGTAACTTCCAAGCTAATATTAAAATGTTCTGGAAACTCGTAAGAACTGCCAGGGGATATTTATAATCTAAATTGTAAAGAGTCCCATAGAGAAAAATTTAAAGAAATAAACATATTAACTTTGGCATCGCAATATATTTATGAAAATGTAATGTATGTACATAAAAACATAAATAGCTTTAATAAGAATAAGGATGTTCATACCTTAAACACTAGGAACAAACATAAGCTTGTAATGCCACTTACTAGACTCCACAGAATTAGTAATTCATTTATGGGGCAATGTATACGCTTTTACAACAGAATCCCAGAATATGTTCAAAGTTTGTTAATAAACAAGTTTAAAAGTTTTATTAAAGAAAAACTGTACAAAAAGGGTTATTATAATATTAAGGAATACATGAATGAAAATAACCCCTGGGAATAAGGTGATCGCCACCATGCTGGTTCTATGAAAATTCATTTAAAATTGTATAAACAAAATTATTGTTAAGTGAAATTATGTTAAAAAAAAAGTCCCGCTGGGTTTCTTGCTGGTTCTTCCCAGGACAGAGGTATTTTCCGAACCAGTGGTAAATAAAATAATGACTTTTAATAAGTATTATGTAATAATCCATATTGAATAAAAATCATTCTATTCTATTCTATTCTATATTCAAAACAGCCAATAATTAATGCTATACGAGACCAAAATGGCTGTATTCTGAATGAGGAAGTTTCGAGCTTAAGAAGAGGGAAGGAAGTCATGAGACCTTAAGGTACATCTATGGTCGTTTTAACACTGATTTAAATAATTGCAAACGGAGACAAAATAAATACATGCGAAGTCGAGCAAGTCGAGTGACGCACTAAGTTCTCTTTTACATTTAGCTCTTCTCTCTCTCTCACTTACCCAATTCAGACCCCTCTTTGTCTAATATAACACAAAAGACAGCAGGTAGTAAATATGAAGGTCACACGACCCATTTCACGCTAGTAAAGTAACCATTTTAACATTTAAATTGGTTATTTTATTACATTTAAATAAGTTAATTTCTAATATTTAATTTGGTTTCAATTTGTTTAAAAATAGCTGTTTTCATGTATGATCAACTCCTGATGTGTTTTTATTAATTCCCAATGATCAGAGACAATTCAATTTAAAAAAATGTTCCCATATTACAAATTTTGTTACTTAGTAAATTTTTTTCCTTTTCGACATTAATGGCAATAAGTCACTATTTATGGAAGATACATTTATGAATTATACCACTATAAAATCTACACGAAACTGACATTATTGTAAAATTATTGGTCACCCATACATTCATACATTTTTTTCATACCCAAGAGGTTTGAACTTCGCTTAAATAATATGTTTTGCATGTTTTTAAAAAATAAATTGATTTGCGAATTTTTTAAATAAAAACTGCAAAATCTATTTATACTATTTACTTATTATCTATCAGCACAGTTAGTGTATAATAATAAAACAACAAAAAGACCAATAGAAATCATTCGTTTTTGGTCATATTGTCAAGGCAGTAAAATAAGATAGAAAAAAATCGACTTTTCTTTAAAAAAATATATATCAAAGGCACTACTTGTGATATATTATGTTTCGTATTTTTTTCAGAACGGCCATAAGTTGTACTATAAGACATTTCAAGGTTATCCATTCATTACCGGACACCTGATATATAAACTAAAATTACTTAATAATAATAAATATATACTAAAATATTTTAGTATCGAAAAAAAAAGTATCGAGTACTTCCTCGTATTTATTTGTATCGAACGAATCGGCAATTCGGCAAAAAGATAAATAAATATTTTGATAAATATGTACTAGGCAACACAGATTTGCCATTTGCCAACCAAAGACTACATACAACTAAGTCTATGACATACAATATTATATTGCCAGTTCTTTTTCTTCTGTCTCACACTCTCACACAAATTACAAATTGTACATTTTCAATAAAATGGTTTGATGTTAACCAAAGAATACCTATAGTAATTATTTACGGAGTATAGCCGAGGAATTGAGTAATGTTTAAATTATACTTTAAAAGGGAAAGTTAAAAGAGTAAAACAAAAATGAGTGTGTTTAAATCAGCAATGGGGTACTTCAGTTCTGGAGGTGCCAACGGAGGCAGTGATAATGATTTTGTTGGTCAATTTGTTGAAATCGGTAATATGAAACTAAGAGTAAAGAAGGTTATAGCTGAAGGTAAGTAGGGAAAATAGCATAGTGTCTTAAAGGGTCTTCTTAATATTTAAAGCACAATATTTGCCTGGTCCATAAGGTGTCACTGCTTTCCACGTAATAAGAAGTTGGGGGCGGAGAACTAGAATAAAATTATTTTCATATCCTTAATTTCTTTTTATATTTCTAGTAAGAAAAGCCTACAAGGTAGAGGTTCTTAGTATTGGTAATTCTATAGCAGAAAATAAAAGATTATCATATTATTACTTTATTTTCTTTTTCTAAATAACAACTTAATTTTCACATTTTATTATTGTATAAAAAAAGTTTTAAAAGTGAAAAATAAAACTTCTCATTTAAATTCTTGAATACCAACTAACCAGTAAAACATGTTTTATAGCAATCATGAGAATGTTTTCAATGGGGCACATTTAAAATTTATTAATAATGTTAACTTAATCTCTTTAAATAAAAATCAATTGCTGTCCTTTAGTCTCGCAAAAACTCGAAAATGGCTTAACTGATTTTGATGATTTTTTGTGTGTTTAAAAGTCAATTAGACCCGGTAGGTGGAGCTGTTATTGAGGTTCAGAAATCACCCGTGTAAAGCCTAAGTACTAAATAAAAATGCACACCTTTGCATTTTCTCTTAAATCCATTATTCAATATTTAACAAATGGCACACATACAACATCAACTTGTTCCCAAAAAAAGTCAATTCTGTGTTGCAAAAACTATGTTAAATTACTTTTACAGCATATTTTGGTTGATTATAAGTAGAAATATGGTATTTTTATCAATAAATGTGATGAAAATTTCTGTAAATTTGCTATAACATAGCAGATGGAAAATGTTTTGATGAGCTTTCAGTGTTAAAAGTCGTTACAGTATTTACACTATATTAGGTGTTTGGAAGATTTTAGTGCCCATATCCAATACATAATGGTGATTTAAATATGGCAACAGCAAATTATTATTTTATATTTGTATTACTATTTAAACACTTCCACTATTAATTACATTTGGAAACTACAATAACACAAATTATCATCAAAACAGTATCATGTAAATCAGTGGTTCCCTAACTTACTTCTGACGCGCCAAAAAAAACCAAAAAAATTTCTACCAAATAAATAATTTTCTCCCAAAAAAATATATCTACGCCCCCTTGTTCAGATTATTTTAGATTACTATCAGGTTAGAAAAAAGTAGTTCTGTACAATAACATCAAATTTTTAATGCTTAAAAGTTACATAATATCATACAAAAACTACTTAATTATATAATATTACTTCTTATTTAATCAAATGTAGATGAATAAGATTGCATGGTTTTAACAAGGTTTCCGATTCACGGCTTAACCACAGAAATCGCACAACGCAAAGCACTATCAATGTTACGAGTAAGTTATTTTGGAATAAATTGTGAAATATTTGTTCCAAAACATTCTTTCACCAATTTTTTCGGTGTACATACACTGCACCTTCCTACGGACGTTACTGGATCGTAAGGTCCCTAAGTATGCAGCTAGCTCATGCCGCCTTTGCAGGTCTCTGCGCCCCCCCTGGGTGGCGCGCCCCCCACTTTGAAAACCCCTGATGTAAATCAAACGGCATACAGGTGTACCTGACAGGTTTACCAGTACAGTTGAACTGCACAGGTAAACTGGAGCCTGTATGTTGCATAACCGGTACATGTATGTCCTCTACTTAGCTCCAGCTTACCTAATCATGTAACAGTGCAGGGGTGGTGAACCTTTATATATTAATGTACCATTTTTCTAAAGAAATGTTAATAAGGAAATAGACATGCCGTAAAATAATTTTTATAATACTCCATAGCTTGGGAATACTGGCATTTGTTTGTAATGAAATACTTCATAGTGAATTTTGTGATCAGTAGCGTGCCCAAAATATTGTCGGGTCCCATTGGTTCGCCATCCCTGCCCTAGTATGTAGGGCTCCCTTAAAATATAAAATTTTATAGTACAAGATATACTTGAAGTAGTGGAGTCGGCTACAGTACTGCATTAAAGCTGTGACGTATGTTGTTGATATCAACATATACATCACTTATTAATTGTTACCAAAATGCTGATTAAGATTATACATTTGAAATACTTTTTATGTTGCTATTATACCATAGTTGTAATGGCTACTTTAAAAATTCCTTATTATAACTTATTAATGAATAAAATTTCTTAACAGACTACTTTGCTGGTTGGGATGGGTATGCTTGTTGTTGTTGGGATATGCAGTAGTTATTAGAAAATATAATAATAATTAAGACAGTTGACAAAAACAAAATTGTTTCAGTATAGATTAGTACTATCGTAATTACTTATTGCATTGCAGGTGGTTTCGCTTTTGTATTTGTTGCACAAGATGTTTCTACAGGAACTGAATATGCTTTAAAAAGGCTAATGGCAGCTGACGATCAAGCAAACAAAAATATCATACAAGAGATTAGTATATTAAAAAAATTATCCGGACACCCTAATGTAATCAAATATATTGCTGCTTCCTTTATTGATAAGTCGAAAACCTCTCACGGTATGGGAGAGTATTTGTTACTAACTGATCTTTGTAGTGGAGGTAGCTTAATGGAGGCTCTGCAAAATAGAGGACAAGCTTTTCCTCTTCCAACTATTTTAAGGGTATTTTATCAGACATGCAGGGCTGTGCAACATATGCACAATCAAGTGCCACCAATTGCACATCGTGATCTCAAATTAGAAAACTTTTTAATATCTAATGAAGGTAATTGCTTAATTCGGTGTTCATTACTATTACTATTATTAACTAACAATATTGTATCAGTAGAATTTTTTTTTATGATTATAGGATATACAAGAACTTTGGTATTCAGATTAACGTAGGAAGATTACCATGCTAAATTTTCCCAAGCTCAATCCTTTCCAAACTATTAGTGAGTTATCAATAATAATTTGCCAAGCCACTATAGATACCCAATACACTCAAACATTAGCTAAATATTTCAAGGGTTAATAGAAAAATACACAGTAATTAAGAAGAATAAGTATTAAACTTAATTTTCATTTGGTCTATTTGTTTTAAAATGAAGAAAAGGAGAACATTGCCCATGCCCCTAAAATTTTACTGAATATCTCACACATTTAGAAGGGTCACCATAATGGATGACACCATGGTAATTGTGGTATTATGTGGTTATGCAAGATTGATATTGTTCCCCATCCATAGTCTGGGCTAATCTAGGCATGTACAAGATGGTACTGGTGCCATCTGTCTTTGTTGCCAGTTAATTCTAACAAAACCTACAGGTTGAGATAAGTGATGGATTATTAAATACTGAAAACACTTGGTAATATTAAGTTCATTTGTTCATTCATTGCAGACTATCAAATGTCCATTGTTGAACATAGGCCTCCCCCATAGGTTGCCCTTATAGGGGACTCTTATATTTGCCGAGACAAGAGTATATGGGGTAGTGGATATTCTTACACTATTTCTCACTACCTGGGAAATTACTATACTAAAATATTTATTAAAGTTTAAGTTATTTATTATGCTAATATTACTTTTTTGATCTATAAGAAAGAGTGACAAACAAATACAGTCCACCTGATGGTCACCATCAGTAGCCCATTGACACCTAAATCGATTTTCAATTGAAAATCAACATGCATGTTATCATCCCTGAGTTTTGAGATGGCATACTTTGTTCCTTTTTTTTAAAGGGTCTTCAGCTCTCATCACTCACCACATGAAACACAGCATCAATATGCAGCTATTTCAGTCTAGCAATTTATGCTTCTATGATCCTTTTTCAGTTGAGCCGCCTCAGTAATGCTGCAGCTACTGCTACTGCTTAGAGAAGCAATGTCTTTAGTTTTAATTTTATTAAGGGATTTGAAATCAAATGGTGTCAGTACAAAAGTGTAAACTAAATGAAACAAAGATTTAAAATTTATTTCATATTATAGGATTCAGCATAATAATTACAGCTCCACACTGCTAATATACTGCTGAATGTAACTGTGCCTTCACCCAGGATATCAACCCATCAACTTGCTACTTGGACTGCTATGTTACTATTCCAAGATTATATTTAATAGATAAGCTGTTCCCTCAATTTTTTTCAAATAAAATTATGCTGACAAAGGAGCACACAGTCCACCCAATGTTAAGTGGATGCTGTTGTCCATTGACATTTACGTCTATCCTCAATTGAAAATCAAAATGCAGATAAGCTGTTACCGCTGAGGACAAAAATTGAATGCCCTGTTTCCAATAAAAGGTGTTTCCCGTTCTCTATACTCACCATAAAAACACAGCAGCAATAAGCTGGTATTCTGTGAGAATGTGGTCCTTCCTCAGTTGAGCTGACCTATTCTTGTTACAATCATAATATAGCTACAGCATGGCTTTACCACATACAATGCAAATTCTATTACTTTCAGTCCAGTTTTATTCATGTTTATTTGACAACACTGTCTAGTTAGCTCCTCATAAATTCCATAACTATCTTTGTATGTTTCTTCTATATTTGTAATTAAATGTTTCATAAAAGAAACTCCTTATGAGATGAACAATCTCAGTAAGGCATATATTTAATGATCAATCAGTGTTTTATCTACAAGTTAAAAAAGGAAATTATCTTAACCTATTTTCCCCATCACTATATCAGTGATTGATTTTCTTGCGGTGTGGTGCTTGGGGCATGAATCGTAATTCAATTTATTTTTTATCTTGCATAATTTTTATACAATTTTGTATTTTAGTAATAAAGCATGTGTTTTAGGTACAATTAAATTATGTGATTTTGGATCAGCCACAACTGATGTTTACTCTCCTAACCCTTCTTGGAGTGCAAATCAAAGAAATATGCTAGAAGAAAATGTAAGTATTGTCCTTACTATTATCATACTATGATCATAAATATACATTAACACTTAAATACCTACATGCATTATTACCAGATAGCTAATTCAGAAAGGAGTCTAACACTGAAAAATAATTAAGAAAAACATTTAGTGTTAATTATAAAAGGATTTTGATAATTATTTAATATACATGTACATTTGAACATACATAATGGAGTATTGAGTGGATTTTTTACTGTCATAATAATAGTCAATTGGAATCAATTATGCGAAATTCTCTTTAATAGCTTTGGTAATTGAGGGATGACGACAATGGGCACAACTCTTTAGCATTATTTCTGTTATATATTCGCATAATTATTTCGAACATGTCACGACTTGAGACAAGTCAGGTATGGTCAGATCCATTTTATAAAAATCCTTGGTTCTTTATAATATGGTAATTTACCCTTGATTTACGACCGTGCAATCCTATATTCAAATCTTGTTCAATAAGTTAAACTCAAATAAATGTCTAAAAACATGTGTTGTAAAGCGCATACGCGCATTTTTCAGAGGACTTTGTTATCGATAGTGAGAAAAACATAACAATTAAGAAGCTTACTCGCCTTGAGTAAGCTTCTTAATTATTTTTGCGGCAGTATTAATAGGCTAAATAACAAAGAACTGAAAATGTTAATAGTTGACTGACTTTTTTGCACGCCAGTGTAAGTATAAGTAATACCTGTCGTGAGAGTTGACTATGGGAAATGTCTGAGAAATGTTATGGCCCCTAATAGATATCTGCTTAACCAGCTTATATCCCATAAGCTAAGACTAGAAATTGGAAGTAATGTCAAATGTGAGAGACGACTAGTACCGCGATCGTTATATCAGCGATTTTGTATGTGGCCACGATAACTCCCGAAATATTGACGTATTGAGACTGTGTTCTTTATTAGCTTTTGTTTTCTTTTTTAATAGAAATAGGGTGACAAACGAGCACACAGTTCACCTGATGGTAAGTAGTTGCTGAGGCCAATAGACATCTACATCTCCTCGTTTGCGAATCAAAATGCAGATGCGTTGTCAGCCTTGAGGACTAAGATGGAATGCCTCTTTTCCAGTAAAAAGGGTCTCCGGTTCTCTACACTCACCATACGAAACACAGCAGCATTAAGCTGCTATTTTACGCTGGTATTCTGTGAGAGTGTGGTCCTTCTCCGGTCTAGCCGACCCATTCGTGCTACAACTATACTACTAATATAGCTGCAGCTTGGCTCTACCACGTAAATAACCTTCAGAATTACATCAATTGGTTCCCTATTTCATATCAATAGCCTATAATTTATAGTACGCGTATATAGTAAAATTATTTTTTATTTTTTCATAAGTATATCTTTCAATTAATAATTTCCATTTGATTCGATTTTATTTTTAGCCCTTGATAGACAAAGGACAAATGTATGATACATTTGTCCTTTGTCCTACAGCCTAAATCGAATTTATACTTTGTGTAATCAATTTATTTTGGTAATTTATTTTTTTCATCAAAATGAAATGAAACACTCATGAGGCGTGCATTTTTGGATTTTCCAAATATTTAATAAATCTGATCACTGAACTCATCTCTAGACTTCATTAAATATCATCAGATTTATTAAATATATCATTGAAACGTTGATAGGCAGACATTGTGTTCACTTGTATATAATATACTTATTAACAAGTACATTTATTCATTCATTACAGTCTATCAAAATTCCACTGTTTAACATGGGGCCTATCCCAAGCATTGCACCTCATTAGGAGGATATTTGCCATAGTTGCCACACTTAACAGATGTGTTGCTTAAAATGCTGCTGCCCATTTTCTTTTTCAGTTTCCCTCTGTCGCCTCTTACAACTCCCACGGGACGATATGGGGTAGTGGATATTCTTGTACCGCCATTACATGGTACAACAAATATGTGAATGTGAGGAAATTCATAAAAAAATGTCTAGTTATTTTAACGTAATCTAGCATTACACTTTATAAACATAGACATTTTAATTACACTCTTGATAATCTGTATGATGTGGCAGGCACAAATAAACCACAATCAGTTAATATTTTTGTATTTTTCAGTTGGCTCAATTCACCACCCCAATGTACAGAGCTCCAGAGATGCTGGACACTTGGGACAACCACAAAATAGACCATTCGGTCGATATCTGGGCTCTCGGTTGTATTTTGTACACTCTATGCTACATGCAGCATCCATTCGAGGACTCAGCAAAGCTTGCAATATTGAATGGAAATTATAATATGAACCCGAATGATCAGCGAAATAAATGTTTTCAAGAGATCATAAGTAAGTATCACACATGCTTTTTAGTACCTTAGTTCTTATATAAAAAAAAATGTTATTCCTGTTTCGTGTTTCGAATAGAAAGTAGTTTCTAGGAAATTATCTAATTTTCGAATTAACCTTTAAATGCCTATAAACGGATTCCACTGTATTATCTTTTTGTATATACAGTAGAATCCGTTTATTATGACCCCACTTATACTGACCAACCGCTTATTAATACGTAATTACCAGCGAAGTTTGGTTTTCATACAAAATTCTTTATAATAAAGTCTGATATAATGACTTTGCTTATAGTGATATGTCGCTTATTGTGGCCCATTTTTACTAAATTGTGTTTGGTTATAGTGACTGACATTAATCCCAAAACCTTCGGCAGTGTTCAGGAGAGTCAATTGATACCCGACAACATTCGGCGCGTGCATGGCCTTTTTTTGGTTTTGTCTCAGTGGGTAATTGATTGTTGAAGGTCACGGGATTGTTTGTTAGTGATTTGTGAAAAAAATTAAATCTCAACGTCAGTGCACGTGCAGTTTAGAAAATGGACAATTCAACTCATCTCTCGCAAGGGAATTTGGGGTTGATCACTCGACAATCTCAATGATTTTTAAAAACAAGAATTTATTATTAAGAATATCAGTTACTTTAATTAAAGATTTTTCTCTATTAAAGGTATGTATTTATACATACTAACAAAAACTTGATATTGTTTATTTTCTACAAAATGCTTTATATGACATCCGCTTAGTATGACGTGTTTGTTATTTCCCTTCGATGTCATTATAAACGGATTCCACTGTATTACTATATCTGTATGTTTAATATGAGTTGTTGACATACGCTCAGACTAACCGTACCTTAATTTCACTGTTATTTCTTAAAGAGTTCTCGATTAAATTACTTGTAAACTCCACAGACCAGTTGCGGGTATCGCGTGTGGCAACCATGCATAGTCATATGTAATATTATGTCCAATTTGTCCACAGGTGGTTGCCTAACGGTGAACCCCGAGGAGCGTTTGACGATAAGCGGCGTGCTGGAGCGGTTGGCGGCGATAGCTGAGTCCAACAATGTCAATCTGAAGCAACCACTCAAATTTGAGCGTAAAAAAGTTGAACAATCTGTGGCCACTAGCTCGCCAGGTAATAAGAAGTCAAGTAAATATTACACTACCATATCCTAAGAATGTGTCCGTCGCGGCGCATTTTGTATTTATGATACATAATTTAAAAAAAAATTATAGCCTAAAACGTTTACAAAACGCCTATCGGTTCGAAACCGCGTTGCTCATTATGATCCATCTTTTTTGTTTTGTTGCAATAACGAATCGAGCTAATAATGGTCAAGTATTCTTTGACTTTTTACACTCAAATTTATTTCTCAAAATTTATTTATTTTTCTTTTGAGTTGTTTTCTATAGATTATTTAACAAAAAAAGACTTATGTGAGATATGTTTAACATTCCAATGTTTATTTCACCAAAAAATTACATCACCAAAGGTAAGGAAATGTTAACTAAACTATTCTCTGAATGAATTAAGGTAGTATAGCATTTATTTGACTTTATTCATATTATTATTTCCGATTAACTGTATTTTCCGTGGACGGGAAATGTGTTAAATAATCTTTTAATGTTAAATATAACACCATAATGCGAAAATGTATTGCTGAAAACAATTCCATAATGTGATATGTCAATAATGTTTTGGCAGGAAAAGTCACTGGTGCAATAAAAATTATTGATTATAAAAAAGGTAGTAATCTACAGAGCTTTAATTTAATTATTAAGTCTTAGAAAAACGGTACAGTGACAATCTAGTTTCACAAATTTCATTTAGTCAACAATAATATAGAACTATTTTCAACTATTTTTGTAGCTTTCGATTAGTAATAAAAAGACAGTAGGTATGCACATTTAAAGTGGGCGTTTAAAGTTTTATTACTCTTTAATAACTCCCATTAGACAAGTGTATTTTTATTAGTAATAACTTAGCTGTTAACATTCCTATATAAGGGGTTCATGAAATATAGGCTCCAAAAATGAAACTCTTTTAAATAATATTCAATAACTGCTATTTGTTAAAAGGTATTTTTATAAAATTATATAGCAGTGTATGGGTTATCCATATAATTATGATGTTTTACATATTTTTTTAAAATGTCAATAATTAAAACATAATTATCATTATAACAGTTTTCCAAGTCCACTGCTGAACATTAGCTTCATCCAAGGAATGTCACAAAACACGGACCTGAGCACCTGGAAAATCTTCATATGTATTCCATTAGGGATTTGTGTGAAAATTTTAACATTATGGATTTTTTAACTTACTGCTTTTTCAAAAGCTTTTTATTATAACTGTAACAATATAGCTCGCATTACAATTGTTATTTGGTTCCATTTACAATCGTTTATTATATAAGGAAGTCGGCATCTATCATCATAATATAAAATATAATAAAGTAGGAGTTGTTTCAATTTCAAACATGCCTTTTTGCTTCTCTTTCTTTTATGTCGATAATCCATATAAAAACTACTTGAGTATTGAAGCTAGTCTTTCACATAATAAACTGTATCTTGTTGAATCTGTCGGAAAAGAAGCAAAGAGAAAAAATGTATAAGCTTTTTTAAAATGTATAATTACTAACATTGGTTTAAAGTAATATTAGTGTTATAAGTTGCACTAACCCTGCGGGTGGCTTCGTAATCAGAGCACTGTCTTTATATTGGTGGGCAATTTAACAACGAAATGTCAATGTGTGTTGCTAGTCTTGAGGCTTGAAAATGTGTTGTCAGTTTCAACACATTTATTTAAAATTGTTCTTAAAATGTTATGTAATTTAAACAGAAGGATCATTTCTTCCTTCCAGACAAGACAATACTAAGAAACTTAACGTGTAGATTTGATAAGTATCATATTAAATGTTTAATTTTCTATTATTTATATTATATATATTTTTAAATTTATAATTTAGTGAATGTATTATCGTCATACTCTTGGAATAAATTTAGTTTCTCACTGTGCATAATTTGTTTAGAGACACATGGATGTGTGTTGGTTTCAAATAAACGAGTATATTATCATCACTCTTGATTTGTTTTTATTTTCAATACAGTTTTTGAGGTCACGAATATAGAAGGAATACTTTCAAAGTGGTCGGACTAATCGTTACACGGAGGACATGGGTAAAATAACTTCATACATTTTGCTTTGTTTCACTAACCATCGCTCGCAACTCACTAAATACTAATAACTTACATCTCACAATTTTCTATTGCACACTAATTGATTACAAATAATGGTACGTAATACAATTAGCGCATAACAACAACACGAGTTTATTGTATGAATATAATCACTTACTGCAAAATAGTTGTTTTCATAAGTAGTGAAACTTTTGCTAGTTTGTGTGAATAGGTTTTATGTCTCCATTAATAGTAATAAAATTTTTTGTAAGTGATGATGCAGTCTGTTAGTATTAATATGTATATTGTTAGATTTTTTTTTTCTTAACAATTAGATCAGAATCCAGTAATATATTAGTAACTATCGACCTGCCCCAGCTCTGCCTGGTTAGGATTTATAACGTGGCATTATTTAGATTCAAGATAAAGCCTATTTATTTTATATAGCTTTCGGTTTTTTTCTGCCGACTTCCAAAAAGGAGACGGTACTCAGTTCGACTATGTTTTTTTTTTATGTGTGTTACCTCATAACTTTATACTGGGTGAACCGATTTCGATGATTCTTTTTTTATTTGAAAGCTGGTACTTCTCGTGTGGTCCCATATGAATTTGATCAAGGTCAGACCAATCGTTTTTGAGTTATTCTTAATAACTTATATTGAAGTCGGCAGTACAAAATTTTTAATTATTTTATTAAGCTTTCGGTTTTTTTTTTTCAAAAAATCTTTAAGTTTTGCGGATAAAATATTACCTAGACATCACTCCTGGCATTGCTCTCTATCTGCTCGAGCAGTTTCATTACAATCGGCTGAGCCATTCCGTAGATTAGTTCGGACAAACAGACGGATAGACAAAAATTTTAAACATTCTTTATCATGTCTTAATGCATATAACCCAGTGAGGTCAATAAGAGGCAATTATTTAGATATTACAAAATGTATTATGCGTAGACCAAGAATACTCAAAACACTAGTCACATTTGCATTTTTTATATTGCATTAAATTTATCTTTGCGATAGCTTAGGAAAATAGTGACGGGTAGTTTTTTAAAATTGTATACTTGATACTGGGGCAATAATAGATAGAAAGGGGAAAAACACTAACATATTTAATTGCAATGTGGTTTTTTTCTTGATTTATTTTAAAAAAATCCGAACCTAACCGATTGAAAAATATTTAAAATGGCTTTATCCCTATTATACGTAGCGTGTCGTTCGTAAATTATCTCATACGATATTCCATACAGAGCTTTGGCCGAATGGCCTTATAGTAACACTACCTGACCACTGCGTCAGATGTCTCGGTCTCGATCCAAGTCGGAAGCAACATTACATAAACATAAATGTTTATTTTTGCGGCGGGTGCACTTGTAAAGCAATCTTCATCGTGACACTGCATGCTAGGCTATCTACGATCTTTCATAAGCGATCGTGTCGGGCGCAGGTAGGTTATGATGAGCGAGTGCCTCGCTTAGCGCGGGTACTTATCCCACTACATTAACCTGACTCTGTCACGTAGTCCTGTGAGTGTCGTCTTTGTCCTTAGAAATTCCAGAAAGATCTAATAGCTCCGAAAGATGGCTGTATAACTAGAACCACTATGAGCCAAGTGTTAAATATCACCGGAGACAAGAAGCAGAGTCATAAGGTGCGATATTTCTAGTAATCATGCGTGACGTGGCATAATATTAAGTTTCTCATCATAGCCATATTATATTATGGCGTTATGTAAAACATGCTATAACCACTTTGGTTTTTTTTTTCTTAAGTTTCCATTATAATCGGTTTTAGTTACTGCTAAACTACACACAGTTTGCAGATATTGGAAATCGCAATACCAAAAGCTTTGTAACTGTGAAGCCGGATCGTCGTCGATCTGGGCGTTTTGAATCTGACAATTCTATCAGTAGAATAATTTACTACACTTCAAAGTAAACGTACGGAGTTGCAGCATAGACTTTTTCGATAACATTTAAAATTCAAGCTACTTTGCACACGGCTAGAATTGGTGTTAAATATAAAAAAAAATATCTGGCACGACACAGTTCTTACGGTGCCACAATATGAAAGCGGATTCGCATAGATCTCGACGAGATACGCCGAAAAGTGAGAATAAAAATTTTCGATATTTCGCTTAGTTTCCGATATTAAATCCAGGAACTGTAGAAGCCCCAATTATCTGATTTGATCACACTGAGAGACTCGCAAGTATTTTTATGTTCTTGCAGTTTTCAGCAGTGTGCGAAATCAGCTAAATTTAATAGTTTATTGTTATCGAGTACGACTCTTTGGCACTGTTCCGTAAGTGTGTGGTCTGTGCGCTGCACTCGCATCACGAAAAGAGACAGTTCCTTAAGCAGTGTGACAGCGTGAAACACTACATGATACATGATACAATGGTGGAATGTTGTTCTTAAATATACGAAATTAAGACGACTCTAATGAATCACGTCATTCGCTTTCTTATTCCTCTTAGCGTTTTCCGCGTCCCGTATTGTGTCACAGTTGACTTTTATGTTAAAATTCTTTCATTTTTCCTTGGTCTTGAGCATCTTCTCTCTTCGACTTCCAGCCACCGTTTTTTAGTTTTCTGTGCAAACTGATTCAGTATGTTAACTGTTCCCAAGCTGTTTTCGCTTATCGTCGCATCTTACTTTTAGTGTGACATCTATACATGTCGTGTTGTGCTGTGAGGCATCTAAGAATTGGAGGACCCCGAGTATTTTTAAACAAAACAAATATGTAATGTTGATTCAATTATTTATTTTCAGACAAAATATAAACAAGAAACAAACAAAATTATATTAAAATATCGTAAGACAAAATTAAATTTAGGACATTTTGTCGATGACGGTAAAATCCAAATCTCATATTAAATCATTCTCAATGAGGATAATCTTAACGGGCGGTTTTATTCACATGTTGCGTATAAGCAAGTTTTAAATAAACTTACATGTGAATTTCCTAGCTTTAACCCCTGTTGTCCTCTTTTTAACTTGGTCCTGACCATAACTTGATTTCATACATAAATGGTATGTTATAAGTGCTGACAATTTTTTGGGCAAAATAGAATTTTGAAACCTTTTCTTAGGTTTATGAAAGTTGAATCGCTCGCACCGCAGCTGCATCGTCGAGAAATCGCCGAAATTTTTTTTTTTTGGTTTGTCGTTTGGCGATGATCGACTTTCATTATGATATATTTTGTCAGGACGTCCGAATTTTCAGCCCGAAATTAAGGGATAAAAATTGGACGATCCGCCAAAAAAAATACTTCCATCAATGTATGTTATCCACTTAAAATACTGGTGATTTCGTAGAAGGAAAACGCCCGACGCGCGAAAGGATAGAAGAGATTATCAAATTTAAAACTACACATTCTTCTTGCATGTACGGTAGCTTTTATCACTTTTATCGTGTTAAATGCTTAATATACTAAACATAAGTAAATTAAAAAAAAAGAGTAAATTAGACGATCTCTATAAAATCCACAGTAAGCAGGTAATATAAAAAAATAATTCTACTCAATGAGGAATTTCTTGTTGCATTTATGTTCATTATTTCAAATGAATTGAGGAATTGAATCACAATCACAAAGACGATCATTTATCCTTCACCGCATAATTATAATGTAACGATTATTCGATATGCGGGTGAGGGTTGAATTGCAACTTAAAAAATTAAAACTGAAACCGAAACTGACTCGTATAAAATTAGAAACCGGTGATTTGAAATTTGCATCTGGCCCAGCTATTTAGGTACGTTGGATTGCACAATTGTCAGGAGGAATTAAAATATAAGGCATAATATTGTATTGATTGCTATTTGTTTAATATCTCAAAATTAATTCACACTTAAACGATTTCTATTTACAAAATTTAAAAGCTAGTTTCGCATCAAGTCAATATATACCAGCAAAACACATTTTCTCTTACCATGTTCTTTTATTAAAACCGAAATCAATTCAAACAATTTCTTCTTTTTTTTTATTGATTGTGTTGCAATGTATGTATGTATACACCTTTTTCCACTATTTTGTGATTGTTGCTATAACTGTTAACCCTATAATAATTTACGTATAAATCCCGGTACTTGAGGATGATTTTGTGCTTTAATTGTTAACTTGGGTTTACTAACAATTAACCGATCTACAGAAATTACTAAGGCTACGCGCGCATGGAGGCTTTAGTGCTCGACCGGCTAAATTATCGCCCAGCTTCAACATAGCTGTTTTATGTAAAAGCGTGCATGAACTCTAAATAAACCGGTCGGTTTTAAAATCCAAAATTCTGATCCGAACGCTATTGACCGATGGCGTTACACGCTTACGCCTATTGTCTTTCTTGTAAGGCCACGCATGAGCCCAGTTGTTAGACGGCTCGGCCGATTTCCTTTAAGTAATCTAAACGCTTTTAATTTCGCGCCAAAATGGATGAAAGCGACATCGTTTCGGTAGAGATAATGCCTTTGGTCGAAGCACTCTTCTGAGGATGAGATCTTGAATCTTTCTGGGACTGCGCACAATATGTTTTCAAAGACACACCTTTTGCTGCATTTTAAGAAAAACAAACCCATGCTAATTTCTTGAAAGAAATCGTAGATTGCGGTCTGAAGTTTAGCGCCAGACGAAACAAAGTTTCATTTACATTTAGGACATTAGCTTCCATCGGCGCAGGTTCAAGTCAACGAGTTGAAATCGATGAGTTCTTTGACAATATTTTGGATAAAAACTCTAATAAATCATACTAGAACACAAATTGTTTTCAACTAATCTCATGTATCACGTTATTATCGAACTTGACCGTTATAGTAGAGCTAGGCATTGGTATGGACGTTATAGATTCGGTCACTATCCATATGCATGCAATAATGTGTATACAGTGCTTACTTCCGTTTTGTTAGATGAGCATACTTCGTTGTAGCATGTTTCTGTTTATATAACTTTATTTAACTAAGCCGTGTGTCTGTTAATGTGTTATAATGAAGTTATCTGTTTATCTAACCCTTTGATCATTTAAGGCCAAATTTATAAAGTCAGTAGGACAAGTTAGAGAATAAATTTTAAACTCGGTAATCGTTGTCACACTATGGATTTAAAATATTGCGAGTAATTCCTCAATAGACATGGGGCTTAGTTTGATAGAATACGTATTAGTTTAACTCGTACATATCACCTTTTCTTTTTCATTTTAGGTGTTTTCAACTTTTTCGGGTGCCCGATTGTTTTCTCGTTTAAATGACTTGTGGCGCTAGCATGAACCTTTGCATCGGACACCACTCACACACTTTGAACGCTTGTGCTAGAAACATTGGATATGCTCGCAATGATGAGTATTGTTTTTTTATTTATATATACAATATACGTATACCATTTATGGTCAATTGTTTAGTTTAATTTATGATTTGTTTTTATTTTAATTTATTTTGTTGGACCACTAATGCCAAGTCTATGCTGTACTTTTGTTATATTGAAAGTATTAATTAACAACAAACCCTTATGTAAATTATTGTGATTAATATTGTTATTTATTAACTGTTAAGTTAATAAACAGGGTAGGTGCTTTACGTCCTAGGCCGATGAAAAATTATATTTATTTATATAAACAGCCTTAATGCACCTAAATATGTACTTAATGTACATTTAAGTTACCAAGATAATAAGTAACGTCTTAGACAATAATTGTTATAAATAAAAAGTTTCACATTCTAAAAACTGCGTCGTACAGCATTCCAAAGAGAAACAATTAAGTTAATGAATATTTCTTTTTTTTTTACTAACAAAACTGCAATTCCATTGGTTACATAATTCATTGTTTGCAGTATGCTAACATTTGAATAATATTAGTTTTTAAAAAATTTAAATAATACGCATTAATCATGATCTATAATCATAACTTAGTGGAAACGCTAGGGCAACATAACAAAACTCAATGATTATTCCTTATAAAACAAAAGACGTTTTGAAACCATTCCATGATGTTTTTAAGTGCATACACGTTTTTGAAACATTCCACTATTCCTATTTTATTACTATTTTACACCTTCTCACATAAAAATGGCGGCTTAATATGGTTAATTACATAGTGATAAAGCATGAACTGGTTATTGTTGCGTATATTGCTATCGTGTTTAATACATTTTCAATTAAATACATCGTAGTATTTGTTTTTTTTTTTACAATAAGAGCTTATAACGTTTTGATAAAGTCATTTGTTATAATGATTTATTTATACAAAAAGGAAAGCTTAAAAAACAGATTATTTTGTACTGCTTATTTTATGTGAATTTTATGTTGTCTTTAGAATTTATTATTTCATAGCACAGTGCAATATAAAATTATATACTGTGATTAAAGTTAAACATGTATATCGGTTGATAAAATACAAAATTTGCTCTGTTCCGCTTTTGTTACTTATTACGACGGTCAAAATTTTTTTTTGTATAATAAATCAACACTTTGATTTATATGTGAGCTATTGCATACCTTGTATAAAATAATACATATTTCACACATGGAAATACCGGTTTACTATACGAGCACGATGGAAAGAGGACTGTCAAACTAATTTTTCTAACTTCTACTGCATCGTTTTACAAAAATATTTTTAAAAATATTACTTTTTTGATTTACATAATTGTGATCTAATATTAGTTATATTTAAATAATATTAAAATGGCGACTTCGTTATGGTAGTGCTATGAAAATTGTACATGAGAGAGTAATGTGGTCGCTAAACCCAGTCTTATTATTATCCTGCGCGTATAGTACACACTCGGGAAGGTATTATGCAATATATACTGAACAATGTTATATTCAAGGCGGTTTCAGTCAAACGACACTCAGTCGACGACGTCGAAATGTCGTTGCAACGTTGCTGACAACTGTCAGCCACTGCCACCGCAATGCTCGCGTAAACTTTTATAATAGGGAACTACGTATAATCAAGAATAAATACTATATGGAGTTTTTAAAGTAAAATGAGTATATAAAGCCCGTATTTTACAGCATTACTTTTCATCATTAATACATAAAAAATCTTTTGCAATACATACGTCTCCTTTTCTTCTTATTGGAAGACAACGGATTAAAAGCAGAATCAAAAATACTCTCCACGGTCTCCGGCACTAGGCCACGACGTTGCCATTCAAGTCGTCGAGCGAGTGTCGCCCGCCTAAAAGCATGTATTACTGTTTGATTATAATATAATTTACATTCCAATGAGAAAGACGAAGCGCTGCGTGCATTTCAAGTGAACCAAAAACCAAGCGAACACCATGCTCAAGTTATTGTAAGAACGCGTAATTACTTACTCATATGCGTTAAAATCATTTGAAACCAAGAACATGATTTTAGGTGCATATGTATGCGTTCAGCAGTGATACGGGCTGATAAAAAAAGAAATGTGTGAACGTGAGTGCGTGTCAAGAAGTTGAGTATTAATTTGAAATATAAGGCGCCGTCTTATTGCCATCGCTCGCGCGATGATGCGATGTGATTTCATCGATTATAAATCGTGTGTCCTATTTTGGAACGATGCGATCACTCTCGAAATGGCTCTTGACAGAGATACATAGTTTTTGCTGTCGATCAATATTTCTTTAATAGTGAATAGCATTAAAAAAAGAAAACGTACACCACATAGTATACTGTATAAAAATAGAAATCAAAACGGTGAATTTCACAATCCGTATTACGACGTACGGCAAAACGAAGATTTTTATGAACACCCCTCCCTTGCCTCCGCCCCTTGGTCGCGCGAGCGCTATTAGGGCATTCAGTACTGGTTGGAGGTGGGCAAAGTGTATCATTTTTGGGATTGGAACATTTGCATCTTGATCACTGAAATGTTCCGAAACACTGATATGTTTCATTTGGCTCATTTGTATCATCGACTCAAAAGATATAAAAGAAAGAATGTTCCGAATACATTAAGTTGCGTCGCGGGCGTTTATTACTGACTGATCCGTGAAATGCAACAATGCTGAATAATATAAGTGCTTAGATTATTTATTGTATACCGTAATAAGATTGTATATAAAATCGATTCTCCTTCATAATTTAACAAAAATGCCACTATGTCAATTCATTATTTACAAAAATGTCCATTTACACAAAACAGCAATGTCATGTCGATGTACACACAATTTTCTCGCAAAGTATCATAACTCTAAACTTTATGATGAAAAGGAAGAAAGTAAAGTCACAATAATCACTACGCAAAGAAATCCTAAACATAACTCAGTATGTTTTCGTAAACAGGCGCTAATGAATATAAACAATTTGACAAGTGCCGCATCAACGTAAAATGACAACTTGTTAATGCAAACATTACATACAAAAAACGACCGTATAGTATTTGACACATAAGCGCCTTAGTGGTAATTTTTACGTGCATGAATAACGTCAGCGAAAATCCGTACGAGTTGAGTGATACACTTCTTATTTGTTATCTCTATCTGACTTGTGTGGATTATAATTATTTCGCCCGCTCACTCGCCACTCGTGAGTCAATAGTTAAGTTAGTCATTGTCTCAGTCTGTCTCTCTCGCTCGTGGCTCAGTCGCCTCGCAAGCGACGCGTCGCGCGAAATGAGCAAAGAGCAAAGTAATGTTTCACTGTTCCGAATCCAAATGATACATTTGAAACGTTGTTACTGAACCAATCTTATGTGACACTTCAGTGATTCGAATCAGTGAGTCGTCTCCGTAAAGAGATACACACGCCTAGTACTGGTTAGTATGTTTGATCGGACGATCGTCCGATCTATATACAATGCGTCGATAATCGCACGACGAAAATTAAACAATCCGGTCGCCTCGCATGATCGCACGACCTTCAATAGGACATTCCACAGATATGGGTATGTTTGAACGCACGGTCCGCACAATCATTTTCGTCAAACGTACGCATGATCGCGCGAGCGATGGCAATAGGACGGCGTCTAAGTGCACAGTGCTTCGTCTATCATTCTTTGTTTGTCTGAGTTTCCGACAATACAAACTTCCAATCATTCCAAGGTGCTGTTTAACCTACTTTATTGTATTTTTGCAGTTTTGTTATTAAAAGATAAGTTGATAACGAATCTATCTATAGACATTAATTATATGTATTTCCTACTAATTGTTTAAACATTTCGGCCCTTTGAAAGTATTCCTAATAATTCTTGTTCGAAGATGTCAATAACTATTTCTGTTTTTAAATTAATTTTTTGTTGTAATTTTGCTATTAAACTTTAACGAACGATTGTGATAATGATTTTATGTATAAGGTAAATACTTTTATTTCCAATTAAGGTAAAGTATAGTTTAAGAACATAATTATAAAATAAGCATTTTGATCTTTAACTACTTCTATTTAAAAAAAAAACAAGCATTGTATAATGTAGCTAAAGCTACGAAAAATAATCCAATTGGAGATCTATAGATCTAGTAACCCTTAGTAATTACTAAGGAATTTTACTCACTTGACGTCTAGAAGAGATCTTTATAAAAACTTAAGATTGTTGAACACGTTCGATAATAAATAAGACAGTTTACGATTGTCACGCTGCTATATAATCTTAAAATTTATAAAAATTTATTACTTAAATGCACTTCAAGACGTCCATAAAAAATCAGCAAAATATCTAGAAAATTTATAAATACAAAATATGTGCATGTAGATATGCTTTTAGTTATTTTTTATATTCTTTTTTTCATGTTTGTGTTTTAAATATATTTTCTGTCTTATATATATTTTATATTATGTATATATATTTTTATATTTATGATAAACACAATATTATTTCTATATTTTGTTTGTTACTCTATATCTATAGGTATCTATTTTTAGGATTTTATTCACATTAAAGTAACAATTTGTTCAAGTTTGCGCGATGCCATTTTATTAAAAATAATGTCTCTATTGTGCATTTAAGTATGTTTTTAAACTACTTAAACTAATTCTAGCAATAATTTTAAAAATGTCATGATTTGAAATACGGTAGCTATACGCTGTCCCTGTCCCATCACACAAATGCACTTAAATTTTATCTAGGTAATATTATATCTAATGTTTTGTTATATAGTTTATAGACGAGCAATATTTTTGTTACTATTAGTATAGTTATATTACTAGAGTTAAGTCAAACATGTAAGATATTTAATTTTAGAAATAAACAAATGTAAGCAATATGGTTTTGTTTTTCTATGAAAATTCACGATCTATCTGTCGCATTTAAATATATACCTATTAAAATAATTATTATCAGACATCAGATTCATTATGACAGATATCTCAAATTTTTCCATGGTTTTACATTCATTTAGCATTTGAAGCAAGTATGTGCACGTTTACAAAATAAGTTATATAATTTTTAAATTAATAATACCTCTACACACAGACACAGAGTAGTAGAGGGTACACAGATAAGACAATTTTTTTTTCTTTAAACTGTTAAGAAAAAGGAAACTAGCACACTTATTGACAGAAATAATTGTAATTCCTTTAAATCAATACAAAAAAAAATTTAAACTGTTGTCAATTAACGCCAAAATAACACTTCGTTTTTTCCAGTGAGCAAAGATATTACGCCAAATAGTCAAGAAATGCCTAACTCTAGGCCACCGGAGCCAAGTCGGCCGCCACCGCCATCAAGACCACCTGCACCCTCAAGGCCACCTGTACCTCAATACAATGCACCTTTGCCACAAACACCAGCAAATTCTGGCGGTTTATTCTCGTCTATTCGAGGCGGGGCAGGTAGTTTCTTAAAAAACCTAAAAGATACCTCATCTAAAGTAATGCAAACCGTTCAACAGTAAGTAATGTTAAAATATTACACATTTTTTTAAAATGTTTTATTATTTTGCCTTGTGCAAGGTTACCATTTTTTTTTCAGGTCAATTGCAAGAACAGATCTGGACATAAGTTACATTACTAGTCGTATAATTGTGATGCCGTATCCGTCGGAAGGATTAGAAAGCGCGTACAAAACGAATCACATTGATGACGTGCGGGTTAGTATTAGAATAAATCTAAAGTAATCCCGTTAAATATGAGCGTTTTAAAAAGCATGTGATATTGAATTATGTTCTATTATTACAATACTACTACTGACTAAGCACAACATTGCTTTGCATACTTTTAAGTTTATATGCGCTGCCACCACTGCGGCTTGTTTCTTTCTAAAATATATTTATGTATTTTATATTAATTACATTAGAAATGGATAAGCACTGAGGCATTGTTCTATTTACATACATTATGATACTATGTGACCATCAAACGATACAGATAATACAAAGTAATAAGTTCACATCAGGTAAGCGTAAAATTGTTAGCTCTCACTGGTGTTCATGAGCATTTTAATACACAATGATTAATGATTTTTTTTTATAAGATTAGGGTGACAAACGAGCACACAGTCCACCTGATGGTAAGTGGTTGCTGTGGCCCATAGACATCTACATCTATCTTCGATTACGAATCAAAATGCAGATGCGTTGTCACCCGTGAGGACTAAGATGGAATGCCTCTTTTCCAGTAAAATGGGTCTCCGGTTCTCCACACTCACCATAAGAAACACAGCAGTGTCAAGCTGCCATTTTACACTGGTACTCTGTGAGAGCGTGGTCCTTCCCCGGTCGAGCTGATCCATTTGTGCTACAACTATACTACTAATATAGCTGCAGCATGGCTCTACCACGTAAAAAATTTGGTACTGTGATCTACAATCCGCCTGTCAAGATTATAGGATACCAGCCCCCATCCCCACTAAATTCACTAAGCACTTAGTATAATATACAGAGATCACATTTGTAATGGTTAGCAATTATGGCCACTGGTACCAACAAGCAGCCATGTGTACGTTATAATTAATTAATTATATTATTATAGTTTTAATTTTTGAAGGCGTTCCTCGAAAGCCGGCATCCCGGCGGAAAATACTGCGTGTACAACGCGTGTCGCACCAAACTGAACTTTGCCCGTCACGTGCTCGTCGCGGACGCGTGCCGCTCGCTGTGGCCCTCGCCCGCACACAAAGCGCCTCTGCTGTCGCCCTTCTACGCTTTACTGCAGCACATGTACCAGTACCTCGGCAAGGACGACCGCTCTGCTATCGTTATCACGTGTCAGGTGAGTGTGGGGTTCTTGTTACTCAAAATTATTTATTAAACACTGACCCGGTATGAGATGCAGGAAGTCGATAGATGCAGGCCTGAGGACCGTGCTTTATGGCATTCTCTGGAGGAAGCATAGGTTCAGCAGTGGACTTATGAAAGGCTGTGGATGATTATGATGAAAAACTATATCATAGTTAAAGAAGTTAAGATTCGACAAATCTCTGCTTCATCCTGATGAAAAGCGTCAGGAAATTTACAATTAGGCTATTGTGCAGTGACAGTTATAATTTTACATTTGATTCTAATGAAATATGTTCTAAGAAGCCCATTACGTCATTTTAAAAATTATTTAAACATCTTTTCATTAAAGAAAATTACACAATTACATGTTACACAGTATTTATAATTATATAAATGTTATACATACATGTATAAGAAATAAATGGTGGCTTTATAGTTAGTAATTTAATGCAGTAATTTTAAATTGATTACGAATGTTTAAGTTGCTGACATCACTTTTCGGTAGCATAAAGTGAATCTAATACATCTTGTAATTATGAATAACACGTATTAAAACTAAGAATATGAATTTGTTAAATTGGAATGAAATTGATTGGGTAATTTTTTTATAAAATATATCAAAAAAGTATTACATACTTGTTTATAGTATGTACTTAAGACACGCTTCGTTTGTTTTAACGAAAGAATAAGTTGCAGGCAAGGTGAATCTATTTGTAGAACGTCCCACCTTTCTAGATCGCTCCTATCCGATGCTGTACAGCTGTATGGGGCACCTACCATGTTATTATCTTTTTTTTTAACAGGCGTGTGCTCAGTTTTAAGGCGTTTACCCTGTTACTTTATTAAGAGTTAAATATCAGATAATAATAATGAACGACAGGACGGCAAGTCTATGTCGTGCATGTTGGTGTGTGGACTGCTGTTGTATGCGAAGCTCGTGACCGTCCCGGAGGACGCGCTGCAGATATTCGCAGTGAAGCGCTCGCCCGTCAACGTGGCGCCCGCGCACCTGCGCTACCTCTACTATCTTAGTAACATTGTGCGGTAAGTTCACGTGCGATACCAGCGAGTCGAAGTGCAATATTTCACATAATATGAAAAATATTATGAAACCTATTAAAATATTATGAAACCTATTAAAAATATTATGAAACCTATTAAAATATTATGAAACCAATTAAAAATATTATGAAACCTATTAAAATATTATAAAACCTATCAAAAATTATGAAACCTATTAAAAATTATGAAACCTATTAAAATTATGAAACCTATTAAAATATTTCATTTATGCTCAATACTCAGGATTGGTTTGGATCTTTAAATTGCGATCCAAACGTAATTATACTATCACAATCGAATTGCAAGCATGCATAGGTAGAATGATATAAATAATTCTAATTAGTCATTCAGTCTCTATCTTTAGTATATACTAGCTGTTCCCCGCGACTTCGCACGCGTGTTATTTGGGGTTTTAATTTTTTTTGCGCGGAACCCTAATACTTTTTCTAAAATAAAAGTAGCCTAAATTACTCCTTGCGACATCAGCTACCTGCCAGTGAAAATCCTGTCAAAATCGGTCCAGCCGTTTCGGAGATTAGCTAGAACAAACAGACAGACAGACAAAAACTTTAAAATTTTTATTTTTGTTATTAGTACCGTATATACTTTCATCTGCATTAGTAAAAAGTTGTAATTTTGACATTACAAACGGACACTTCAATTATATTTATTTGTATAGATTGCATTATTATAATATGTATGTATTCATTTTTATTTCATTTTAGTGAATAGTGATTTTAATGAATTTTGTTAGCAAGAGATTGAATTTAAAAGATAAAAAGCATTATGATTATAAGGAACTAAGCGCCAAACACAAGATTATCTCCAAATTTACCGTGAAAGTTCCAGTAAACGATATATTGC
Source organism: Parnassius mnemosyne (assembly GCA_963668995.1). Taxonomy (NCBI): domain Eukaryota; kingdom Metazoa; phylum Arthropoda; class Insecta; order Lepidoptera; family Papilionidae; genus Parnassius; species Parnassius mnemosyne. Next base: position 16,219,378 of record CAVLGL010000159.1, read on the forward strand.
AAAATCGCAATGCATATTTATACGAGAAGTTGCATAATTACTTGCAGAATTATAAATTATATTATTTCTACAAAATTAGAGCCATCATCATCATATGAGTTTCAGTTTTCACTAATATTGAATGTATCTTGTACATTTCAGACCAGAGCCAATTCTTCCTCACTTCAGACCAGTGTCTCTAGTCTCACTTACAATCCAGCCGGTGCCACTGTTTACTAAAGCAAGGTAAGAAACATTATCGAATATAATTTATGTAAGTTTGGTTAATTTAGATGTTTTGTAGTTTTTTGTGCAGTGCCAAAGTTGCCCCTTCCCCGCTAGTGATAGTAAAACATGTGCTCATACTGCATAAAATTTGGATGAACTAAAAATTCGTTAACCAGACGTTGTTTTGTAAATAATGACGTCATTATTCCAATAAGCTATGATTGAAACTTCGTATTAAAAATAACGATGTATGTTAAACCTTTTATTATGTTTGTATATTGTTTAAAAGTTTGAATTAAATACACAAATAATATTCCGCCATTTCAGGGATGGCTGCCGACCATTCATCGAAATATATAACGAAGATCGATTGATTTTGTCAACAGTTCAAGAGTACGATAGGATGCATTTATACATGATGGCTGAAGGCAAGGTAATTTGTAAAACGCGGTTATCCGGCGCCACTTGTAATGTCTAGTGACTCAATTAATGGCCATTGCATACGATTTTTTCGTGCGTTGTCTTCGCTACTTTTATACTTCGTATTTTACGAATTTGCGTTAGCAGCACTGCGAATATTTCATCGAGTTAGGTCGGCCACATACATTCTGAATTCCGTTTCGGAATTTCGATTCGGGTTTCCGTAAATACATCACACACATACGTTTATTTCCCTCCGGTATAACATGGCTCAGTTGAGAGACGCTAGAGTCTAGACATTCTGCCAGCAAATAATGACGCCGATTTTCTGATTGCTATTCCATTGTTGATGTATAATTGTTACTGGGTGCATCCCCTTAACACCCTAAGATTGCAATATAGACAATATTATGTAAAAAGATCTATCTATCTAGAGATTTTTTTTATATGGATGTCTATAATAAACTCTTTCGACGAATTATTAAAAAAATATGTTGAAGGGTTACGAAAAGAGATACACATATAAGATTACATGTAAAAACATACATATACACACCTTGCGTGCACGAGTTCCGTACGGAATGTAGATATGTGTAAAGTGACTCATATAAAATCTATGGAAGATTTGCATTCGGAACGGCTTTTTCCGTGCGTGATTCCGAACGCACAGGCAGTCATGCGGAATTTCGAATCAAAGAAAATTTCGAACAAAAGCTACTGTACGTGATAAGTCCTTGATTTTATATGGGTTTGCTGCGTTCAGAATTCCGAACCGATAAAACGAAAAGGTTTTTCGAAACTGAATTCCGAATGTATGTGGTCGGCCTTATGGCTGAGATTACGTTGCGTTTGCAGCTCATTTTAGATTTAGAGACCGTTATCTTAACATCCATGCCTCCATGCCTTCTAAATCCCGGAAATATGTTATTTATTTTATCAAACCGATTTTTATTGAGGACTATTTTGGTGATTTATATTTTTCATACCTATTCAGCTTTACGCACGTATTGTATTGGTCTCTAAATTCATCTCTTTCACTTGCGCTTTTGTAGGTCATCGCGATTGAGGTGAGGACTGTTTCACTTTACCCATTTAATATAATCGAATATAAGGAATGTGTAAAGCTTGTTCGAGATCCTATTTTAGTTTTCCATCTGTGTAAAATAAAAGATGGTTCACTATGGACAAGTTTGCATAATAAAATCAAAAAGTAGGCACTTAATTGCGAGGCCGGCTTTATGATTATTTTACTCTAAATCTAAAGGTCTATATATGTCACACCTAGGACAAAATAGATGATGGAGATGGAGATGTTGTTTTTATCTTTATTATTTAATCATCTTCATAGTTCACAAATTATTATAATAAAAATTAGCACCAATTTTTGATATAATGAGAAGATTCAGTTTATCAATTTTTATACTACATATGAGCGAACGAACTACAAAAGACAACGTGATTCATACGATTTGTAACATACGAATTTGTTTCACATAGACGAGCAATGAAAAGTCATTGTAGTTGTACACATGACGACATATCAAGCCACCCATTTCCATTATAATAAGATCCTGCTTATTGACCAGTAATATGGCAAACAGCACCGCGCGAGATCAGCTTATACCAGAAGATAGTGGTTTGATTTGTGTTCATGCGTACTTATTATACTTTAATCAGTTAATACATCAACATTCAGAAAAATATTCCCGAGAATCCCGGGGCATGTCCATATTAATATTATCATTCAAGTTCATTGACTGAAAATGGCACTACCTACGCCGATCACCAGTGATCACACATTGCAACAGCAATAGATTTTTTTGTACCTATTTTTTTTAATTCTTCGGAAATCTTTTTTACTGTTAAAAACTCGTTGTTTTTTTAGTATTTTAAATTTAAATAATCGTAAACTTAAATTCATTAAGCTGATATTATGTAAATTACTTCATGATGAATGACCAACAGCCGCATTCGAAATATTCTGGGTGATTTACAGCTTGCATTCGTATTTATTGTATTCGTTGCAAATTGTCTGATATTTTATTTTATTATTTAGAAGATCTTCTTGACCAGCAGTTAGTGTGTCCAAATTGTTACGCAATAAAGTAGATAATGACGATATACATAAATGAAAGTTTTTTAATTACCTTAACTTATTTTTTGTTTTTGTTGTTTGTTGTTTCGTATATAGGCAGCTTGGGGAGGGTTGATGTGAAAGGAGACGAAAACTTTTTCTTATTTTTTATCACTTTTATTTTCTAACTTACAAGCTCACTTAACTACTGTGACAATGTGAGTTTACAAATAATAGACTACCTAACTTACAAACTAATCTTAACAATTAAACCTTGATTTTTATACTATGTTGAATATTCTTAAGTCACGTAAGTAAATTGAGTCACGTCTTTAAAGACGTGCTGCTATTTGCTTAGCAGGCGGTGCTGTATGGCAGGTGTATTCGTGATGGCATGCAAGGTTTCGGTAGGCATATAGTTTTAGAAATATAACGCATATTGTGAAGATGTCAGCTTATGCAGTAGCTTTATGAAAGATGTTGTTCTAGCTAGAATTGCCATAGTACAACTGTGTTTTATGTACAGAACATGGTTATGTTATTATTATGCTTTTATTGGATATATGTAGGTTTAGATATTATACCCATATATAACTGGTCGTTTAGACCTCATCGCCCAACATAAAAGTCCAAGCAGTCTGATAATGTGGTCGTTAATTTGCCTGACACATTTACGATTACAGCAAATCCTTTTAACAAATTAAGAGGCTTAAGTGCCTATTTATAGATCCTAAAGAAGCAATAAAGAATAACGTCAGTAGGGTCTGATTTCGTTTTATTTTATGTGGCCGTTATTTGTATATTTTCGATCAAAGATTCGAAAGTTATATTCGAAGGTTAACTTCTCTTTGCTGAGTAGGTATTTGAGACATGTTTAATTTTTCAAAGTTTTATTCCATTATATGAAATTTAATGCGTGCGCCCAGCCTCTAAACTAAACCTCTATTCCCATTTATAAACGTTCCTAGTGTAAAGAAATGAGCGTGCACAGGTTACCCTGCCGCTGGACAGCACGGTGACGGGCGACGTGTTGATCTGCGCGTACCACGCGCGCCAGCAGCTCGGCCGCGTGCACTCTGTGCCGATGTTGTCTGTGCACTTCCACACCGGCTTCCTCGCGTACGACCAGCACGCCATTAAGTTTACAAGGTGACTAAAACATTTAACTTAACGTCTAAGAGGACATCTCAAGGTCATACCACAGATTAACTAAAAGTTACTTCGTAAGATATGTTTAGTCTAAACATGCCGAAGTTCTACTGCCCGTTTTCAGTAACAACTTCCAAAAAAGTTTGTAAACTGTCAACGATGTGTGCAACTGTTCAGTGCAATCATCGTACCCTCTAACATAAGTACCAATTTGGCAGCACCTACTCGTATCTGAACGCTTATAAAAAGAGGCTTTTATGCAAAGTCAATCTTCGGGAATTTCATTATCACGTCACAAGTCTACTGATGAACATAGGCCTACCCCAAAGAACGCCACAAAGCACGGTATTGAGCCATATGCACCCATCGACTTCCTGCATGTCTTACCAGGTCGTCACTCCATCTAGTGGGAGGCCGCCCTACACTTCGTCTACCGATACGAAGCTGCATTTCTTCTCCGTCGGTTGTTGGTTCATCCAGTTATATGGCCAGGCTATTGCCACTTCAGCTTACTAATCCGTCCGTAAACTTCGGAGCTTGTCCCCGTACTATGAGCACATGAACAGGACTGTGAAAATAACATTTTCCTTTTCGTAGTGTACTAACTTTAAGCGCGTTGTGTTACACAAGCTTGTGTAGGAATACAAAAAACACACTTAACATGTATATTACACACTTATATATTTATTATTATTAAGTTGGTAGTAATTTTATATTGTGCTCGTAATTCGTTGTACTTTTCGTAATATTTTTTAATTTGTCACCGTCAGGTGTTATAATATAGAATCGATGTCGAAATTACCATCTAAGAATATTTATCGTAGATGGATACTATTCAAAGCGTATTATTTCACTATTTTTTAATTGTCGACGTTACTGGTACTTTGCAGCACTCATTCGGGGTCATCAGCCAGGTGATGGGGGACTGAGGCGATCAACGTTTTCTTTATGTTTTAGTTATACCAGGCTACCTGAAATTCACAGACTACTCCGGGAAGCCTGCTGTTTAGGACTGCCTTCGTCATTATATCAGATTTGATAGACCACAAAATCTTTACTGCAAAAGATCTGCTTCCTATCAAGAATGATTCACGGAACTATTGAAATTAAAAAAAACATCCTTACTTGAGTTAGTAAAATCGCTGACACTTTGAACTAGTCAGTCCCCTTGACCGGATCTCTAGAGAAGTTTAATTAGACGCGATAAAATCCGTAAAATTATCTTTATATTATTAATATTCGTTAGAACATAATATATCGATAGTGTTCTCCATTGGCAATTTGAACCTTAAAAAACCCAAACTAATCTAATACTATACATATATTACAAGAGATCATTCTGTAATTTTAGATCTGAGATAGACGGTATAGATGAATTGACACCCGTCAATGACCACTTCTCGTCCAACGTATCGGTGGTGATCAGCCTCGTGGTACAGAACGGCGAACGTAGAAAGCCTCGCTGCGACCTGTGGGAAGAGGACCACTCCTTTCCCATACGAACGCCAGATGTACTCTTCTCCACTACTTTGGAGAGAGACGAAACAATCGATAACTTTGGTAAGTTCCATTTAATCCAAGCTGTGGTGGTGCCGACTTTGGGTGCCTTTACCTTGGCCAATACCAACACCGACCCGATACCGACAAAGCAGTGTCAACACTACCGAAACTATATCTATTTAAGATAAGATTTTAGTGCCTAGTGATATTGGTGAACCTTTAACACCAACGATATATCGTTATGTTGTCAGCTAGAAAAAATGCTTGAAGTGGTATCTATCGGATCGGTATCGTTATCTGTCAATTTAAAACCTAATTTGGGAAATAATGAATAATTTACAAAAATACCTCTATGCACTATGTTGTTAATTCTAAATATAATAATATCATTTAATGAAATCTCACAATAATGTATTAATATTTTAGTTTAACATACTATGTAAATAGCGCTTTTAAATATATAGTTCCTTAAATTATATATTTCGTATTTGAATATATGTTTAACTTTGATACAGCCAATCTCCGAAGAGGCACGACTGCGATTCCACCCGCAAGTATGTCGTCATATTCAATACTATGCCATTTTAGAAATTTTGTTCAATACATTTACGTTTAGTGTTCATCAAATTTTCAGTTATGATAGATTCATCATCATCATCATCATCATCATCATTACAGCCCTTCACAAGTCCACTGCTGAACATAATCCCCCAAGGAATGCCACAAAGCACGGTCCTGAGCCACCTGCGTCCATCGACTTCCTGCATGTATTACCAGGTCGTCACTCCATCTAGTAGCCCTACACTTCGTCTGCAGATACGAGGCTGCCACTCGAGAACCTCCCTTTCCCATCGGTTGTCGGTTTTTCGAGCTATATGACCGGCCCATTGCCACTTCAGCTTACTCATCCGTTGAGCTATGTCGGTTACTCAACTTCTACTGCGGATAGACTTAAAAACGAGGATGTTTTTAAGTCTATCGCGCAGAGAAACTGAGCATAGCTCTCTCCATAGCTCGTTGAGCAACACTGGTTATACTTGTCTTGTTTTGAAGTTTTGAGGTATACCTGACGAGAAGATGTGTCGTAATCTCCCGAACATTATTAATAAAATAATAACATCATTCATCTGTGATAGATTGTTATTTACTAATTATTTAATAAATTTTAGATGATTTTTTTGCAATTTTTATATTAGGATTGATTTCATAATTTTATAAAGCTTTGTTCAATTCACAGCCCATATGCCAAGCTATGTATGCTATCTTTCTTCAGAATGTCTATGTAAAGGGCTGAAACAAAAACTCTTACACTTATAATGTATTATACATAATACATCATTTATATTTAACACAATTGCAATCATATGACATATTTATTAATTAATAAATACTTCATTTGTTTTGTAGTTACTATGGCTATGATCTGAACAAACTTTACATACAATGTATAACATTCAGGACAGCACGATATATCTTTACAGCGTTTTTGTCCCGCACAAAAATCATACAAAGACATTCTGTAGTTTTGTCACAAGAGTTTTATTTTGTTTTACAAATTTTTACACATGACTTAGATTAGATCACTTTTCACTAGATATGTTTTTAATATGGGTAATAAATATTGCCTGCACAATAAAAAAGCAATGCTGCACTCTTTTAGGTAACTACAATTTATGTGATACGTGTTGTTGTATATAATTTAAAATAATATCATATTTATATTGTTTCAAAAATTTTCCAAATAAAAAAAATATAAAAACAAAATTAACTATTTTGAAATACTTTATCAAACTTATACCAGCGTAAAATAGCAGCGTAACGCTGCTGTGTTCCGTATAGTGAGTGTAGAGAACCGGAGACCCTTTTTACTGGAACCAAGGCATTCCATCTTGGTCCTCACGGGTGACGACGTATTTGCATTTTGATTCCTAATTGAGGATAGATGTAGTTGTCTATGGGTCACAGCAATTACATACCATCAGGTGGACCGTGTACTCGTTTGTCACCCTTATCTTATAAAAAAAAAACATCAAGAAATCCCTAATTTTATTTCAGACTAAAAATCTGGACTTCATGCCAAAAGCGTGACGCCCAGCAACGCTGGTATCAACGCTTTACTATGTTTGAGATATTTTTTAATTGACGAACGGATTTGAGTGCAGATAGACCTTGCATCTTTTAATTTGTGGTTTCCAGTAACAGCAGAGCATACACCTAAAGAGACGGAAAAAAGGACCCCGGAGAGACCGGCGAGACCGACGAGACCGGCGCCCCCCTCTCCGGCAGCCCACACCACGGCCGACTTTCTCAATATCTCCAACAACGAGCAAAGCGCACCGAAAACTGACAAGAAACTGAAAAGCGACGACTCTTTCGACTTCTTTGGCATGATGGAGAAGCAGAGCGACGACGCTTTCGGCGACTTCCTAAGTGGAAAATCTACGGAGAATACTGAGGTTTGTAGTCGGTAACGCCGTGAAGTATTGGGGTACCGGGTGAGGGTGTCGTGGAGGGTGTGGTACCATTATGTTGTTCCACACAAACTTCGAATACGAATTCTTAAGGTCACAAGTGTTGTTTATTTTGAAGTATACAAAGATATGAAACAAACCTCTTTTAAATAGGTGGGATGAAATTAATTCGGCCTGGTCTGGATGAGGTGTTGCATTTGTTTGTTTAAATGACCAAAGGCTGCGGCCACAACCGTTGGTTGCCGGCTGTCTTCACACATATAACTTCACAGATTATCGCGAAATATAGCGTTATAGCAAAATGTCTATATACTTTATTGTATTCTTGTATAGTTCAATATCTAAAGCACACAAGGGCTGGAGCGATTACGCGAGATATATGGGGTGCGGATGGTTGTGAGTCTTGCGAGCTTGTGAGTATCCCGTTTAACACAAGAGTGCACATGCTAGGCATAAAAGGCGGTAGATAGGGAACCCGAAAATGGACCTGGGAGTACTCTTATTGGATACTAATTAACAAATCTCATAAGCTTTAGGCGGTAGTGTGCAGTGGCGCGAACAATAGGTATGGAACATTTCCACATGAAAAAGGGAATAATAAGTGATCTAACACCCTTCAGCACATGTCCTTCTAGAGATCTAACATATCCTATCCGCTTTAATTTGACCTTAAGCAGTGGTGGTCCGAGAGCTCATGACGCATTTTTCATGAAGTGTTTGATGCATCATGAAACTTTGTTTAAAGGTATCAGTCGACTCAATAAGCAGGTATATGACTGTCTGCCTGGCCTACCTGGGTACACCTGGTACTGCGCATACAGTTAAGTCAAAAAAAAATTTGCCCAAAAAAAAGTGTTTGATTCAAATAATAATAATGACTATCCGTTAGCTAAGTTTATAAACAATTAAGAAAAAAAATGGCAGACACTTCTGAAGGGGTTTACATAGGGGCAGACGACCACAAAGTTGTATTTTCAAAAATTCCAAAAAAAGTGTTTGATTCAGTCTGCCATTTTTACAGCGTGTTTATTATGTATAATAAAATATTCTCACAAAAAGGCAGACAGTTTCTCCGGGGGTTACTAATTTAAAAATCTATACAAATAAATAATCACTTTTTAAATGGTCCATATTTCCTATCATAATAATTAATACATCTGTATCACATGATTTGATAAGTACATTGACAGCAGAATCCGATTCCAATTGACAAACATGAAAATAATTATACTTTTTTAAGATTATTTAAATAGCTGCTGATAAAATAAAAAGCTGTTCCCCGCGACTTCGCCCGCTTGTAATTTAGGGTTTTATTTTTTTTGCGCGGTACCCTAATAATTTTTTTTAAATTTAAAAGCAGCCTAAAATACTCGTTATAACATCAATTATCTGCCAGTGAAAGTCCCGTCAAAATCGGTCCAGCCATTTCGGAGATTAGTCGGAACAAACAGACAGACAAAAATTTTAAAAATTGTGTTTTTGTTATAAATATCGTATATAATGTCTTATGCGTTTAGTAAAAAATTGTTATTTTGAAATTAAAAACAGACATTTAAATTTTATTTATTTGTATAGATTTTTAAATTAGTAACCCCCGGAGAAACTGTCTGCCTTTTTGTGAGAATATTTTATTATACATAATAAACACGCTGTAAAAATGGCAGACTGAATCAAACACTTTTTTTGGAATTTTTGAAAATACAACTTTGTGGTCGTCTGCCCCTATGTAAACCCCTTCAGAAGTGTCTGCCATTTTTTTTCTTAATTGTTTATAAACTTAGCTAACGGATAGTCATTATTATTATTTGAATCAAACACTTTTTTTTGGGCAAATTTTTTTTCGACTTAACTGTATGCGCAGTACCAGGTGTACCCAGGTAGGCCAGGCAGACAGTCATATACCTGCTTATTGAGTCGACTGATACCTTTAAACAAAGTTTCATGATGCATCAAACACTTCATGAAAAATGCGTCATGAGCTCTCGGACCATGGATAGACTAGTGTTCAAGTACCCTATAATGTTGGTTCTTCTTTTCCTTGTCGTATGTAACCTAATCCGTCATCGGCCGAAGTTTGCTCGGGCGATGACGGCCGAACTCGGATGATCGAATCAAACACTTGTAAAAGAAAGAGAGTGCGTAGACAAACACGACCGTCATCGTCCGATAACGCACGAAAACGGCCGATCAACTGTTGAATCCGAACTTGTTGAGATTTCTCGCCAGATTGCCGGCGTTTACAGTGCAAATGAAGTGTATTTATAGTTTAATTTAATCATTCTGTCTTTATTCTGTTGTTTCTGTCAGTGTTGTTATCTACCTAAACGACTATGGATATTGAAAAATTAATTAGTTGTGTTTATAAATAGACGATTACAATAATTGAGAGGTTTCGAAACGGTTATGGGCTGAAGTTGGTTCGGAAATAGATATAGCAGTTCCAGATATTTTAAAAAAATACGTCTTCACTCTGTTAAGCAACATAGTCAACGACAGAATACCGGCAACGTCCAATGTCGGCACACGTGGTACACTGTTGCAGTGTAAGCACATACACGTCCGAGCTACTCGTCCGGGTAGTTCTGTCCGCCATCGGTCGACAAAATCGGTTTTGGTGTACACGTGCGGTTATAATAAGATCAGCCAAGGACTGTTTCCATTCCATAGTAATTACATGCTGCCATTCAATACCAATCAAGAAGAAAGTAATTATGCAATATTTACGAGGATAAATGAGATATTTAAATGAATTATGATATAAAGAGAAATAACCATGTAACAACATTTATTCTAAATACAGTAAATATAATTAAATATTAATATAATTGTTAATATGAAAATATTAAAAGAGATCCGGGGAACTCCCATCTTATTTTTTTTTCAATTGAAATATAAATAAATTACTATGTTCTTATTCCAGAAGTTTTCATCTAACTCAATCTTCGGTGACCTGCCCGTGCCGCCTACGGAACCTCCCATAAATCAAGCCAATGTGAACTCTAGTGACCCGCTCAACTTTGACCCCTTTGGCCTCAATGATCTTATACATAAACCAGAACCCTTGCTTACTCCCCAGTTAGTGAAGGACGAAGGTGAGCTAGAAATTATAATGATTCCAACAAACTAGAAATACAATGCTGAACTAGAATTTAGTTAAATATATTTAATTATGTTTAATTTAATTGCACAATTATAATAAAGGAAAACCCCATCTCATTGGTCATTGCGTAGGTGTTTTAAGTGATAAATAAGGGAAATTTCCAAAAGATATTCATCGATAGCTTAACTTCCAATGGATGTAGGTATAGCCTAGTCAGATTTTACCAGATACAAAATCCCCAGTTGGTTAACCTGAAGCAGCATCAAAGGTATGAGATGTGCGTAGTCGCCAAGCCAGTGTTTTCATAATCTAGTACAAATGTAAAATATATTTCTATTTAATAGTAAATGTGTAAATAAAAGCAAAATGCTGTGTTAGTCCGTATTCCCTAATATATTATTGTATATTGAAAATATATACTACTCTATATACATACATACATATAATTACGCCTCTTTCCCGTATGGGTAGGCAGATACCACTTCTTTCCACTTGCTACGATCCTTACATACTTGTTTCGCTTCGTCCACTTTCATTATTCCCTTCATACATGCTCTACGGTTTAGGGTACTCTTGACCTGGTCTTTTTTTCAAGACGTCCCTGATTTGATCTTGAAACGTCCGCCTAGGTCTACCCCTTCCAACACTTTCATTCACACTCGCTTTATACACTTTTTTCGTCAATCGTTCTTCATTCATTCTCTCGACACGGCCAAACCATCTCAGCATACCTTTTTCAGTTTTTGTCTTTCAGTACTACTCTATATATATATGTATCATATAAACTATAATATACTACTATAGATACTGAAAAAATACGGTCATTAAGAAGTATGTTAGGAGTAATTCTGAATGATAGTGGGACAAATTGTGTAGTAAATTTAAAAATGTAGTTTGCAAGAAGATCACAACACGAAATACTTTTTTTGTAGTGACCAGGATTAAGAAATTAATGCTTCGGTGGTTGGGCATATAAAAAGAATGAATGAGGACAGAGTAAGAAAGTAAATTTATGCTGCAGAAGTGAGTGCCAGAGTCGCCAAGGGACGGTTGCTAATTTCAAACAAAGAAGGCTGCAGATGCGTCATCACCCCTGCGGGTATAGTTATGGAGGTTATAGATGCCTCACAACCTCTATATCCTGTAGACCAGAACACAGCAGTGAAGGTACTGGCAGTATTTGGCGACAGAAATAGACGAGAGAGTAGTATCTATCCCGTCGGACTCCTAGGCACAAAAGGAGCTTTACCATTTGAGTTATTATATTAAAATTTATTTGCATTTAAGTTTTAAAATGACGTCTAGTGGCGAGGACTGTTCGTATCGTCCCGTGGCTGTCGTAAGAGGCGACAGTGGTTAACTGAAACAGGAGATGGGCAGTACCATCTTTCTGATAATTACGCAATAATAATAAAAAAAATGTGTTTGACACTGCAATCTTAATCTACCCCCCCCCCCCCCCAACGAAAACTTTTAAATTAATATTTTGTTAATGAAACAATTATTATAAACAACTTCCAAATCATATACCATGTTGTCATCTTGAACTTTTACCGCACCAGAAGTCCTTTTGAGTAGCTGCCACCCTCATACTAGTTTTTGCCGGCAATCAGGCATCCAGTGTTATGAGAGTCAGTATAATAACTGGTTATGAGGTTATTCATCGCAGTCCTAAGAGAAGGAAAATATGCGACTTCTTCGTTTCAAGCAAACATAGTCACAATTCTACTTGTATTGTTTTAGTACAAAAATCGGTCCAGTTTTTGAGGAGGAAACAGGGGAATATGAGATGATATTGTCAATTTATCATAAGTATCAGTTCCAGCTGCAACTGTTTCTTTTGGTTATCTATCTTGGTCTGGAGCACATCGCGATAGCAATGCATTGTTAAAAATCTATACTTTAAAATTCTTGCAACCCAGGTATCCTTAATTGTCTTATTGGTGACTTGATGAGGGATTAAAATAAAGAAACTGCCATGGTTCTTGCCATATTATAATTTATCTAAACGTGGTAGAGCCATGCTGCAGCTGTATTAGTAGTATATTTGTAGCACGAATGGGTCGACTCGACCGGGGAAGGACCACGCCCTCACAGAATACCAGCGTAAAATAGCAACTTAACACTGCTGTGTTTCGTATGGTGAGTGTAGGGAACCGGAGACCCGTTTTACTGAAAAAGAGGCATTCCATCTTAGCCCTCACGGGTGATAACGCATTTGCATTTTGATTCTTTATTGAGAATAGATGTAGATGTCTATGGGTCATAGCAACCACTTATCATCAGGTGGACTGTGTGCCCGTTTGTCACCCAATCCTATAAAAAATATCCACTTTAAGTTTTAATCTCTTTCACAGGGCGGTCCCAAAGCGTACCACTTGATCAGGCGCAGCCGTCCAGGAAAGATCCATTTGCTGATTTAGGTTTACTGGGTACCAATTTGTCGGCGGGTTCAGCTCAGTCAACCGGGTCTATTGGATCCGCGGGATCTACGCCACTGTCTGCATCTACGGCACCTCTCGGATCTATGGCACCCCCCGGTTCAACGATACCCACTGGGTCTGCGGTACCCCCGGGGTCAACGTTAGCCGGTGGGCCTGGGATACTACCAGGAGGCACTCCGATGATGACGCCACGCGCGTCTCCGGCACACACTCCAGCACACCAGCCGCATACTCCCGCACGTTCGCCGGCACATCAACCTGACTACAGGTAATCTCTTTTCATACACTTATTTGCTTAACAACCAAAGACAATATAAACAGGCACTACTATGACTGATCATTTCGCTAATATAATTTTAAGGTCAAGTCAACTTGACCTTAAATTATGCTATGCTATGTCAAGTTAGCTCGAGGGTACGTTTTTGCAAAAAAGTGATCACAAGAAATGAAAAGCTCACATTTATAAATCTTTTAATCTATTGTTTTTCCAGTCGGACGCATTTCGAAACGGCCAAGACGCCCGCTGACGACAAATCCAAGAAATCCACTGATATATTTGGCGAGTTGCTTGGCAGTCAAGGTTACGACTTCGCCACCAAGAAAGAAACAGGACCGAAAACCATAAACGCATTGAGAAAAGTGGAAATGGTCAAAGAAATGGACCCTGAGAAACTTAGGATACATGAATGGGTATTTATTTAAGTCTACACTAATTTGAATTTGAATATACCATAGAAATAACATATAATATGTACACAGACACACACACACACACAAGTAAATGTGTTCGCGCACATCCGCACGCACACATAAATACATTTACTTGGTAGCCGCCGAAGCCTTGGTTAACGCAGTGCCACTATTACTACTCGACCGTGCGCGTGTATTTTTTTTATTATGTACGAGCAGCTGTGCAGGTCTAGAGAGATCAGTATCACTGCGACCTAAAAGATCTATTGTGATCGCTGCTATGTCTACAGTTCACTGCTAAGCCATACGACCGCAATGAATAGAAGGAGTTGCTTAGCTGTGAGTAATTTCACTTATTTTGGGCGAAGTATATATTTTCCCAGATGAGTGCTACGTTTGCGCATTAAGGGTGCGCAATTTGTCAGGATGTGTAAAGGCGTTTCCTCCTCTAGGGAGCAAAACCGGCACATCTTTGAGTTGCTTAGTCCCAGGATGGACATGTGCTTTTTAAGACAACAGTGTCTCCAGTCAGGGCTCTTACCAGAATGTTGCGCGTGTATTAGTACATATCTATTAACTTATTATTGACCAGCTCTCCATCCTTAGAATTTATTTGCCATATACCATGTTCGGTGCATACATTTATCCAATATTTAAAAGTTTTCAAGATAAGATTTCCGAGTACCGGAACAAACTTTATCTGAAGTAAGTCTTTGCTGAACAAAGTCTCAGATTGGGGGCGACTAAATCTAGTCCAGTTTAATCCTCAGAAGACACAAGTTTGCGCGTTTACCGCTAAAAAGAACCCCTTTGTCGTATCTCCTCAGTTTCAAGGCACTCCCCTTGTTGCCTCAGCCAGTATCGAAATCCTCGGCGTTGATATACCGAGTGACGTGCAGTTTCGTGGTCACTTGGAAGAGAAGGCCAAATTTGCCTCTAAAAAGCTTGGCGTGCTCAGCAAAGCGGGACAGTATTTCATGCCGGCACACCGCCTGCAACTTTACAAGGCGCAGGTACGGCCTCACACGGAATACTGTTCCCATCTCTGGGCTGGGGCTCCCCAGTGCCAGCTCCTTCCACTTGACCGCATCCAGCGCAGAGCGGCTCGAATCGTCGACGACCGAGTTCTTTCCGATCGGCTCAATTCATTGGCGCTGCGAAGAGATGTTGCATCCCTTTGCATTTTCTTTCGCATTTACCACGGGGAGTGCTCTGAGGAATTGTTCGGATTATTCCCAGCCGTCAAATTTCACGAACGCACATCGCGGCTGAACTCCCGATACCATCCACACCATCTGGATGATTGGCGGTCCACCACTGTGCGATTTAGAAGATGTTTTCTTCCTCCCACAACTTCCTTGTGGAATCGATTACCATCAGCGATTTTTTCGGGCCGATACGACTTAGGAACCTTCAAGAAAAAAGCCTACTCCTTTATAAAAGGCCGTCAACCAATTCCCCTGGTTCCCTTGGTGTTGCAGTTGTTCATGGTCGGCGGTAGTCACTTACCATCAGGTGATGAGCCGCATGCCCGTTTGCCCCCTCTCCTATAAAAAAAATATTTTCGTTACGTGGTAGAGCTATGCTGGGGCTATATTATGGTTGTAGCACGAATGGGTCGGCTGGACCACAGAAGGACCACGCTCTCACAGAATATCAGCGTAAAATAGCAGCTTAATGTGCTGTATTTCGTATGGTGAGTGTGAGAGAACCGTAAGTCCCTTTTTAAGGGATGCGTGGTATTTCGTCTTAGTT
This sequence comes from Parnassius mnemosyne, assembly GCA_963668995.1. Classification (NCBI taxonomy): domain Eukaryota; kingdom Metazoa; phylum Arthropoda; class Insecta; order Lepidoptera; family Papilionidae; genus Parnassius; species Parnassius mnemosyne. The sequence continues at coordinate 16,235,188 of CAVLGL010000159.1, forward strand.
TTGAGGGGTGGCAACGCATCTTCATTTTGATTTTTAATCGCTGATAAGTTCCATAAAAAAAAAACAGGCAGCCATAAGGGACGGCTTGGCGGTGGCTTGCGCGCAATACATTATGAGCACGTCGAGGTCATTGGTGAGGCGAACCCGAATAAGTTTTTTCCCATTTCATAGATATTTGACACGTAATATTTAGTCCGTAATAAGGGATATAGCAAATGCATTCTATACGGACAAAGGTACCCGTCAGTAATAATTTATTTTAAAGTGAGTGTACTTTCACGGTGCGTCCAGACGGCATCGCGCAGTAGCGCTCGTATAATGGTATGAAGCAACCCCGCGAGCGGGTTCAGTAGCTGCGGGTGGCGATAGCCTGCACAACGTAGCAGTGCATATGAATTTTTGAACAAAAAGAGACGAATGCTTGTATCCGATCACGAGAATTTGTCTCCGTCATGCCTAGCAGGCGAATTGTCAATCACAGTGCCAGACGTCTTGCACCTTTGAGATGTGTCGCCGGTGTGCTTATTTATCGTTTGAAACGAGATATTTTTAAACGCTGTCTTTCAAAATTCATACATATTACCAGCTTGAAATATCCACCTAATGGTGCTGCTATTGTTGCTACTAATATTTCGTATTGTGAGTGTACTGGTTACGAGGCATTTAACTTTAGACTTCAGGGGTGAGGACGTATCTGCATTGTGATTTTATCGTAGATAGGTGTACGTATCTGTGGACCACAGTATACAAAACAAACACGCGCGTGCACACGCAGTGTAATGATTACATTTTTTTTATTTAAGAGGCAAACGTGTATGCGTCTCACCTGATGGTGACTACCGCCGCCCATGAACGACAGCAACGCCAGGGGCATTGCAGATTCGTTGCCGCCTTTTAAAATAGAACAGACGTTATATAATACACTTTGATACGTAAGCCGGCCTAACAAATAACCACAAATTTTAGATTTTAAGCGACCCGCATTTTGACATGAAGTTGTCATTCCCTCAAGTAGGGGAATGTCTCACGCTGTAATTTAAAAAAAAAGTCCTGCTAGGTTTCTTGCTGGTTCTTCCCAGATCAGAGGTTCTTTCCGAACCATTGGTAAATTAAACAAAAGAGCAACTTTAAATAAGTATTATTTATAATCTATATTGAATAAAAATGTTTCTGTTTCTGTTTTATTACTTACCATATACGTTCACGAACTGCGGAACCTTTCTCCTCAACAGATGTCGGTTCCAGCCTGTTGCTGTCATTGTTTCTCTTTTTGTGTTGCTGCTATTAAACGTTTTTGTTACAGACGGAAGGCAAGAAGGCGAACATCCGTGCACTTTTGTGTTCACTACACACGGTGGTGTGGGAGGACTGTCGTTGGACACGTTGTGACATGTCGCAACTTGTGTCGCCCGCTGATGTCAAGAAGAACTATAGGAAAGCCTGCCTGGCTGTACATCCTGACAAGGTTCGTTTGTTTATACATTTATTATTTCTTTTATTTTTACTTATTTATTTTTACAACGATTATCAAAGGCCAAAGTCCTTGGATTCATTGCGAATTCTGGATTTGTATTTCAACCAGAACTAACATCTGTGCAATAAGTAAAAATAATAATAATATTATAAACTTATAATATTATTATTATTTAATTATTATTTATACATATTTTTTTTAAATATCGTAAAAACCACAGGGGCTAAGCGTGGCCGAAAATTTCATAATATGCGAGCAACTCGGTATCGATATCTGCTGGTACCGATTAAAGTCTTAATTATTGCAGTTATAGTGCTGATCGCATGTTCTTGGTGTGGAGGTTAACATTGTGATGTAGGTCTGCAAACCAAACTATTCCGAGGAAAACCTTGGAGCAGCGCACCGGACTGCTCCATAACCCTTTCTTTAATAAATACCTTTAATTTTACCCGACTGCCCCAGAAGAAGTATAGTGTTTTCGAGTGTATGTATGTATATGTATTTCTTTGGCATGCTCTGAAACCTAAACGACTTGATGGATTTTAACTTACGGCGTATCGTTAGATTTGCCTTAGTTGTAGAAGTGACAGGGTTATATTTTTCCAGCAAACCTACACAATCGTGGTTCTACCGACTTCAAAAAGTAGACGGTACTCAATTCGACTGTGTTTATATATGTTATCTCAAAACTTTTTATTGAGTGAACCGATTGTGATGATTCTCTTTTTATTTGAACGCTGGTGCTTCACATGTGGTCGCATATAAATTCGATATAGGTCTGACCAATAGTTTTTGAGTTATTCTTAATAATTTATATTGAAGTCGGTTGTACAAAATTTTCAATTTTAAATTATGTTTATTATAATTACTATTTTTACTGTTGGGCTTGTTATCTAATAATACATCAGAGTGGGCTCAGTGTATTGATTGATGTTTGATGTATTGATATTCAGGGGTGTCACTTCCACTATGGAAGGTATGGAGCACTCCATACCTCAAGTTTTTCAAGGTATGGAATTCCATAGCTGAAATTAGGAAATAAATCGCATATTACTACAAACCCCATATAAATAAATCGCAAGCCCTTAAACCTCAATACCCCACATCTTATAGTTCAATAAATAAGTTGAGTATATACACTGCAAACTCTTAAACCTTAATACCCCACGAGTAATGCGAACAAATTTGAAAATCGCGCCACCATTTTCCATACCTCAGATTTTTACAAAGTGACACGCCTGTTGATATTATTGGTATAATTAGGTATAAAATATACACCTAAATACTACTTTGTTTAAAATTTCGCAGCAAATGGGCACACCCAACGAGAATATAGCAAAGATGATCTTCATGGAACTAAACAATGCATGGAGCGATTTTGAAAATGATGCCAAACAGCAGAACCTCTTCCAGTCTTAACATGTTTCAAGTTAGACCTTATAGTTAAGAACCAAGTCTTGAGTAGATTCAACAAAAATCCTCATAATTACGAATAGTCACGTTGTAATACAGTCAGGATTGCCAGAAGACGTATAATTGTTTTTCACATTCTACTGACCGATTGAAGTCGAGACATTATAAAATGCTATATTTAATTCTGATTTAAGAATAATTTTAACGAGCTTAAATCAAAGTAAGCTATTATTAGCTGTAATAGCAATGAATAAACAGTATTTTCCATTAAAATTACGCGATTAGTTATTACTTCCATTTCTCTGTCAATCGAAAAATTATGAGTTTCAGGTTTAAGCTAATAATATGGCAACCCAATCAATAAAAATTTAGAAACAATGCTGACTGTTCCCGAATATATAATATATGTATTCTATTGCATAGTGAAAATAAAAACTATTATAGCATTTGGATAGTAATGTAATAACATATACGTAAAGTAAACACTCAACTTATTAAATATTGCATTTTCAATATTGGTAATGCAGTATACAGGGTTATTTTGCAATAACTGGCCAAATTTGCAGAGAAGGTTCAGAATAAGTAATAGGCAAATGGCGAAAATATATTAATTTAAAAAATTACAATTATTCTGTCCTTTTTATCTTTTAAATTCAAAATGCGTGGTAATGCATTATTTTAACTGATTTTACTGCGCACGCACACCTTCGTAATGGTCGATCGGTAGGCAAGAACGTTGTTGCCCATAAATCACATTCAATTTGGGCTAATTTATACAAATAAATAAAACTGAAGTGTCTGTTTGTCATGTTAAAATAAAAGCTTTTTACTAAATGCATATGAAAGTATGTATATACGGTACTAATAACTAAAAAAAACTATTTTTAAAATTTTTGTCTGTCTGTTTGTTCCGGCTAATCTCCGAAACGGCTGGACCGATGTTGATGGGACTTTCACCGGCAGATAGCTGATGTTTTGAGGAGTAACTTAGGATACTTTTATTTAAAAAAAAAAAGAATTAGGGTTTCGCGCAAAAAAAAATTAAAACCCATGAAATCGTAGTAAATTTCACGCGGGTGAAGTCGTGGGGGACAGCTAGTTTCATATAAAAGTACAAAGCCTTATTTACTCATATTTTCAAACTGCCATAACGATATATCATTATTTATATATTTGAACTTGAGTTTAAAATTTGGCTACTTTGAAAAATAACCCTGTATAATGTTATTATATAAACTATTAATAACTATCTAATATTCATTGTGGAGATACTTAATAGCCATATAACATGATGTGCAATATGAGGTGCATATAATAATATTATGCAATATGTTTGCATATACGCTTGCTGCGATGTTACGATGTTTGTTTTGAACTTATTATGTAACTCGATTTTTATTATCAACAAAAATGTTAAATTGATAAATGCGCATAATTTGGATGTAAATATTTATCTAAAAGTGTTATATAAGAATACACGATTTGAGTTTATTTGAAGTTAGTTTCAAGTTAAGTTACTAATTCGTTATAGAACTTAGTTCATAGGTCAACTTGAAATGATATGTACACAAAATTAAAGGTCATTTTGTATTACACGCATGTCAAAAGGGTATTGGGTTGTATCGGAATGGTGCACATTGTAATCGCTATAAGCAAGTACGGTATTGGTAGAAACAATGTAGATATATTTTTAATTACTCTTATGTATAATTATCTCGTCGAAAATAATTTAGTTATTAGCTACATGCCGCCGTTGTAACTCAAACAAGGCTTGAGTCAATTGCAAATAGAATTTTTACATAACAAAAAAGAACTTAAAACAAATCTTTAATAATACCATTTTGCTCGATAATAAATCCAAAATATATAAAATCACACGTATTTCAACTATATACTTAACATTTTACAAATTTAGTACTTAAAAATATCTTTATATTAAACAGATTTTATTTTATTTTATGAGCACTGAAATTCAATTTTTCATTTCAATTCGTGCAAAATAAAAACAAAATTATTTATACTTAGGTTTATGTTAAAAAAGAAAAATAAACTTTATGTATGTCATATTAAGAAGTAATAGATATTAAATTTAGTAGCGTTATTATCTTGTACAATGATTATAACGTGTTACTAAGTTACTGTTCTCCAAGAGCTTATAAAATCGTTAAGTTTGAACATTCCTAACATTGTAGGTAACCGTGTACTCGTAAATTTTTTATTTTTTTATTTTAAGTCTATAAGTTTTTAATTTAAAGTAATAATTTTAAAATATAGGTCTAAAGGGACAGTGGTACAACTATAGTGTCGTGAGATCATTTTATGTCATGTATCAATTTAGTTTTTTTCATTTAATATTACACTCATCAAATTCCCCATCCGCTATCCCATGGATTTTATAGATTAAATATTTCGTTCTAATCATGTTTTTTCAAAGCCTATTAGAATATTTTATGCTAAATGGCTTTGAACCTTTAACACGCCCTTTAATAAACCCAAGTACACTGACTGAAATAAAATTAAAAATATACATAATATGTTGAGTGAAAGAATGTAATAATTATAAGTTTGTGTGGTTAGTGTGAGTTCTCTCCACGAGTCTACACATTAACTGATTGAATGTATAAAATTAAATAATTTTTCCTGTTGTAGTCTCACTTTCTCCTTGATTATATTTTATTTACTGAACCAGTGCTTGTGTTCCTATTTATACTCTTGAATCGCTTGGATAGGGCCTACCAGTTTTAATAAGTTACTATTAAGTTATAAAGGGAGGCGAAATGTGCAACATGTATATTGCGCATTTCTGAATTTCTGTATATTTTGCTTTACTAATAGTCAAAATGTTAAAATAAAAAAAAATGTTCAGGAATAAATTATGTGGCATATTAATTTTTTTTTTAATACAAACCTTTCTGTCACTAATTATAATTATTTTTATAGAATTTGTTAATATTTTATACATATGTTAATATACAGGTGCCCAGAACGTAACGATCAAACGAAAGGGGGTAGTAGACCAAGGAAGCACTGTTAAAAAAAATAAGTCCTATACCCAAGTTGCGTGCTTTAAAAGATAAAGGCCGATTTATAAACTTTCCAGAATATTGCTGAAGTGCGACGATACAGCGATATTTATTTATTTGTTTGATTTCGTTATTGAAAACATACGGGCGAGGGCGGGGATCTTACCTACCTGAGCTGTGCATACTTCTAGTCACTTCCCAATCTTCTGTCTCAACTGTAAAGTGCAACTCATTATTAAACAGTCAAAAGTACCTTATTCCTTTGCAAAATCGGCAAAATTCTAGGATAGTGAAGTCACGAGTTGAACAGGATGGCTGCTAGCGTTTTCACGCGAAAATTTAAAACGATACATTAAAAGTAATTTTTATGGTACTATTCGGTTTTAAAAAATTTATACAAAAATTCCAGTGATTGGTACTGGTCACAGTACGACGGGTCTCATTACGATAGGATGATATCGCATAATAAGCGTTGTATCTTGCACGGATCGTTTGGCACGAGTGCCTCTATGTTGTTAAAGTATGATAAGGCGGGTCTGTTGCCCCAAAAATATAACAACTATCAAAACATGCGTGAATACGCTATTATAATGGGTCACACCAACATGTTCTAATTTGACAATAAAACTTATATAGCTTTAAAGCTATGTTTATGAAAATAACAATAGTTTTTGTTTCATCCAAATTGGTGCAGAAATACGAAAGTTATAACGTTTTGAAGTTTCGCAATATTTTTTTAATTTTTACCCGCTCGTTCTCTGTGATGTGACGTCACAATCCGAGAGAGCGAACGTGCAGTAGGAACTTGCTAAGTTCAGTACTAACCACGCGCTCGGAAGTATACGGTCGTTTACCTACATATTATATCGAACGTCAGAGTTAATGTCCGGTTGACTGTATTAGATGACATAATACTTATAATAAACCCAACGACTATATAATAATTTTGAACTAATAATTTATGAATAATCTAATCTGTTATTATGAATAATGTAATCAATGAACTATTAATAATATTTGACATTTGTATGCCCATGAGGATTCAACTCGGCTGGGCAGCGTTCGGGAAACTACGACACATCTTCTCGTTAGACGTACCTGAAAACCTGAAAACGAAATTGTACAACCAGTGCGTGTTGCCAGTGATGACTTGCGGATCTGAGACGTGGTTCTTCACTGCTGGCCGTATGAGGAAGCTCAAGGTCGCTCAGCGAGTTATGGAGAGGGCTATGCTCGGGGTTTCTCTGCGTGATAAACTTAGAAATAAGGATATCCACAGTAGAACCAGAGTAACCGACATAGCCCAACGGATTAGTAAACTGAAGTGGCAGTGGGCCGGCCATATAGCTCGAAGAACCGACAACCGATGGGGAAGAAAGGTTCTCGAGTGGCAGCCCCGTACCGGTAAGCGAAGTGTAGGGCGACCCCTCACTAGGTGGAGTGACGACCTGGTAAGACATGCAGGAAGTCGATGGATGCAGGTGGCTCAGGACCGTTCTTTGTGGCATTCCTTGGGGGAGGCCTATGTTCAGCAGAGGACTTATGAAGGGCTGTTATGATGATGATGATGATGCCCATGAGGCTGATCACAGACTGAACTTTATTTGTGTTTAAATAAGACCTTTATATAAACTGTGAATCGCAAATAAACTATTTGATATGATGTATAAACTAAAGTATTGAACATTTAGCTTTTATATGATTTTTTTCCAGTAAGATTAAATTTATTTTTATTTTATTTTATTTATTTATTTATTTTCACCAACAATATACATTCAGAAAACAAAAAATATGTGCTTACATATGATACAATACTATTGTGTAGTATAGTGTGAAAAACTGGTGCCTAAACTAGGTAAAACCTGTATCTTAGGTCACCATTTTATTCCCAAGGAGCGTGATATTACAGAAATAAAAAAAAAACAGAAAATAAAGGTTACTGATAAATAAATAACATGACAAGAAAAATATGGAGTAATAAATATGGAGAGAATAAGAAAAATATAACAAAAAAGACTACTGGTGGCATCGACGTGTCGTTTTGTGACGTCACATCGCGATGCGGAGCAAAGCGGTCGCCCTTACCGTAAAACACCATTTTACTCATCAATATCTCAGTCATTTTTAAAGGTAGAATAAAAATAAGAATATCTTTGCATTCGTAATTTTTTATACAATTTTTTTATACCTTTAACAAAATTGGGTGGCGAAAACCGAATAATGTACGGAGGTGTTTTCAGCATGTTTCTCAGGTAAATTTTTAGAAGATGTACTGGATAGATTTGAGATCTCAGTCTGATTTACGTTTGTGATAAGTATACAGACTTTACCATTGTATCATAATATTTTGTTGTGAACAAATGTGGCCAGCATATCTGGTACAGGTTAAGAATAACTAATAGTCCAACTGTGAGCCTTCGGTATATATAAAAGTAAAAATTTCGTAACACCCAATTGTTGCATGTACTCTAACTCGTGTGTTTCTCCAATTTGGCGTGTATCACTCACCATATTTTGACACTGGTAAACCAGATGATCGATCAAAATCGTCATAATTCTATGTTACATATGCGTGTTGGTAATTTAATGTTTTTAAGTAACAAAGAGCCGCATTAGTGCGCCGGAGTAGGTATATAAATCGATCGACAAGGTATCTAACTCCCAAAAATAACTTTAAAGAACACTGACTGTAGTAAATGCCGGTAAGTATAACATTCATCATTACAGCCCTTCACAAGTCCACTGCTGAACATAGGCCTCCCCCAAAGAATGCCACAAAGCACGGTCCTGAGCCACCTGCATCCATCGACTTCCTGCATATCTTACCAGGTCGTCACTCCATCTAGTGGGGGGACGCCCTACACTTCGCCTGCCGGTACGAGGCTGCCACTCGAGAACCTTTCTTCCCCATCGGTTGTCGGTTCTTCGAGCTATATGGCCGGCCCATTGCCACTTCAGCTTACTAATCCGTTGGGCTATGTCGGTCACTCTAGTTCTACTGCGGATATCCTCATTTCTGAGTTTATCACGCAGTGAAACTCCGAGCATAGCCCTCTCCATAGCTCGCTGAGCGACCTTGAGCTTCCTCATCCGGCCAGCAGTGAAGAAAGTATAACATTAAGGTGTTTTATTTATTTATATATTAGGATTACCAACAGAAATTACAACAGTAATACAAAGATCATTTTCATAACAAGTTCAACACAATATAATTGTATTTCTTTTTATGAGGATATCCGCAGTAGAAGTTGAAATTATTCATTTTTAATTAAGTAGGTACGATGTATATCTGAGAAACAACAGTATCTCAAAAATATTGATTTTTAAGTGATACAACCAATTAAAAACAATATTTAACATCTCTAAATACAACAATAAATTATGTAATTCGACGGGACAAAATGCTAAAAATCCTTAGCAAGTGTTGAAAAAGTATCATTTACAGGACTCCAAGGGGCATTGATAAAAGTCGCCACGAAGTTTTATGCAATACATTATCAATCAGTCATAGAATAATAAATACTTTAGTAGTGTCAAATACTGGTAATTTCTCAAGATATGATATTAGAGCTGGCAAGATACCAGTCTATCGGAAATAGTAAATCAGTTGCCACTTTTATAATCTTAAAGTTTCTGATTTCAGTCCAGAAATCTGGGCATAAACGGTATGGTTGATACACTCTCGATTAGGAATGCTATATCGGAGGACCAAAATATCTGGACATGTCGGGATGTCTCGAAATGTCGGGATTTTGGTTGTTATCGGGAGAAATAAATATTAAAAATAAAAATGTTTAAGGTGAAATGGGCACCAAAACAGATTTTTCATGTGTTATGGGAGCGCAGAAAATCAATTTTTTGTCATTAAAAACTACGAATTCGCCTTTTTTTAAAAATCATTATGAAAATTAAAGATATTTCTTAGTGAATTATGATGGCCAAAACACGATTGACAGATTTTGGCTCGATACAAAAAAATCGCAAAGTTTTCTCAAAATCTGCAATTTTAGGTACGTCTGTTAAGGTAAAAAGCAGTTTTATTCGAATATAATTAAAGTAATTTCAATTAAATTCTGTCTATGTGTTCACCAGTAAATACATGGGAGATTTATGGGTTTATTTTTCAATAAAAGAGTATATTTAATTTTAAAAAGAAATATCAAAATAAATATAGTGCAATAAAATTGCGCGCGGGCTGGCCAAGCAGGAGCATATCGCCGCTCCCGCGTCCCGCCAGTCGTCCGCAGCGCGTCATAGAAAGCACCTGTGTACAACTTTATCACGCCCGCCTTCGTCGTCTATACAACTAAAAAATTGGAAGGGATTAGTACCTAAGTCACAAAAATGGTAAATAAACGTAACAAAATAAAAAAATATTCACGACTGAAGCTCAAGAAACTGAAATTGTTGAACCTGAATAGGTAAGTTTTTTTTTTATATTTATCACTCCATCTTATGAATATTTATACAATATATAAAATATTTATATATTATATTATAATTATTCTCTAAATCATAATAATATATATACATATTAATTGTAATAAATTATAATATACCTATATGTAATGATATTTCATAATTTATAATATTGTATTGAATTTGCAAGTGTTGAGTTCGACGACTCGACCATAGCGCAATGGCTCAGCAATGAGTTACAGCGCTAAGGGCCGCGGGTTCGAATCCCGCACGGGACAAGTATTTGTATGGCCTACAAATATTTGTTCTGGGTCTGGATGTTTGTCCTTGTGAAATTTATGTTTGTAAACCCCCACGATACAGGAGAATCTCCTAGTATGAAGGTAAAGTTTTTTTAAAAAAAAAATTGGAAGTAGCCTTGACATCATAATTTGTTTATATTTTGATAATTCGAGTAGCAGTCTCGTACCGACAGGCGAAGTGTTGGGCCTCCCCCCACTAGACGGAGTGACGACCTAATAACGTACAGGAAGTCAATGGATGCAGGTGGCTTGATCCCGTACTTTGTGGCATTCCTTGGGGGAGGCCTATGTTATGTGGATTTGTGAAGGACTGTAATGATGATCATGATCATGATCTGCTCTGTATCTGTATCTTATTATTATTTTTCTTATTATTGTAATATGCACAAAATCTTCATTTTATAGTAGAAACAGATATGGTCTAAAGTTTCTGTGTATCACAGCAGACTTATGGTATATATTTTTACAGAACTCTTGTCAACGCTAAGTCTGACATTGTGGAACTGCCAGCTGAGCAGTTACAGAGCACAAGTGAATCCGTCGCTCCACCACAATATCCAGAAACATTTGACGGGACAGTAGTGGAACTACAATCAGTATCGCCCAGTTTTTTTGAGTAAGCTCACTTATGTACCTACCTACCCCCGCACTTATACTAGAGAAATCCTGTCTTACTTTTACATTTTATATACAAGTAAATAATCTATTGTAATGTCAAGCAAAAAAAAATTCCTTTCAACTGGTGTCGCGGGTATCGGTGAAACCTAAGGTTTTTGGTTATATGGTAAGAACCTAAGTTCTTGTCGTGAATCGAACGCGGCGTAACAGATATAGAGAGACTAAATGCGGCAGCCATATTGTCGAAAAGTAATGTGCATCCTATCCCTACTAATACCCGCGATACCCGCGACACAAGTGATAGGGTTTATTATTTTTTGTTTTACATTACAATAGGTAAGTTACTCTTCGTACGCACAGAGAAACGCCAATTTGTATTCAGAAGTCATAAAAGGGTTGATGAAATGTTTTTATTTAAAAAATAGATTTTTTGTAAAACCGGTATTTTTATTTGCTGGGACTGGAATTTGATGAATATCAGTTTCAGTTAAAAAAGTTTTTATTTACTTATACTTTATATACAATGATGGTACACAAGGTGTACTTCTCATAGCCATTATCTACGAGCCAATCTTATCATCTTGCTACCGATGTCACATGTACATATACATATTATATATATTTCTAATTATTTATAATTGTTTCAGCACCTCAGAAAAAGTACTTGGTACTGAAAGAATTACAGGAACGGTCTCTCCGCAAATTCTAGAAATATCTGATATGGCACCAGTGAACCTTCAGCCAGTGTCAGTCACACCACCGCCATGTGTGACCGAGTAAGTTTACCCTCCAGTCAAATTATAGTATTTTTATGCTAATAGAGAAGGAGACGAGCAGATCGTTCGCCTGATGGTGAGTGTCACGACCTGTCTATAATATCTGCAGTGCCACTCAGAGCAATGCAAGTTCTGCGTGGCACTCATTCTTCCCAGTAATTACATAGTGCCTTATTTATTATAATAAAACAGTAATCAGGGTGAAGCTTTGAAAAAAAAAAACGTAACATACGTTTGCATTGAATATTTAAAAAAAGGTGGAGTACTGGCTGTAAAATTTACTCCACCTTTTGAAACTATTTACAGTGTGAATAGTCACATCTTTACGCCAGCTTTTTTATGGTTATTATTTTGTGGAGGCTAAAGAACCAGCATCAATACTGGTTTATAGTAATAATATAAATAAATATCTATTGGTATTAGTTATATATATTTATATAAATAATATAATACGCGTTTTACTCAATGTTTCAGAGCCCCCGAAGACCCGCCTTATATAGTGGAGCAAGAGTGTGAGACAAACTCGATCAAAACAATCACCGGTCGCAGAATTGTTGACATCGTTTATTTTTTGGAACAATTGCAACAGCAAAAACACGACCCTCTATTTCAGTGTGATTTCAGTTGCTTGGTTTTAATAACAGAAAAGCGCACCGGCCTCGTTTCACATTTCAATTTCCAATGCAGGATGTGCAAGAAATATTTCAAGGTGTGTACTGATCATTTGGACACTGATCGTATAGATATTAACACTGCAGCAGTCTCAGGTATAGTAGCCTCTGGGATTGGGTACTCACAATTCGAAGAGACTATGTCTGCTATGGACGTTCCTATTTTCCGTGAAAAATATTACGCGAAAATTCAAGATCACATGTTCAATGAATGGGAAGCTACAGCAGTGGAGGCAATGGAACAAGCTGCTGCTATTGAACGTGAGGCAGCAATTCAAGAAGGGAGGGTTTTTAATGGTTTCCCTGTGATTGATGTGTTTGCGGATGGTGCATGGTGTAAACGCTCTTATGGCAATAACTATAAAGCAATGTCAGGTGTTGCTGCAATCGTAGGTCGAAAATTTGGAAAAGTTCTTTTCATTGGCGTCAAAAATAAATATTGCCTAATATGTGCAAGAGCAGAGAAACGTCAGGAGAAACCGAAAAGTCACGTTTGTTATAAAAATTATGAAGGCCCGTCCAGCGGAATGGAAGCGACAATCGTGTGCGAGGGTTTCAAAGAATCCACCAATATGTATGGGCTAATATATGGCAATATTGTGGCTGATGGTGATTCTGCAACCTATGCTAAAATATTAGCATCAGATCCGTATGAAGGCTACGTAGTTTCGAAAATAGAATGCCGAAATCACGTTCTGCGAAATATGTGTAATAAGCTGCGTGCACTAGGTAAAGATACAAAATACCCAAAAGTGCAGAGAAAACATATTACCGACGAGAAAGTTATGAGTATGAGAAAAGTCGTCACAACTTCAATCAAACACAATAAAAATAATCCCAGGGATATCGCTATAAGACAAATTCACGAAGACATAACCAATTCATTGAACCACGCATACGGGGACCACAGACGTTGCAAAGATTATTGCTGCTCTAAAGATAAATCCATTTTGTCATCAACTGTGGGAGAGCTTGAACACTCGACATTTTGGTTTCGGCTAAAAGTCATTTTAAATTCGGTAGCCTCAAAATCTCGGAGTCTACTGGAAGACGTTGACACCAATGCTGTTGAGAGATTCAACAGCATGGTTGCCAAATTCGTAGGAGGCAAAAGAATCAATTTTGCTTCTCGACGATCATATCAGGCGAGATGCTCTGCTGCTGTTGTTTCCTACAATACCAAACGACCTCTTTACACCCTACATAAAAAAATATTGGGAAAGAGTCCTGTGGGCAGCTTACAAAAACTAGAAGGAAGGAGAGAGCAAAAAAGAAAGCAAGCCAACGCTGTGAAAAGAAAAAAAAATAGAACTAAACTTTTCGAGAAACAAAATGACTATGGTGGACGAGTAGCTGCGCCAGATATGTCTGTCGAAGACTATAGTGCAGCGTCTGCAGATTTTATGACGAATCTGAATACACTGGTTTGTGACCGGGAGGGAATACAAAAACGGACGACACTGCAACGCGAAAGCACTGAATGGTTACAAATCAGGAGATTGATGCTAACTGCTTCAAACTTTGGAGCAATAATAAAGAGAAAAAAAAATTTTGCTGCTCTCGTGAACAACATTTTATATAAATCAAATATTTCATCTATCGCATCAGTGGCACATGGACTCAGCAATGAAAAATTCGCGCTTCAGCAACTGAGCAGCCAAGAAAACTTACGGATTGAGGAATGTGGACTTTTTGTGGACCATGAATTTCCTTACATTGGTGCCACTCCGGATGGAGTCGTAGGAGAAAATACAATCGTTGAGGTCAAATGCCCTGTAGCTGCCTTCAAAAACGGCATGGAAAATGCTATCAAACAAAACAAGGTTCAAATTCTAAAGTTCAACAAAAAGAATGGCCAAGTTACTATAAATAAAAATAGTAACTGGTACTATCAGGCTCAAGGGCAACTACGAGTGACGGGCAAGCAGAGATGCGTTTTCGGGATATGGGGAGGGGAAAACGAAAAAATGGAAGTTATATATGTCCAAAAAGATGAGGACTTTTGGAAAAATAAAATGGAGGCAAAACTGGTCAACTTTTACCATACGCAAATTCTCCCAGAGTTGGTAGATTCCCGCCGAAACCGTGGTATGCCATTGAGAGGTAGTGAAAAATAATTTCTAGCCTATAATTGACTCGCAAAAGCGCTGTGCGCTTTTCGTATATAATAAATATAATAAAACCAGATATACCAGTTTTTCATTCCTATAAAAATCAGTTTTATAATTTTTCGTTTTTTTGCATTTTTATAAAACCGGTTTTAGGTATAACCTGTTTGGATGCCGTCCTTAGTCCTAGTATCCACTAAAACAGTGTGCTAGTGACAAGTAATAAACATGTAAATGTACTAAGTATATTTATAAATACGAACTGATAAGTAAAAGTTTCTTATATGTAAGAGGGAACTCATATGTAACAGATATACTTGTAAATTACACTTGAGTATGCCTAGGAACATTCCAAGTGATAAGAATTAAAAAAAAATTAGATGGTACTTATTAGTTTACAAGAAGCGTCTTGGACGGTGGTGTTCAAATAAAATAATTACTTTTCAAAATGACAATAAAGTAGTTATATACCTCAGTACGTATGTAGTTTATTTTCATGTTGAAAAGTAAGTATACGTCGACTCGTAAGTAAGTACATAGACATAGGTACGAGTCGTATCATATCAGGTACAACCTGTCTATAATACCTATGTACCAACCTAATATTATTTTTATTTTAAAATTAATTCACAGTATAATATTATTATAAATATAACACATTAGATAGGTATATAAAATCCAATAAATTAAAAAGATATACATCATACAAATAACTAGTCAGCATCATCATCAGCAGTCAGGTAGGTTGTTATCGAGGCCGACTATCATCACTCGTCACATCATATCTCTTTTAGTGCACCCAATTACGTAAAAAGTACGTTTTTCATAAAAAAAACTTTTTTATGAAGAACGTACTTTTTTACTTACTTTTTTTATGAAAAACGTTACCTCCACACAAGGATTTTCTTCTGTACCGTGGGGGCAGTTTACATACATAAATTTCACAAGGACAAACATCCAGACCCGTAACAATTATTTGTATGACATACAAATACTTGTTCCGTGCGGGATTCGAACCCGCGGTCCCCAGCGCTACAACTCATTGCTGAGCCACTGCGCCACGGAGCCGTCAATCTGAAACTATTTTATAAATAAACGCTGGTTATATCAATAACATATATTTACATGTATAATACGTAGTACACAATATATTTGTATACTACGTATTATACATACGCATGTATTCAACTATTAGTGGGTGTTGAAATAATCCTATATTTATGAAAGTGCGATCTGTAGCTTATCGCTATTGCTCGCAGCTGGCCGGGTCAGCGAGGAGCCCCGCGCGCCGGTCGCCCGTCCGCGTCTGCTTCACCCCCTAAGAATCTTCATGACCACGATACTATTTCGCCTTAACATTTTTTTTAAATTAATAGGCTATAAAAAGATTGACGCGTTACTAGTAGTATAATTTAAGGTGAAAGCTCCAGGGTGGTTCGCGAAATTCAAATTTTCTTACGTTTTTTGCAATTTGTAGGTCAGTGTCAGATTGTATGTTTAATAAAATATGATTCGCGACCGTGACGACTATGTATTTACAGAATAATAATCATTATAATCATCAATACAACCCCTAAGTTCGTATAATCCTATTGTATGGCTATTTCCAGAAAAACTCATTCAAAGTTATTACATGAACTTGTAGGGTTGTATTGGTGATTTTAATGATAATAATTGTTAGTAGATTTGTTGTTTTTCATGATTTTAAAGATAAAGATAGTAAAATAGTTGTTCTTACATATGGTAAGTGGTTCCATGATCTACAAAGAATTTGTTTTGGTTTCGGTTTTTACAAGAAACCACTGAATAACACGGCATTCTGATATTGTTTCACGATTACGGTTGAAAGTATACTAATACGCAGAGACGGCCGTTTGAATAGAACCTAAGCATTTTGATCATAGCGTGCGGACACAGACACGCCCCCTTGCCACTTCTCCTCTATTTAATATTTCTATGGTCATAAGACTCAAATTATATGCAACAAATTTCAACGAGAATTAGACGCGGGTGCTGAGGCGCGTGGCGTGGGCGTAGCGGGTGCGTGTCGTCGGAACGCGGTCTTAGGCTGACATCTATAAACCGTACTTTGACTTTGCTCGGACTTTACTTTCAAACTAAGATAATGTCGGTATTTATAGAGTTAGCTTCGTAGTCGTGCTGAGTGCGCGCTTAGCAAAGCCTAAATCAACGATATCGACGACTTACGTAAAACTCAGGATATTATCCGAAACCACCGTATTAATTTTAAGTTGTTGTTTTTATGTCACTCTAATTATTCATAACAATAAATAGGTAGTTTCAGGTGGAATGAAGCGTCATTTAATATTAGGACTGTCTGAGCCTTAGCATAAGCTTAGCTTAGTCTTAGCCCGATACAACTATGAATTCAGAATCAAAGATTATGCTAAGCATATACTCTGCTAAGTTTTTCGTAAGCTAAGCCTGAGCAAAGTCAAAGTACGATCTATAGATCTCAGCCTTAGACACGCCAAACTCGTTCTCCGTACTCAGCGTGGTATAGTGTCCTTCTGTGATCACAAAGACACGAGACCCATGACCTCAATAGGTTCATTTATGGTTTATAAATTACCTAACTACTTAACATTTTTTTATTTTATAAGTTAGCCAGTCTCAACGGCGACTAGAGGCAAAAGCGACTCAAGGTTCAAATTCGAACTGATATTGTCATTTATGTAACGCTGGTTATTGTTAATCTATATAAAGGTAAACTATTTTTTTCATATTCCATTGGAAGTTATTTATATTTAAACCTGACTTATTTACATTATTATTATAGGTGATAAAAACAACCTCTTTTTTAAGATATTTATTAAAACTAAATTTACTTCTTATATCAGCTATCTTCTAATTTCACATCCAAGCAGCCGTACCGTTCTAAAAGTTCTTGTTTTTTCCTTCTTAACAAGGCTTCTTCTATATCTTTTTGTGATGGTACGGCGACGAGCGAAGTTCCAGATGGCTTGTCAGTCATATCGTCGTCGTCTTCTATTCTCTTGTCGTCGGGCTGCAAGCGAGAAAAATATTTAATTTCTCACTAAAATTCACTTACACAGATATCGAGTAAAATAGTT
The DNA here is from genome assembly GCA_963668995.1 of Parnassius mnemosyne. Taxonomy (NCBI): domain Eukaryota; kingdom Metazoa; phylum Arthropoda; class Insecta; order Lepidoptera; family Papilionidae; genus Parnassius; species Parnassius mnemosyne. The sequence goes on from CAVLGL010000159.1 coordinate 16,253,087, forward strand.
CTGTTTCTACTATTTAAATATTATTGGGTATAAACAATAGTTTTTCAAGGTTTCATAATGCTAATAACCATTTTGTTGTCGAAATTCCACGCCTTCGAACAAAACGGTTTGCTTCGTCGATCATAATACATACACCAAAGAAGCGAAATAGTTAGGAAGCACTTGCCTTTCTGTCTGATTATGTGTGTGCTTTCAAAATTGAATACATTTTTTGTTTATACCACACTACACCACCAAGCGGGGTTGTAGTCAAGCAATGTCATAATGTGTGAAAAAAATTATTATAAGATAATGGCTTTTCGTAGTAATTTAATATATACTAACGTCTTCTGGATAAATATTCTCCTCTTCGGGTAAATCTTGATCTTCGTTCTGTTCTTTATTCCGCCTCCACTCTTCAATGGCTTGTGCTATAGCTAAAATTACATTCCATTCATTAAGTGTAGTCTGAACAATTTAATATTTAATGAATATTTTATGTACGCGGTAGAGCCACACTATATTATGGTTGCAGTACGAATGGTTCGTCGGTTCGCTCGGCCGCGCTCTCACAGAATACCAGCGTAAAATAGCAGCTTAATACTGCTGTGTTTCGCATGGTAGCGTAGAGAACCGGAGGACCCTTTTAACTGGAAATGATGTTTCCCTCTTAGTCCTCAGGGGTGACAACACATCTGCCTTCTGATTCTTGATTGAGCATTAAATGTAGATATCTATTGGCCACAGCATCCACTTACCATCAGGTGGACTGTGCGCTCGTTTGTCACCCTATTCTATAAAAAAATCACACACAAACTGCTGAACAAAGGCCTTAATAGATTGCCTCATATCTTCCTTAAAGAACAATGGCAGAAAAATAGTTGACAAAAATTATTGCGTCTAGAAATAAGTTATATATAAAATGAGTTTTATTATTTTTCTATGATTTATCAAATAAAAATGTATTTTAATTAAAGCCACAGAAAAAAAAACAAACATCTTTGGGAATATCAAATGACTTAAATCATTTTACTCTATTCAAGTGTTGCCATTTACTATATTCATACTATTTTCGTATACACTTTGTAAGACTACCAACACAACACACAAACACAAAATATTTTTATATTAAGTTATTATTAGTAATAACTATACTATCAGTAATAATAAAAATAAAAGTGATATTATTGAAAATAAGTCTCTTACAAAGAACTTCCTACAATAATACATTATCTCAATCATAGTAATATGTAAAAATCCTATTTAATGTTATGGCAACACTGGCTAAACAAAATGTCACTGATTTTTTTTACTGGCTTTACAGCCTTTCTGGGAATGTCACTGTATGACAAATGCCCTAGAGCCATGTCAGAAATATACATTTATAGTATGCAAATATATAATAGAGATACAGTAATCTAAAAACTCTCAATTATGTAGGTAGGTACATTATATTGATAATGTATTAATCATACAACCACAGGACGCATGACCTTTTCCAAGCGACATAAGACATAACCTAAAAAGGTTCAAATCTAAAAATTTTTTTTTTACGCCTTGTCAGGACACTTGACAGGTGTTGATTAAGGAACTGACGCTTTACTGACTAACCTTTTGAAGATAAGATAAGAGAATATACAAACAACAAGCCTATGATGATAAACGGGCGTTGAGGACCCACATACATGTTTTCGTAGACATATTCATATTAGATGAAGATTCAAAATATAGCCATGATCATTCTCAGTGGCAAAGAACTGGAATGCCTGGTTGGATGTATTTTTTGGCTTGTTACGGATACTTGAATTGATTCGTTGAGTGTTGTCATCATGTCATACGTTTGCAACACGCAAGAACTCTTGCACCATGAAGACAAATTACTTCGTTGCTAGGATATAGTTAAAACATTTTCATGTTTTCTGTTTTGAGATGGATTTTGACGCATTTATTTATTAAATATTTAAGGTTATTGTATTTTAATAAATTTATTTTTACGGCGGCAAGTTGTTCCTTACGCTTTACCTTTTTTTTCTGCCTCCTTCTCCAAGGGCAGCAGCAGTCCATCGTCGTCGTCCCGGTAGCCGTAATAATCCGCGTCGACGTCTCGCATGAGATCGGCACGAGTCCGTCTGGCCGGCGGCGGCGGTTCTTGCTCGAATAATTCGCGCACGCCTGTAGGTTAGATTTCAATCTTAGTCCTTAACAACAAAGTTCAAATCACAATACTGTCAAATTTCAACATAAGGCCCTCGCAACTAAGCTTTTTTACTGACAGCAAACTATATTTAATAAATAATTTCAAGGGCACAAATCCAAAGCGGCACCCATACGTCCTAATTTCATATCCGATACCTCTCGTTTGCAATAAGATGGGTGCTGTTAAAAACGATGCGATGTCGCACGCGTGCCTTGCGACCGCAAAAGACGATCCAGTACCCTGATCACTGGTTCGTCCCTTGGGTGTCGTAAAGGCGAGAATGGCAAGTATCAAAAAGATCTCATAACCTTCAATAAATGGCGGATCTCATTAACGCCGGTCCGTGAGGAGGAACAGTGACAAAGAACAGCGTTAAATATGCCAGATGTTTGACACTGCGACCGCCAATATGTTTACCAAGCGTGTCAATATGGAAATTGCTCCCTTCAACTGGAGAAACCCATGAACATTTATGTGCCAAATATCAAAAAGTCCACGGCTGAATATAGGTTACCCCATTAGACTCTGGATAGTTACCAGGCTTGGCAGGCTTGTTATCAGGAAGATGCTACTGCCCATCTCCCATTTCATTTTCCCCACCACACAGCGAGTATCGTTATCATCAGCCTGTATCTCTCTACTGCAATATTTAAAAGCTTCTCTGTAGTTAGGACGACCTTACACAATACTTGCTTCTAAGCTGGTTGGCGATCGTAGCACGAGAAAGGTGCGGTCTAAATATTGTTTGTTAAATTTATTTGCAAACTTTTACATCGTACATAAATCAAACTTCATACCCGGTAAATCTTTCGCCGCCCCGAAGTATTTGTAGCCCCTGTTACCAGGAACCTCTTTCCCATCCTGGTCGAGCATCTTGGGTCCAACACGAGCGTGATCCGGGCCGCCGAGAGCTTTAATCTGAACTTCCCAATGGCGTTTTTCACGCATCAGCTTGTTGATTTCATCGTTTAAATCACGTATCCGAAATTCGCCCAGACCGGCTGAAATATACGATTTTAAAGTTAGTTTGGAAAGTAGGTAGTATGAGGAGTATCGAAGAGTAACGACTTGAACAATTTAAGTCATATCCACAGAATATAATTAATTTGTAAAGACTATAGTTCATTGCTAAGCTAGGGCTGCCCATCTCATGGGCCAGTTTCCCTGTTTCGCCTCTCTACACCTACGGGACGATATGGGGTAATAGATATTCTTGCGCCATGCCCAATTTATTATCCCAATATTAAAATAATATAAGCACTGCTTGTTATTATAATCAATACTGTACGCTATAATAGTGTGAGAGCGGATGTTCAACTTGCTCTCCTGCTTACGTAATTAATCATTATTGGCAATAAAACAGCAAGCTGCTCGCGTCCGTAGGAATTACTTGAATTCTGATTCCCTATACGTATCCCCTGGGTAATGCCAAACGAGCAGTACTACATACTGGTGGTAGGTAGCCGGGCCTCTCACTAGTAGTCCTTTACTAGTGAGAGGCCCGGCCGAGGGTTAGTTACCACCCACCTGGCAAAGACATACCACCAAATGATGCAAATCGTGTTCCGGTATGATGTTAAGTGAAACCAATTTCTTAAGGAGAATGAATCAGGACAGTTGCGTTGCGCATATGAACCAGTTGCGACGCGGCCGTTTTTTAGTGTCAGGTGCCTGGTTATGGAGGTTAGCGGGATCCGGAGCACGGTTGCACCGCCGGCCGACCGTAGATAGTTGGAGACCCAATTAATGAGCCAGCCACTCATGAAAGGCTGCCGCGCCATCTTACGAAAAATCTTGGGATGGCTCCACCATGCCGGTTGGCGACCGGAGAGGGCCTGGTGGTGATTTCCATGGGCCTTCTGGCGTCCCCGCGATCTCCATGCTAGGTACCATGAATGCTATGACTCTGTTTGCTTCTCTAGGTTATTATGTGTGACGCATCGTCCAACTACCATTCTCTCAACCTATTCACTCCCACCATTAATGAAAAAAAAAAAGAAGAGTAAGTTTATACAGCGGTTGCACTCCCTCCCCATCAAAGTGCACCTCACAAATATCCGAGGCCTGCACTGTAATCTCAATGCAGTCCATTACCACCTTGAGACTGACAAGCCGCACTTACTCTTCTTGACTGAGACGCAGATCAGATATCCTCTAGATGCGGCGTGCCTTGGCTACCCTGGGTATACATTGGAGCATAATTTCCATCAGCGCGCCGGAGTCTGTGTTTACGTCCAACTGCTGTAAGCGTCTCCGTCACATTGAAGACCCCACTTTCTCTAAGATCTGGTTATTGATAGACACAGGAATGGATAAAATTATTTATTCTTGTGTCTACCGATCGCACAGCGATGACCAGGTGACAACTAAGCTGTTCGAACACCTCAGTGAAGCCTCTGATATGACTCTAAATCGGTACCCTAATACACAGTTGGTTTTTCTGGGGGACTTTAATGCCTGTCATCAGGACTGGCTGTTCCCATACCAGAAGACCGACCACGCTGGGAGAGAGGCGTGGAATTTTGCTTTGTCGCTGCGGCTGTCCCAGCTGGTACAACAAGCGACTAGGATACCTGATGTGGATGGGCACACAGCAAACTGTCTCGAATTTCTGCTGACAACCGATCCAGACAGGTACGATGTTTAGGTTACCTCACCCTTGGGAACTTCTGACCACTGTATGGTTAAATCTGTGTCGTTATATTCCCCACCTAACTACGATTTCCACGGTGTGCGACGAATGTGGCGATACAAGACAGCAGATTGGAATGAGATGCGGCATTTCTTTGCATCTAATCCTTGGCGGTAGGCCTGCTTCTCGTCTGAAGACCTGTCGAGCTGCGCGGATGCCATAACCAATGTGATACGTCAAGCGATGGAGTATTTCATCCCCTTTGCTAAAGCTCGCCCATGGTTTAACGCCGAGTGCGCTTGTGCTGAAAAGCACAAGCATATGGCGGACTTATCCTGGGTCGATGTTCGAGACTGTAAAGCTCCGAATGTTAGCCTTAAGAAGAGCCTGCAAAGAGCCATTACACCAAGCCAGTTTCGACCGTATTAAAGGCATCGGTACAAAACTCTCTGTCAAACCATCTGGCAGTAGCGCTTTTTTTTCACTGGCGCATGCGCCTAAAGAGAAAGCGGACTTATTTGCTTCTCTTTTTGCTTGCAATTCGCGTATGGACAGTAGCAACAGCGTACCATCTCGATTACCTCACTGCGGTACCTCTATGGCAGAGGTCCGTATTACCAACAAGGAGGTTCTTAAAACCTTGCGAAGTCTAGACGTGAACAAAGCTAGTGGAGCTGATGGTATACCAGTTATAGTTCTAATGGTCTGAGCACCTGAATTGTTTCCTGTGTTGACACGCTTGCTCCGCCTCTCATTCAGGACTGGAATAGTGCCTAAATCTTGAAGCTGGCCAATGTGGCTGTTTTTTTACGTGGTAGAGCCATGCTGCAGCTATATCGAAAGTATAGTTGTAGCACGAATGGGTCGGCGCGACTGGGGAAGGACCACGCTCTCACAGAATACCAGCGTAAAATAGCAGCTTAATGCTGCTGTGTTTCGTATGGTGAGTGTAGATGTAGAGAACCGGAGACCAATTTTAATTTATTTTAATTCATTTTAAGATAGATGTAGATGTCTATGGGCCACAGCAACCACTTACCATCAGGTGGACTGTAGGCTCGTTTGTCACCCTAATTCTATAAAAAAAATGTGCAGCCTAAAAAAGGTAGCGTACCGACCCTGCCAACTATCGGCCAATTATGGAGCGTATATTGAACGCCCACCTCATGACATGTCTATAGCAAAATGATCTCCTCAGTGATCGCCAGTACGGGTTTTGCCGAAATCGATCAACTGGGGACCTTCTAGCGTATGCCACTCATATATGTGGCGAAGCCCTCGAGAACAGTGGTGAAGCACTTGCTGTTTCCCTCGTTGTTCCGAAGGCCTTTGACAGGGTTTGGCACGCTAGTCTATTGGGCAAGCTTTCAGCGTACGGCTTATCCCCTAGCCTGATTGCCTGGGTGAAGGACTTTTTGAGTGAACGGTCTCTCCAGGTCGTCGTCGATGGCTGCTCATCCGGTACTATGGCGACTAACGCCGGTGTTCCTCTGGGGTCCGTTCTCTCCGCAACTCTCTTCCTGCTGCATATTAATGATCTGCTCATTCCCGGTGTCTATGGGTATGCAGACGACAGCACAGTTGTGGAGAGGTACCAACCAAGTGCCCGGGCCAGTCGGGATCAAATACAGTCAGAAAGAGAGGCTATGGTTGAACATGTGAGTTTCACACTACAGGCAGTCTCCGAATGGGGCGATGCCAATCTCGTTAGATTTAACGCCTCCAAAACACAAGCGTGTCTTTTCCTTGCTAAAAAGAGCCCGCTCACCTTGGCTACTACTTTCCGGAATGTATCCTTGGAGTACACTGACTGCCTTCAGTTGTTAGGGGCTGAATTTTCTTCGAACCTAAACTATGGACGGTTCATTGAGTCCAGAGCCAAAGCAACGAAACCTTGCAAGGAAACTTGGTGTCCTTGCAAGGTTGCGGCGGTACTTCACGCCGGGGCACTTCTTACCTTATATAAAGCGCAAGTCAGGTCGTACATGGAGTACTGCTGTCACTGAAAAATGCCACCTGGCAGGGTTGTACTCAGTGGAGAGACGTGCTAAGAGGCTCATTGGTGACCTTGATTTTGTTGAAACCAATCTTGTCAGCCTCAAGCACAGGCGTAGAGTAGCCAGGCTCTCGGTATTCTATAGGATGCATTTCGGTGAGTGTGCGCAGGAATTACACGCTTTAATTCCTCCCTCTCCTTTCCACCATCGGACAACCAAGTGGTCTGCGGGTCTTCATCCCTTTGTTGTCCACGCATTAGAACCAAACGGTTTGCTTCGTCTTTTGTAATGCGTACAGCAAAGGAGTGGAATGATTTGCCGGCGTCTATCTTTCCGTCCGAATACAATCTGGGCGTCTTCAAGGCAAGAGTGAATAGGCTTTTGTTACGTTAAGACAGTGCTATTTACCATCTAAGGCTGCATCACCACTTACCACCAGGTGGGATTGTGGTCAAGCACTGGCTTATAATAAGTAAAAAAAAAAAGTGTAACACAAGGGACGTAATTACATGATAACACCTAAGTATGCAAACCAACAGTAACACTATCTATTTCGTTGTAGCACAGAGCAGGCTCTCAGCAACACCATTTTCCTTGCATGTATTAAAACAATTACTATAACGAACAAAACCACGATATTGTCATTTTACGAGTCTTAGCACTTGTAGAATGACTTAGGCGGAATCTACCGCGCACGACGCCTACAGTGAACTTGCACTAACGAGTGGGGCGGGGGTTTTCCCGATATACCCTCAATTCCACATCACCACTATCGATCTGACGCTCCGCTAATGACGCAACCTCTCGCTCACTCTCGATCCAACCGGTATTTTATAGACGCACCGACAGACTCATATTAACAATTTATTAGTTAGTTACTGCCAAAAAATACATAATCTGGACATGGTGGCGCCGTGATCGATTTATTTATTTTATAAATTTTTTATTTAGTTATACACTTACACACCACACAAGAGTCATGGTAGCTCTCCCCGAGTTTTTTTTTATAGGATAAGGGTGACAAACGAGTACACAGTCCACCTGATGGTAAGTGGTTACTGTGACCCATAGACATCTACATCTATCATCAAATAAAGACTTAAGATGCAGATGCGTTGTCACCCGTGAGGATTAAGATGGAATGCCCCGTTTCCAGTAAAAAGGGTCTCCGATTCTCTACACTCACCATACGAAACACAGCAGTGTTATGCTGCTATTTTACGCTGGTATTCTGTGAGAGCGTGGTCCTTCCCCGGTCGAGCCGACCCATTCGTGCTACAACTATACTATTAATATAGATGCAGCATGGCTCTACCACGTATAAAAAACGTTACTACTAAGCACTCGGTTTCGATCCTCGGTGCCACCAACGAAATTGGTAATTGCAATTTTAAGGGTTGATTTACCACGTTTTCGGCGGTGAAGGAAATCTCGTGTGAAAACCAACACGTTGAGAAATTAACAAATAAAATATTTCGAAGACTTGTGAATTCTACCAACCTAACCTTCCTTGACCTGACCTAATAGACAAGGCCTAACAGTAGATCGTATGTAGGAGTTAACTTTACACTTACACTATTTACGTGGTAGAGCCATGCTGCAGCTATATTGTGGTTGCATCACGAATTGGCCGGGGTGACCGGGGTAGGACCACGCCGCTCTCACCGAATACCAGGGTAAAATAGCAGCTTAATGCTGCTGTGTTTTGTATGGTGAGTGTAGAGACTTTTTACTGGAAACGGGGCATTCCATCTCAGTCATCAGGAGTGACAACGCATCTGTATTCTTGATTTTTATTTGAGGATAAATGTAGATGACTATGGGCCACAGCATCCATTTACCACCAGGTTGATTGTGAGCTCGTTTGTTACCCTTATTCTATAAAAAAACATACACTAATAAAAAGTCCGGAGTGAGTTTGGAGTGAAACTCCTACCGGAAAGGTCAGAATGACGTCTTTAGGGTCAGCTAGTATACAATAAAACACTATAACATGGTTTTATTTATTTATTCATTTACAAATTAATTTGAATGAATATATTTGAATTAGTATTTATTTCTTGCTTTTCTTCTTAGCTTTTCCAAGTTTTGATTTGCTTTTCTTTATTTTATCTTTCTGCTTCTTCTTTTTAGATTTTTGAGATTTCTTTTTAATTTCACTCGAACTGCATTGTTGTGAAATATGTTTATTGTCTTCGGTATTGTTTGAGGGTGCTTTTGGAGTTACGAGTTCTATTTCAAGGTCAGTCTTTTTATCTTTCGTTTCCAACTTCTTTCCAATTTTGAGGATAAAAACGTCCTTTTGCGGGTGAACTAACTTCTCCATATTAACGGGTACTGGGCAATTAGACGGAGTAACATTTATGATTTTTCTATCTCGAGCATCACAATTTTTTCCGTTACCAAAGTGTGTATATTTTAAATTAGTAGAGTATGTGTTTTGCGTTTTAGCATTATAACAAAGATCTTTCGGTAGTTCAAATTGTATTTGTTCACCAGTGTTGTATGGATTTTCTTCACATGAGCACAATTCCTGTATTTTATCGTACTTTCCCATCCTCTCTACTTTCGTTGTTTTCGGAACCCTGATTTTTAATTCGTTTGCATTCATTTTAGTAAAAATTTCATCATATTTCGGTATTCCATCTGAAATACACATGAATATATGTAAAAATTGTACAGAAACAAGTTACCCGTTTTTAGAAAAAATTTAATTCGACTACGCAATTGTTTGTACATAATCAAGAAATAGTGCTATAAAACATCCGTTCAAAATTTAACTAGATGTTGCAAGAAAAAATTAATACAAAATAAATTATATAACACCAAATTAGATCAACGTGATATTTTATTTACCTGGTAGGTGTTTATATCCATAGTAATGTTTTGAGGATCCACTAGAATACTGGGATACTGGACTATCCGGTCTTTTACTGTACATTGTATGTGCGCTGTGAGGAATTTCTTTTTTAGTAAGATAATTCTCGTCTAATAATACTTTTCCTTGGCCGTCCAATTCAACATTTTGACAGGAATACATGGACATGCCATTGTCTTCTTTTTGCATTAGCGAAGTGCCTTGTTGTTTAGGTGAAGCAATAAATGCGGTTGTTATCTCCTTTCCAAGGAACGACATTCGAGCCGAGATCTCAATGACGCCTATAGAATCGCTTTTTTCACTGTCGCCACACGATAAATAAAACATGTTTTTACTCATAGGTGTCGAAGTAGTGCATATGATATTGTCGGTCGGTTGTTCTTCCGCCCACTTCTTGCAAAGTTCATCACGGAGCGCAACAAAGTCTTTAGTATAATCAGCCCGAGTTTCGCCAACTTTCGTTACGCAACTTGAACAAGGTGGTTGTTTTACTATTTGTAGCTTAATTATAAATTCTTTGATGCTGCAAATCTTGTCGTAAGTCATTGCGAACAGTGCCGATTTCCCAACATTCAAATGAGTGAAATCATTGACTTTTCCGTACGATGCATCGTATAGTACTATGGGCTGTTTACCTAAGAATGATGCCGTTATTACTAAATTGTTATAATCAAATTCGAAGCACTCGCATTTCATGTGTATTTTGTTTATAATTAATTCAATGAGAAACAGGTGATACGGAAAATTTACATCTTCTTCTTTAGCTGTGAGTAGCTCCATTTTGGTACGAGTAATATCTTCAGATAAACTTTTTATAGATTTCTTTAAAGCATTAGCTTCATTGGTTAAAATTTTACTCATGTTTTCTATTTTATCGATGTTGCTATTTAGAACAGGAGAATGCGGATTTTCTACATTCTTTGAAAGTGCTCTAACCGATTCATTTAATTCGTCTACGTGATCACTTATGTTTTTACCTTGAGGTTCGAGATCGATAATCGATTGAATAATATCGTCTTTAACTTTAACGGAGCTTAGACTTTTGGCGCTAGGGCTTTCAGGGTGTTCCATATTAATTTTCGGTTTCTTAAATTTGTCGCTCTTAATAGACAAGTTTACTGACGTTTTAGCGATTGATCCAGGACTTTTTGGGCTTTCAGGGTATTCCATATTAATTAACGGTTTCTTAACTTTGTCACTCTTAATAGACAAGTTTACTGACGTTTTAGCGATTGATCCAGGACTTTGTGGCGATTTTGGCGAGGTTTTACGCGGTGAAGAAAAGTCTTGTCGATCAATAATAACAGGAGAGCGTGAACTTCGTAAAGATTGTCTCGGTGATGAAACCACAGGCGATATACGTCTAGCACCAACTTCTACGGGTTCAATATTTTCAATGGTATCGGGATTTACAGTTAACTCATTCTGAGAGTGTAAGCTAGGTTCTCTTAAATTTTGAAGGTTCAGCGGTTCTGCTTCGCCAATATTTTCTTCTGCCATGTTGAATTAGGTTTACGGTCCTTTTTAAAATATTAAACTACCAATTTTACATTGTTGCGTAATTGTAACGCAGTTTAGATACGCACCATGGCCAAATAGATTTGCAAAAAGGAAAATTTAAATATAATATTAATGCAACAAACACCAAACGTAAAACGGTTCTTAAAAACAACGTTGATAATTAAATACATTTAAACGAAGATTATAAAAAAAACACAAACACCTGTTAATATTTATAATTGTTAGACTTACTTGAGCGGAATGTAAAGATTTTTTTTTCATTGCTATTAATAAAATGAAAACGATAAACAACAGTTATTTGCCGAATAATTTATTTTTTGCCGTGTAGTGGCCATCATATCCACCACCCCATATAATCCCGTGGGTGTCGTAAGAGACGACAGAGGGAAACTAATAATCAGGAGTTAGGTAGCAGCGTCCTTATTAATAACGGGTAAAAATTAAAAATAAACTTCGGTTGCCAACCCACTTGCTAAACGTGGCAACTATGGCAAAAACGTACAGCACTGGATTTTAATAGGCTGTAACGGTAACTGTAATTTATTTTAGGGCCGATTGTCAAATAAAAATTGTCCATCAAATAAATTGTAACCTGACTGAATATAAAATAGAAACAATTGAACTATTTTATTCCGACAACTGTAATGTTTGATGTGCACAATAATTACATTCAATTGCCCTCAATTACGTGCACTATCACTTTCCCCTAATCCCGACACTTCTACACTAGGAAAGACACACCACGGTCGATAATACAATACGCGTTTCACTTTTAAACAAGGCATCATTAGGTGAAGTAGACTTTGCGATGGCTAATCGCTAAGTCATTAATGTTTAAAATCTTAATACTTATGCACAGTAACACCTGATTCTATTAATTGTTCTATAATTTGTAAAATTTGTCTTTCTTGATCCTCAGCAGTATTTAGTACTTAATAAGAATGCGAATACCATACAACATCACTTGTGATATATTAATATATTATATACTAGCTTTTTACTCGCGGCTTCGCTCGCGTGCGCTTGAATTTAGGGACATCATTAAATGCTGTTCCGTGTCAAATTTAGAAATATTCGATCACTTTTAGAGTCACCTTGGTGTCTATGTCTCTATGTCTATCAGAGATTTTTTTCATTCTAAAATACTATTAGACGTAGATGATTGGTAACATGCTACAGAAACTCGTGAATATACTTATAATATGTCTAGAAACTCCTACTATTTTTATATATGGCGTGTCTTCCGATTCCGATGTATCCATAAAAAAATAGTCTTGAAATCAAAAAGTATTATTATTACTTACATTTTACTCTTTACATATATATATTCATAGTTAAAGTAAATTTAGTTTTAACAAAGTAATATAATGTTTATTTGAGACATTTTATTTATATCATTGGTCCTATTTAATATTGATTGGCACCATAAAAAGATATAGATATTTTTATTTACTTCGAGTAGACTTGAAAATTTCATAAATACAGTTCTATAATAATGAATACCACACATGGATTAAAACTAATGTTACGGGTTTTTTACGCATCTTGACTCCTCACCGAATGAAAGCACCGAAGCTCCGGGAAGTCTAAAGTATGTAAACATGTTTAGTATCGTCCCAACCATTATATACAACAAATTCTTGCAATAAACCACCGAATCCTAGCAATGATGTTTCGCGAGGCTATTGAAATTAAAAATATCCTAATTTAAATAGGGAAGATGGCTAAGTGCTACTATCTGCTAAGGACTCCATGATTAATAAAATTAAATTCAAACTACTACTGCATTTTTACTATTCTATTTTAACTATGACATCAGGTTATCAAACACCTCAGTTCTCCCACCCCTCCCGTGACCATGGGTGCTATAAATTGCCCAAACCATCGGGAATTTAAAAAGTTAAAATTAAACGCGATAAAATTCTTAAAATTACTTTTATTCCTTATAAATTTTATACACAGTGAACGTGAGGAACACTACACTCATGAACGGGAGTAGAAAAATGTTCGCACTGTTGTGGCGGTGAAAGAAAATCCAACACATCATATCGTCCCGTCGTAAGAGGCGACATAGGAAAAAAACAGTAGATGGGAAGATCTGCATCATCTTCTTGAAAACAGATCAAAATAATAATAGCTGCGGTTGCCAACCCGCCACTATAGCAAATATCCAGCTACTTGACAATTTATGGGGGAGGCCTATGTTCATTTCAGTGGACTTTTGATAGGCTGACGATAATGAGTTCTACTCATCTTTGTAAGCCTTAATATTTACGGTAGAGTGAAAACATAAATTATCATACCCGAAAACACGAATGAAAATAGAAACTGCATATATTGCCCCATAAAAAGTAAAAAAAGCAGCTTACATACATGCTACTACTGGGCACAGGCTGTAGATTTTTTGGCCAAAAAAGAGTTCGCTGCACTGATTCCAACGCGGGATGAACGTAATGTAAATGATTCAATTATTTACGTCGTATATTCAGTAGCATTGTATTATTTCATTTTATCAATGTCTTGTCACTTTAATTTATTTAGAAGTAAGCAGGTGGCGCTAATATTACATGAAATAATGAAAGCCAAAACTATACCATCTCGTAATATCAGCAATAGAAACGAACATTTATTTATTATATCAATAAGGTATAAAGTGATGTCAATTCTCTTAAAAGTTCTGTTCCTGTTAAAAATAAGCTATCAGCGCCGCTAGCGGTGAAAAATGATAATGATATCGTCATATGACCATATTATGAAATAGCAACGTTGTGTTTAGTTACCAATAACTTCAAAAGATTTCTATTCATTGATTTAGTCAAGCTATATCATGACACGGTCAGCAAATAGTGTTAAATACACATTCATTTCAGTCATTTTTTCAGTGTTTTCACGAAATGATAGACTACTTTATGATATATGATCAATTCTACGATCTGACCACGACATACATGAAAAACTCTTTAAATAAAACTATGATGATAATGAAAATTCTGCAACAAGTGCAGACAGACCAGTTTTTATCACTTTACATATATATTAGTAATAATTGAAATAAATACCTTATCAATTTTCATATTTTTGATAGACATCACTATTATCTATTGAAATTATTACACTTAAAATAAAATAACAAAAATACGAAAAAAAAATGAACGTTACAATTTTTTAATAATTTTAAAAATCTAATAATTTAATCATATAAATGTAAGTTATTTATATTATTTCATTTATTAGTAACTGAAGGCAAAATATACAACTTTTTCCATTTGATGATAGATGGCGCTGTTTTGAATATGAAATCGGTGTATTTCAAATTATTTTACCAAGATTATAACTATATTTTTAACTATATTTACAAATATGGTAATATGATATTTATTTGAAAAACACCCGTCATTCCGCCTATAAATAAGATACAACAGAAAATTAACATCTAAAGGAAATTAATATACTTAACCTACCTTTTTTGAAGTTCCGTAATCGGATAAAAATTAGGCCTATAAGTTGCCCCGGGTTACTGACTACCTACATACAAAATTTCATGTAAATCCGTTCAGTAGTTTTTGCGTGAATCCGGAATACACAGACAGACAGAAAGACAGACAGACAGACAGACAGACAAAAATTCTAAAAACCACTAATTTGGCTTCAGAACCCTTTATTTAGTACCCTGCACTTGTTTTTTCAAGAATATATTAGAATTACAGACACGACTTTTCTACAGATTTATTATATGTATAGATTATATACTCATCACACTCTATGCTTGGTGAGCACAGCGGCGTTACGCTCGCACTGGTGATATGTTGCAGACACAAGGTCAGAGGACATTATACACTTTACATAATTTACTACGACAATTAAGTTTATTAATTTGAATTTTGCTTATTATTTTTTAATTTAATAATTGCAAACGTCGAAAAAACAAACGATCAAATGACAAAAATTAACCAATTTAAGAAAAAATTTAAAGTGTTACAAAAAAGAAACATTTTGTATTTTTTTTTATAAATGCTTAGTAAAGGTTACAAACATGGGCTACTAACGGCACTTAGTATTGCCCCCTCTAGCCCTTCGGAATACTTCCAATCTCATTGGCATAATTCTAATCAAGTTATCAATGAAATTTCTCAAATTAGCGGGGCAGGATTTCTTTCCTTAATTTATGGGGTTCATATCGGGCGAGCGCGCTGGGCACTCCGTAGCATTTATGGCCGCGTCTCGAAGATATTCGACAACCACGTCCGCAGATGCATTATCATGCATAAAAACAAATCTATCACCTATAAAAGGGGAAAATGGTAAATACCTGCCCATACCGTAACTGACCTTCCACCAAATGCCTATTTTCAAATGATGTCGTACAGAGCGTGCCTCTTTCCCGGACGTCTCCATTATCCCATCATCTGGCTTCAGATTTCAATCTTTTTCTCACAGTTGTTGTGCTTAATGTAATCCTCGAACTTCTTGAAGCTTCGGTCTTACCTTAGAAGTAGTTAATGTCCGGTTTCTAAGCATGCTGGTAATGATGAACGGTTATCTCTGCCCAAAGTATTCCAGTAACAGTCCTAGTAACTTCAGTGGTGTTTAGATCTAGCATTCTCAGTTTCTTTACAGTAACAATTCACACTTGACACGATAAACAAGTCAGTCAAGGGAAACATTTAAACAAAACCTAATTTTAAACTCAAATTCAAAAGTTGGCATTTTTTTTCGCAGTGTAAAAGAACATAATATTATGCAATAATTATATAATATCTATTGAAATTCGATAAAAAAATCCATATTTCTTTTATTAATAGCACTTACTAAATTTGTATTTTTTATTTACGCACGATAATTACAACAGGAGAAATAAACCTTACTTTTTTGTGTCCCACTACATTGTCCATGAGTATATAATATAGTCGCACAGGTCTTTCCTAGTGCTGAAACATACTTCTCATAACTCATAATTCTTGTATTTTTATCTCCATTTTAATCAGTCTACAAAAGTCATAGTCATCTCTACTGTTTGGGAGGATTTACCTTTTTAAATTCTATTTAAGTTATTGTATTACATATCTATAGTCTATACGAATAATATAGAATAAAGAATAAGTCAATGTAAATATGTGAGAGGAAGTAAAGTGAATAGCTATTATTACTATAATGTTTCTCACCATTTTGTATCTGTGCGACCTTTTTAGCGATCTCCCTCACGATTTGCAGCCGCCATTTCTCGGCCTGCTGTAGATCATTGCACTCGGACGCGAGGTAGGGTCGCCGCTCTCGCTGCCCACCTGCCTCCTGTACCTGTGCTGCACGCCATCGCGCCAGTGTCGTCCTGATAAATTATATAAAGTAAAAGAAATTTTATTTTTTTCATCCGCTCGTAAAAGTATAAAGCTGGACATGGGCCTTCATCACTGCAGAGCAGTAGAGGGGATTTGTCTATAACGTCACACTTAGCAAGTGGTTTGACGACGATCATATCATCCTTGTCAATTTTAACCACGGTGTCAGCTTCTGAATACTATCGGAAGTTAACAATTCAGTAAGCCATAATATTCTACAAGTGTACTCAATAGCGCCAGGGCACCCGTAGGACCTAACCTTTACATATTTAATGTAAAGTTACATTAGGACGTAGATAAGCTAGAATGTAATTACAGAGACATGTAGCCAACACAACCAGAGCCGAAAATCAACAATTTGTATTACTGGACAAATTTAGGTGTGGCTTAAATTCGAACGTAAAACTCGCGACAAAGCTATATAACCTGAAAGACGTGACATAGCTAACTAACCACAAGAAAAAAAACCTAGACTTTTGTATTAATATTTAGTGTAAATAAATTTCTTGATAGTGGCCAAATTTGCTTGAGTAAGGCATTATACCATTGCTTGAGGAGTAGGTGATTCCATCACACCATTTAGACCCCTGGATATCTTAAGAGGCTACTATGAGAAATGTCAAAAAGATTTTATGGAGGTTTTATGTAACATGAGTGTGACGAGGAGTGTTTATCTACGTGGTAGAGCCATGCTGCAGCTATATTATGGTTGTAGCACGAATGGGTCGGCTCGACCGGGGAAGGACCACGCTCTCACTGAAAACCAGCGTAAAATAGCAGCTTAACGCTGCTGTGTTTCGTATGGTGAGTGTAGAGAACTGGAGACCCTTTTTACTGGCAAAGAGGCATTCCATCTTAGTCCTCACGGGTGACAACACATCTGCATCTTGAGTCTTTATTGAGGATAGATGTAGGTGTCAATGGGTCACAGTAACCACTTACCATCAGGTGGACTGTGTGCTCGTTTGTCACTCGATCCTATAAAAAAAAACTATTTTGTTTACACCAGATGTGAAAGAAACAGGTCCTAGTAAATTCTTCTTACAATGGGTTATGGCCTGCAGTAGGATTTTACATGTTTTTACAGGGTGATCAATAAAACTTGTATAACAAAAAAATAATGTATAAAACCAGCATCGGGATTCTGTAACTGGTAGGAATCATTTAACAGTGGGAATCACTCCACAATTGTATTATCTTTTAAATTATGATATAACTTGTGACCTAAAAAAGATTTCAATAAAAAAGGAAATAGAGTTTAAGTCAACCATAATTCCCACCAGAGTTACACAATTGCGCTGTTGTTCACTATTAACCAAAACTCATCAACCATTAATAACACTCATCACCATAATCCAAAAGTAATCAAATAATAAATACTTACATAGCTTTTTCAGCATTTCTGGCCTGCAAAAAAAAATATATGAGTAATATTTCACTTTCATGATAAATTTTATGTAACAGCCAAACATGATAAACGTAGCCCTACCTCAATCTTTTCCGATTGAGGTAGGGCTACTTTTCTACCTGGGAGTACACCATCCTCTTACCTATTTCTACCTCAAAGCAGCAATGTAACCTATTGTTGTGTTTTGTTATGAATGATATAATTAAAAATGTTGTACAGCCGACTTCAATATAATTTATTAAGAATAACTCAAACACTATTGGTCTGACCTTGATCAAATTAATATGGGACCACACGAGAAGTATCAGCTTTCATATAAAAAAGAATCATCCAAATCGGTTCACCCAGTAAAAAGTTATTAGGTAACACACATTGAAAAAAACATACGCGTCGAATTGAGTACCATATCCTTTTTGGAAGTTGGCAGAAAATAGACAGTATAATTGTAGACTATGAGGTATTTGATTTTAAAGGTCTAACAATGCCTCTGAAGATTTATTGGAGTTGTATGCAGAAGCAAAGTCACTAGGTGGACAGCTCATTGGTCTCTTCGACAATATAAAAAACCAAAGAATTCCTAATTTTGACAGGTACACATGAAGCAGCACAGGGAAGAAATTTACAATACCAGCCACCAATTTAATGGGAATTGAGGGGCTAAGTTGAGCAGAGAACTGCAGCTTTTGATAAAAATAAATCAAACATTAGAATTAATTATATGTCTGTATTTTTATAGGTAGCACAATGTACAAAGTGGTGATGTGGTATTTATATTGTCAGAAATAAAATTGGAAATCATTTTAAAACACATAACATACAAATGAAATAAGTTATTAAAAAAATGTTGGATGTAGTATAGTGTTATAAAATCAACATAAAACACAACATTATCGTTTTGGTTAAAAATTACAATTTCTTTTTGCAAAATAATTTAGGATTAAATTGGCCTTGTGATGATGGTGCAATAGAATATATAACACCATGGTAAGTTACAGATATTATGGCTGGTATAACCACCTTATTTATGCCACCTGTAAACTACTCCAACCAGTAACATACCCCATGTTACTGGTTGGAGTAGTTTACAGGTCAAACAGCATCAAACTACTTGCCACCAATCTGCCTGCAAAAAAAGCCATCCTCTTAACAGATGTAGATAAGGATTGCACTGATGTCATAACCAGTTCAGGTGTTATATGTTACTGATTGCATCTTAGTTAGCTATTAGTTTTTAAATGAATCATTTTGTCTATTAAGCATAGGCAAATCACCAGTATATTTATAATTTTAAGATCTGAGATTATTTGGGTTATACAAAGGCAGATAGCATTTATCTCTCTAAAAACATTATAATCCAATGAAATTGAAACAAAACTGAACATTATTTAATTTTATTAGTAAAGCCCGCTTTTCACTATGGGATATAATGTAATATATATTACATCTCGAGATATAAATTAATATCGCTCACAATACATTTCAAATGGAACCATTTACACTTAGCTATAATATATATTACATCTCAAGCTATAAATATTTTTTCAATCGACCGAGCAATATTTTCATATTATATTTCGCCCCCTGTACCCGCATACCGTTCCGCGCCCCCGCAAAACGGTTTACGGGGTACAGGGGGGTAATCTAATGACCAATGACGAACGTACACTGGTTAAAATATATATCTCACAGTGTGAAAGCCAATCGCGGGATATAATTTATATTTCGGGATGTAATATATATTGTATCCCATAGTGAAAAGCCAGCCTAAAGTAGATGACCACATTGCAACTTACTGTATTAAACAAAAAAAAAACAAAGATTAAAAATTTTTCAATAGTAAATTTATATTGCTTTAGTAGTATAAAATATAATACTAATAATTTAAAAATATAAATAACATTATATGCATACCATTTTGTAAAATGATGAACTGGAAAATACTAAATGGTTGGAGATCGCCCTTATTAAATTGTTTAAGGGTTTTTAATTAAGTTGTAGGTTATAAAAATAAAAAGCTCATATCCTGTGGCTTTGCTATTTTTGGTGTATCATATTATCTTGAATTAAACGTAAAATTCCGAAATAAATGTATATACGTATACACTCTGTGTTCGATTATTGTTATTGTGTCTTGAACGAACTTTTCACCTTTTCAGTCTATTTTTTAGGCATAACTGAACAATTGAATAATAGGAATTTGTTGGTTATTGTTGTTATCAGTCATAATTGTTGACATGTGTACACAGTAGCCATAGATATAGTATTCATTTAGATTGGCAATGGCGTGATTAGGGTGAGACCAAAAACGAAATGTAGCCGTGTGAGTGAAATGTGCATGTGTGCGACAACAGTAGTGCTGCGCCATGTATCAACTTTAATTATCGATACAGAAAGCTGTGTCTGTGTCATAAAATGAATATTATGTTTGAGGGCATAAAAATAAAACTACAAACAAAAAGTTTGTGATTTTTATTTTCCACCAAAAATAACTAACTTATTGTAAAAATGTCGTAAGCTCTCCTTGGAGGTATTTTGCAATTTTGCTTCATACTTTAATCTGATAACCAAATAAGTTTCAATTATTGATTTAATAATTAAGTGTTTATGGTTTGATAATGCTGGCGAATCGTACATATGTATGTCAAGTGTGTTAAAAAAATGTTTGCAGGACACAAGGCATTCGTTTACTAATTTTTTAAATATATTTTCGTTTACAATTTTTCCTTTCACGTGTTTTCGGAAAACTCGTTCAGAAAAGACACCTATCTCATAAACGTCTTGAGAGGGATACACGAGGCCACCTACGTCTTTCATGTTTATTAGTGAACCTTCCTTAACTTCACCGTAAAGTACATTTACACAGGATTCGCATTTAATTTTATTTGCGATTTTTTTTACCACGTAACCACATATGTACTGAACAATGGACTTAACTACAGATTCCATGCCTTCAGGTATCCATGGCATAGATGATACGAAATCAGAATCTTCATTATCTATTTGGCCTGGGCCAATAGCCGCATCGTCGTTTGGCATCGTCATAGCACTAAGGCCAGTTGTAGTATTTATTATATCTATAGTACACGATTTTTGTATGTTGAGCATACTAATATTCTCCAAAGGCAAACAATTGGCTTTATCGCTGATTTGTACTTCCACGTGGCAGATTAATCGTTTGTATGCTGCTGTGAATTGTCTGGCTGTTGGATTGTTGTTAAATCCTCCTCTAGAACGTACTGCACTAAAAAAAAATTCTATATGATCTTGGGAGAGTTTATAGGTCGGAAGAAACTTTAATTTTCCTGACTCTATGAAATCGACATATAGCCACTTCAAAGCTATCGTATTCGCCAAAAAACCGATAAAACCAAGTTTTCTTCGACTCTATCAAAGCTTGGTTGTTGTATTTTAAATTTTTAATAAATTCACACACTTTGTCACATTCAGCTACAACATTTTCAACATTATTTGCATTTAAGGCCTTCTTAAATCCGTAGCTGAGTAAATTTCTGGAGTTGAAAATGTCAAATATGCTGTTTATATGTTTTATAAAACCTGCTGTCGCTTGGCAATTTTCAAACATAGGTAATTTTAATACTTCTTTGCAAAACTCTAAGCTGGTTGCAACAGAATTACTCAACAGTTGCGCCGCTAATCGTACATTCATTTTGTGATTTACAAAATTGACATGTTTTTTAGTTACCTTATTTGCCAAATGCAAACCGGCATCATGTTGAAGCTGGCAGAGATTTTCAACAAATTCATATTTAATAATATCATTATGATGATAAAAATTTTTGTATTCTGCAAAAGTATTTCTTATCAAAATATTACGTAATATTAAATGACACGCATCTAATATTACGTAATATTTTTGCCCTCTATAGTAAAAGTATGGTCTAAATGGAGCGGTGCTCAAATTAGCTCCTAGTATTTGTGCCATATTTATATTAGATGCTATGCCATCAAAAGTAACAGAAGCAACTTTTACAAAATCTGACAGTGAAGCAATACACTGCTTTAGAAGTGTTGCTTTCTGTAAAGCAGTAAATCCTCTTCCAAAAAAATAAGCAATTGGAATTTTCCAAAAAGAATTAATTGCCACTGCCATTATTACTAATACCTCTTTAGCCTTGTCTACTTGATCTCCATGAATACCATTACCCACATCTACATAGCCATGATGATTACGACCGTCAAATTCAATGTGTTCACGGATAGACATTTCGTCGAACGTAAGGGCGATGACCAAATCTTTTTTTTCTTTACTTACAGCCTTTATGGTTTCTATGGCTTCCTTAGTGATACCTGGCTTACAACCTACATTTTGGTACCAGCCTCGTAGTGTTCGAGGATGTGGTAGGCACAGGTCAAATTTAGTTCTCATGTAATTGTAAGCCCGAGGACTATAAAAGTGTAAAGTTAGGGCAAATGTCTTTAGTTGTGTATCATACTCTTGTTTAATATTTTTATTTTGTTTTTTCTTAATCACTCTTTCGATGAGATGCTGCAACAAATCATTTGGACCAGATGCCATTACAGCACTAATGTTATTTTGAAGTGAGGGAAGCCTTTCTAAGTTTTTTATCACTTGAGACAACTTTCCCACTTTTTCATCAGCCCGTTTTTTTTGTGCTCTTACATTTTTCAGTTTTTTTTGTTTTATATCTAATCTTCTCCGAAGAATATCAATAGTCTTTTTCATTTTTATCTTTCTCGGGGAATTGTCTATAGCAGAAATGTTTGCAGTTGAACTACTGGGTACTGGTAATATATCTCTGTAGATATATGAGGATGCTTTGCGTATCGGTTTCAATACAACCTACAAACAAACAAATAAAATTAGTGCATACATTATGTACTTATCTATGATTAAAATTAATAAAATAAAGTACCATCCTTTTACCTATTTCTGTCGCTAAATAGCAGAGCTTATACTACCGCTAAACAGCAGTGCTTACACTGCTGCGTTTCGGCCTGTTGAGTATAGAGAGCCTGTATAATTTTCGGCTGTAAGACATTTTATCTTAGTCCTCAGGGGTAAAAACACATTTGTAGGTTTCTTTATTTGAAGATGACTGCAGGTGTCCATGTACTGCAGTAGCCGTTTACCATCAAGTGATACTGTAAGTTTCTTTATTACTTTCATTTTATAAAAAAATATACAAAACGAGAATGACAACAACAAGTTGTACACATTTAAACATGCGCAAACGAAATTAAGATATGTACAGTAAAATATATAAGTAATTAAAAAACTACGCACGGGCATAAATAATGTAGGTATTGATCCAGAACGCAGCTTTACTCTTTGTGCACTTCTATGAGAAAAACATTTTTGTTCAAAGTGCTTGCTACATATAGTTGAATTTTTTTTGGGAACCCATCCTTCTCTATTTAACATTTTTAACCATTTTTGTTTAACCTCATTATTTTTTGGAAATCTGAAACAATATAAATCATCTCATTAAAGTATTACTATAATGTGTAAATATTTACTTTTACGAAAAACTAAAAATTAAAAAAAAATACGAAGTCACAAAAGGCTGTATCCAAGGATATGCCTTTGCCTGTTATAAACATATTATCGATAAGACGATATTGATAGTGTCAATCCCTACAAAAATTTGATCAGAAATAGCGGGAATTCACGTATTTGTTATTATTTTTAATATAGTTCTCACGCATTTAGATTATTATCGTAATAAAATGCGATATTTTTCTCTGTCCATTTGTGTATAAAACATTTGTTATAGTTGTGAAATAGTGAAGTTAGAGTGCTAAACATTTTAATTGTACTTACATGTGAAATGTATAATTTTGTGGATTTACTTTTCTGGATGAACTGCATTCAGGTACGGCACACGTCACCATACTTAATCACACCTTTTAAATACTTATTAATACTTTAAAATCAAAAATATCGCGAAAATAAGCGGGATTTGTTTTGTTCACCACTGACGTCCGGCTGATACAGGCTGATAGTGTGTACGTGTATGGTCTAGCCATTCTATCTCGTTCTAACGTAAGCATATGCTATGCCCTTTCTCTTTTACATTGCCAATCTTAGTATATACTAAATCTATGACAGTAGCACAGTACACACTATATATTTTTTTTAATAACTAGCTTTACGGCTCTGGGATCTAGCCCTTCTGAGCCTGAAGTTACAATATATTATAATTATCCTTAATAGTATACTGCTTCACAATATGTTGATGCGTCACATTGTGCAGCCCTTGGGAGATTGACGACAACTTGAACCAGCAGACAGCTGATGGTTGGCGATGGTATCTCAAGTCGCCTAAGCAGACAGACACCATATTTTGAGAATCAAATCACCATCAGAGCACTTGTTTCACAGTTTCCTACTAATAGTTCACATGCGCAGACACTTAATTCACAAAATCGCGCCACTTTTACATATCAAAGTCCACTTCAAACCATTATTTAAACAATAATACAGGAGCAGCAAACCGCCGCCGGTCAAGTTCCCGCCAAAACTTTTTTAATTAAAAAAGTACTCTGTGGTACACAGACTAATATGATCATAGAGTATCAAAGAGACTAACTGAACATGATGCTTACACACTGACTTAGAAGTATATAGGTATCTACATATCTCTATGTGCTTACCAAGGAGGTTGTAAAATATAGGGAGTGCGCACTTCATACTGGAGAAACGTTCCTAAATCAGTGATCTTGAAATGAATGAAAGGCACCGAGTTAGGTGTTGCATTTCTTTCTAATATAGTGTCCATGATACAATATTTTGAGAATATTATTAGTGTATATAGCATCTTGGAAAACTAAATGCGTATTTTTTTCAATATGGAAAGTGCGGAATAGTGTTATAATTAAACTCCGTTTAATATTTGGTTTACATTATTGCTTCGCTACATTGTCAAACTTTACGGTAACTAGTGGCGGCGTAGCGTGGATTGACACCCAGGGCGGTTTTCTATCAAGCACCATCCAAAATAAAACAAAAAATGCTATACATGCTAACGGGACTTTATTTTGCTAAAATATTCTAATATATTATCAAAGTTTACTTTCTTGTCATTTTCGATAGATAAAACGGAAAGATTGTTTAGCCGCGCTTGGCTCATTGTGGACCTTAAGTAAGATTTTATTAACTTGAGTTTTGAAAAGCTTCCTTCACGTGAAACTTAATAGTAAAAAAATCTTAGACACAGCGCTTGATTCGGAACAGATTCAGAATAGCCCAATTTTATGAGAAAAGCTCCAATGAATTACACTGAATCGCTTCTTGGGAAGAAATGCTGGCAGCTTTCAAGTCGTAAAACCGCCAAAATTATATATACTGCAGAAAACTCATCGTAGATTTTTGTCATATTTTGAAATATTACACGAAGATCTTCATCTGGTGACGTTAGCAGAGCGTAAGGCTGAACAACACTAAATGTTACGAGAATATCATCCATTGCTCTGTAGCGATGGTCAAGTTCTTCGTAAAATATGTCAAGACATTCTAATATAGCTCTCTGCAGCTCCTCTGGCAATGTTAGTCCAGCATATCGGGTCATTTCTCTTGGTAAACGTTTTCGATATCTCCTCATTTCTCTTCTTTCTTCAATCAAAATGTCCACATTCTCATATTTTTTATTACGTAGGAAATAGCTTTTCCACTAGTTGAATACGTTAGATTTGAAGTAAAATTTTTGGGCTTTGATTTTTATCTGATACTTTTCCAGTGATAATCTAGATTATTATTATATTATTTAGTATTTG
The DNA here is from genome assembly GCA_963668995.1 of Parnassius mnemosyne. Classification (NCBI taxonomy): domain Eukaryota; kingdom Metazoa; phylum Arthropoda; class Insecta; order Lepidoptera; family Papilionidae; genus Parnassius; species Parnassius mnemosyne. Next base: position 16,278,790 of record CAVLGL010000159.1, read on the forward strand.
CTGTTGTGTCTAACTAAATTCTATTAGAATTTTACACCAAAAGGAAAGATAGCATAATAAACTGAATTCACACAAAGCTGGTAAGAGTGTAGATACTGCTTCTTTTGTATAGACGTTTTCTCTGTTGGTGCTGGGATCATATATATCTTCCAGTGTTAATAATAGTTTTTTTAAATTATTCTGCAGTGGTTTAACAAATTCATGATGAGCAATTCATTTTGTCTCTGAGAGTGTTTTGACGGATACGCCTACACTTTTTATTAAAGTTTCCCATTGACGTGTGGATGATGAAAGGAACCTGTAAACTCTTTCTACTGTTCCGAAAAAAAGTTAAACTTGAATTAACGCTCCCTAAGTGAGTGCACTCCACATAGATTTAGCGAATGATTAGCACAAGGCGTTTCCTACGTGGTAGAGCCATGCTGCAGCTATATAAGTAGTATAGTTGTAGCACAAATGGGTCGGCTCGACCGGGGAAGGACCACGCACTCACAGAATACCAGCGTAAAATAGAAGCTCAACACTGGTGTATTTCGTATGGTGAGTGTAGAGAACCGGAGACCCTTTTTACTGGAAAAGAGGCATTCCATCTTAGTCCTCACGGGTGACAATGCATCTGCATTTTGGTTCGCAAACTAGGATAGATGTAGATGTCTATGGGCCACAGCAACCACTTACCATCCGGTGGACGGAGTGCTCGTTTGTCACTCTATCCTATAAAAAAAAAATAGAACAACTAAATATAAATAGCTTGGTAGCAATCACCTCATTTCAAGGGGTTATTATCATCCATAAATTCTTTAATATTGTTGCGAGCCACTATTAATGTCTTGTACATGGCAACACTAGTTACACTAGCGCCCTCTAGTGTCGAGTAGCAGAACAAGAGTCAAGATCCTTCCAGAAATTTTGGGACCGATATATACTCGAACATTCTAGATGTCGCTACAGTAGAAGATTCTGGAAACTATCTGAGGCCCTATATAAGGCCGGTGTAGACCACGACCGAGGCAGTATTGAATTGGCGATACAAGAGAATACTTCGAAGCGAAATAACGGCGAATTGTGTTTTATTATTAGTGTGATTTTAAGTTGTAATTAGTGTTGTTTAATTAAAGTGTCAATTTTGGTTTTTAATTGTCTCGAACCCCAAGCTCGTAACGATTGGTGTCAGAAGTGGGATCAAATCATGCCGATTTTACCAAAGGACGACATGGAGGGTATCCGTACCCGAAGTCAACGCCAGCTGGAGACGGACCAGAGACTATTTGGTAATACAACGCCGCAAACATCGGAGGGCCAGCTGCTGACCACGGAGGCCGGTCCGTCATCAGCTCCTGCATCTACAGCACCTGACTTAGGTGTTCTGATGATGATGCTGCAGGAACAGGCTCGTCAACAGGAGGAACAGGCCCGCCGACAGGAGGAACAGGCCCGCCGACAGGAGGAACAGGCTTGTCGGTTGGAAGAGCAGCTGCAGCGCGGACAGGAGGAACAGGCCCGCCAACAGGAGGAACAGGGCCGTCGGTTGGAAGAGCAGCTTAAACGCGATAAGGAAGAGCAGATACTTCTTATGAAGGACCTTCACGCTACCTTCGGGAAATAAATAAGTGAGGTGAAGGATAAGGTTGCTCAATATGACAACCGCCTGTCGGAAGCTGAAACCCGAATCACCAAGTGTACAATCGGGTTGACAACGTGATGGCTGACGTGAAGAAAATGCTGAACGACCTCAAAATTGGGGATGGAGTTACGGCTCCCGTGGTAGCTACAACACTTTCGCTACGTGGATTCAAAGTGCCACCGTTCGACGGGACTTCTTCCTGGTCGGCCTATAAAATCCAGTTCGAGGCTGTCATGAAAGCGAACGGCTGGAATAAAAGTCAGGCCATGACTGCTCTCCAGAGTGCCAAACTCAAGTTGAGTCCGAAGAAGTGCTCACTATTCAAACGGCAAGTTAGTTTTTTGGGGTATGTATTGTCGGAAGAAGGTATCCGCACGGATCCAGAGAAAATTGCCGCTGTCAAGGAGTGGCCGGTTCCAAAAGACAAGACACAGGTTAGAGCATTTTTGGGCTTGTGCTCTTATTATCGGCGATTTGTGAAGAACTTTGCAGATATAGCCAAACCTCTGCACAAGCTAACCGAGGAGAAGCGACATTTCTGCTGGGTTGAAAGTTGCGATAATGCATTCCAGGAGCTCAAGAACCGTCTGTGCAAAACACCTATTTTGGGGTACCCTGATGCAGGCAAGGAATTCATAGTTGACACAGACGCAAGTGATATAGGACTTGGAGGTGTGTTGTCTCAACGGAATGGTGATCAAGAGATTGTGATAGCGTACTTCAGCAAGTCGTTGTCAAAGCCGGAAAGGAACTATTGTGTCACAAGACGGGAATTGCTTGCTGTGGTAAAGTCGTTGCAGCATTTTAGCAAATATCTTCTAGGGCGGAAATTCCACTTACGAACTGACCATGCTGCACTGAAATGGCTATTGCAGTTCAAAAATCCGGAAGGACAAGTTGCTAGATGGATTGAACTACTGCAGGAATACAACTTTGTGATCGAAAATCGCAGCGGGAAATCTCATGGCAATGCAGATGCATTGTCAAGAAGACCTTGCCCTGAAGATTGCAAGCACTGTACTAAGCAAGAGGGTAAGGAAGTGGTATCTGTGAGGATGCTCAGGACAGACCAGCTCAGCAATGAGTGGTAGGCCAGCCTACAACATGCACAGCAGGAAGATTCGGACATTAAGCCGATTCTGGAATGGATGAAGGCCAGTGCCCCTAAGCCCAAGTGGAGCGACGTCTCAGCAATAAGTTCGACCACGAAAAGCTATTGGGCCCAATGGGACAGCTTGCTGATTCAGGATGGAGTCCTGTGCCGTAAATGGGCAAATGGTCGGGGAGACAGTTGTCATTTGCAAATGGTTGTCCCTAAGGCTAAAGTACCGGATGTTCTACAGCTGTACCATAGTGGTTGTTCAGGAGGCCACCTGGGAGTTAAACGAACTCTACTGAAGATCCGAGAACGGTTTTACTGGGTCCACTGTCGTGACGATGTCGAGGACTGGTGCCGCAAATGTACAAGTTGTGCGGCAGTAAAGGGACCTCAAATTCGTAGTAGAAGCGCATTGAAATTGTACAATATTGGTGCACCATGGGAGAGGATAGCCATTGACGTTGCGGGACCGTTTCCGGAAAGTGAAAGTGGTAACAAGTATTTCATGGTTGTGATCGATTACTTCACTAAGTGGCCAGAAGTCTTCGCCATTCCAAATCAAGAAGCTTCAACAATTGCAGATAAACTAGTTCATGAAGTCTTCTGTCGTTTTGGAGTACCCTTAGAGATTCACAGCGATCAAGGAAGGAATTTCGAGTCTCAAATATTCCAGGAAACTTGCAGAGTTATGGGTACTCAGAAAACACGAACAACTTCTTACCACCCACAATCTGACGGAATGGTAGAACGATTTAATCAGACATTGGAAAGGTACCTGGCAAAAGTTGTGGAAAAACGGCAACGAGACTGGGACAGGCACATACAACCGTTTTTGTTGTCATATCGAAGCGCTGTTCACGAAAGTACATCAGTGACGCCAGCTTTCGCAAACTTTGGGAGAGAATTACGGCTGCCTGCAGACCTGATCACCGGAATACCACCTGATGCCCCACGCAGTATAACCGATTATGCAAATGACTTGCGGAACAAAATGAATGACATTTATGAACACGTCAGACAGTCGGGCCAGCAAACGTCTGAGAAGATGAAAACACGGTATGACCGCAAAATGAACAACAAAGGGTTTGACGAAGGTTCACTAGTGTGGTTACACAATCCAGCTCGGAGCAAAGGGAAATCTTCTAAGCTTCAAGCTAAATGGGACGGACCGTAACGGATTGTGACAAGGATCAATGACGTAACCTACCGGATACAGAAAGGTGCCAGAGGTACTCCTAAGATCGTCCATGTGGATCGACTGGCGCGTTATTATGGGGCCAATAATGCTCGGGACGAGCATGTCTTAGGAGGGGGCAGTGTTGCGCGCCACTATTAATGTCTTGTACATGGCAACACTAAGTACACTAGCGCCCTCTAGTATCGAGTAGCAGAACTAGGAGAGTCAAGATCCTTCCAGAAATTTCGGGACCGATATATACTCGAACATTCTAGATGTCACTACAGTAGAAGATTCTGGAAACTATCTGAGGCCCTATATAAGGCCGGTATAGACCACGACCGAGGCAGTATTGAATTGGCGATACAAGAGACTACTTCGAAGCGAAATAACGGCGAATTGTGTTTTATTATTAGTGTGATTTTAAGTTGTAATTAGTGTTGTTTAATTAAAGTGTCAATTTTGGTAATTCACTCGGCAGTTTTTAATTGTCTCGAACCCCAAGCTCGTAACAATATTATAATAACCCTTCTTATACAAACTTAGTTTTATAAATTTTTTGAACTTTGAGCTGGTCAAATTTTGTATATTTTCTGGAATTTTGTTGTAAAAGCGTATACATCGCCCCAAGAATGAATTACTGACTCGATGGAGTCGAGTAACTGGTACAACTAGCTTGTGTCTGTTCCTAGTATTTACAGAATGAATATCACTTATTTTTGTAAAACTACTTTTATTTTCTGTACGTACATTACATTTTAATAAATGTATTGAGAGGCCAAAGTTAATATATTAATTTGCTTAAATTTTTGTCGCAGCGACTCTTTAGGCTTTAAATCATAAATTGCTCTTATGGTCCTCTTCTGTAAAACAAATATAATTTCAGTGTCAGCTGCGTATCCCCATAGTAAAATACCATTCGACATTATGCTATGGAAATAGCTAAAGTAAACTAGTCTAGCTGTTTCAACACTGGTAACACTTCTAATCTTTTTACAGCATATGCTGCAGAACTAAGTCTGCTTGCTAGTTTTGATATATGGGGGCTACATTGAAGCTTCGCGTCTAGTGTGATTACAAGAAAAATGGTAGTATCTACAAGACTCAGTTTCTCCCCATTTAAAATTACATTAGTATTTAATCGTTTGACATTTGGAGTCATGAATTTCGTACATTTCGTTTTAGTGCCATTTAAATGCAAATTATTAACATTGAACCAATTTACTAATTTAGATATAGCATTATTTACTTCGTCATATTTTAGTAATTGTCGACTTAATTTGAAAATTAAAGAAGTGTCATCTGCAAATAATACTATATCATGGTTATGTCCTACTATGTAAGGTAAGTAGTAAGTAGTAGTAAGGTCGAATCTGGTGTGTTTCCTGATTTAATGAAACATAGTAAAGTCATACCTATATTTAAATCTGGTAGTACATTAGACCCCGCCAATTTTAGACCAATTTCTGTACTACCAACATTAAGTAAAATTTTTGAAAAAATTATTTTAGATCAGATGTTAAGTTTCTTTAATATTAATAAATTGCTACATAATAATCAATTCGGTTTTACAAGGGGTCGCTCGACAACTGACGCTGGAGTTGAGCTTATTAAACATATTTTTTGTGCATGGGAGAATTCAGAGGATGCTTTGGGTATATTTTGTGACCTTTCCAAGGCCTTCGACTGTGTTCACCATGAGACATTAATCAGGAAGCTACAGTACTATGGTGTCAAGAACACAGCGCTTAAACTTATTATTTCATATTTAAGTAATAGAAAACAGAAGGTTATTATCAATGGTAAAAGTTCTTCCGGGTCACCTGTACTAATGGGTGTACCTCAGGGCTCGATTCTCGGCCCATTCCTGTTTCTGGTGTATATTAATGACTTACCTCACCTTGTAGGGGATAGTCATGATATAGTATTATTTGCTGATGATACTTCCTTGATTTTTAAACTTAAACGTCAATCATTTAAATGTGACGAAGTGAATAATGCTATATCAAAATTAGTGCATTGGTTTAACGTTAATAATCTGCATTTGAACGGAAATAAAACTAATTGTGTTAAATTTACAACAACGAATGTTCAAAATCTGAATACCAATGTGTTTTTAAATGGGGAGGAATTGAGCCCTGTTGTATCCACTGTTTTTCTTGGCATCACTCTTGACGCAAAGCTCCAGTGGGGCCCCCATATATCCAAATTAGCATGCAGACTAAGTTCTGCAGCCTATGCTGTAAAAAAGATTAGAGGTCTCACTAGTGTCGAGACAGCTAGATTAGTTTATTTTAGTTATTTTCATAGCATAATGTCTTATGGGATTTTGCTATGGGGAAATGCGGCTGATTCAGAAACTATTTTTGTTTTACAGAAGAGGGTCATTAGAGCTATTTACAATCTAAAACCGAGAGAGTCTCTTAGAGATAAATTTAAAGAAATTAATATATTAACTTTGGCCTCTCAATATATTTACGAAAATTTAATGTATGTTCACAAAAACAAAGATAGTTTTAGTAAAAGAAGTGATATACATTCTGTAAACACTAGGAACAAACACAAGCTAGTGATACCAGTTTCTCGACTCCACAGAGTCAGTAATTCATTCTTGGGGCAATGTATACGCTATTACAACAAGGTCCCGGAAAGTGTACAGGTTCTCTCTATTACCAAGTTTAAATGTTTTATTAAGCTGAAACTGTATAAAAAGGGTTATTATAGTATAAATGAATACATGGTTGATAATAACCCCTGGGAATGAGGTGATCGCTTCCAAGCAGTTTCTAAAATAAATTTTGTAAATAGTTCGTAATCATTTATATTGTAAAATTTATTTAAAAAAAAAGTCCCGCTGGGTTTCTTGCTGGTTCTTCCAAGGATAGAGGGTTTTTTTCGAACCAGTGGTAAAGTAAAAAATGACTTTCAATAAGAATTACACATGTAATGTATATTGAATAAAAAAATATTCTATTCTATTCTATTCTATTCTATTCTTAGTCATTAATGTATACAAGAAACAGAAAGGGGCCGAGAATTAAGCCTTGCCGCACGCCCATTTGTACCATCGATCCGGAAGAGCTCATACTGTTAATAATAACTTTTTGCGTTCTCTTACTTAAATATGAAATAGTTAATTTAAGAGCATCACTTCTTACACCGTAATGTTGAAGTTTCCTGATTAATGTTTCATGATGAACACAATCGAAGGCCTTGGATGCGTCACAAAATAAACCTACATAGTGAACAATATCTACACCTTTTAAATTTTTATTGATAATAGTGCACTAGTAATAAAGATATAGATTTAACTTGGAAACATGAGTAAAAAAGAATTTATTTATTAATACTTTTATTATTAATATTAATTTTTATTGATAACAATTTATTATCGATAAAAAGGCGTCTACTACTTCAGTCCTATGCTTTCGGCATGTAATATGCTCAAAGCGATATTTATTTAATATTGCATTTTTAATTTTACAACCAATATTTTAAAATGGGGGTGTTTTTCTAGATAATTATTAGTTTCTTTAAAAACATCACCAAAATATCTACCAATGGCAAATAAAGAAAATGGTTGATCTATGCTGCTGAATAGGTCAACTTTTTCCTTGCTATATTTTTATATTCTCTATAATATGTTATCCACTTATGAACCTCGGTATTTTCCTTTGTGGTGAGGTCCTTTCTACACGTGGCACTTGATTTTTGAAATAAGTTTTCTTATGACCCACTCTGCAGTGTAAGCACGGGTCTATATTTTAGACGCCCGCACCTTGCTTCTAGAATTAATGGCTAAGTATCAATATAAGATTCACCAGTTTCACCACTTCCGTTACTCACTTCCTTTTCATGTCCTTTAAACAGGCTCTTTATTTTTAATAATTATGTACTAATATCATCTTTACAATGAAAAGATGATTGATAAAATTTAATGAATCCTGTAAATAATTTTCTAACTTACCACTCTCCCTCACTTCCCACCCTCCCTCAATCGCGGCACTATACCAAAGAATAAATAATAGTACTACGTACAGAAGTTGCACTCTTTTGATGTTGACTGCTTGCCGACGTTTTAATAGCCTACATAGTTATTATTAATCAGATAAATCACGCACGCAAGCTAAATCAAACTTTATCGCTGCGCGCGAGTGTCCGTATTACTTTGCATTTTTCTCCTTACTACGTCACAATGGACTTTCCTTGGTTGCTAAGGGCTGTTAATAAAGAGTAAAAAAAAAATACATTGTGTAATGGTAAGTTACTTAGGTAAAGTACCTATGCTGACTATATTCGACCATATTATCTGCTATATGAGTTCTGTGATGCCTAACAACTTGCATGCCTAACGCATGGAACTTGCAAGGCCATTCGGCGGGAATCGCGATCCTTGTTTCGTATAGGTACATAGCGTAAACGGGTGAATATTTGAAGATAGACATATTCAGGGTTCGTTAATTAAGTTCAAATAATGCTTCCAATTATCATTTTTATGGATTTAACGTAAAGTTTATAGTGCAGATTAACGAAATAAATCAAACGCACAGTATTTGAACTGCTATAGAGGCCTGAATCTGAAGCTGAAGATTTTCGCCAAACGGTGATGAGATATGAAACAAACGGTAATTAGTATTTTAAAAACGGTAATTATGCTACGTGATTGGTAATTATAAATAAAATGAATGATGTACTGAAATCACACATTTATTTATTACATCACTTAATTTGAAAAAAAATTGTCGAAAATCCACCGGTTTTCCTAATTATTTAATTAGGTCAGTAAATATTAATTTGTCTAGTAAATTAAATAAAACCCACTAAAACATTAGTTTTGAACTCAGAGTTATACAAGCTCCATCTAAGATATTTTTTAAATTCGATGAAATCTTATACAAAAACTTAAAAACAGATTTATACTTATATCCGAATTAGTTTCTATTTCATAACCAGAAACCGAGCATGTACTTAATCATAAAGCCTTAAGTAGATCTGCAAGATAATCACGGCAATGATAAACAGGAAAATACAAAACATTTGATGTTTCTATCAAACATTGGTAAACATCAACCTAGACTTAATTTTAATAAAATCAACTAAAACACTACTTCAAAACTCTTTGTCAATAGAACTCAGCACTATACCGGTTTCATCTAAAATATTTCTTAAGGCTTTAACTAGCCTGAATGACCTTGACGATACGGCGATCCCAGAGATTTTAGCCGATGTCAACACCGTCTAGCAACTACGTTCTGTATTACTTATAAAAGTGCAAAGATTAATAGACTGCAGAGATGACAATTATATAAGTGACATACTGCCTGTTATGCTTGCGCATCACTGAGAATTATGTCGCGGTTACGCATCTTCAATTACATTGCACGGTGTGGTGCTGTAGCTTTGTCCGGTAGGCATCACGAGCTATCAAGTGTTCAAGTTTCAAGTACGTAAGAATTTTTATTATATTTGTTAAATCGTATTTATTTGTATCGTATTAGTAGATCTGGGTCAAAGCGTTCGCTGTAAATATTTTCCCGGGTTTGATCTCCGACAGCACGAATGAAATTTGTAATTGCAATTTTCGTCAACACGCATTGGGGAAGCACGGCGGGCATTTCCTTGCCCTAAAACCCACTCAGAAATAAAAAAAGAGTCCTGTGCCCAGTAGAGGGACTTTTATAGCCTATTACTTTACTTTGTAGCAATATTTATATTCGTTTCAGATATAGAAGGGTACCTTATGCTGACAAAAATATCATGTGGAGGCGACGAAAACGTAAAACATCTTTGTACCTAGATAAAACGTTCGAAAGATTGTCAGTCATGTCATACGCCACATTTTCTATAGAGCGTAGAACATTGCAGATAGGGCAAAATAAAAAATAATCCAATATATTATGGGAACTCTTTATTAATAATATATACATTTATAGGTATTTATAATAAAAATAATGAACAAGCTGCAAGGTTCAACTAATAATGTTTTTTGTAAACACAATCGTAAAATTCCTGTTTTAATTTTTACCAATGGTTAATTGATGAAACGTAGTCCAGATATCTTCATATAAAATATATTTAATTAAAATTGACACGTGACCTATTTGGCCTTCTACTTACAACTCGGCGGAAATTTGAAAAGAAATTTTGTCTTTTCACACAAGTATTGTTTACAACTGGCGTGGTTTCGAAAAGCGTGATTAAGTGTCAGCGGTATATAAACAATTAAACACTGAACTTTATTGAAATTTATTTTTTTGTTTATTTTTGTTATATCTTCTTAAAAACTGACGCCATCTCACTATTTTATTATTTGTTTTTTTTTTGTACGCATAAGGATAAGTTAGACTAAGTTAGATTAACTTGGACAAGTTTATATTTTTTTTAATTTTATCACAAAATTTCCGCAATAAATTATTACCTTTTCTACAGTGATTCTCTCCTCTTAGTTTCGGCGTGAATGTAGGATGTTATAGTGAGTCACCGTCAGTTACTAAGCGGCCATAAATCATTATATGTATGTATAGACATACATATATACATTTTTTGATTTTAATATTTATGTTTTTTGAATTGTGATTGATTTTTTGAGACCTGGTAAAATTTTTTTTTCCATACCACAATTGGTATGGAAAAAAATGAAATGAAAAATATGGGCCCGAGTATAATGCCAGTTATGCTCTTTGGATGAAGTTATTTTTTATTTTATGCTCAATTGCAGATAAAACAATACTGATTGCGCATTTCTAAAACAAAATTTTACCTCTTCTCCTTCTTATAATAACTCCTGCACCTAACACGGCGGAATAGTTATTATTATCTATAAGACCATTTGCGAAAACAGTTTTTGTTAACAGTTATGAGTGTAACATTTTATCAGCTGCTTTGTTTATAGTGCCTTGAGCAACACTTTGCCGGTTTCTGTACAGAAAATGATGCTGGCTTTGCCAATACGGATGGCCGCTACCATTGAATGTAATACCCGCTATGTTACACTTATTTACATAGAAACTTTAATTACCATTTGCTTAAAATTCTAAATAGCACTTTTTACACAAGAAAGAAAACTTTTAGATCAGTCCATTTTGTTTTTCACTAATTAAGTAAAAAGTAAAACAAACCAATAGGGCCGGGAATTAAAATTTCTTGCAATTTTTTATAGAAAAGCATGACCTTATCATAATATAATAGTCAATCATTTAGCCATGTGATAAAACTTTTAAGTGTGCCAGTCAAACATTAATGATGATATTCGGGTCATTATACTGGAAATAGTCTTTTAAATATTTTGTAGTACAATTGATAATCTTCAGTATGATTGACCGTGTATATGACTTTTATAAGTCTATGTTATTTTTGATGAAAATTATTATTGCAGATAAAAGCCCTTTCACATTTATTTTAGTCTCGAATTAAATTAATCAAAATGAAAATTATAACATTGGCTCTTTATAACTGATCTTTAAATGTAAAATACTTACTTGAAATTATATAATTATTAGCATTTTTTTAATTCATTGAACTTTTTTAAGATTTTGTTGAAACTCTACTGGTAAAAAAGAACAAATATATATATTATAAAAAAAACAAATATAATAAAATATATATATATTATAGTTCTTGATGAAAATAATGTATGTGCGTTACATCGCATCCCATCAAGAATTTCTAATGTAATTCTTGGTGTAAAGCTAAGACGTGATAATAACTGTAAACAATAGAATAACAAAATAATGAAAACATTTACATTTACATACCAAACATTTACAAAAATACTTGCTTTATAACCTAATAAATATTATTTGACCATAATAAAATAAAACATGATAGTCTTGGGCATGAAAGTAAAAATAAATATTTTCGATTATTTTTGCAATATCTAACAGCCGGATCAGCGGGCGATTTTGATCCATCTAAAGATGCTAAATTTCAGCAAGCACTGTCAAATTCAATAGGAGTGACAGAAAAACGGTTCTTGATATAGAAAGGTAAATAAATTATTTAACCTATAAAGTAAAATCACTTTATTACAAATCAAAATAGCCCAATAGCTTTATCAACATGAGACATAATTGTTCGAGTGCTTAACATTATTTTACTGAAATCTCAGAAAGTTTTTCTTTAATAGAATAAGGGTGACAAACGAGCACACAGTCCACCTGATGGTAAGTGGTTGCTACGGCCCATACACATCTACATCTATTCTCGATTACGTATCAAAATGTAGATGCTTTATCACCCGTGAGGACTAAGATGTAATGCCTCGTTTCCAGTAAAAAGGTTCTCCGGTTCTCTACACTTACCATACGAAACACAGCAGCGTTAAACTGCTATTTTACATGTTATTCCGTGAGAGCGTGGCCCTTCCCCGGTCGAGCCGACCCATTCGTGCTACAACTATACCTAATAAATATAACTGTAGCATGGCTCTACCACGTAAAAAAAAATTGACATTGAAAATTGAAGTATTTTTAGAAGCAACTTTGCAATTATTTTCTATTGAGTTAATTTTTGTGGAATCGTGTTTTGCAAACCGCCACCTGAAATACGTACAATTTTTTTTCGATAATGACGTGAAATTACTTAATGCATTTCAATGTGGCTCTATTTAGCCTCTTAATATGAAAATATCTCGGATTTCAGAGATAATGGAAGATATAATATTATATTATTACTGTTCCGTGTGAGGCAACCTTTATACTTATATACATATTCTCATCATATTTTTATGGTTGGTTAGAAAAATTATATCTAAATGCAAACTTTCACAGGGTCAATTTTTTTTTTTACTATTTTTACCCATTAAGTAGTAAAGCAACTACAATCCCATCGGTAAGTGGTTATGTAGTCTAAGATGATGAATTGCACTGACTTAACAAAAACCTATTCACTCTTGCCTAATAGTACTAGGTAAGTATTATTTGCGACCTATTTGCGTGTGTGTGTATGTGTGTGTGTGCGCGCGTGCGTGCATGCGCGCGTGTGCGTGTGTGTGTGTGTGTGTGTGTGTGTGTGTGTGTGTGTGTGTGTGTGTGTGTGTGTATGTGTGAAGAAAAGTGTATGAGAATACGTGAAGAGGAATAAAGGTTGAGTACTAATTCGCTTACCTGTACGAGGTTGCCACTCGAGGACCTTTCTTCCTATTTTTTATATGTTTTCCAAGTTATATAGCTAGCCCATTGCCATTTCACTGTAATATTCCGTTGAGCTATGTCAGTTACTCTGATTCTAATGCAAATACCTTCATTTCTAACTTTATCACTTGGAGAAACCCCTCTCCAATTTAAAATTTTATATTTTTTAGATGATAGTTTGTCTAACATAAAAAAAACCATAAACCCAAGAATGTCTTTATATAGTTATTTATACTTAGGTAAGCAAAATTCTTTTATTTATTTAAATTGTTTGATTTAATTTGATTACTGTGTACCTAAATGTAAGTATCTGTATCTTTATTTCCCTCCCCAATAATATTTTATAAAGTCATACTCATAAAACAGCGTTTTATTGTAATACATAATTATAAAATTCATTATCAACTAATTAATAAAAATATGCAACAATAAAATTACATAGGTATTAAAAACGATCGAAATCTAAGTAACGAGAGCATGTTCGTCGTTCCACATCTAAATTATATAAAAATGCATTTTTCAATTTCACTAATCAACGTCGCCGCAAAAATTTCTTCTTCTTTGGGCACTTTAAAAATTCATTTATTTAGAAAATAATATTTACAGTTACCAGTGTACAGATATTAACTAAATTAAGTATTTCTAGTCATAAAAATATTTATAATTGAGTATAAACTTTTAAAAAACTAATATATATTTGAACGAAGTCGCTCCAACACCGACGTGCGGTCCACCCTCGACGATGTCCGAAAACGGACTGTGACAGAGCTTACATGGCGACGGAGCATGCGCGCTCGCGTAAATATATTCAATTTCAGGGAAAAATGCTATATTCTCTTATAAAACGGGTAATAAAAATAAAACTCTCAATTAAAAATATTAATATTTTTAAGACCTTTTTTTTAGTGTAAGAACTATTTAAAAAGCTTGTGCCGTTTTGGAGAAATTTTGCAAAATATGACAAAGATAGGTACTCTTTGGGGATTTTTTTTCTAATAAGGGGTTGACAAAAATACAATTTTGTTAAATTAAAAACATTTACCAAATCTTCTTCTGTTACCTTGTATTTTTTCTTTGTAAATTAAATGAACAGTTATTGAGATTTTTTTACTTAAATATCCTAGATTTAGGCATTTCAACCACTGTTAAGGCCTTAAATGCGATGAGATCAGTTACAATAACTATAAAATATTTAAAATTGAATTCGAATCCGTATCACTTTCACAACCAAGAACTTCGCAGGTAGTCTCAAATGCAGTTGTGGATCTGCTAGATCATCACACAGCAATGATCCGAAAACATTAAGCTGGCCATAAATTATTTAATTTGCGCTTAATTGTAATGTATATTGAACATAGTCTTGAAATACATCCAAAAAATTCATATCACTGCCACTGCCAGAAATATTTACCTACCACATTCTCAATGTGTATATTAGGGTCCAAGTGTAATTCATCATCAGGTTTTAAATCAGACAGCATTTTAAGGGTGGCTTCGTCTCCTTTGCGTTTTGACTTTAGTAAAACATTACTTAAGATTTTAATATTCCTTTTATTCTGTGTAGTTTTAGGTTTTACGTTTGTGGTCGCATCAGTCATACTATGATTTTCACTCTCTTTATTTCTGATAAGTGTAGATTCTTTTGTGTTTTCATAACATAATTTTCCGACAAATTTAGTATGTTCACAGTCCACGTCTAAGCATATAAGTAACTATTTTCTCCGAATATCAGGTGGTCCTTTTCTTTCTGCCACAGTATTTGAATAACTTTCAATGTACCTTTCAATTGTTTCAGCTATTCTGAAGGTATCAATACATCCTTTTCTATTGTATGGTATTCTTTCACAGTTGTCAGCTTAATTTTTTGTGTGTTTTTTTCTTACGATTTTCAAAAACCATCTAATTTAGCAACATCTCTACCTTACGCTGCAGTGACAGTGCATTTAACAACTCCTCCTATTTCACCTGTGTCATTTTTTCAACTAACAAACGTTTTTTTGTATCGTTGTCGTTATTTTTATTCTTAAATGGCGTATAAAATAGGGTCAGCTTTGATTTTAGCGTATCGATTCTGGCGTGTGATTTTGGATTTAACCAAAGTTTCTTCCTTGGACTTACTCTAAAAAAATAAGTTAGTAATAGGGGGTAGTTGGTAGTCAGTCTGTAGGTTTATTTTGTTGCGGAAGGTTGTAACACAATTCGACCTAGGGCTGGCCTAGCAGAGTTAGGAGTTTCAATATAATAAGAGGCCAGCTTATACTGGTACTAATTACCATTTTCGATTTCTCATTACCGTTCCGCCAAAATACGAACGGGAAAAATGGTAATTGTACAAGCGGTAATTAGATATTTGTACACTTTCTCACACTATACGTTCTTTATAGAACTTATTAACTCGGGAACTTAATCAAAGTAAAGAGTATCATTTTTATGCACGGTAATAGTTGCCGTGACTATTACCGTGCATAAAAATGATAAATAAGAATAATAGGCTTACCACGGGAAACTCGAACGGTAAGGAGATTTTTGTTTGCCAAACACGATTTCTGGGCGATTAAGGTAGGCTATAGTTGGCGCCAAAAGACTCTTCGTCGTATGACCCGCACGAGTCGTGGCGCAAAACTGAGCGCGACCGCTGTGTTACCCTTTCAGAGACCAATACATACGCGGAAAAAAAATAACCCTGCGACTGTGTGGACAAATGGTAGTGAGTATAAAGTGTTGGGACAATTTTCAAAGTTGTTACAAATTACTTAAAAGTGGTCTTTAATGTGTGTAGTTTTGTTAATTAGTAAAGTATGTAGTGTACTATCTAAATTACTATAAAAATATACGATCTTCGGAGTTTATTTACAACTTTTCGAACATGAATTGCTAAAATTTGGAAATTGGGACACGAATGGTGATGAGATTTGAGGAACGTTTATGAATATAACTTAGTTGTTTATTACAATAGGAAAATGTTATGTACATCTTTATATACTACTGGAACCATGTTTTACGTGAAATAAAAAAGAATATAACTTTATATCTCACTAAGTAGTTATTTGGGGAGGGCCGCGTAATATGCACATGTTCAAAGAATCACCCAAACAACAAATAAATCCGAAATACGATTTCTAACAGAAATATGATCGTTATCTACTTAGTTGAAAATCTACTAAACAAAGTTTTAATTTCAATATTTTGTGTTATTATAACTTAAAATATTACAAAAGATTAAAAAATTATAAAAGACAAGTATAGATAAATATGTAGGTACTTGGGTAGTGAAGTAAATTTCAACTAAGTTTTGTAATAAAGTACTTGGGTATTACTTCTGTAGTTAAATCTTACTTATTTTTTCGCTTTAAATACCTACCTAACAAAAAATTAAATAAATTTACCTTTTATTATCCTTCAGTTACTCAAAAAATGATCTATCTGAATCCTTTTAATTGCTCATTGAGCGTCCATCCCCGCAACAACTATAGTAGGAACGACGTTTTGCCATTATAATTAATCAAATAGATAGGTAATATACATATTATATATTATTTTTATGGATAGGGATGTGTAGCGTCACCGTGGCTGTTTAATCTGTTCATGGACAATTGTTTGACAGATTTTAAAGAGAATGAAAGTGGGTTGAGAATGAATGAGTTACTCGTCAAATGTTTTCTCTATGCTGATGACCAAGTATTACTTGCGTCTTCGGCCGAGGAGTTGCAGGAGATGGTAACTGCTATGAGTGGAGCTTTTGTTAGAAAGGGAATGAAGATGAATGTAAGGAAGACGAAAGTGATGGTGTTTGAAAAAGATGAGGCAGTGACAGACTGCAACATTGTGATTGAAGATGAACAAATTGAACAGGTGAAAGAGTTTGTGTATCTGGGTTCAAAGTTTACAAGAGATGGAAAGTGTGAGAGTGATATCGAAAGAAGAGTGAATGCAGGAAACATGGTGAATGGAGCTTTGCACTCCTTTATGAGCAGTCGGAAGGTGTCTAACAAGGCTCGTTTGGCTGTGCATGAGGGGGTGTTGGTTCCGACACTCATATACGGAAGTGAAACTTGGGTATGGCAGAAGAAACATGAAAGCAGAATAAATGCAGTTGAGATGAGAGCATTAAGAAGTATGATAGGAGTTAAACTAAGTGACAGGCTAAGAAATAGTGAGATAAGGAAACGTTGTGGTCTGAAAGAAGATGTAGTGACAAAAATTGAGAAAGGTATGCTGAGATGGTTTGGCCATGTCGAGAGAATGAATGAAGAACGATTGACAAAAAAGTGTATAAGGCGAGTGTGAATGAAAGTGTTGGAAGGGGTAGACCTAGGCGGACATTTCTAGACCAAATCAGGGACGTCTTGAAAAAAGGCCAGGTCAAGAGTACCCTAAACCGTAGAGCATGTATGAAGGGAATAATGAAAGTGGACGAAGCAAAACAAGTATGCAAGGTTCGTAGCAAGTGGAAAGAACTGGTCTCTGCCTACCCCCACGGGAAAGAGGCGTGATTATATGTATGTATGTATATTATTTTTAAATTACATTAAAACTTTTTCAACTATTTTATCCTACAATTAAATATACTAAACACTAAACAAAAACTATTTCGACGAATATTTCAACATGTATTTACAAAAAATTATTTACGTATACAGCGTTAAAAAACTTTAACATTCAATCGCATAGAGCGCGCTAGTCCCGACTGCGTTCTACCCCTGGGGCAGCTCACCATTGTAGGTAATTATTTCACGCAGGTAGCAAGTGTGACAGGGGCCTGACTATACTAAGTGTCATCTCTCATCATCAGTCATCACTTAGCGGCCAGCCTCCGCAGAGTCTACTTAACCTGAGTATGCCTCGTGTAGAGGTGAAACACGTGTCGTATTTTCGAGAGTGGTGTGTCGTGCCTAGTGTGGTGGTGCTGGGGATGATAATGCTGGGATTGACGGCAACGGTTATAGTGTGTGTGATTGAGGGAGGGTGGAAGGTCCCCTTAAAAGTGGGCAGGACACATAATTTTCTTTCTTTACGCGGAATTAAGCAAATTAGTTTATAACAACCCCATTATAATGGATTACCGTAAAATAAAGCCTGATTCTATTAATTAGACCAAAAGAATGCCTTGTTACCAGTAAAAAGGGTCTCTGGTTCTCACCACTGGCCATGTAAAACACTTCAGTTTTATGGTGCTGTGTATTGAATTATTTGATAAAATAATTAATATGATAGCTTACAAAATGCAGAGGTATAATTTAAGGGTCCTGCACGGTTTTACTAAATATAGAAACATAATTCTTAACCTGTAAATAATTCATAACAATTTGATTAGGAAAACGTTAATTTTCTTTTCCAGGAATAACTGTGTTTTTGCATGTTCACAGTTTTTCTTATCTGTCCATGTAAAAATCTTTTCTAGGTATTGTACATTTTTTGTTACAAATTGTTTCGCATTCTTTTGATTAAATGTGGAGGATCAAATATGATAAGCATATAAATACCACTTATACCTAGTCAGGTCATAAATTCTGTCACATGTTTAATATAAAATAATTGAAACAAGTTTATTCATTATGTAACCATTTATATACCAAAGTATACTTAACAAAACATAGATTCTTATGACACTAAAGTTTATTCAAAATGACCTCCGTGATTTTGAATACAGGCCTTCAATCTGCGCGGCCAGTCGTCTATCGCAGCACGAACGAGGTCCATGTCAATATCACCGACTGCATTAATCAAGGATGTCTTGAGTGACTCCAAATTGGGATAAGGCTTTGAGCACGCCTTTTCCTCCAAGTGTTGCCATATCTTGTAATCTAACGGATTCAAATCTGGACTGGAGGAGGGAGGGCCAGTCTTCGTGCCGGATGAAGTCGATTTCACGCGCCGCCAACCAGTCTTGTGTGCTCTTCGCTCTATGAGCTGGCGCCAAATCTTGTTGGAATACCCAGTGCCTGTTATTGAACATGGTATGAGAAACAGGTTCCACAAGGTTCGTCAGGACTGTATTTTGATACACAACTGCATTCGTTTTTACACCTTTCTCACAAAAATGTACCTCTGTTAAGCCCCAATAAGAAACTCCCAACCATACCATGAGCGAGGATGAAAAATGACCTCGTTGGACACGCGGAATTCGGTTGCTCGCTTCTTCTCTACTGTGTGCGTACACCTTATTATTTTGTTTGTTGTAGCTCTCTTCTACGGTAAAAATGTTTTCATCCGATAAAAGAATTTCCCGATATTTTTTCCCGATAGAACTCTATTAACAAATTTAAATGTTTTGTTAAGCTGAAACTGTATAAAAAGGGTTATTATAGTATAAATGAATACATGGTTGATAATAAACCCTGGGAATGAGGTGGTCGCTTCCAAGCAGTTTCTAAAAAAAATTTTGTAAATAGTTTGTAATCATTATATTGTAAAATTTATTGAAAAAAAAAGTCCCGCTGGTTCTCTTGAACCTGCATATTTGAGAAGTTAAAAAAATCTTTCGGAAATCATTTTTAGGTATACGGGCCGGATTAACCATGTCAGGGCCCTTAGGCAGTGCAATTCTCGGGTCCCCTTTTTAGCCATTTTAAGATCATCAGCTCTTTTCAAGTTGATGAAGGAATATAATAGCATCAGCAGCATCCCCGACCTTATGCTTTACTCCTCAGGAACTTACAGCAACAGATTTGTATTTGGGCTCATTGAAATGGTCTTAATGAATAGATTAGAAAAGTGATGATCCAGATCTCATTAGGTATAGTGTATGAGATAAGACCGTCTCAAGATCACATGATGAAGCAGAAAGGAAAAATAAAATGCGGGTGCTTTAATTTTTTAACTTTATTCTTGTTAAATGCAATAAAATATAATAAACGAAAGAAAATTTTTGACGCGGGTATTTTAATTTTAACTTTATTGTTGTTAAATGCAATAAAAAAAAACAAACGAAAGAAAACATGATTCTTTATACACAGGCCGAGTCAATATTTCTCAGGAAAACGTCGCCGAGTACCGGAACAAACTTGTGCCTGAAGTCAAGACTTTGTTGAACAAAGTCTCGGATTAGGGGCGATTAAATCTAGTTCTGGGGATTCTGGGGATTGCCCAGAAGACACAAGTTTGCGCGCTTACCGCTAAAAATAACCCCTTTGTCGTATCTCCTCAGTTTTTGGGCACTCCCCAAGGCAACAGCCTCAGCCAGCGGAATCTTCTGACAAAGCCTTAGTTGCATCGGCTCTTGCACACCACCTTGTGTCGGACACTTTTTTCAGCACTTAACCTTTTTCGAGATGTTTCTGCGTAATTGCCCAGCGATGAGTTGATGCCGAAAAAAAAGTGTGTAGTTTCTGTGCGAATCCGAAGTATAAGATTGCTCCAACGCTGCTATCCACGGCACGTATTCCAACCAGTCCAAAAAAATTCAGTGAGGACACATGGAACGTAGTTCGCTATATTACTTATTTTCTTAATATGGGCCTGGAAACCATTGTCTATACATACTTGAGTTAGAATATACTGGCGTATAAATCAACATAGTGTGCAAGGGAGAAGAAAATTCCTTATGGCAAAAATGCAAGATAGAAAAGGATACCAAATCTCATAACTCTGTAACCGATTTTGAATGACAGATCGGCGCAATTCGACCCGCAAGAAATTGCTCCTAGATATTTTTTTTTTAAAAACGTTATCCCCACACTAGGATTTTCTCCTGTGTCGTGGAGGCAGTACGTAATCTGTAATACAATTGTGTTTTATTATTTGTGTGGTTTTAAGTTGTAATTAGTGTTCCGTAATTAAAGTGTCAATTTTGGTAATTCACTCGGCAGTTTTTAATTGTCTTGAACCCCAAGCTCGTAACATTTCCAAGTCACAATGATAAAACTTTTAGCATAATTAGGTATAGATATTTAGAAATGATAGTAGGATAGTATACATTCCATAGTATTTGATAATCACAACGGTCGATGCCCAATTCATGCTTGATGGCCGACGACATTGTGCCGAGGTCTTAAATAGCTTGGTTGATCGCCTACATCGTTAATCGTAGAGAAGAGGATCTCGTGGTTAAGTGATAGCTGCGCAGATCAATAGATCTGCAAGATTAAGTTGCACTTGCCGCGGTCAATCCATGAATGAGTGACCATTTTCTTAACATACCGAGATTGAGAGAATAGAGAGTGCATCTGTATCCTCAGACACTTAGTCCACTTTACTGTTTTATGTTTTTAAAATTCATGCAGCTAAAATAACAATAAGTTTATTATTACTTTATACTTTTCGGGGACAGATGAAAGAATATAAACATGAAGCATGATGAAGCCTCATAAACATATTGGCCTTTAAGCAGAGTAATCTTATTTAACTGATTCCTACAAGTTTCCTTCCTTGAATTATTAAGTTTACATTTATACTTAAGTCGAATGTTAAAATAAAGTTCTATAATGTATTTAATTATTAAATGTTTATAATTACTACAAGTAATACTTATATGAAAAATAAAACAGCCGTTATGTACTCCGTGTCCACGTTTTTATTTCTCCATCAAAACATTATAAAATATAAATAAGTATATGCTTAGCTAAGTATGTACCTATTTATATTAACAATACTAGTATGTTAAAAAAGAAATCCCGGGGAAACTGCCCACGGCAGTAAATATTTTTCCCCAAAGATCATAGCTCGAAAATACAACTTACCGATCTGATTATTGGGGAGTTTTTTTAAGTTTATCGGTAAATTTACCTGGGATTTTATACATTTTAATTGAAATCCAACAAAAGGCAGGTAGGTTCAGTTTGTTCCCAGGAAAATGTTACATGAATACTTTTTAATTATTTTAGAACTATTATGGTAAAATTCAGTTAATTTTTGAAGTTATTCAACTTCATGCACTAAACACTTTTTTTAAATCTTTTTATCGCTTCCTTAACAATCATTTTCGATAGTCCTTGTAAGTAAAATATACATCAGTAGCTAACGCACACAATAACTAATCAAAATTGGTCACGCGTTTTCGGGCTGTCAGGCGGTCTCAAAGAGTATAATAAGTATATACAGGAAGGCGGTCTATACGCCAGTACCTATATTCTAAGTCTATGCTTGACCCCCAGACATATTTGACGCATTATCGTAAGTCTCATAGAATTATTACCCAGTAGAGACGCAGTCTAGTACAAAACACGAGCGTTAAAGTGACGCAAGGTCATTATGTTGTAGGTGCGAGCCGAATGTGCCTACGCTCGTCACACGCACACATACACGCCATTCAGTGATACCAATTTCTGGCGTTTGCAATCAAATTGTGCAAATCACTATTTTATTGATTAATTTTAAATAATCGATATAATAAAGATTACGTATTACATACGAAGATGTATTTTATGAGAATATAAAATGGAATAAAATAAACACGATAATGATGGTACTAATACAATGTTACGAGCTTGGGGTTCGAGACAATTTAAAACTGCCGATTGAATTACCAAAATTGACACTTTAATTACACAACACTAATTACAATCTAAAATCACACTAATAATAAAACACAGTTCGCCGTTATTTCGCTTCGAAGTGTTCTCTTGTATCGCCAATTCAATACTCCCCCGGTCGTGGTCTATAAAAGCCTTATATAGAGCCTCAGATATTTTCTAGAACCTACTACTGTAGCGACATCTAGAATGTTCGAGTACATATCGGTCCCGAAATTTCTGGAAGGATCTCGACTCTCCTAGTTCTGCTACTCGACACTAGAGGGCGCTAGTGTAACTAGTGTTGCCATGTACAAAACATTAATAGTGGCGCGCAACACTTCCTTTTACTCGACACTAGAGGGCGCTAGTGTAACTAGTGTTGCCATGTACAAGACATTAATAGTGGCGCGCAACACTGCCCCCTCCTAAGATATGCTCGTCCCGACCATTATTGGCCCCATAATAATGCGCCAGTCGATCCACATGGACAATCTTAGGAGTACCTCTGGCACCTTTCTGTATCCGGTAGGTTACGTCATTGATCCTTGTCACAATCCGGTACGGTCCGTCCCATTTAGCTTGAAGCTTAGGAGATTTCCCTTTGCTGCGAACTGGATTGTGTAACCACACTAGTGAACCTTCATCAAACCCCTTGTTGTTCATTTTGCGGTCATACCGTGTTTTCATCTTCTCAGACGTTTGCTGGCCCGTCTGTCTGACGTGCTCATAAATGTCATTTTGTCACAGTGCATGTATTCTGTCTATGGCATTAGATAATGAAGGCTATTTTTTTGTAATAAATAGCCTTAAGCGTAGAGGGAGTATGTACAATAGAGTAGTCCTTGCCGTATACCTAAGCATTAGTTTAAGGTTAGTGTTGCCGATGATTCCTTATTTTTATTTTCTTGATTTTTGGGAAAAGTAAATTCTGTTTACAAATTATAGGTAGAATCAATACACAGTGTTTCAAAAATATGTAAGCAATTCATTAAACTTCTAAGATATATCACATTAGATTAATAGTAGTTCATTAACTTCCTAAGATATATATTAAAAGGTTAATGTACTAAATTGAAAAATAAAACGATTTTTTTATTATATTTTAAATCGCATAGTCTATCATATCTAAAAAAATCGGTAGATAATAAAATATCATATTATTATCTACCGATTTTTTTATCGGTAGATAATACTGATAAGAAATTCGGTAGATAATAATATATACACAGATATGTATTCAATTTCGAATGAAACAACAGAAATAATAAAAAATATTTATGTGAATATTATTTAAATAAAACAAATAATTGAAACAGCACCAGGAAAATTGTTGTACATCTTTACAGTTTTCGGTTTGGTAACGCATGCTTGAAAACTAAAGGATTCTAAGTAAATATTTTTTCATCCCGTTCAGAGTCTGTAACCCTAAAAAAGAACCGGCAAGAAACTTTAGGGAACTGTTTACAATCAGCTAAACTTACATACGATTATGTTTATTATTGCAAACATTTATAATTTTTACGAACAAACGAAAAGCGATGAAGTCAGCCTTTTCAGAATTATAATCGGGCAGCCATTTAGTGTAGAGTACAAGGAACCATCTCTATATAATGAAAAGTGTCCCTAAAAACTTGTCCAATAAGGGCTCCATAGAATTATGGAGGGTAGAGTACAAGGAGAACCATCTTATAAGGGGCGAAAGTTGAAAAAGTGTCCTACTATTTACTGAAAATAGAGGTTCCAAAACCTACCACAATAGCGCTGGCGTCTGAAAAACTACGATATGAAGTACGATACGAGTGAAGTCAGCTGAATTCAAATATTTCAAAAATTTCATGACGATTTCATGACTATTTACGTAGTACAAAACCAAGCGGATTGGTCGGTCCTTATTTATTTCTCCATCTTACTCTAATTACTTTTGGAGCTTTTTTTTTAATTTATCCTATGCTACTGCAGCGCCACCCTTATTGGACACGTTTTAGGGACACTTTTCATAATATAGAGATGGTCCTCCTCTCTACACTCCATACATAGAATACATAAAAATATTTAAAAACGTTTTGCTATGGTAAAAGCATTAGCTTTCGTTTTTTAGTTTTAAAAGATGTTTTTATGATTGTCCCATACATCGCAGAAATAAAAGCCATTAATTTATCGTTATATTACCTACATATTTTTGTATAACTGTTACGAACGATGCCAAGCACCCAATTTTATACATCTCCGTTGGTTTTATTAACTTTTTCCACTGATTATTGCATTTTACGCATTTTTATCCATGGTGCAATTATATTCAAGCAAGGCTCAGTTTTTCATAAGACAAAAAGTACCCAATTCTAATTATTATAACTAATATTGACGTTATAAGGTGAGCAATCTTTAAGAATTTTTTATTTATAAGCTACATAGGTGCAGTTTAAGTAGTTAATATTTTTGAGATGTACTTTTGAACTACGTCTGTCAGTACTAATACTCAAATTTCTTAGGCTGTGAAAGGGGGGGGGGGGGGTACAGAGAATCCAATTAGATTCTCTGTCTACGTGACAGATGGACAATCATGGACAATATAGCTAGCTTGTTGTTTTTATTATTCGCTCGAGAGAGCAGGCAAAGGAACTATGCCATACAGCCTTGTCTTTTGTAATTATCCTTCATGGTTCACTGCTTCACAATATGTTGATGCGTCACATTGTGCAGTTCTTGGGAGATTTTGACGGCAACTTGATCCAGCAGACAGCTGACAGTTGGCGATGGTATCTAAAGGCGCCTATGCAAACAAACAGCTTATCTTGAGAATCCATTACCATCAGAGCACTTGTTTAACTGTTTCTACTAATAGTTCACATGCGTAGACAATTAATACACAAAATCGCACCACTTTTACATATTAAAGTCCACTTCAAACCATTATTTAAACAATAATATAGGAGCAGCAAACCGCCGCTGGTCAAGTTCCCGCCAAAACTCCCAATATAGCTAGCTCTTTGACTGTTTGTTTTGTACCACAGAGTGGGGATGGGCAAGGGAAAAAAATATCGATATTTTTATACAGTATATCGCGTGGTAAATATCTATATATCGTCATCATTTACATGATTAAGAAAAGGTACAAAATTTTATACTACTGCTGGTTGGACGAAGAAAAAAAATACAACCAACCACACATGAATAGTTTTGTACCTCCTTTTGTTGTTACATGTTTTGTCATTATATCGGAATATCACGATTTAAAATATCGATATTTATATTTAAAAGTATCGATATTTCGATTTGGTGTTTTGTTGAAATCAGTAAATGTAAATGTTCAATTGTCAACAAACAGGTTTGTTTTAGGGATGATCGATGTTGCAGAAACATCGATGATGACATCGATGTTGGCATCGATAGCTCAACATCGATGTTCGATGTTTAGACTACTCAAAACATCGATGTTGATCATTATCGATGTTTTTTGTATATGTGTAGATACATATTATTTCAAAATTAAATTATGTGGGTATACACAGCAAGGGAAACATAACAATTAACTTGAATATCAATTTGCGTTAAATAGTAATTATGCGACAACCGACAACAATACTACAAAATAAAGCGAAAGCAGTAACCACTGTGACATTACAGGTGACACTTAACAATTAAGTTTGACACACCATAATGATATTTTTTTAGGCTAGTGATGCGTTCATGTTAAAACATCAAGGTTTTAATTTTTAACATCGATGATCATCGAACATCCCTAGTTTGTTTTTGTTTGTCGATTTGTCGTGATAGTGACAGTGATAGGTTAGGAATTAAAAGCAATAATGTTTTTACGTTTTCAGTAACAGAGAACAGATCGTTTTTTCTATTAATACAATGGATTATACTATTTACAATGAAAAAAAATATTCACCTTGGTCTACATGTTCACCAGATATCATTATTTTAATTTTTAAACGATTAGATTATAAGACCTTGTTAACATGTTTGTCTGTGTGCAAGTTGTGGAGAGATGTTGTTGATTTTATGGGGCAGGTATAGCTACTAGATAATAATTTAGATCCAAGCTCAGAGTTTAAGTATACCATATTTGCAATTTATATTTATCAAACTCATCATATAATTTCGTTTTTAGAGTCAAGGTGGTGCTTTATGGCAAAAACTAGCAGAACTTGGCATGTACAATAAGGGTATTACTTTGAAAGAGAAGTCCACACTTAACTGGCGAGGTGTGTACTTCAATTCCCTTCTGTGGCTGGATCACATGGACACCATTAATGTGAAACTTGTAAAAAGTATTAAAATACATTGTGTAAGGAATATCCATGTATATAAAGGTAAACATACATATTTATTATTTATTACCTTTGATAGAGCTGTGGTAGCTCAGGGGCCAAACACTTACTATGAATTTCACTGTATGCAACCAAAAGAGTTTGATCATCACTGATTTACTACACGGTTGGTAGTGAAGGATGAACTGAGGAAATTGAAATTGAGGAAAACTGCATGTCTGAAAAATGAAATGTTACGAGTTTGTGTGAAGTTCGCTAATAAGCATTGGGAGCAACATGCCAGACTAATTTCTCCATAGCTGTCAGTAATGAGGGAAGCTCTGTGTCCAATAGTGGCTGTATTTTTACTTAACTCTTAATTTTGATATATAATAAAGAATAAATACCTATTTATATTGAAATTCCTTATTTGTAAGCCGAGGCTTAGATTCCAAGACATCTTGTATTGGAGTTGATTTAGTAGGATAGTGTACCACAGTTACTATCATCTGACATAGCCAATTTGATTGAGTCAGTTGTGTATGTGGAATATGAGTGTGTTAATGTGAGTGTAAAATTGTTACCTGTAATATGATGTAGGAACTGTTAGAAAGGGTAATTAATAGATTGAACAGACACAAGCTATTAGTACCAGTTACTCGACTCCATCGAGTCAGTAATTCATTCTTGGGGCGATGTATATGCTTTTACAACAAAATTCCAGAAAATATATATATATCCAAATATATAATATATCCATAAAATATTTGACCTGCTCAAAGTTCAAAAACTTTATTAAACTAAGTTTGTATGATAGGGTTATTATAATATTAAAGAATTTATGGATGATAATAACCCCTGGAAACTAGGTGATCCCTATTAAGCTATTTCTAATTAGTTGTGTTGTTAATTTGTGTAACATACATGATTGTCAGCTGTTATTTTAAAAAAAAGTCCTGCTGGGTTTCTTGCTGGTTCTTCCCAGGACAGAGGTTTCTTTTCAAACCAGTGGTAATTAAACAAAAGAGTGACTTTCAATAAGTATTATTTATAATCTATGTTGAATAAAAAAATTTCTGTTTCTGTTTCTGAATAAAATGGCATAGGGAATCGACGAGCCCATGACGACATAAAAGATAAGTGACCAAACTGCTACATCGGTGCAATCAGTCAGCGCCTTGGCAAGAGGTGTGAACGCCATGTCTTGGCAGAATTCAGGGTGCAAATTTGGGCCCATTTGTGCTTACGGCCAAAGCATGAAACGTGCCAGACCTGGGCTTCTCCCATTTACTGACGCCCATATTATACCTTGATGGATAACCAAAAAAAGCGTAAAGGGATGCTGCCTGGGCGCGGGCGCGTCTGGAACTGGTGCTGGACGTGACAGCATGCGGGCCGCCAGCCGAGCGTGACGTGCTGCACGACCACCTAGCAGCCCCTCTCATCCGTCATCCCCACCAGATTGCTTGGTGCTGGCAGGGTCCCTTCAGACTCGGCAAGAGGCACCCGCCGCTGGTGAAGCATGTCGCATGCGTTGAACTGAAGTAATGAATGCAAACGCAGTAAGGGCGTATTATTAATCAAACACAAATATCTAATAAGAAGAAACTAGAGGGATAGCATATTGGGCTCGGATGCATCGCCTCTTTGATGAGCTGGAGTCGTCTGTTCCCGTCACAGAACAAAACCTGGCAGACCGAGTTCGGTACATTATGTGCTCGAATATATTTGACGATGCCGAACTCGAACGTCTACGGCGAGAGACTATTCCCTCATCGAATGAACCGGCTATAGCTGGGGATGCCGCTCCTCAGGCCACAGACCAGCAGCCACATGTCGAAGCAGCCATGGATCTACCCGCTCTGGTTGATTCAGGCGATGACGGAATGGTCACCCATGAACTAGAGCAGATGAGGAGTAAATTGGAGGAGGCGATTGTGCATAACCCTAAGCAAGCGGAATCGGGATGTCGTGAAGGCCCATTGCTGGGCACTAGCCGGGACCTTTGTGATACGGACTCAATGCTCTTTGGCGCTGCTTTGGCAGTTTGCCGCATTGCTGGTGCCAAACTTCCAACGTCTGGACGTGTTACTGGACAAAGTTAAGCTATCTGAGCCTGGAAAAGAAGGATTGAGGACCGTATTGCAAAGGCAAGGGCCTTCATCGGCAGACTGATAAGCTTCAGGTCGGGCAATAATAGACCGAGAATTTTGTGCACCGTCAGGATGGCGTTTGCTGGGACAAATATCGGTTTGTCCCAGCCGCAAAAACTGACGGAGCGCATAGACAACCTGAATCAGAGAATCCCTGCTTGGGAGAAGTGGATTCGGCGATATACTGAGAGGTTTTAACGGTGGTAGAGCCACGCAGCACCTTTTGCTGTTGCACGTATGGGCCGGCTCGAGCCCATACGTGCAACACAGAATACCGGCGTGAAGTGGAAGCTCTGCTTCCGCGTTTCGTCTGGTGAGTGCAGGTGAACGGAGGCCCAATTCATCCCCCCCCCCATCAATATGGTAGCGGTATTACATCATAAACTACCCCAGGAGGGTACCAGCACCCCTGGAGAATCCCTCGCTGAGCATCCACGACCATGCTATTCCACTCCTGAGCGTAGGTGCTCAGGCTGCCCTGCGTATTCTGGGGGGAGGGGGGGGGGGGGGCAAAATAACTGCTCGGGGCAAACTGAGCAACAAGACCAAGGCGACCCCTGCCACGCTATCCGTGAATTTCTGCAACATCAGGGGACTTCACTCGAACCTAAACGCCGTTCACTACCATCTCGAGACGGCGAAGCCGGCCTTGCTCTTTCTGACCGAGACGCAGGTGTCCACTTCGGCTGATACTTCGTATCTCTCCTACCCGGGGTACAAATTGGAGTACTCCTTTGTGCTTCGGGCTGGAGTTTGCGTGTATGTCAGAGAGGCCACCCGTACTCGACGCCTCGGCAGTCTTGAAGGTTCGGACCTGTCCATCCTTTGGCTACGCTTAGACAGCGACGAACATTCGCGCGTCTATGTGTGCCTCTATAGATCCAGTAGCGGTAATGCCGAAACATACCGACTCATCGACCACGTCCAAATGGCTACAGATTCCTTGCTACAACAGGTCCCATCCGCAGAGATCGTGATCCTTGGCGATTTTAACGCCCACCACGCCGAATGGCTCGGTTCACGTTTAACCGATCATGCGGGGAGATCTGTTTATGACTTTGCCTTGGCATATATATGGTCTGACACAACTGGTTACATCGCCTACGCGGATTCCAGATGTTGAGGATCATACACCTTCCCTGTTGGACCTTCTGCGGACCTCTCGGATATCAGGTTTCCGTCGATGCCCCTCTTGGCTTTTTAGACCATTGTCTGATCCGGAGTGTGGTGCCACTCAAGCTCCCCTCGCGGCTGCGTTCTGCAGATTGCTGCCGTGTTTGGCATTACAGATCGGCGGATTGGGACGGAATGCAGTCTTCCTTTGCTTCCTACCCATGGGGGCGGGTTTGCTTCACGCCGGATGATCCCAGCGCTGTTGCTGACTCTGTCACTGATGTGGTGCCACAGGGAATGGAACTATTTATTCCATCATCTGTGGTACCCATCGGAGGCAGATCTCAGCCTTGGTTTGGTCGCTCCTGTAAGACTGCATTACGCAGTAAGCAGGAGTGTTAACAAGCCCGGGCTGCGGCTTCGGCGACTCGGGATGTAAACACCAGCATACTAAAAAAGAAGTATAACTTCGCCTCCAGGTCCTTCAAAAGAGTTATTGCCAAGGCAAAGTCAGAGCACATAGGCAGAATTGGCGAGAAACTAGTTCGCCTTCCTTCGTGAACCCGTGCATTCTGGTCTCTTGACAAGGCTGTCCAAGGGAATTTCTGTAAGCCATCAATACCATCTCTGCACAGGGTGGACGACTCACTGGCCCACGACGCAAAAGATAAAGCCGACCTTTTCGGCTCCCTTTTTGCGTCCAACTCGACTGTTGATGACGGGGGGAACACACCGCCGACAATCCCGCGGTGTGAGTGCTCCATGCTGGATGTGCGGTTCTCACAGCCCTCGGTTTGCAGAGCACTCCTCTCCATGGACATCCACGAGTCGAGTGGGCCTGACGGAATCCCCCCAATTGTGCTGAGGACGTGTGCTCCGGAGTTGGCACCGGTTCTAACGCGTCTTTTCCGGTACTCCTACTCCCTAGGCGTAGTCCCGAAATCATGGAAGACAGCTTTTGTCCACCCGATCCCTAATAAAGGCGACAGCTCAGACCCGTCCAACTACAGGCCTATCGCCATCACCCCCTTGTTCTCCAAAATAATGGAATCCGTTATAAACTGCCACCTCATGCGGTACCTTGAGGATCATGAGCTGAGTAGTGACCGCCAATACGGTTTTCGTCGGGGTCGATCAGCTGGTGATCTTCTGGCCTACTTAACTCATAGATGGGCGGAGGCAGTAGAGTCCAAGGGGGAGGCATTGGCCGTTAGTTTGGACATTGCGAAGGCCTTCGATCGGGTTTGGCACAAAGCACTTCTTTCGAAGCACCCTACCTATGGGCTTCCCGAGAAATTATGCAATTGGATCACCAGCTTTCTTGCAGATCGGAGCATCAAGGTCATTGTAGACGGTGCATGCTCCGACTACAAGCCTATTAACGCTGGTGTTCCACAAGGCTCCGTGCTATCACCAACGCTGTTTCTTCTGCATATCAATGATATGTTGCAAACCGGTAGCATTCATTGCTATGCGGATGACAGCACTGGTGATGCTCTATACACCGGCCGTGCCAATATTTCTCGGGAAAACGTCACCGAGTACCGGAACAAACTTGTGTCTGAAGTCGAGTCTTTGCTGGACAAAGTCTCGGATTGGGGGCGACTAAATCTAGTCCAGTTTAATCCTCAGAAGACACAAGTTTGCGCGTTTACCGCTAAAAAGAACCCCTTTGTCGTATCTCCTCAGTTTCAAGTTACTCCCCTTGTTGCCTCAGCCAGTATCGGAATCCTGGGCGTCGACATATTGAGTGACGTGCAGTTTCGTGGTCACTTGGAAGAAAAGGCCAAATTGGCCTCTAAAAAGCTTGACGTGCTCAGCAGAGCGGGACAGTATTTCATGCCGGCTCAACGCCTGCATCTTTACAAAGCGCAGGTTCGGCCTCACATGGAATACTGTTCCCATCTCTGGGCTGGGGCTCCCCAGTGCCAGCTCCTTCCACTTGACCGCATCCAGCGCAGAGCGGCTCAAATCGTCGACGACAGAGTCCTTTCCGATCGACTCGACTCATTGGCGCTGCGAAGAGATGTTGCATCTCTTTGCATTTTCTTTCGCATTTATCACGGGGAGTGCTCTGAGGAATTGTTCGGATTAATCCCAGCCGCCAAATTTCACGAACGCACATCGCGGCAGAACTCCCGATACCATGCACACGAACTGGATGACTGGCGGTCCACCATTGTGGGATTTAGAAGATTTTTTCTTCCTCGCACAACTTCCTTGTGGAATAGTTTACCACCAGCGATTTTTCGGACCGATACGACTTAGGGCCCTTCAAGAAAAGAGCCTACTCCTTTTTAAAAGGCCGGCAACGCATCTGCAATTCCCCTGGTGTTGCGGTTGTTCATGGGCGGCGGTAGTCATTTACCATCAGGTGAGCCGCATGCTCGTTTGCCCCCTCTCCTATAAAAAAAAGGTCGACACGTTTCAACCAGAATCGTCTCTTCCAGAGTGATCAGAAGAGGCTCTATAAAACATTGGAGCGGCTAATGGTACGTGGAATGGGCCTAGCACCGAATCAGGCCGACACTGTCACATTCTGGCGCGGCCTGTGGTCAGTGCCCATACAGCGACGGCCCTTGGACGGAAGTTATCAAGTGAGTGTGCGAATGTTACGCCCGTGGACCCCGTCATCATAACGCCGGAAGACGTAGCTGAGGCGGTCCGTAAGGCCCGAACTAGAAAAGTCTAAGGCTCGACGGACTGCATTAGTACTGAAAGGGTTCGTGGTGTGTCACGCTGTGCTCGTTCGACAGTTTCAAAGTATGTAGTAAAAAATGCCTAAATACTGCCAACTTTATTTACCATTGTATTAAACTAAGAAAAGTAAAATACTCATTTAAATTCTATATTTTTATTAAATAAAATTAAGCATATCTTTCGTTGGTTTGAATTCAATGCAATAGCCATGCTCACCAATGCCTTGTTTAACGTGCAAGATAGACGCTACATGTTCCTTTATAAACCTGTTTCCTGTTTTTGTCCTAATTAAATTTATTTGAGAGAATATTCTTTCACATGCTGAATTCACTCTTATTTTTTTGGTGTTTACTAGCAGCGGCATGCTCCTTTAAAGCGGATAGCCAGGATGCCAATTTGCGGTTACACATTCTGGATCATCTGTGGCTTTGGAGATGAAAGTAAAGGATCCGAAGGTCCGCTCTGTACGCCCTTTCATATTTACGTTTCATCACCTCCACCTATAATTACTATCGTCTATGATATATTATTAACAAGATATCGCTAACAAGATATTATCACCACGAAATCTAATGCGACATCAAACTGAAGTACGCCTTTTCTATAACTGATTGAAATATTAACCATAATTTCGTGTTTATGAATACTCGTTTTATAATTATCAACTTCACAGATAAACTCTTAAATTTGTTTATTGAATGTTATACAAACAAGGGCTCGGATAACGGTATATTTTTCGAAACGTTTTCGCCTTAAACTTATTTGTTTCGTTTATGTTCGAACGGAATCATAATAAAAACGTTTATGAAGAGAACGAAATTTTAAATAGTTCTTGTTCAATAAAACGTTTTTAACCATTTTAAACAAAAGTTGCCATAATGAAATCTATTTTATACCCCAATACTGCCTGGTTTTATAAAACGTCAACCGATCATGCCAGAGGCTAAAATAAGAGGCCAATCCTGCCAAAATGGCAGGAACCTGCCACATATGGTCACACTGTATGACGTTCTCATGCCCGGTTCTCGATTCTCGTTTAGCACTGTGCTTGTTTCCTACCCTTCGCCCGCGTATACACCTATCAACAAAACATGAAGACGACTGCCAATTTTTTAATAGTCATAGCCAATTTTTTATTCATAATTCTTTTTTTATAATTAACAAAATACAAAAAATTACACGTTACAAGAGCTTCTCAAACAAGTCCTCACTCATTCTAAAATAATTGGAGTAATCGTCCAAATCATCGCCAAAGAGCATTTATTGCGTAATGTTTAAATGAGTATATTGATTTCGTTTTAAAATCCAGTCTTTCACCCAACGCTTTCTCTTACGTTTATTTTTCAACGCGCATGCGAGTACTATATATATATATATATATATATATATATATCCATGATTTATTGAATTTTTTTATACGGAACACCACTTCACTCTAGTAAATTCCACGGCATACTGATGAGTCATTTGTTTTCTATTTTTACCCCCGCCTAATACCTGCAAATTAGTGCAATGATAATTTAGTACATATATCGAAGAGAAATTATAGCCATTTTTCCGGACCGATAGGACTTAGGAATCCCCAAAAGCCTACTCCTTATTAAAAGACTGCCATAGTTCCTGTATTAACTTAGGTTTTGCGCATGTTTATGGGTGGAGGTAGTTACCATCAGGTAAGCCGCATGCTCAAAATAGTTGAAATACATTTCGACAGCACTGTCGACTTCAACACCCTCGAAAACCATGAAAATGACACCCATGATGAAAAAATTGATCCCTATTGCAGCTGCCATCTTGGATTTACATTTCGACAGCACTATCGGCTACAACACCCTCGAAAACCATGAAAATGACACCCATGATGTAAAAATTGGTACCTACTTCAGTCGCATCTTGGATTTACATTTCGATAGCACTATCGGCTTCAACACCCTCGAAACCCATGAAAATGACACCCATGATGAAAAAATTGATATCTATTGCGGCCGCCACCTTGGATTTACATTTCGACAGCACTATCGGCTTCAACACCCGCGAAAACCATGAGAATGACACCCATGATAAAAAAATTGATACCTATTGCAGACGCCATCTTGGATTTACATTTCGACTACCCTATCGGCTTCATCTCTCTCGAAAACCATGAAAGTGACACCCATGATGAAAAAATTCATACCTATTGCAGCCACCATCTTGGATTTACATTTCGACAGCACTATCGGCTTCAACACCCTCGAAAACAATGAAAATAACACCCATGATGAAAAAATTGATAAAATATTATAACTTAACTAAATAAAATTAAACTGCCATTTACATTCAATAACTTCCCACATGATAGATGAAGAGTTTTAAAAATATATTGAGTTGAAGAATTTATATTTTCAAAAGTTATCGTGTTTACAAGCCTTGCGGACTTAATAAATACACACCATAAGCCACCTAAAACCCCTTTTTTATTTAAAAAAATAACAATTAATCGATTTAAAAAAATATTAATAAGTTCAACAATCATTTATCTTTCTGACAATGTGCTTTATTATATCACTTATATGTACAATATGATTGCTAGATACGATTTCATGCGACAAAACGTTGGAATCTTCATTTTTAGGCCCTAGTAGAACATACCGACGCGCTTAGGCGCTTACGGCATGCAAAAGGGAGCCGGTAGAAATAGGCTAAATATAATTCGTGACACTTGGGGGAGCCCATGTGTTGAGCAGTGGACTTGTAATGGGATGCAATGATGATCATGATGAACAGGTATTTTTTATGCAATTTAAGGGTAAAAACAAGCTGACAATGCACTTGAGGTTAAGCGTAATGCTGTGACCTCTAGCTAGACAGACACCTGCGTCTAACTTGATTAAAAATTACTATACAAATGCGTTGTTGTCACTGAGAACTAAGTATGCCACGTAACCTGTAAAAACGGTTTCCGGTTTACCATATTGGTACCATAGTACCAATATGGTAAACCGGAAATGTCATTTGTTGAATTGACTACTGACTAGACATCGATCACATCGTAGTCAATAAAGCAGTTGTTTATGTAATTACACAACTTAAAAAATATAACCTTTTATTTGTGTATAGCTACTAAATCTAACATTTATAATCCTTCAAAATGTGTGTTAGGTTAGTTGCGAAGCGAGAACATTAGGCTTTCCATAAAGCATCGCACGTAACCCGAATTAGTGTGGATTTTTTTTGGAACATGCAAAATTCCACACAATATTTTCCTTCACCACCGAGCATGTGGTACATCAGCACTTAAATTGAAATTGCTACTTGCAATATGTAGAGACAAAATAGAAATATACCGGTGCGTCCGGCTTCTTGGAAGATTTTTACAAGAATAATATAGATATACGCCCAATGATTTGATTAAATTGGTTCAGTCGTTTCCGAGAAATCGGTGAGCATACATAAGGTAAAACATACGCGTCGAATATATAACCTCTTTTTTGTTAAAGCCTGCTTATAAATGTAGCTATACGTGGTACAACCATGTTTCAGCTATAGTAGTAGTATAGTTGTAGCACGAATGGGTCGGCTCGACCGGGGAAGGACCATGCTCTCACAGAATACCAGCGTAAAATGGCAGCTTGACACTCCTGTGTTTCGTATGGTGAGTGTAGAGAACCGGAGACCTTTTTTATTGGAAAAGAGGCATTCCATCTTAGTCCTCACGGGTGACGACGCATCTGCGTTTTGATTCTTTATTGAGGATAAATGTAGATGTCTATGGGTCACAGCAACCATCAGGTTGACTGTGTGCCTTTTTGTCACCCTATCCTATAAAAAAATATTACAATTTCATTAGTGTCGGCGAGGATCGAAATCGAGTTTCTTGCTTATATGAAATTTAATACGAACGCTTAGTTCCTGAACTATTACGATTTTATCTAATAGATCATAACCTATGATATTGCCGTTCTGCAATACTGGCCATTTCAAATCAAAATAATTATTGTTTGGCTAAGAATTCTAATTTCAAATTAATTTTATTTTAAAAGCATGGAATTATTTTTTTCATAATTAGTCATTTACACGGATTATATTACTTTACACACATTATATTACACACATTTATATTATACACGGATTTACACGGATTCAGTAACAGGCGCCAGTGCCGGCGCCGAGGACTGACTCGCACTGTTTACACGCAGTCTGTAGTCGTGAGTTACTTTACGGTATGGTACGCACGTTATTGAAGTCAGCGGGGAAAAATGAATTCACGGAAACGGCAGAATTTACAACAATCAAAATATTTATTGAGAAATTGTTCCTATCTGCTGTTGAAAGAGTTGATGGAAATGTTAGAAGAAGAGATATTTAAAAAGAAACGACTTTTGATAAGAAAATGAATAAACAACAGAAAAGAAACTGAAGGTTTTGCTTTGTTGTTGATGTGACGTCACCCTACATGCCCTACAATGCAGCGCCAGCGACTGACCAAGCACCGACTCGTTTAGACAAGGCCACTGGCGCGGGTGGCAGGGGGAATGGGATTGACTTCAAAATATTCAAGCAGGAATATTGAAGTCAGCACTGGCGCGATAGTGCTCCAAATCAATTTACATTATGGCAATAGCGGATTAGCACTGACTTGCCTCGAATTTGGAGCCAGTTACTGTCCCTGTGTAAATCAACCATTATGTTTTCATCGCATTTGAATCTTTTTCGTCATCATGAATACGTTAAAAATTCAAGTAATTATGGAATATGAGTACCGTCGTGGCAGCAACGTAACGTTTACGGGGCGAATACTACAAACGAACGCACCACCTGTTATTGGTTTGCCTGCTTCCGTTCTAGAAATTTCGACCTGAAAAATGAACCCCGTGGTCGTCCGAAACTGGTCGACAATGACGAATTAAAGGCAATTGCGGAAGCTGATGATACTCAATCGACGGCTGAATTAGTATCAGCTTTCGACGTTAGCATCAAAATAATATTGGTGCATTTGCGTCAAATTGCCAAGGTAAAAACCAAATGGATGCCCATGAACTCAATGATCGTCAGCGCGTCAAGACGTGCCTTGCACTGTTCAACAGGCACACAAAACACAAACGAAGGAATTTTAAACCGCATAGTTACCTACGAGAAAAATGGATTCTGTTTGACAATCGCAAGCGCTCAGCAAGTTGGTTGGATCCTGGTTCAGCACCTAAACAATGCCCTAAACGAAAACTTACCCCTAGAAAAGTGATGGTCACTGTTTGGTGATATAGCGCCGGTGTGATTCATCACAGCTTCTTACCGAACGGGATGAACATTACTACAGATGTATATTGTGAAGAACTGAACACTGTTGGAGTAGCTCGCACGTCTCCAACCAGCTTTGGTCAATCGCTCGTCTCCGCTGCTCCTGCACGACAACGCGTGACTTCATACTGCACAACATATGGTCTCCAAGTTACAACAGCTGGGGTTGGAAGCTCTCCGTCATCCGCCGTACTCACCAGACCTTGCGCCTATAGACTCCTGCTTTTCCAGAATTTGGATAACTTTTGGTCTGGAAAAAAATTCAATACTCGAGAGGCAATACAAAATGACTGAAAAATTTGTTGTCTCCCGTCTAGAAGATTTCTTCAAGAAAGACATCACTAAACTGCCACTGCATTGGCAAAGATACATCGATTGCACGGGTGATTACTTTAATAGAAACCAAAAATAAAGAAAAAAAATACGTTAACTTGTTTCATAAAAACGGCAATTTCATAGGCGAAGATCTAATAATATAAGCCCTAAAGTAATATCGTTGTAAATCAACTGCCAATAAATTATGCGCATTCGTCACTGGTAAGACATGCAGGAAGTCGATGGATGCAGGTGGCTCAGGACCGTGCTTTGTGGCATTCTTTGGGGGAGGCCTATGTTCAGCAGTGGACTTGTGAAGGGCTGTAATGATGATGATGATGATGATGATTCGTCACTCCGGTTTCGATTCATTGCTAGACCTAATAAAATGTTTTTTAAATATACATTTTTTATATAATATATTTTTGTTACAGATAATATTATTGTTGTCAGCGTATCGGATGTGAAGTTCTACAATGTTCACACTTTTGAGGTTACAAAAATTTTACGAAAATCATGTAAGTACCTTGTGCTTCTCATTTAAAGCGAAAATGTGAAAAAGTGCGTTTGCATTTGTAAAAAAGACCGTAGGGTTTACTCATAATCAATCTCGTACTTATTATTGCTTATACATTTTAGTATGAGTGACCTTTTGGCTAATGTTCCCCACAGTTATTAAAAATAATAAAAATCTTAGTTTGTTTTTCATATTCTCACTCTGTGATCCGATTCTGAGCTACGTTCAAAAATTCTAGATTCTTGCTAGATACTTAGCTTATCGGGAAGTTAGTTTAAAATCAGTTACTAACTTCGAACTGAACAGATATAGGTACACGAAAGGAGTTAATAAAAACGTGGTAAAAGTTTAAGTTTAAA
Organism: Parnassius mnemosyne; assembly: GCA_963668995.1. NCBI lineage: Eukaryota > Metazoa > Arthropoda > Insecta > Lepidoptera > Papilionidae > Parnassius > Parnassius mnemosyne. The sequence continues at coordinate 16,317,963 of CAVLGL010000159.1, forward strand.
AATATCTTAGGGTAAAAAGTGACTGCTGCAGCTTGATACTTGCTACCAAATTCAAGGAAAGAACGCCACAAATGCGTTGTCACCTACTCGTATCACTATGAAACACTAAGATGAAATGTCTTACCAGAATGTGGGTTTTGTAGTTTTTTCTGCCGACTTCCAAAAAGGAGCCGGTACTCAATTCGACTGTATGTTTTTTTTTTTTCGTTTTTTTTTTTCGTTTTTTTTTTTATGTGTGTTACCTCAGAACTTTTTTCTGGGTGAACCGATTTCGATGATTCTTTTTTTATTTGAAAGCTGGTACTTCTCGTGTGGTCCCATATGAATTTGATCAAGGTCAGACCAATAGTTTTTAAGTTATTCTTAAATAACTTATATTGAAGTCGGCTGTACAAAATTTTTAATTTTAAATTATATTTCCATGACTCCGACACACCTTTACGTGAGTTTGATAAAACTACGAGTATGTCATGTTTTTTATTAATAAAACAAAAAAATTACAGGTACTGATTATCAAGAAAGTGATCACATTACCGTAGAGCATAATGAAAAATATCTATTTGTTCGCTTAAAGCATAATTCGACAGCTGTCTCTTTTACAGGACATATTTTTAAGTAAGTATATCTTCATACGTGGTAGAGCCATGCTGCAGCAATATTATGGTTGTAGTACGAATGGATCGGCTTGACTGGGGAAGTACCAAGCTCCCACAGAACACCAGCGTAAAATAGCAGCTTGATGCTGCTGTGTTTCGTGTGGTAAGTGTAGAGAACCGGAGACCCTTTTTGTTGGAAACGAGGCATTCCATCTTAGCGGGGTGTCAACACATCTGCATTTTGATTCTTAATCGAGGATAGATGTAGATGTCCATGGGTCATAGCATCCACTTACCATCAGGTGGATTGTGTCCACGTTTGTCACCCTCATTCTATAAAAAAAATTGAGTACGATTCATAAATATTTTTAACGTTAAGATGTAACGTCGAAGCTTAAAAAATAAACATTTAATATCATTTCAAAATTAATGTAATGTCCTCCAGACCGAATTTCTGTCATGGCGGCCAGTATAAACGGAGACTGGCCAACTGCGTAGGACAGGATTATAGTAAACCAAGAGTATGCGCAAGTACAGATCTGGTGCACTCTCTATTCCTTCACTCTCATAGTGCGATGTGGCTGTAATTCGACACGACCGGAGAGAGATAAGGCGCAGGGCCTTGAACAACAACGCCTTGTGACCTCTTGATCAGTAATCGAGTTTGCGACCATTAGACCAGCAAAGCAGTTTTTTGAAATTGAATCATTAATTTTTTTTTTGAAATTAATGATTCATGCATCAAGCCTAGCTGGTCCTTAGAACATATACTACCCAAGATGACCCAAGGAGGGTAATGTATTTCGAGAGTATGTACATTGTGTGTCTATTTCTTTGGCACGCTCTGTAGCCTAAAGAGCGTGATGGAATTAACCTATGAGCTTTCGTTAGATTCGTCTTAATTGTGGAATTGCCATGGACTATATAATATTTGTATATCGCTCTCTGAGAACCGTGCCGTCACTATACGAAATTCAGCAATTTTCTGATTGACCTTACGCCATCTAGGTTTTTTTTTACATCTAATACAAAGACAACTGTGATTTTACAAAAAAGGAGAGGAAGGTTTTGTTTAGTAAACTCTAATGCAGTCGGTTTTTTAAAATTATTGTTTGAACCAATAACCTTGTTTTAATTAAAAATGTTTTTGGTAGGCTAATAAACGATTGCTGCTACATAGTAGACGACAAATGTGTGCTCTGGCGAATTATATGCTGCGATAATAAGAATGAAATCAAATCTATACTACGGATCCACGGTGGCAGCGAGTCAATAATTACCGATATTAATATTTACGAAAATGATGTATTCGTTTTATTAAGAAATGGAATTATATACCGTGGCACCGGCTCATGCTGGGATTTCGAGGTAGTCTGCGATTTGAACACATCGGATTTTTACAAGAGCTCCGTGTTTTCTATGTATCAAATGTTCAATGTTGTTTATAGCGGTGAGTTTTTTTTTATACGTGTATGTATCATTATTTCTTTTATAAGTGCGACAACCGCGTGGTCACTAACTTGTCTACTTAGTTTTTCTTGCTACCGTTATGAATCTTAAAAAGCTTGGCATGCTCAATAAAGCGGGACAGTATTTCATGCCGGCACACCGCCTGCAACTTTACAAGGCGCAGGTTCGGCCTCACATGGAATACTGTTCCCATCTCCGGGCTGGAGCTCCCCAGTGCCAGATCCTTCCACTTGATCGCATCCAGTGCAGAGCGGCTTGAATCGTCGACGACCGAGTCCTTTCCGATCGGCTCGATTCACTGGCGCTGCGAAGAGATGTTGCATCTCTCATCTCATCTGCGAAGGGATTGCTCTGAGGAATTGTTCGGACTAATTCCAGCCGCTCAATTTCACCATCGCACATCGCGACAAAACTTGCGATACCATCCATACCATCTGGACGATTGGCGGTCAACTACTGTGCGATTTAGAAGATGTTTTCTTGCTCGCACAACTTCCTTGTGAAATCGATTACCACCATTTTTCCGGACCGATACGACTTAGGGATCTTCAAGAAAAGAGCCTACTCCTTTTTTAAATGCTGGCAACGCATCGGGCGGCAGTAGTCACTTACCATCAGGTGAGCCGCATGCTCGTTTACCCCTCCTATAAAAAAAAAATCTTATGCGATATACCTGTGCTAATCTGCTAATGTTTTAGTAGTAGAGAGTCATCACATATGACTTATTTTGTTGTTGTTTTTGTATTGTATATTCACCTGATATGTGGTCCGAAAGATTATGATGATATTGGTGGTGGTGATGATGAACGATTTCGACCATGTATATTCTATTAAGAATCAAAATGCAGATGCGTTGTCATCCTTAAGGACTAAGATGAAATGCCTCATTACGTACTAGACACGAGTTCGATATATATAAACGTAACTAAAAACGGTTTACAAATCGTATCGATATAATGCACAAACAAAACGGTTTTTACAATAACGCTCAATCGAAGCGAATTCAAACGCAACACAGCTAACGTAACTTCTCATAGCGTAAAATCACATCAATTCTCTCTGCCGTCTCTCTGTCCAACCGATGACTCTGCCAGTTATAATGCTGCCCGTTGTGAAAACGAGACGAGCCGAATAACTGCCGGACTCGGCCGCGTCCATCGTTAACTATTTAGTTGTTTGGAACTTATATGGAAAAACCAAAACGTTAAGCTATTATTGCACGCCTCATAACGCGAAGCGTTATTAGATAGGACATTACTCTCGACACGTCAAGGTTAAGCAATGTTGTGTTCTTAAAATGCCTCTGTCATAATCTTAGCACTTATACGATAATATGAGGGGCCGTATACCAAGAAACGGCTCTAATTAATTCATCTTATATTTTCCAAAAAAATCATTTTATATTGCTACTTTGAAACAAAACGGGTAAAAAAAATTTACGTGGACGTCCAGATGTTGATTTTGTATGCGGACACGATAACTCGAAAAAATTTACGTATAGAGACCGGGTTTTTTTTTTATTAACTATATTTTTTTAGCCCTCGATAGACAAGGAAAATGTACCATACAGCATATATCGATTTTATACTTTTTGTAATCGATTTATTTTGGTAAACATTATTACTTATTTCCCTATAGGTGACACTACATATTAAAGTAATAAAGCGCTAAATTTAAACACGTAAATAATATATTTTAAAAGTCAGGAATACAATTTTTTTTCATCACAATTAAATGAACCGCTCATGAGGCGTGCACTATTGGATTTTCCAAACTATAATTAAATTTACTCCGCGTGTTGATTTCTTACTAATTAGTCTTTTTTTTTTGCATTCGAATTTTACTCGGTCGCTGGCAACTGTAACTGTAGAATCGGTAAGCAAATTGTACTTCATATCGATATCTAAAAACGGCTTTTCAGTTTTTATATATAATATAAAAACTGATAATGCCCATGTCTACTTATTAACCGTAATACAGGCCTCCGGTTCTCTACACGCACCATACGATGTACAGTAGCCAAATTACATAAGCTTAATGACGAAGGGGGAGCTTTGTAATGAAACCTGCGTGTCTGAGAAATAAAAATACAAAATTTGAGGACATGTGAAAGTGCTAACGCTTACAGAAACACTAAAGCGCTGAGTCTCATGCTTTGAAAGTCTCTCAGACGTGGGAGAAACTTCACTATTCTCATTTTTATTTATAAAGCTATTTACAATTAACAATATTAGAATTGAAAAGTTGTCGTACACATGCTCATGTTGTTGAATAAAACTCGTCATGTTTCCAGTGCCTATGCAAAATGGTTCAACCTCGGAATCAGATGACTTTTCAAAAACCGATGAAATATTGATGGCGTGTCCGGGTCTGTCTTGTGCAACCCCGCATGGAGAAATTTTATTTCTTGGTTATGAAGACGGAAAGGTGTGTATAATATTGGTATTTTATGAACAATCAAATCGCAAACCAAACGAAAAAAAAAACTGCGCAGGAGCGATCTCATTCGTGAGGACTGAGATGAAATATCTCATTGTCTATTATTAACTGGCTCTCTTATCTTCAAATCAGAACACATGGGTCGGTGCACTGTTGCCTAGCAGTGAAAAAAGTTAAGACCCTATTCCAACTCCTAAGTAGAAATACGGTAGTACTTGTAAAGGTATTAAAAAGCTAAAGATACTACAATTTTAGCTGTCGTAATCTAATATATACTCTGGGTCGTAATAGTTGAAAAAAGAAACAAATTACACTGCAATGGAAAATACAATGCCATCAAAAACATAACTTGTAAAAAAAAAATAAGTCTCGCAACTCAGTTCTTCTACCGTAAAAAGTTGTGAGATCCATATAATACCAAGTCGGTTAATTTATGCAGCCCCTACTTAAGGGTCCTTCTGTCTTAAGTTATTACGTAATTAGCTAACCTAACAACATCTTATAGTGACCATATCAATATTAAAAACCTTTTATGTTTTAAATAGATTGACTTGGCCATCGCATGAAAACACAATGTATCTCTCAAGTAATACATATTACATTAAATTAGATAGTTTAGTGCGATTGCCAAGTCAATTTGTTTAAAACATAAAAGGTTTTTAATATTGATATGGTCACTATAATATGTTGTTAGGTTAGCTAATTACGTAATAACTTAAGACGGAAGGACCCTTAAGTAGGGACTGAATAAATTAACCGACTTGGTATTACATGGATCTCACAACTTTTTACGGTAGAAGAACTGAGTTGCGAAACTTGTTTTTTTTACAAGTTATGTTTTTGAGGGCATCTCATTTCTTTTTGTAGATAGTTATATCTAAGTACCTATCTACACCTACTATTCCATTATAATATACATATATAGGTACACAGATTCATTCACTGCAAATGTAACTTTGTAATCCTATATATTTATATGGGATTACAAAGTTATTTATGCAATTGATGTATCTCAAAAACGGGACCGAAACTGCAAAATATTTTGGTTAATCCTTGATTTATATACTAAACAATAATTGTGTTCCAAATTTCAAGCTTCTATGTCTGCTAGAAGTGCCTTAGAGTTTTGATGATCGGTCAGTCAGTGAGTGACAAAATTAAGAAAGTTTGACTAGTTATAACTCTTAAACTACTGGTTCAAATATACCGAGTTTATACAATGCCTACTTGGTTACAGAAAATTCAGGCTTCTAGTTTTATTCACAATGAAGTTATAGGGTTTTGAAAATGGCCTGAACTGCTTCGAGAAAAGGATGGTACGGCCGTGCCGCTTTTTTGCTAGACTTGGCGGGGGCACTGCCGTGCCCCCAGATGCCAATATACATAATTATGTATTCATACTTACATTATGTCATAAATTTGTTGTATAATGCGATGTATCATGAACGCTTTATACACTACGACTGTTAAATGTGCTCCGCACTACAACTTCTCGAATTATAAAAACAGAAAATTGGTCTTATCATATTTAGATTTACCACGTGCTCGGCGGTTAAGAAAAACATCGTGAGGATACCTGCATGTCTGAGAAATTAAAAAAAAAATAAAACTATTTCGAAGTCGTGTGAAGACCGCCAACACGCATTGGGGTAGCGCGGCGGACACTACTTTGCCTTAAACCCCTTCCAAAAATGAGGGGATGTCTGTGCCCAGCAGTGGGACGTATATAGGCTATAACTTTACCATATTTAGAATCTGCATGAGTTAACAGTAGTATATTACCCTATTTTATTTGTGCGAGCAGCTACGCAGGTCTAATAAAACCAGTACCACTGGGACCAGTAAGATCTATTGTGTGTATCTGCTGGCCCTATATCTTCAATTCATTGACGGAGTTGTTTAGCTGTGAGGAATTTCACTTTACTATGGCCTAAGTATGTAGTTTCCCAGATGAGTGTTACGTTTGCGCATTAAGGGTCCACAGTCAGTTAGGATGTGCAGAGGCATTTCTTCCTTGAGTTGCTTAGTCCCAAGATGGGCAGTTCCAGTCAGGGATCTTGCCAAAATACGCAGTTTTTTCTGACTTTATCCCAGGGATTCTAAAAGGTTAATACGAGTCATAAACCCAGATTAGGGCTTTGGAATGTTTTAAGCCTGGTGTATCAGACCAGATCTTAAGTGAAATATATATATATATATAGATTACCCATTGTAAAATTCGTTTAGTGTACTATTTATTCACAACATAAGTTGTGCATTCACAAGCCGTAAAACACTATTCACACTCAATCGAAGTCAACGATTTTCTTAAAATTAGTTGAAAAAGTATTTTTATAATTGCATTTTAATGGTTTTTTTTGTTATAGATAGTGATACGAGTCCGAAAGAAGAGTCGTGAAATTTCACACATGAAGTTTAATATACGGGATATCGGCGACAACCCAATAATCGAACACGCTGCCATTGAGGCAATAGATGTGTGCGAAGTCAATGACGCACATTATTTATTTGTTTTAACTAAGTTTAAAATATTCAAAGTGATTTTGACGCATGCCAACAATCATTCTGAAATCGGAGTAAATGAAACATAACTTGAAACGGTTTTAAATAAAAGGCGTTAAAGTATGAAGTGGCCGTTTTAATAGAGCGGCAACTTTGTTTTACTTTGTTTTACTGAGTATACTCAAGAGTGACATCTTTTAATAATAGTATATTTACATCAGTATACCATACTCTATTCTCGGGAACTGGTATTCAATTTCTTAATGAAGGACATGGAATCTATTGTGAACAGTATGCCATGGTTACTGTCTATTAGCATTTGATTTAACTCCTGATTTATCAGCTAACTCATCAGCTCATTGGAATCTTAAAAAGCAGAGTAGTGTAAGATACGTAATCTACGATTTGAATCCTCACTAATACAAACAATTAACTGTATAGTTTACGCTGAGTTTGATAATATTATTGAAATAGATAAAAACAGAAATTGATAGAATCAGGCGTTAATTTGCGGAAATCCATTATAATGGGGTTGTTATAAACTAATTTGCTTCATACCGCGTAAAGAAAGAAAATGATGTGTCCTGCCCAGTTTTAACGAAACCTTCCACCCTCCCTCAATCGCGCGCACTATACCCGTCGCCGTCAATCCCAGCACTACCACCCCCAGCACCAGCACACTAGGCACGACACACCTTAACAAAACTACCGCTTGCTCAACCTACGGGCGTGGCTTCCCAATCTACTCGCTAACAAACAAAGCAAGCAACAAAGGAAAATAATTTTATTATTACAAAAAAAAAACAATCCAACCAACGCTCCCTGCTACCAAAAATGTTACGGCCCTCAGTTGCCCCGACAAAAGTCGACTGGACCAGGGCACATGAGTGATCCCCTCGTCGAGCAACAGAGGGTTCGTGCCCAAATGGCCATATGGAAGAATTGCCTATAATACTAAGCTTAGTAACATAACATATAACTATATGGGAGAAGGCTAGGGAAATATAGTACTTACCTGTTTCCGACTCTTAGATCGTCCCAAGGCTCGGTCAGGCCGTAAGTGGGTGTGAGGTGCATGGCAAGTAGTGTTTAGTGATGTGTAAATGTCTGAGACCTGGACCAGCTTAGGCGACCTGCAGGGCTATTCACAATCGTCTCGGAAAGCGAAATCGACTCGGATTCGATAACTTCTCGCACCGAAACCAATAAACGCTATTAACATTTAACTTTCGGATAAAGGTCACTTAGATACATCCTATAACTATTGTATCGTCATTTAGTTACATGCATTTACGAATTTTGTAGATAAATAGGCTTTTGTATTTTTTTAGAGTAACGCCTGAACAAAAACATAATGCAATATTTTGGAGTTAGCCATTGATATCGAATATAAAAAATATATAATTTAACTATATAATAAATAACAAAAAATTTCGAATATTGATGATTAGAAGAGATAAATAAACCCTTTTAATTATAAGGTAGGTAACAAAAATTAATTACAATTATCTATAAGACGTATTTTCATATAATTACTTCAATATTTGCACTTAATCGTAAAGCTGAATTTTAGTGAAAGGTGTGTTTTTATAAGTTTTCTATCACAAAGAAGCATATATATATATATATATATATATATATATATATATATATATATATATATATATATATATGCTGCTTTGTGAAACGAGACATATCTCAGTTTTTTGTTATTTATTATATAGTTAAATTATATATTTTTTATATTCGATATCAATGGCTAACACCAAAATATTGGATTATGTTTTTGTTTAGGCGTTACTCTAAAAAAACTACAAAAGCCTATTTATTTACAAAATTCGTAAATGCATGTAACTAAATGACGATACAATAGTTATGGGATGTATCTAAGTGACCTTTATCCGAACGTTAAATGTGAATAGCGTTTATTGGTTTCGGTGCGAGAAGTTATCGAATCCGAGTCGAATTCGCTTTCCGAGACGACTGTGAATAGCCCGGCAGCAGCGGCCGAGTTCCAGGCTGCCCCACAATGCTGCATCGCTCCAGCAGGCTCCACCGCTGGACCATTTCTTTCTTCATTGTCACCATTTCAGTCTATTAGCTTCATTGTACATTTAACTAACTTAAACTCGCCTAATTCCACATTCATCGTAGAATCGAACACTTGATACCCGACATAGTAAGGACAGTAGTTCAAAATTCGACATTCAATTTCCCGGATTCACTTATCACAAAATTACAAATAGGGAACTAACGCGATCTCTTAATGAGTCACACGGTTCAGCGTTAAACACAACTAAGTTCCTTCATTCGACACCAAAACACCACGTCGCGAAAAGAATTCAAAATACGCCTCGTTGATACGTAAACTAACAAACCAATCAACACACAAAAAAGGGCACTTAACGCGACGGCACAATTTTAATGATTTCCAGACAATCAACCGGGAGATGCTCTCGACCAAGGAATGCGCGGTTCGAATCCTAGACCGTATATCTACTCGACGCGCGCGTGCACAATTCCGCATCATCCGAACAAGTTAAATATTGCAAAATTCACATATCCACGTAGCGAAGTAACACGCACTACATCTAACTATCTGGACCCTACACGGTCGCGTGAACCTCGGCCGCGATAATCGAGACAGACGGATCCACCGCATAGCGGCCAGCGAGCTACTGCCTCTTCGCCTACGCGTCGAGCCACTGCCAGCCGCACACGGCCGCCCCACCTGGCGGCGTTTTTTTCACCTACATACCATCGGGTGACGCGCCAGCTCGAACTCAATTGGATGGCGTTCAAAAATGACCAAATTTGGGCATAAACACTGAATATCATCAATTTTATTCCCGAGTTAAAAATCTTTCCGATGATAAATTTCCAACGGATGAGTTGTCACTTTTACAAAAAGGCCTAAAGTATAATCTAACACCTTCGATCTCTCAAAAGTCGCTAGAGACTGTGGCCGTGGACGCGGAGATGGCCGTTGTGATCGGGAAGAAAGATAACATTGTTAAAAGTTTGGTAGCGAAAGAAATTCAGGCTGTACCCGCTTCTTACCATTGCAATCCAGAGTTCCCTGTTTTTAAGTCACTAAAGCAATGAATAAGGGACAATGTCTTATTACTAAAGCCGATAAGGGCAATACTGTTGTTATTATGGATAATAGCGGGTATAGCCAGAAGGTTAACGATGTTATCCAAGGTGATGACTTTGAGCTTTTGGAGCCTGACCCCACCAAAAAGTTTACTTCGGATATTAAAGTATGTATACAACAGTCATCATATATTTTTCCCGACCACAACGTGTCTCGCAGCAGTCTTGTTCCAATGAATCCTCAAGCACTCATTTTATATGGGTTACCTAAAATACATAAAGAACATGTTTCTATTCGTCCAGTTGTATCATACGTAGGTGCACCAGCTTATTTCCTTGCTAAAAAGTTAAACTTCCTTCTGCGGGAGAAATCTGGATTCAAACCAACTTACAGCCTTAAAAATAGTTTAGATCTCATTTCCAAGATTAAAGATATCCGTATTCCACCTAAATCCATGTTGTTATATTTAGACGTTGATAGTCTTTTCACAAATGTCCCATCCCCAAACTGTTTGCGTATACTCGCAGATCTCTTTAATAAACGTCGTCTACATCCCGGGGAAACAAATGATCTTCTAAACTTAACCTTTCTCTGTATGAAACAAAACTATTTCCGGTTTAATAACCACTTCTATCTACAAAAAGAAGGGCTAGCCATGGGTTCCCCTCTAAGTCCTCTTATGGTGGACATTTTAATGAATAATTTTGAAAAAGAACACATAGTGGTCAATCAAAATATTTTATACTATTATCGATATGTAGACGACATAATTATTTGATGGACTGGCACAAAGAGGTAACTGGATGTTTTCCTTAATAAAATTAATAAAATCCACGACAAAATTAAATTTAAGCTTGAATTGGAACAAGATTGTGTCCTTAATTTCCTGGACTTAACAATAACAAGGAAAGAGTCGTTACATGAATTTCAAATTTATCGAAAACCACCTCATACCGACACGGTCATTCCTGCGTCATCATGTCATCGTGTACGTGGCATTCAAAACAAACAATTCACTTAGGAATATCTGTACTTATAAAGATAAGTTAGACATTCGTCTAAAGTCTGGTGTTTATAAACTTGTTTGTGACGAATGCCAAGCCGTTTACGTGGGTCAGACTGGTCGCAACTTCGAAACACGTTATAAAGAGCATTTAGCCGCGTACAGGAATTGTAACCCCGATAAATAATATTTTGCTAAACATCTCTTAGACACAGGACACAGCCTAGCCAATGACCACTCCTTTAAAGTCTTACATACTTGTAATAAAGGGCTACGACTGTGTGTGCTGGAACAGTTAGAGATATTAAAAAATAATAACGGTAATGTTGCACTGATGAATGAACAAACAAATGTTTCCAACTCGCCTCTCTTAAACATGTTTAAGCCTGCTCCTTGATGCTATTGTTGCGCGCCATTATTAATATCTTGTACATGGCAACACTAGTTACACTAGCGCCCTCTAGTGTCGAGTAAATGAAAGTATTGCGCGCCACTATTAATGTCTTGTACATGGCAACACTAGTTACACTAGCGCCCTCTAGTGTCGAGTAGCAGAACTAGGAGAGTCGAGATCCTTCCAGAAATTTCGGGACCGATATGTACTCGAACATTCTAGATGTCGCTACAGTAGAAGGTTCTGGAAACTATCTGAGGCCCTATATAAGGCCGGTATAGACCACGACCGGGCAGTATTGAATTGGCGATACAAGAGAATACTTCGAAGCGAAATAACGGCGAACTGTGTTTTATTATTAGTGTGATTTTAGATTGTAATTAGTCTTGTGTAATTAAAGTGTCAATTTTGGTAATTCAATCGGCAGTTTTTAATTGTCTCGAACCTCAAGCTCGTAACAATTGGTGTCAGAAGTGGGATCAAATATGCCGATTTTACCTAAAGACGACACGGAGGGTATCCGTACCCGAAGTCAACGCCAACAGGAGACGGACCAGTGACGATTTGGTAATGCAACGCCGCAAACGTCGGAGGGCCAGTTGCTAACCACGGAGGCTGGCCCGTCAGCAGCTCCTGCATCTGCAGCACCTGACTTAGGTGCTCTGATGATGATGCTGCAGGATCAGGCTCGCCGACAGGAGGAACAGGCCCGCCGACAGGAGGAACAGGCCCGCCGACAGGAGGAACAGGCCTGCCGACAGGAGGAACAGGCCCGCCGACAGGAGGAACAGACCCGTCGGCTGGAAGAGCAGCTGCAGCGCGGTATGGAAGAACAGATGTTCCTCAGGATGGACCTTCACGCTACCTTCGGGAAAGAGATAAAGGAGGTGAAGGATAGGGTTGCTCAACATGACAACCGCCTGTCGGAAGCTGAAACCCGAATCGACCAAGTCAACAATCGGGTTGACAACGTGATGGCTGATGTGAAGAAAACGCTTGACGATCTCAAACTTGGGGATGGAGTTACAGCTCCCGTGGTAGCTACAACACCTTCGCTACGTGGATTCAAAGTGCCGCCATTCGACGGGAGTTCTTCCTGGTCGGCCTACAAAATCCAGTTCGAGGCTGTTATGAAAGCGAACGGCTGGAATAAAAGTCAGGCCATGACTGCTCTCACCCTAGGCCTACGCGACCAGGCCTTAACTGTTTTGGAAGCGCTCGGTAAGGAAGTGACTTACGAGCAGCTCCTTGAGGCATTGGAGGCGAGATATGGCGATGCTCACCTGGAACACGTCTTTCGTGCGCAGCTCAAAGATCGCGTGCAACGCAGTAACGAAAACCTGCAGCAGTGGGCCCTTGAGGTGGAGAAGCTGGTTCGAAAAGCGTACCAGTCTGTACCTGTGCTCATTGTAGGGAACCTGGTGCAGACTTTCATCGACGGCATCCGCGACCTTGAAGTCAGAGCTGCTGTGAGGCTCCGGCACCACGAGACGCTTAAGGACGCCCTGACCCATGCACTGGAGGTGGAAGCCGTGCGGCAGGATCATCGTTCCCACCGCGTCAGGGAGGTTGCAGCAGCTACAGTTCAGGACCGCAATAAGGGCTACAACCCTAGGTGCTACGGCTGTGGGGAAAGGGGCCATCTTCGATCCAGCTGCCCTAAACGAACTGTTGAAAGGGAAGATGATCGATCTCGAGAGGGTAGTGCGGATAATAGCACCGCCCAGCAGCAGCAGGGAAACGAGTAAAAGCCAGGACTGCGGGGCGGGTGCTGGCTGATGTTAAAAGAGCCCCAAGGATTTCGATCTCACAAACCCATGATGGGAACAGCCTAATCATCAAGGGCGAAGTCAACGGAACGCCGTGTAAACTGACCATAGACACTGGAGCCTCTCGCACGGTTGTCAGTTCCCAACTTATAAGTCGGTTCCTTGGGGACTCCGCATACAACCGAGAACGCATTAATTTGGTGACAGCCACCGGTCAGCGCATACCCGTCCGTGGAGAGAAGGAGATGGAGTTGAAGCTAGGCAACATGATCTACCTGCATAATGTCATCGTGGCTGATATAATGGACGACCGCATCCTGGGCCTAGCCTTTATGAGGAAGAATTGTTGTGAGATCGACGTTAAGCAAGGTGTTTTGAAATGTGGACAAGAAGAACTTTTCGTGGAAGGGGCGTTACCAGGGAATGTGTACAGCCTTAAGAAGATTGTTCTTCCGCCGAGATCGGAAACGATTGTGCCGGTTAGTCTTCCTCGGAGTCCTGGGCAAGCCCATCGTTGTGTACTCGTGGAAAGGGTAGACAATGACCTTCCATGGAAAGTGGCTCGAACCTTGGTCAGAACCACCGACATCTCAGGAGTACGTGTGTTGAACCTTTGTGATCAGGAACAGATTATAGAAAAAGGCACATTTGTTGGTACTAGTGAGGAAGTGGATTGGTTGCGTCGATGCGAATATCTATCGACCGGGACCCCCAGCAAGGATGGACAAACGATAGTGACCACACTTTTAGAAGACTGTCGCAGCGTTCTTTCCCCGAATGAAATAGTCAAGGCGAAGAAGTTGTTACTCAAGTACGCCAATGTTTTCTCGTCAAACGAAGCTGACATAGGAAAGACTGGCTTAGTTCAACACAAAATAAACACAGGACAAGAATTGCCTATTCGTCAGCGGCCAAGAAGATTGCCTGTAGCACGTGAAAAGGAAGTGGAAACCATGATTGAAGGAATGGTGAAGGATGGTGTTATTGAACCCTCATCTAGTCCATGGTGTTCACCTGTGGTGCTGGTAAAGAAGAAGGACGGCAGCATGCGGTTTTGTGTTGACTATCGCCGCCTGAACGACGTTACAAAGAAGGACAGCTATCCCTTGCCAAGAATTGATGGCACGCTGGACATGCTTACAGGCGTAAAGTGGTTTAGTACGGTAGATCTGAAAAGTGGCTACTGGCAGGTTGAAATTGACCCTAAGGACAAGGAGAAAACTGCATTCTCCACAGGAAAGGGTCTGTGGCAATTCAAAGTCATGCCGTTTGGATTGTGCAATGCTCCAGCAACGTTTGAAAGGTTGATGGAGCTTGTACTTACCGGGCTAATTGGAGATGCTTGTCTGGTCTATTTGGATGACATCATCATCGTAGGCCGTACGTTTGAGGAACACCTTCAAAACCTGGAACGCGTGCTCATGAAGATCCAGAGTGCCAACCTCAAGTTGAGTCCAAAGAAGTGCTCACTATTCAAACGGCAAGTTAGTTTTTTAGGGTATGTAGTGTCGGAAGAAGGTATCCGCACGGATCCAGAGAAAATTGCTGCTGTCAAAGAGTGGCCGGTCCCAAAAGACAAGACACAGGTTAGAGCATTTTTGGGTTTGTGCTCTTATTATCGGCGATTTGTGAAGAACTTTGCAGATATAGCCAAACTTCTGCACAAGCTAACCGAGGAGAAGCGACATTTCTGCTGGGATGAAAGTTGCGATATTGCATTCCAGGAGCTCAAGAACCGTCTGTGCAAAACACCTATTTTGGGGTACCCTGATGCGGGCAAGGAATTCATAGTTGACACAGACGCAAGTGATATAGGACTTGGCGGTGTGTTGTCTCAACGGAATGGTGATCAAGAGATTGTGATAGCGTACTTCAGCAAGTCGTTGTCAAAGCCGGAAAGGAACTATTGTGTCACAAGACGGGAATTGCTTGCTGTGGTAAAGTCCTTGCAGCATTTTAGCAAATATCTCCTGGGGCGGAAATTCTACTTACGAACTGACCATGCTGCACTGAAATGGCTATTGCAGTTCAAAAATCCTGAAGGACAAGTTGCGAGATGGATTGAACTACTACAGGAATACGACTTTGTGATCGAACATCGCAGCGGGAAATCTCATGGCAATGCAGATGCATTATCAAGAAGACCTTGCCTTGAAGATTGCAAGCATTGTACTAGACAAGAGGGTAAAGAAGTGGTATCTGCGAGGATATTCAGGACAGACCAGCTCAGCAATGAATGGAAGGACAGCCTACAACATGCACAGCAGGAAGATTCGGATATTAAGCCGATTCTGGAATGGATGAAGGCCGGTGCTCCTAAGCCCAAGTGGAGCGACGTCTCAGCAATGAGTTCGACCACGAAAAGCTATTGGGCCCAATGGGACAGCTTGCTGATTCAGGATGGAGTCCTGTGCCGTAAATGGGAAAATGGTCGGGGAGACAGGTGTCATTTGCAAATGGTTGTCCCTAAGGCTAAAGTACCGGATGTCCTACAGCTGTACCATAGTGGTTGTTCAGGAGGCCACCTGGAAGTTAAGCGAACTCTCCTGAAGATCCGAGAACGGTTTTACTGGGTCCACTGTTGTGACGATGTCGAGGACTGGTGCCGCAAATGTACAAGTTGTGCGGCTGTAAAGGGACCTCAAATTCGTAGTAGAGGCGCATTGAAATTGTACAATGTTGGTGCACTATGGTAGAGGATAGCCATTGACGTTGCGGGGCCGTTTCCAGAAACTGAAAGTGGTAACAAGTATTTCATGGTAGTGATGGATTACTTCACTAAGTGGCCAGAAGTCTTCGCCATTCCAAATCAAGAAGCTTCAACAGTTGCAGATAAACTAGTTCATGAAGTCTTCTGTCGTTTTGGAGTACCTTTAGAGATTCACAGCGATCAAAGAAGGAATTTTGAGTCTCAAATATTCCAGGACTCAAATATTCCAGGATTTTCTGAGTACCCATAACTTGCCGAGTTATGGGTACTCAGAAAACACGAACAACTTCTTACCACCCACAATCTGATGGAATGGTAGAAAGATTTAATCAGACATTGGAGAGGTACCTAGCAAAAGTTGTGGAAAAACGGCAACGAGACTGGGACAGGCACATACAACCGTTTTTGTTGTCATATCGAAGCGCTGTTCACGAAAGTACATCAGTGACACCAGCTTACGCAAACTTTGGGAGAGAATTGCGGCTGCCTGCAGACCTGATCACCGGAATACCACCTGATGCCCCACGCAGTATAACCGATTATGCAAATGACTTGCGGAACAAAATGAATGACATTTATGAGCACGTCAGACAGACGGGCCAGCAAACGTCTGAGAATATGAAAACACGGTATGACCGCAAAATGAACAACAAGGGCTTTGATGAAGGTTCACTAGTGTGGTTACACAATCCAGTTCGCAGCAAAGGGAAATCTCCTAAGCTTCAAGCTAAATGGGACGGACCGTACCGGATTGTGACAAGGATCAATGATGTAACCTACCGGATACAGAAAGGTGCCAGAGGTACTCCTAAGATTGTCCATGTGGATCGACTGGCGAGTTATTATAGGGCCAATAATGCTCGGGACGAGCATGTCTTAGGAGGGGGCAGTGTTGCGCGCCATTATTAATATCTTGTACATGGCAACACTAGTTACACTAGCGCCCTCTAGTGTCGAGTAAATGAAAGTATTGCGCGCCACTATTAATGTCTTGTACATGGCAACACTAGTTACACTAGCGCCCTCTAGTGTCGAGTAGCAGAACTAGGAGAGTCGAGATCCTTCCAGAAATTTCGGGACCGATATGTACTCGAACATTCTAGATGTCGCTACAGTAGAAGGTTCTGGAAACTATCTGAGGCCCTATATAAGGCCGGTATAGACCACGACCGGGCAGTATTGAATTGGCGATACAAGAGAATACTTCGAAGCGAAATAACGGCGAACTGTGTTTTATTATTAGTGTGATTTTAGATTGTAATTAGTCTTGTGTAATTAAAGTGTCAATTTTGGTAATTCAATCGGCGGTTTTTAATTGTCTCGAACCTCAAGCTCGTAACAATATATAGCCTCGCAACATGGTCGTTTGTCACCCTCACGGTGCGGTGCTCAGCGTTTGGTTGCGTGGTTGTAGGGTAGGCGGACGTTTCGCAGTAGTTTGTTGTTAATTTCACAGCAAATATCGGCGTACGTCAGGCGGTGATTGATCGCATGACGTAATCGCTCGCTACGTAATTGGAGTGCGGTTGCGTCAGCAAGTACTATAAATAGCAGTAGTTTCGGCTCGCCGCTCACTTAGCGGCTAGCCTCCGCAGAGTCTACTTCACCTGAGGATGCCTCGTGTAGAGGCAAAACACGTGTCGTATTTTCGAGAGTGGTGTGTCGTGCCAAGTGTGCTGGTGCTGGGGGTGGTAGTGCTGGGATTGACGGCGACGGGTATAGTGCGCGCGATTGAGGGAGGGTGGGAGGTCTCCTTAAAACTGGGCAGGACACATCATTTTCTTTCTTTACGCGGAATTAAGCAAATTAGTTTATAACAACCCCATTAAAAACAGAAATGTTACTGTAGACTATAGTAGTTAAGGTTATAATGTGTGTTGTCTATTAGATTTACGTGTTATGTGTAATGCATTTTGTGTGTATGTAACTAACTGACACATTATAAAATTAATTAAAACAAATTGTATGCAATGTATTATTTTTTATTTCTTTATAAATCCCCTATTTAATTTTATACAAAATACTGTTCCAGTTTAAACCTTGACATAACCACACTGACTAAACCACTGAACATGCTGCTGCCAAGGATCATCATCATCATCTTCCCAATCTTTTAAACCACCACCACAATGGAAACGCTTGGTCCTGTCTGCATGGCCAGTATAAAAGAAACCGGCTTCTGTAAGATCTTCAGGCTTTTGTCGCATAGCGAGAGGCCAGTCTTCGCAACTGAGTAACCGGCTAGATTTTGAACTGAAGAGTGGATATTCAGCTCTTGAGTACAGCATATTCTTCTCTTTTTCTTCTTCACTCAGTGTTGTAGTTTTGCTATTCAATGACGTGTTCTGTACACGTATGCAACACTTATCTCTTCCTTCTGCTCTTGCCGTCCTCTCAGCGACACAAGACGACAGCTCGTTGAATCTAATGAGTACACAGAAGTAATTTAAGTGAACAGAATCACATTCACTAATGATCAGCTAATGACTGTCATTGTTAAAAATATTTTTTTTAACTTTTTCACTTTCTGCTATTGTCTTTGTAATATTGTATACGAAAGTGTTTGTGTTGTCGTAGATGCTATCCTTATTAGTCTTTACATAATATTTAATCCTCGTGGAAGCATGTTTCCAATGATCAGTAGTTGGAATCTTGCATAGCTACTTCATATCGTACATTTCAATTTTATGAGATGCGTCGCTTGGTCTCCGTTGTCAGAATTAGTAGAAAGGTATGTATGATACACCATCTCTAGCAGCTCGTGCTACGGTTGACGATAACAGCTTCCTCTTTTTTATTTTTGATTCAGCTTCAAAAAAATGATCAATCGATTGCGATTTTCTTTTTCCACTATCGCATGTGTTATTATTAATGACGATGTCATTACTCTCTTCTTGATGGGAGAGTGGCGAGTAGTAGTAGTTTATAGGTATATTATTTCTGCAATAACACAGTTATCATGTTAATATCAATTTGTTTACATTTAATCACACACACACACACGCACGCACGCACGCACGTAAACACAAACGTAGTATTGGTAGATCCACTGCGGTCAAACGACCATACACTGACTCGATGACTGCAGCTGCTCGGTCTTATATTGCACCAGTAAGTTATATCTAATCCAAATACATTTCCGCCATTGAGTTATATGTACTACGTACTAGAGAAGCCTTTCCGTACATTGACTATGTTCAACTGAACTGTACTGCAATCCGTACAAACTAAATATTGCGTAAGTTGAAGATTTGTGAATTCCATAAAATAATTATTATTATATTTTATTTAGAAATATGTTTGTTAAGATTAAATTAAGATATTTTATATTAAATTCTTATATTTATTTTATATTAAGGGGCTACTCCATGCGAACGGCCTTGAGCATTTGACCGGCGCACCGCTCGCTACAATATAACGTAGTATTATTTTTTCAACATTAATAAACTATTTTATGGAAATACACACAGCGTACAAAGATAAATGTATTTTAATTTTTTTATTCGGTATATATTAGTTGCATTATATTAGAATTATGTATTTTCATATATTATCTAATTATGAAATTTTATAATTAATTATATATTAAAAATGAAGCATTGAAAATTGTGAGTTTAAAAGATACCTATTCACTATAGGTAAATAAATAGATAGTTCGGCTTTTGTACAAATATTTAGTGCAATAAAAAATAAATAAATAAATAGGATGTTTCGCAGATGTGTTTTTGATTATTGTTAATTTTTACGTGTCACGTATTGAAAAGTAATATACCTACCTACTAATTTTTTAACTGAGCACCTTGTAACTTAGCCTGCTTATTATTTATGCTGGCAGACATTATCCTCACCCCAATGATTGATGAGGATGAAAATCAATTTTATTTCTACATACGTAATTATATTTATTTATACATAAGGGTAACTTTAATAAAGGTAATACAAAAATCAACAAGAAGTATAAGGGTTCAATCTTTCAATTTCAATTGTAAAAAAACGTTACCCCCACACTAGGATTTTCTCCTGTGTCGTGGAGGCAGTTTACAAACATAAATTGCACAAGGACAAACATCCAGACCCGGAACAATTATTTGTAGGCCATACAAATACTTGTTCCGTTCGGGATTCGAACGAGCGGCCCCCAGCGCAACAACTGATTGCTAAGCCACTGCACCACGGAGCCGTCGCCGGGTTATAGCTAAAGTGACCATACGTCCCGTTTTGAACGGGACTGTCCCTTTTCTCGGTCACCTGTCCCATTGTCCTCAAACAAAGCTCCGGGACACAAAATTGTCCCGTAACTCGTTGGATGGAAGTATTCAAAGTCAACAATCATCAACATAATTTTTTTAATCGAATATATTTTATGTCTACCTGGTACGAATGCTCCGGTAGAAAGAGTATTTTTTTATTTTGAATAAATTGTGGACGTCTGAAAGAAACACTTACGGTTCCAGAGTTCTAAAGGCGATGTTGTTAACAAAGATAACAATAAAAAAACTTGAGCAGAATTTTATTTTTATTTAAAATCATCACCAACTTTATTAAAGAAAATTTAATCCACTGGCAAATGTAATTAATAATTAAAAAAATATGTTGCATTTAATAATTACCGTCTATACCGAATATAATTTTACAGTGAACACTAATTGTATAAAGTTATAGTTTTTAGAGTATAAATAAACCCATGTCCTGTTTTGAGTTAAAAAATAAATGGTCAGTTTAGTCTTTTTAGTTAAATTTAGTTTTAAATTTTTTTAGTTAATAGTAAAAAGTAGGTATATTAGTACCTACTTAGATACTTTTTACCGAATTATAAGTATAGAACACCTTATGTACTCAATTATTTTTTGAAAAAGAAGAAAAAACAAGCAATAAATAATATACTATATTTTAGCAAAAAACTATAACTTAGTAATACTAATTATAACTTAGAACATAAATGAAAAACTCATAACTGACTTTTGGGCCCGACCCAGGATTCGAACCCGGGACCTCATGATCAGCAGTCGCACTACTAC
The DNA here is from genome assembly GCA_963668995.1 of Parnassius mnemosyne. Classification (NCBI taxonomy): domain Eukaryota; kingdom Metazoa; phylum Arthropoda; class Insecta; order Lepidoptera; family Papilionidae; genus Parnassius; species Parnassius mnemosyne. The sequence goes on from CAVLGL010000159.1 coordinate 16,338,961, forward strand.
AACCACTAGACCAAAGAGGCAGTACTATACTTAATAAGATATTGTGGTTGGGTGATAATATTGAATTAGCCTTTTATAGTGTAAATTATAATATTTGTCGAAATTTTAATTATGGATTCGAACCTTACATGCTAATGGTGCTTCATTTTTTTATTTGCATTTACTTCAAAGAAAATACACGCAAAAAGCTTCATCGCGCAGTAAAAAACACAAAAAATATATGTATAATTAATACGAAAAATTATACCCAAAACAAACAAATAATACTACCTATAAATAACCTAATAAGTAATATTATTATCGACTGATATGACGTGAGTTGCGCTGGTCGACGCTCTAACGACACGGGCTTCACTTCGAAGAGCTCAGGGCTCACTGACTTCAGCAAGCCCGTGAGCACTGAATATGCCCAGATTTTAAAATAATTTCTTAATAAAATCAAATTTTGGTCTTTTGAAAAAAAAATTACTATAGAAATGTTTATTAATAAATTGCCTATCTATGTAGTCGCGCATGCGCGAAGACATAGAGTAGGACACAATTTTTGATTGGAATGGTTTCTCTAGTACGTAGTACATATAATTCAATGATTTCCGCAGTGAAACTGATAGTAACTTTATGAGTCAACAAGCTTATCTCGCATTCTTTCGTGTTGCGACTTGCAAAAACCGATGACTCCTACAAATCAACACAAAAGAATGTGATTTAATATTTACAAATCACTATAATTGATCATTCCAATGTTAACCATTGAATAGATTGGTACTGTAATAATCTACTAATAGCAGTAATATTATAGACACAATAGATGTACAATAACATTTGAAAAAGTTTCAGCCCAGTCTATAAAATAATGTTTATGCTGCTAATAGATGACAACCCAAGCTCACATTGGATAGCTTTATATATATATCGATACGAATGGCATCGGTCAACATTTTGATACATATAGACGATGACCCGCACGGTATCATCTAGAGTTGGATGATACATAATAAGTGGACTTCATTTTGTGATGAATATTGCTTAATCTATTTGCTATATATAAGTTTCAGGGATGTTCAATGCATAGTTTTACGAGCATATTTACAGGGAACACACTGTACAACAATATTTTAGTGGATTAGATGTTTCGCTCCTGTTTTATAGATAATAAGCAATAACATTCTGAAAATAAAAATTGTAACAAAATTAAGGAATGTGTTTTATTGATGATTCAGAATAGCATGGTAGTTATGAACAAAGAAGTATAATACAATAGCACTGATAAGCAGAGTTTACAACGAGTATAGTTCATTTCAAATAGGATGGCAGGATTCCACTTGAGACTTAGCAATTACAGCTGTAATGTTAATCTATTGTTGTGTGATTATTTTATTGCTTTAACACTTGAAGTTAAGCATCTGGTGATAATACTGAACCAGTATAGCTGGAATGACGAATTTTGGTACTTGAACATTAAAACAAATTAAATTGTAGATAAAAAATCTTTATTACTTTTAACTTAACTATTTTAAATACTTATAACAACTTGTTAATATTTTGTTTAATCAATCACTCTGAAGAACATTCATCGGTATCTGTGTCCTCACACGTATTTATTATATTATTTAGTATTTATTATACGTGTGAGGACACAGATACCGATGAATGTTCTTCAGAGTGATTGATTAAACAAAATATTAACAAGTTGTTATAAGTATTTAAAATAGTTAAGTTAAAAGTAATAAAGATTTTTTATCTACAATTTAATTTGTTTTAATGTTCAAGTACCAAAATTCGTCATTCCAGCTATACTGGTTCAGTATTATCACCAGATGCTTAACTTCAAGTGTTAAAGCAATAAAATAATCACACAACAATAGATTAACATTACAGCTGTAATTGCTAAGTCTCAAGTGGAATCCTGCCATCCTATTTGAAATGAACTATAATAGGTAAGAGCGGCAATGACGGTGTTCAAGGAACAATAGATAAGAGGAAAGGCTGAACAATGGAACGCTAACGAGGGTTCAACCCACCGGACCACCGGATATCAATTAGATATTAGTTAATTGATCTGTATATCTCCGGAACCGCGCATCCTACGAAAATGAACCTCAGATTCGTGATCAGAGCATGCCAATACTTTTTTTTTTAGAATCCTTCGACCCATCGTCAGCCGATGAGGGCTGGCTCTGGCTCAGTGATCCAGAACTGGTACAAACTAACTACTATTACAGCCCGAGACATACATCTTAGACTTCAGAGGTCTGACTTGAGAATTTAACTCTGACTTTGAGAGGATTGACGCATTAACACATTGGAAGCCTCCTTTGTTTGAAACAGTTTGCAGTAGCAGTAGACTGTTGAAAATGATTAAAAATCCTTCTTATGTGTCAACCTATGTTCAGCAGTGGACTTTTGATAGGCTTGACAGGTAGTTAACTCTTAACTGTACACCATATCATACATTCTCAGAAGAACTAAAAAGTCATTCCCCAAGAAAGCCAGGCATTTGTAGTTGAATTTCTTTTTAATGATTTTCAGTTAAAACTTATGTAAATTAAAAGTCTTGAACATGTGTAAATATTTATTAAATAAAACGATATACAATAATTATAAAACCGAATTATATAGAATAATATCTCATTTTGTATATAAACTCAATAAAAATGTACGAAATCGTCACGACTAGAAGAACATTGCCAGTAATTTTTTAAACTTAAATACAAGATCATATTTACAAATAACTTACTGTGATATATATTTGTATCTCTATTTTACATTCCATCGTATTTTGGCACTAGTCGTCGGCAATATAAAATATTATTTAATGTCGTTATTTTTGAACGGCTAAGATTCAGAAATATTTTTACAGATGTACGAAACTTCTCTTGCGATGTTTATTTTCTTTTAATTTATTCGGCTCAGCCGCAAACAATAAAAACACTGCAACGCCGTGTTTATAAAAACGTCTTCTTTCATAATAATATATTATAACATAACATTGTAATAGTTTTGATGTTTTATTTATGAATAACTTGTAACAGAAAAAGTGTTAAATACAGGGTTATTTTTCAAAGAGCAGCCAAATTTTAAACTTAAGTTTAACTATATAAATAATGATATACCGTTATTGCAGTTTTTGAAAACACGAATAAATAAGGCTTCTGCTTTTATTTGAAATTATTCCAAATTGAATGTGATTTATGGGCAACAACGTTTTTGCCTACCGATCGACTCTTACGAATGTATGCGTGCGCAGTAAAATCAGTTAAAATAATGCATTACAACGCATTTCGAATTTAAAAGATAAAAAGGGCAGAATGTAAGAGATTTTTTTAATTAATTTTTCTTCACCATTTGCCTATATTACTTATTCTGAACCTTTTTACGTGGTAGAGCCATGCTGCAGCTAAATTAGTAGTATAGTTGTAGCACGAATGGGTGGCTCGACCGGGGAAGGCCCACGCTCTCACAGAATACCAGCGTAAAATAGCAGCATAGCGCTGCTGTGTTTTGTATGGTGAGTGTAGGAACCAGAGACCCTTTTTTACTGGAAACAAGGCATTCCATCTTAGTGCTCACAGGTGACAACGCATCTGCATTTTGATTCTTTATTGAGGATATATGTAGATGTCTATGGTTCACAGCAACCTCTTACCATTAGGTGTACTATGTTCTCGCATGTCACCCTATCCTATAAAAAAAATCTCTGCAAATTTGACCGGTTATTGCAAAACAACCCTGTATTTATTTAATTTATCTAGATTTAAATTCCTATTGCTCATTGAGTTAAATTAATATATGTATATATGAAATAACTTACTAAATTACCTAAGTCTAAAATCATACATTTGTGTACCAGACACAATACAAAATAAATGTGATATGCATTTAATTAAAGAAACACCTAACTCCTTAATCTTTTAATTCAAAGCCTTTGCTGTTGCTTGTACGCCATCCGTGCTAATTTTTTGTACTTAACTGCAACTGAAATTTTGCCTCCTATAACCAATTATCATTTTCATAACAAACATTTTTGGTTTTACCAATAATTTCCCTCCTACAGGCATCACTTGAGCTACCGTCAAAAATTCGTGGGCCTGAGTTTATACTACGCCTAACTTTCATTTATAATAGGCCGAATTGAAACACAACCCTTTAATCTGACCGAGAATTCAATCTTTTGTCATTTTACTTTAGCGATCTGTCGCATTCGGGTTTGTATAGGAGAAACCTCTAAAAGGTTCTTGATCCATAGACCGTAGGACGTGCGGCTCCACTGCGGTGAGACGCGGTCGCTCCCCAGTGAACGCTTTATCGAAGTATTGCGTGTCCAGTGGATGTCGCTGAAAATATTTATTGCATTAAAAAAAGTAAAATTCGTACTTTATCAGTCCATGTTCTTAGGCGTCCATAGTACGTGGTAGAGCCATGCTGCAGCTATATTAGTAATATAGTTGTAGTACGAATGGGTCGGCTCGAACGGGGAAGGACCACGCTCTCACAGAACCGTAAAATTGTAACTTAACACTGCTGTGTTTCGTGTGATGAGTGTAGAGAACCGGAGACTCTTTACTGGAAAAGAGGCATTCCATCTTAGTCCTCACGGCCGACAATGCATCTGCATTTTGATTCGCAAACGAGGATAGATGTAGATGTCTATGGGCCACAGCAACCACTTACTATCAGGTGGACTGTGTGCTCGTTTGTCACCCTATCCTATAAAAAAATGTTCTTCTTACTCTTCTACATCAGTCCACTGCTAGACATGGGGTTCTCCTGTTGTGAGGATTTGCTTTAATCGCCAAGCTCGTTCTTTAACGTCGTGTGACGTCGCCAGTGTTTTTAGAATTTTTACCCAGACCTGCGACGGGGAATAGCGTCAAAGGTTCGAACATTCGTACTGTTATTGTTAATCCACATGCCAAGCGGACAATTAAGCAGCATATATGTTCAAATAATCAAACGCTACTCAATTTTAAGATGCCGTTAAGTCTATTGCTGTCTCTATCACTTTAAGTCAAAATGACTGTGACATCACGAGAATTAACGAGCGGAGTGGTTTAAAATTTTGCGTGATAGAGCTATATTATGGTTGTAGCACGAATGGGTCGGCTTGACCGGCGAAGGAATAAACTCTCACAGAATACCAGCGTGAAATAGCAGCTTGATGCTGCTCTGTTTTGGTATAGTGAGTGTAGATGAAACCCTTTTTACTGGCAACGCATCATTTTGATTCTTAATCGAGGACGACTGTGTGCTCGTTTGTACCCTTATTCTATTAAAAAAAAAATCGTATTAAGAAGAAGATTTGAAAAGTTAAAAAGTATAAAGAAGGTTCAATTTTTAATTTTTAATAGTTATAACTAGGGTTTTCGTCTGTGCCGTGGAAGCAGATTACATACACAAAAAAACAATATTGCACAAGGACAAACATCCAGAGTCGGTACAATTATTTGTAGGCTATACAAATACTTGTTCACGAATACAAACCCGCGGACCTCAGTGCTAAGCGCTAACGGTGCGTACACATTTGTTATATAACATGTTTCAGTAATGTGTAGACTGAATGTTATGAAACGTGTTATATAATGTGACATAAATGTTATATAACTCGAACGGCAGAACGACCACCGACAATGTCATATAACATTGTTATATTATATTGTTATTCTAATGTGTACAGTATTGTTATATGTTGCAATGTTGAAAAACAAAGTTACATAATGTGGACGTGTTATAAAACAAAAGTTATACAACATGTTACTTGATCTGTACGCACTTTTACACACAATGCTACAAAGAGCCGTCAAAAAGCTACTTTGAGAGTCGATATAAATTCGATACGTACACATAAGTAATAAAAATATGTTCCATTACCATCAGCTTAAATATAAGGATGTACTATTTTTATAAATGTTGTAATTTTTATCATAAAATTAAGATCAACATTGAAGTGTAAAATAAGGTAATAAATAAAAAAAAATTTTTTTTTTTGCGTAAATGTGGAGTAACTTTACCTACTTTTTATATTAAATATCGAGAATGTGGCGGTGTGGTATAAAAATGCAAAGTTCGAGTGCATATTTTTAAAAACATTCAACAACTCTAGTAAATCAATAACTATTGTAGGTAGGCTGGGGGCTGGTAGGCTCAGAAAAGAGAAAATGAATTTCCTCGATTGTTATCATATTGTGAGTCTGTAGGGCCGTAGTGCGTAGTCATGGCGTAAGAGAAGCTAATACCACATATTATTCCGTAGGTATCGTAAGAAGCGACAGATGTAAACTGAAGCAACAGTTTCTTCTTGATAACAGCCCAAAACGATAAAAACTGCGGCTACTAAGCGTGGCAAGCGTGGCAACTGTGGCAAATATCTCCCTATGAGACAATCTATGGGATCGCCTCATGTTTAGCTGTGGTGTGCTTTCAATAGAATAATTAACAAATGAATGAAACAGTATACAGTAGAACGCCGATTGTCCGAAAGCTGATTAACCGAATCACCAATTATCCGAATCGGCCCTAAGCGTAATATAAAAAATTAAAACTAAGTACTGTAAGTAAGTAATGTTACTTACTTACAGTACTTGGTTAACTGATATAAAAATAAAAGTGAAAAAAATTTAAGTTTTGTGACTGCGTTGGAAACTCGTGATGGATGTTCGTCGCGAAAAGTAATGAAAAAAGCAGAGGATGAACAGCTTGAGAATGCTGTTTTTATATGGTTTCTGCATCAACAATTTATTGGACAACCGATTTCAGGATCGATTTTTTGTGAAATGGCGCGAATGTTCAGTGAATAAATGGGTGTAGCTGGTTTTACACTTTATAAAATGTTATAAAGTGTAAAATCATTTAAAAACTTAATAAAGTTTATTCTATGCGTGACAGTTCGTTTTTCTATATTACATACTAGCCTATGTCTGATTATCCGAATTTTCGATTATCCAAATCGACCCCGGTCCCAATTAATTCGGATAATCGGCGTTCTACTGTATTTGCCTACGACATATTTTTATTTGAGTTACATACCGATTCAACTTAAAATAAATTAGTAATATTATGATGGCAACGTTCACGTAATGTTTGCTATGGCATGTGCATGTGCCTCAAACTTCCAAATGATATAAATGCTTTATATTTTTAGAACACACTCGTTTCTTCATGTTTTTGAACTATTTTTATATCACTGACATTACGCGTGACTTTATTCGCTTGTACTCTAAAAGTAGAATTCTATTGTTAGAGTCTCAGCGAAATGTAAATCCTAGTTTTGTCCCAACGTGATTCTGGTCTATCATTTTGAACAAACTTCGTTAGTTTTATTAGTTTACGTAAACCGTACCTTAAACCAGGTAAGACCGTCTATACAGACCCTACATCCTACAGATCCATTAGCCTCGCATCCTTTCTTGTAAAGGCGATGGAGAGGATGTATGAAAGGGAATTAAGGGGGTCGGCGCTGATGAACTTACCGCTACGCGACAAATAACACTCTTACAGCTTAGGTAAATCGACAGAATCGGCACTTCATCAGGTAATAACAATAATTGAAGAGGCCATCCAAAACAAAGTAATATGTCTAGGTTCCTTTGTAGATATAGAAGGTGCTTTTGACAGAACGAACTTCTCTAGCATAAAAGGTGCACTCAATAGACATAAATTTGAACCGGCACTGATTGACTGGATAATAAATATGCTCAGTAAACGAACAATAAAGTTTGCTGGTGAATCTCAAATAATCCAGATCAAGAAACGCTGCGCGCAGGGTGGGGTTCTTTCACATCTCCTGTGGAATATGGTCATTAATGAACTCATCAGCAAAGCCAATCACTTCTACACAGTTGGTTATGTAGATGAACTGACAATACTGGTCTCTGGAAAGACAGCAAGCATGGTGTGTGACCTGACCCAAGCGGTTCTCCGTATAGTGGAGAGATGGTGCAGGGAATACGACTTAATCGTTAATCCAAATGAAACGGTCCTAGTAATGTTCACACAAAAACGAATGCTGAATAATTTCATCTCGCTAGTCTTTTCAGCACAAAACTCCAGCTATCTTCTGAGGTAAAATATTTAGGTCTTACCTTGGACAGTAAACTTAACTTGAATAAATACATAGAAAACCAAATCAACAAAGCTAATGTAACTTTCTGGCAATGCAGAAACATGATTAGCAAACGATGGGGTTTGACGCTAAAAATACTGTGGCCCATGATTACATATGGCGCTCTGGTATGGTGGACCAAAACAAATGAAGCCACGACTATAAAGAAGCTTCAGCGTTATCAGAGACTGTCATGTATGGCTACCACAGGCTGCATAAGGACTGCACCAACAGCAGCCTTAGAGGCGATGCTGGAGGTAAGCCCCCTTCATCTACACATACAACAAGAAGAGACTTTAGCTGCTAACAACTAGACTCAAGACCCTAAATCTTTGGAGTAAGAGTAGAGTCCCTTATACAGGCATAATTGATAGAATTCACTCAAAAATTCCTATCTTACAGGCCAAGTACGACAAGATCTCTAAACAATTTGTATTCGATAAGAAATTTACGATACAATTAAATGAAACCAGCCAGTCGGCCGGATTAAGCCCAAAAGAGCTTAGAGTTTTCACCGATGGTTCTAAAACAAATGAAGGTGTAGGATCTGGAACTTTCTCTGATATGTCACACCACTGGGTACCCACAACACAGTATTTTAAGCGGATTGTATGGATATCACTCCATCCCTCCATACATAGATGCTAGGAATGTTAAAGATTCGTCAGAATACTGACCGACATTAGAGCCGTACTACAAGCTCAGAGTTGCAATGTGGTGAACTCTGGACTAATATATGAATGCCTTCAACGATTAAATGAGGTATGTAAACACAACAATGTTACTCTGCAATAGATAAAGGGTGTATACTCTGCAATAGATAAATAAGTGGATCCAGAAGCAACGATGCAGCAAACGAACTGGCCAGAAGAGGATCGGCTCTGGTCACTATAGGGCAGAAACCAATAATACCAACCCCCGTTAGTAACCTTCGTTCACTGGTACGTATACACTTCACTAATCAACACGTTCAGCTTTGGAAAAATCTAGTAGATTGTAGACAAGCTAGAGAGGCCCTGCCTGAAATAAACAGTCGTTTAACCAAAGTTCTATGAGACTGAACAAGCCGCAGATCAAAATAGTAACAAGTGCTATCACAGTACATGGCACCTTTAACAAATATTTTTTTTATAGAAGAGGGGGCAAACGAGCATGCGGCTCACCTGATGGTAAGTGACTACCGCCGCCCATGCACAACCACAACTCCAGGGGAATTGCAGATGCGTTGCCGGCCTTTTAGAAAGGTGTAAGCTCGTTTCTTATCCCTAGGTCGTATCGGTCCGGAAAGATCGCCGGTGGTAAACAATTGCACAGAGAATTATTTACCATAGGTGTTACAGTTAGTCCCCTGTGCAGGGCATATATGGGGGAGGAAGAAACGGCGACCCACGTGTTTCTGACCTCTCAGGAGGTCGCTGCATACAAGGTTAAACATCTCGGCACGTCGGAATCACTCTCCGAAGTTGCTTGCAACATGAAAGGACTGTTGAACTTCTTTGGGGAGATTTCATGGCTCGAATGATCACATTATTCCTGCCCACACGCAAAATACGCGCTTAGAGGTGGAGTTGCGGAAAACAGCCCATCGTAAACTACCTAACTAGCTACGTAGTTTTCGTTCATATAGCGTATTTGTCAATGTTAGCTTAAATTATAATTGTCTGCAGCATTCTGAGTTGCGGGTTCAATTCCCGCTCACAAGCGGGGTATGTATTTATACGGTCGCAACAGCACGGCAATAATGTTTTTAGGATAAATAAGCCTTATACGAGTACAAGGAATCCTTTTTATATACTTAGTAAAATATTAAATTTTTACACCACTTCCCCGTATCATCTCGTGGGTGTTGTAAGAGGCCACGGAGGGAAATGAAATAAACAGGAGATGGAAGCATCTTTCTGATATGAACTCAAAATTAAAAAAAACTACAGCTGCTAACCCGTCTGCGAAGCATCGCAACTATGGCAAATCCTTTTGTGGCAATCTTTGGAGTAGACCTATGTTCAGCATTGGACTTTTGATAGGCGTAATGAATTAATGTATACAGTCCAGCCTGACAACTTTACCAATGGAAGTTAACTATTAACTTTGCCATCAGTGATGTACACGTACAAAATTTCAATTAACACGGAAAACGAACGTTTTTCGAGATATGCCATGTTTTGAATGAAAATTTAATAACTAATTAACAATATGGTTTTTTTTTAATGCGGAATTGTGCCGGCGACGTAACCTCGTTGTTCAGTGCTCCAGAATTTTTGTTTCGTTTGAAATACTGAATGTAGATAAGGTAATATTAATGGTTAAGAAATGTAATATTTCGTTTTTTACGTTTAGCCTTAAAAATGGTGTAATTTTATTTTGTTATCACTTTGTTTGTGTCGTGCCGTTTGAATTAGACAAACATTTAAAAAAATCTCATGTAAATGAATATCTTTTTTTGAGAAATCAATATCTTAAAGCATATAAACACCAACCACTTTAGGTTTGAAGGGTGCCTCGAGCTCGCGTCTCTCGAGACGATCCCATGCGACGGCGTGGAAGAAGTCCTGATCGCGTATATCGCCGTGCATGCACTCCGCGCCGCCCAGCCGCGTGCGCGCGTCTTTATCCAGCAACTGCAAACAAAATTCTCTAATAATATCGACGAAATTTCTTTTATACAAGGGAGGGTGACAAACGAGTACGTAGTTCACCTGATTATAATTAGGTATTGTGGTTAACCGTGTATTAGCGGTGTAAGAATATCCACTACACGATAGCATCCCGTTTATTTTAGAAACAGAATTAGGGTTCCGCGCACATAAATTAAAACCAATGAAATTCAATCGTAATAAATTCCACGTGGACGACAGTCGCGGAGAACTGCTAATAGAATATAAAAAAACACGTTTACACTTACACCGCCATCACGACTTATAACATACCATATATTATAGTGCATAGGATAAGGTACAATTTCGTGGCTACTTTATTAAGGACAAATAGCAATATTTTTCTATGGTTGAAAAATACGTTGAAATTCCATACCCTGGTGAGTATGCTAAGAGACTCTTGCGACAAGAAGCGCGGGTAGGACGGCATTTCGTTACAGATCGACCAGAATAGTTCATCCTCATCGCAACCGCTGAATGGACTTTGCCCGATTAACATCTCGTACAACAGTACCCCGAAAGACCACCAGTCCACCGTTTGATTGTATTTCAGTCCTTTTATAATCTGAAAAAAAAAACAAAAATACTAAATGTTAATAGATATTATCACTGTTATTATTAGCTGAAATATATTACTTAACAAAATAAATGTCTAAGGAACAAGCCACATATTAAAATTTATTTAAGAAAACTCTTTACTGGCCACTGAACGTACTAAACGGTTAAGACTGTAAAAAAATAAGCTTTTCAAAATAAGTATGTAAAGAATACCATTTTAATTTTTACCAATATATTTTATTTTTTTCTCACCAACAAGCCTTAAATTCTTAAACATGTAAAATGGATATACTTATGTATTAAATTACGCTACTATTGATTTGTAAAATCTAAGAAAAAAACCATATTATATACATCTTTATATATAAAAATTAGGTGTCACGTTGTTTGTCCGCGATGAACTCGTAAACTACTGAACTGATTTCAATGAAATTGTGCACACTCTGTGCAGTTCGGTCCAACTTGAGAGATAGGATAGTTTTTATCCTGATAAGTAACACTCAATATTTTTCTTACTACGAATTTACGGATTTTTTTATATGAAAGGTCTTCGAAAAGGGCAGGACAACGTCTGCCTGGCCAGCTAGTATATTATATAACCTTCTTCTCTAGACTTTGTTGAATAGTGATCATGTTTTTTATAATAAATAATTAAAAATTAAAAATTTTGTTCAATCGACTTCAATATAAATTATTAAGAATGACTCAAAAACTATTGGTCAAACTTTGATCAAATTTATATGGGACCACATGTGAAGCACCAGCTTTCAAATAAAAAAAGTATCATCGAAATCGGTTCACTCAGTAAAAGTTATGAGGTAACACACAAAAAAAACATACAGTCGAATTGAGTACCGTCTCCTTTTTGAAGTGGGTAGATAAAAGGCAAATGACAACCAGCTACCTAGCAGATCACCTGATAAGTATAGTAACCTACTTCAAATAAAGAAGAGTTCATATCCCTTCGAAAGACTAAAATGCCTCACATCATGTAACTGGATACTGGATCTCGTATCTTTCAAACTGGAACACAGCATTGGGGGCACTGTTGCTTAGCAGTAGAAATAGGCAAGAGTGTGGTACACGCCCAAAAAGAGTCGTAGGCAGTAAAGAAGCACTGCCACCTAGTAAAATTGTTGGTAATACGTAATGCCTTGCGCACCGATCGATGAACGCTCGTCACTCAGACCTAAGCCTAAATCTACGTTTCGCAGTAGACCATTGACTGATAATGATACCTACCAATGAATAACAATACATTAAAATACATTAAACAGGATTTTGGGATCATTCTCAACAGTTCATATATAATTTGCTACGGGACAGGATATACTTCCATAGTTGGGAGGAAGCGTTGTCGTTATCGCAACGCTTTGCAGGTGCAGCTGGATAGGCCATTGTAAACTAATTGCCTCGCACCTTTGACGGTGTTTGTCCTTGCTGGCCTGGGAATTTTAGCAGATGCTTATGCGACCATCTGTCGGAGACCTAAGTGACAGCTTTACACACTCATGGAATGAGATAAGGGTGATGAATTGTTCTACCTCGTCACCAAAAGGCTTTTAGTAAAAAACTGAAATAATCAAATTTCTATGCTTCACGGAGCAGAATATTATTCCATTATAAAAGATTTTATAAAAAATCATATAGAAAGAAAGAAAGAAAAACTTCATTTTCACAACACAACATCTACAAATGTATTTAAAAAAAACTGAATAAATATAAAAAAATATATTTGTAGGTCAGAGCAAACAAAGTCATCACTCAACATAAGTTGCGCAAACCACAACAAAAAAAAAAACAGTACCTACAACGTTTTCTATTATCTATTGTGTAAAGTAAAAAAACATATCGTTTGCTTACCTACTTTATACAATAGCGTATACAGAATGTAGGTGAGATCCAGAAGCTAGAAAATTGTAGAATTGTAATAGGTATATTAAAAAAGTTATCTCCATACTGTTACTGTTATCCATACACTATTTAAATTGCACGTGGAACATAGATTTTTGTGATTTATGTGGCAGAAGTGAACGGCAGGGTCGGCAAGGGACGCCCTAGACGAAGGTTTATCGACCAAATCGGCGATACATTAAAAATGGGCCAGATTTGGAGTACCCTTAACGGACGAGCGTGTATGCGTAGATATATGGATGTAAAAGAGGCGAGAGAGGTGTGTCAGGATCGCGCCAAATGGAAGTACCCCTCAGGGTGACAGGCGTGAGTGTGAGTGAAACCAAACCAGAAAACCAGAAACAATTCTAATTTTAAATTTATATGTACTCGTATTATATACTCACCTCAGGAGCCATGTAATCTGGAGTGCCGCAGAATGTGTCAGCCGTTTTGTCCAAGTAAATCTGCAACTTGCACATCCCGAAGTCAGCGATGCGAACATGGCCATCGAAATCCAGCAAAATGTTGTCCAGTTTCAAATCTCTAAAAGTTAATAGAGAAACAATAATTAAATCACATTTGGTCAACTATATAGGTTCTCTTATAGGTGGGGAAATTTGGATCTAACTGACGACATTCATAATAGAAGAACTTCTTGAGAGCAAGGGAATGATCCATAGTGGCACAGTAACTACTGTAGTACTACAGTAATAACCGGTAAAGTGCAAGTGGAACTCGCGCATGAAAGATTCCGTATTATCGTAATACGCGTTAGGGGAATCCCTTTAAATTTTTAATTTATTTCAATTCTTATTATTTGTTGTTATAGCGGCAACGGAAATACATATTATTCTGTGATTCAAAATTTCAACTGTCTACCTATTACGGATCATGAGACAGACACCCGCTGATAGACAAACGGACGGACAGAGAAGCCTTAGTAATAGGATCCCGTTGGTTACCCTTTGGGTACGGAACCATAAATGTATAGCGAAGTTACAGCCTATATGTGTCCCATTGCTGAGTAAAGTGAGTGAGTGCCTCCTCGCAATTTGAGGGTGTCCTGGAGCAATTGGCCGCCTCGCTGTTAGAGAGGTTGTTGAAATAGCGAGGAACATATACTGAAGGTGTTTATATAAAAAGGAAATCACTTTTCTACCGACTTCAATCATGAGAAGCTACTCAATTCGACTGTATGTTTTTTTTATGTGTGTTACCTCATAACTTCTTCCTGATTGAACCTATTTCGTTGATTCTTTTTTTATTTGAAAGCTGGTGCTTCACATGTGGTCCCATATAATAATTTATATTTAAGTCGGTTGTACAAACAGTCACCCATTACAGTTATTATCGCCCGCATCCAAACCCGCCGCTTTAACTGGCCTTTCAAGTTGGGTGGACTTTCCGTAATCAACACGCTTGGCTGACACGTACACAATTACAGTTCTAGATGATTCGCATATAAGAACTTGAATTTTAAAATAAGGCTTGTATTAGGAAGATGCTTATGCCCTTCTCCTAATTAATTTCCCTTTGTCGCCTCTAACGATCTTAGTCACCAATCTGAATATTTTTGCCAAATTTAGAAACGAGGATTTTCCAATATTAATAAAATCTTGTGTTTTAAACGTTATAGACTGAAAATAGATAATTTTTTTCCCTAACCCAAAGCAATCGTATGAATGCCATTAATAAAAACTGGCCAAGCGCGTGTCTGGCCTCGCACAATGTAAAGGTAGGGCTCCATAGTTGCCACTCACAATACGTGGGCTTTATTAATAATGAACATATTAAGTGAGTTCGCGGTTTGACCGCTATATCGACTAAAAATGGACCTAAATAGGACGATGGTTACTGAAGGGCTTATTTTCCAATCCGAATTATAAGGTGTGGTATTCAAAAAACCTTAAAAACTTTTCGATTTTCCAAATGATACAATCTACATCAAATCATTCACATGCCAAGTCCGTACAAAGATGGTTATAGTTGGACTATCTATCTATACATTCCCGGCAGTGCAACTAAGATATATATGACCTTAACGATAGGTTACGTTACGGTCATATATATATCTTATACCCGTAAGCCATAACTGCCCTAAATTATTCTGAGGATCGCCCGCGTGGACCAAGAAGCTACGAATGAAACGGTGTGAGGCTATATGATTGTATGAATACTTTAAATGAGGCCTACAATAACTACCAACTAAAAAAAAAAGCGAAAGTATTAAGAAACAAAGATCTACCCTGCCTATCACTTATAGGAAAAAGTAAAGCTATAGTAGTAATGCATATAAGTCGTTTTCTTCATTAAGTTAAAAAATTATTTCTTACAGTTTACAATAACATTACGAAGTTATAATGCAACTAGTTTTAGGTCATTTTCTATGGAGTTGAAAAGTTCTTTGTTGAAAATCTTAGGTCACCATTTTATTCCCAAGGAGCGTGATATAACAGAAATTAAAAAAAAACCAGAAAATAAAGGTTACTGATAAATAAATAACATGACAAGAACAATATGGAGTAAAAAAAATATGGAGAGAATAAGAAATATATAACAATAAAGACTACTGGTGGCAACGACGTGTCGTTTTGTGACGTCACATCGCGATGCGGAGCAAAGCGGTCGCCCTTACCGTAAAACACCATTTTACTCATCAATATTTCGGTCATTTTTAAAGGTAGAAAAAAAATAAAAATATCGTTGAATTCGTAATTTTTTATACAATTTTTGATACCCTTAACAAAATTGGGCCAGACCCATTGGATGTACTAAAACGAAATGAATGTCGATGAAAACTATACTACAATAACAATAGAAAACGACTCCAATGTACTCCTTGGCTATTACGGCAATATATTCACTATTCAAAAAAAAATGGAGACGCACGTGTTCGGAAATGGACAGTAGGTACATGAGCTTATTATGATAAAGATATTATGTATAATAGCGGTATTCTTAACATTCAGAATAATAGTGAAATTATGTAAGATCCAAATCAATAATTACCTATATATGATGCCGCGTTTGTGCAGGAACTTCAATCCAGAAACTATTTCAGCTGCGTAGAATCTAGCTCGAGGTTCCGGGAATCGTCCGCTTTGTTGTATATGAAACATTAGGTCTCCTCCGTTTAGATACTCCATCACGAAGAACAAATGAGACTGGAAAAAGGAAAGGCTAGTAAGGGTTTTTTTATTTACATAACAATCTAATTTATTTTCTACACTTCAATGTAATATCAAGTAGAGTACATATTAAAGGTTTCTTCTCAAATATTTTCACTGCACTTGTTTAATGTTCGTAATAAAAAATAAAATGTATAATTTCGTTTTTTGTAATTTTAATGTTATTTTCATTTGTTTTGTTAACACTCTAATTTCTTATGATTTTAACATAATTTCTCTTTGATTTTAAGATTGTATGAAATACTTACATCAGTCTGGAAAGTTGCAAATAAATGACAGAGGTAGGGATGATTAGTCCCTAACGCGAGGACTTTTCTCTCAATGAGCGTGCATTCCACATCATCGTCTTCTAGGACTACGTCCTTTTTTAAGCATTTCACAGCATAATAGTACTCCGTATCCCTCAACTCCGCAAGTAGCACCTGGAACAAATTTAAATATGATAAAAGTTACATTGACAAATCACAAGACACAAAACGAACAAAATGAATCTTATGCAGTAATTTATGTAATTAATGAATTACAACGACACTAAAAACATGTCGGACTAGATGTTCAATTTGATTATAATAAATAATATTAGTCTATTTGCGTCTTACTACTGGGTGCAAGCCAGTTTGTGTTTATTTAATTGACTGTATAATAAAAGGGTGGGACTATCTACTACAGATTTCGTAGGTATGCTAAAACACGAAGTATCGTAATACGCAACTGATAAGTACATGACAAGGAATTGTAATGGTAAATATATTTAGATTAAAAAAGTTTTATTTTTATGTTGCGAGCATGGTATTCTTCATTTATGACTTCATATATTTTTCTTTTTACCTTAAAAACGATTTGGTCTATGTCTAACAGTTTAAACTTAAAAAGCTTTTTTTATAGTATAGGGTGACAAACGAGCACACAGTCCACCTGGTGGTAAGTGGTTGCTGTGGCCCATAGACATCTACATCTATCCTCGTTTGCGAATCAAAATGCACATGCATTGTTACCCGTGAGGACTTAGATGAAATGCCTCTTTTCCAGTAAAAAGGGTCTCCGGTTCTCTACACTCACCATACGAAACACAGCAGAATTAAACTGCTATTTTACGCTGGTATTCTGTGAGGAAAGCTTACCGAAGATAAGAAAGTAGTACGAAAAACTAAGGTAAAGAGAACTGAACTAATAAATTATGTTAAAGTAAGTCAAGTTGCGCAAGTGCTACATCAAAAGACTGGTCTTTTTACGTGGTAGAACCATGCTGCAGCCATATTATTGGTATAGTTGTAGCACGAATGGGTCGGCTCGACCGAGGAAGGACTACGCTGTCACAGAATACCAGCGTAAAATAGCAGCTTAACGCTGCTGTGTTTCGTGTGGTGAGTGTAAAGAACCGGAGACCCTTTCTTACTGGAAATGAGGCATTCCATCTTAGTCCTCACGAGTGACAACGCGAAACGAAAATGTAGATCATTTTGATTCGTAATCGAGGATAGATGTAGATGTCTATGGGCTATAGCAACAACTTACCATCAGGTGTACTGTGTGCTCGTTTGTCACCCTTATATTATTAAAAAAAAACATTATTTGGATTGACACAAATACAAAGAAAACTTTATTTTTCATTAAAATAATGTTTAATAATTAAGGTTTCATCCTTTAATATTTGTTTTGATAAATGTGAAAGTATATTGACAGGTGCACATACGGAAACCTAGTTGTTTTATAATTTGCATACCGAAATTATTATTGCTTTCTCCGTATTCTTGGCCCGGCGTCAAAGGCAATTGGGCCAAACGGGCGCAACCAGGAAGACGTTCCTTATTCGAGCCACGTTACGCGTGGATGTTAATTTCGAATGCGATTAAAAAATTTGTGGGTGGGATAACGTCATTATTAACTCATAAATATTTTTTAAATATTGGGTTAACGGGTTTGTATTATTAACAAAACAAACCATTCTATTACACACAATATTACATTATAATGTTACTTTACTAATCCATTCATAATAAACTTGATCTAGTTCTAGTGGTATGTAGATTTTTAGATAGGTGTTTTTAGATTACTTGCTGATTTGATAGTAGTAGGGCAATAATTCTCTTTTAACTTAGGTAGGTATTCCACCGTTATGCAGCTTTGTATCCACTGTTGAGTTCCGGCTTGAAGGACAGCAAAGCCGGTATATTTACGTTGTGGAGACATTCAATTTCATTCCTTTGAAGTGCCAACTAATTTGTAGGCTTCTTATTTGAATTTAGTTGCAGGTGCTCATTGGCTACACCTACAATAGCCACTTACAATCAGGAGAAATGTTATCGCGCTTGTATATCCAATATATATAATATATTACTTATATAATTAAAAATTAAAAATGTTGTACAGCCGACTTCAATATAAGTTATTAAGAATAACTCAAAACCTATTGGTCTGACCTTGATCAAATTCATATGGGACCGCACGAGAAGTACCAGCTTTCAAATAAAAAAAAGAATCATCGAAATCGGTTCACCCAGTAAAAAGTTATGAGGTAACACACATAAAAAAACATACAGTCGAATTGAGTACCGTCTCCTTTTTGGAAGACGGCAGAAAAGGGTTTTGATGATGGATTTTGAGAAAGCTGATCTCAACCGTGTTACAATAACAATACGACCTCAATTGTAATTTAGTATTTGTACCTTTGCACAAAATTGGTTCCTGCTCTACGATACGAACCCAAGTTCCGCGGTGCTGAAGATTTGAATGCTGACAATGAGCCAGGCATGGCCTGGCAACACAGTGATTGAAATAAGTTCTCGTTACTCAAAACACAGTGGTTAGTAAAATTCTGCACTGTTCTAAATAAATATCCAGGAATATTAAATTTCCAAATACCCTTGTCTAAAAATAACTGCTCACCTAAAATTCTGAATCATCATGGGATAATTATAAATAAATTCTAATTATACAAATAATGAAACAATCGTATAGATTCACTTAAAACTATATTTGGTACAGTGAGCAGTTTAGGTCTTTGGTCAATGTCGTCCGAATCAACCAACACCTAACTAGATAACAGTTATTTTTTCAATATATTTCAAGTAATTAATGGCTTTCTTATTTTTTTTAAATTGTATACAAAGTCATCTTTAATATTTATTATAAAGAAGTTTCCTCTTAATTACCTACGTGTTTTTGTACAAGATAAAGAAAACAATTTGTAAGCAATGCACACATTTCTGTCTCAATTGAAAACATTCAAATTCACATTTGAAGCTTCAAGTCGTTAACAGACTTTTAAATCTTTTGTTAGCTCATAAAGAGCAATATATTACCTAACGGCATCAGATTTGGGTTAACATTTATTATCGCATAAAGAGATTCTTGTATTTTTTAATACTAATTAAGGATTCATGTTTACGTTTCACGTCGGAGAAATGATATAATAAGAAATTAGGGCAAAAATCTTATTTCTTATGCCACGTGCGCCATGCCAAGTAATTTTTTAAAAATAATATTGATAAATAAAAAATAATTATGAAAGCAAAAAGTTTTTCAGAATTTTATGATGACTGACGATAATTAATCTTAATAGTACGTTTTAAAAATCTTATCTTATCATAGTTCTTTTTTTCATAAGAAAGTGACAAACAAGCTAATAGTTAGCCTGACAGTAATAAGCAGCCACAAAGAACATTTTTTTTATTTTTTTATAGAAGAGGCATACAAGCATGCAGCTCACCTGACGGTAAATATCGACCGCTGTTCATAAACAGAAGAATTGCAGGTGCGATGCTGACCTTTTAAAAAGTAGTAAAGCTCGTTTCTTACAGGTCCCTAATAGTATAAGTCGTATCAGTCCGGAAAAATCGCCTGCAATAAACAATTCCACAAAAATGTCCCAGTAAATCGTACCTACAGCAATGCACTCCCAAAGTGTCCAGATGACGTTGATAGTAAAGTGAGTTTTGTCGCGATGTGCGCTGGCGAAGGGATACGATCGTTTTGGCCCCATTAGTAATTTTAACGACTACTATCAATGATGTTATACACAAAAAGAGATACCAATTTATTATTGTAAATAGCATGAAGATTTTATGAAAATCTAATTTGTTTGTTTTAAGGTTATTGTGATATTTGTATTTTTATTTTTAATTTCTCAGAATGCCCGTTAGATGCGGTAAAACTAATATTAATTTTGTTATCTACTTATTATAAGGAATAAATCGACATACATTTCATTAAGTGTCTCTAAAATTCGTGGTGGGCCCATTCTCCATACAAAAAGTAATTGTTTCCTTTGACGCCTGGAATTAATCCAAACAATTCTTCAGAGCACATCCCGTAGTGAATGCGAAAAAAAAAATGTAAAGGGACTTTGTTCAACAAGAACTCGACTTCAGACACAAATTTATTGCGGTACTCAATCCTAACAGATCGGCTTTCTCCTTTGTAGCATGGGCCAGTGAATCGTCTTCTCTGTGTAGAACTCTGCAAGGGAAGTCAGCCATTTCTTTCATTGAACAGCCTTGGCGAGAGACCAGAATGCACGGGTTCCCAAAGGAAGGCGAACTTGTTTCTCTTCAATTCTGCCGATGTGCTCTGACATTTCCTTGGCAATGACTCTTTTGCAGGACCTAGATGCGGAATTATAATTCCTTTTAAGAACGCTGGTGTTTACATCCTGGCACGTCGATGCGTTTGCCCAGGCCTGGTAGCAATCCTGCTTATAACGTGATGCAATTTTACACAAGCGACCAATCCATGACTGGGATCTGCCTCCGATGGGCACCACAGAAGATGAAATAAAAAGTTCCATTCCCTGAAGTATCACATCAGTGACGGAATCAGCAACAACGTTGGGATCATCCGACGAGATGCAAATCCTAGGGCAGGAAACAAAAAAAGAGGCCACAGTTTGTTCCATTCGGCCGACCTATAGTGCTAAACACGGCAGTAACCCGCAAAACGCAACCGCGATGGGAGCGTGAGTGTCACCATCCTCCGGATCAGACAATGGTCCGAAGAGCCAAGAGGAGTGTCGACGGAGACTTGATATCCGATCGGATGAGAGGTCAACAGAAGGTCCAACAAGCAAAGAGAAGCTGCCTGATCTTCCACATCGGGAATCCGCGTAGGCAAAGTAACCAGTTATGACAGACCATATGCAAAGGCAAAGTCATGAACAGATCTCCTCACATGATCGGTTAAACGTGAATAGAGCCCTTCGACGTGGTGGGCGTTAAAATCGCCAAGGATCACTTTGTAGCAAAGAATCTGTAACCATTTTTTTGCCTTAACTTTATATTTTAATAAATTTAAAACACTGTTACTAGACAATATCCTTAAATAAGTTTTTTTAATGGCAGTCGATGGCACGTGTTCGCTACTAATCAGAATATGGACAGTGATGTCATGTGTATCGAGAATAGAATGGCAGATGTAATGGCCACGAACACGATAGTACGGCAGGTGAACCGCAGCGGGCAAAATGCCATATTGTGATTAGGGTAACGGTCAATCTGGATTACTCGCTGTTCGTGTAAACGTGTCACCTTGTCTGCCAAAACAGCGTAATTGGCAATACTTTAATATGACATATTTAATTAAAAAAGTATTGTTTCGTAAATACATACTACTTTTTAGTATTAGGCCTCTATAAATTACAAGAATCTACAATGATTATTATAATAGTATACTACTACTACTCTCGTAGGTGTCGTAAAAGCCGACTATGACATACTATGAAAAAAAAAGATCTCATGGTTTCCGATAAATGGCAGTATCTATCATTTACGCCAGACGTAAAATAATCAGACTGGTAAGTGAGTGCAGCGTCAAAGCTGCAAGACATACGGATGCGCTCGCCAACATCCGTAACGATTAAGGCAAATCCTCCCTAAAAGTGGCCCTCCCCTTTTAGGGAGGATTTGCCAGGTCCAGCTGTGTAATTCTACGGGCTGATGAACAAGATGTGAACACTTAACATCAGTTAATCAGCCCATCAGAATAAACATCTTATTTGTTGGAGGTTAAGGGATATATGTCCGTTATTTCACTCGGTCGATATCTTTTCATATATTTTACGCTGCCATTACGTGTATAAACGTCAACATTTTAAGTGATATATCTACCACAATATACAAGTACGTGCAATCATGTGACTTTTAGCGATCATGTAAGCGTCTAAATAAACATCAAGAAAAAATGAATTTGCGCTAAATGATTTGAAGGTATTTTGGTCAGTTTATTAAAGTAGACGTACTTTATCTGCTTTAAGATGTCAAGCTATAAATATACTTGCAAGAGCACCTACTTAATAATGTAGATTTTGGTTTTTGATTTCGCTGAAGATCTTTAAATTATACATTTAAATCTTAAATGTAATTATTTGAGAGATTTTTTTGAAAAAGAATACGATTTCATTTATTCATTTATATTTATCTCATAGACACTATATTATCATAGACAGAGGTTTTTGCAAGAATGCGCTAGCTAACAAGTATTGCCTGAAATATTTTCTATTCCCGTCGGTGCCAATGAAATTGTTAATTACAATTTTAAGTACTGATTTTACCACGTGCACGGTGGTGAAGGCAAACATCGTGAGAAATCCTGCAACTAAAAATATCTCGAAGATTATGTGAAGTCCGTAAATATATATTGGGGCAGCTCTGCGGACGAATTGCTCCATAACTCTCTCAGAAATAAGAGAAGGCAGGTAACTTTGTTTTTTTTTTTATGAACGCAGTGCCGATACCTACGCACTGATAAAGCTGCACCCCCGGCCTTTCTATAAAATTATAGTCCAGCATTTTGGGATGGATTTTGCGCCGTCAGACCTTCGCTTCAAGGTGAAGTTTGCATTTGACGAATTGGTGGCACTTTCTCCCAATGTTATATGTTTTATATTTTACTAGAGACTAGCCATTATCTAGAGACTGAGCTATGTATTTCGGTGTTTGAATATATTGGATTTTAGCAAGACAGATTCTTGTGGCTTACCAGAAAGGTTCGATTGCGTAAATGATGTTACCATTATTAAACAAATTAAAAAAATTAGGTTCAATAAACACAGATTACCTCATGAAATAGTACCCGGCCGACTGATTGCAAAAAGTAGTTATTAATGGAACTGACTTTTCTAGAGCACTTTTAAATATGGGAATGCCCCAAAGATCATTATTTGGACCATTACTCTTTTAATACATATAAACGATCTTTATTTTACGCTAAAAACTTATATGTAGCAGTAAGCCGCCTTCATAATAACCTCTCTAGTGTTTAAAATTTATAGAAAAAAAAATCATTTGATGATATAAATGATGCTGTATCTGTTATATTATACTAGTTAACAACAAATAATTTGTTTCTCAACTAACAAACGAAATGCCTTAAAATTTTTTTTCTAAGTGTAAGTTAGGTTACTATTACACTACAGATATTATATTCTACAGCTTTCCGTAGTATCGTTAAAGATTTTCGTTTAAAATGGAGACCTCGTAATTTAAAACTTAGTCAGTTAAGTTCGTTCCGCTGTGTATGCAGTTAAAAATATAAGACTATTAAATGATAAAGGCAAATTTAAGCTATTTTCAGCTTTATATTACAGTCTATTTTAAAAATATATTTTTACTACTGAAATGAGATCATGCCTTGGTCTCACTCAGAGTTCTTTTGAACAAATTAATATTTGAAATTTGTTGCTTTGTTGCTTAACAGCTCATACTGGATAGTATTATTTATGTAAGATACTATTTTAATATCTTTGATAAAATTTGTGATGACCAATAAATTTTTATACGAGTATAATAGTTCTAATCTTGCCCTTCCATAGTACTGACTTCGAAAAACTAACGGCTCTTTCTTATGTAGATGTAGATGATGTTTAATTTATTTATAACTAGATAGTATTTTTATAACAACACTTCCTGTAGTATTACTGGTAAAATTTTGCATAAATATAAGGCGCGTGTATATTATAATGAAAAAGGTTATTTAAAATTATATAATTCCTTTCTTTTTTTTCTCTTAAAACACCCTTTTAAAGGATGTAAATGATGTTTAACCGACAATGAACTTTAAAATTTTACCAACACATTTGATTTTCACTTCTTATCCATTTTGCCAAATCTTTAAATTTCAAAACAATAATAGGGTCAAGTAGTGAACAGATGACTTTTACTTTCGAAATTCATATATGGTGATTATCGACGCTCTCCCTTCCTCTTATTTATTCAGTTTTAGATGCTTGCGCTGTTGAGATAGTTGCACTTTAATTTGTGAAAATATTGGGTAGCACTTACTTAGTAAGTGGTGTAAGACTTCCCTTTTTACCCGACTGTTCTACCTAGGAGTATAACTAATGCTTACCACTACCATCTTATCTATTTCTACCATCAAATGGCAGTGATTGTACTATTCTTTCCTGGTCTGAGTACAGCGAACCAGTATCATTACTGGATATGAGGCGTTCCGTCTTAGACCTCAGCGGTGACAACGCATCTGTAGCCTTCGTTGTTTGAAGTTATTTGTAATTGTCCGTGGGCTGCAATAGCCACTAACCGTTAAAGCAGACTGTATATTCGTTTGTCACTTTAGTTATATAAAAAAAAACATACGTGAGTGTCGTGGCACTCTCGGTTGGAACGAAGTTTCTTTCGTAGTATATTATTATTGATAAACGTTTTATATTTTTGATTAACAAACACAAATCAATGAATTACTAACGTCTATTAAAATGAAGCGTTATTTAAAATAATATTGCTTTTATGGCAAGATTCTTATCTTGAAAAAAAGTGCGAAGGAAATGGATATTATTCCATCTTGCTCATACTATACAAAGGATGTCGTGACGGAAAAATAATACACTTTTTCTCGCCTAGCCCCCATCTGGCAAATTCGTACCGTGCTATTAAGAACTTCGTTCCAAAAACATGCGTGAGTGTCTTGTAACACTCGGTTGGAACGATGTTCCTTACGTAGTATATATATTATTATTGATAAACGTATTATATGATTCATTAACAAATACAAATAAATGAACTACTAGCGTTTATTTAAATGAAGCGTCATTAAAAATAAGATAAGAAAAAGTGCGAGGGAAATGGATATTATTCCATCTCGATTCCTTATAGCCGCCAAGGCCGTCTACTCTACCTCAGAAGGGTTCGTGACGGAAAAACATCACACTTTTTCAGTTTTATTCAGATACAAAATACCTAAATTAGTCTGTTTTATTCCCTCATTTAGTATGTTTTCTTTATTTGAGAGGAGTGAACTAAAAAAATACAATACAGTATCATATACAAAATGTTTTTATACAAATGTCCACCCGCGATTAAAGACATTATACATAACTATAAATTGCGACTAGTACGAGCTCAGTTCAGTCAGTTCAATGGACGCTGAACGTTACGATATTAATAGACGAAATTTGACATTTCTCTGAAGTCACCGTTCGGTAGCCTGCTTGTATCCGATGTTTGCTAATCATATATCATTCGTTATGTCTCTCAATTCAAATAATATTAAAGAAAAAATCTTAAACAACACCCATTTATCATAAGCTATGATGGTCCTAGAGAGAATACTAGTTCATCGCAGTCATGAAATTATTGTTTTGTCTGTTTGTCTGTAACAACTTCGAGCTTAGTACTCCCAACAACTACCGGCATAGGTGTGACATGGACATTACACATGATCTTTGTTTTATCCATGTTCATCTTAAAACCTATCTGTAGGGAGGTACAATTGAGGTCATTGAGCATAGTGTCTAGGTCCTCCAGCGATTCTGTCATAAGGACTATATCGTCGGCAAATCGAAGGTAAGTGATGTACTCGCCATTGACATTAATACCGTATCCTTTCCAGTCCAGAAGCTTGAAAACGTCTTCCAATGCAGCTGTGAAGAGGTCATTGAGCATAGTGCTTAGGTCTTCCAGGAATTTTTTCAAAAGGACTATATCGTAGGCAAATCAAAGGTAAGTAATGTACTCGTCATTGATGTTAATACCGTATAATTTCCAGTCCAATAGCTTGAAAACGTCATCCAATGCAGCGGTGAAGAGTTTCGGGGATATAACGTCACCCTGTCTTACACCTCTCTGCAGTTGGATGGGTTTCGTACTATAGTTCTGTACTCGAATAGTCATCGTAACCTTACTGTACAAGCACTTTAGCATTTCGATATACCGACAGTCAACTTGGCACCGCTGAAAGGACTGTAGCACCACCTAAATTTCGACGGAATCAAAGGCTTTCTCATAGTCCACATATGCAAAGCAAAGTAGTTGTTTGTGCTCTATGTCTATGTATGGTCTATGGTGCTAAAGCCTTTTCGGAAACGGCTTGTTCGGGAGTCGTCGAATCTGCGGGTGAGACGATTCGTAATGACTCTCGAAAACAACACGTAAGCGCGGCTCAGAAGGGAAATTGGTCTATAGTACTTCAGGAGAGCGTTGTCGCCTCTCTTGAAGAACAAGAGCACCGCACTTCTGCTCCACGCCTCCGGTGTAATGCTACCATGGAGGACGGAATTAAAGAGCTCCTAAAAGACGTCATGTACCGGTTTTCCATCCGCTTTTAGAAGCTTCGTTGTAATTCCATCTTCGCCCGGGGACTTGTCGTTTTTAAGCTGCTGACGTCCGAAATATCATCGAAATCGAAACATTCATACTTAAATACATATATACATTCAATTCAAGCTAATAAAAGCATGGTATAAAAGCTCTAACGAGCTTCACATATTACTTAGAGTCCTTATCTATGAAATAGCCGTATTTATTTATAGTTTGCGATATCAATTTATTACTTTGATTGTGAATTTAAAATTAAAGTTATGACAATGTTTTTATTTTTAATAAAATCACTTTTTATTTCTTTAATATCGCTTTGGCAGCCGCTACAATTTTCTCCAGATTTTGTTCCTGCTGATTTTTTGGTGGATTTGTATAGTTTTTCAACAGGTAAAGATTTTAATTATAATAAGGCATTGAAAAATGCTTTTAAAGAATTCTTCGATTCCCATCCCCATTATTTGTGTGGCATCAATGAAGTTCCAAGTATATCAACAAAAACAATACTTAATAAATATTGAATATAATTTGGTTTTAACAAAAAACTTTGAATTTTCTTTTAAAAAAAAAGACGATTTTGTAGCTAAGGACCTAAGCTTTTTATGATTCATTCTCTTATTCATCACAAATCTACTCGAGAGGAGGATTCACAGCCGCAGTTTTTTTTATTACTATTGAATTGACAGGAAGATATTGCAATCTCCTGTTTCACTTTCCCTCTATTGTCTCTTACGAAAAGCATGGGAATAATATGAGGTAGTGAAATAAAGTAAAGTTAAAGCCTATGAACGTCCAACTACAGGTTACATTCCTCTTCTCATTACTGATTATTTCTGAGAGGGGTTATAGGGCAAAAAAGTGTCCACGGCGCTGAAAATTACTTGAAATTGCTTTGATATATATTTTTAATTAAGCCAAAAATTATGTTTCCTTCATCGACGTGCATGTGGCAAAATAACACTTAAAATTGTAATTAACGATTTCTCGTTCTGTGAAATTTACAGTGAGCGTTTAACACCTCGGTTACAACAGTCTATAATAAAGAGTTATTGGTCTTACTTAAATATTCGTACTCAAATAATAGGAGTTTTGGCTTTCCGCCTACAAATATTATTTGTATTGTATGTTGCTACCAAATGCACTTGTTTCAGTATGATCGGAATAAACATACAAAATGAATATCTTCTATCTTGCTTAAGCTTATGATTAAATAATCTAAAGTAAGAAATATAGTGACAGTTTTGAGAAATAATTAAATTAACCAAAGGGTTAGTGATATATATCTAATAAAAAAAAATACCGCATTTCTGTTATAACTAACCTAACCTAACTAATAGCACAGAATAAATAATAGTACAAAACCCTTCGATGAACAATACCAACTAGATATCGGGTCGGCGCAAAAAATACGTCCAAGTAAATAACAGCGCACTGGAGACGTGAGCTCTTGTTTCGTTTAGTTGACTTGAAACAGCCAATGTAAACACGTTTCATAATGCCGCAATGTATATTTAAAAGTTGCAAGAATAATGCCCGAAAAAGCAATTTAACAGCCAGGGTGTCTTACTTTCGGTAAGTACGTGTAGAATAAGTTATATTTTAAGCTCTAAACTAACAATTATTATCATATTTGAAACAAAATTACCGATTTTAAAGCACCCCTACAAATGTTTTGCCAAGGTTGGCCAAAACACGCGTAAACATTTGTAAAACAGAACAGTAGAGTACATGGAGTAGATTTGTATTGTAATTAATCATTTTTAGTAATTTGTTACCAGACCTTTAAATAATGGTAATTGCTACTTTTGTCTCTGTTTGTGTAATTTCATTAGATATTACATTTCTTTATTGTTTTTATTTTAGCTTTTCTAGCAATCCGTTTATGTGTGCAGAATGTATCTCACAAAAATATCACTAAATTCCACATACTTATGTGGAATTTAGTGATATTTTTATTTGTGGCATCCGGCTATCAAAACACCTTTGCCAGCCGCCGACATTACATACATTTGAAAAACAAAAAGTGTTCTTACAGTTTATTACTTTTTGTGGACGATACATAAAAACACTGATAAATTAAAAAACTTATTATACACCAAACCTTCAATTAATAAGTATTTTATTTATTTATTTTTTATTTATTATTCTTCACACCAACACAAAGAAGTACGCAATGGGCGGTCTTATTGCTAATAGCAATTTCTTCCAGACAACCAATGAATGGACAGGATTACACGAAGATAACAGGGGTAGAGTAAATTAGTGTGATATATATTATATATATATATAAATACAACATCTAACCTAATTAACGCACATTTAGTTATACTAATTCCGGAAGAATGTTGTGGTCACTTTACAAAACCACGAACGCTAGGTATAGGTCTTGCTAGCCTAGGAAAAAGCCGACAATACATGATTGGTTACGTTAAAGAAATACCTACCTATGAACATTAACAGATGTCAGAACTCCGTGCATTGAGTTGTTTATTTAAGTCTAGTAAACATTTAATTGCATCTTTCAATCACACTTTTCAAGTATTGGACTTTCGACTCTGAATAATTTTGTTTATTTATTGTGATACAATGTTCGTATTAATAATAAATTGTGTGGCAATATTCGTTACAAAATGTTATGAATTTGCATAACATTTTAATTGTAATTGTAAATAATAATGAACTGCTAAAACTAAGAGGCAATAATCCAAAGACGGCGTGTTTAAAAGATGTGAATCAAGATTACAATAATTTTAAGAATCAAATATTTAACTTAGCCTAAACTCTCATCCAACGTTATATTTTAATACATTTTCAAAATGTCCACCACAGCTCCGTGGCGCAGTGGCTTAACAATTGAGTTGCAGCGCTAAGGACCGCGAGTTCGAATCCCGCACGGAACAATATTTGTATGGCCTACAAATAATTGTTCCGGGTCTAGATGTTTGTCCGTGCGCAATTTATGTTTGTACACTGCCCCCACAATACAAGAGAAAATCCTAGTGTGGAGGTTACGTTTTAAAAAAGAAAGAAAAAGAAAGAAAATAATTTAGAAAGCAATTTAGTGTCATTTTTCACTATTCTAAAAGGTTCACTCATAGAATTACTATTTTTAGGTCCTCGACACTTGTTGTCTCACTAAAATAAACTAATGATTTAATACGTCCCCATAAAAAAAAGTCAAGAGGCGTCAAATCAGGTGATCTGGGAGGTCAATTGCCTGGCTGCCGTGACCTTTATAAGGCACTCCAAACTCTGTATTTGTAAAGACTTTAACATACTTGAAATAAGGTTCAATTTTCTATATTTTGTATTGAATGACGGAATTTGTATTAAAACAAATAAAACTGTACTTTTAAAAGTCTTATTGCCTTGAGTTACGGTCCATTTTAGTTTGTTTTGACTGTGCAGGTTTAGTGTGACTGTAAATTACGTAGTTTCAATTATTTTTGGGTTAAAAAAATTACCTATATTAAAAATGATAGAAATCGATTCAGTAAACGATTCTGAACAAACTACTTTCTCAAAGTGCGTTAATTATATTACGTGTTATATAATTAACGCACTTTAAGAAATATATTAATTAATTTACTATATATATATATATATATATATATACACACACACATATATATATATATATATATATATATATACATATATATATATATATATATAATACATATACTACAAACATATATACATACGAAAACTAGAAAAAATAAATAATGAATTATCTAATAAAATGCAATAATTATACTACATACTTGTTTTTAATGGCTAGTGTGGAAAGTAGATATACTACTACTACTAACAAACATAAATGCCCAAAATATAAATAATTTTAACTAAACTTATGATCATATTATAAATTATTTTACTTTTCGCCGCGACTCCATAACTACTAACTAAATCCGAAGAAGCAAACAGAAACGAAACAAAACGACGTAGCTTGCAAGGCAATAACGGGAAAAAGTAAATTGTTATTACTTAAGGTTGATTACACACTAAATGTTATTTAATCTATGTCTTTTCATTTCCAAGTAACAGGAGT
The DNA here is from genome assembly GCA_963668995.1 of Parnassius mnemosyne. NCBI lineage: Eukaryota > Metazoa > Arthropoda > Insecta > Lepidoptera > Papilionidae > Parnassius > Parnassius mnemosyne. Next base: position 16,369,950 of record CAVLGL010000159.1, read on the forward strand.
AATGCATTGAATTGTTCTGTTTTGTAACTAATGATCGTAAGATTTGTGACTTTATTACTAGATGCCATGGTTGTAATTGGGTTGAACATAAAACTTTTTTAATTTTTTGTCTCAGTTCTTTAGTAAACAAATGTAGCTGTATAAGTATATATTCATGCGGACAGCATTTAGCTATGATTTTGTACGTGACCCGTTATCTAGTTGGTATTGTTGATCGAAGACTAGAACAGAAGGCTCACTCTTTGATAGCAAACTTGCGAGTTTAAACCTAGTTACAACATTGCTAATGTTCATTATACTTTGCACGCCTCGGAAGTGACCTTCGTGAAATTAGCTTACGTCGAAACAAAAATTAATACGGCGCGCTTATAAAATCAAAATGCACCGTATGTCCGCGTGATAGTGTCTGTATCACTTAGCCCGTTACGCGCCTTTGTCACATGAGTAAAGAAACTGTACAGAGGCAAAGCTTCTAAGGAACTGTCAAATTTTTTAATCTATTTTGGTACGGTTGGCACAGGAAGATAAAACTAAATAAACAAAACGTTTATCAGCTTACTATATATATATATATATATATATATATATATATATATATATATATATATATATATATATATATAGTAAGACAATATTTTTTTATAAACTACGTATTCTAAATGTTTTACTTTTGTAATTATTGTTCTACAACAATTAGTTGTGGCTTTTAATTAAATGGTAAATTCTAAATTTAATGTAAAGTTTTTTTTTAAATAATCCATTGGAATGCACTTGCATTTCATAACAAATATAAAATTCTGCACACGTTTTAATATTTCACTATCAATATTTACAATGTTTCTTTCGACGTCAATATATTATTTAAGTTTTATTTATTTTTAGAGAAATTCTTGCTCAAGCAATTCAATAAACGCGATAAAATTATCAGGAAGTATTATTAGAATACCCGATTGAACACTATCTTTATTAAAATCTTTGTAATGGCTGAAAAAATATCTTTTCCCATATTTATAGGTTGTTCAGATATGTTAACGTACAATTTTATTTCCTCACATTTGTGGTGTTCGAGACAACATATTCTATGCAAATATCCCGACACATAGACTAAACTATTTTTTTCTGGTAAATCAAATAGATAATTATTTGTTCCTACTATTAACACAGGGGCAGTAACATTCTCAGGTCGCGGTGATGGTGTATTAACCCTTTCGCTGTCCCGTGCACTACATATAGGGCACTGCTATTGTCTTACTATTGTGTCTGGAAACCGGACAGTGAAAGTGTTAAAATATGAAAATCGACTGGTTTAATAAGTAACATATCGAAATCGTATTCACAATTAGTATTTTGAGATTACGCTAAGATATTGGTTATAAACATCTGATTGAAGACAATACTAACTAGACTACATGTCGGTTCCTGGCAGTTACCACCCGCCTGTCTGACTTTTCCAAAGAAATGTTTGAGACAATCTTGATTGAGACGTCTCGTAAATACAAATTAATTAAATTTCTTCCGATTTTAATTCTTCATAAAGTTTTATTAAAGATTTTATAGACACTTGAAATCCGTCAATGAAATTCATGCTATTTGTAACGTCTTTTCTTATTACAGGTTCCTGAAAAATGTTAGCATTTCTTCTAAAAGGTCAATTTGATAACAATCGCATCGAAAAGCTTTTTTATATTTATTAGGAGAGTGCGGTGTCAAGTCCACTAATGAATCAAACAAATTATTAATTTTATTTACAAAATCAGCGGTATCTCTTGCGGCAATCTCGATAAGATTTAAATCTACGTAAACCATATTTACACTTTTTTTATTATATTTCATTCGACACGATTTATTCTTTAAAAATAAAATTTGACACTTATTACTTTTTTACACAACCCTAAGTTTGAGCACGGGCCGAGCTGGTTTAAAGCAGTTTCTCTCTGTACATTACGAGCCGCCTGTACTCACGCACACACGCACGTCAATCTTGAGTAGTATACCTAACACAGCGCGGTTGTATGAAGCTTTGCCTCTGTACGGTACGATTTCTTTACTCATGTGCCTTTGTAAGACCGCTTCTACTGTAGGGTTAGGTGTTGTGAGAAAACAAATTGAGTCCTTTGATATTAGTTGGTATATATTAGAATACACCGAGGTGTTACGCAATGTATTAGTATTTCTTTTATATTTTTTTTTTGTTAAAAAGAAACGTTACCCCAACACTAGGATTTTCTCCTGTATTGTGAAGACAGTTAACAAACATAAATTGCACAAGGACAAACATAGATCATATAGACCCGGCACAATTATTTGTAGGCCACACAAATACTTGTTCCGTGCGGGATTCGAATCCGCGGCCCCAATGTTGCAACTCATTGCTAAGCCACTGCGCCACGGAGCCGTCACTTGTCTGTTTCACATTTTTTGCTATTTGCAAACATGGGACACGCGACTTCATTATTAATGAAAGAGTGGCAATGAGAAGTGCTGTCACATTCAATAAGGTCATTGGCATTATACGTGAAAGAGATCGAAAACTGCGAAGCTGTGGTCGGGTCATTAATCAAATAATATAATAACCGTAACTATGGCGTCAGTAACTAAGTACCTAATTATCTAGATCTACCTATAAATAATAGGGAGTACATTAACAAAAAGCTCAAAAATAAATATAAATAAAAAAAATATTTTTTATGTTAACGTAAGGCGCGCGTCAGCTCGAGCGGGCGCGTGACAACCTCACGGGATTAGTCCCATGCGGGGCCGCGCAGCGTAGGTATATTTTCATGCCTAAAGCGCGGAGTAAGACGGGCCTGCTACGAGGGTGGATTGAAAAGTACTCGGCCTAACACAGATCCATTCAATTCTAAAAATCAAATCTACCCACATTATTTAGTTCAGTTCAGATTAGTTCATTGTGTGAAGTTCGAAACGTGTGCGATAATTAGTTGTGATTTTATAAATTTATTAACAAAGTAATCGGACATAATTTCCGCGAATGGAGCAAATCGAGCAGCGTGCCGTCATTAAGTACCTCCATAAGAAGGGGCTATCATCAAAAGCCATCCATGATGACATGGTCAGTACATTAGGCGATTGTGCTCTGTCATATTCATCCGTCAAAAAATGGATAGCAGAATTTAAGCGTGGTAGAGAGAGTGTGAAAGATGAACCCCGCTCTGGAAGGCCTTCGACGTCAACTACTGACGAAAATATTAAAAAAGTACTTGATTTAATAATGGGAGACCGCAGATTAAAAATTAGAGAGATAGCCGAGATTATAGGCATCTCTTATGAATAAACTCAAAACATCATTGTCAACGAGTTGGGTTTCCACAAGGTGTCTGCGAGGTGGGTTCCGCGACTGCTTTCAGTTGAACAAAAAAGGACGCGATTGACTATTTCACGCGACTGTTTGGAGTTATTTGAAGCCGATGCAGATGATTTTTTGAATCGTTTTGTTACTATGGACGAAACATGGGTTCATTACTGTACACCGGAAACAAAACAACAATCAAAACAGTGGAGAAGACCTGGTTCACCACCCCCTAAAAAGGCTAAGTCGATTTTGTCGGCAAATAAGGCGATGGCTTCAGTATTCTGGGACTCGAAAGGTGTGATTATGATTGATTATCTTGAAAGGGGTCAGAATATAAACTCTGATTACTACTGCACCTTACTACGTCGTTTACGAGAGGAAATAAAAGAAAAACGTCGAGGAATGCTCAGAAGAAAAGTCCTGTTTCATCAAGATAACGCCCGTGTTCACACGTCAGTACAGTCAATGGCTGAAATTCACAACTGTGGCTTTGAACTGTTACCACATCCGCCGTATTCACCTGATCTGGCACCATCAGACTTCTTTCTGTTCCCTAACCTAAAAAAGCACTTGGGAGGTCAAAGATTTTCGACAAACGACGAGGTCAAAGCAGCTGTAGACGCATATTTTGACTCTAAGGAAGAATCATTTTTTTTCAACGGTCTAAATGCTTGGAAGGTGGCAAAAGTGTATTGAACTTGATGGTGATTATGTAGAAAAATAAAAATATAACTGATTTAGTATTTGTTTATTTTCTTGGTTAGGCCGAGTACTTTTCAATCCACCCTCGTATTAGAGTAGTGCACAGTGCAGGTTAGGTTCTTTGAGGTAAGCTTAGAATTTGTAGAAACGTTTTCAGAAGATGAGAAATATAGTGACATTTTTGAGAAAATTTAAAAAACTAATAAGTTTTAATGGTATCAGATAAATATACAAAATATCGTGTTTCTGATGTAACGTATCCCTACCAATATTATAAATGCGAAAGTGTGTTTGTTGGTTTGTCCTTCTTTGACGCAGGGCCGTGTCAACGACACAGTAAAGAAACCAATTTCTTTACTGGAGAGTGACAAAAGCATGTTTTTTCTATATATATATATAGCGTAATTCTATAATTACTTCTTTATTATTATTATTAATTAATTATTCAGGTAATTACACCTACTTTGTTAGTACACTTAAAAATAGGGGTTAGTTTTTTTTCATTCATTACAGCCCTTCACAAGTCCACTGCTGAATATAGGCCTCCCCAAGGAATGCCACAAAGAACGGTCCTGAGCCACCTGCATCCATCAACTTCCTGCACATCTTACCAGGTTGTCACTCCATCTAGTGGGGGGACGCCCAACACTTCACCTGCCGGTACGAGGCTGCCACTCGAGAACCTTTTTTCCCCATCGGTTGTCGGTTCTTCGAGCTATGTGGCCGGCCCATTGCCACTTGAGCTTACTAATCCGTTGGGCTATGTCGGTCACTCTGATTCTACTGCGGATATCCTCATTTCTGAGTTTATCACGCAGAGAAACCCCGAGCATAGCCCTCTCCATAGCTCGCTGAATGACCTTGAGCTTCCTCATCCGGCCAGCAGTGAAGGACCACGTCTCAATTCCGTATGTCATCACTATCTAACACAAGTTTTGAGGTATACCTGACGAGAAGATGTGCCGTAATTTCCCGAACGCTGCCCAACCGAGTTGAATCCGTCGATTGACTTCTCGGTCGAAGTTGGACTTACCTAGTCGGACTATTTGTCCCAGGTAAACATACTCGTCAACAACTTCGAGCTTAGTGCTCCCATCAACTACCGGCATAGGTGTGACATGGACATTAAACATGATCTTTGTTTTGTCCATGTTCATCTTAAGACCTATCCGTTGGGAAGCACTATTGAGATCATTGAGCATAGTGCTTAGGCCCTCCAGCGATTCTGCCATAAGGACTATATCGTCGGCAAATCGAAGGTGAGTGATGTACTCGCCATTGATGTTAATACCGTATCCTTTCCAGTCCAGAAGCTTAAAAACGTCTTTCAATGCAGCGGTGAAGAGTTTCGGGGATATAACGTCACCCTGTCTTACTTGCCGTGTAGTGGCGGTTAAGAATATCCACTACCCCATATCTTCCCGTGGGTGTCGTAAAAGTCGACAAAGGGAAACAGGCAGGAGATGGGCAGCAGCATCTTCCTGATAACAGCAAAAATACAATAAAACACTGCGGTTGCCAACCCGCTCGCCAAGCGTGGCAACTATGGCAAATACCCCCCTAATGGATAAAGTTACTAAGAGACGGCCCCCAGTCCCCGGCGGCTCCGCTATTCCTGGCTACGGTGGCGACCATGGTAACAGTGGGGCAGAGGGTGCTAAGAATCTCCGGTGGAGGTTCGGTTGCCACCTACGACGACTCGACCTGACAACATACAATGCACGCACCCTGAGGACTGACGAGAAGATTGTGGAGCTGGAAGAAGAGATAGACAAGTTACGCTGGCATATTATAGGATTATCCGAAGTCCGAAGAGAGGGGGAGGAAACGGTAATTCTTACCGGGAGGGCGCCCATCTGTCCCAAGGAGGTGTCGGATTTATCGTCCACAAGTCTCTCGTTAACAACGTTGTAAAGATTGAGAGTGTGTCGACGAGGGTTGCGTACCTTATACTCAGAATCACCAAACGGTATTCGCTGAAGGTCATACAGGTTTACGCACCAACCTCGGCACACCCCGATGAGGAGGTGGAGGAAATGTATGAGGATATCTCTAGAGCCATGCATTCCTCTAAAACCCAATATACAGTGTTAATGGGAGACTTCAATGGAAAACTAGGCACAAGATAGAAAGGTGAGCTGAAAGTAGGGAAATTTGGAATAGGGCAACGGAACTCAAGGGGCCAGCAGCTGGCCGACTTCATGGAGAAAGAGGGACTCTTTATGATGAACTCTTTCTTCCCATAGGAAGTGGACCTGGTCGAGTCCCGAAGGTTCGACAAAAAATGAGATTGACTTCATTATAACGACCAGACGATAACTGTTCAGTGATGTCTCAGTGATCGCGAGGGTGAAAACCGGCAGCGATCACCAAATGGTTAGAGGCACACTGAACCTAAACGTTAAGTTGGAGAGGTCTTGTCTAATGAAGTCAACGCTCCGTCCCCCTCGTGCTCTAATCCAAAGTCCCGAAATCTTTCAGTTCGAGTTACAAAACCGTTTTCAGTGCCTAGAAGACTGCAATGAAGTGGACGATATGAATGACAAGCTCGTGGAAACTGTCCATGCGGTCGGAGCTAAGTTCTGCAAGACCCGCCGCAGAAGAACACAAAAACTCTCCGATCACACTCTTAATCTCATGGTTGTTAGACGGGAGATGAAGCTACATTCTTCAACACATTTGACAGCATACAGGCAACTGAACAGACAGATCTCCAAATGCATGCGGCGGGACTTGCGCAACTTCAATATAGCCCGTATTGAAGAAGCGATCGAGCGGAACCAAGGCTCCAAAGTCTTTGCCAGAGATCTGTCTGCCAGAAAAAGCCAACTGTCAAAGCTGAAGACAGAATGTGGCAGCATCGTTTTCGGGGCACCTGAGATTTTGAGTGAGATTGAGAGGTTCTATGGGCAGCTGAATACGTCATCGTTGGAGCCACATGCAAGTGTGAGTAACGATCCAAGAGCGAGTCTTATCCGACATTATTCCGATGATATCCCGGACGTCAGACAGAACGAAATTATTATGGCTCTCCAGCACCTTAAAAACGGCAAGGCCCCAGGCGAGGATGTAATTATAGCGGAGCTTCTGAAAGCGGGTGGAAAAAAGGTACTTGAAGTCCTTCAGAAGCTCTTTAATTCCGTCCTCCATGGTGGCATTACACACCGGAGGCGTGGAGCAGAAGTGCGGTTGTCTTGTTCTTCAAGAAAGGTGACAACGCTCTCTTGAAGAACTACAGACCGATTTCCCATCTGAGCCGCGTCTACGTGCTGTTTTCGAGAGTCATTACGAATCGTCTCGCGCGCAGACTTGACGACTTCCAGCCTCCCGAACAAGCCGGTTTCCGAAAAGGCTTTAGCACCATAGACCACATACATACCCTTCGGCAAATTGTACAGAAGTCCGAGGAGTTCAATTTGCCACTATGTCTGGCGTATGTGGACTATGAGAAAGCCTTTGATTCCGTCGAAATTTGGGCGGTGCTGCAGTCCCTTCAGCGGTGCCAAGTTGACTGTCGGTATATCGAAGTGCTGAAGTGCTTGTACAGTAGGGCTACGATGGCTATCCGAGTACAGAACCAGAGTACGAAACCTATCCAATTGCAGAGAGGTGTAACGGGTTAGTAAATTTACAGAATACAAATTATTATACATTACCAAAATTATCATTTGTTGTTAAACATATTGGGCCTGGAACCCATATGCACTGTATTCCAGTGCCTCATCACAGGGCAATCTTACCTTTCATATGTGGAAGCTAGGAGGCTGTTAGTGCTGTCTCGCACGCGACACATCAGGGAGGCTATTCTTTTGCGCAATATTGTTGCAAAGCTGTCCACGCGTGCCTCGGCAAACATGCGTGATGCGCTGCAAAATCGTGGCAGCTCCAACAACATTAAGAGTTCGGCGGGTACACTTTGCCCACAGACTGCAGGCGTAGAATGTCTGACAATAAGCTTTGAATAATGTTATCTTAACTTCATTCGTACACCCAGCAAACCTGCGGGCAAGCATATTACACCTCACTGCCAACGCTCTACGTTCTCGTTCAACATCATAATCGTCAGAGAGATCCTCGGCGACCCAGAGTCCCAGATATCTGAATTTGGTGACTCTACTCAGTGTATCTCCTCCAAGTCTAACATGAGGGACAGACTTAGGTTTTTATTTCCACCCTTAAAAACGAGTAGTTCGCTCTTTTTAGAATTATATCTGAGACCATGAGCCGCCGCATACCTTTCATAGATGCCCATCAGCGTATTTAGGGCCTTAATCGATGGGCTCAGCAAAACCATGTCGTCGGCATAGCTTATATTATTAACAAAATGACCGTCGATTGAGCAGCCGACTCCGGCATCACTGAGCTGAGGGAGAGTTGAGGGGAGCTAAGGCCGCCCCTCCTCACCCCGCACTCCAACCTGTACTCCGACGAATATGAGCCCGCCCACTTCACACAGTTGGTTTGGTTGTGATACCAATATTTGAAAAGGTTTATCACTTCCTTGGGTGTGTTAGTTTCCTGGTTAAGCTTATCCCATAAAACGTTGTACGAAACCAGATCAAACGCCTTCGACAAGTCTAAAAAACACGCATAAACCGGCGTTTTTCGCTTAGTGTAATACTGGACAGTATGCTTGAGTCGCAGTATGGCAGTTTCAGTTGAAAGCCCCGGCCTGAAACCAAACTGAGCCTCATGTAGGTGAATGTGTTGGCTGAGTTGCTGGTCAAGTTTATGCTGTCTTTGGTTTTGATATAGCACATTGGCTCTGATTTTTCGAAATTATTTTGTTTGCACACGAGCATAGCCGTAGGCAAAGCCGCGGTCAAAAGCTAGTATGTTCCTTAAAATAAAAGATAAAAGACAAAACTTAACAGTAATAAAAATATTTTACATTTTATAGCGGAAGCTTTTTTAAATGCATGCCGACTTCTTGTGAAGTGAAATTGAAATAGTTATATACCTGTACTGCAACGAGAATAGATTAAAAAGCGGGTCATCACAATAGGTTTAATATTTTCGTAGTTTGTTGGCGTTTAAGAAACACATTTGAATGGTTCGCTTGGTACTCAATCAAATTACCGTTTATTGCGATTTGATTAAAATAGAAATTATCGATCTATGAACCATGGTCAAATTGGTATTGTAAATATGTAGGCACCATTTTATGTACGACCATTTTTGACTAGTGACTCTTACAAATTTTAAAAGTTAAGAGATATAATACAGGACCAAATTTGTTATCCTACTTACTCCATAAACGTATGTAATAAAGGTCTGCTGGTGCTTTCTTGAAACGGCCAGGTTGTTGCAGTACCGATGATAAAGATAAAGATGAATGTGATTCGTTTGGCAAATATTCGAATCTAGTAGTTATGACTACTGAGCTAAGTGATTGTGGGTTCCGTTGATAACTGATTGATGGTCTTAATTTTTATAGAGAAGTAATAAGATGTTAAGCCGCAATAAAATTTGATTAGCCCCAAAAAAACTGCATTTAAATCATTTGGTTGACATTCAAAGATTATGTTTGCAATAAAAAAGAAACAATCTTTGATTCGCAAATAATCTTGATAATATTCAGTAATTTAATCATAAATAGGCAGCTTACAATAATATGAGTTTGCCTAATAAACACAGTCAGTGCACAAAATAACTACTTGATCAGCAAGATTCACGATTGGTTAGCAAAGACTATTGCTAACCCTTTAAATAACACCCAATATACTCGTAAAAGTTAACAATTTGGTGTTTTATTCGGTGCAAGAGCGAGCGAAGTGAGCTCGGGACTTGGGGCAGCCCGACTCGACAGGTTAGGTTATTTTATTATAAACTGCCCAGAAATAGGAGCCCCAAATAGCACTTTGTCATTGCTTCGGCAGGGCGGATAGCAGACCCTCAACCCTCTGTGTTAAGGTGACAACTCCAGGGTGGCCCGCGAAATTCAAATTTTCGTGCGTTTTTTGAAATTTGCAGGTCAGGGTCAAGTTGTATATTTAATAAAATATGATTCGCGACCGTAACGAGTATATTTTTATAGAATTATTATCATTAAAATCACCAATAGAACCCTCTAACTTCACATAATCCCTTTGAATGAGTTTTTCTGAAAATAACCATACAATGGGATTATACGAACATAGACGGTTGTATTGATGATTATAATGATTATAATTCTGTAAATACATACTCGTTACAGTCGCTAATCATATTTTGGTAAACATACAACCTGAAACTGACCTACAAATTGCAAAAAAACGTAAGAAAATTTGAATTTCGTGGTTTACCCTTGCGGTTTCACCTTAAGGCGATTTTTCTCAGAAATCGTTCAGTAAAATTTTTAATCTTCAACATTTAATATAAAAAAATACGCACCTCAAACATTGGATTAGTTAGGGCACAAAATTAGATTAGCTGCTTACAGAGGGTAAGCAGCTAATCTAATTTTGTGATTTTGGGAGTAGTAGTCGCGCATGCGCTAAGACATAGAGTAGGACACAATTTTTGTTTGGAATGGCTTCTCTAGTACGTAGTACATATAACTCAATGCGTTTTTATATTACTAAGAAGGCTTCTGTCAAGTTGAAAGTACCCTTAATGTGTCGGCCCCCTATGTACATTGAGACACAACGACAAATCTCTATTCAGACGTCATAAAGAAAAAAATATTCCTCTGAAAATACATATTTTCATTTTATGATTTATATTAATACCGATCCGATATTTACTAAAAAATTTCGAACTAACTTTTACTTCACTAATGGGATCAGAAAAGTTTACATATTTATTACAGCTGTACATCATTGTTGGTAATTAAGATCAGGAAAGAGAAATACTATCCAACTGTATAAAGGTGTAACAAAGGGTGACGGCATATCTACCATAGTATTTGTCATTACACTGGCAGATGATTTTAGGCAGGTATAGCTCACCATCGAATTGCTGATGAAATTGAAATTACAACAGAATCGATTCTTGCTCGAAGTCCGTCTAAATGATAAAATCTGCAACGAAGTCACTCACTGGATCACTGGAGACTCGAGACTCCTATTGAATGGAGTGATGACCTGATGAGACATAAAGGGAGTCGATTTATGCGAACTCAGAATCGTCCATCGTGACAAGTCATAGAAAAAGAACTGTGTGTTGAAATGGACTTGTAGTTGTAATGGTTATTGATTGAGGTGACGATCCGTATTACATATTGTAAAGAGCTTTAATATATAGCCTGCAATAAATTGTTTTCAACCTCGCGCGTTTGTCATGCTCACGTTTTATAGACGTGTCTTTCAACAGCAAAACACTCGTCTCTTCAGTCTTGAGTCAAAATACCGTGTTCATTATACATATATTTGTACCTAGACCGATGGCCAGTTTTTTCTTGGCAAAATCCCTTGTTTTATTTTTTTGCATTTTTATTTTTAGGACGACGTGTTCGCATAGACTTTACAATTTAATTGTAGGTGAAAGTTTTTGAGGCGTTGATTGTGAAAATATGTTGCTAATAGAAGAACCAAAATTTTCTTGCCTAGAAATGCAGGTCTATATTACATTTGTTAGACTATTACGTGAGAATACTTTTTGAGAGCAGCGTGGGCACCGCATTGACAGTTTCTCGCATGTAATGCTGTTATCGGCACAAATACTTATGTATATGTGCCGATAACAGCATTACATGCGTACATGTACTATATGATAGGTTGATCTGGATTGGTGGTATCTCTTAATTTTCTTCCGCCAAATAGCAATAACCCACTGCTTTTTTTATAGGATAAGGATGACAAACGAGCACACAGTTCACCTGATGGTAAGTGGTTGCTGCGGCCCATAGATATCTACATACATCCTCTATTACAAATCAAAATGCAGATGCGTTGTCACCCGTGAGGACTAAGATGGAATGCCTCATTTCCAGTACAAATAGTCTCCGGTTCTCTACATTCACCACACGAAATTCAGCAGCGTTAAGCTGCTATTTTACGCTGGTATTCTGTGAGAGCTTGGTCCTTCCCCGGTCGAGTCGACCCATTCGTGCTACAACTATACTACTAATATAGCTGCAGCATGGCTCTACCACGTAAACAACTGCTGAGTTATGGCTTGAGAGTAAGATAACCAGTATAAATAATGACTTATTCCGCGGCTATCAAGTAAGAACTGTTAGATGGCTTGTCACAATAATATTCTATAATATAATTTGGGTAGGTTCATTTCATAAAAATCTTTTATAGGTATACTTATATACAGGTTTATTTTACTATAACCGGGCAGGTTCAGAATAAGTAATATAGACAAATGGTGAAGAAAAATTACTTAAAAAATGTCAAACATTCTGTCGTTTTTATCTTTTTAATTCAAAATGCATGGTAATGGATTATTTTTATTGATTTTACTGCGCACGCATACATTTGTTAGGTTCGATCGGTAGGCAAAAACGTTATTGCCCATAAATCACATTCAATTTGAGATAATTTCAGATTTTAGTAGAAGCCTTATTTACTCGTGTTTTCAAAAAACTGCAATAACTAATCATTTCTTATATACTTGAACTTAAGTTTAAAATTTGATTACTCTTTGAAAAATAACCCTGTATATAGGTAAGTAATAAAAAATGCGCATAGATAATAACAAACGCCATTTAATATATTTTTGGAAAATATGTAGGTATATTATTCCTGATACTAGATTTGAATCATTATGTCGTTTCATAATAGGGGATTCATAAAGACCATATTCTAATAAAATAGTGACTGATTTTTACAAGCAATTATGTCAAAAATGTATAGTAACTTGGTGACTGCCTACAACAGTCTCACTACTGCACCACTTATATATTATAAGGGCTATGAAGCAGAAAAATTATGTTTTCAAAATATTTTTAAATTCTAAAGAGGATGGTTTCTTGGTAGGGTCAAGAGTACTCGGATACCTAGACGTGCATGTATGAAGAAGATAATGAATCTGAAAGAAACGAAAGAGGTATGTAAGGATCGTGACACTTGGCGATCTGTTCTCTCTGGCTACCCCGTCAGGGATTGTGCGTGAAGATAAGTAAGTACGATGGTTTCTTGATGATTTTCTTCCTCTCCGTTCATTTTTCAAGTAAAAATAATAATTTCGCAGTTTATTCATCTCGTTATAACGAGAACATAGACGAGCGGCCATCATAAATATTAATTAAATGTGAATTAAATTATTTCTCAATTTAACTACACTACAATCTAACACTTTCCGCCTCACAAAGACACGTTGCGTTGCTGACCGATACTGGCGGGAAAATATTTCCCGCCAGTATCGGTCACTGTTTTCCCGGTAACCCCATTATATCCACGAGGAGTAGCTGCCAGCCGAAGTGCCGCAATTTATAGCTGGCACCGCTTTCCAAACCGTACTATTTATATTCGAATTTGAAATTTTTAATGAAGGTGGTAAGTACTCGTTAAATGTGTTTCTTCTTTCAACTTGAAATTTTCTTACTTCGAAGTTTATACGTATATTAGCACAGAATATTGTTACGAGATAATTGTCTCGAACCCCAAGTTCGAGACAATTAAAAACTGCCGAGTGAATTACCAAAATTGACACTTTAATTACAGAACACTAATTACAACTCAAAACCACTCTAATAACAAAACACAATTGTACTACTGATCACTTTAGTTCGCAGTTGTATCGTTTCGAAGTATTCGCTTGTATCGCCCAACAAGAACAAGAAACATCTAGAATGTTCGAGTACATACCGGTCCCGACTGACTAGATGTCGATAGTTCTAGAAAGTTCTTCCATGGAAATTTCTAGAAGGATCTTGACTCTCCTAGTTCTGCTACTCGATACTAGAGGGCGCTAGTGGTAACTAGTATTGCCATTTACCAGGCATTAATGGTGGCGCTCAACACTATCAATTATATTGATAGGTAGGTTCATGGGTACATCTATATCTATAAATTTAAATTGTAGTGTCTGTCTGTAATATCGTAATAACTGGCTTCTCTTATGCTAGGGGGTTATTTGCTTGCTATTAAAACCTTAATAACCATTAGTCCGTCTGTCCGGGTTAATCTTCGGGTTGCTGAATCGCTTGTGATGAAACTTCATAAACAGATAGAGAACACAATGCCAGTGTTATGTCATCTTGGCTAATATATTTTATCCGCAAAATAGCATTTTTTTATGAAATCGTAAAACTGATAAAATAAATTGTTTTATCACTTTCTCTTCTATCTCTCAAATTTATTTTCAAAAAGACAAACAACGCCACTTACATGAAAATAATACATTTTTAGTACTTACTACATTTTTTTAGTAATTTTATTCTAATGGTCGCCGAACAGTCATTCAATAGCTGCACAGCCTCAATTGAATGGTGAAAAATGTTGAAATATATATTGAGACAGCTGAGACTTAAAACTACTGAATGAGCTTATATTTTTTATATTACAAGGCAATTTATTATAAATCAGTGCTCCTTCAAAAGTAATGTTTTTTTTTGCGTAGTTTGTTCGTACCTTTAGTAGTACGTATACAAGTAAGCTAGGTCGACGAAGACTGCGTTTACATCTTGTGATTGTTTTTATAAAAGACAAGTTATTACGGATGGTTTTATCAAGTATTTTCCTAATTAAAATGCAAGTATTATAGATATGTAGTTGTTGAATGTTCATAAGTTTCGTTCCTATGAAAATTTTAAAAGTTGGTGTTAGAAACCGATAGTGAAAAAGTATTTTTATTATTTTATTTTGTATCCTTTGAATCTCCTGTAACGTAGTTTTCAGCAGCGTTGCCCCAAATTTCTATAAGATAAAGTAAATGTGATTTGACTAATGAGTTATTAATAGTGTACCGTATTTTTTTAGGTAGGCAATGGAAAATATTATGAAGTGATGCAGTAAGTGCCGAAAGTTTATTTTTAATGTGATCTATTTGCTTATTCCATGTTAAGTAGTTGTCCATTCTAAAGGCTGGGTATTTTTTGCAGGTTTTTGTTCTAAGGGGCTGTTATCAATTGTCAGTGGGTCATGTGATGGTATAGTTTTGTTCTTTGATTTAAAAATTATGTTACATGTTTTAGACGTGTTTATCGTTAGGAAATTGTATTGGAACCACTCAACCAACAATATTTCTAGAACTTCTTGCGCTTGCGAGATAATATCATGTATATTAGATCCGAAATAAAACAGACATCTATCGTCAGCGTACAAAGTTATATGACCATGTAGCCCTAGTTCTGCGATGTGGTTTACATAGACAAGAAATAGGAGTGGCCCCAGTATGGATCCCTGCGGCACGCCATGCGTGACAGGTAAGGCACTACTTTGAAAATTATCCAGCTTCACTACTTGCGATCTATTTGATAGGTATGATTTAAATATTTTAAGAGCACTTCCTTGGATACCGATGCTTTCAAGTTTTTCTAATAGCAATTTGTGACTTACAGTATCAAATGCTTTTTTTAAATCGATAAAAACACGTAAAACCACTTGCCGTTTATCTATACTATCTTTTATTTTTGTTGTTAGATCGATCGTTGCGGTAGTGGTGCTACTTTTGGCTCGAAATCGATATTGCCGTTCTTATATAAAGTTAAAAGAATTTAAGTAATTTACTTAGCCAATATGTATTTTTACTCTTTTTTACTTTAACACTATTTTACAATGAAACTATGAGCGTGGATAAGGTGATAATACTTTTTTATGTGAAATTAGTGGATCTTAAATTTTTATTTCAACCATTTTCCCCATATTGTATTTTGGATAATTTTCGTGATAATAGATTAAAAAATTGTGTTTAAAGTGGTTTTTCGTTTATTGTTAAACTTGCCTAATGACCAACCACTATTATAGTGTGCATCCCGCAAGTCACATGGACAAAATCGCGGGTAAAAGCTAGTAAGGAATGAAATTTCGTTACTAGAAACAATAATACTTTCGTTAAAACTAAATCTTCAAAGTATTTTTCAAGAAATCTCTAAGATAAATATAAAAACTATTACTCTCTCTCCGTGAGTTCTATCAATAATGATAATAAAAGAAATCGTAACAACTTATTCTTTAAAAGTCAAATATTTATAATGTTTAAAGAATATTTATTGTTTTTGAAAACTTTTTACTAACTCGTTAACTACTGTATAATCTGAATTCTAACGTTCTTATTTTTAACTAACGTTAGAGTTCAGATATATTCAGATAAAATAAGATATATTAAAGTGGCGTTATCTAGATTTAACATAATCAAAGAAGATAAAAAAAACAAGTTCTGTGATCTTTTTTTTACTTATTATAAGCCAGTGCTTGACCACAACCCCACCTGGTGGTAAGTGGCGATGCAGTTCTTCTATTCGTAAAGTTTCATCACAATCGGTTCATCTATTTCGAAGACTATCCCAAACAGATAGACCGACAAAAAAAATTTAAAATGGTTATTTAATGTCCTAACATTTCATGCTATTAGATAGATAGATAAATTGATAACACTATTGTACGCAAAAAAAACATAAATATGTACAAAAAAGGAGAGGAAGAAATGTGGTACAATGAGCGGTCTTATCGCAGCGATCTCTTCCAGACAACCTTTGGATGGACAGGATTGCAAGAAAACAATACAAACGTATGGTTTGGTGACAAAAATAATATTATTTTATTTTAAGCTATAAAAATAGTAATAAAAATGCATAATATAGATTATTAAAATAGAGTAGGACAACTATTGCGTTTTGCCAGTGATGACTTATGTATTTGCGACGTGGTCCTTCACTGCTGGCCGGATGAGGAAGCTTAAAGTCACTCAGCAAGCTATGGAGAGGGCTATACTCGTATTTTCTCTTCGTGATAAACTTAGAAATGAGGATATCCGCAGTAGAACCAGAGTGACCGACATAGCCCAACCGATTAGTAAGCTGAAGTGGCAATGGGCTGGCCATATAGCTCGATGAGGAAAAAGTTCTCGAGTGGCGGCCTCGTACCGACGGACGAAGGGTAGGGCGTCCTCCCATTAGATGGAGTGACGACCTGGTAAGACATGCAGGAAGTCGATGGATGCAGGTGGCTCAGGACCATGCTTTGTGGCATTCCTTGGGGGAGGCCTATGTTCAGCAGTGGACTTGTGAAGGGCTGTAATAATGATGATGATGATGAGGACAAGTAACAAGCTGCAAATAACCCCATCCAGGGACGGACCACGAATTATTGGGGCTCTGGGCTAATGCTACTGCCTACCTAATAATTAATCAGATTAATGGCCATTTTGTCAAAAATCTATTTTTTATTGATGTATAATGATGTATCTCTTTTCGAAAATTAACTTTCCGAAGTTCTTTTTTTCTTTTATTTTCACTAAAACTCATGAAATTTTCATAAATCATAATTATTTTTAAAGGTTTGGTAGCCATTGTTTACACACACTAATTTCATTTTCATTCTCACGCGGATTTTACTCGTAGCATTTAGCAATCGATTTTCTATACTTTCTTTAAATTCTTTAATAGGTATGATACAATTACCAAATACCATTACAAGTGCAAATTGAAGGACGTCTGGATAAAATAATGACAAAAATAGAAGTAGATAAGGGGAACATAAAATCTTGGTAATTATCATACCATTACCAAGGTATTATGTAAAATGCATTACACTATACCAAACATCTATAATATCTACTCACCTTACCAAAGCTGCCCTTGCCCAGTACCTTGATGAACTGGAAATCTTCTATATTGTATTTTCTGAATCGTGGAATAGACCGCGCTGGGGGCGTAAAACGACCCGTCTTTCTGAACAGTGCGTATGCCGTTGATTGTTCTGCAAAAATGCAATCGTATTAGAATTGTATTATTGTATATTGTGTTATTGTGTATTATGTATATATTATTGTATATATGAATAATGTTTGTTCAATATTTAGATTATTACATTATATTTATTGAAAGTCATTTTTTTATTTACCACTGCTTCGTAAAATACTTCTGCCCTGGGAAGAACCAGCAAGAAACCCAGCGGGACTTTTTTTAAACATATTTCAATTTACAATTATTTTGTTTGTATAAATTTTAAATGAATTTTAATAAAACCAGCATGGTGGCGATCATTTAATTCCCAGGGGTTTTCCCATTTACGTATTCTTTCATATTATAATAACCCTTTTTGTACAATTTTTCTTTAACAAAACATTTAAACTTGTTTATTGACAATTTTTTTTACATTTTCTGGCATTGTAAAAGCGAATACATTGCCCCATAAATGAATTACTATTTCTGTGGAGTCTAGTAACTGGAAAACTGGAATTAGAATTTACTAATTAGAATTTTAATTAACTACTTTTAATTAAACATAATTAATTTTACAAATTGCTAAGACTAGATATCATGAGTATGAGGATGAATGTTATCAGGAAGATTCTACTGTCCATCTCCAGTTTCGTTACGTCGTCGTCGTCTTGGACATGCTCCCCATATTTAAAGCAACGTAAGCATCCATTTTTATTGATGCTAGTGACGCTACAAGGACAATAGTTAGACTTTTTTGCTCGTAAACATTTATATCATTGCGCAAAATAACGTTTTATGTAGAGAGAATTTGTTTTCGAATTTAATTTGTGTAGAGTTCCCGTTATAATTTTAAAGACATTATAGACTATATCTTTAATGTCTATAAAATTATAGAATTTTCAACGAAACATTGTAGGCACCCATAGACATATAAAACTGACGTGGTAGGAAGTACCTACCTAAGTTGAACAATCATCATAAAATTCTCCAAAAATTATTGTAAATCTAAACTACTACGACTAAACTAAGGATATTGGTTAATGCATCATATAATATACTTTTAGGTTTTACTATTATTTATTATATGCTTTTAGGCTGTTATCGTTTGTTTACATTATGGTAAAATGACATAATATGATTACAGCACATTTAATTCTTTCACCTCGAGCAAACTGAGGAGCGGGTTATAAATAGTTAGCTCAGACGGAGCAATATCAAGGTCGCCGTGGATAAATTTGGACCTTGACAATATTTTTTTTTTTAGAATATATTAAGTATAAAATAACACGTGTAAAAAGAAGTGACTAATTTCACTAACTCTTTGTTTTACAAATACTGTAGATATTTTTTATTCATTACAGCCCTTCACAAGTCCACCGCTGAACATAGGCCTCCCTGAGGAATGACACAAAGCATGGTCCTGAACCAAATGCATCCATCAACTTCCTGCCTGTCTACCAGGTTGTCACCCCATCTAGTTGGGGGTCGCCTTACACTTCGCCTACCGGTACGAGGCTGCCACTCAAGAACATTTCTTCCCCATCGGTTGTCAGTCCTTCGAACTATATGGCCGGCCCATTGCCACTTCAGGTTACTAATCTGTTGGGCTATGTCGGTTACTCTGGTTCTATTGCGGATATCCTCGTTTTTAAGTTCATCACGCAGAGAAACCTCAAGCATAACCTTCTCCATAGGTCGCTGAGCGATCTTGAGCTTCCTCATATGGCCAACAGTGAAGAACTACGTCTGTGTAGATACATATTAAAATAACATAATCTTTATATATAAAAATTACGTGTCACGTTGTTTGTCCGCGATGAACTCCTAAAGTACTGAACTGATTTCAATGAAATTTTGCACACTGTGTGCAGTTTGGTCCAACTTGACAGATAGGATAGCTTTTATCCCGATAAGTGACTTTGCTTTCTGTACAGTGGATCCACATAAAAAATGTGTAAAAATATATATTGTAATTTTTTCATTTTTCATATTTTTATAATTTGTAATAATTTGGTAACAACAGGGTACTTTTGTGATTGGGAAATTTTGAAGCACTTTTATTTATTTTAATAAAATTAAACATACAGTAATACGTTTCTTGAAAGGGTGCTTCATCCCTACAGGAAGGTCTCCAATTTTTGACTTTCCATTTTTACACTTTAAAACAGAATTCGAATTTTTAATCACACCTCTATATTTAATGACTATTTTTTTAAATACTTATATATAAAGAATTTTAATAACAATTTCAAGTAATCTTCGAGGAAGACGGAAGACGCGGTGATTCTATAAGTCTTCAATTTGCTAATTTGGTTCAGTAAACTAAAAATCATAAAAAATATCATAACTTATTAGAAATGACAACCAACCAGTAAATTTGCCAGTATACAAAATATTGTACATAATCGTATCGAAACTTGTTAATTTTAAAACCTATTTTACTCAAGCTCATAATAATTTCTGGAATCCTGCCTACTCGTATAGGATTATAAACGCAACGCACTGAATTTGAAAGCATAAAGTTATACTATAAACCACTGATGTCATATGTGTATTTATATTTTAGAGGCGTTTATAATAATATTGTAAATTATTTATAATATAGGGGTCAAGGGGTCAACTTATTGAAAGTATATAAGAGCTGTGGCACAGAATAAATAATAGGATGTAGTAAATCAGGGGCAATATAGGTACCTAACAATTTGTGAATTGCGAAGTCTCATAACATGTTGTAGGGTATACATTTTTAGGTTATTTACAAATGCAACGAATCAAGCTAAGTATAAGCTAATATATAAATAAGTTATCATTTTTAACGTCATGACTGCAACTCACCGTTGAACATTAAACCCACTTAAAGACTAGGGGCTGCCGTTCGAGTACTTTTCTTTCCGACCGTTAGTAGATTCTTCGAGCTACATGGCTGACCCATTGGTTTGTAAAATGTAGTATATATTGGTTATAATAAATGAGGTATATAAAATTTAATGTATATGAATCGAATTTGAAAAATAGCGTGGTAGTTAGAAAACGTTACGAAAATTTAGTAGAAGTTTTTAGTTATAACGTTTGTAAAGTTTTTAAATTCATAATTTACCTACACTTAGTTTTTGTGAATATCTATGTTCACAAAGCGCAGATTTTAAATTGCAATGTTATATTGACGCTTCTTATTCACATAGATATAAAGTAGCAGCCGAATCAGTGCAGGCTGATTTCGGCTTGTTCAATAGTTATGATAAATGCAACAACGATTGTAATAAAATGATATTAGCCGAATTGGCGCTGGCGGATGTCTGTTTTACGTCGCGGTGCATTAAATGACGTCACGGGTTTCACTGTGGTGTTTTGCGTAAGTAGCGTTTCATTCGAATTTTGATGATATTACATATATGTTTATGTTGGTTCTTTAAGCGGCGGTCATTACACTCATAAACTTTGTAGGTAATGCTATTTCTACTGATAACTTGTATGATGTTGGGATTAGATTAAATAACGTTTGTACTTTATACTAAAAATTAGCAGAAAAGGACACTTATGCCTCTAACAAAATAAAATGGATCAATTAGTCCGCTGTGCTGCTTCTCTTGCGTGTTGAAACATTCGAATTCAAAATATTTTTATTTCTCAGGCATGTTCAGTTCCTCATTTAGTTTTCACTAACATTTAAAACTGCATTGAACAATTACATTGGTGCCCGCGGGGATCGAACCAGAATTCTGTGAAGAATCAGGTGAGCGTTTTACCATTCAGCTACCACAGTTTGGATCGTCATTCATCTAGATATATTAATAAAATGTACCTAAGTCATAACAATATCTTGTCAAACAATAAGAAAATGCGTCATTTTTTGGCCTTCTTCCCGAACTTTTGCGTATTTCTTGTAGGTAACTTCTTTATTTAGTGTTTTTGACGCTTATTTATGTACTTCTATGAACCTTGAATGTGTAGTTTTGGCAGTAAATAAACTTGTTATTTTTTGTTTTTAGTGTCCTTATTAAAAAAATGAAATGATAACAGGCTGGTCATACAACCCGAAATGAAATGAAATGAACTATTCTTATTATATATATATATACTTAATTAAGATAATAAAATTTCGCTTGAAGAATGTCTTTTTTCCCAAATTTACCACCGTTTCGAGACGAGGTTCCTCTGACTGGAGAAGAAATCGCGGAAAAAAACTCCAGAAGAAATTTCGAAGAACGGAGAACTGACAACCGATGGGTAAGAAAGGCTCTGAGCGGCAGCCCTCTACAGAAATGTAGGGCGGCTCTCCACTATAGAGTGACAACCAGGTAAGAAATGTAGAAAGTCGATGGATGCAGGGTGTTCTTAGCAAGAAGATGGTGACCCGCTGGCTATCGAGCGTAATCGCCTCTTGTGTCGCTCATGGGGGGAAATGTGGTAATAGATTCTTTTCCGCCGCAATCACATGCCAATCACAATCATAAGTTTGTTTGATCGCATAATTAGCATATTCGTATTTTCATTTACATATTAATTTCGTTAATTCGACATTTATTTATTAATTAACGTTCATGATATATTTTTAAATGATCCTTTGAGGCTAAAAACTCATTGATTTGAAGGTACTTTATATACTGATGTGATTTTTTCCAGATTTTCTCTGAGATATTTTTTAAGAGAAGACATAATTAATAACGCATTGGATATTTTTAAAATGGCACTTTTAAAAAGTTTTTATTTGATACGATTATCTGAAAAACTTAAAAGTTAAAAATTTTGATTTTGGAACATACGTTTGTATTTGGGTCACTAAATTTTAAGCTGATTCCGCGTCTCACGTAAATCCCCAAACCGACAGATACGTAACTTTTGGTACCAAAACCAAAACCAAATATTTATCAGCGCTGTAATTATTTTTTGCAGTTTTTAGCGAGATTGCAAACATTTCAGTACTAATAATATTTAAATCTATAGGCTACAGTTTACTGTTATTTATATTTTTACCTATGAAATTGCTTTTTCGTTGAACTGGTCACTTTGCAATGTAACAATTATGGTTTGACCTTGAATTTTAGACACCAATGAATTTTATGCATGCATGCATGCATTTAGGCATGTTATTCGGTTTTCGAAATCAGATATTCATTTGTTTCATTTGGTTTTATTTTGCAATATTGCCTAATATGACAATAGTGGAAGCTGATCCGTCTCAAACTATGACTGAACTAGCGTCGGCTTTTGATGTAAATATCGAAACAATATTAGATCATTAGCGAATTGATTTTCAGAAATTTCAATTTTTTTTTATTGTTTTATTTCACCATATCATATAAAGGATCGTTCAAAAAAAATCTAAAAAAATGAAGTGATTGACAATGAACATATTATATGAACACGTATAGCTTTCTTTCCAAAATATATGTGTTATTTTAAAATATTATTTTGGAAAGCTCGGAACCCGAAACCAAAAGTGGGACGTATATAATCAGTTTTTCAGTGAAATTTTTTTTCTGCATTTTCAACAGCGTTATTATTAGACGCCTTTAAAAACAACTCACTTTAAGCCAATTGTGCCGGAAGTCACGAATTTATTTTAACAAACTAAAACTGTTCTTGAAATACGATTATTATTGAAATAGTACAATTTATTGAGTTGTATCTTTCAAACAGAAATACATTTAGCCCGCACTTCACAACTTTAGACTTACCTTGCTTTTTATTATTTAGAAAACAGTAAAAGCGTGATTAATGTTAACATTAACAAGTAATTATTATCTGCGAGTGTTAATGGCGACAAACGACAAAAGACATTCGGAAAATAGAAATAACATTAAAAGAATGGGAACGATACACTACGTAAACAAGTATTCAATGTGTAAAATGGTGTATGTCTCACCCAGTCCTCGTTCTAAGATATCTGTGCCTAAAGCCTGCGCGGGAACATTCCCTGCTGATGTGCTGGGACAATCTCCACCTGTACATACATCTAATGAAGCATGCACTACTATTACGGGTATAATGGTATAATACAGAAATAAATGAAAATTGAAAAGAAAAATTGTAGCATATTGATGTAAGTACCAGTTTGCTTGGAAGTTATGTGGTAGATATATTTATTATATATTTTGTTTAAGTATATTAATAAACCTTATATTGCATAGTTATTGAAAAATATACATTTAGTATATAACGGTTTCCTTCGGCCTAAATATTAGATACATTATAAATCAAAATCACATGATCCAAACTTTGTTAATATCCCGAGGATTTTTTAGCTTTTTATTTTTTTAACAGAAATATATTAATAAACACTGATTTTTTTAAAGTGTCATTCGATAAATTATTAATTCCACACATTCTTTTTTTTTACGTTCTTTTAAAACAAAACGGTTCAGAGTACTATCCACGAGATTAACGTTAAACAACTCTCCTAGTGTAATTGGTTCT
This sequence comes from Parnassius mnemosyne, assembly GCA_963668995.1. Classification (NCBI taxonomy): domain Eukaryota; kingdom Metazoa; phylum Arthropoda; class Insecta; order Lepidoptera; family Papilionidae; genus Parnassius; species Parnassius mnemosyne. The sequence continues at coordinate 16,394,138 of CAVLGL010000159.1, forward strand.
ATAAAAATACATATCGTTTGAAGTGCGGCCAAATAAATCGGCAATGATGTAACTACAATTTGGTTTGATTAAGCGCGGGAAAAAGCTAGTGTAACTTAAGTGTGCGTGGTAAAATAAAAGATGACGATGATGAGAATTCATTTGAAAAATTGAATGAATGTGTTTTATATAAACGATAAATAGCCAATACCAACACTAAAATAATAATGTAATTAAAATAAATTTAATTATTAACTTAAATTTTAATGTATCAAAAAACACAAAAATTTCAAAACATTTTACATACATATAAATCTTTTGTTCGTTATAGTTTAATTTAATGAATACAGGATATTAAAGAGGAATCATTTTAATTCATAAACAAGAAATGTTTTAAAAAACTATCGAAAGCCAAATTACTGTTAATATCCTATATAGATGTACCTAAAACTTTATTCTATTTTTAGTAATTAAATCAATTTCATGGTATTATTATTTACAGATCACAGGTAAGTGAGTGATTGGCTTCCATCCAGCTTCAGACATTCGTAGTCTTATCCTTAGTCTCATCTTACGCCCACGGAAACATTTACTCTACCAAATAAATAAACAATAAACACAATGCCCTCTTTGAAAAGATTTTCAATAATCAATAAAATTACTTCTAACATTAAATAAGAAAAAGCAAATATAAAGAAAAATAAATTAACCCCGCTTTAAAATGCGAAATATATAAATATGATACGAAGTAAAATGCATGTGGTTTGATAAATAAAGTGTGCTTTTATTTAAAGCATGGGTCCGAACGTAATTGTGATGTTCGGTAACTGGCATTATTTATTTTAAATTTTGACTCTTGTAATATTTTTTCGATCCATTGTACCCACCTCTTCTGGATGCAGTTCGAGAAGCTAGAGCTTCGACCAGAAGCCGCTGATTGACCCCACATAAGTTCGCTGTTAATTTCTCACACTTTCTATGGCAGTTTACATCGCAATCTAAAAAATATCAATATCACGACTAAAAAAATTAATATTAGATTAATGGACGGAAATGTCGTGTTTATTGAAAATCACGCAGAAGCTGTCGTGCATTTTTTATGATATAAAATATACATATTATATTATAAAATTAGTAGTGTTAATTCAACGTTAGTAAAACAAACGATGTTTAGTAACTAACTATAAATTATGTATTAAAATAACTAATTCAAATTTTACCTTTTCTAACGCAGTTAAATCCAGCAGGTGACGTTGAGGCAGAGGAATCGAAGCCAGAGTCGTTTGACCCAGTTGATGTTCTACCATCTGGATTGTTGTCACATTCAAGAAACTCTCCTGAACCATCACTTGAATCCGACTCATCTTCTTCGTCTTCTGATGTTTCCTCATCAGATGATGTCTCTGGGGAACTGGAACTGGAGGAATGAATCAACTGTGGAACTTTCTTTTGTAGAGGTCGAGGTGTTGCTATTAAAGGTTTTAGTGCCATTTGCTCTTTCACAGGTTTAGCTGGTTTTGGATTTAATAATTTATTAATCGAGGGTTGTTTAATATGCTGTTTTTCGCCTCTTTGTAGAGTCAAATTAGGGTTTTCACTTTTTACTTTTATTACTACTTCATTTAATAAATTACATTCAGTATTATTATTTGGAATGTTTTGAGTTTGCGAGACCATCATAGAAACATCACATGTGTCTTTATTAGAATCCTTGCTGTTTTCAAAAGAATCTGCGTTTTCGTTCAAAACTAAAACGTTTTCAGTTGTTTTAATTTTGCATAACTCCATTGTGCTTAATTTATTAAAAGCAGCTCCATCAGTTTCAGTATTGATCATATTAAGTACATTATTCTCCATGTTTGTATTATTATCTTTGCTTTGTAATATTGCACTTGTTAGTTCGTGCAGAGTATCATTGTTTTTAGAAATGAGAACATCTTCATTTAAAATTAAGTTATCTAGTATTGTATTTTCTGTGTCTTTCTCAACACATATTTGTTTATCAGACTCAATTTGTCTATTAACAGCATTATCTAAAGTTGAAGTAAATTCATTTATAATAGTTTCAGTAGAATCTTTATCCATCTTTTTGCTATTTGCTTTAATCTGTTCAGTTTTCTCATCTTCTTTTTTTAGTGAAACTTTCTTTATTTTTTTAAGCTTGTCGCTAGATGAAAACTGTTTATCTTCTTTTTCTTGTATCATGTTTCTATGAATGGAACCAATACCTGATTTATTATCTGAAGAATTAATCGATAACTTCTTATTATTTGCTTCAGTACTTTGTATTATTGTGTCATTGGTTATTTTTTGTTTAGAACTTTGCTTTATTGTTTTCATTTCTAATGCTTGCGATTTTTCTGTAACATTTTGCTTATTTTTTTCTAATGTGCCTTGTTCTTCTTCGAGCAATTCCTTTGTTCCTTTATTAAGTACGATTTCATTATTCTTGGGTTTTGATTTAATGTCTAAATTTAAATGGGTATCTATATATGGCTTGGCAGATATATCACTCTGACGATTTTTACTATCCACTTGTAAATTTACTTGCAGAGTATTTTCAAGAGATTTTTCTTTGTCATCATGTCTTGTGTTTATATTTTCATGCTCACTATTTAGTTCAGTTTTATTGGTTAGGTTTTCTTCAGCATTTGATATATTGTTTTCGTTGTTTATATTTATAATTGAGTGTTCGTTATATTCTTCTTCTGGAAACCAAAATAATGCACGTTGTTGGTTTTCTTTCGCTTTTTCTAATTTTTGCTTTCTTGATATTATATATACTGTCTCCCGTTTTCCAATTTTATTCCAGAAATTGCCATCCTCGGGTTCAGGCGATACAGGATCATTGACGATTATGTCATTTTTCTTAGTTGGCACAGACTGTGAATAATTCTTGTTTTCAACTACGCTACTGAAACAAATTTCTTTCTTTTGTGCACGAGGTTTCTCCTCAACAGTTATATTTTCTACCTTAAATCTTAATGGGCTAGACGGTGGCGTAATTTCCACAGTAGATGTGATTTTTGCTTTTAATACAGGTTTTGTTTTAGGTAATTTTTCAGTGATATTTTTATCTTTTACTGATTGTCTACTTTCTTCAATTACAGGTAGAACTTTTTGGCTTAGCTCTTTAGGAAATTCAGTTATTGCGTCTAATATAGGAATGTTGCTTCCTGACGATGACTTTTTTATACTTCTTCTTGTCGAAGAATGTTTTTGATCTTTTAAAGTACTAAGCCGATCATGTAATGAATGATCTGATTTTGTACTTGTAATTGGTAAATTTTGTTCCGGAAGCTTAAACTTTTTCGAAGTATTTTTATGAACTTTGTTATTATTATTATTTAAATGATTTGCATTTGTACTTACTTTACTTAAATCTAAAGTTGCAGTGCTAAGATTTTCACTTCTTATTAACGAATCTAATAAAGACGCCTGTTCTGCCAACAGTTCCATTGAACACCGCCTATCTGGAGACTTATTATTAATTTTCATACTAAGTCGTTGCGGAGGTTTTAATGTAGTACTTTCAAAACTATTTACAGTATTTTTATTATTATCACTGTCGTTGTCCTTGTTTTTAACTTGAAATTTTTCAACAAGCTTGGCTCCTAAAGATTTTTTTTCTCTTGTGTCTTTGTAAATTAAATCTTCAGATAATTTTTCTCTCCATTTCTTGTTTTCCACAGAGCTTTCCTTATTTTTATCTTCACTAACTATGATTTCTTTTTTGATATTATCACTTCGTTTTTGTAATTCTTCTACCGGCTTACGAGGGGAGTCTCTTTCCTTTCTTTTAAGGGTGTGCAATCTTACGACTGTACGTTCACGCTTAATAGCACCTTTTTGAACCCCTGGTGATGTGTCTATCCCAGTTTCAGGTTTATCTTCTACTCTCGGTTTTAATGGAAACTTGTCTTCTTCGACTTTTAAGTTTTCTTTTTGAGGTTGTAGTAGAGGATCATCTGAACTTGGATTTTTATTTCTGTATTTGTCTCGTGATACATCAATATCAGCTGTATTAATATTAACTGGTCGGGGAGTGTAGCTAGCTGAAACATATGTTCTGTTTATTCTATTCGGAATCGGAGCCCTCCTTGGACTATTTATTCGCACTGGAGTTGAACTACCACGTTCTGATATTGTACTGAGCATTGGAGAATAAGATCTTCCACTTGAAATCCATCTCGACGCAACAGGTGTTCGGGAATATCCCCCTAAAGATGAATGCTTGCTGTAACTTGCACCAGCATTGAGATACGAAGCACTATATGACGTTCCCAATGGGGTAAATGAACTGCTGTAACTATATGGTGAACTACTATATGAAGGGATTCCACTATAATACATATTTGATATGTGTTCAGAAAAAAGTGGCATTTTAGTAAGCAAAGTCGCGAACGCGTTCGACGCCAACGATTTGGCGGAATCGCGACGTAGACTGACGGAGGCAGTGGACGGCCAGCGCTCGGGCATCAGGTGTGCGTCGCGCCCACCGCTACCCGGACCCCGCATCTACTCGCGTATCTCAGCTGATTGATTAATGATGTTTAGTTGACAATTATAGCTACCGTGTGACTAAACGATTTCGGAATGAACTCTTTTTGTCTTAAATATTTTTTATGTCGTTTACCTTTAGTTGAAAATAAAATAACATCCATATACGCACACACACACACACACATACATACGCACACTAAAGAGTGTATATACATCATATCAAATCAAATATAATGCGACAAAATACAAGAACATTGTTTATTTCCTTGCTGACATGCACTGAAGATTTGTTAGAAGACAGAAATAAATCAGCACTCTATTTCTATTCTTAGCAGACGTTCCCGACTACGTAGTTCGACATCGTACATTTGTGTTTGTACCTGAGCAATTGCACAATACCTATTATTATGTACGACTTAGAATTATGGGTGCAGTAAAAACCATAATGAATACTTAAATATTTTCTAAAAATATTCAGCAATGTGATTATTAGGTATTAGGTACACTACCTAATTCAAAACGAATAAATACTATGATAAATAATACCTATGATTTTTCGATATTAGGCCAGAAGCACGCGTTTTATTTCTGTTACGAAAACATGAATAAATTTTTATTATAAACGTAATATGAACTTATTCAACAGTTTCGAATTTCGTGTTGTGATTATCATTTTGGTATCTTATCGCAAGCATATAACCCATGTCTTTTATAAATGCTATGAGCTAATTAATAAGAAAATTTTATATAAAATGCCGCTTCTTATAGTAAGCGAATAGTATTCGATTCCCGCCCTTATCACTGAAATATGCAGTGCGTAAGGTTGTCTACGACACTACTTTAAATAAAACCAGTTACAAACAGTTGATTTAAATCAATAATGTGCTGCAGCATATGTGTTTGTATATTTTTTTATATGATAGGGTGACAAACGAGCACACAGTCCACCTGATGGTAAGTGGTTGCTGTGACCCATAGACATCCACATTTATCCTCAATAAAGAATCAAAAGCAGATGCGTCGTCACTCGTGAAGACTAAGATGGAATGCCTCTTTTCCAGTAAAATGGGTCTCCGGTTCTCTACACTCACCATACGAAACACAGCAGCGTTAAGCTGCTATTTTACGCTGGTTTTCTGTGAGAGCGTGGTTGTTCCCCGTACGAGCCGACCCATTTGTGCTACAACTATACTACTAATATAACTGCAGCATGGCTCTACCACGTTTAAATACTACGTTAAATTACAATTTAACGTAGTATTCGCTTAGGGATGTTACAGAAAACATGCTAAATAAAGCTTACAAAGTATAATTCTATTGCCAAGATAGCGGTGATATGAAGTAATCTCCAATTGCAATGGAGAAGATGGATAGGTGCTGCCATCTGCTTGGAATCCTATAATCAACAAAATTAAACCCAAACCCAAGCATACTACTGCAAGATTTCAAGATACTGTGAGCTCGTTCTGCGTAGATCGGACCAAAAATTGATATCGGGACGTAAAAAATCTCAGCCCCCCCCCCTGACCATGGGTAAATTAAACGCGATAAAAAAAATAAGTATTAAAAAAAATAGTATTCGCGTAAAAATAAGAAACCATGATATGAAGTAATTATCTGAATAATTTATTGGGTTATACGAGTGTGACACTGACAGTTCTTAGAAAATCAAAAACTGAACAAACTAGCAAGTTATTAAGTTTTATTATATCTTTTCAAAATAGTGTCCATTTAAATCAATACATCGCTACATCCGATGGAACAACTGAGAAAAGCACTTTGCCCACTCGTCCTTAGGGGTCTCTCCGACGGCATTATGAAACACAGCTACTGCTTCCTCGGCGTCCATAAAACATTTTCCTCGAATATTTTCTTTTATTTTCGGAAATAAATAAAAATCGCAAGGTGCGAGGTCGGGGCTATAGGGCGGGCCGCAGGTGACCCAGTAATTCCACGTCTGACGTCGCCACGTACTCGATTGTTTGCTTGGCGGTGTGCGACGAGCCGTTGTCGTGGTGAAGGAGGATCCTACTGTGAGGTTGTTTCTCACAAATTTTTTCCAAGACAAGTGGCAAACTATTGTTAGTGTACCACTCTGCAGTAACTGTTTTTCAATCCTCTAAAACAATTGTTGCGTAATGAGCTGTCCTTCCGAAGAACGAGGCCACCATATTTTTTCCCACGCTTCGACCTCTCTTCACTTTAGTTGGCAACTCCTCGGAAGGAAACACCCAGACAGCAGACTATCGCTTAGTTTCATGATTATAACAATAAATCCAGCTTTCGTCACCCGAAGTATTTCGAAAGCAGCATTTGAGTCACCTCCATTATACCTTTGAACCATTTCACGACACCAATCAACACGACGGAGCTTTTGGGCCTCTGTCAAATTATGAGGTATCCACCGGGCACAAAGCTTCCTGACCGCTAAATGTTCATGGAGGATTTTGTGCACTTGACTCATACTAATGCCTAAGCTTGTCCGAATCTGCTGATAAGTCACTCTTTTGTCAGTCTCTATCATACGCCGCACAACACTTTCAAAATTTTCAAAATTTGAACTTATTTTTTTAATATGCCTTTTACAAGTGACCAGTTCTAAAAACTTTCAGTGTCGCCCTCGTAGGCTGTAGATTGTGTCGATACATGAAGATTTTGTGGCAGGGAGCCGTTTGGGGCGTAGAGGCGGGTACGACTAATCTCAACGAGATACGCCGAAAAGTAAGCATCCACGACCATGTTATTCCAATCCTGAGCGTGGATGCTCAGGCTGCCCCGCGTATTCGGGGGGGGGGGGGGGGGGGCAAAATTCCACTCAAAAACATAACTGCTCGGGGCAAACTGAGCAACAATACCAAGGCGACCCCTGCCACGCTATCTGTGAATTTCTGCAACATCAGGGGACTTCACTCTAACCTAAACGCCGTCCACTACCATCTCGAGACGGCGAAGCCGGCCTTGCTCTCTCTGACCGAGACGCAGGTTTCCTCTCCGGCTTATATTTCGTATCTCTCCTGTCCGGGGTACAAATTGGAGCACTCCTTTGTGGCTCGGGCTGGAGTTTGCGTGTATGTCAGAGAGGACATCTGTTCTCGACACCTCGGCAGTCTTGAAGGTTCGGACCTGTCCATCCTTTGGCTACGCGTAGACAGCGACGACCATCCGCGCGTCTACGGGTGCCTCTATAGGTCCCATAGCGGTAATGCCGAAACAGACCGACTCATCGACCACGTCCAAATGGCTACAGATTCCTTGCTACAACAGGTCCCATCCGCAGAGATCGTGATCCTTGGCGATTTTAACGCCCACCATGCCGAATGGCTCGGTTCACGTTTAACCGATCATGCGGGGAGATCTGTTTATGACTTTGCCTTGGCATATGGTCTGACACAACTGGTTACTTCGCCTACGCGGATTCCAGATGTGGAGGATCATACACCTTCCCTGTTGGACCTTCTGCTGACCTCTCATCCGGACGGATATCAGGTTTCCGTCGATGCCCCTCTCGGCTCTTCGGACCATTGTCTGATCCGGAGTGTGGTGCCACTCACGCTCCCCTCGCGGTTGCATTCTGCAGGTAGCCGCCATGTTTGGCATTACAGGTCGGCGGATTGGGACGAAATGCGGTCTTTCTTTGCATCCTACCCATGGGGACGGGTTTGCTTCTCGCCGGATGATCCCAGCGCTGTTGCTGACTCTGTCACTGATGTGGTGCTACAGGCAATGGAACTATTTATTCCATCAGCTGTAGTACCCATCGGAGGCAGATCTCAGCCTTGGTTTGGTCGCTCCTGTAAGACTGCATTACGCAGTAAGCAGGAGTGTCATCAAACCTGGGCTGCAGCTTCGGCGACTCGGGATGTGAACACACTTAAAAAGAAGTATAACTTTGCCTCCAGATCTTTCAAAAGAGTTATTGCCAAGGCAAAGTCAGAGCACATAGGCAGAATTGGCGAGAAACTAGTTCGCCTTCCTTCGGGAAGCACGGGCATTCTGGTCTCTCGCCAAGGCTGTCCAAGGGAATTTCTGTAAGCCATCACTACCATCTTTGCACAGGGAGGACGACTCATTGGCCCAAGACGCAAAAGACAAAGCCGACCTTTTAGGCTCCCTTTTTGCGTCCAACTCGACTCTTGATGACGGGGGGAAAACACCGCCGACCATCCCGCGGTGTGAGTGCTCCATGCCGGATGTGCTGTTCTCACAGCGCTCGGTTCGCAAAGCACTTCTCTCCCTGGACATCCAGAAGTCGAGTGGGCCTGACGGTATCCCCCCAATTGTGCTGAGGACGTGTGCTCCGGAGTTGGCACCGGTTCTAATGCGTCTTTTCCGGTACTCCTACTCCCTAGGCGTAGTCCCGAATTCATGGAAGACAGCTTTTGTCCACCCGATCCCTAAAAAAGGCGACCACTCAGACCTGTCCAACTATAGGCCTATCGCGATCACCTCCTTGTTCTCCAAAATAATGGAATCCATTATTAACTGCCAGCTCATCCGGTTCCTTGAGGATCACCAGCTGATTAGTGACCGCCAATACGGTTTTCGTCGGGGTCGATCATCTTTTGGTCTACCTGACCCATAGATGGGCGGAGGCAGTAGAGTCCAAGGGGGAGGCGTTGGCCGTTAGTCTGGACATTGCGAAGGCCTTCGATCGGGTTTGGCACAAAGCGCTTCTTTCGAAGCTCCCTTCCTATGGGCTTACCGAGAAATTGTGCAATTGGATCATCAGCTTCCTTGCAGATCGGAGCATCAAGGTCGTTGTAGACGGTGCATGTTCTGACTACAAGCCTATTAACGCTGGTGTTCCACAAGGCTGTGTGCTATCACCAACGCTGTTTCTTCTGCATATCAATGATATGTTGCTAACTGGTAACATTCATTGCTATGCGGATGACAGCACTGGTGATACTCTATACACCGGCCGTGCCAATATTTCTCGGGAAAACGTCACCGAGTACCGGAACAAACTTGTGTCTGAAGTCGAGTCTTTGCTGGAAAAAGTCTCGAATTGGAGGCGACTAAATCTAGTCCAGTTTAATCCTCAGAAGACACAAGTTTGCGCGTTTACCGCTAAAAAGAACCCCTTTGTCGTATCTCCTCAAGGCACTCCCCTTCTTGCCTCAGCCAGTATCGGTATCCTCGGAGTCGACATATTGAGTGATGTGCAGTTTCGTGGTCACTTGGAAGAGAAGACCAAATTGGCCTCTAAAAAGCTTGGCGTGCTCAGCAGAGCGGGACAGTATTTCATGCCGGCACACCGCCTGCAACTTTACAAGGCGCAGGTTCGGCCTCACATGGAATACTGTTCCCATCTCTGGGCAGGGGCTCCCCAGTGCCAGCTCCTTCCACTTGACCGCATCCAGCGCAGAGCGGCTCGAATCGTCGACGACCAAGTCCTTTCCGATCGGCTCGATTCATTGGCACTGCGAAGAGATGTTGCATCCCTTTGCATTTTCTTTCGCATCTACCATGGGGAGTGCTCTGAGGAATTGTTCGGATTAATCCCAGCCGCCAAATTTCACGAACGCACATCGCTGCAGAACTCCCGATACCATCCACACCATCTGGATGATTGGCGGTCCACCACTGTGCGATTTAGAAGATGTTTTCTTCCTCGCACGACTTCCTTGTGGAATCGATTACCATCAGCGATTTTTCCGGACCGATACGACTTAGGGACCTTCAAGAAAAGAGCGTACTCCTTTTTAAAAGGCCGGCAACGCATCTGCAATTCCCTCCCTGGTGTTGCAGTTGTTCATGGGCGGCGGTAGTCACTTACCATCAGGTGAGCCGCATGCTCGTTTGCCCCCTATCCTAGAAAAAAAAAATCGATACTCAAAAGTTAATCTCTTACACAGGAGTTTGACCCAGTTACGTCCGCGACGATTTTGGCGCTGCGGTAAGTGCAGCCCCTTCGCCCTTGCGTAGCAAATAGCAGGCATCCATGTTTACTTTCGCAGCTTCTTCTTATTGGCTTATTGGTCCCTCTGCGCCTACGGCTTTACAAAAACACTAGAGTCGGGGGAGGGGAGGGAGAGCAGACAAGAGTCGGAGCGTGCTGATTCGGTCGATTTTAAATTTATTCTTAATTTTGGGCGTATCTCATCGAGATCTAGCGCATCCGTCTTCCAATCGTGGCGCCGTAGTAACCGTAGAAGCCCCTTGAATCGTCACCTACTATAGTGGACAAGTAATAAGTCTCTTTATCCCTTGAATCACTAGTCACTTCGATTATTTCCATTAACAATACCTTAGCACAACACCGTGGACTTGAGTGCCGGTTTTTGAACAAATTTAGTAGCGCCATGTACGACTCAGCGTTACCAATTAGTTTATAACTTTAATTACTTCCCCGTTCCGTCAGTTTTGAGTAGTGTCGTTGACGACGGGCATAAGCATTGAAGGTCTATGCTGGGAATTTGAGAGATAAATTTCTGAGGTTTTAATATCAGAGCTTAAACAATATTAGAACTAATCTATACTTTTTTAAAGCTTACTTTCTAAATAGCAAAGTATAAAGATTTATATATAAAAGAAACAAATTGTCTAAACTAAGGTCCCTCGGTCCTCACCAAAAAATATTTTAGTAAAAATTTCTCCATTAAACCAATTAAACCATACTTTTTTCCAGTTAATTTTATAGTAGAATTTTTGAAGCATTTTGTAAAAAAGAAAGAGTTCAAAAATGCTTGGCTTTCTCTTATGTTGGCTTGGGTTTATATGTATGGATAGATGGACTCCATGGACTTGCGCTTTATATTACACTTAATGTAGGCAACTGTTCCGGCGTGAAGTATCGGAGCACCTTTGCAAGGACACTGTACTCCACTGATCTCCTTGTACCTGCTGTTCAGGTTCATGAAAACCTTAACCCTCAATAACTGAAAGCGGTAAGTGCATTCCGGTAATACATTTCGGAAAGGAGCCAAAGACTTTTTGCGTTGAATAGAATAGAATAGAATAGAATAATTTTTATTCAATATACATTACATGTGTAATTCTTATTGAAAGTAATTTTTTACTTTACCACCGGTTCGAAAAAAAACCCTCTGTCCTGGGAAGAACCAGCAAGAAACACAGCGGGACTTTTTTTTAAAAATAAATTTTACAAAATAAATGATTACGAACTATTTACAAAATTTATTTTAGAAACTGCTTGGAAGCGACCTCCTTATTCCCAGGGGTTATTATCAAACATTTATTCATTTATACTATAATAACCCTTTTTATACAGTTTCAGCTTAATAAAACATTTAAACTTGGTAATAGAGGGAACCTGTACACTTTCCGGGACCTTGTTGTAATAGCGTATACATTGCCCCAAGAATGAATTACTGACTCTGTGGAGTCGAGAAACTGGCATCACTAGCTTGTGTTTGTTCCTAGTGTTTACAGAATGTATATCACTTTTTTTACTAAAACTATCTTTGTTTTTGTGAACATACATTAAATTTTCGTAAATATACTGAGAGGCCAAAGTTAATATATTAATTTCTCTAAATTTATCTCTAAGAGACTCTCTCGGTTTTAGATTGTAAATAGCTCTAATGGCCCTCTTCTGTAAAACAAAATAGTTTCTGAATCAGCCGCATTTTCCCATAGCAAAATCCCATAAGACGTTATGCTATGGAAATAACTGAAATAAACTAATCTAGCTGTCTCGACACTAGTGAGACCTCTAATCTTTTTTACAGCATAGGCTGCAGAACTTAGTCTGCTTGCTAATTTGGATATATGGGGGCCCCACTGAAGCTTTGCGTCAAGAGGGATGCCAAGAAAAACAGTAGATACAACAGCGCTCAATTCCTCCCCATTTAAAAATACATTGGTATTTAGATTTTTAACATTCGTTGTTGTAAATTTAACACAATTAATTTTATTTCCGTTCAAATGCAGATTATTAACGTTAAACCAATGCACTAATTTTGATATAGCATTATTCACTTCGTCAAATTTAAAAGATTGACGTTTAAGTTTAAAAATCAAGGAAGTATCATCAGCAAATAATACTATATCATGACTATCCCCTACAAGGTGAGGTAAGTCATTAATATACACCAGAAACAGGAATGGGCCGAGAATCGAGCCCTGAGGAACACCCATTAGTACAGGTGACCCGGAAGAACTTTTACCATTGATAATAACCTTCTGCTTTCTATTACTTAAATATGAAATAATAAGTTTAAGCGCTTTGTTCTTGACACCATAGTACTGTAGCTTCCTGATTAATGTCTCATGGTGAACACAGTCGAAGGCCTTGGAAAGGTCACAAAATATACCCAAAGCGTCCTCTGAATTCTCCCATGCACAAAAAATATGTTTAATAAGCTCAACTCCAGCGTCAGTTGTCGAGCGACCCCTTGTAAAACCGAATTGATTTTTATGTAGCAATTTATTAATATTAAAGAAACTTAACATCTGATCTAAAATAATTTATTCAAAAATTTTACTTAATGTTGGTAGTACAGAAATTGGTCTAAAATTGGCGGGGTCTAATATACTACCAGATTTAAATATAGGTATGACTTTACTATGTTTCATTAAATCAGGAAACACACCAGATTCGACGCTTATATTAAATATAGTGGCTAGATAAGGTGCTAATATATCTATTATAGATAAAATAACTTTAACGGAAATTCCCCATAAGTCTGCCGTTTTCTTAACATAGTTTTAAAATATTTAACGATATCTTTTAGCAGTACTCTATGGAATTTAAAAGTACTTGAACAAGCCGTTCGAAGTAGTTCGAACCATCCTCTCGACAAAACAAATATATTGTTTAAGACTTCGTTCGGTTTCGGTCGTACCGTTTAAAACTTAAGCCTGGGTCACACATAGCGAATACTCGCTGCGATTTGGCACTCGCAGCGAGAATTCGCTAAGTATGATTTAGCTTGTAGCGATTAGATTTATTCGCCGCGAGTTGAATTCGCTGCGGATTTAATTGAATATGTTCAATTTTACTCTCTGCGAATGAGCTCTCGCTGTGAGAATTCGCTGTGTGACAAGGTACTCGCTGCGAGTAGCCATTCCGTTCCAGAATACACGCCTGTGCATAGGTCGTTTCGTTGCTGCATGATACGTGTGTGTAGGTTAATCAAATGAGTTAACCAATAAACGATTCTCTAAAATGGAGAAATTACGATATAATTCATTTCTTGGGTGTATATAGAAAAAATGGGGAACTGTTTGACACAAATAACAGTAATTAAAAAAAACGCAAAAGGCAGACGCCTTCATTGTTTAACGAATTAATTGAGTTGGGATTCGAAATAGCAACCCAAGAACAATTGAAAAGATAATTGAAGAATATAAAAGATATATATTATAGATAATTCTCGTGTAGTACTCGCTGTGTGTGACAGGCAGTCAGCGAATTGTCGCTGCGAATATTACACTTGTAGCGATTATTCACTGTGTGTGATCGAAGCTCTACACGATCACTAACAGACACATCCAACAATTTTATAGAGATTTTAAAAGATTACTCCCACATTAGGATTGACTCCTTCATCGTGAAGGTGTTTTACGAACAAATACATCCAGACTGAAACCAATTATTTGTAGGCCATACAGACACTTATTCGAACTCGAGTATACCACTGGCGCTGCAGGCAAACGCTAGGTAATAGCCTCTGCAAACCCCGAACGGGTTCCCGCCTTGTCGTGGCGTAGTAGTCGTGGCTTGGCCACCCGCGGTGAACTAAGAGGAACCCACATGGCTGGCCCGAGGTGAAGGGCCAGCCCGAGGTGGCGAGTGGTCTTGACGAGCCCACTTCGCATGTGTGTTGGTGAGCTGCGGCGAGAGGGGTGTCCTCTCCCTCTACCGCTGCAGTTGGGGTGGAGTCACGGAGGAAGAGGAGTGTTGGAAAGCCGATGCGCCACTCGCCCTATTCTCCGCGACTCTGACGGGCCGCACCGTTGTTGCGGTGGTGGTGGGGCTGCGGGTAAAGAGGAATGTCGGTATTGCGAGGCACCACTCTACCTACCCTTCGGACCCTAATCTTGGTTGGCGGCAGAGCCATAGACCAGATCCGTAGCTGGGGTCAGGAAGTGCTTCTGAGTGCTCATTTTTTCCGCCCCCATGGCCTTCGCGCATCGGACACGAGACACCATGTGTTCTGGTGCACCTTACCTGAGAAGGAGATAGGGACGAATATGAGTCTAGGGCCGCCATGGGGCAGCCGGCGCTGGTGGGGCCAGGGATGTGTGCGAAAGCATTCCCGTGGCCCTGCCACTATGAAGGTGGAATACCATGGGGCTTTAGTACCGCGCCGCCAAATAAAAATACCAGCTTGCTTAATATAATTAATAAATAATGGAAAAGGAAAAACGGAGATTTCTGCACAAATTTTACAAAACAAGTGGTAAAATTAATAATTCTGTACAACCGATTTCAATATAAATAAAATGAGAACATCATCAATGTAGTCGAAGTCAATAAAATACGTATAGATTGACATACATGAAATTGGTATTATAAGTATGGTTACATACATATGTAGCTTTATACTGAGATACCCTCGAATAGTGAATCAATTTCGAGTGCATACTAAGCACTAGTGTTTTAAAGTTAAAATTACAGCCTACATACGTCCCACTGCTGAGCACAGGCCTTCTCTCATTTCTGAGAGGGTTTTTAGGGCAAGGAAATGTCCGCCGCTCTGCCCCAAATGCGTGTTGGCGAACTTCACATGTCTTCGAAGTATAATTTTTTTTTATTTCTCAGACATGCGGGTGTCCTCACGACGTTTTCTTTCACCGCCGAACTTGTGGTAAATCAGCATTTAAAATTGCAATTAACAATTTTATTGGTGCCGGCGGGATCGAACCCGGGTTGCTCGTGTAATACTGTAAAATTTACACCCTGCGTTACCACGGCTGGAAAACTCTATTAAGTGTAATAGAGTTTTAAAATAATTAAATAACAGAGAGCGCTAGTCTTCCTAGTCTTCATAGAATGTAATATACGAAGAGGAATCGACCAGGTCTCGTATCGGTTGTTTTAAAAGGATAAACAATGATATTTCACTATTATAGTACAATAATCCGTTTGAAAAATCTGAAGTTATCTTTTTTTCATAGGGAAAACGAGCATGCGGCTCACCTGATGGTAAGTGACTACCGCCGCCCATAAACAACTGCAACACCAAGGGGATTGCAGGTGCGTTGCCGGCCTTTTAAAAAGGAGTAAGCTCTTTTCTTGAAGGTCCCGAAGTCGTATCGCTCCGGAAAAATCGCCGGTGGTAAATTATTTCACAGATAGGTCGTACGCGAAAGAAAACTCCTAGTGAAACGTACAGTGGTGGACCGCCAAGCATCCAGATGATGAGGATGGTATCGGTAGTTTGGCCGCAATGTGCGTTCGTGAAATTTGGCGGCTGGAATTAATCCGAACAATTCCTCAGAGCACTCCCCGTGGTAAATGCGAAAGCAAAATGCAAAGGGTAGCAACATCTTTTCGCAGCGCCAGTGAATTGAGCCGATCAGTAAGAACTCGGCCGTTGACGATTCGAGCCGCACCTAATCTGATAATTAAACGTTTATTTAGACAAGTTACTCAGGTAACTAAAAAAGCTAAAGCTCACTAGTTAAAGCGTTTAATTTCTATTTTATTAGTTGTGGTTTTAAAAAGTAAAAGTAAAATATAAGTCCATAAATTATAGTAATTCTACCACTGCCAGGCACAGGTCTAATCTTATTACAGGTTTTTTTTTACAAATCATTAATTCAATTCACAAATGTTATGATAACAATCTGTTTTTTTTTTCATTTTCCACCAGAGATTACACCATCCCTAGTGGCCGTTTATTAACTAATGTTACACATTTTTTTAATATAGTTTTGTTAACAATATAATTTTGATAACAATCTGTTGGGAGGCAGCAATTTTAAGAGTTTTCCGTATATGTTAAATTAATGCACAAGGGTGACGCCAGGCGATAGCCCGAGGGCGGGGGAGGGGGGGGGGGGCTTTATTTCATATATAGAGGATGGGAAAGTGTAGGTAAAAGAGCATATGAAGCTTTACACTTCTCTTGTTAGTCTTACCCCAGTAATAAGAACAGTACAAATTCAAATGTCCACGAGCTCTTGATTGTAGAATATTTATTTTTTATGATAAGTTTGCTTTGCATCTGACTACATCCTTTTGAGTCTCTAGTCCCCTTGGCGACGCCCTTGTTAATGCAATTCTAATAATAACGCATTTCTGATAATTTTCTTTCAATGTTTACTTTGTACATACTACCTATATTACGTATAGTTATATATATACTACTACCGATTTTACTTTACGACTATCGATTTTTTTCAGCGTTCATTTTAAAGATAAAATAGAGTAGATAGAGATAGGAATTTCGTTAAGTAATGCTAGACGTATTTTTTATCCAAAGGCATTAGTTGAATCGATCATCAAATATTTTAAAAATTCCTTTTTTACCTCCCAAAACTAACCTTTAAATAGAAAATTCGTATTTTGAAACTGATGTAGGTATTTGTTTAACTAAATGGGCTGTTTTTGTTTCTAGCGGCCATGTGAGGCAGCTTTTGCAACGCCACTGTACATAATATCTATTTATCTATAATATTTATAAAGATTTCATTTTCCTACCTTAACAGATCACGATCTGCTTTGCATTGCACTGAACGGATTGAATTTGAGTCGGTTGTTCAATATAATATATATTCGGTGTACTTACATATTATGGTGATGTTGAATGTATATGAGTTGATGTTGTTGAACGTTCGTATACAAAAACGGACACATAAAATTAAATTTCACACACGCAATACTATAATACAATACTAAAATAAATAAACACAATTAGTATATCGTAAGCCATGCAAAACTCCTACAACAAATATATTACACTGTAAGTTAGTATTTTATATTACTAATTAATAAGTATACAAATTACAAATATATACAAGCTTATTATAACAAATGCATAAACATTATTTCATATACATAAAACATTGTTGATGCCCATAGATACCCATCCACGATTAAAAACCAAATGTAGATACGTTGTCATCACTGAGGACTAAGATAGAATGCCTCTTTACCAGTAAAAAGGGTCTTCGGTTCTATACACTCACTATAAGAAACAACAGCATTAAGCTGCTACTTGACACTGGTATTCTATGAGAGCGTGGTTCTTTCCTGGTCAAGCCGACGTGCTGCAACTATAATATGGATGCAGCTTTCACTGCTTCAGCATTTACTGCCAGATGATGACTTTGCTTAGGTGTCACATTTCTTAACTTCCCGGAAAACTCAATATATTTATTTTACCAGTCATGAGGGTTTCACCACGAAGATTTCTTTCAACGCCGAGTAGGTGACAAGCTAGCACTTAAAATTGCAATAAATAATACACTTGCTAAAGAGCAAAATTATTTATTGCAATTTTAAGTGTACTGACGCTTGCGTATTTAGAATTGCAAACTCTAGCACGAGCAACATAAAATTTATGTATAAACAGTTTTTTTGTTTACTTTAAACGAGTTTAAAATTTTTAAGAATGATTCAATTTTATAATCTACCTCAATTATTATTTTGCCGCAATTTAAGATTTTTATTCGGGTTTCAAAATTTCAGGGTTGACAGTGGCGGTGACGCCAATTTTAAAAGGTAAGTGCTGATACAACTGTTTTGTAAGAATAAATATTTCATAAACATACTTTGTACGGTGCTATGTATTTGTATATGTATATCACAATTTACCTTCACATTTTAATCCTTGTTTAAAAAAACCATACAATAATGCTCCACAATGGTCGCAAAATGTCGGGGACATGAAATGGTGCGGCCGAAATCGGTGGGGAACGTCTACTTTGAACCGCTCCCGGAGATACTGTAACAAATTTAATTTTATTTCATAATATTATATTATTGTTATTAAACGGTCACTTTGACTGCCGTAACGATTTGATAATGCATTCCTTCGCTATTTATAAACAAAAATAAATCAAATGACGGCTCCGTGGCACAGTGGCTTAGCAATGAGTTGCATCGCTAAGGGCCGCGGGATCGAATCCAGCACAGAACAAGTATTGTATGTAAAGTAAAGTAAACTTACAGCCTACTTTAGGTCCCACTGCTGTGCACAGGCCTCCTCTCATTACTGAGAGAGTTTTAGGGCAAGGAAATGTCCGCCGCGCTGCCCCAATGCGGCGGGGATCGAACCCGGGTTGCTCGAGTACTGTGAAGCTTACAGGCTTACAGCGAGCGCTAACCATCTGAGCTACCACGGCTCAGTATTGTATGGCCTACAAATAATTGTTCCGGGTCTGGATGTTTGTCCTTATGAAATTTATGTATGTAAACTTCCCCCACGATACAGGAGAAAATCCTAAGTAAAGATTAATAAAAATTTTCTGTCGCCTTTTAAAGAACAAGGCTTTGGCGATCTATAAATGGCGGTATATCCACTGTTAAATGCTAAAACCATATCTACAGGCTTTTTACTTAGGATTTTACTTTATGATGGAGATGATAGCACAAGTAGTGCCAGTGTATTAGCTCTGCACTCAAAAATCTGCCTCCTCGGAGTGGTAAATTAGGACAAATCTTTTTTTAATGCCATTTGGACTTGGCGAATTCTTGAAAAAGTTCATATCTAGCAGTGGTTATACTCGTATAACTGCATAAATAACTTTCCCCTTACTTGTTTCGATCTCTTGATTCTCTACATCATTATAACAATAACTTACAATGATCGCAGGACTCAATTGATGGCGTATTATTTATAGAAAATTTATTTATCTTTATAAAAATGTTACCAACACCACCACACTAGAAGCTCTGCATTGTGAGGGCGTTTAATTACTTAAACAAATCGCAAACACACATACCCGATACATTATACGTAGGCCTTACAAATACATATCCCGTGCGGGAATCGAACCGGCGGCGGTTCGAAGCACCGCATCCAATCTGCATTAAAGCATTGTAATAATTACAACTGCGTGTTTTTTATGAAAGCAAATGTGATGAACGAGCACACAGTCCACATGCTGGTAAGTGGATACTGTGGTCCATAGAGACGTGCATCTATCAACGATTATGAATCAAAACGCAGATGCGTTGTCACATTTGACTAAGGTAGACCAATACCTACCTAAACTCACCATTTGAAACACAACAGCTTTATACTGTTATTATACGCTAGTATTTTAACTGACTTCAAAAAGCAGGAGGTTCTCAATTCGAGTGTATGTTTTTGTTTGTATGTATGTTTCGCGAAATCTTTGCAGATTGTGAACCAATTTTGATGATTATTTTTTTATTACATAGGTTATACTTCGAGGCTGGTCCCATGTAAATTTGAAGAAAAAATTTCACCCCTAAGGGTAGCAAATAAATGACTTTTTTAGCAATTTGAAGTCGGTTTATTGGTTTTTGTTAAGAGTCATTATTATAAAAGCTTTTACAAAAATTTACTTCGCAAATATCCGCGTTATAAAATAAAATGATGTGTCTTACCTAGTATGAAGAAGCACCTCCCGCCCTCCCTCAATTGCGTGCACTATCCCCGTCACCACTAATCCCAGCACCGCTACTCCCAACACCACTACACTAGGCAAGACACACCACTGACGATAATACGACACGTGTTTCGCCTCTACACGAGGCATCCTCAGGTGATATAGACTCTACGGTGGCTAACCACTAAGTGACTTCGAGTCATATGTAGCTATATCATAGTTGTATTATGAAAGGGTCGGTTCGACCGAGGAAGGACCACGCTCTCACAGAGCACCAGCGTAAAATATCAGCTTAACGCTGCTGTTTCGTATGGTGAGTGTAGAAAACCGGAGAAACCTTTTTACTGGACACGAGGCATTCTATCTTAGTCATCACGGGTGACAACGTATCTACATTTTCTTGCAACGAGGCGTTCCTAAGATGGAATCTCCTATTTTGCTGTAGTTGTAGTTTACCGTTCAGTGGACTATTTGCTCCATTGTCACTTCAATATTTTTAGATTTTCCTCATTTACGCGTCGTTTAAACAATAAATTATAGCAAATTAATGCGCTAGATTACTGATATCGTTAATATAACAAAACGACATAATTAAAAATTATTTTTTTTTACAACCGACTTCAATATAAATTATTAAGAATAACTCAAAAACTATTGGTCAGACCTTCATCAAATTTATTTGGGACTACATGAGAAGCACCAGCTTTCAAATAAAAAAAAATCATCGAAATCGGTTCACCCAGAAAAAAGTTATGAGGTAACACACATAAAAAACATACAGTCTCATTGCGTACCGTCACCTTTTTGAAGTCGGTAGAAAAGTCACGTGTCTTACATCTACAGAGTAACAAACGAATTAACATTCCACCTGTGACAAGTGGCTATTGAACAGCTTATGGATAACTGCAACTGATCTTTTGTACTTACAATGGTAGCGTCGGAGTGAGCGCTGGAGCCGGGGCACTTTCCCAGCAGCTTGCTGTGACAACGCTTGTGCACGGCGGTCTGACACACAACGCATCGATAGCCCTGCTTGCCGAAGCCCCACAGAAACTCCTTGCAGAATGCGCAAAACGTCGGCTGCCGAAAGAACTTCGCAACGAATTGGTGCCCGTTCACTTCGTGGACTCTGAAATGACGTTATATCCTACATTAATACTTATATGAATAAATAACGAGATGAAAAATATGCGCATAAAGAAACGTTTGATAAACTATAAACTTAGTAGTATATATCCTTCTAAACGAATTTCAGTCACGGCAGCCCGTCTCAATGAAGACTAGCCATATGAGCGTGATAGGATAATATTGCGCCAGTGCACTCTTCTATTATTTCACTCTCACAGCCCGATCGAACGGCAACTCAACACGACCGGAGAGAGGTCAGCCACAGGACCAACGGCTTTACGTGCTTTCCGAGCTACGGGGTTGATGATGCACTGTTAACTTCCTGACTCCGGGCGGCGACTGAGAATTTCTTGACAGAAAAACTCAATAACTGATTTTTTTTGGCCTGGCCCGGGATTAGAAATCGGTACCTCATGATCAGCAGTCGCGTTGACGACCACTAGACCAAGAAGACAGTCAACGGACGAACGTATGCGCATAATCATAGTAGTATAAAAGTATGTATAATGAAAGAAGAAATCTAAAGCCGCGTAACGACTATGCGCTTAAAGCTGAACGCACATTTGTCCGCGTCGCACGCGCCGTACGCGCCGTACGCGCTGAATTTTACTGATGGCCTCGCACACTTGCTACTCTACTGATTTTCGATAACAAACCCCGTAAATAACTGTTATTTAAAAAATAATTTTAAATGAACGTAAAATAAATAATATTATGGAATGGTAAAATATAATATTTATACTAGACTTGCAACGAATATTCGGATACTATTCAGTATTCGGCCGATTCGGCTACTTTTATCCTATTCGGTCGAATACCGAATATCTAACCGTTTTAACCATGGTAGAGCCATGTTGCTGCTGTATTAAATGTATAGTTGTAGCACGAATGGGTCAGCTCAACCGGGGAAGAACCACGCTCTCACAGAATACAAGAGTAAAATAGCAGCTTAATGCTGCTGTATTTCGTATGGTGAGTGTAGAGAACCGGAGACCCTTTTTACTGGTAAAGATCGTAGTACATCGTAGTCCTCACGGCTGACAACGCATCTGCATTTTGATTCGTCATCGAGGATAGATATAGATGTCTATGGGCCACAGCAACCACTTACCATCAGGTGGACTATGTGCTCGGTCACCATTATCCTATTAAAAAAATCTAGGTACTATTCGGTGAAACACCGAATACTTAAGTAAGATGTTTTGTTGTAGTGAGATGATTGGTAAAATGAAAATATTGATTTCTTTTATAATAATGTATTTTTCTTGTAATTATTATAGTAGTTATAGGTATGTAATCAACTACTGTATTAAAAAAATAAAAATAAAAACTATCAGATAAATGTCTAGGCACTCGAATTATCGTAATTAAAGTAGAAGATTATAGTGCAGAAAGACTAATTTTTCTTCATTTTCAAGCAGTTGTTTACTCGTTTTCTTCTCATAGACTACCCCAGCTTCAGAGAATAGGTGCTCTGAATATTAAACACTACTTCCTTCCCAGCCGAATACTTTTGTCTAATATTTCGCTATTCGGCCACAAAGCCCACAGAATATTCGGTATTCGGCGTGTGGCCGAATACACTATTCGTTGCAAGTCTAGTTTAAACGTAATATATATTTTTGACGGCATTGTACAGTATAGTAACTTGACATTTATTTTGTTTTATTTTAAGGTTTTCACGGCACGGTTCTTTGAACCATGTCATCCGAAGGGCTCTTGTCTCTATAAATGTTCCATCGGTTTTAGAGCCTTATGGGATATTTAGAGATGATGGCAAGATACCTGACGGTATGATATTGGTTCCTTCGGAGAGAGATAAAGCCCTAGTGTGGCGTGCTACTTACGTAGACACTTTGGCGGCCTCTCATCTCAGGGGTACCTCGTTTAGAGCCGGAGCGGCATCAAATGCAGTTGAACTGAGTAAGTGGCACAAATATAAGTCTCTGAGAGATGACTACATATTTGTGTCATTTGCTGTAGATATTATTGGTCCGTGGGGTCCACGTAAGAGGGCTGGTTCTTTTCTTGCTAAAAGGCTAAGTATAGCCATTCAGCGGGGAAACGCAACCAGCGTTTTTGGCACGATACCGCGGGGAGTATGACTGTATGATAATTAAGTTACTAGTTTTAGTTTATTTTATTATAGTTTTTAATATTGTATATTATATCATTATTTTAAGCTATTTACATAAATTAAACGTAATAAATTTGTCATGTAGAACGAATGAACGATGAAAGAGTGATAAAGTGCATTTATGTTGCAGAAGTGAACGGCAGAGTCGAGAAGGGACGCACTAGACGAAGGTTTATCGACCAAATCGGCGATACATTAAAAATGGGCCAGATTAGGAGTATCCTTAACTGACGAGCGTGTATGCGTAAATATATGGATGTAAAGGAGGCGAGGGAGGTGTGTCAGGATCGCGCCAAATGGAAGTCCGTAGTCTCTGCCTACCCCTCTGGGTGACAGGCGTGAGTGTTTGTGTGTTATATAAAAGTACTCCATTAATTTTGCAAATTTTTCCATACATTGCTATCTCATATGCTTGAACTAGGTGTCATGTCATGTGGCGCGGCTCAGACAGGTGATATACACGGGTAAAACCGCGGGGCACAGCTAGTTAGGTATGAAATTCTAAATAACTTCAACAACAAAATCACAATGGAAGTTATATACATCTTTGTTTACATAGCAAATTTTTTTTTTTTATAGGATCGAGTGACAAACGAGCACACAGTCCACCTGATGGTAAGTGGATGCTGTGGCCCATGGACATCTACATTTATCTTCGTTTGCGAATCAAAACGCAGATGCGTTGTCACTCGTGAGGACTAAGATGGAATGCCTCTTTTCCAGTAAAAAGGGTCTCCGGTTCTCTACACTCACCATACGAAACACAGCAGTGTTGAACTGCTATTTGACGCTGGTATTCTGTGAGAGCGTGGTCCTTCCCCGGTCGAGCCGACCCATTCGTGCTACAACTATACTACTAATATAGCTGCAGCATGGCTCTACCACGTAAATCATCATTTCGGTTTTTTATATTTAACTTCTAATTAGCCTTATATTGTAATGTTGACTTTATTTCTGACATTTGGCACATACTCTTAAGTATATTATAGAATGTATGCGACAAACATAATTGATGCATTTTGAGCCCAATTTTTAGGATATTACTATCCTGGCGGCGTGGGTGCAAATAATACCGTGACTTTTACCTTTTGCTTTAGTGTTCGATTCGTATACCGATGAAGCTTTAGGAGGCTCAACATCAAACTGACGGAGAAACTTTTCTTTTGGATCCCTTGAAAAATTTAATTTCTTCTATCCAGAACGTAAGTAGTGGAAAAGCATATCTAAGTTCTTCCAAAAATTATATATTGTTTCATAAAAGGTATCACACTTGTTCTGTTGGCGTATGCCTTTATTTTTGGAGTTACTTTCATATTTTTCTGCACTTTCCGTATTGTGGTTGCGAAAATCTCGCTTCAAACTGCGCTCGTTCAAATAAAACCAAATGATTTGGAAATGGCTACACATTTTAATACGCTTTTATTGGCCTGGTATGTGTCTATGTAACAGAATTTTTGAATGTGATTTTCATCCCCTTCTAAACGTCTAATTGATTTGAAACTTCGCACACTTATCAAGGATCGATGACAATGCAATAATTTAAATAGTTTGTTCCATTATCCTTGCCAGGACCCTCAAGATTTGCGAATAATTCATAAAACAACTACGATTTATGCCAGTTTCATCTACGATTTTTTCAGTTTCATCTATATAAGCCGCGTAAAAGAACTTCGTTCCAAAAAAAAAACACGATTTTGTAGTTACTCGCACTAAAAATTAGAAAATAAATAATAGTTCAAAAAAAGTAAAAAAAATACACTTTTGTAGATAACCAAGCTTTAAATTAGAAAATAATGGTCAATAAGTTTAAAATAAGAAAATAGTGATTAAAATAAACAATTCATTTTATTGTAAAAAAGCGTGGGGTGCTTGATGTCATTTGTTGTAAATATTTTTGTGGATATTTGTAAAATTAGCGTCATCATAAAAATATCTGAAAAAGCACTCCACGCTTCTTTACAATAAAATTATTTTTTTTATTTTAAGCACTATTTTCTTATCTTAAACTTATTGATAATTATTTTCTACTTTTTAGTTCGGTTATCTACGAAAGCGTGTTTTTTTAGTTTTTTTCAACTATTGTTTATTACTTTGTTTTGAGTTAACGTTACATACATAACAGATTTCCTATCTGCCGGCGTGTCAAATTTTAATCCGTGATGTAATACTGATCTAAAAAACCAAATAGATGAAAAATAAATTAAATAAATTTGCTTACATAATTACACTCGTGGTGGACCTAGATACCCTATCGGCCCATACCTCGTGAACAATTTGATGCATCCAGACACATAAACCCCTTAGGAAGCTCTCTGGCGGTACAGAGAATACAATGAGTCACGATCGCGTCACGCTTAAAACAATAAAAATATTTCCAAAAATGTGCGTCCCCATTAGGGAGCATATTCCCCCGCAAGTGGTGTTAAGGGTTTAAAGTTTACTCTCTCCTAAATTAAATAAAAGTTATAAACAATGATTTAAATGTTATATATCTCTATCGCTTGTGTCACATAGCTTACATTGTTAGTTTAAAGTTAACACCCATCTATCACCTGCGTCCGCCCACGTGCTATTAACTCTGGCACAAATACAAGAGCAAAGCGCGACACTTTCGAAATAATCGTATTGGCACGCCGTGAAAAAGAAATTTTAGGAACTCTGTCGTAATGATCTCATTCCTTTGAATAACATTATCATTTCTTATTTCTATATAACGCAGTTGAAGGGTTGTGATGTAATTTAAATTTTTATACATGTTGCATGTAAATCTCAGAATAGTAAAAAAAAAACTTACAAAAATTTCATAAGTGTATAGTTGTTTTTTATAGGATAAGGGTAACAAACGAGCACACAGTCCACACGTGATGGTAAGTGGTTGCTGTGGCCCATAGAAATCTACATCTATCCTCGATTACGAATCAAAATGCAGATGCGTTGTCACCCGTGAGGACTAAGATGGAATGCCTCGTTTCCAGTAAAAAGGGTCTCCGGTTCTCGACACTCAACATACGAAACACAGCAGCGTTAAGCTGCTATTTTACGCTGGTATTCTGTGAGAGCATGGTCCTACCCCGGTCGAGCCGACCCATTCGTGCTACAATTATACTACTAATATAGCTGTAGCATGGCTCTACCGCGTAATAATATAATACACCGTTTCCCATTTGCCGGGTCGCGACCCGGTACCGGGCCATCAAAATAAAATACCGGGTCGCTACATTCCCGCCTTGTTTTAAAAATAATAAAACATTTTTACTATTGATAAATGTGTATTATTTTATTTATTGGAACCAGCTTGGGTTTAAAAGTATTAAGTGGGTCACGAAGGTACAGTGCGAAAATTACCGGGCCATGGCAGAACAATGTTTGGGAAACACTGATATAATATATATATAAATTCATTGTATAGTATAAATATAAAAAAGTGCGCATGAGGCGTGCTTACACATTCATCCACTATAGCGTATAAAAGTCCACTGCTGAACCTCATCCCCCAGAGATTACCTCATTGGGAGGATTTGGCCATAACTGACACGCCTGGCGAGCGGGTTGTCAACTCCAGTTTTTTATAGCTTTGATTTGTAATCAGAAATATGGTCCTGCCCATCACTTCTTGCAATTACCCTTTGTCGCCTCTTACAACACCCACGGGACGATAGGGGGTAATGAATATTCTTACACCGCCATTACACGGCTTGTTTATATTCATTTGTATTTTATTTACGCGTGATTTTCGAAATTCTTTTAAGGATAAAAGAATTTTTGTTATGTATTTTGTTATAATTCAAACTACATATATATTGCATTCGTCGAGTAAAAATATACTGTAACAACAATTTTAACATCATAAAACCCTGCAAACCATTTTAACTAAAAAATGTATATTACGTTTAATACACACTTACATAAACACTTACGCCTGTCATTAAGATGGATAGGCAGAGAATACGGTCTTCCATTTGTTACGATCCACATACATGCTCGTCGGGTAAGGGTACTCTTAATCTGGACCACATACAATATATTATCACCAATACGGTCGATAAACTTTCGTCTAGGGCAGTATTTCCCAACCTTATTTTTGACCAAGGACCACCTTGATTTTTCTGTAGTTAACAGGGACCACAAGGTGTAAGAAAAAACTGTGTTAATCTAACAAAAAATTATCGTCACACCTTTTAACATACTTAATTATATAATAAACTTAATAGAAACATTCATTAACAGTATTATTAGTATATTTGTCTTTATCACTCGCGGGGGAATATGCTCCCTAATGGGGACGCACATTTTTGGACATATTTTTATTGTTTTAAGCGTGACGCGATCGTGACTCATTGTATTCTCTGTACCGCCAGAGAGCTTCCTAAGGGGTTTATGTATGTCTGGATGCATCAAATTGTTCACGAGGTACGGGCCGATAGGGTATCTAGGTCCACCACGAGTGTAATTATGTAAGCAAATTTATTTAATTTATTTTTCATCTATTTCGTTTTTTAGATCAGTATTACATCACGGATTAAAATTTGACACGCCGGCAGATAGGAAATCTGTTATGTATGTAACGTTAACTCAAAACAAAGTAATAAACAATAGTTGAAAAAAACTAAAAAACCACGCTTTCGTAGATAACCGCACTAAAAAGTAGAAAATAATTATCAATAAGTTTAAGATAAGAAAATAGTGATTAAAATAAAAAAAATAATTTTATTGTAAAGAAGCGTGAAGTGCTTTTTCCGATATTTTTATGATGACGCTAATTTTACAAATACCCACAAAAATATTTAGGTACAACAAATGACATCAAGCACCCC
The DNA here is from genome assembly GCA_963668995.1 of Parnassius mnemosyne. Taxonomy (NCBI): domain Eukaryota; kingdom Metazoa; phylum Arthropoda; class Insecta; order Lepidoptera; family Papilionidae; genus Parnassius; species Parnassius mnemosyne. The sequence goes on from CAVLGL010000159.1 coordinate 16,422,194, forward strand.
ACGCTTTTTTACAATAAAATGAATTGTTTATTTTAATCACTATTTTCTTATTTTAAATTTATTGACCATTATTTTCTACTTTTAAGTTTGTTTATCTACAAAAGTGTATTATTTTTACTTTTTTTTTTTGAATTATTATTTATTTTCTAATTTTTAGTGCGAGTAACTACAAAATCTTGTTTTTTTTTTGGAACGAAGTTCTTTTACGCGGCTTACAGTAGATGGAACTGACATAAATCGTAGTTGTTTTATGAATTATTCGCAAATCTTGAGGATCCTGGCAAGGATAATGGGACAAACTATTTAAATTATTGCATTGTCATCGGACTTTGATAAGTGTGCGAAGTTTCAAATAAATTAGACGTTTTGAAGGGGATGAAAATCACATTCAAAAATTCTGTTACATAGATACATACCAGGCTAATAGAAGCGTATTAAAATGTGTAGGCATTTCCAAATCATTTGGTTTTATTTGAATGAGCGCAGTTTGAAGCTAGATTTTCGCAACCACAATACGGAAAGTGCAGAAAAATATGAAAGTAACTTCAAAAATAAAGACATACGCCAACAGAACAAGTGTGATACCTTTTATGAAACAATATATAATTTTTGGAAGAACTTAGATATGCTTTGTTAACTACTTACGTTCTGGATAGAAGAAATTAAATTTTTCAAGGGATACAAAAGTTTCTCCGTGAGTTTGATGTTACCTAAAACTTCATCGGTATACGAATCGAACAGTAAAGCAAAAGGAAAAAATCACGGTATTATTTGCACCCACGCCCCCAGGATAGTAATATCCTAAAAATTGGACTCAAAATGCATCAATTATGTTTGTCGCATACATTCTATAATATACTTAAGAGTATGTGCCAAATGTCAGAAATAAAGTCAACATTACAATATAAGGCTAATTAGAAGTTAAATATAAAAAACCAAAATGGTGATTAATTTGCTATGTAAACAAAGATGTATATTACCATTGTGATTTTGTTGTTGAAATTATTTAGAATTTCATACCTGACTAGTTGTGCCCCGCGGTTTCACTCGCGTATATCACCTGTCTGAGCCGCGCCACATGACATGACACATAGTTCAAGCATTTTAGATAGCAAGAGTTTAGAAGTTATAGAGCGAAGTTAAATTTTATCCCCACCCCGTGCCCCAGAAAATGTCCCGAAGATAGCTTTCGTGTAAAATTGTGTCTTTGAACTGAGCAGTAAAATAAAAACTTAAAAATTGACGCATTTTTATGTGACGCTAGAAATATCATTTATATGTTTTAATTTATAATAGGATTGTTTTCGCATATTTATTGTAAGTATTAGATTCATTTTAATTTAGGAAATTGAAAAATGTTATACAATTATAGAGGGTTATTTTTCATAGAGTAGGCAAATTTTAAACTTAAGTTCAAATACATAAATAAAGAGTTATTGCAGTTTTCGAAAATACGAGTAAATAAGGCTTCTACTTGTATTTGAAATTATCCCAAATTGAATGCCATTTATTGGCAACAACGTTTTTGCCTACAGATCGACCCTTACGAATGTGTGCGTGCGCAGTAAAATCAATTCAAAAAATTTAAAAAATAAAAAATGACAGAATTATTGAGAGTCTTTTTAATTAATATTTCTTCACTATTTGCCTATATTACTTATTCTGAACGTTCTCTGCAAATTTGGTCGGTTATACTTAAATATTGGAAAAATCCAAGAGGGTCCTAGGTCCCCCAGGAGTGTACATATTATGTAAGCTGGAAATAGCGAGTGATGCTGAGGGTTAAAATAGGTTACTCAAAGTAAAATTCTGAACGAAATCTGTAGCTAAACTAGACCTTTCAAAAAAAGTGCCATGTGGTATGGATATTATATAAATCCACATTTGTGGATAGGCTAGCTGGCCAGGCAGACTTTGTTCTGCCCTTTCCGATGACCCTTTGGCTTTTAAAAAATCTTTAAATTAAAAATAAAAATATTGAGGGTCACTTATTGGGATAGATAAAAGTAAGTGGTTTCGGAGTTCATCGCCAAACAGTGTGACATCTAATTTTTATATAAAGATATATCATCATCATCATCATTACAGCCCTTCACAAGTGCACTGCTAAACATAGGCCTCCCGTAAAGAATGCCACAAAGTACAGTCCCGAGCCACCTGCATCCATCTACTTCGTGCATGTTTTACCAGGTCGTCACTCCATCTAGTGGGAGGCCTCCAATATATATATTATCTACTCTATGGAACGATTTTTTAAAAGAGTTTCACTCACGGCGCAGCGTAAATTGGTTGATGGGAGCAGTCTGTCTCGCACCGGTTATGGTATTCCCTATCGCCAACTTGTAAGATTTGGTATCGATAAATTTTAATGGATTTCTCATCAACAATCCTTTACAGCCAGGGCTTCAACCAGCAGTCAGTTGTTTGCACCGCGTGCACCTCAACAGCAATAGGCAAATATCTATTTGTATATTAAATTATAAAAAATATTTAAAAAAAAACTAAAACAACACGTTTAGTTAGAATCTTTGTATTGTATAAAACTTGGAAGATGAAGTTATTAAATAAAATTAGTTTTACGGATTTTATCACGTACATTAACTTATTTTATATTCCCTACGTTTCGAGCACTTTACAGCACCCATGGTCACAGGGGATGCCTGAGAAGTTTGACGTTCCAATGTCATAGCTAACCATAGCTACCCCCAGATTAAAATTATAAATGTTTGCTCCGATCTACGCAGTATGAACTTACAGTATCTTGCAGTCTTGTAGTTGTATGCTTGGGTTAGGATTTAATTTTATTAATTATAAGAAGGATTCCAAGCAGATGGTAGCACCCAGCTATCTTCTCTATTGAAATTAGAATGTTTTTTATTTCAATAGCCTCGCGAATGAGGAGTGTCAGCAACATCAATGTGAGTGTCAGCGGTCAATACCAGTTTCTTCAGAGTCGATGTGTGCTGATAATATTATATCACCACCAAAACTGTACGACTGCACTATAGCAGAGGAGATTATAATAAAAAATATTTCAAATATTATCAAAAGTAATGTAATTGTGTATAGCGATGACATGGGGAAAAATTCAAGCATAATTTTAAATAACGCTTTAAAGGAACAAAAAATGATGAATTGCTGCATGCCTAGAGCATCTTTTAGTAACATCCTAAATAAAAAATCATCCTTGGCAGGAATCAGTGTTCTTTAGTGAGGATTTGTGCTCTATCAAATCTAATGTAGTGACGGGAACGATCCTATACATGTTCACAGACTGCGGACTTCCCGGAGCGTCAATTCTTCACAACAGCCATGTGTTCTTTAATGCGGGTTTTATTGATCTTTTAGTTTGTCCTATATAAGAGAGACCACATTCACAATCACGCTTGTGCACTTCTGCTACTTGCAGAGGGACATTACACTTGACTGATGGTAAAAACTGACTAATCTTCTTCCGCGGCTTGAAGTATGTTTTAATGGAAACACGTTTCAAGATGTAGCAATCTTGTCAGTGACACCTCTGACATATGGCAGTACAGCAGGCACTCGCTCGACTGTGGCCGGCTTCACTCGTTCACTGTGACGTAGGCACAGGACCAGAAGCTTGTTGTCGTGCAAAACTTGCTTGACGTGTTGGAGCTCGGCGGCCAGGTGTTAACTGTCACAGATCCCTCGTGTTCTGTGAAACAAAGATTTACCCACGGTAGCTAACTGTGAAAGATAGTGATGATAATCACCATTTAAATATCTATCTGTATGGGTCTTTTTTCTTTGCACAGTGTGGCTCAAGGTTATCAGGTAAGTGCTTACCTGTTGAAAACTGCATCTCGATTGTTACTGGAAGGCTAGAGGAAAACAACATCCCTGTAGAATATGCAGTATTACTCAGACACTGCCTTACATCTGACTACCTATTGTGGAAGGAGGAGTTCTACAAGCAAGTAGATGGAGTGGCGATGGGCTCACCTGTATCTCCCATTGTCGCCGATATATTCATGGAGGACTTTGAGGAAAAAGCCCTGCTTACTTCTCCTGTAAAGCCAAGATTCTACAAGCGGTACGTAGACGACAGTTTCACAATTTTACCTTTAGATAAAGTAACTGCATTTATAGACCATCTTAACTGCTTAAATTCTAAAATTTAGTTCACTGTGGAGTTAGAGGCAAACAATTCTTTAGCTTTTCTAGATGTGTTAGTAAATCGGAATCCCGATAACACCTTGAGCCATATTGTGTATAGAACCATACAACAATCTACGTGGTAGAACCATGCTGCAGCTATATTATGGTTGTAGCACGAATGGGTCGGCTCGACCGGGGAAGGACCACACTCTCACAAAAAACCAGCGTAAAATAGCAGCTTAACGCTGCTGTGTTTCGTATGGTGAGTGTAGAGAACCGGAGACCCTTTTTACTGGCAAAGAGGCATTCCATCTTAGTCCTCACGGGTGACAACGCTTCTACATCTTGAGTCTTTATTGAGGATAGATGTAGATGTCTATGGGTCACAGTAACCACTTACCATCAGGTGGACTGTGTGCTCGTTTGTCACCCGATCCTATAAAAAAAAAAACATCTGTGACAGTAAACACCTAGCCGCTGAGCTCCAACATGTCAAGCAAGTTTTGCACGACAATAAGCTTCGGGTCCCGCGCCTACGTCACAGTGAACGAGTGAAAACCGGCCACAGTCGAGCGAGTGCCTGAAGATGTAGCCAATCGTGTCACTGACAAGATTGGCTACATCTTGAAGCGTGCTTCCATTAAAACATATTTGAAGCCGCCGAAGAAGATTAGTCAGTTTTTACCATCAGTCAAGTGTAATATTCCTCTGCAAGATGCAGGAGTGTACTAGCTTGATTGTGAATGTGGTCTCTCCTATATAGGACAAACTAAAAGATCCATAAAAACCCGCGTTAAAGAACACATAGCTGATGTGAAGAATCGACGCTCCGGGAAGTCTGCAGTCTGTGAACACGTACAGGATCGCCCCCGTCACTACATTAGATTTGATAGATCACAAATCATCGCTAAAGAACACCGATTCCTTCCAAGGATGATTCGCGAGGCTATTGAAATCAAAAAACATCCTAATTTCAATATAGAAGATGGCTGGGTGCTACCATCTGCTTGGGATCCCATAATTAATAAAATTAAATCCCAACCCAAGCATACAACTGCAAGACTTCATGATACTGTAAGTTCATACTGCGTAGATCGGAACAAAAATTAATAATTTTTTATTTTTAATTTTAATTCTACGTGGTAGAGCCATGCTGCAGCTATATTATGGTTGTAGCACCAATGGGTCGGCTCGACCGGGGAAGGACCACGCTCTCACAGAATACCAGCGTAAAATAGTAGCTTAACGCCGCTGTGTTTCGTATGGTGAGTGTAGAGAACCGGAGACCCTTTTTACTAGAAACGAGGCATTCCATCTTAGTCCTCAAGGGTGACAACGCATCTGCATTTTGATTCTTAATCGAAGATAGATGTAGATGTCTATGGGCCGCAGCAACCACTTACCATCAGGTGGACTGTGTGCTCGTTTGTCACCCTTATCCTATAAAATAAAATAAATAAAATATCTGGCGGTAACCGTGGTTAACTATGATTTTGGGACGTCATACACCTCAGTCCCTCCCGTGACCATGGGTGCTGTAAAGTGCTTGAAACGTCGGGAATATAAAATAAGTTAATATACGCGATAAAATCCCTAAAATTAGTTTTATTTAAATGTGTAGTGTTCGCGTAAATATAAGAAATCATTACGTCTAAAAAAGCTAAAGAATAGTTTCTTTATCTAAAGGTAGAATTGTGAAAGTGTCCTCTACGTACCGCTTGTAGAATCTTGGATTTACGGGAGTAGTAAGCAGGGCTTTCTCCTCAAAGTCTTCCATGAATATATCGGCGACAATGGAAGATACAGGTGAGCCCAAGGCCACAACATCTACTTGCTTGTAAAACTCTTCCTTCTACAAAAGGTATCCAGATTTAAGGGGGTGCTTGGTTAAACTGCATATTCTACGGGCATGTTGTTTACAAGGCTGGAGAGCATTTTAGTTACAATTGAGATGCAGTCATCAACAGGTAAGCATGTGAACAGAGGCTGCACATCAAAACTGACCATACTTTCATTGCCTGCCAGATGTAGGTCTTTAGTCTTCACTGACAAAGGCAAGACCCTTCGGCAAGTTGTACAGAAGTCCGAAGAGTACAATTTGCCACTATGTCTGGCGTATGTGGACTATGAGAAAGCCTTTGATTCCGTCGAAATTTGGGCGGTGCTGCAGTCCCTTCAGCGGTGCCAAGTTGACTGTCGGTATATCGAAGTGTTGAAGTGCTTGTACAGTAGGGCTACGATGGCTATCCGAGTACAGAACCAGAGTACGAAACCTATCCAATTGCAGAGAGGTGTAAGACAGGGTGACGTCATATCCCCGAAACTCTTCACCGCTGCATTGGAAGACGTTTTCAAGCTTCTGGACTGGAAAGGATACGGTATCAACATCAATGGCGAGTACATCACTCACCTTCGATTTGCCGACGATATAGTCCTTATGGCAGAATCGCTGGAGGACTTAAGCACTATGCTCAATGACCTCAATAGTGTTTCCCAACGGATAGGTCTTAAGATGAACATGGACAAAACAAAGATCATGTTTAATGTCCATGTCACACCTATGCCGGTAGTTGTTGGGAGCACTAAGCTCGAAGTTGTTGACGAGTATGTTTACCTGGGACAAATAGTCCGACTAGGTAAGTCCAACTTCGACCGAGAGGTCAATCGACGGATTCAACTCGGCTGGGCAGCGTTCGGGAAGCTACGACACATCTTCTCGTCAGACATACTTCAAAACCTTAAAACGAAATTGTACAACCAGTGCGTGTTTCCAGTGATGACTTACGGAACTGAGACGTGGTCCTTCACTGCTGGCCGTATGAGGAAGCTCAAGGTGGCTCAGCGAGCTATGGAGAGGGCTATGCTCGGAGTTTCTCTGCGTGATAAACTTAGGAATGAGGATATCCGCAGAAGAACCAGAGTGACCGACATAGCCCAACGGATTAGTAAGCTGAAGTGGCAGTGGGCCGGCCATATAGCTCGAAGAACCGACAACCGATGGGGAAGAAAGGTTCTCGAGTGGCAGCCTCGTACCGGTAGGCGAAGTGTAGGGCGTCCCCCCACGAGATGGAGTGACGACCTGGTAAGACATGCAGGAAGTCGATGGATGCTGGTGGCTCAGGACCGTGCTTTGTGGCATTCTTTGGGGGAGGCCTATGTTCAGCAGTGGACTTGTGAAGGGCTGTAATGATGATGATGATGATGACAAAATGGTAGGAATACTTTGTGTGTGCTCTTGTATGTCCCCTGAGCAGTGAGAGTATTTTCACTAAGTGTTAAGCCAATCTGTAATTTGGTGAATCGATTTGGCTCACTATGGACGTAGTGGAACACTGAACTTGTGTATTCTTGGTGACCCATACAACTCCCGTGGTTTGGCACAAGTAGGTATTGTCGATTTTACGTCAAGATTTAATTTTTCGGAGTGTTTCTTCATGAGGTCACTAGTTGTTTTAAGTGTGTTATTTGTTGGGTCGTTTTGAACCTTTTTATAAGTGCTTACATCCGACAACAGTTCTTGTGTTTTAGAAGTATAGTCTGTCGTATCCATGATAAGGGAAATGCCACGGTAGTCATGTATACGTTATATTAAAATAACACAAGTTTGAATTATCAAAAAACCTGCCTTGTATTGAGGTAAGGGAATGATTTGCATGCCACTAAGATATGAGTAACCATTTTTCAAATATTTGTCTGTCTATCTGTCTGTCTGTCCGTCCGGAGTTATCTTCGAAATGGCTGAACCGATTGTAATGAAACTTTACGAATAGATAGACAGCAATGCCAGGACAGATCTAAGATATATTTTACCCGAAAAGCTTGGATTCTTTTTTTAAACGTTAAATTAAAAAAAAAGATTTTAGGGATCTATCAGATAGAAGGCGTTCACGCGGTCAAGCGTTCCGCGTTCGCGTTCTGGGTTCGTTGTGTTGTATTACGTTACATAGACATACCCAGACAGCAGGCATTCTTACCGCGTCGGTCAACCAGAATGCAAGCCAACGCGCGTTCCCTGCTGTTTCGGTGTCCATATCGGAAGGAAGATGGAGATCGAGAAGTTGATTATGTTAGTACAAGAAAGGTGTTCTTTATATAATGTGAAGACTGATGATTATAAAAACCAAGGAAACGTAGCAGAAGCGTGGTTAGAATTTCACAGAGAAATGGGGACTGAAAATGTATTGTAAATAATTTCTTCATCAGTAAGCCATTTACAAAACAGTCTATGAAATCCGTTATCTTGTTCTCTATTCTTATTTACTGAGCGCACCCATGTTTCCTTTTCCGTTTTGATGCGGCTAATGTCCACAATATCAATAATTCGTCTTCTGATGAAGAACTATAGTCAGAAAACATAGTGACTGTAGTGGCACCACGTAGACAGTCCAAAAGCGGGATTCGTGAGCAACTGAACGCTCGAACGCTGAACGCGAACGCAGAACGCTTGAACGCGTGACCGGTTTCTGTCTGATAGGACCCTAAAATAAACAAATGGTCTTTCATTATCTTAAATAACACAACATTAATAAATTCTACCCAGAAGAAGCATGCGTGAGGCGGGGAACTTGTATAGGATAAGAGTGACAAACTGTTAAGCGAGCATGCGGTCAACCTGATGGTAAGTGGATGCTTTAGAGACCCACATCTATTCTCGAAATTCAGATGCTTTGTCACCCCCTTAGAACTAAGATGGAACACAACGTTACCAATAAAAAAGGTCTCCGGTTCTCTACGCAGACCATACGAAACGGCACCAGGACGGTGCCACTTAAAAGTGAGGTATAATATTTGACAGATTTCATAGCGGGGAAGTAGAAAATGTAAAGGTTAATGGTTCTTTCTATACCATTAACTATTATTATATCAATAAGATTAAAAATAAATAAACCAAATCACAAATATTCGTAAGTCGAAAAACTAAAAAAAAAGTTTAAAATGTGCAAAAAATTAAAGAGCAAACCAGGCATGAGGCATTTATTTTGTGTATTTATATAATACTCTAGAAACTGATAAACTCTTAATTAAATCTAACTTCTCAATTAAATGACATTGTGTAACAAAAAACTTTACCTCAGTGTCAACTAGCGACATCTGGTGAGCAGAAAATTACTAGCCCTCATTCATAAGAGTTAACCTATAAAGACGAACAAGTTTCGGCTGCTTTAAGTTCCTTAAGTAAAAGTTTATAGATGGTAAACCTGATTTTATGAATAGATACGAGTATAGCGGGTTATAATAACAGTTATAATAACGATTGTTTAAGCGATGTATATAATATAACATCGTTTAATAATGCAGGACTACAATAATAGCCTTTGAAATGATCATGAGACCGCTTCTTATTCAGCATAAGCGATCCCGGCTCGATCGTAAACAAGTTGTGTGAGAGCCATATTTTCATAGAACGCTGTACAATCTGCGCTCATCAGCAGTGACATACTAAAATCTGTGTATTGCGTAATAAAGAGCTGTCTCGTTTTACTTGAAGACTTGACATTTTATTACAAAAAGGTAAATTACAAGAATTAGCCTCAGGCTTATTTTGAAAATGAATTGAGCCGTGGTAGTTCAGGGGCTAAGTGGTCGCTGTAACATTCACAGTACGCAAACCACCCGCGTTCGATTTCCGCCGGCACCAATTAAATTGTTAATTGCAATTTTAAGTGCTGATTTACCACGTGCTCGGCGGGGAAGGAAAACATCTTGAGGAAACTTGCATGTCTGAGAAATAAAGTTTTTTAATTTTTTATATACACGTGGTAAAGTCATGATGCAGCTATATTATGGTTGTAGCACAATTGGGTGGACTCGAACGGGGTAGGACCATTCTCTTACAGAATACCAGCGTAAAATAGCAGCTCAATGCTGCTGTGTTGGAGAGTGTAGAGAACCGGAGACCCTTTTTACTGGAAACGAAGCAATCCATCGGTGTGTTAATCTCACGGTGACAACGCATCTGCATTTTGATTCTTAATCGAGGATAGATGTAGATGTCTATGGGCCACAGCATACACTTAACAACAGGTGGACTGTGTGGTCGTTTGGCACCTTTTTCGTTTCTTTTTAATTTAGTAACTTATTTTCTGATTTCGGTGTTTATTGACCGATTTCGTTCCAGTATCCAGTAATATCTTGGTACCACGGCAATGACTACAGAAAAGTAGTAAGTAGTACGTTTTTCTTGTTTAGGAGTCTGAAACTAAATAACAGTACATTTATACCTACAAGTATGTTTCGAATTGAAGGGTTACAGAGCAAGGAGGTGTAGGTTAACAACAGGTTGTGACACATTTCATTTTAGTTCACAGGAATGGCAAAGCATCTGAACCCTGTTTAATGTCGGTTGCAGATGCACGTACGCTGTTTTATATTTTACTAGCGATCAGCCCCGGCTTCGCACGGACTTCTGATTGATGATATCTGGTCTCGACAACAGCGCCAACTACGGGGTCCAATTGTAAATCTAAACCATTATCGAATCAAGTTAATCACACACACGAAATTTCATCCTAATCGGTCCAGTCGTTTAAAAGAGTTATAGTTATAACAGTATATAACTTTTTTATAACTTCTATAACTTTGTTAACAGTGGTAGAGCCACGTGGCAGCTTTTGCTGTCGCACGGATGGGCCGGCTCGAACCGGGGTGGCACCACAACCTCACAGAATACCAGCGTGAAGTAGAGGTTTACCTCTGCGTTTCGCTTGGTGAGTGCAGGTGGCCGGAGGCCAATTTTAACGGGAAATGAGGCATTCCATCTTAGTCCTCACGGGTGACAACGCATATGCATTTTAATTCGTAATCGAGAAAAGATGTAGATGTCTATGGGCCGCAGCAACCACTTACCATCAGGTGGACTGTGTGCTCGTTTGTCACCTTTATCCTATAAAAAAAAAATAATATATAATATGTATGTATTATATATATAAAAATTTATCTTAAATCATTCTGTGAAAACTGCATCAAAATCCGTTGTGAAGTTTAAAAGATCTAAGCGTACAGACGGTGGGAAGCGACTTTGTTTTATACTATGTAGATATTTTATTACCTTAGTACACTTTAGTCGTAGCCGAAGTGTTGTAGCGTGTTGAGTCGTAGATCTACGTCTACATGCTACAACGCTACAGCTACACTGTAGACAGGCCAGCGAAAATCGAAGAGGAACATAACGAATGTACAACGAAGGAATATTCATTAGGTAATCAATTCATTAGTTGTTCGAAGAGTCTAGTTCAATAGTCAGTAGTAGTATAATTTATTAAATTTTGAGTTTGTATACGTTTCATTCGTACACAGATCACACGTTCACCTCATACTCAACCATGCGCGGTTTCGTAAACACGGGACTAAATAATTGTGTGTAATGGTACTTTTGGTTAATATCGAAGTGGAAAAATCGCAAGTGGGGTGATTGGGAGTTGATTCAACCGACTTCAAAAAGAAGGAGGTACTCAATTCGACTGTATGTTTTTTTATGTATATGTTACCACATAACTTTTTTCTCGGTGAACCGATTGCGGTGATTCTTTTTTTATTTGAAAGCTGGTGCTTCTCATGTGGTCGCATATAAATTTGATGAAGGTCTGACTAGTGGTTTTTGAGTTATCCTTAATAAGTTATATTGAAGTCGGTTGTACAAAATTTTTAATTTTACCACTTGTATATTATGCGAAAATTCCACCAAATTTAATTTCTAAAACTACCAGAAAACCACTAACAAAAAGCGACCCTTCTATCATAATCCTTAAATTTTCCACTAAACAATTATTTGTTTATTACTGTGTAACAAAATATTAAATTGCTATGTAAATTACCAATCAATCAACATACATTTAGTAAATCAACAAGTCAACAGCAAGAATATAAGACGGGACCGTGACGCAGTGGCTTTGCAATAGTTTACGAGTTTAGTGTTCCAGCGCTCACGACTGCGGGTTCAAATCCCGTATGGAACAAGTATTTCTATTTCTATAGTATAATTTTTTCGGGTTTGTGTATGTTTGTCCTTGTGAAATTTATGTACGTAAGCTGCGATACAGGAGAAAATCCTAGTGTGGAGATAACGTTATTTAAAAAGAAATACTATTTGATCACTTGCTATTTTAAATTAATAAGAAATAATAAATTGAAGCCTTTTTTTCCGGTACCATCATCATCGATTTCATCCTTACAATTGTAACACAAAATTTGCATTTCGCTACTTAACCTGTAGTATTTTCAATCACTTGGAGCCAATCCTTTGAATGTGGGTCTTGAAGTCAAAGAACCCCGAAATTTTGCGTATACTGTAGTTTCGGCATAGGGACGTATGAACTCGCGAAAAGTATACGACACTGAGTTTAGTTACCTACCACTATAATATACTGTACGATGAATCCAAGCGAATAGTGTGTAGGTCATCTGACGTCAGTAGTGTAGTTGTACCACTTCTAGACCACCTGAGTCAGACGTGGTTCAACGACGTTCGTCGACACACGATCCTACAAAAAAAAAAAAAAAAAAAAGTTTTTGCCATGCTCTGATCACGAATCCGCGGTCCATTTTTGTGTAGAATGCACAGTTCCGGAGATGTGTAGATCAATTAGCTAATATCTAATTGATATCCGGTAAGGGCCTCCACCGTCATTAGCGTCCCATTGTTCCTATTTCTATTGTTCTATTGTTCATTAATCACCTTCATTGCAGCGTGCTATATCAGTGCTATTGTATTATACTTCTTTGTTCCTAATTATACAACGCTAATCTGAATCATCAATAAAACACATTACATAATTTTGTTACAATTTTTATTTATAAAATACAAAATCTTATTACTTATTATCTATAAAATAGGAGCGAAACATCTCATCCACTAAAATATCGTTGTACAATGTGTTCCTTGTAAATATACTCGTAAAACTATGTATTGAACATCCTTGAAACTTATATAGCAAATACATTAAGCAATATTCGCCACAAACTGAAGTCCACTCATTCTGAATCCTATCAACATTCCAGTTCCATCTTTTACAATTCCTTTTTAAAAACTCTAGATGATATCGTACAGGTGATCGTCCATATGAATCAAAATATTGACCGACGTCATTCGTATCGATATATAAAGCTACCCAATGTGACCCTGGTTTATCATCTGTATCCAAATTACATATTATATACGTTGGTACGTGGGTATACATAGGCAGTCTATTAGCTGCATAAACATTATTTTCTAGACTGGGGTGAATCTTTTTCAGATGTTGTTGTACATCTAGTGTATCCATGATATTACTGCTATTAGTAGATTATTACAGTACCAATCTACTCAATGAATAACATAGGAATGGTCAATTATAGTGATTTCTAAATACTAAATTGCATTTTTGTGTTATACAAATCGTACTTGAGTCATTGATCACCAAACAAAACACAATACGAAGAAATGTTGAGATAGGCAACGGAAATGTGAGATAAACTGATATGTTTCTAAATATTAAATTGCATTTTTGTGTTATACAAATCGTACTTGAGTCATTGATCACCAAACAAAACACAATACGAAGAAATGTTGAGATAGACAACGGAAATGTGAGATAAACTGGTTGACGCATAAAGTAATTATCAACTCATTACGGAAATACTTTAGATTAGAATTTTTACGTACTGGTGGTATATAAGACCAACAGACGCAGTCATCGAGTTAGTGTACGGTCGTTTGACTACAGTGGATCTATCAATAGTACATTTGTGTTACTTCAATACACCAAAGGCTATGGATGTAAGTGTTTATTCTATTGACTAAATTACTTTTTTTCTGTTATTTTCATGTGTGTGTATTATTTTATTTAAATATTGTGTATGTATATGATTAAGCCGTGGTAACTCAGATGGTTAGCGCTAGCTGTAAATTTCACAGTACGCGACCCGGGTTCGATCCCCGCCAGCACCAATTAAATTGTTAATCGCAATTTTAAGTGCTTATTACCACGTGCTTGGTGGTGAAGGAAAACATCGTGAGGAAACCTGCATGTCTGAGAAAATTTCGAAGGCATGTGAAGTTCGCCAACACACATTGAGGGAGCGCGGTGGACATTTCCTTGCTCTAAAACCCTCTCAGAAATGAGAGGAGGCCTATGTTCAGCAGTGAACTTTAATAGGCTGTAACTTTAACTTTTTTAACTTTTATGATTAAGTGTTAACAAATTGATATTAACATGATAACTGTGTTGTTGCAGAAATCATTGAGCTTCGATGAAGATACCTATAAACAGTATTACTACTCGCCACTCTCCCCTCAAGAAGAGAGTGATAACCTCGTCATTAATAATAACACATGCGATGGTGGAAAAAGAAAATCGCAATCGATTGATCATTTTTTTGAAGCTGAATCAAAAATAAAAAAGAGGAAGGGAAAACTTCAGTGAAGTGTGCACCAGTGCTTTTTTCTTCACAATCATGGAAGAGAATACGGAACTATTCAATAGCGAATTAAATCAGGAGTTGTCTAAAGTTTGTGAAGAAATGGAGAGGGGTCAACTGTTCGATTCGTCATACGATGATGAGTTGTATCATCACTGTGCGATGGTTGAAACACAGTTTAAGTATGTAAAATAAACATTCATTTCGATCATAATTTACATATTGTCTTATACAGTTTTTAATAAATTTAAACATTTTAGCAGTCAACCACTACAACTTGGAAGAGGAACGAAGCGAACGTGCAGCAAAGAATCCAAGATCATCAAAAAACCAACAACGGAAGCAGAAGCGCATACCTCTGCAGGGAACAGTATCAGTAACGATGATCAAGTGGAATGTCCAACGTGCCATATATTTATCAAGAAACGGTATTTAGCTAATCATTTTAAAAGTAATGTTCATAAAAATAATCTTTTAAATTCACATAATTCTTTATCAAACGTTAGTGTTATTGAATCTGCTTTTGGAAATAGGATTTTAACTTATAAAATCAAGAGTAGAGTAGATCGTTCGACATGGGTAAATTTTGAAACTCCTGAACTATTTTTAAATTCTATTAAAGATGATATTTTATTTTTATTACAAGAGTGTATTCATCAACACATAATTTTTAAGGTAAACTTCATATTGCATGCTGATTTTGTTCAACAAACTAAAGATATTCATGATACGTTCGATTTTCAAACGCTTAACTATATTATTTGTCAAGGAGATGACTTAAATATTTTTCTTTCATCTTTAAATGATACAATTACTACTAAAATTAGTGCTTTCGAAAAAAAAGATAGTGGATGGAGTCTAAAAAACATAAAATCTATAGACATGAATGTTAATAAATTTAACCCCCTACGCGGTACTTCATACATAGATCTTCCTCGTGACATAAAATTAAAAAAGGCTGTTATAAATGTAAAAAACAAGGATTATTTTTGTTTTAAATGGGCGTTACTCTCGGCGTTATATCCTGTAAACAAACACACCGATCGGGTATCATCGTACGTTAAACATGCAAATAAACTTAAATTTGATGGTATTTCCTTTCCGGTTAAAATGTCTGACATAGCAAAAGTAGAGAAATTAAATGATATTAGTATTAATGTTTTTGGGTTAGAATATAATAAAGAAAAACGATGTAATTCTATAGTAGGTCCATTATTTTTAACAAAGTGTCGTAAAGATAGACATATCAATTTATTATTTTTTTCCAAGGATACAAAAAATCATTATTGCTATATAAAAAATTTATCGCGGTTAGTTAGTAAACAAATTTCAAAAGACTGTCACATCATGTACATTTGTGAAGCATGTCTACTTCGTTTTCCATCTCAGGAAAGGTTAAATAACCATGAACAATACGATTGTGCCCACATTTGTACAGTATTACCAAACAGTGAAACTTTAAAAAAAAAGAATTGGTTTGGTCAACCTATTTCAAATGATAAAATTAAATTTGATAGTTATGAAAAAAAGTTAAAGATACCATTCGTAGTTTATGCTGATTTTGAAGCATTTTTAAAACCAATAGAATCATGTTCTAACGATCCTTCCAAACCTTTCACTCGTAATATTCAGAAACATGAAGTACATAGTTTTGGATATTATATAAAATGTTCATATGATGATAAATTATCAAAATATGTAACATATTGCGGACCCAACTGTGCACAAGTGTTTATGGAAAGTTTATCTAACAATCTAAAAGAAATAAATAGACTTCAAAAATATCCACCACTTCCGCTAACAAATGAAGACAAAAACCAAATTTCAAATGCAACCATTTGTCATATTTGTGAAACTGAGTTGGCAAAACATTTTTATGATTTTGATTGGTACACTGGTAGTTTTATAGGTGTTGCTCATGAATCATGTTGTTCGAAGATCAGAACACCTCGTTATATACCAATATTTTTACACAACCTTAGTCACTATGATGCTCATTTTATTGTTCACGCGTTAAACTTTTGTGATGGTGAAGTCGAAGTTATCCCTCAAAATAAAGAAAAATATATATCCTTTTCCAAAAAATTAAAAGTGAATAACCACGAAATTATATTGAGATTCTTAGATTCGTTTAAGTTTTTATCGTGTAAATTAGAAGAATTGGCCAAAAATCTCAGTAATGATCAATTTCAAGAATTACGTAGAAATTACCCTAATGATGAAGATTTCTTTCGTTTAAAACGGAAAGGTGTTTATCCATATGAACTTATGACTAATTATGATAGTTTAAGTCTAACATCGCTCCCTGAACAAAAATGTTTTTATAGTTCACTCACAGATTCACATATTTCAAATGATGATTACAATCATGCTAAAGATGTTTGGGAACATTTTGGGTGTTGTAATATGCTAGATTATTCAAACCTGTATTTAAAAACAGACGTTTTACTTTTATCCGATGTATTTGAAAACTTTAGAAAGTTATGTATTAATACATATGATTTAGACCCTGTCCATTATTACACAGCACCCGGTTTAAGTTGGGATGCAATGTTAAAATATACAAAAATAGAATTAGAACTTTTAACAGATTATGAGAAAATTGCATTTATTAGATCAGGTATCAGAGGTGGTGTATCTCAATGTAGTAATCGTTATGCTAGAGCTAATAACAAATACATGGAGGATTATGATACAGGGAAACCAAATTCATATATCACATATTTTGATGCCAACAATTTATATGGTTGGGCTATGTCTCAATATCTTCCTACTGGTGGATTCGAATGGGTAAATCCAAATACAGAATTTAATGTGTCTAAGACATCAGACTTCGGTTTTATTTTAGAAGTTGATTTGGAATATCCAGATGAACTTCATGATTTACATTCGGACTTTCCTTTATGTCCAGAAAACATTTGTGTAGGCAATATTAATGAGAATAAACTAGTCCCAAATTTAAATAATAAAGATAAATATGTAATTCATTACAGAAATTTAAAGCAGTGCATAGAAATGGGGGTTAAATTAACTAAAATTCATAGAGTTTTAAAATTTAAACAGTCTCCCTGGTTGAAGATGTACATAGATCTAAACACAAAATTAAGAACTTTAGCAAAATCAGATTTCGAAAAAGATTTTTATAAATTAATGAATAATTCAGTCTTCGGTAAGACTATGGAGAATATTGAAAAAAGGGTTAACATAAAATTAGTTACGCACTGGGAGAACCAGGGTAAAGCTTTAGGTGCTCAAGATCTAATCGCTAAACCACAATTTCATAGCCTTTCAATATTTTCGGAAAACCTAGTTGCGGTTCAGTTGCGAAAAACGAAGTTAATTATATATTAACAAACCAATTTATTTAAGGTTTTGCATTTTAGATATTTCAAACACATTAATGTATGATTTTCATTATAACTATATGATTAAAAAGTTTAGTAAAATCAAATTATTGTATACAGATACCGCTTTGCATACGCTTAAACCAAAATATCAAAGAGCATTACTTAAAACGTGTGATGAAGAAGAAATTAACTGTATTTGTGAGTGTATTCATAACGTTTTACAAGGAAAAGTACCTCTTAAAGATCAGGATAAACAAAAATTGAATAAACATAAAAACATACTCCGTAAACTAGTACGTAAGTGTAAACATAAACTAAGAAAAAATATAATTATACAAAAAGGAGGGGCTTTCTTACCAACAATATTAGGTGCAATATTGAGTGGATTAGTGAGTGGACTAGCCAGTTAACATGGAAAATGCAAAGAAAATGATACTTATCGAACCTGGATTGATTGAAAAATTAAAACAAGAAAATAAGGTTAATAGTAATTTATCTCGATTAGATATTGAAATGCAAAATATTATGAATAGTAAGACGGAAGACCGAAAGAAATGGATATTATATTTACAAACACTGCAAAGATACCTTCATTTTACCGAAGAGGATCGTCAACCACTCAAATTACCAATTTATTCTGATACATCTAATGAAGATTCAAATGAGTCAAAAATTGGTTTTAAAAATAAAGATAGAGATCTAAAAACTTCAGTTGATATTGAATCTTTGCTGGAGGAGAATCGATCCATTAAAAGTAAAGAAAATGATGAAAATCCACTTTACACACCAGCTCAAATACTCAGTTTAATACCAAAAACTTATCATAAAAAAGGGCAGTTATTATTAAACTTAGTTGAAACAAGTAAAAGTAAAATACATTGGGATAATGAAGGTACAGTCATAATTGATAGTGAAAAAATTCCTGGAAGTAATATTGTTGATTTAATAAATGATTCACTAAGACCCCTAAAAAGAAGTGATCCGGTAGGGTGGGTTAGATTTGCTGAAGCATTAAAAGATATTAAAGTACCACTTACTTATATTGGAAATCCAAGGAGATGTGAGTTTATTAACCAACTTCAAGCAAAAGATCTGAACAAACCCTCTGAGATTGAAGTTCAAGAGTTTTCTACACCGGTCAGTAGAGATAAAAAGTCTACAACTAAAATACGTAAAGGACTTGAGTGGGAAAAATGGACCCCGTACTAGAAGAAATTAACAGGATTTATTATGATCCATCTAATCCCGCTGGTTTTGGTAGTATTGATAAATTATCAAAAGCCATGAAGGGTAAAATGAATAAAAAGCAAGTAAAGGAATGGTTAAAATCACAAGAAACATACACATTACATAAACCCATTCGAAAAAAATTCCCGCGTAGTAGGTACATTCTATCAAATATTAATGAACTGTGGCAAGCTGATTTAAGTGATATGCGAACTTATTCTCAATATAATGATGGTTTCAAGTATATACTTTGTATTATTGATGTATTTAGTAAATATGCTTTTGCAAGACCAATGAAAAAGAAAAACTCAGAAACAACTAAAGAATGTTTTGAAAGTATATTTACTGAAAGTAATTTAACACCTACTCACATACAATCCGATAAAGGTACAGAATTTGTTTCAAAAGATGTACAAAAATACTTTAAATCCAAAAAGATTAATTACTATACCACTAACAATCCTGACATTAAGGCTAGTATTGTTGAACGATTTCAAAGAACACTAAAAATGAAAATGTGTCGTTATTTCACTCATAATAATACTTATAGATATATAGATGTTTTACAAGATTTAATATACTCTTATAATCACAGCTTTCACTCTAGTATTAAGATGTGCCCATGTGATGTAAATTCCAACAATATTATGACAGTTTGGACTAATCTTTATGATAGACGGTCAAAAAAACTTTCTTTAGAAAATCCTAAACCAAATTTCAATGTGGGTGATTATGTTCGAATAACTAAATATAAACATGTATTCCAAAAAGGATATGAATCAAATTGGAGTGATGAAATATTTATTATATCTTCAATAATTGATAGATCTCCATGGGTTGTTTATACAATAACAGATTTACAAAATGAACCAATAATTGGTACTTTTTATGAAAGAGAATTACAGAAAATCACTTACAACCCCACCTCACAACATAAAATAGATAAAATAATTGACACTCGTTATTCAGGTAACAGAAAAGAAGTATTAGTGAAGTGGAAAGGTTATCCAGATAAATTTAACAGTTGGATTTTAGCTTCTAGTTTAAAAGAAATATGAATAAAGAAAGTTTCTATTTAACTTTGCTCAGCAATAGTTCAATGGAATACTTTCCTGATAACAAGACCACAAATTTTTCAACGAAATTACCAAAAGCTATAAAATTAGAAGGTGAATAATCGGTTGGAGTTGTCGAGTTTCAATATCCATGTACCATGTTTACTGTTCAAGACCATGAAAATGTTATATACATTACAAAATCTATGTTAATGCCTAATGAAGATAAACCATCCACAGTGTACTACAAAAAACATATTCCAGCTACCAACTATGATAACGTTGAGCATATTTTAAGAGTGTTAAATGGTATCGGAGAGAACTTGAAATTTCGCTATGATGAAATAACAAAATTTGTGTCTATTTCGGTATTGGATAAAAATATAACATCCGTAACATTATCACCCAAATTAAGTTTACAGCTAGGTTATGAACCAAATAAAAATCTCCTAGAGAGAAATTTTGGAAAGTGTCCTGCTAATTTACACTTAGGGTTACCATCTCAACTATTTCTATATTGCGACATTATCGATCCTCAGATTGTGGGTGATGTTATGACTCCTTTATTAAGAGTCATTTCATTAGATCCTACAAAATACATTTATGGTGCAAATAAAATGCACGTTTTCTCTCAACCTCACTACTTACCTGTTATGCGAAGAGAGTTCGATACGTTGGAAATAGTTATAAGATCGAGTACAGGACAAAAAATACCATTCCAGTTTGGAACCGTGTGTATTAAACTACATTTCCGAAAATTATAATAATGAATTCTCTTCGTGATCATCATAAATGTCCATATGAAAATTATTATATACATCAAGCTGGATCAGGAGTTGGAGTAATTTATAAGGGTTCACCATATCAACGCGGTCATGGTATTGGGAGCTTCTTAGGGGGGTTATTCAGATCAGTTTTACCTTTACTTTCAAGTGGTGCTCGAGTGATTGGTAAGGAGGCATTAAGCGCTGGAGTAGGACTTTTATCGGATATGGTTCAAGCCCGTCCTATGGAAGCCTCAATAAAAGATCGTCTAAAGCAAGTTAGTACGAATTTAAAACGAAAGGCTGATGAGAAAATTGATCAATTTAACATGACTGGATCTGGGTATAAAACTAAAAGAAAACGATTGACATCGTTCATTCCACCATTAACTGCTAAAGTGAAAGCTGCGAAAAAACTTTGTCTAAAACCAAAAAATATCAAAGATATATTTTCAAACTAAATATGTCTTTCCTTCACAATCATTCTTGTGAGTGCGTTAAGTCAGAATTGGATTTGTTTGCACTACCGTCTACACAAACTAGCATTGAAAATGGATTGTGGATTCATTATAAACCAATTTCATCTCTTGGTGATGATGGACCTATCGAGTTTCAAGTTCCTGGGACCGGCGATGACTACATAGATTTGTCTCATACATTACTCCACATAAAGGCAAAAGTATTAAATCAAGATTCAACTAACTTGGTATCTACTACAATAGTAGCACCTGTAAATAATTGGCTGCATTAACTTTTTAGTCAACTTGATGTTTATTTAAACCAAAAACTTGTATCACCACCTAATAATACCTATGCATATCGAGCATACATGGAAACCCTTTTAAACTATGCCCCTGCTGCTAAACAATCTCATCTTACTTGTAGTCTTTGGTATGAGGATACAGCAGGAAAAATGGATTCTACAGATGGTAAAAACATAGGATTTGTTAAAAGACAGGAATTGATTAGTGAAAGTAAGGAAATAGAAATGATTGGTCATCTTCACGGTGACATTTTTAACCAAGATAAATTTTTAATTAATGGTGTTGAAATGAGTGTTAAATTGGTTCGATCAAGAGAGAGTTTTAATTTAATTGTTGGGTCAAACGATGTAAATTTTAAAGTTTGCATTACGGACGCAACTCTTATTGTTCGACGAGCACGAATTAATCCAAGTGTATTACTCGCACATCAAAAAGTTTTAGCTTCTACCACTGCTAAATATCCTATTACTCGAGCTGAAGTAAAAGTTTTAACAATTCCTTCGGGTGTTCAAGGAAAAACTCTTGATAATATATTTTTAGGACAGGTACCGAAAAGATGTATAATTGGATTTGTGAACAATTCTGCATTTAATGGTTCCCTTACTAAAAATCCATTTAACTTTGAAAACTATGGTATTAATTCTTTCAGCTTATATATTGATGGTCAACAAATACCTTCAAAAGCTTTGCAACCATCTTTTAATAATAGCATATTTACATCAGCATATCATACTCTATTCTCGGGAACTGGTATTCACTTTCTTAATGAAGGAAATGGAATCTCTTGTGAACAGTATGGCAAAGGTTACTGTCTATTAGCATTTGACTTAACTCCTGATTTATCAGCTAACTCATCAACTCATTGGAATCTCATAAAGCATGGTAGTGTAAGAATAGAAGTACGATTTGAATCCTCATTAATACAAACAATTAACTGTATAGTTTATGCTGAGTTTGATAATATTATTGAGATAGATAAAAACAGAAATGTTACTGTAGACTATAGTAGTTAAGGTTATAATATGTGTTGTGTGTTAGATTTTATGTGTTATGTGTAATGCATTTTGTGTGTATGTAACTATGTGAAACGTTATAAAATTAAATAAAACAAATTGTATGCAATATATTTTTTTTTTATTTCTTTATAAATCTTCTATTTAATCTAATACAAAACACTGTTCGAGTTGAAATTTTACATAAGCACACTGACTAAACCACTGAACATGCTGCTGCCAAGGATCATCATCATCTTCCCAATCTTTTAAACCACCACCACAATGGAAACACTTGGTCCCGTCTGCATGGCCAGTATAAAAGAAACCAGCTTCTGCAAGATCTTCAGGTTTCTGTCGCATAACGAGAGGCCAGTTTTCGAAACTAAGCAAACGGCTGGATTTTGAACTGAAGAATGGATATTCAGCTCTTGAGTACTGCATACTCTTCTCGTTTTCTTCTCCACTCAGTGTTGTAGTTTTGTTATTCAATGATGTGTTTTGTACACGTATGCCACACTCATCTCTTCCTTCCGCTCTTGTCTTCCTGTAATTGAAGTAAACAGAATCACATTCACTAATGATCAGCTAATGACTGTCATTGTTAAAAAAGTATTTTTTAACTTTTTCACTTTCTGCTATTGTCTTTGTTATATTGTATACGAGGGCGTTTGTGTTGTCGTAGATGCTATCCTTATTAGTCTTTACGTAATATTTAATTCTCGTGGAAGCATGTTTCCAATGATCAGTAGTTGGAATCTTGGATAGCTTCTTCATATCGTACATTTCAATTTTGATGAGATGCGTCGCTTGGTCTTCGTCGTCAGAATTAGTAGAAATGTATGATACACCATCTCTAGCGGCTCGTGCTACGGTTGATGATAACAGCTTCCTCTTTTTTATTTTTGATTCAGCTTCAAAAAAATGATCAATCGATTGCGATTTTCTTTTTCCACCATTGCATGTGTTATTATTAATGACGAGGTTATCACTCTCTTCTTGAGGGGAAAAAGATTATTAGATTAGATTAGATTAACAAAAATAATCCTTGTTTTTTACATTTATAACAGCCTTTTTTAATTTTATGTCACGAGGAAGATCTATGTATGAAGTACCGCGTAGGGGGTTAAATTTATTAACATTCATGTCTATAGATTTTATGTTTTTTAGACTCCATCCACTATCTTTTTTTTCGAAAGCACTAATTTTAGTAGTAATTGTATCATTTAAAGATGAAAGAAAAATATTTAAGTCATCTCCTTGACAAATAATATAGTTAAGCGTTTGAAAATCGAACGTATCATGAATATCTTTAGTTTGTTGAACAAAATCAGCATGCAATATGAAGTTTACCTTAAAAATTATGTGTTGATGAATACACTCTTGTAATAAAAATAAAATATCATCTTTAATAGAATTTAAAAATAGTTCAGGAGTTTCAAAATTTACCCATGTCGAACGATCTACTCTACTCTTGATTTTATAAGTTAAAATCCTATTTCCAAAAGCAGATTCAATAACACTAACGTTTGATAAAGAATTATGTGAATTTAAAAGATTATTTTTATGAACATTACTTTTAAAATGATTAGCTAAATACCGTTTCTTGATAAATATATGGCACGTTGGACATTCCACTTGATCATCGTTACTGATACTGTTCCCTGCAGAGGTATGCGCTTCTGCTTCCGTTGTTGGTTTTTTGATGATCTTGGATTCTTTGCTGCACGTTCGCTTCGTTCCTCTTCCAAGTTGTAGTGGTTGACTGCTAAAATGTTTAAATTTATTAAAAACTGTATAAGACAATATGTAAATTATGATCGAAATGAATGTTTATTTTACATACTTAAACTGTGTTTCAACCATCGCACAGTGATGATACAACTCATCATCGTATGACGAATCGAACAGTTGACCCCTCTCCATTTCTTCACAAACTTTAGACAACTCCTGATTTAATTCGCTATTGAATAGTTCCGTATTCTCTTCCATGATTGTGAAGAAAAAAGCACTGGTGCACACTTCACTGAAGTTTTCCCTTCCTCTTTTTTATTTTTGATTCAGCTTCAAAAAAATGATCAATCGATTGCGATTTTCTTTTTCCACCATCGCATGTGTTATTATTAATGACGAGGTTATCACTCTCTTCTTGAGGGGAGAGTGGCGAGTAGTAATACTGTTTATAGGTATCTTCATCGAAGCTCAATGATTTCTGCAACAACACAGTTATCATGTTAATATCAATTTGTTAACACTTAATCATAAAAGTTAAAAAAGTTAAAGTTACAGCCTATTAAAGTTCACTGCTGAACATAGGCCTCCTCTCATTTCTGAGAGGGTTTTAGAGCAAGGAAATGTCCACCGCGCTCCCTCAATGTGTGTTGGCGAACTTCACATGCCTTCGAAATTTTCTCAGACATGCAGGTTTCCTCACGATGTTTTCCTTCACCACCAAGCACGTGGTAATAAGCACTTAAAATTGCGATTAACAATTTAATTGGTGCTGGCGGGGATCGAACCCGGGTCGCGTACTGTGAAATTTACAGCTAGCGCTAACCATCTGAGTTACCACGGCTTAATCATATACATACACAATATTTAAATAAAATAATACACACACATGAAAATAACAGAAAAAAAGTAATTTAGTCAATAGAATAAACACTTACATCCATAGCCTTTGGTGTATTGAAGTAACACAAATGTACTATTGATAGATCCACTGTAGTCAAACGACCGTACACTAACTCGATGACTGCGTCTGTTGGTCTTATATACCACCAGTACGTAAAAATTCTAATCTAAAGTATTTCCGTAATGAGTTGATAATTACTTTATGCGTCAACCAGTTTATCTCACATTTCCGTTGTCTATCTCAACATTTCTTCGTATTGTGTTTTGTTTGGTGATCAATGACTCAAGTACGATTTGTATAACACAAAAATGCAATTTAATATTTAGAAACATATCAGTTTATCTCACATTTCCGTTGCCTATCTCAACATTTCTTCGTATTGTGTTTTGTTTGGTGATCAATGACTCAAGTACGATTTGTATAACACAAAAATGCAATTTAGTATTTAGAAATCACTATAATTGACCATTCCTATGTTATTCATTGAGTAGATTGGTACTGTAATAATCTACTAATAGCAGTAATATCATGGATACACTAGATGTACAACAACATCTGAAAAAGATTCACCCCAGTCTAGAAAATAATGTTTATGCAGCTAATAGACTGCCTATGTATACCCACGTACCAACGTATATAATATGTAATTTGGATACAGATGATAAACCAGGGTCACATTGGGTAGCTTTATATATCGATACGAATGACGTCGGTCAATATTTTGATTCATATGGACGATCACCTGTACGATATCATCTAGAGTTTTTAAAAAGGAATTGTAAAAGATGGAACTGGAATGTTGATAGGATTCAGAATGAGTGGACTTCAGTTTGTGGCGAATATTGCTTAATGTATTTGCTATATAAGTTTCAAGGATGTTCAATACATAGTTTTACGAGTATATTTACAAGGAACACATTGTACAACGATATTTTAGTGGATGAGATGTTTCGCTTCTATTTTATAGATAATAAGTAATAAGATTTTGTATTTTATAAATAAAAATTGTAACAAAATTATGTAATGTGTTTTATTGATGATTCAGATTAGCGTTGTATAATTAGGAACAAAGAAGTATAATACAATAGCACTGATATAGTCGACGCACACGCTGCAATGAAGGTGATTAATGAACAATAGAACAATAGAAATAGGAACAATGGGACGCTAATGACGGTGGAGGCCCTTACCGGATATCAATTAGATATTAGCTAATTGATCTACACATCTCCGGAACCGTGCATTCTACACAAAAATGGACCGCGGATTCGTGATCAGAGCATGCCAAAACCTTTTTTTTTTTTTTTTTGTAGGATCGTGTGTCGACGAACGTCGTTGAACCACGTCTGACTCAGGTGGTCTAGAAGTGGTACAACTACACTACTGACGTCACGTCATGTTCGACGAATCGGTATTGATTACACAGTAAAGTAAATACTTCTGATATGAAGTAGAAATAAATTTCGAAACGTATAATTGCCTTTAAATGGTATGGTATTGGTATTAAATGGTTAAGTGATTATGTTTCAAATAATTAAACCTGAATACTACTGAACTACTGAAATACTACTCCACTAGAAGGGGGTCGTAACCGCCAGTTTTAGTTGAAAATCCACTAAGTTGTCAACACTAGTCCTTGGTAGAGTTCGTAGAGGTAATGCGATTTAAAATGAATTAAAAACATAGATCTGAACGGCAATGCTGCGACATTCGCCCTTATAATTACACAAATAAGCAGCATTAAAAAAAACTGCCTTGCATAATTTTAACAAAAAAAAAGTAAAGTTAAAACCAAAAGTAGTACGCGTAATATTATTTTGTAAATTAAATCTTCGCATAATAACGCAAAAGCATTTTAACCGCTTCGTTGTTGCAGACGTCTCGTGTTCATCATCATTATCGTAATCCCGACATCACCACAAGACAACAACACTGAGCAATGACTGTAAAACCAATTTAAAAATAATGACTGTAAAACCAATTAAAAAAGAATAGCAATGCCTACTATCATCTAACCTTGGATATTCTTCATCCACTAGAATATTCAAAAGTGCAAATACAAAAAAAAAACGGACAAGTACAAGTCTGACTTGTGCACTGATGAATCTGTACAGACTCGTATGTATAGTTTATCCATTACAAGAATCAAGTCTCGATTTTTTCAGAGTATGTTTTAAGTTACTCCGAGAGTGAGTTAGTGTTCACAGGATTCGCCTTAGCGTTATCGTGACTTATCATTATAATGTGAAATTGTTATTGCAAATGCAACTTGCGTGTTTTTAATGGACCACGAATACCGTAAATTGACAAAGATAAGATTAATTTACTTATTTATATATTATAAGTACGTATAACAGTTAGGTAACAATTAGATAATTGTATAGCTACTTTCAAAAAAATAATTAACATTCCCTACTGAGGTTCATAAGTTATGAAAGCACCGAACATTACTCTGACGAAGAGATAAATGAAGGACAAACTAATTTCGTAGTTGAAGAAATGTTCTCTCATACGTCACTTTCAATTCACCAACTTCAAATGTAACGAATGCAATTAACAATTTTCGGAATTTTGCAATTTTATACGTGGTAGAGCCATGCTACACCTATATTAGTAGTATAGTTGTAGCACGAATGGGTCGGCTCGACCGGGGAAGGACCACGCTCTCACAGAATACCAGCGTAAAATAGCAGCTTAACACTGCTGTGTTTCGTATGGTGAGTGCAGAGAACCGGAGACCCTTTTCACTGGAAAAGAACCATACCATTTTAGTCCTCACGGGTGACAACGCATCTGCATTTCGATTTTTTATTGAAGATATGTGTGGGTCACAGCAACACATCAGGTGGACTGTGTGCTCGTTTGTCACCCTATCCTATAAAAAAAATTGTCTTTACTTGTAATGTGAGATCTTGCATCTTGTCAATTTTAATTATTCCAGGTAAACGGGAAGTACCATATAGATTTTGATTTATTTGCGAGTATCCAAATATGCGGCAAAATGGCCTTATTAAGAGCTCCAAGGGACCGTAGACTTACGTACTTAATATTAATTTCAACTTGATGCCCTCATGTATTCCTGAGAAAATGGTTCTAACCAGACAGACAGACGGACTAACAACGAAGTGATCCTATAAGGGTTCCGTACTTTCCTTTTGAGGTACGGAACCTTAAAATTAACTTGGATTTAAATAATAATAAGTAGGTTAGTTATAAATAGTAGATTCTCTGCTGTAACTAATGTAAAAATGATGTGTCAATATGAGTAGGATTACAATCTGACACATAACTGTAAAACACCTGTTTTATGTAATTTTATTTCAATCTGTTTTGTTGTCTAGACGAGATATAAATAATAAGAGTAGAACGAGCATTTTACCTTGTTCTACGACAATAGTCGAACGTGCCCCTGACTTATTACTTTCGCAGTTCATGTCTTTAACCATTATGGCGAGAATATACGACGTTATAAGGTTAATGCATTTATTAGTCCTCACTTCTCCGCTGGATGTATATTTGTCCGAAGTAAGCAGGCGACATTCTATGACGAAGGAAGAAGGAGACATTTTTGCTTATTATCTCATACCCATCTCATCTAAACATCTCATTCATGTTGTTGAAAAACACTATATTATGTGTATTGCTTAAAAAACAGATTCGTAAGTGAAAGCTTTTTCCCGGCGATTAAATTGTACCTTTTTCATCTTGATTGATATAAATAGATGAAGAATTTAATTGAGTGTTTCATATATGCGCATATTTTTTCAAACTTAGGTATACTATTTCAAGATGTATCAATACTCGAGGGTCTCATTAGGAATGACAAAATGTATACATCATAACAAAGAGCTACAATAGTAAAACTACTACTGCTACCATAACAATATTGTAAGGCCACTAGTGTATAGACGCTAAAGTCATTTCACATCTTTAATTGTTTTTAAACGAAACACAGTGACTATATTCTATGATGTAAGTGCTAATAGTCAGTTGACTTTTACAGCTTTATCGGACACAGTGTTTGCGTGGAACAAAGTAACCGCTAAGTTACGTGGCGCTAAGACATCTCCTTACTTGTAGTGTTTGATTGCACCGCGGCGTTGAGTGATGCGTTTGCCACGCGAGCGTCGCACCTCGCCGTCGCCGTACTCGCTCCGCCCGCCCGGGAACCACTGGAAAAGCAATTGTAAATAATGTAGCTATTTACACGTGGTAGAGCTACGCTGGTTGTAGCACGAACGGGTCGGCTCGACCAAGGAAGGACCACGGTCTCCCAGAATACCAGCGTAAAATAGCAACTTTAATGCTTCGCATTGTGAGTGTAGAGCATCGGAGACATTTATTACTGAAAATGAGGCATTCCATCTTAGTCTTCGAGGGTGGCAACGCACCTGCATTTTGATACTTAACTGAAGGTAGGAAGATGTATCTATGGGCCACCTACGTACATCTCCATTTACATCAGATGGACTGCGTGCTAGTTTGTCACCCTTATTTTATAAAAAAAAAATTGGCTTGTGTTCAAAGTACAATAATAAAAATTTAGGTTAGGTCCATTAAAGAACTAATTAATCACTAAAAATTTCTGATGATCAGTCAATTATTTTTGCTGCTTATATTTTGTTATTTTGATGGTCATTTTATTATATTTCAATGCAATAATGAGAAAATGCTATTACAGAGAAATATTCAGTTGAGTTGACATTTCAATTCATGACAATTGCTACATTGGTGACATATTTATTGGAAGTAAATGGAAGTAAAGACTAGAAATGTTGAATGTTGGGGGGGGGGGGTGTCTTTAGGCCTAGTCAGTTTGAATAGCCTATCATGTAGAGGATGTCACGGGGGTCATGGTTGAATTGGGACAAAAAGTTCTTATTACACTCCTAGGGTGTCAAAATGGCCAAAAACCAAAAATTGGGGGGGGGGGTGGCTCGAACTTTAGGCATAGTCAGTTTGAATAGACTATCATGTAGAGGATGTCATGGGGATTATGGTTGAATAGGGGCAAAAGGTTCTCATTACACTCCTAGGCGGCCAAAATGGCCAAAAACCAAAAAAAATTAATTCTTTTTTCGGCTATAACTCCGTCTTTTCGGAGGTTCTTAGACAGTATTTACTTCCCGCATCCCACTTGTTTGTATAAATATAAACCAAATGACTACACCTGTTGTAGATTAGATAATAAACGGAAAACAATCTGAATATTATATTTATAGCGTTACAATCACCAGATTTACAAAAAGAAAGTCAACATTTTCAAAGCTGAAGATACACCCATCCTATATTTTTTGGGCTGTACAGTAAAGTACATAAATTTTCATTCATTCAACACATCTTTTAAACTGGGCGGATAATGGCAAGTTTTAAATAAGCGAAAGCATGCGCATTGTTGAATTTATACTACTGTACAAACACTTCAGCACTTCGATATACCGACAGTTAACTTGGCACCGCTGAAGGGACTGCAGCAGCACCCAAAATGTGGCCTTTTTGGAAACCGGCTTGTTCGGGAGGCTGGAAGTCGTCAAGTCTGCGTGCGAGACGATTCGTAATGACTCTCGAAAACAGCACGTAGACGCGGCTCAGAAGGGAAATCGGTCTGTAGTTCCTCAATAGAGCGTTGTCGCCTTTCTTGAAGAACAAGACCACCGCACTTCTGCTCCACGCCTCCGGAGTAGTGCCGCCATGGAGGACGGAATTAAAGATATTTTGATGGACTTCAAGTACCGGTTTTCCACCCGCTTTTATTACATCTCCGCTGTAATTACATCTTCGCCCAGGGACTCTCCGTTTTTAAAGTGCTGGAGAGCCATTCTAATCTCGCTCAGACTGACGTCCGGAATATCTTCGGAATAGTGTCGGATAAGACTCGCTCTTGGATCGTTACTCACACTTGCGTGTGGCTTCAACGATGACGTGTACAGCTGCGCATAGAACCTCTCAATGTTACTCAAAATCTCAGGTGTCCCGGAAACGATGCTGCCACACACAGCTTTGACAGTTGGCTCTTTCTGGCAGACAGATCTCTGGCAAAGACTTTGGAGCCTCGGTTCCGAGCGATCGCTTCTTCAATACAAGCTGTATTGAAGTTGCGTAAGTCCCGCCGCATGCTTTTGGAGATCTGTCTATTCAGTTGCCTGAATGCTGTCAAATCTGTTGAAGAATGTAGCTTCATCTCCCGTCTAACAGCCATGAGATTAAGAGTAACTTGTCTATCTCTACTTCCAGCTCCACGATCTTCTCGTCAGTCCTCAGGGTGCGTGCGTTATATGTTGCCAGGTCGAGTCGTCGTAGGTGGCAACCGAACCTCCACCGGAGATTCTTAGCACCCCCTGCCCCGCCGTTACCATGGTCGCCACCGTAGCCAGGAATAGCGGGGCCGCCGGGGACTGGGGGCTGTCTCTTTATTACTCTCATCATAGGGGGGGTATTTGCCATAGTTGCCACGCTTGGCGAGCGGGTTGGCAACCGCAGTTTTTTTAATGTAATTTTGCTGTTATTAGGAAGATGCTGCTGCCCATCTCCTGCTTGTTTCCCTTTGTCGCCTTTTACGACACCCACGGGAAGATATGGGGTAGTGGATATTCTTAACAGCCACTTCACGGCTATAGATAGCGTGATGATATAAATTAATTCTAATAGCGGGTCAACGGACTTTGTCTGCGTAGCGTGATTGTACAGACTTAACGTGACGTCTCACGGTGGTGCCGATGTACGCCACACAGCCTGTATACGTCCCACTCCTCGGTCAGGCCTCCTATCATTGTTGAGAGTAAAAGAGTTCACCACCCCATAGATGTGAAATGGATGGATACTAACGATATATTTCAGTAAAGCCATTTGTTATATACGCCACATATAAATTACACAGATTGACGTAGAAAGACAGCATCAAATGTACGATAGAGAGTAGTACTGTAACAACTAATTCGCCTATCAAGGCTCTCTTTTGCTAAATTGTACTAATTGAGTTCACCTAGGTTGGTAGCAAGCTCTATTCTATTTCTGCTACCTAATATACTATACGCACTGCTGTTTTGCGGTTTAAAAAACGATAACTGGCTGTGAGGTATTGATGTCAGTCATCATTCATAGTCATCTACGAGTACGTAACAACGCCTATTTGGCCTACTTTGAAAGGATAAGGAAACATGTTATTTACACTGATTAATACTATTCTGCTCATTTTCGACTCGTCATCTCGAGGGTAAATAACTGAACTGAACTGAGTTTGCTCTCTGAGCAATATTAATCGCTGAGCTAGGTCCTAGAGCACATGTACATTTAAATCTTAAGATTGTATTATTATTTTTGTAATACGTCACTTTGTGCCTAGTTTAGTTACTGAATTTACGTGTGTGATTGGAGAAACAAATTAATACTTTATATAATATCTATCTATCTTATCTATCTTTGTTAGAAGTTGGGTGCGGGTGTCCACGGGCTGCAGCTTCCACATTCCATCACGTAAGCTAATTGTTTGTCACTCCTATATTATAAAAAATGTACTCGTATATCCAGCACAGAAGTGCGTACGTACTCATCATCAACGTTTCCAGTTTATATGATCTATTGACAAATACGATATTACCTGTTTAAGCCTTTTAAAAGTCTACTGCTGAACGTTGGCCTCCCCCATAGATTGCTTAATTGACGGGATATTTGCCGCGGATGCCTCGCTTTGCGGGAACGTTTACAACCGCAGTTTTTTATTTTTTATTTGTTATTAGGAAGACACTGTTGTCCATCTCCTGCTTTGTTTCCCTCTGTTGCCCCTTACGACACTCACGGGACGATGTGGAGCGTTCCTCGCAAGAACAAGGCTTGTATAAATAAAATAGACTTCTTGGACTCTTGAATATAATTATTGAATGTTATAAAAAAATATCAAATAGATATACGGGTTAAACGATTGTGCGTTAGTAGACGGACGAGTTTAGTACTAAACGTAGATGACGAAGCCACTACAAATAATAATTGTTGTCGCAGCCATGGAATATTGGATATTCTTACACCGCCACTACACGGTTATACGACTATGATAACTTTGAATAAGTAAAAGTATATAATAGATACGACTTAGGGACCTTCAAGAAAAGAGCTTACCCTTTCTGAAAGGCCGGCAACGCATCTGCAATTCCCCTGGTGTTGCGGTTGTTCATGGGCGTCGGTAGTGCACTTACCATCAGGTGAGCCGCATGCTCGTTTGCCCCCTCTTCTATAAAAAAAATATAAATATATTAAAATACTTTATATTCATATTAATATACTAATATTAAACAATTTTTATATAATATTATCTCTATGTATAAAATCAATTGCTGTCCGTTAGTCTCGCCAAAAACTCGAAAATGTCTGAACTGATTTTTTTGATGAAATTGTTTATGTTTGAGTGGGTCCCTGAATGGCTTAGATTCACAATTGGACCCGGTAGGTGGCGCTGTTGTTCAGATCCAGTAATCACCCGGGCGAATCCGGGACGGATCGCTAGTCATCAATAAAAAACTGGTCAAGTGCGTGTTGGGTCACGCACAATGTAGTTTCGTTCCGTAATTGCCCGTCACAATACGTGGACATTCTTGATAATGAGCATAATAAATAAGTTCGCGCTTTGACCGCTATAACGACTAAAAATGGGCCCAAATAAGAAGATTGTGACTGAAGGACTTATTTTCAAATCAGACTAAAACCTGGCGTCGACTACAGCAGAAATGCATCGAATCGAAGCGAGTCGCATTATTCTTAGTGCGTCCATCTCTGACGAATCGAATCGAATTGTTCATTCATCGCAAATTCTTCATCAAAATAGGTTGTATTCGCGTCATGCACAGCTCGGATGTAGTTTCATAGTAAATATATAAGAGGCGACTTTCTGCGATTCGATTCGACTCGGCTCGGCGAGCCTAGTTGACGCTTAGCCTTATAGGGCACTCCCTATAATATACTTTTGAATACCACTGTATTCAAAAAAGATTTTAAAAAACTTTTCGATTTTCAAAATAATACCCTATCTAAGTATCTCGCAAATGAAAAAGTAAAGCTAATAGTAGTATTAATGCATATAAGTCGTTTTCTTCATAAAATTTTTATTTTTGATTGTACAATAACATTACAAAGATATAATGCAGGTAGTTTTAGGTAATTTCTATGGAGTTGTAACGAAATTTTACTAATCCAAGTGCATTTTATAACTTGGTCGACTATTACTCGTTAACCTCTTAATTCTACTTAGCTGTGATAATTTTCCTTTTAACTTTATTATATATACTACTATTGTGTATACTTTTAATATTTCCATATACAGCCGTTTAGTTGGTAGAAGGCCCCTCCTTCTACCAACTAAACGGCTGGTACGGTAAACGGGGGGCAGGAATTTAATGAAAAATACCACTTTAAAGTTAAATATTTCGCAGACGGACCCCTGAATCGAAAATATGTTGTTTCACACCCCCAACGTTTTAGAAAAACCTATCCAACGATACTCCACATGATGTAATAGAAGGGTCCTCCATTTACTTATATGGGAAGTACCCAAAATAAAAATGTTTTTTAAGATTTTATTTCAGTTTCAGGCGTGATTTATATCTATAACTATGCAAAATTACAGATTTGTTGCACCTAGGCTCTAAGCTAAACCGCGGACGGGCGGACGGACTGACATGGTGAAACTATAAGGGTTCCTAGTTGTGTAACTACGGAACCCTAAAAATTGACACTGTTAAAAAAGTTTGGCTTATACAGATATAATCACATTTTTTTATTATATGGACATGTTAAACATACAAATGCTACGTCGCAAAAAATAAGAAATGTTTCAGTAAACGCCAGCCAAGCCAACTTCACACAACGAGCAGCTTTTATGGATGTTTTGAGTTTATTGTAATGCTTTCATAATCCGATTTGCGGTGCGTCGTAAAATGATACGCGGCCAAGAATATTCGTAATTGAGCGCAGAATAACATACACGAAACGTACCCGCAAAGAAGAACGACACGCGGTGAATATCATCATCGTCATCATTACAGCCATTCACAAGTCCACTGCTGAACATAGGCCTCCTCCAAGGTAAGCCACAAAGCACGGTCCTGAGCCACCTGCATCCATTGACTTCCTGCATGTCTTACCAGGTCGTCACTCCATCAAGTGGGGAGGACGCCCTACACTTCTTCCGCCGGTACGAGGCCGCCACGCGGAACCTTTTTTCCCCATCGGTTGTCGGTTCTTCGAGCTATATGGCCGGCCCATTGCCACTTCAGCTTACTAATCCGTTGGGCTATGTCGGTTACTCTGGTTCTACTGCGGATATCCTCATTTCTAAGTTTATCACGCAGAGAAACTCCGAGCATAGCCCTCTCCATAGCTCGCTGAACGACTTTGTGCTTCCTCATCCGGCCAGCAGTGAAGGACCACGTCTCAGTGCCACAGGTCATCACTGGCAACACGCACTGGTTGTACAGTCTCGTTTTCAAGTTTTGAAGTATACCTGACAAGAAGATGTGCTGTAATTTCCCCAACGCTGCCCAGCCGAGTTGAATCCATCGATTGACCTCTCGGTTGAAGTTGGACTTACCTATTAGCACAATTTAGGTGCTAATAGGTAAGTCCAGGTAAATATACTCGACAACAACTTCGAGCTTAGTGCTCCCAACAACTACCGGCATAGGTTTGACATGGACATTAAACATGATCTTTGTTTTGTCGATGTTCATCTTAAGACCTATCCGTTGGGAGGCACTATTGAGGTCATTGAGCATAGTGTTCCTCCAGCGATTCTGCCATAAGGACTATATCGTCGGCAAATCGAAGGTGAGTGATGTACCCGCTATTGATGTTAATACCGTATCCTTTCCAGTCCAGTAGCTTGAAAACGTCTTCCAATGCAGCGGTGAAGAGTTTCGGGGATATAACGTCACCCTGTCTTACACCTCTCTGCAGTTGGATAGGTTTCTACTCTGGTTCTGTACTCGGATAGCCATCGTAGCCCTACTGTACAAACACTTCAGCACTTCGATATACCGACAGTCAACTTGACACCACTGAAGGGACTGCAGCATCGCCCAAATTTCGACGGAATCAATGGCTTTCTCGTATTCCACATACGCCAGACTTAGTGGAAAATTGTACTCCTCGGACTTCCGTACAATTTGCCGAAGGGTATGTATGTGGTCAATGGTGCTAAAGCCTTTTCGGAAGTCGGAGTCTGCATGCAAGACGATTCGTAATGACTCTTGAAAACAACACGTAGACGCGGCTCAGAAGGGAAATCGGTCTGTAGTTCTTCAAGAGAGCGTTGCCGCCTTTCTTGAAGAACAAGACCACCGCACTTTTGCTCCACGGCTCCGGTGTAGTGCCACCATACAGGACGGAATTAAAGAGGACTTCAAGTACCAGTTTTCCAACCGCTTTCAGAAGCTCCGTTGTAATTCCATCCTCGCCCGGGGACATGCCGTTTTTAAGGTGTTAGGCAGTGTAGATACCAAGACATATAGCCGATTCGATCACATCAAAACAGACACAAAAAACAATATTTTGTTTACTAATGCCCTTTCAGAAAACAAGTCACTATTCGCATTCATAGAGAGATCATCCCAAACTCAAGGTCGTCTTTGTAAATTCCCTGGCATGAAACTGTTTAAATGTCCACGTCGAAATACGTGTTGAATAGCCAAAATTTCTTGGTCGTGTCTATCGAGTCATCGTGCGTGTTTCACGTCTCGTATTTTTGCAGCATTGAATTCGTGACGACATGTTAAATAGACTGAATCCCTCTTATTTTTTTCGTATACTGAGAATTATTGACTTTATTTACGGAGTATCGTATCCAAAATTTCGAAATTAAGAAATTAAAGCATAGCCACCACTGTATCATAATAATATACAATGTATACAACACCAGTGTATACAATAGTATTAAACATATTTAAAAATATTTTCTGATCTATTATGAAGTAGACCCATTAAGAAGTTTGATATAGTAGTACTATTTTCATGTAAGTAATAATTATACTTTTAAATTAATTAGTTTTGAATAAAATAATCATTAAAATTTGTAATAGTTTATAAACATTGTACATTTTTATGGTACATTTGTTACAAAAGCAATAGGAAATATGCATACATGTATGTTAACACACAGATCAGGTCTAAATCAGCTGTTGAATAGTTGTCAGTACATACTAAGCACGTTTTTTCAACAGACTTCAAAAAAGAAGGAGGTTCACAATTCGACTGTATTTTTTATGTGTATTTATACATCAGAACTTTTTTCTAGATGAACCGAAGTTCTTAATTCGAGTGTTTATGTTTTTTAAATATAAAATTATGTTACGCGATATCTTTGCAGATTGTGAACCAATTTTGATGATTCTTTTTTATTAAATAGGTTATACTTTAAGGGTGGTCCCATATAAATTTGGAGAAAAAGATTTCGTCCCTAAGGGTAGCCAATAAATAACTTGTTTTTAGCAATTTGGAGTTGGTTTTCACTTTTTGTTAAAATTTATATAAGTTTAAGTTTATACTATTAAAGTCGGTTGTACATTATTTTTAATTTTACCACTTGTAAATGTTTACCTCGATGAGGTCGCTGACCTAGATCCTTTTTCACCTTATATTATACATAATTTATAACACGCTATTAAATTTAACAATTTATTTGTTTTAATAAGTGCCACCAGCAGCACATGAACTGAAGTTCAAAAAATTGATATTAAACGTAAATAGACGCATTGCTGCTCCAGAAATTGTTTCTCAAGTGAATCAAAAAGCGGCGGCTTCATAAAGTTAATCTTTATGCCATTAACAGATATCCATATACTCGCACGATGGCACTTTGTCTCACACGTGATCGGACCTATGTGCGCGGAATTACAAAATAATGCGAGTGGATTCAGGGTACATAGATAATTCTACATTTAACCTCGGTTTTAGAATGAAATTACAGACGCGTTACCATCTCTGATGACTAAGATAGAATCTTAGTTAACAGTTAAAAGGTTCTGCCGTTGCCTAAGCTCGCCATTTGAAACAGCAAAATTATGTAGTTACTCTACACTGGCATTTCGTGAGAGCGTGGTCCCGGTCAAGGCGACCATTTGTAGGTACTGCAATCCTAATAAAACTATAAAGCTGCAGCGCGAATCTGTTACATACAACATACTTGTTTTTCATCCTTACAAAAATGTATTAAGTTTAATGATTTCCTCATTAGCCCACAAACAATCTACACTTAACCGCTGGACATGGGCCTCTCTGATAATAGAAAGAATCGTTAAACGAGACGCTGCTTCCCGTCGCTGGTCTATATATTTTACATCTGGTATAAATACGAAATTACTATGGCGCCTTCTTTCGAAGACCACAAGATTTTCCCGAAGTTTCCCTTAGTGGCCTACCTGTACCTACACCACCACATGATTTAAATAATGATAATCGGGCTATAAACAAACACAACATAGATTCACCAGGTTTTCTAATCAATTCCTTGATCCAGGGGATGTACATTTTTGGTTTTCATAAGAGTTGGATATTTAAACAATAAAAATAACATTGGATTTTTGGATTAACCTCTTTGAATTGTTTTGTTTATTTTTTGAGTGCTCTCTTATAGATTTAAACCAATGCAGGTAAGTTCGTGCAGAATCGGATAGAACTGGGTAAAGAGTATCAAGGTTGAGTGGCATTCGGCACCATCGGCCGGTAAATGCACGAGTATAACTATAAATAGAAGGGAACTAGCCGCGCTAAACGGTTGATGGGATTGCTCTGTTGCTTCGCACTGGACGTCATGCGCGTATCAATGTTCTATCAATGGAATAAGGAATTCACGTAGCGTACACGTGGAAGCGAAAATGTTTTTGTTTTCGTAAATAGTAAGGTAGGTGGGGCGAATATGGTTACCTTAAGCATTCCCGCCCTATAAAACCAAAACTAGAAGTAGGACAGAGACAAAAACACAAAGTCGTAAACTATAACTAATATATCAAGAAAGAAATAGCAAACAAGCTTTGGTAATAATTAGGAACACTTCGATAAATCAACTTAAAAAAATAACTATAGGTACTACACAATACTAAAATTGACTAAAATATTTACAATAATTTCAACTGTCAAAATGGCGTCGATAAAGCAGCGCCCTTTTGACCCTTTATTGAAGATGAAGAGCTATCGTATCACAGAGCTGTCTATGCACACAAGGTTGTAGTTTTTGAGTTATAAGAAGTGACCGTATTAAACGGATGACCATATTACCCTCACGTACTATAATACCAATCTTTATATATAAAAATTACGTGTCACATTGTTTGTCCGCGATGAACTCCAAAACTACTGAACTGATTTCAATGAAATGTTTCACAATGTGTGCAGTTTGGTCCAACTTGAGAGATAGGATAGTCCTTATCCCGATAAGTGACCCTTAATTTTTTTTAATTGTGAATTTAATGTTTTTTTTGGACACATGGTCGACGGAAAGGGCAGAACAACGTCTGCCTGGTCAGCTAGTAGTACTATAAAAATTACCTTTCTTTATAATAAATGTAGTCTACGCTAACTTAGAAATTGGATCATAGAGCGCTGTTATATTCACTATGTAAAGTAATTTGTTCATGTGTAACATTGTATTGTTGATTGGAAGTCCAAGATGGTACTGTGCGGTAGGCCTATGTGTAAATAAAAGTACTATCGTAAACAAAAGTACTATCGTACTTTTGGTTACTCTGTGCCTATACCCAGTTGTTTATAAACGAGATCTGATGATGATGATGGTATTTTATTCTATCAATAGTCTACTGCTGAACATAGTATATATATTATATGTCCTCATCGGGGATATTTGCTACAGTTTCGATGCTTGGCAGGTGGGTTGTCAACCGCAGTTCTTATCGCACACATTTCACTAGACACGGTTTAGGTTAGAATGAATGGGTTCCCGGCGCGCTTTGCCTGAGGAGGAATATTGGGATTGGGAGGTGATGCACTTAGGAGACACCGCCAAGAAGCAGTCAGGCGCGGTCTGACGCGGATGCGTGCGTAACCCCGTACCCGACACCCGAGGTCGATATAGTGAATAAAATGGAAAACTAAATTCCTTTATTTTATTGGTATCGGGACTGTATTCTCCGAAATTTTGGTCAACACCGCAACTCATGCTGAATGATGATCCCTTTCAAACGACTTCAAAAAAGGAGAAGGTTCTCAATTCAACTGTATTTTTTATGTGTTTTATCTGAGAACTTTTTTCTAAGTGAACCGATTTTGATGATTCTTTTTTATTTTAAAGCTGCCACTTCCATATAAATATGATCAAGATCTGACCAGTAGTTTTTGAGTTATCCTTAATAATGCGTATTTAATTGACTTGGACTACATTGATGTTCTAAGTTTATTTATATTGAAATCGGTTGAACAACATTTTTAATTTTACCGTTTGATTATTGTGTTTATCCACATTAATGGGATGTAGAAAAATAGTTTGTGGTGTGGAAAAGTGTTTCTATCTTTCTTTCTAAAATTATTATCATTTAGAATAATTATTTATTTTATACTAAGGTGTTTTGCTACTTTCGTGTTTCAATCTTTTTTTCGGTATTTATTTACTCCAGTTTACAACTACCTGCACAACTGTAGAAAATATCTCACACTAGGATCACTAGGTGGTAGGAATTTTTTTGTCTAGGAGTCTGAATGGGTAAGTACCGTCCTTTTACCTATTTCTGCTGGCAATAGTAGTGCTTGCACTGCTGTGTTCCGCTCTATAGGATATAGAAAGTCATTATAATTACAGGTTGCTAGGTATAGGTACCATCATAGTCCTTGTTAGTGGCAACAATCGACTATATATATTTTTATGTGTGTTACCTCAGAACTTTTTTCTAGGTGAACTGATTTTGATGATTCTTTCTTTCTTTTTATTTGAAAGCTGGTGCTTCTCATGTGGTCCCATATAAATTTGATTTGATCAAGATCTGACTTGTAATTTTTGAGTTATCCTTAATAATGCGTATTTAATTGACTTCGACTACATTGATGTTATTATATTTATATTGAAATCGGTTGTACATAATTTTTAATTTTACCACTTGTATAAAAAAGAGACATATTACGATAATTGAAATGCAAACCATTTCCAATTGCCCTTCGTTTACAACGTCTTCAAGGCAAAGTAAATAGATCAAAAGGTATTCCATCTTCTTCTTCATCAGCTCTACAAGTCCACTGCTGGAGATGGGACTTTTCTACAGTCAAACATATACATACTTGACTTCTTCTGAATGAGTCATCTGACATACAGTGCCGACCTGGTTCCTTACGATTTCTCTTTATTTTGAAAAATCAATGATAAATTTAGAGGTGTTTTTTGGTTTTACGAACCGTGAAAATACAGAGACTGTGTTCTAAAAGACCATGGAAGCAACCCCTTAACAATTTTTTCTTACGGTGCAAGTTACTACTGCAAAACAATCATGTTATTAATTTGTTATGAATCAGTGAAAACAGCAATTGCTTAGTTTTAAAGACATATTGAGTTTAAAATATAGCTTATTTATAGTTTTAAACTATATTAATTAAATATCATCCATTCATATATAATATCCATCCATAAATAAATAAAGAAAGAACGATATTCTTTCTCTCTTTTTCATATCATGAATGAACCAACTACACGATAAACAAACAACGATACGATGACGGACGCAATACGACAGATGGGTGGGAAGAAGTGATCGTGGGCGAAGATGGTTAGAGTAACTGCTTCAAGATTCATTGTATTCGTAATAAGATTTAACTTTCTTCATATTATATTACTTCACGTATCAATCCAACGGCCTTTTAGATGTTTTTTTCATTTTGAATTTGCTTCAGGCCACAGAGATACTTTAAAATTTAAGCAGGTAACAATAACAAGGTTGTATATATAAGTACGTTATGAGGTTTTGTCTACTGAATCCATGTGGATAGCAGGAGCCCTAGGGGCGCTGGTGGCACTCACGTGGTCGGCGCGTAGACGCTGGACGGGGGCGCGGACGCGCGGCGGCGCGGGCGAAGTGCGCCGGCGAGCCCCCCCGCCCGTAAATATCATCGGCTCTCGCGCGCGAACATCGTACCACGCACACGCTCGTTCGTTCGCTCGCCCTTCTGCCGCACGCCCGTGTATTTATAAACGGAATTCCACGCGCACTATTCGCGGCCGGATACTGCTTTTTACACGACTTTCAGCACTTACGACGTACGGAGCACTGAAGAGGCGGGCTCCTGAATTGTCTGACGGAGTCCGAGCCGGTCGACCGCCCGCGCTCGACGAGACGAAAAGCTTCTCGAGAATTTCGCCGACAATGTATTCGGTGGATAAATGATAAAGATAAAAGTTTATTTTTAGTTGACCCGAATGTTTATTTCATTATGGATTCCGACAAAAGACAACGTGAATTTTGGCGAGCAATTACTTATAGCTATTGGACGGACCGCAGGTACGATAAGGGTGGCGCCATTTTATCACATATAAATATATTCAATACAAAATGTACACTCCAACGTTTACTGTAAGTAATTTCATGCGTAAGAAAAGTAAACAGCGATGTTTCAAAACGTGTAAATCTCAAGGCGTCGGCAGTGAACAGTCACTCAGAAACGCTATCGAATATTAATTTATACAGTGGTTAATTTTACGAGCAACATCAGATGTGCTAAACAATTTCCCATTAGATACGCTTTGTACGAAGTTAAATTAACTTTTAATAATCTGACAATGACATGTTTATTAGCTTTTTGTTCGTTTCATTTTTTAAGTTTGTTTAACATTTCTGTATAACATCTCTAAATTGCGGCATTATTAAGTGGTAGAACTTGAATATTTTAATTATATGAAAAAAAATTAAGCTCTATCTAGCAGGCAGTAAGCATCTATCGAAATTTGCATGGGAATTTGTCGCTGAATAATAATTGCTGAAAACCAATTTTGTAGCTTAGTCCGTTACTTAAAAAAATAAGATAGTTGAAATATCTTCACCATGAGCTACCAATAAAATATAAAGGTTACTTTAGCTCTGTGCTTCATGCGCTGATAGATAGCAAATACTGTTTTATATATATTGATGTGGGGACCCCGGGTAGATTAAGCGACCCCTAAATTTTTAGTAATTCAATACTAAAAAAGAAATTAGAGGATAGGACACTGAATTTACCTTCTTGTTGTGTCCGTTTTTATTATTTATTTCCAGTATTTTATTTATTTGAAACACTACTTCATCATCATCATCATTACAGCCCTTCACAAGTCCACTGCGGAACATAGGCCTACCCCAAGGAATGCCACAAAGCATAGTCCAGACCCACCTGCAGCCATCGACTCACTGCATGTCTTACCAGGTCGTCACTTCATCTAGTAGGGAGTCGCCCTACACTTCATCTGCAGGTGCGAGGCTGCCACTAAAGAACCTTTCTTCCCCGTCGGTTGTCAGTTCTAAGAGCTGTATGGCCGTCCCATTGCCACTTCAGCTTACTAATCCGTTGGGCTATGTCGGTCACTCTGGTTCTACTGTGGATATCCTCATTTATAAGTTTATCACGCAGAGAAACCCCGAGCATAGCCCTCCCCATAGCGACCTTGAGCTTCTTCATACGGCCAGCATTCTGTACAAAACCAGGCGATCGCGAGCTAATAACGCTAATGTCAGGTCTGTTGCAATGAATAGTTTTATCTGTTATTATTGTTCGGTCCCAGTAGATTTTCTGATTCTTACTTTCTAATATTGTTTCAGGTTTACACTTATAATATGGCTGCATCTTATATACGAATTTATATTTGATATTTATTATATTAGATGTTCTTGTATGA
The DNA here is from genome assembly GCA_963668995.1 of Parnassius mnemosyne. Lineage (NCBI taxonomy): Eukaryota > Metazoa > Arthropoda > Insecta > Lepidoptera > Papilionidae > Parnassius > Parnassius mnemosyne. The sequence goes on from CAVLGL010000159.1 coordinate 16,466,336, forward strand.
TTGCATCGACTTCATCATGACAATTTTTATAATCGGTTTGTGTAAGTGATTTAAATGCTCCTGTAATATGTTGTATGGTTTCAGAGGCATTGTTGCAATGTCTTCACATGTCAGTAGTCTGATTGGAGTCTTTTATTATGTATTTTATATAATTACGAGTTGGTACTATTTGATCCTGTATGGCAAGCATAAAACCCTTGGTCTCGGGAAACAGTTCACCTCGTTTTAGCCATTCGTTTGACTTAGTTTTATCGACGTGTGGCTGACTCAGATAGGCTCGACTCGTATTCCATGTAGGGCTTTTTCAGACCATGCTGCGATCTTTTGTTGTGTTCCCATAATGTGTTCATTAATTTGCGTGTTTCTGTTCTGTAAGTTGTGTAAGTTTTTTTGTCTGTTTCCGTTATGTTTTTTTATAGAATAGGATGACAAACGGGCACACAGTCCACCTGATGGTAAGTAGTTGCTGTGACCCATAGACATCCACATTTATCCTCAATAAAGAATCAAAATGCAGATGTGTTGTCACCCGTGAGGACTAAGATAGAATGCCTTTTTTCCAGTAAAAAAAGTCTCCGGTTCTCTACACTCACCATACGAAACACAGCAGTGTTAAGCTACTATTTTACACTGGTATTCTGTGAGAGCGTGGTCCTTCCCCGATCGAGCCGGCCCATTCGTGCTATAACTATACTACTAATATAGCTGCCGCATGGCTCTACCACGTAAAAAAAAATGTGTAAAGACGAGTGTTCTGATTGTTATGGAAGGACGCTCTGAGCGAAATTATTTGTTTATTATGTAAATTGCGTATGTCTACCAGTCCTCTTCCCCCTTCTTGGTGTGGTAGTGTAAGTTTATATTATTATTATTCTTGCTCTAATAGCTCTTTTCTGGGCAGTGAATGCTTTTTTCATATTATATTTATAGCTATTGCCCCAAAATTTTGTGCTAGATCTTATCTTGGACTCAAAAAGCGCATAGTAAAAGATCAACGGTTAATTCTTCTCGCAAGGTGCGTAAAGCATAGCTAGCTGAACTTATTGTGTCTGCTGTGGCTAGCAGCTCAACTTTCCAGTTTGGGAGATCGTCGAGATGAATTCCCAAAAATTTATAGTTTTTATTATTTCCCCATTTACGTACACCTCTATTATGTCATTGTTTTTAGCGGTGGCTTTGAACATGACGATATTAATTTTAGTTGTGTTTTGCAATAAACCATTAGCTCACAGCTAAACCATTAGCTGTGAACCATTTTCGGAATGTTTTCATACTTACAATAATCTTGTCCTTTAATTCGTCTGCAGTTTTTGATGATGGTACTGCGCTCGAATCATCTACAAAAATAATGACTTGAATCTTAGGAATGAGATTGCAGTCGTATTGCAGTCGTCAGATTTAATCTATTAAGTCACTCAAAAAGACTATGAAGAATATCGGTCCCACCACAGAGCCTTGAGGTACACCTCTTGTTACTGCGGTTACTATAAACAATTCAATATGTAGACAATTTCTACAAATTGTCTCCTATTACTCAAATAAGATTTAATTAATTTTAGTGATTGATCCCTAATTCCATAGTATTCTAGATTTTTTATTAATATACTGTAATATACGCTGTCAAAAGCAGAGCTTAAGTCGAAGAATAGGTTTGCAACTTGAACTTTTTATTTAATTTTGTTAATATATCATTCCCTACAGTATCAACTGCGTCAACGGTTCCTATACCCCCTTTGGTAGCCAAACTGTTTTTCATTCAAAACCTTATTACGATTTAAGTGCGTCATTAAGCGTACTTTTATTAACTTTTCCATAATGTTCGATAATACTGGTAGTAGGGCAATAGGTCTATAATTGTTCGGGTCTATTTTTATGTTCTTTTTATGTATAAGTACTATTTTTGCGTATTTATTTTTTATCTTAAACTTGTCAGGAAATATTCCTTGGCTTATGCATTTATTATAGACATATTTCAAAGGTTCACTTAACAAATCAATATTATCTTTTATTATTTTTATTGGAATATCGTCATCTAGATTATTTACTTTCCATCCGTTTTACAACAGTCACAACTTCTTGTGAATTTGTTGGACGTAGAACCAAAAAAAAACGAAAAAGCCCTCAGCAGGGGAGACCAAACGGCCAAGGGTTAGTAAGAAAGAGAAAGAAACTGGCGGCCGATGCGGGCGGTATCGAGGAGCGCCGCCTTTTGCATTTAACACGGAGTCCCAGTCACCGCAGATGACCCGAAAGGCTGACCGGGATTAGCCCCTTCGCAGAAACGACCATGTGAATAATTTCGTTCGGCAAACCACCCCACATGTCGGTTACCTCGTGAGCCAGATCTAGATATTTAGTTCGTTTATGTGTTTTGGCTTTCACGAGGTTCTCATTATACGGAATGGTAATGTCTACCAAAAATATCCTTGGTTGTGCTCGGTCCATCAGCACAATATCTGGCTTATTCGCAAGAATAAAAATAAGATAGGCCTATCTGTAATGATGGCCCGGTCGCAGTAGAACCTGGCGCGGTCATTTTCAAGTACGGCTTCCGGCAAGTACTTATAATAAGGCAATTTTCGAACCACAAGACTTGTATTTCAGGGCGAACTCATGGTGTAGGATCCTGGCTACTAGGTTGTGTCTAAGCTAGTACTCAGAGTTAGAAAGCGCCGAACAACTGGAGATGATATGCCTAAAGATTCACCGGGATGACGAAAAGCTCGAGAGATGTTGACGGTGCCAGCCCTCATGATGTATCTCCGATAGTAGTTGTTGGTCTTAATGATCTGATCTTGTATTGCACAGACAAATCCCTCGGTTTCCAAGAAGAGGTCACCAAAGCGTACTCAGTGGAGGGAGGCAACAGTGTCTATATTTTTCTGTATCTGTATTTTTTATCATTATAAGTCTGTCTGTCATAATAATATTATTTATTAGCCTACTGATGATAGGTTTATCTAAACAAGTATAATAATATTTTTTAATTAAAATCAAAATGTTGAGAATCTATTTTCGATTCAGGAACGTGAACAGCGTATATGAAGACTTGATTATCTGAAACAATAAAAATAAATTAAAAATATATGCATTATTTTGTTTGAATATATTTTAAACTATTACAATAGTCATAGTGTTGGATTTTGGTATACATAATGCATTAGTTGCTATCGGCTACAATGTTAAACATATACCGAAATTTGTTATAAAGAGTTTCTTTTTATTAATCTCTAAAATAAAATAATAGTCATAATAATTATCATACAATTCATATTTTCCATTAGTAGTCAGTAGTTATGTTTTGAGATAGCTTACGCCGCATTGGAATTGCTGCATTAGCTGAAATATACCTGTCTGAATGACGAGTATGTAGCCTTGTGGGAAAGGAAGTATATATATATATATATATATATATATATATATATATGAGAGTGCAAACAGTAATCTGTCACCAGTGTCGCCAACACATTAAAGGCCGAATACTTTCTGGTAACAAGGGAGGTAATAAGGTCTTACTTAGATTATACTCTTGGTAGAGAATGGATAAAAGTGTTGTGGGCCACATTTTGTCTTAAATAAAAACCTCTGTCCATCGCTTGGAGCACATGGTCATCAAAATTGTAAATTAATTATCGATAGTGGTAGAGCCGTACTACAGCTATATTATGGGTGTAATGCGAATGGGTAGTAGTAATGTAGCTCTTACGTAGGAGGACCACGATCTCAAAGAATACCAGTGTACAATAGCAGGTTAGTGCTGCTGTGTTTCGGATGGTGAGTGTAGAGAAAAGGCATTTCATCTTTGACCTTAGGGGTCACAACGCATCTGCATTTTGATTCTTAATCGACAGTATATGTTGATGTCTATGGGCCACAGCATCCACTCACCATTGGGCAGACAGTTTGCTCGTTCAGGCGGACTGTGTGCTCGTTTGTCAACCTTAATATATTAAGAAATATAGAAGGTTTAATAAAAAAGTTATTTCCTACAGATCTTCACCACGTGTGCGGGGTAGAACCACGCTGCAGCTATATTATGGTTGCAACATGAAAGGGTCGGCTTTGCCGGTGTAGAACCACGCTCTCACAGAATACCAGCGTAAAATGGCAGCTTAATGCTGCTGTGTTTCGTATGGTGAGTGTAGAGAACTGCAGAACTTTTTTACTTGAAATGAGCCATTCCATCTTAGTCATCACAGGTGAGAACGCATCGGCATTTTGATACTTAGTTGAGGATAGATACCTACGAGCCACATTATCCACTTTTCATTAGATGTGCTAGTTTGTCACCCATATTTTATAAAAATAACGTTAAGGTCACAAGGACCGAATTTATTAGTATTATATTTGTGTACGTTTAAAGTCTTGGTGTACAGTCTTACAGTGATATAAGTTTCGGTCGACATTGGAATGATGTAAGCGATACATGGTGATATAGGACGAGAGCAACGCGTCATCAGTAAGAGCAGTTGACGCCGCATGGCTGGCGATAATGACGTCCATTCCGAGCTATAAATTGACTGATTTAAGAAGTTGCTCTGAAACAATTAATTGGATTAAATTAACAAAAATGGAAAGTAAGGTAAAAACTACACGCCTTACTGCTGTGTACAACCACCCTTATAATGCAAATCTTATATGATTTTTGTTAATGTGGCCGAGCTTTTAAATAATAATTTAAGAAAAAACGCGTCCCCCCAACTCCAGTGCGGGTTGAACTCCACATCACCATCATCATCATCATCGTCATTACAGCTCTTCACAAGTGCACTCTAGGCCTCGCCCAAGGAATGCCACAAAGCACGATCTTGAGCCGCCTGAATCCATCGACTTCCTGTGTGTCTTACCAGGTCCTCACTCTATCTAGTGAACTACACGTGACTTCCTAGTATTATTTTTTGCCAGGGCACTATTTCAGTGGTGCGGCGTCTCGGATCGAACTTTGGTAACTAGTGTATTTAAATTGAGGGACGTACCTCTGAGCTCCCTCTGTTCTATAAAGTACTCCTATGTATTTTTAAGATTTTTAGTCGAACTAGATACCTACTAATCATATCAAGTTTAATTCAGTGTCTTCAAGGCAAGAGTGAATAGGCATTTATGACCATTAATAATTATATTATTAAGCACTCAGCAAATAAGTTTTAGCGACCTACTCGTATTACGAGTATAATACTAACTCACTACGCCAATCGGATTATAGTTTTTAATTAATTAGTATTTTCTTTGTAAGTTATTTGTAAATCTTTTGAGAAAATCATTTATATATATATATATATACATACGTACGTAGTACTTATAACTCAATGGAGAAAATCATAAACCTTTGTCTTAAACCACAAAGGCAAGTCCCTTTACTGTCTTCAGTTACATCACCATTTACCATCAGTTGGGTTAGTAATCAAGCACTGGCTTACAAAATTAAAAAAGTATATAAAATAAATTAAAACATTAGGAAGAAGTTCTTTAATCAAATAGTTTAATTCTGCTCAAGAGAATTATGACGATGCGATATTTTCGAATTACTTTTTAAATTATTTTGCCGTGCGGTATTTTGCGTAAGACTATCCGTCGTAACATTTCATCCCGTGTATGCCGTAAAAGGCGATTTCAACCACGTTAACTGTCATATTTTGGAGTCATGAGCTCATGACTCAAAAATATGACAGTATAACAAAGTGCAATGCATAGAAGATTTGTTGTAAATATTATGTTTGTATTTTGAATTGACCATTGCTATACTAGATGTTTCGCATCTTTGATCCTCCATCCTGTTCCCGGTCTGGGGATTTCACTACTGACAAAAACATACGAGATGTTTACTACCGCTATCTATCAGAAGTTACAAAATCTTCCAAGCATATGCTGGAGGGGACTGCTGGAGGGGGAATGCTGGGGGATGCTGGGGGGAGCATAACTGGAGGGGAGGGGGGCCTAAAGTCAGTAACCATAGGATGATATACCACACTTTTATAAATGATTATTTTTATTAATATTCAACAAGTGTTTATGAAACACTCCCGAAAATGAAGACAGATGATAGTAGATACTACACCTTAGAACATGGGTCACAAATAAATTTGATCCCGAGGAAAAATAATCATCTTTTCACAACGTTTTATTAACTTTATTCACGCTCCATCATATTAGTATAGCTAAATGAAAAGTAAAGTTCGTAAAAAAATCATGAAAATACTTAAACAAAAAACCAGCAGTGAAACTTAAAAAAAAACATCAGCTGACAATAGGATCAATCTCCTCGCGGACGCCGAACTCTTATGGGTTCCATCACGTAAAAACGCTGGCCTTAAACCTGGGCACTGAGCGATTTATCGATCAAATTGGGGGTATGAAGTTTCATTTTTTAGTTTCATTTTTCATTTCTAATTTCTGATACAAAATCAAAAATAACGATGGAATAGTGTTTATAATTGTGTGAGTACTTAGTACCCAATTAGGTACGTGTATTAATATCAATAATTTTTGTAGTAAAGAACTGCTTGTTGCATCAGGGTACAATTGATTGTGTAATTGTATTAAAAATGACAACCATAACTTTTAAATTCCATATGAAGACTAGTCGCAGGGATAAAACTTATAAATTAAATAAACGTTGGCGATGTCTTAACATACATAACGCTTTAACGGTGTATGGAAGGTTCCAGTGCTTCAAGGACTTTACCTTGTGCGCATTTGTTTTAACGGAATTGATTAATAATTTTAGTTTTTGAGTCAGTTCCGTGTTGACTATCACAAGAGATAGTTCAATTGTTTTGTTTATTAAATTATTGTCGTTATTACTTGTTATTTATTACTTAATGATATTATTTTTGTTGATACGTTTTAAGTTTCTTGTTTTGTTTTTATAATGCCTAACGCGTACGTTTATAGTGCTCGTGAATACGGAAACATGTTAATGTGCCTTGGAGAAGCTGGGAATGCATTGCGAATTTACCGCGAGAAATTCCCGACCACTCGACATCCAGCTGACTCTCGTCTGATAACAGCGGCATTTCAGCGAGTGTTGGAAAATCTGCCCATTGCTCTGGTAGCGGCAGGAGGTGGAGGTCAAGTGGCTGTTCACTCAGAGGAGCGCATTTTAGATGTCGTTCGCCGGAATCCGAACCTAGGTACACGAAGTATCGCTAAATTGTTAAGGCGTCGGGATGGAACAAGTGTGTCATACTGTACAGTTGACAAAGTGTTAAAGCGTAACCGAATGCGCCCATACAAAGTGTACTAAGTGTAAGCTTTAGTTCCCGGCGATCACGACCGCCGGCGAGTTTTCTGCCGTTGGTTATTAGACCAGCAACAACGTGTGCCTGGTTTCATTGAGCACGTCATCAGGACGGACGAGTCGACATTTACTAGAAACGGCCTGTGGAACCGAAGAAATACACATGTGTATTCCGAGGTTAACCCGCACGCTGTTCAACAAACCGGGCACCAAACCCGATTGTCGGTTAACGTATGGGCAGGTTTATTTAAGGATCGCATACTGGGACCAGTGTTTCTGCCACAGCGACTTAACGGACAGCGATACCTAAACTTTATAAATGAACAGTTGGTTGACATTTTAGACGACCTATCGTTGGCTGAATATCGCCGCACATAGTTCCAGCATGATGGTGCACCTCCACATGTCGTGAGGCTATTTGATGATCGCTGGATCGGCAGACTAGGACCACACGCTTGGCTACCATGCTCACCAGATCTGACCCCCTTAGACTTCTCTCTGTGGGTGTATGTGAAAGAAAGGGTTTTTAATCGTGTGATAGTGCTGACGAAATGCGCCAAAGGATTGTGGATGTTTTCGACAAACTACGTATGGACTGTGTCGAAGACCACACGATGATGCCCCGCCTGCATGAGGAGACGCAACACCGAGCCCAAATCTGCCTCGAAATGAATGGAGCACAATTTGAGCTGCATCTCATAAGACCATGGAGGATTTAGAGCGGTAAGCTGTTTCATACCTAATTTTTTTTAAGTAACTTAGTACTGAACTGATCTGAATAGGTACATAGCTGAATACATCAGAATAATAAACATACCTACACGATGAATAAAAACGCATGACTCTAAACTTGGTTACATTTCATGTATTTTTTTCATTAGCGGGGAATCGAACCAGTTATTTGGGTTATTTAATCTGTGAATTCGAATTAAAATGGCTACGTGGAGACAAGCACAGTGGCAAAATAGTAGGTTAAGTAGATAAGTTAGGTATTTAGACAAGTGTTGTAAATTATTAGGTATTGTGGTATGGCCCGTCAGCTGCGGGCCGCGCCTATTCGGCGTTCGCGCGTACATTGACCCCTAGTCAGCTGATTGTAATTGAGTAATTGCACTGCTGGTTTTATGTTTAAGTATTTCCATGATTTTTTTATGAAATTGTCTTTTGATTTAGCTGTACTAACATGATAGAGAATGAATAAAGGTAATAAAACGTTGTGAAAAGATGGTTTTTTTTTTCATCAGGATCGATTTTATATTTCCCCCATCATCAAAGGTATAGTTGGTACTGTCGTCTGTCTTCGTTTTCGGGAGCGTTTCAAAAATACCCTATATAAATAATATAAAAATAAATCATATACTTACTTCAACTTTCAGCTGCGTTCCATAGTAACAGTAAATAAATAGTTGTGCTAACATACAGCCTAGATACATCCCCATAGAAAAGAACTCCACGGAAAATATACTCAGCTGAAAGTAAATGATAAAATTAAATTCTATTTATTAAAGTAAATAATAAAATCAAGTAATATTTCTTAAAAGTTCTTACACCAACTATCTTGTAAACAGTCATACAGATGACCCACGTCATCACGAAGCACTGTATAACCATAGCTTCTCCAAATATTGACTCCACTTCCTTAGCGAACCTTAAATTATAAATAAGTAGGCCCATGGTACAACAAATATTAATTTCATTAATTTTTTAATCCATTATTAAGTATATATGCCTTTCTAAAATTTGCTAACTGACATTACTGTGAACGCAGTACTTATTCCGTCTAATGCTGATCGTCATGATAATTTCGTATTTTTTTTTTCTATTATATTTGAACTGTTTACTGTAATGACCACGATGGGTATTCGGTCTAATCTGTCCATTTAAAAAACTATTTCAAACTATTGTTGCAATATCTTTCAACTCAACTAAATCCTTGCGGAGCTTTTCAATCACAGTATGGTATTGTCTGTGTTCAACACTAACTTACCAGTGACGAATTATTCTACAAAGGCTTCATCGGCAAAATACTACTTACACAATGTTTTTCTTACCATACAATTTGCTGATGATGTTTCACGCACGACACAAATCTTCTATGCATCAAACGATTAAATCCCTTATTGGCAACATCTTTATACGTTCCTAATTCAAAAAAATCTCCATTTTTCTTCTTTCCATCTAAATCCGCTAAGTGCTCCAAATTAAATCTTAAGATTTGCAGTTGGGTCTTCGCTTGGGCATAGAAAGCTACGATTGTGCAGTCCATCGTCACATTACCGTAGGCTTGAAAGGTAATCAATATAGACATATACGCTAAGGTTAGTTCAAACCTAGAAAAAAATTTATGCGTAACTGTTTTATCAATAATACATAATGAACGACATAATATCAACGGTTAACTCGATCATTTTCTTCGTTTTTACCAGCCTGTAAAAGTCTATTGCTGAACATAAACTCTAACATTCTCGGACAGGATTTGCGTAATCGCCACGAAATAAGGAGGCTGGTGATTGGCGATAACAGTACCATCCTCGCATCCTTGACGATAGTTCCCGGCCAGCCATGTAGGTATATCTTAATTCGTAAAGCCGACAAAAAGCCATTGAACAATAAAAATTCCCTTGTGGCAGCATTGGCTCCCTTGAGCGCAGTTTGAGGTTGAGGCATATTTGTACATAAAATCGAATGTTGCACTTGATTTATTGTGTTCAGTAAACAACCTAAAACGTATTTTGAATTTATCGTCATACTTAAAATTGGCCAGAACCAGAAGCATCATCGCTCTGTCCTCGATAAAATTATTTAGTGTTGATGTTTTATATCAAGCACGATTTTTATTGCGTTTTCATTAGGGATTGTGTGAAAAGTATTCTTAGAATTAGGTTGTCGTACGGACTAAGGACTTATTCCGTCGTTATCTTATTATTTTTCTTATTTTACTTGTTTGTCATTCTTAAAAGTCCAGCGCTGTATTTTTTTTTATAGGATAAGGGTGACAAACGAGCACACAGTCCATCTGATAGTAAGTAGTTTCTGTGGCCCATAGACGTCTACGTCCATCCTCAACTACGAATCAAAATGCAGATGCGTTGTCACCCGTGAGGACTAAGATAGAATGCCTCGTGTCCAGTAAAAGGAGTCTCCGGTTCTCTACACTCACCAAACGAAACACAGCAGCGTTAAGCTGTTATTTCGCGCTGGTATTCAGTGAGAGCGTGGTCCTTCCCCGGTCGAGCCGATCGGGTGTTATATCGAGTGTTATATAAAAACAGGATAGAATCGATTTTAGTGTTCGTTTCGCTGGATACGATTCGTTTTAAGATCATAATTTATTTTACTATAGTTTTTTTTTTTAATATTGTATATATTTCAATATTATCCTAAGATATGTAAACTGATATCTGAGAAAATTTTACCTTGCTATTGTGGCGTAAGATAACCCATAATCCCATTTCACCTTGTTGTTTAAGGCGCCTATTGGAAATGCCTGAAAAATTTTAAGGCTTCCGATAGATAATATAATCATCCCGATCTCGTGTCAGACGTAAAATACCCAGGCCGGCGATGTACAGCAGCGGCGAAAAATTATCCGCATCAATAAATTAATGCCTAGTTTTGTATAAGATTGCATGTGCCCTTTTTAATATATGAAATGTTATGCATCTAACATCATGTACTTACACGGGCGAATTACTAGTATTGAACGGAAAATAGCAAGTGAACTGCACATCTTCACCTAAAACTCTGTTTACTATCGGAAATATCGTCCATAGACCACCGCAAATAAATATAGCGCAAAGATACAACTTTAACAATCGCTGCATAGACGCAGCGTTACTCTTCAAGACATCTTCGTGATGTTTGTTTCTCGGTGCAAAGACAAAGCCTGTAAATGTTTTCAAATTTTAAATTTAACGTCATGATCATGTTTCATTTTAGCCAGATATTATCAATTTCTGAAAGTTTTCAATTTCGAACAATATATTATAGTGTGACAATGACAGTAATTCAATGCCTAAGCATTAGCTACGGGTCTAATAAGTGAGTTTAATATTTATTTATTTAAAAACTTTATTGTTTTAACCGTAAAGGTTACAAAAGGCGGACTTAATGCTAGTAAGCATTTTGGTGTGGTGAAAAAATTGTGGCAGGTGCCTTAAATAACTAAAAATAATTAACAGTAATAGATATAACACTAATGAGTTTAGGAATTGAATTAGCCTTATAAATTACATAAATACAAATGAATATAAACAAATACATAATAATTCCCTGAGTAGTGGCGGGTAAGAATACCCACAAACCCATACCTTCCCGTGGGTGTCGTAAGAGGCGACAGAGGAAAACTGAGGCAGAGAATGGGTAGCAGCATCTTTCTGATAACAGCAAAACAACAATAAAAAACTATGATTGCCAACCCGCTCACCAAGCGTGGCAACTTTAGCATTATACCACTCTTAACGATAAAAGTTACAAAGTAGGACGGCCGCCAGTCCCCGGCGGCCCCGCTATTCCTGGCTCCGGTGGCCACCATGGTAACGGCGGGACAGGGGATGCTAAGAATCTCCGGTGGAGGTTCGGTTGCCACCTAAGACGACTCGACCTAGCAATACATAACGCACGCACCCTGAGGACTAACGAGAAGATCCTGGAGCTGGAAGAAGAGATAGCCAAGTTGCGCTGGAATATTATAGGATTATCCGAGGTCCGAAGAGAGGGGAAGGACATGGTAATCCTCGAATCCGTAAACTTGTTCTATCACCGGGAGGGCCATCTGTCCCAAGAAGGTATCGGATTTATCGTCCACAAGTCTCTCGTTAACAACGTTGTAAATAGAGTGTTTAGAGGGTTACGTACCTTATACACAGAATCACCAAAAGGTATTCGCTGAAAGTCATACAGCTTTACGCACCAACCTCGGCAGACCCCGATGAGGAGGTGGAGGAAATATATGAAGATATATCTAGAGCCATGCATTCCTCTAAAACCCACTATACGGTGTTAATAGGAGACTTCAACTAGGTACAAGAAAGAATGGTGAGCTGGATGTAGGGCAATTTGAAATAGGGCAACGGAACCCAAGGGGCCAGCAGCTGGCCGAATTCACGGAGAAAGAGGGTTTCTTTACGATAAACTCTTTCATCCAGAAGCGGCCCCACAGGAAGTAGACCTGGTCGAGCTCCGACAGTTCGACAAAATATGAGATTGACTTCATTATGACGACCAGACGACATCTGTTCAGTGATGTCTAAGTGATCGCGAGGGTGAAAACTGGTAGGGATCACTGAATGGTTAGAGGCACACTGAACCTATACGTTAAATTGGAGAGGTCTCGTCTAATGAAATCAACGTTCCGTCCCCCTCGTGCTCTTATCCAGAGTCCCGAAACCTTTTAGCTCGTGATACAAAACCGTTTTCAGTGCCTAGAAGATTGCAATGCAGTGGACGATATGAATGACAAGCTCGTAAAAACTGTCCATGCGATCGAAGCGAAGTTCTGCAAGACCCGCCGCAGAAAAACAAAAAAAATTCCGATCACACTCTTAATCTCATGGCTGTTAGACGGTAAATGAAGCTGCAGTCTTCAACAGATCTCCAAATGCATGCGACGGGACTTACGCAACTTCAATACAACTAGTATTGAAGAAGCGGTCGATCGGAACCAGGGCTCCAGTCTTTGCTAGAGATCTGTCTGCCAGATGGAGCCAACTGTCGAAGCTGAAGACCAAGTGTGGCGGCGTAGTTTCCTGGACACCTGAAATTTTGGGTAAGATTGAGAGATTCTACGGGCAGCTGTACACATCATCGTTGGAGCCACACGCAAGTGTGAGTAACAATCTAAGAGCAAGTCTTATCCGACACTATACCGATGATATTCCGGACGTCAGTCTGAGCGAGATAAGAATGGCTCTCCAGCACCTTAAAAACGGCAAGACCCCAGGTGAGCTTTTGAAAGCGGATGGAAAACCATTACTTGAAGTCCTTCTTCTGAAGCTCTTAATTGTGTCCTCTATGGTAGCACTACACCGGAGGCGTGGAGCAGAAGTGCGGTGGTCTTGTTGTTCAAGAAAGGCGACAACGCTCTCTTGAAGAACTACAGACCGATTTCCCTTCCGAGCCGCGTCTACGTGCTGTTTTCGAGAGTCATTACGAATCGTCTCGCACGCAGCCTCAACGACTTCCAGCCTTCCGAACAAGCCGGTTTTCGAAAAGGCTTCAGCACCATAGACCACATTATATACCCTTCGGAAAATTGTAGAGAAGTCCGAGGAGTACAATTTGCCACTATGTCTGGCGTATGTGGACTATGAGAAAGCCTTTGATTGCGTCGAAATTCGGGCGGTGTTGCAGTCCCTTCAGCGGTGCCAAGTTGACTGTCGGTATATCGAAGTGCTGAAGTACTTATACAGTAGGGCTACGATGGCAGAGTACAGAGTACAGAGTACGAAACTTATCCAACTGCAGAGAGGTGTAAAACAGGGTGACGTTATATCCCCGAAACTCTTCACCGCTGCATTGGAAGACATTTTCAAGCTTCTGGACTGGAAAGCATACAGTATTAATGTCAATGGCGAGTACATCACTCACCTTCGACTTGCCGACGATATAGTCATTATGGCAGAATCGCTGGAGGATCTAAACACTATGCTCAATGATCTCAATTGTGTCTCCCAACAGATAGGTCTTAAGATGAACATGGACAAAACAAAAGTCATGTGTAACGTCCATGTCACACCTATGTCGGTAGTTTTTGGGGACACTAAGCTCGAAGTTGTTGACGAGTATGTTTACCTGGGACAAATAATCCGACTAGGTAAGTCCAACTCCGACCGAGAGGTCAATCGACGGATTCAACTCGGCTGGGCAGCGTTCGAGAAATTACGGTATATCTTCTCGTCAGGTATACCTCAAAACTTAAAAACTAGACTGTACAACCAGTGTGTGTTGCCAATGATGACCTATGGAACTTGTAGTGTTATACTACTTACGTATCATTTTACATTATTTTAAATTCATTTTTCCATTTTGTTTCGATTTTCTGCATTCACCTCAAAACTGGATATTTTACATCACCTTTATTTCCATAGGATCCTGTAACGATTTCAAACCATAAGAACACAATAACAAATCATTTCTACTTCGTATTTTCACATTATCAGCACTTTTAAATTGGTGTCAATGGAGTCTACCTTTTTTCGATCTTTTAGCTAGTTTTCCGTAACTCTACAATCTTGGACTTTGTGTGGGCAGCTGCGCTACCTTTTTTCCTATATCAATAATATCTCATTTTCCACTTAAATCTTACCGTTTTCTTATTATAAACCAAAAACAAAAATTTGACATGTTTTGTCTTTCTTATTTATATCGTTTCCATGGTAATTATATTCAAATTTGCTACCAATCTGTTATTCCTATTTCGATAATTCCACATAAATCCTCTTTTCTCTTGACCATTTACAAAAAATTTGCGTATAATTTAAATAATTTTTCCGTTCTCTCTAGAAAGGTATAAAAGCCGAACAATCGGTGAAGAAAGGCAGTCTCGCTTCAGTTCGCGAATTGGAAGTATCTCCTAAAGGCCTTATCCCGGGGCCGCACTGCCCCGGGATCCTGCAAGCCTCCATTTACACGTGAAGTCTTCGGCGAAGCCTTCTTCAAACTCGGGCCGCGCCACTCCGGAATCCTACAAGCCTCCATCTACCTCGGAAGTCGCTTCGAGTCTACTACAAGCGCGGGGGCCACACTACTCCGGGCACTACTACTACTTACTCCAGGCGCCGAGTGCACCTACCGCCGGCGCTACCTTTGGGCGCTGCAACTGCTGGCTCTAAGCGTTGCGCGCCCCTTCTCCAGGCGCTACGTGCGCCGGCTCCGGACGCTGCGTGTACTGGCTCCAGGCGCTGCGCGCCGTCACTGCTAAGAAACCTACTTCTACAAGCGCAAACGGCGTGTGCTGGCTTCAGGCGCTGCGTGCCGTCGCTGCTAAGAAACCTACTTCTACAAACGCAACGTGTGTCGCTTCGACTTTTAGGCCCCACTTCAACGCTATATTCCCCTATTCTCTCACCTTTATTTTTTTTTATAATCTAATTGTATTCTCACTTCATTCATCATCATCCTCACATCATTTTTTTTATAAAATTGTAAATACCTTTTATAAATTTAAATATATTGTTTTCTGGCTCTACCTTTGTTGTTTTGTTGTACTTAGGTTAGGTTCTATTTTTTTTTTTTTTATTGTCGCTTCACGACATTTGGCGCCCAACGTAAAAGTCCTCTTTCTCTCTTAATTCTTCACCTTTACTGCGCCTTGTCCATTCCCTTTTGATTTAATTGCTCTCCCTTTCGTTCTTAACTCATTATTCATCATCCATTTATTCATCCTTTTCATACCTTCCAAATTCTAAAACAACACTTCATCTAGTGTTTCAACTTATCTGGATTATATTTAGACCTACATTTCACACAACACTTACATTGATCACTTTAATATTTTTATTGTAGATAACCTTCCAAATTCTAAAACAACACTTCATCTAGTGTTTCAACGTATCTGGATTATATTTAGACCTACATTTCACACAACACTTACATTCATCACTTTAATATTTTTATTCTAGAACAAAACTTCATCTAGTTTTTCAATTTATCTAGATTATATTTAGACCTACATTTAACACCTTACTTACATCCATCACTTTTATATTTTTATTCTAGATAACTTAAAGAGGTATAATTTTTAATTAAATTTTTATTTCTTAAACTTAACTTTACACATAATTATTATTATAACAATGAAAAGGGTTATTAAGTACGAATTCCTTAACAAGGCCGAACTCGAATACGAAGTGAAGATTAGATATGAGGAACCAGCTAATACTGTTTTACTTCTAAAAAAACAGGTTTTGCGTTTAGTTGCGAATTCTCACCCTGAAGATATTCTGACTTCTCCAATTCCGATTGAGGATGACTTGTCTCAAATTGATTCTACTTTGACCTACTTGAACTGTAAAATTAAAAAAATTTTACAAGGCGAAACCAAATACTTGCGACTAATAGAAACCTTTATTAATCATATCTTTTACAAATTGGAACGAATAGATACTGACTTATATCCAGACTTTAAAGCTATTTTCGATACTTTGAAGATGAAATATGACGATATTACTAAACAATTTGAATCCTTGACTCCAGCTCCAACTGAAAATGACCCTCCTGTTGACCCGACTGTCACGGTTGACCCGACTGTCACGGAACTCCCTCTTGTTTCTCAAAATTCTATTCAGGTCCATACCCCGTATCCTCCACCACCACCTCAATCTTTTTCTCCAACCAACGTCTTCAAAGATCTGAAAAGACACACCTTCAATGGTAAAAGCTGTCCAAGATCCTTTCTTCAAAAACTGGAAGAATACTGTATAGCTCGTGGCTTGTCCAAAGACTTGTTGATTTCACAAGCGTTTGAAATTTTCACTGACAATGCTCTTCATTGGTTCAGATTTAAATATAATCAGAATCCAAACTTAACGTGGAACGAACTTTCTTCGTTATTAATCAAAGACTTTGGTGGTTTTGATTATGATCACAAACTTTTAGAAGCGATTAGGAATCGAACTCAAGGTCGAGATGAACCTATTGTCATCTATATTTCCATCATGTCTGGAATGTTTTCTCGTCTTTCGAAGAAACTTTCTGAAACAGAACAATTGGAGATTATTTTAAGGAATATTCGCCCATGTTATTCAGTCTTCGTAGCTCTAAAAGACATTGACTCTATCGACTCTCTACTGGCTACTTGCCAAAACTATGAAAAATTCCTAGACAGAGACAAACAATTTAAAGAACCAAATGTACAACAAAGTCCTCTTATTTCTGAATTCAACTACAAGCATTCCACTTCAAGTTCAGTTGACTCTCCAAATTCTTCTAATAACTCACGACCCTCTCCTCCCCTCATGAATAAATTCACTCCATCCTACAAATACCCTTCTAGACAAGTTAATAGTCTCTCTCAAACTAAAGCTCCTCAACAAACCTCCTTTTGTGTTCGCTGTCGTAAACAAGGACATTCTTTGAACACTTGTACTCAACCACGATTCGTGATTTGTTTCAAATGTGGTCTTAAGGGTTTTAAAACTGCAGATTGCCCTACTTGTTCTCCCAAACCTAATACTAGTTCAAAAAACTAACTACTGACTTGAAAAGTAACTTAAACTTTGATAACGACGATTGGACTAATTGGATTAAAACAATTCAAAACTTCTTTTCTTGTTACAGAATCTCTTCTACACTCTACTCCAAGGAACAAGATCTTAATCGTCCATTCATTAATGTCAAAATTTATAACTTAACTTTATCTGGTTTACTAGATTCTGGCAGTTCAGTAACTATTCTGGGTAATAATTCTCATTTGGAAATTCTTAAACTGGGCTGCAAACTTTTCAAGTCAGATCTTATTACTATCTCTACTGCTAATAATCAAAAAGTTAATTCCTTGGGTTATTTTGACTTACCTATTCATTTCAATAATCAAACTCATTTAATTAAAGCTTACGTTTTCCCTGAAATTTTTCCTTCGCTAATATTAGGTATTGACTTTTGGAGAAAATTTAATCTTTTACCTAGTGTTTTATCTTCTCTTAACTTTACAGAATCTAAATGTTCTGCTATCGAAACTAAAGATACTAAAGTTTTACCTTATGAGCATTTAACTCCTAATCAAAAGAACATCGCTAATGACATCATCCAACGTTTCAAAACAATTTCTTTTGAAGAAAAAGGTATCCTGGGATGCACACACTTAATCACCCACAAGATTGACACTGGTGATTCTCTCCCAATCAAACAAAGATGTTACAGACTGTCTCCTGAAAAACAAAAGGCGTTAATTAATGAAGTTGACAAGATGCTGCGATGGAACGTCATTGAACAATGCGAAAGTCCCTGGTTATCTCCAGTTCTCATCACTCCGAAGAAGAATGGTGAATGGCGTTTCTGCGTAGACAGCAGGAAGCTTAACTCAGTTACACGTCGTGATGCTTATAGTCTGCCACTAATAAGCGAAATTTTGGACAACTTGAGGAATGCCAAATACTTATCAAGCATCGACATTGCGAAAGCATTTTGGGAGATTCCCTTGAATCATGCTGATAAGGATAAAACTGCATTTTATGTACCTGGAAGAGGTATGTTTAGATTCAAGGTAATGCCTTTTGGTCTTTCTAACTCACCTGCAACTCTACAAAGATTAATGGATATGCTTTTTACCCCTGAATTTGAGAACAAGGTATTTTGCTATCTGGACGACATCGTTATCATTAGCGAGACTTTTGATGAACACATATCACTCCTCATGAAAATCCATGAAAAACTTTCATATGCTAATCTGACTATTAACTTTGAGAAGAGTCAATTCTTCAGGAAAGAACTGAAATACCTTGGTTTTCTAGTGGACGAGTACGGTCTACGTGCTGATCCAGATAAAATAAAAGCTATATTAGAATATCCTGTACCTACTTGTAGAAAAGAAGTGCGAAGATTCATAGGCACCTGCAGCTGGTTCAGAAGATTCATTCCAAACTTTAGCACTATTGCCTCTCCACTCAATCAACTAACCTGTTCCGGGAAGAACGCTCCTAAATTTCTTTGGAATTCTCAAGCTGCAGCTGCTTTCCAGAAACTTAAAGAAGCTTTGGTAACTGCTCCTGTCCTTGCTTGTCCTAACTTCGAACTACCCTTCTCTGTACATTGTGATGCATCAAACTATGGCATAGGAGCAATGCTTACTCAACATCAAGATGACAAAGAAGTCGTGATTGCTTACATGAGTAAAGCACTAAACAAAAATCAACAGAACTACTCAACTACTGAAAGAGAAACATTGGCTGTAATAACTGCGTTAGAACATTGGCGATGTTACCTAGACAATGGTAAAGAATTTACAATATATACTGACCATGCTGCACTTAAATGGTTTCAGAACTTATCGAATCCATCAGGAAGACTTGCTCGCTGGACTTTACGCTTATCTTGCTTTAACTTTGTCCTGAAACATAAAAAAGGAAAGGATAACGTTGTTCCAGATTTATTATCAAGACATAAGAATCAAGAACGTCCTGATACACGAGAAATTTCACCTCAAGGCGTACACCCTATTACGATTGAAGAACCACCTGATCGTAAACTTGAGCACTACAACAAGATTTTTCTCGGATGCTCCAACAACCCAGACTCATATCCCAACTATACTATCAGGGATAACAAACTTTACCGCTGCATCCATTCTCCCGATCGTCTAAACGATGACTTTATTTGGAAAGAAGTTCCACTACCTACTAACAGTGGTAGAGCCACGCGGCAACTTTTGTTGTCGCACGGATGGGCCGGCTCGAACCGGGGTGGTACCACGACCTCACAGAAAACCAGCGTGAAGTAGAGATTTACCTCTGCGTTTCGCTTGGTGAGTGCAGGTGGCCGGAGGCCCTTTTTACTGGAAATGAGGCATTCCATCTTAGTCCTCACGGGTGACAACACATCTACATTTTGATTTGTAACAGAGGATAGATGTAGATGTCTATGGGCCGCAGCAGCCACTTACCATCAGGTGGACTGTGTGCTCGTTTGTCACCCTTATCCTATAAAAAAAAAAAAAAAAAAAAATACCTCAAGATAGACATGCAATTATTGAAGTTAACCATGGTTCCCCTTCAGAACTCCATCTTGGTATCTTCAAGACATTCAAGAAAATATCTTTAAAATACTATTGGCCTGGTATGTTTAAGGATATTGCCAATTTAATCTCAACTTGTGAAACCTGCTTAACCTACAAACACCCTAATCATTCTCCCTATGGTCTTATGGGTAAACCTAAACTTTGCTCCAGACCTTTTCAAACTATATCCTTAGATCTTATGGGTCCATTGCCTATGACTCGAAGACGAAATCAGTATATTCTAGTAATTAACTGCAATTTTACTAAATTTACTATGATTTTTCCCCTTAAACGTGCTACTTCAGCTAATATTATTAATGTTTTGGAAAATTCAGTTTTTCTAGTTCATGGCATTCCCCAAACTATTATAATGGACAATGCTGTTCAATTTCAGTCGCGAGAATTCCACTCATTCTTAAATTCTTATAACGTTCCTTTTATTTTTCACACAGCTTTATATTGTCCTCAGGTTAATCCTACAGAGAAGTTTAATAGTACAATTATTACAGCTCTAGCATCTCTAGTAGGAGACGATCATAGATCATGGGACAACCATCTTACTAAAATTCAGTACGCAATGAACAGCGCTACAAATGTAGCTACTGGCTTTACACCAAACTTTTTAGTCTTTGGTAGGGAAACAATACCTTGTGGTTCCTTCTATACTCCAACTCAGAACCTCGAGGAATTAATATTTATGCCTCGTGATATTTACGCATCTAATGCTGGTCTCCTCTCATCTATCTTTCACAAAGTTCAAACTAAACTTCACATAGCGCACGCTAAAAATAGCGCTCGCTATGATCTTCACCGGTCTTTTAAAGAATTTAATGTGGGAGATACTGTTTGGCGTAAAAATCATGTTTTAAGCAATGCCGGCGCATACTTTAATGCTAAACTTGCCCCTAAGTTCATCAAGTGCAAAGTGATAGCTAAACTGTCACCACTAGTCTATGTACTTGAAGACCCTAATGGAGTTAGAGGCAAGTGGCACATCAAAGATGTAAAATCATAAATTTTCTTAACTTTTATTAACTATTAATTTGTATATATGTATAAATATCACCATCATTCTCACCTTATTATTTTTATTTCTTTTAATTTGCTTGTTTGTTTGATGATCCAGTGTTCTTCAACACATCTTGCTTTAGGACCTCGAACTTTCGTTGGTTAATCGTCACTTTTTATTTTTATTTCAGACACATCTCGTTGGTGATGTTGCTGTTTTCTGGCTTTGAGCCCTACCACTCTGGCCGTTCTTAATCTTTACTTAAGTCATAGCGACTAAAGCTTACTTGAGGTATTTCTTTATCTTTATCTTCACTTGGGAGCGGCTGATTACTCCCTTAATAATTTTTTTTTATCTTCACGCAGGAGCGGATGACAACTCCTTAAATAAGCCAAGGACATTCAGGCTTAGTAGCTTGTAGTCAGCTTGTAGTGTTATACTACTTACGTATCATTTTACATTATTTTAAATTCATTTTTCCATTCTGTTTCGATTTTCTGCATTCACCTCAAAACTGGATATTTTACATCACCTTTATTTCCATAGGATCCTGTAACGATTTCAAACCATAAGAACACAATAACAAATCATTTCTACTTCGTATTTTCACATTATCAGCACTTTTAAATTGGTGTCAATGGAGTCTACCTTTTTTCGATCTTTTAGCTAGTTTTCCGTAACTCTACAATCTTGGACTTTGTGTGGGCAGCTGCGCTACCTTTTTTCCTATATCAATAATATCTCATTTTCCACTTAAATCTTACCGTTTTCTTATTATAAACCAAAAACAAAAATTTGACATGTTTTGTCTTTCTTATTTATATCGTTTCCATGGTAATTATGTTCAAATTTGCTACCGATCTGTTATTCCTATTTCGATAATTCCACATAAATCCTCTTTTCTCTTGACCATTTACAAAAAATTTGCGTATAATTTAAATAATTTTTCCGTTCTCTCTAGAAAGGTATAAAAGCCGAACAATCGGTGAAGAAAGGCAGTCTCGCTTCAGTTCGCGAATTGGAAGTATCTCCTAAAGGCCTTATCCCGGGGCCGCACTGCCCCGGGATCCTGCAAGCCTCCATTTACACGTGAAGTCTTCGGCGAAGCCTTCTTCAAACTCGGGACGCGCCACTCCGGAATCCTACAAGCCTCCATCTACCTCGGAAGTCGCTTCGAGTCTACTACAAGCGCGGGGGCCACACTACTCCGGGCACTACTACTACTTACTCCAGGCGCCGAGTGCACCTACCGCCGGCGCTACCTTTGGGCGCTGCAACTGCTGGCTCTAAGCGTTGCGCGCCCCTTCTCCAGGCGCTACGTGCGCCGGCTCCTGACGCTGCGTGTACTGGCTCCAGGCGCTGCGCGCCGTCACTGCTAAGAAACCTACTTCTACAAGCGCAAACGGCGTGTGCTGGCTTCAGGCGCTGCGTGCCGTCGCTGCTAAGAAACCTACTTCTACAAACGCAACGTGTGTCGCTTCGACTTTTAGGCCCCACTTCAACGCTATATTCCCCTATTCTCTCACCTTTATTTTTTTTTATAATCTAATTGTATTCTCACTTCATTCATCATCATCCTCACATCATTTTTTTTATAAAATTGTAAATACCTTTTATAAATTTAAATATATTGTTTTCTGGCTCTACCTTTGTTGTTTTGTTGTACTTAGGTTAGGTTCTATTTTTTTATTTTTTTTTTAATTGTCGCTTCACGACAAACTTAAACGTGGTCCTTCACTGCTGGCCGTATTTGGAAACTCAAGGTCGCTCGGCGAGCTATGGAGAGAGCTATGCTCGGGGTTTCTCTGCGTAATAAGCTTAGAAATGAGGATATCCGCAATAGAACCAGAGTTACCAACATAGCCCAAGGATTAGTAAGCTGAAGTAGAAATGAGCAAGCCATATAGCTCGAAGAACCGACAACCGAGGAAAAAAGGTCCTCGAGCGGCGGCCTCGTATCAGTGTACGAAGAGTAGGGCGTCTCCCCCCACCCCCCACTCTAGATGGAGTGACGACGGAGGTGGCTCAGACCGTGCTTTGTGGCATTCCTTGGGGGAGGCCTATGTTCAGCAGTGGACTTGTGAAAGGATGTAATGATGATGACATAATAATTCGTATGTACCTATTATCTTTAACACACATACATACGTATACATATCTACACATATATATTACATATATCTACACATAAATGCATACTAAATAAAGTAGCAAGTACAAAAGCAAGTAAAATAAGGAAGGCAAGCAACCATAGACTTCGAATATACTGACGTAAGTATATTCTACGTCTATACAAGCAACTGAAGTCAATTTTGCCATCATTCTTGAGCTGCCAACAAGCATTGTTTGACATTTAGAGGAATTGACAGAAATACCAAAACGGAATGACCAGTTATAAATGGCTTTCAATTTAAGTTTAATTTAGCGATAGCATCATGCAGATTATCGATATCCGATTGCATGTATATTTGGAATCCATTTCAAATCAATGACGGAGGATATGTAGTTTATGAAAACCGAAAATAATATGAAAGTTAGAATTCCGCCTACGGTACAGCAGAATCAAGATTAAGTTTAGATATTAAAATGGAGATTTGCAAAATATGGGTCGAAAATGATCAGGGAGTAAAGGGTTTGAAACTTTGGGATGGTGACGCCCATACGCCTTTTTCCAAAGGGTTAAATACTGTCCAGAGTCCCGAGAAAAAATTATATGTGCATTATGGCTGGAAAAAGACATTCTAAGATTTTGACTATGATATCTCTACTGATTTCATCATAACCCACCCAAAATATTATAATGATTGTAATAGTGCGTTTCATTGACATTGTCTTAAATATAATACTAAGTAGGTACTCATGATTAAGCTGTCTGGATCCTTCAACACTAATACGGTTAACACTTACATACAAGATTTGTAGTCAGACTTTCGGATATCTGTAACTATTATAGCCATGGTCATTAGCAATTTTCAACGAAAATATTGCTTCTAAATATTGATTCCTAATTGAATGAATTTTACGAGAAACTTTTAGGAGCACCTTGAACCCACACATTTTAATGGTCTACGATCATGCGAAAATAATCGCAGAGTAACAAAAGCTTCTAAAGCATATTTGCTTGTGTGTCTGTGTGTGTTTTTCTGGACGGTTCTTTAATCAATCTTACGTGAACGTAGCGTGAAAGTCGTCGGAATATAATTCGTCATTCATTAAGATGAATGCCGAATTTAGTTCCAATGCGCTCTAAGGAGCGCAATGTAAAATTTGTACTAAACCGTAAATGCATTGAGATAGACCAAAGCACCACTAAAATTGTTAACTGTAATTTTAAGTGCCTATTGAAATTAGGTTTAAAAATCTTTATTACCCATTAAGACAAATATATGTCATTTACATGAATAAGTTTAAGGTAATTTCCACAGTCGTTCGACAAATTAATTTCACCAAAAACACAAACTTCACCGCGCAACGCATTCACGATTATTTAAGTGCGTCGTCCGTCGTGAATTAAACGTTAGAATTAGAATTTCATTTCGCCTTCGTCATTTTCCTTAAATATGTTTTAATATATACGATAAGGACTAGTAACTTTTAAACTGAGGTTCTGATTAAGAGAACGGCGATAGAAACTCCACAGATATTTTATTTTAGAATTTTTTATATCGTAGTTAGAAACGAAATTGAAGACACCTAAACAACCTGAAAGGCTCCAAGAGTCAGAGGTTAATCAGTAATTGATATTCTACCCCATGAAACTGAAATTACACCACTGTGGGTTCGAGAATAACGAAGTTGGCGTTACCCCCAAGATATAGTGTCACACGAGGAGGTCTGTTTCCCATTCTAAAAAGAAAGGTTAGACGACTAAGATTACGGATGCCTTTGGAGTGGTCCCGGTCTTGACGTCCACAAGGGACAAGGGGAGTGGACTGTATTTTCCTCTTGTGCAAGGTGAAGGTGCAATAGGAAATGCAACAGCAATTATATCTTTGTAATTTCCCCGTAAGAGTGCAACGTTGAAACTTTCACTACTTTTTCTATCACTTCCCTATTGCCTACTTTCTTGCTTTAAACTGTAAACTGGTAGCTGGTTCCGAACAAATTTCCGTTATCCTTGTCCTCTGCCTGTGTGCTATTTAGCACACAGCAGGTCTCGGGTCTCGGGGCATCCCCCATTGCCCGGATTCTCCTCGCGGTACACGACTATGTATCGGTGGGAGCCGCCTTGACATTGTAAGTTTTTGTAAGCATTGTTGCTGCAAGTTGGTATCAAAGTAAGTCAAGGTTGGTCTATCCGTGACATTGATGGTTACTCAACTCTAATCTCTATAGAGAGTAGTTCTCTTGGTAGTAGAGGTCGCCCGTCCGGGGGTTGGGCATGTAAAGGTGCCAAGTTGGTTAGGTGTAGGTGTGGCCCGTTGTCAGCGCGGTCGAACTTGCCGCGCGCCAATCGGACAACAAATTCCTGTATGGATTCCATTTTCAGGTTGGCCGCAATGACGTCATTCCGGACGTAGCGACTTGCACCGATGATGGTTGGATGATGGTAGTGATAAATTCTGCTGGGCCTGCAGTCGCCACCTCTGTCGATCGCTCAGGAGTGTTTACCAGGCCGGAGCAACATGTGTAAGTCTGGTTCTTACGTACGTCTTGTACAGCTATAGTTTTATCTTCAGTGGTAACTTGGATGCCAGGACGGGATGGAGCACCGCCCGAGCACCTCTGGCGTTGCGGACGACGAGATCGACGTGCGTGGTCATGCGCAGCATCCTGTCGATCCGGCATCTAAGATAGGTCACGGCCTTCTCGTACACGATCTCACGTCAGTGAAGTAGGTTTATGAAGTGGCGGGTGAGCAGAGCGGTCATCTTGCCAACATTGACGGCCATCCTCCACTCGTCCAGCCATGGTGGCAGCAGATCCAGCAGGCGTTGCATCCTGGCAGTGGCTATGTGGGCTCTTCTGGATGATGTGAAGTAGGTGCTATCGTCTGCGTATAGAGCCAGCTCTACATCATCCTCCCGTCCTCTTATGGGTCTCGCTGCGGACTCGGCGTCCTCTACACAGACGTAGAACTTCCTATCTGTAAGGAATGACGTCACTAGCTGCAACATAGCAGGAGGGATACTTGTTTGTGCTTCCAATTTATAGAGTAATCCAGAATGCCACACCCTGTCGAACGCCTTCTGAGAAGGCGTTCGACAGGGTGTGGCAAAGAGAAACACAATCAACCCCAACGATGTGCGGCCGCAGTTGTGCTTAGCCGCAAGGTAGTGCAGCACCCTGATCAACTGTGTTGCTGTCGAGTGGTCCCTCCTGAATACGTGCTGTTCCGCCCGAAGTTGTACGCATGGGCGGACGCTTCTTAGCAGCAATCTTTCGAACAGTTTTTGAAGGAATTTCCAGATTACCAGTTTACTATCCTAGTCGCGAGCTATACGCGACAGAGAACCGCGTACCGTGCACCATTTCGAAATATATCTTAACATTGATTTTCACCATTGCACCCTTGTATTTTACCCCATATTTTCATTTCTATAAAACATATGGTTACACAATTTTATTTATGAGAAACACATACAAAGTCTTATCATTACGATATACATTACATCGTTATCACACAAAAACATATTAAGATATTCAAAAAATACACCTATTTTACAAAAAAATTTCTTGTAAAATTTCTTGTAAAATGTCTTTATTAATAAACATGACAATTTTTATATATGACATTTAGTTAGGTGACAGTGTTTAAAAATGGTGGGAGTAGTGAAGGCTGTTACTATACCATTAATAGTGGCGAGTATGCGATCGACGCGTCCCGTACGGAAATTGAAAGCAACTTGCTTGCCCAAAGTGTTCAAAGTTGTCAAAAGGATGAACAATGTGTTCACCATTTCTTCGGTGCTGTGTCTGACCTGTGCAAAACAAATTAACATAGCTATGCTAAGATTTTTATTTAATTACATATAGTTGTTATTTTTTTTAAATTGAAGTGACAAATCAAATTCCAGTCCACCTGATGATAAAGTGTCTACTGCAGTCCATAGATACCTGCAGCCAACTTCAAACAAAGAAGGCTACAGTTGCGTTGCCTGTAATTATACTGGTTGTGGGGCATTCCATCTTACCGGAACACAGCAGTGCACGCTCTGCTATTTTGTGGCAGTAATAGGTAAAAGGATGGTACCTACTCAGACGGACTTCGTGTAAGAAAAGGTATACCTACTTGACCTAAAATAGTAGATAGTAGTGAATTCCCACTTTCAAAGTATCATAAAATATTATTTTCATTAATCATCATCATTACAGCCTTTCACAAGTCCACTGCTGAACATAGGCTTCCCCCAAGCAATGTCACAAAACATGGTCCTGAGCCACCTGCATCCATCGACTTCCTGCATATCTTACCAGGTCATCACTCCATCTAGTGGGGGGACGCCCAACACTTCGTCCAACGGTATGAGGCCGTCACTCGAGAATCTTTGTTCCCCATCGGTTGTCGGTTCTTCGAGCTATATGGCCGGCCCATTGCCACTTCAGCTTACTAATCCATTGGGCTATGTCGGTCACACTGGTTCTACTGCGGATATCCTCATTTTTAAGTTTATCACACAGAAAAACTCCGAGCATAGCCCTCTCCATAGCTCGCTGAGCAACCTTGAGCTTCCTCATCCGGCCAGCAGTGAAGGACCACGTCTCAGTTCCATAGGTCATCACTGGCAACACGCACTGATTGTATAGTCTCTTTTTCAAGTTTTGAGGTATATACCTGACAAGAAGATGTGCCGTAATTTCCCGAACGCTGCCCAACCGAGTTGAATCCGTCGATTGACCTCTCGGTCGAAGTTGGACTTACCTAGTCGGACCATTTGTCCCAGGTAAACATACTCGTCAACAACTTCGAGCTTAGTGCTCCCAACAACTACCGGCATAGATGTGACATGGACATTAAACATGATCTTTGTTTTGTTCATGTTCATCTTAAGACCTCTCCGTTGGGAGACACTATTGAAGTCATTGAGCATAGTTTGAGCATAGGTCCTCCAGCGATTCTGCCACAAGGACTATATCGTCGGCAAATCGAAGGTGAGTGATGTACTCGCCATTGATGTTGATACCACATCCTTTCCAGTCCAGTAGCTTAAAAACGTCTTCCAATGCAGCGGTGAAGAGTTTCGGGGATATAACGTCGCCCTGTCTTACACCTCGCTGCAGTTGGATAGGTTTCGTACTCTGGTTCTGTACTCGGATAGCCATCGTAACCCTACTGTACAAACACTTCAGCACTTCGATATACCGATAGTCAACTTGGCACCGCTGAATGGACTGTGGCACCGCCCAAATTTCGACGAAATTAATGGCTTTCTCATAGTCTACATACGCAAGGCAAAGTGGTAGATTGTACTCTTCTGCCTTCTGTACAATTTGCCGAAGGGTGTGT
Organism: Parnassius mnemosyne; assembly: GCA_963668995.1. Taxonomy (NCBI): domain Eukaryota; kingdom Metazoa; phylum Arthropoda; class Insecta; order Lepidoptera; family Papilionidae; genus Parnassius; species Parnassius mnemosyne. The sequence goes on from CAVLGL010000159.1 coordinate 16,494,741, forward strand.
ATGTGTGGCCTTTTCGGAAACCGGCTTATTTGAGAGGCTAGAAGTCGTCGAATCTGTTTGCGAGACGATTCGTAATGACTCTTGAAAACAGCACGTAGACGCGGCTCAGAAGGGAAATCGGCCTGTAGTTCTTCAAGAGAGCGTTTTCACCTTTCTTGAAGAACAAGACCACCGCACTTCTGTTCCACGCCTCAGGAGTAGTACCACCATGGGGGATGTAATTAAAGAGCTTCTGAAGGACTTCCAGTACCGGTTTTCCACCCGCTTTGAGAAGCTCCGCTGTAATTTCATCCTCGCCCGAGGACTTGCCGGTTTTAATGTGCTGGAGAGCCATTCCAATCTCGCTCAGACTGACGTCCGGAATATCTTCGGAATAGTGCGCTCCCGAGTAATAAAGTGCTTTTGTGCGAAGAAAAATAATCGAACAATTACACAGTGCTCAATAGTGTTTGTCGGTCATTGCTGCCGTCAGATTGCACCGGCCCATTGTCCCTTTGTATTTCTGTTAGTTAGTGCCTCACGCTCTGCCGATTTTCAGTAAACTGTAAGTAGTTTCTTACACACCGCCGCCTCAGAGGCAGCGGCTATCCTATTAATTTAATTTCGCTTGTCGCTTTAGGCGACAGTTAGTTACACACCCTAGTGTACCAACGCGCTAGGTGTATAGGTGTTCGTCTTGAGGACACACCTCCCCCGCCGTAAGGTGGGGGGGGGCTTGGTAGACAAGTGTTTTTCGTTAAACATTAATAAGATGGCGGCTATAACGATAGCCGAACTCACAGACTTTTTCAGTCGTGTCTGCTCCGAAGCTTGGGCGACCATTTTAGCACAGCGTGACCTGTCCGCTGCTGGACGCCTGATCATGTGTATCGACGATCCCTTGTCACCGAGCACTGGATGTGCGACCCCCGTTCCCGTAGACACTATATATGACGTCGTGTCCCCCGCGCCTTCTACGTTCTCCACCCGCGGGCCCTCCCCAGCGATCTCGGACGCCGAGTCGGACTCCGAGATTGAGACGAACGTAAATACCTCCGCGTTGTCGTTCGTGGGCTCCCCTAGCAGCTCGAAACCGAACACGTTCCCAGCGATCTTAAATTACAGAACCTCCCTTATTTAGAATGTGCTCAGAATACACCACCCAACTGACAAGGAAAGATACTTTGACCTTTGCCTGGTCATCCTAGACCTGTCTCTGGAAAGCAAAAAAATTTTCAACGTCCGTCGAATCTGCAACCTTACATGCATTACAGTAGAAGCCCCCCGAAACAGGGGCATCGTTGGTCAATGCCACCGATGCCAGCTTTACGGCCACTCGAGCAAAAACTGTTTCGCCTGGCCAAGATGCGTTAAGTGTCTAGGCGATCACGGTAAACCCAAGTGTACACGAACGCCCGAGTCGGGAGACCCTCCGAGCTGCGTTCTGTGCGGTGAAGCGAGACACCCAGCGAATTATCGCGGGTGTACTAAAGCGCCGCGAGGGAAAAGGCGAGTAGGAGTAGACCAGCGCGGACGAGCGGCTAGCGCTAGCAAGTTCCGTCCTCGGTAACCTGCCCCTTCAACTGCAACGATCTCGGTTTCCAAACCGCGATCTCTCTTGCTATCGTCGTACCCGCCCCCACTAAAGGGACTTCAGGGCAAGGCGTAAGCCCTTCGGTGCCTTCAGCACCTAAAACGACCGCATGCGTAAAGCCCCCGGCGATTGTAAGCACAGCCGCCTCAGGCCAGCGCCCTTGCTCCAGGCTCAGAAGCCCAAAACCGCCCCTCAGGTATCTTCAACCTTCGCTGCTGACTTCTCGTTAGTCTGCAGCTTCATCAGCAACATAAATGTTGCTGATGAAGCTGCAGACTAACTGCCAGCTCATCCGGTACCTTGAGGATCACCAGCTGATTAGTGACCGCCAATACGGTTTTCGCCGGGGTCGATCAGCTGGTGATCTTCTGGTCTACCTGGCCCATAGAGGGGCGGAGGCAGTAGAGTCCAAGGGGGAGGCGTTGGCCGTTAGTCTGGACATTGCGAAGGCCTTCGATCGGGTTTGGCACAAAGCGCTTCTTTCGAAGCTCCCTTCCTATGGGCTTCCCGAGAAATTATGCAATTAGATCACCAGCTTCCTTACAGATCGGAGCATCAAGGTTGTTGTAGACGGTGCATGTTCTGACTACAAGCCTATTAACGCTGGTGTTCCACAAGGCTGTGTGCTATCACCAACGCTGTTTCTGCTGCATATCAATGATATGTTGCTAACTGGTAACATTCATTGCTATGCGGACGACAGCACTGGTGATGCTCTATACACCGGCCGTGCCAATATTTCTCGGGAAAACGTCTCCGAGTACCGGAACAAACTTGTGTCTGAAGTCGAGTCTTTGCTGAACAAAGTCTCGGATTGGGGGCGACTAAATCTAGTCCAGTTTAATCCTCAGAAGACACAAGTTTGCGCGTCTACCGCTAAAAGGAACCCCTTTGTCGTATCTCCTCAGTTTCAAGGCACTCCCCTTCTTGCCTCAGCCAGTATCGGTATCCTCGGAGTCGACATATCGAGTGACGTGCAGTTACGTGGTTACTTGGAAGAGAAGGCCAAATTGGCCTCTAAAAAGCTTGGCGTGCTCAGCAGAGCGGGACAGTATTTCATGCCGGCACACCGCCTGCAACTTTACAAGGCGCAGGTTCGGCCTCATATGGAATACTGTTCCCATCTCTGGGCAGGGGCTCTTCAGTGCCAGCTCCTTCCACTTGACCGCATCCAGCGCAGAGCGGCTCGAATCGTCCACGACCGAGCCCTTTCCAATCGGCTCGATTCATTGGCACTGCGAAGAGATGTTGCATCCCTTTGCATTTTCTTTCGCATCTACCATGGGGAGTGCTCTGAGGAATTGTTCGGATTAATCCCAGCCGCCAAATTTCACGAACGCACATCGCGGCAGAACTCCCGATACCATCCACACCATCTGGTTGATTGGCGGTCCACCACTGTGCGATTTAGAAGATGTTTTCTTCCTCGCACGACTTCCTTGTGGAATCGATTACCATCAGCGATTTTTCCGGACCGATACGACTTAGGGACCTTCAAGAAAAAGCGTACTCCTTTTTAAAAGGCCGGCAACGCATCTACAATTCCCTCCCTAGTGTTGCAGTTGTTTATGGGCGGCGGTAGTCACTTACCATCAGGTGAGCCGCATGCTCGTTTGCCCCCTCTCCTATAAAAAAAAAAATACCAAACGTCGCTCGGACTCTCCATAGACCGCGTAACGTACTCATAAAACAACCACGCTTGCTCGATCCAGTCGGCCCAAACGTCGTAGGCACATCAAAATACTGACACTACATCCACACCAATTGGGACAAGCACAAGTAGGTTAACGGATGGAGCGCGTCGCACCCGTAGGCGGGCACAACGCGTTCCAGCACGCACCGTGTACACACCGTACACCCGCGTACCTGGGCGGTTCTCACCGCCCAGAACATCGACCGACACGGGCTAAGCAGTCAGAGGAGGGGGTTCGCACTCGGACAGCGGTTAGATAGCTCAAAAAAAATTAGGAGAGACATGATGATTGGTACAATTAGTGTTGCCCATAATCGGTCTTGGTCTTGCAGTCTTGGTCTTGTTCTTGCATTTTTGCAAGACCAAGACCAAGAACAAGACAGCCTCTTTTTAGCAAGACCAAGACCAAGACTGACCGTGCAAGATTTGCGCAAGAACAAGACTAAGCTTACGAGACTCTTGAGTCTTGCAGTTAGGACTAAGTGTCGTTTCAGGGAGTATAGGAGTTCGGGTATATGCTTAGGGACTCCATGAGACGCAAAAAAATATAATGAAAAAAAATTGGAAAATTGGACTTATGCGCATTACGAACAATACTATAAACATACATAGCGAATGAAAATATCCATTAAAAGAAAAGGAGTGCATCCCTAGTTTTGACCATCGGCACTTTGATAGTGCGCGGCGTCTTGTTGTCGGCGTCATCAAAGGTCGGATACTGACCTGTCAAAGAAATTGTGCAGCTATTCGAAAGTACAAGGTCAAGATACACGTGCTGGCGGCTACTATTGATATCGCATACAATCGTCGCCGCCGCGCCACACGCACTACATTTGACACTGTTTGATTGCCGCCACAGAGTACATGCTTCAAAGAATAAAATAAGTTTCCGGGTGCTCAGAATGGACACGAATACATTATCCTGATCTCGCAAGAAATATTGTAATTAGATAATAGGTAGGTATCATAATAATTTATTCTAGTAAGTAATTATTATAAAATTAACTATATGGATTTATAATAATTACTTACTATTATTGTTATTATTATTACCTAAAAGATAAACATGTTCAGTAAGTTCACTGCAAATCTCGACTTTTGCAAGTGTGCGTTTTTAAAACACAAAGTGCTCGAATATGTCGTCACACATTTGATAAATATGGTTGACACCATAGCACTTTTAAAACACTTGAAATGTGTAAAAATGGATCTGGATCTTGTCTTCAAGGCTTAGTTATTAAGGAGTTGTAGGGGTACCTAGGTAAACCCAGAGCCGTCATCTTGGAAGACATTTTAGACTGTTGGAGGACGCATGAGACAAAATATCCGATTTTATCGAAGATGGCCCGTGATTTTCTTTTAATACCTGCAACTTCAGTACCTGCTGAGAGATTATTTTCTAAAGCATCCATAGTAATTAGAAAACATAGAAATAGGTTAAGTGATGAATCAGCCAGATGATTACTTTGTATTAATGCTTTGTCAAAAGAATAAATATAAAGTAACAGTAATGTCAAAGCTGTTGTGTACATACTGTGAAGTAATTTAATTTGCATCGTATTTTCTTTTTATTTAAATAAATTGTATATTGTATAACTCTTTTATTCCATTTCATATATGGTGAGGGTCCATCAATCTCTTTCTAGAAAGATAATGTTATTTAAAATACAGTGTAGTTATTGCCATTAATTTGTTTTTATATGTATGTTTAACCATGTTTTAGCACATGTGAGCTTATTAAATGTAAATGTTTATTAAGAAACTGACGCCCGTGGCCGTGGGTTACGGTAGATAGCTCAGTTGGTTAGAGCATCGGCACGGATCGCTTAGGTCGTGGGTTCAAACCCCACCCGGTGTCAGTTGATTTTTCGAATTTTTCATTAAATGTTTAGACATTTATTAATATGGTTGGTCTTTACTATGGCCATGTTAATTCAAGCTCAATATGTACCTACTCTGTTAAGTTGTTCTAAGATCTAAAGTAACGTTTAATATATAGTAATAGGCTAATAGATCATTGCGAGACTTGCGAGACTCTTGCTGCAAGACCAAGACCAAGACCAAGACTGGGAGCGCAATACCAAGACCAAGACCAAGACCAGGTGTATTGGCGCAAGACCAAGACCAAGACTTGCTAAGTCTCGTCTTGTTCTTGCATTTGGGCAACACTAGGTACAATACCAAATCATAAGCCAACATCATCAACAACATCATCCTCATCCCCATAATTGCCTTTCTCTTTTTTTAATAACTGTGTCAGATGAAGCTATAAGAGCCGCATAGCCTAACAGCACTTACATTACAGAAAATAGATGATGACAGTCGTAAATTACTCAAAAATATACCCTGGTAAGTGCGGGTCTGCAGATTACTCTATTTTTTAGGGTTTTTAAGATTTTTACTAACAATTTGCTAAAAGATTAATAGGTTAAAAAGATAAGGTGGAGAGCTTTGACTTTCATTCTCAGAATGATTCCCAAAGAATCATTCACAAAAAAAGAACTTTAAAACCGTACAAAGAGTTTCGGGCTGATAAAGAAGAATAGATGAAATTCCGAAAATAATTATTTTCTATAATATCCTATAAGTTGACACCTTTTTTTTCATATTTGCTAAAGAGCTTAAAGGCCAAAATAAATAAAATTGCGCGTCTTACAGATGATTATTGAATGCAAGGACTTCTAATAACTGAAACTATTTTTTACGGATTCAAATATGAATTTATTTTGAAATGCCAACAATTTGTGTGCTTTGTCGGCTTATGGTAATGGATGGACTCACTATCTTCATCCTTAAATCCCTTGCCGAAGCAACTCCGTTTTTAAATTAGTAAAGGGAGAGTTACTGGGAGCAGATATATATATCTGAACTGCAGGTAGAGTGATATAATACTCGTAATTTAAAGGAAATCTCTCTAAAAGCCACTCTCAAAAGCAGTGGCGTATGAACTGACAAATAAATTTTTATACAATACTAGTCTCGGAAGTCCTTTCCCTCTTTCCATCTTCTGGAACAACGTAAAAACACATTTTCCGTAGGCCGTCCAGGTAGTTAAATGACACAAAGGTCTAGATTGCCTTTATTTCCTTATGTTGCCTTTATGTTCGTTTTTTTTATATAAAATTGAAGTGACAAACAAACTTATAGAGCACCTTCTGCTAAGTGGCCACTGCAGCCCATGGAAACCTACATACCGATGCGTAATCACCTCTGAATTTGGCTTCACAGCCTGTTATTGTGCTGATCAACTTAATATAACTTTTTAACTTTGATACCAGAACGCCTTATCCTTTAGTCACCGTGATCATGGGTGGAACAAAGCATTCGCAATGTTACGATTGAGAGTATAAAATAATTTTATTTAAGAGCTACAAAACCATAAAAAAATATTAATTCTATTTTAAGTGTTAAAAACCACGAGCTCGCTGGAAAGACAAATTACTTGAGAAACTACACTCAGGGGTCAGACCTGCAAGGCAAGCTTGCAGAGCTGAGAAATTAATATCTAAATAATATTTTAAATATTTCTGAAGATCGTAAAATTTTATTCCCAATGAGACGTGACGTACGTCTCATTGGGAATTTATTTTACTTCTTCAGTGCCCATCTACTCTATTATGAGTAATATTAAAAACTTGCCTGAATAACACGGAAAAGATGTTGTAAATTGTAAGTGATGACAAGGATCCAAACAACAGTTCTATAAACTTTATGCAAATACGGCTTATTCAAGGTCATCGGTTTCAGAATTTTAAAATAACCAACTCTTGCGAGAGCGTTGAAATGAGGCCTAAAAGCATCGAAAGTTTTATACATTTTTTGCAGCTCGGTACTGAAATAACAGACGGTGATTAGTCGCCACTTCGTATAAGGCACCACTAATGGGCTATCACTGTGTCAACCTACAGATCGCACTGAAATATAAACGATTTTATGAATCGTCTATCATGTACAGGTTGTTTCGAAAATGTGATTTATTAAAGCTATAAAATCCCTACAAAAATAACTGAAATATATAGGAAACTGAAACTGAACTGAAATGAAAGGTATAGTATAATCATTCTTAATTATGATTATCTTTAATATTACGAAGCTCTGATGTTGGTATTTATGACTAGCTTTTTTTTTTAAATAAATGTTTTAGTTTTTGTTTTAAACCAATTTATGTTGGTTATGGCATTATTATGAAGGATCCGAGTTACGACAATAATAGAAGCGTTCCGATTCTGTAAGCATTTTACACAAAATAATTATTTTAAATATACGAAATGTGTTTCATCATTATCATCACAGCCCTTCATAAATTCAGTGCTGAACATAGGCCTCCCCCAAGAAACGCCACATAGCACGGTCCTGGGCTACCTGCATCCATCGACTTCCTGCGTCAATCGACGGATTCAACTCGGCTGGGCAGCGTTCGAGATTACGATACATCTTCTCGTCAAGATATGGAGAGGGCTATGCTCGGAGTTTCTCTGCGTGATAGAGTTAAAAACGAGGATATCTGTAGTAGAACCACAGTAACCGACGTAGCCCAACGGATCAGTAAACTGAAGTGGCAATGGGTTGGCCATATAGCTCGAAGAACCGACAAACCAATGGGGAAGAAAGGTTCTCGAGTGACAGCCTCGTACCGGCAGGCGAAGTGTAGGGTGCCCCTCCCCCCCCCCCCCCCCCCACTAGAGTGACAGCCTGGTAAGACATGCAGGAAATGTATTCATCATATATAAATTATAGTACGTGACGGTAATATGGTCATCCGGTTAATATGGTTTTAGAACCCAAAAATTACAGCATTGTTTGCATAGATGGTTTTGTGATACGCTCTTCACCAGTCAATCATATAATAAAGGATCAAAGGGTCGCTGCTTTATCGATGCCATTTCGACAGTTGACATTATAATGCGAGTAAATATTTTAGTTGATTTAGTGTATTTTAGTGTTCCCAATTATTGCTAAAGGTTGTTTGCTAGTTTTTTTCTTAATATAATAGTTATAGTATACGACTTTGTGTTTTTATCTCTGTCCTTCTCCTAGTTTTGGTTTATAGGGCGACAAAGCTTAAGGTGACCATATAACCCTTACGTACCTTAACTATAATTATGGTTAAATTATTCAAGTGTTGTGCTAGAATGCTGACCACAATTTCTCGGTGTATTCAATACTTCATACTGAACTTATTTTTATTTATTATTATTATTTACATTCACATTGAACATTATTCTTCTTATTTTTTTTCATCAGCCCGTAAAAGTCCACTTCTGTACATGGATCCCTCCAGTCAAAGAGTTAAAGGGACAATTTGCCTTAAGGTTTGACTTATCCGCGCCTTTGACACTGCTCCGCTATCGATGGATGTCATACGTTCAGGCGTTAAGGAGACGTTTTTCATTATTTAAATGACAAACTAACTTACAGTCCACGTAAACAGCAACTGCAACCCATGAACACCCGTCACCTACTTCAAACAAAAAGGGCTACAGATGCGTTGTCACCACTCAGGACGAACATGGAATGCCTTACAGACTGTAATTACATTGGCTTTATACCCTTCAGAACTTAGAGAACCTACGAAACAGCAGTATTGCCTGTAAGGCTGTTTGGGAAGCTCCTGGACAGATTTTTTTAATAACTGGCTTTACGGCTCTGGGTTCTAGCCCTTCTGAGCCTGAAGTTACAATGTATAATTATTATCCTTCATAGTGTAGTGCTTCACAATATGTTGATGCATCACATTGTGCAGCCCTTGCGAGATTTTGACGGCAACTTGAGCCAGCAGTCAGCTGAAAGTTGACGATGGTATCTCAAGGCTTCTAAGCAGACAGACACCATATCTTGAGAATCACATCACCATCAGAGCACTTGTGTTCACCGTTTCCATTAATAGTTCACATACGCAGACATTTAATACACAAAATCGCACCACTTTTACATATCAAAGTCCACTTCAAACCATTATTTAAACAATAATACAGGAGCAGCAAACCGCCGCTGGTCAAGATCCCGCCAAAAACTCTTTCATTGGCTTTATACCCTTCAGAACTTAGAGAACAGTACAGGCAGTACTGCTGTTTGGTAGGCTCCTGGACAAAAAAGCAGTCCTACCACCGAGTATATCAACGTTATATCAACATCTTACGAAAGCCGTAATATACTAAACCGCAAACGAAGCCGCGGGAGCTGTTTATTAAATATTATTTTAAAAAAAACATCTTGTGTATATTACCACAATCAAAACAATCTATATCAAGGTGTTAATTTTCGCAACTAGCCAATTACTAAGGTACAAATCATGTTTGTAATTAAATGACAATTATGTTTTTCCCTAATAAGCACTTTACACCCCAATAATGGACGATGTACGCAGCCTAACTTTTAAAATTTGAAAACTTTAATAGGCAGTTAAGTATGCAACTTGTCCTGCTGTTTAGACTAAAATATTTAAATTTTTACTTTTCCCGCGGCTTCGCTCGCGTTTAATGGCCAAGTTTAGGGAAGAGTAAATATCTGAAAGGAAGCTTTGGTACGGTTGCAGACACTTTTACTGACCAATTAGAAAACAAGAGAAATTGTTATAAGTAAATACTAAATATAATAAAGGGTCAAAAGGGACTACACCTTGAAATTGCAGCGAATTTTATCATCTATTTGTCTCAGTTCTTTTTTTTTATAGAATACTTACGAACGAGCACACAGTCCATCTGATGGTAAGTGGATGCTGTAGTCCATAGACATCTACATCTATCTTCGATTAAGAATCGAAATGCAGATGCGTTGTCAACCCTGAGAAACAAGATGGAATACCTCGTTTCCAGTTAAAAGGCAAGCTGCTATTTTACGCTGGTATTCTATGAGAGCGTGGTCCCACCCCGGTCGAGCCGGCCCATTCATGCTACAACCATATAAATTCAGCGTGGCTCTACCACGTGTATAGTTCGTAGCAAGATCTATCGTCCTTGAAAAATATTAGAATATTGGTGTATGCCTACAAATGTTCCAAAAAGCATAAAATAATTTGTATACCAAAAATTTAAGACTAAATAAACAAAAAATAAGTGTTGACAGAGACTGATTGACTACAGTAGGTACACATACAAAAGTAAATATGAAATGGCGTAAACAGCTGCGACTGAACTTAGTGTCCTGAACGTAAGTAGTTTTCTTTTCAAAGGTTATTTTTTACCTAAGAGACATAATTTTAATTTATTCCTTTAAGAGATCACACTCGTATTATAAAATAAAATAAACACATTAAAATAATCAGATTTACGAGTAAATAAATCGCAGAGATTATAAATAAAGTCAAATGAAGAAAATCACAAGGTTATGATGAACTCAGTATTTTTAATAACAGGAGTTCATTTGCCTTGAGTGTTAGTTATGCTCTTTAATCTATGTACCTATCTCATGCGTTTCTACCTCAGGAACTTAAAAAACTATAGTTGTAACAATTTTATTTTTATAAAGTTGTTGATTGATTATAAAGACTGTTGATGTTTTTCACAAGAACGATTATAGATTTATAGACCGATATCATTAGATACTTTATGAGCAAAAATGTCAATGCTTGATCGCCAACTTAGCAAGAATATAGGTAATATCAGCAATACTTCGATTAAAACATTCCGTTCAGTCTTAAGCTACTAAGAAAATACCTGTTTAATGCGGGTCTTTTAGACTTGTCAAAGGCATGAAAGGAAAAGCTTAAAAGAGAGTTTTTGTGTCAATATTAATCTAATTACGTTATATGGGCAGGTTTTACTTGATCTTAGGTTAGGTAGGTACTCGTAATTGATTATTGGTTGGAGTTCGAGGCGAGACAATCGTCTGACGGCACCACAGCTCTTCAATTTATTCATAAATGGACTGATTGACTAAATCAGTAGTTCTGATATAGGATGCTCTATTGACCGGAAAATCGTAAATAATATCGGTTAGATATACGGATGACATGGTTTTGTTAAACTAGATGGGTTTACGATATTAATAGCTAGGAATTAAGTGCTAATTAGGTGCTGCAAGTATAGGCAATAACAAGGCGCCCCTAATAAAAATAAAGTCGTTATTCAGGACATAGCAGATGCAAAATTCAGGTTTGCTGAAAATCAAAATAGAATCGAAATTGCTTTTAGAAAAAGCAAATAAGGGGCTTTTAGGTGCTAATTAGGTACCAAGCTTAAAATTTAGTTGCTCTAAAATTTTCACCGCAACTAACTGTTGAAATTTGCGTTGCAGGAATATTGTTAGTGTTTTTGTAAAGCAGTAGGCGCGGAGGGAGAGCAGCCCCCCCCCCCTTCGCTGCGGTAAAATGCAGGCATCCGTGCGAGCCGTAGAGAGTGAAGCTGGTCGCAGAAGGCGACCAATAAGCCGAAGCTGCGAAGGTGAGCATGGGTACTTGTGATTTGCTACGCAAGGACTAAGGGGCTGCACTCCCTGCAGCGCCGAATCTGTAGCAGAAGTAACTATGTTAATATTCCTGCAACGCAAATTTCAACAGTTAGTTACGGTGAAAATTTTAGAGCACCTAGTTTTTAAACTTGGCATCTAATTAGCACCTAAAAAGCCCCTAATTTTGGGTTTTTCTAAATGCGAATTCCTGATTTTGCATTGCTGGCGATACACAAATCTAGTAGTCTTTTAAGTACTATCTTAGGCAAAGCTGATTGCCTGATTATAAGGCATTGGAACATATAGGATGGACCCGTACTTTTTATTTTTATCTATATAAATAAATTGATAGAGGTTTGCAGTTGTGCGCGCATCACACGTCATCATGCGTCCAACTACAGGCCTATCGCCATCACCTCCTTGTTCTCCAAAATAATTGAATCCATTATTAACTGCCAGCTCATGCGGTACCTTGAGGATCACCAGCTGATTAGTGACCACCAATACGATTTTTGTCGGGGTCGATCAGCTGGTGATCTTCTGGTCTACCTGACTCATAGATGGGCGGAGGCAGTAGAGTCCAAGGGGGAGGCGTTGGCCGATAGTTTGGACATTGCGAAGGCCTCCGATCGGGTTTGGCACAACTTCTTTCGAAGCTCCCTTCCTGTGGGCTTCCCGAAAAATTGTGCAATTGGATCACCAGCTTCCTTGCAGATCGGAGATGATGCATGCTCCGACTACAAGCCTATTAACACTGGTGTTCCACAAGGCTGTGTTTTATCATCAACGCTGTTTCTTCTGCATATCAATGATATGTTGCTAACTGGTAACATTCATTGCTATGCGGATGACAGCACTGGTGATGCTTTATACACCGGCCGTGCCAATATTTCTCGGGAAAACTTCGCCGAGTGCCGGAACCAACTTGTATCTGAAGTCGAGTCTTTGCTGAACAAAGTCTCAGATTGGGGGCGACTAAATCTAGTCCAGTTTAATCTTCAGAAGACACAAGTTTGCGCGTTTACCACTAAAAAGAACCCCTTTGTCGTATCTCCTCAGTTGCAAGGCACTCCTCTTCTTGCCTCAGCCAGTATCGGATTCCTTGGTGTCGACATATCGAATGACGTGCAGTTTCGTGGTCACTTGGAAGAGAAGGCCAAATTGGCCTCTAAAAAGCTTGGCGTGCTCAGCAGAGCGGGACAGTATTTCATGCCGGCACACCGCCTGCAACTTTACAAGGCGCAGGTTCGGCTTCACATGGAATACTGCTCCCATCTCTGGGCTTGGGCTCCCCAGTGCCAGCTCCTTCCACTTGACCGCATCTAGCGCAGAGCGGCTCGAATCGTCGACGACCAAGTCCTTTCCGATCGGCTCGATTCATTGGCACTGCGAAGAGATGTTGCATCCCTTTGTATTTTCTTTCGCATTTACCACGGGGAGTGCTCTGAGGAATTGTTCGGATTAATCCCAGCCGCCAAATTTCACGAACGCACATCGCGGCAGAACTCCCGATACCATCCACACCATCTGGATGATTGGTGGTCCACCACTGTGCGATTTAGAAGATGTTTTCTTCCTCGTACAACTTCTTTGTGGAATCGATTACCATCAGCGATTTTTCCGGACCGATACGACTTAGGGACCTTCAAGAAAAGAGCCTACTGCAATTCCCCTGGTTCCCCTGGTGTTGCAGTTGTTCATGGGTGGCAGTAGTCACTTGCCATCAGGTGAGCCGCATGCTCGTTTGCCCCCCTCTCCTATAAAAAAAAATACGAAAAAACTACTGGATAGATTTCAATTAGGTTTTTTAAGTTTTATTTCTTAGACACTTAGCCTTTATCTAAAAAAATATTGCGATATGTTTATTTAATATAAAGTTATTAAAGTTTTGAGAAACAACAAATTTTATAAGCAGTACGTGTTCAGTGATGTGTGTAAGCAACGAGGACGAAGTCGCGTGTATCACTAGTGTTAAATAATTGTGTATTGTGTCTGCACTTTTTTGTTTCTAACTATGGATACTATAGCTTTGCCTAAGATAGTACTTTGAAAATGTAGGTATGTTATAGAAGATTTAACGATTATAATTCCATGAATTTTTTTTTTTATAGTGAGCTCCGTGACTTGTGCGGATAGAGTTGGGCTTGAAATAATAATTGAAATCAAACATTTACACCTTATCTAACGAGGCACATATTAGAAGCAGATGATGGTCAAGCCATCATCTGCTTCTAATATGTGTTGTTTCAATAGCGGTCTTTCAAACCATTGTTAAGGTAGGTATTGATAAAGACGTAGGTTCATATGTCAGATCACCTACCCTGTATATGTGATGTGGCCTAAATTTAATAAACCTAAGATCACAAATAGTGAAGAGCCATGTAGCTCTACTTTATGGGATATGCGAGATGAGCAGATAAACCACGCATGCAACATTGATTGTCTCTCTAAATTTTCTATGTGCAGCCGTAGCCGTAGCGTGTGGGAGCACTAATAAGTTTTGGATAGATTATACGTTACCACTGCACATATTTTGAATGATGTAGTTCAGAAAACTAATAATAAAAATAGTAAAAATTGCGGGAAAGGGGAACCTTACTTTCGTAAAGATCATTGACAGACCAGGCTCAAATTTAAATTCGTCTGACCACAGGCTTGCTACAACCTAAAATTTTTAAAAGTTGCATGCGTGTTTTTAATAATTCTCGCAATCTACAAGGAAACTTGATATCAAGCGTGGCCTCGCCAGCAGAGATAGCAAACGTGGTATAGCCATGCTGCAGCTATATTATAGTTGTAGCACGAATGGGTCGGCTAGACCGGGGACGATGGTGCTCTCATAATACCAGCGTGAAATAGCAGCTGTTTCGTATGGTGTGTGTAGTAAATCGGAGACCCTTTTTACTGTAAATGAGGCATTCTCTCTTAGTCCTCACGGGTGACAACACATCTGAGTAGTGTAGTTGTACCACTTCTAGACCACCTGAGTCAGACGTGGTTCAACGACGTTCGTCGACGCCCGATCCTAAAAAAAAAAAAAAAAAAAAAAAAAAAAAAAAAAAAAAAAGTTTTGGCATGCTCTGATCACGAATCCGCGGTCCATTTTTGTGTAGAATGCACGATTCCGGAGATGTGTAGATCAATTAGCTAATATCTAATTGATATCCGGTAAGGGCCTCCACCGTCATTAGCGTCCCATTGTTGTTCCTATTTCTATTGTTCTATTGTTCCTTAATCACCTTCATTGCAGCGTGTGCGTCGACTATATCAGTGCTATTGTTTATTATAATTCTTTGTTTATACAACGCTAATCTGAATCATCAATAAAACACATTACATAATTTTGTTACAATTTTTATTTATAAAATACAAAATCTTATTAATTATTATCTATAAAATAGGAGCGAAACATCTCATCCACTAAAATATCGTTGTACAATGTGTTCCTTGTAAATATACTCGTAAAACTATGTATTGAACATCCTTGAAACTTATATAGTAAATACATTAAGCAATATTCGCCACAAACTGAAGTCCACTCATTCTGAATCCTATCAACATTCCAGTTCCATCTTTTACAATTCCTTTTTAAAAACTCTAGATGATATCGTACAGGTGATCGTCCATATGAATCAAAATATTGACCGACGTCATTCGTATCGATATATAAAGCTACCCAATGTGACCCTGGTTTATCATCTGTATCCAAATTACATATTATATACGTTGGTACGTGGGTATACATAGGCAGTCTATTAGCTGCATAAACATTATTTTCTAGACTGGGGTGAATCTTTTTCAGATGTTGTTGTACATCTAGTGTATCCATGATATTACTGCTATTAGTAGATTATTACAGTACCTAGCTACTCAATGAATAACATAGGAATGGTCAATTATAGTGATTTCTACATATTAAATTGCATTTTTGTGATATACAAATCGTACTTGAGTCATTGATCACCAAACAAAACACAATACGAAGAAATGTTGAGATAGGCAACGGAAATGTGAGATAAACTGATATGTTTCTAAATATTAAATTGCATTTTTGTGTTATACAAATCGTACTTGAGTCATTGATCACCAAACAAAACACAATACGAAGAAATGTTGAGATAGGCAACGGAAATGTGAGATAAACTGGTTGACGCATAAAGTAATTATCAACTCATTACGGAAATACTTTAGATTAGAATTTTTACGTACTGGTGGTATATAAGACCAACAAACGCAGTCATCGAGTTAGTGTACGGTCGTTTGGCTACAGTGGATCTATCAATAGTACATTTGCGTTACTTCAATACACCAAAGGCTATGGATGTAAGTGTTTATTCTATTGACTAAATTACTTTTTTTCTGTTATTTTCATGTGTGTGTATTATTTTATTTAAATATTGTGTATGTATATGATTAAGCCGTGGTAACTCAGATGGTTAGCGCTAGCTGTAAATTTCACAGTACGCGACCCGGGTTCGATCCCCGCCAGCACCAATTAAATTGTTAATAGCAATTTTAAGTGCTTATTACCACGTGCTTGGTGGTGAAGGAAAACATCGTGAGGAAACCTGCATGTCTGAGAAAATTTCGAAGGCATGTGAAGTTCGCCAACACACATTGAGGGAGCGCGGCGGACATTTCCTTGCTCTAAAACCCTCTCAGAAATGAGGGGAGGCCTATGTTCAGCAGTGGACTTTAATAGGCTGTAACTTTAACTTTTTTAACTTTTATGATTAAGTGTTAACAAATTGATATTAACATGATAACTGTGTTGTTGCAGAAATCATTGAGCTTCGATGAAGATACCTATAAACAGTATTACTACTCGCCACTCTCCCCTCAAGAAGAGAGTGATAACCTCGTCATTAATAATAACACATGCGATGGTGGAAAAAGAAAATCGCAATCGATTGATCATTTTTTTGAAGCTGAATCAAAAATAAAAAAGAGGAAGCTGTTATCATCAACCGTAGCACGAGCCGCTAGAGATGGTGTATCATACATTTCTACTAATTCTGACGACGGAGACCAAGCGGCGCATCTCATCAAAATTGAAATGTACGATATGAAGAAGCTATCCAAGATTCCAACTACTGATCATTGGAAACATGCTTCCACGAGAATTAAATATTACGTAAAGACTAATAAGGATAGCATCTACGACAATACAAACGCCCTCGTATACAATATAACAAAGACAATAGCAGAAAGTGAAAAAGTTAAAAAATACTTTTTTAACAATGACAGTCATTAGCTGATCATTAGTGAATGTGATTCTGTTTACTTCAATTACAGGAAGACAAGAGCGGAAGGAAGAGATGAGTGTGGCATACGTGTACAAAACACATCATTGAATAACAAAACTACAACACTGAGTGGAGAAGAAAACGAGAAGAGTATGCAGTACTCAAGAGCTGAATATCCATTCTTCAGTTCAAAATCTAGCCGTTTGCTTAGTTTCGAAAACTGGCCTCTAGTTATGCGACAGAAACCTGAAGATCTTGCCGAAGCTGGTTTCTTTTATACTGGCCATGCAGACGGGACCAAGTGTTTCCATTGTGGTGGTGGTTTAAAAGATTGGGAAGATGATGATGATCCTTGGCAGCAGCATGTTCAGTGGTTTAGTCAGTGTGCTTATGTAAAATTTCAACTCGAACAGTGTTTTGTATTAGATTAAATAGAAGATTTATAAAGAAATAAAAAAAAATATATTGCATACAATTTGTTTTATTTAATTTTATAACGTTTCACATAGTTACATACACACAAAATGCATTACACATAACACATAAAATCTAACACACAACACATATTATAACCTTAACTACTATAGTCTACAGTAACATTTCTGTTTTTATCTATCTCAATAATATTATCAAACTCAGCATAAACTATACAGTTAATTGTTTGTATTAATGAGGATTCAAATCGTACTTCTATTCTTACACTACCATGCTTTATGAGATTCCAATGAGTTGATGAGTTAGCTGATAAATCAGGAGTTAAGTCAAATGCTAATAGACAGTAACCTTTGCCATACTGTTCACAAGAGATTCCATTTCCTTCATTAAGAAAGTGAATACCAGTTCCCGAGAATAGAGTATGATATGCTGATGTAAATATGCTATTATTAAAAGATGGTTGCAAAGCTTTTGAAGGTATTTGTTGACCATCAATATATAAGCTGAAAGAATTAATACCATAGTTTTCAAAGTTAAATGGATTTTTAGTAAGGGAACCATTAAATGCAGAATTGTTCACAAATCCAATTATACATCTTTTCGGTACCTGTCCTAAAAATATATTATCAAGAGTTTTTCCTTGAACACCCGAAGGAATTGTTAAAACTTTTACTTCAGCTCGAGTAATAGGATATTTAGCAGTGGTAGAAGCTAAAACTTTTTGATGTGCGAGTAATACACTTGGATTAATTCGTGCTCGTCGAACAATAAGAGTTGCGTCCGTAATACAAACTTTAAACTTTACATCGTTTGATCCAACAATTAAATTAAAACTCTCTCTTGATCGAACCAATTTAACACTCATTTCAACACCATTAATTAAAAATTTATCTTGGTTAAAAATGTCACCGTGAAGATGACCAATCATTTCTATTTCCTTACTTTCACTAATCAATTCCTGTCTTTTAACAAATCCTATGTTTTTACCATCTGTAGAATCCATTTTTCCTGCTGTATCCTCATACCAAAGACTACAAGTAAGATGAGATTGTTTAGCAGCAGGGGCATAGTTTAAAAGGGTTTCCATGTATGCTCGATATGCATAGGTATTATTAGGTGGTGATACAAGTTTTTGGTTTAAATAAACATCAAGTTGACTAAAAAGTGAATGCAGCCAATTATTTACAGGTGCTACTATTGTAGTAGATACCAAGTTAGTTGAATCTTGATTTAATACTTTTGCCTTTATGTGGAGTAATGTATGAGACAAATCTATGTAGTCATCGCCGGTCCCAGGAACTTGAAACTCGATAGGTCCATCATCACCAAGAGATGAAATTGGTTTATAATGAATCCACAATCCATTTTCAATGCTAGTTTGTGTAGACGGTAGTGCAAACAAATCCAATTCTGACTTAACGCACTCGCAAGAATGATTATGAAGGAAAGACATATTTAGTTTGAAAATATATCTTTGATATTTTTTGGTTTTAGACTAAGTTTTTTCGCAGCTTTCACTTTAGCAGTTAATGGTGGAATGAACGATGTCAATCGTTTTCTTTTAGTTTTATACCCAGATCCAGTCATGTTAAATTGATCAATTTTCTCATCAGCCTTTCGTTTTAAATTCGTACTAACTTGCTTTAGACGATCTTTTATTGAGGCTTCCATAGGACGGGCTTGAACCATATCCGATAAAAGTCCTACTCCAGCGCTTAATGCCTCCTTACCAATCACTCGAGCACCACTTGAAAGTAAAGGTAAAACTGATCTGAATAACCCCCCTAAGAAGCTCCCAATACCATGACCGCGTTGATATGGTGAACCCTTATAAATTACTCCAACTCCTGATCCAGCTTGATGTGTATAATAATTTTCATATGGACATTTATGATGATCACGAAGAGAATTCATTATTATAATTTTCGGAAATGTAGTTTAATACACACGGTTCCAAACTGGAATGGTATTTTTTGTCCTGTACTCGATCTTATAACTATTTCCAACGTATCGAACTCTCTTCGCATAACAGGTAAGTAGTGAGGTTGAGAGAAAACGTGCATTTTATTTGCACCATAAATGTATTTTGTAGGATCTAATGAAATGACTCTTAATAAAGGAGTCATAACATCACCCACAATCTGAGGATCGATAATGTCGCAATATAGAAATAGTTGAGATGGTAACCCTAAGTGTAAATTAGCAGGACACTTTCCAAAATTTCTCTCTAGGAGATTTTTATTTGGTTCATAACCTAGCTGTAAACTTAATTTGGGTGATAATGTTACGGATGTTATATTTTTATCCAATACCGAAATAGACACAAATTTTGTTATTTCATCATAGCGAAATTTCAAGTTCTCTCCGATACCATTTAACACTCTTAAAATATGCTCAGCGTTATCATAGTTGGTAGCTGGAATATGTTTTTTGTAGTACACTGTGGATGGCTTATCTTCATTAGGCATTAACATAGATTTTGTAATGTATATAACATTTTCATGGTCTTGAACAGTAAACATGGTACATGGATATTGAAACTCGACAACTCCAACCGACCATTCACCTTCTAATTTTATAGCTTTTGGTAATTTCGTTGAAAAATTTGTGGTCTTGTTATCAGGAAAGTATTCCATTGAACTATTGCTGAGCAAAGTTAAATAGAAACTTTCTTTATTCATATTTCTTTTAAACTAGAAGCTAAAATCCAACTGTTAAATTTATCTGGATAACCTTTCCACTTCACTAATACTTCTTTTCTGTTACCCGAATAACGAGTGTCAATTATTTTATCTATTTTATGTTGTGAGGTGGGGTTGTAAGTGATTTTCTGTAATTCTCTTTCATAAAAAGTACCAATTATTGGTTCATTTTGTAAATCTGTTATTGTATAAACAACCCATGGAGATCTATCAATTATTGAAGATATAATAAATATTTCATCACTCCAATTTGATTCATATCCTTTTTGGAATACATGTTTATATTTAGTTATTCGAACATAATCACCCACATTGAAATTTGGTTTAGGATTTTCTAAAGAAAGTTTTTTTGACCGTCTATCATAAAGATTAGTCCAAACTGTCATAATATTGTTGGAATTTACATCACATGGGCACATCTTAATACTAGAGTGAAAGCTGTGATTATAAGAGTATATTAAATCTTGTAAAACATCTATATATCTATAAGTATTATTATGAGTGAAATAACGCCACATTTTCATTTTTAGTGTTCTTTGAAATCGTTCAACAATACTGGCCTTAATGTCAGGATTGTTAGTGGTATAGTAATTAATCTTTTTGGATTTAAAGTATTTTTGTACATCTTTTGAAACAAATTCTGTACCTTTATCGGATTGTATGTGAGTAGGTGTTAAATTACTTTCAGTAAATATACTTTCAAAACATTCTTTAGTTGTTTCTGAGTTTTTCTTTTTCATTGGTCTTGCAAAAGCATATTTACTAAATACATCAATAATACAAAGTATATACTTGAAACCATCATTATATTGAGAATAAGTTCGCATATCACTTAAATCAGCTTGCCACAGTTCATTAATATTTGATAGAATGTACCTATTACGCGGGAATTTTTTTCGAATGGGTTTATGTAATGTGTATGTTTCTTGTGATTTTAACCATTCCTTTACTTGCTTTTTATTCATTTTACCCTTCATGGCTTTTGATAATTTATCAATACTACCAAAACCAGCGGGATTAGATGGATCATAATAAATCCTGTTAATTTCTTCTAGTACGGAGTCCATTTTTCCCACTCAAGTCCTTTACGTATTTTAGTTGTAGACTTTTTATCTCTACTGCACGGTGTAGAAAACTCTTGAACTTCAATCTCAGAGGGTTTGTTCAGATCTTTTGCTTGAAGTTGGTTAATAAACTCACATCTCCTTGGATTTCCAATATAAGTAAGTGGTACTTTAATATCTTTTAATGCTTCAGCAAATCTAACCCACCCTACCGGATCACTTCTTTTTAGGGGTCTTAGTGAATCATTTATTAAATCAACAATATTACTTCCAGGAATTTTTTCACTATCAATTATGACTGTACCTTCGTTATCCCAATGTATTTTACTTTTACTTGTTTCAACTAAGTTTAATAATAACTGCCCTTTTTTATGATAAGTTTTTGGTATTAAACTGAGTATTTGAGCTGGTGTGTAAAGTGGATTTTCATCATTGTCTTTACTTTTAATGGATCGATTCTCCTCCAGCAAAGATTCAATATCAACTGAAGTTTTTAGATCTCTATCTTTATTTTTAAAACCAATTTTTGACTCATTTGAATCTTCATTAGATGTATCAGAATAAATTGGTAATTTGAGTGGTTGACGATGCTCTTCGGTAAAATGAAGGTATCTTTGCAGTGTTTGTAAATATAATATCCATTTCTTTCGGTCTTCCGTCTTACTATTCATAATATTTTGCATTTCAATATCTAATCGAGATAAATTACTATTAACCTTATTTTCTTGTTTTAATTTTTCAATCAATCCAGGTTCGATAAGTATCATTTTCTTTGCATTTTCCATGTTAACTGGCTAGTCCACTCACTAATCCACTCAATATTGCACCTAATATTGTTGGTAAGAAAGCCCCTCCTTTTTGTATAATTATATTTTTTCTTAGTTTATGTTTACACTTACGTACTAGTTTACGGAGTATGTTTTTATGTTTATTCAATTTTTGTTTATCCTGATCTTTAAGAGGTACTTTTCCTTGTAAAACGTTATGAATACACTCACAAATACAGTTAATTTCTTCTTCATCACACGTTTTAAGTAATGCTCTTTGATATTTTGGTTTAAGCGTATGCAAAGCGGTTAGCAAATGTTTATACGTTGTGAGTCGACGAAGCATCATTTAGCAATGATTTCAATTGTTTGATTCTTGGTGTATTTAAACTCTTTTGTGGGGACGTAGACTGTACAGAAACCATTAAATGGAAAGACATTTGTCTTGATACGACAAAAATCATTGGTATTCTGTTTTAAATCTACCATTAAATATCCATGCGCCTCTAGAGTTGCATCCCTGTAGGCATTTTCAATGAATTTTGGGTTATCTGGTGATACTTGTCTTGCTAAATATCTTATTTGAGTTTTATCTCGAGGGTTTGTAAAATATATTATATAACTTGAGTTTAAAGATATGTCTCTTTGTCCTTTACCCTGATGAAATAAATTTTGTGTTAGATAAAATACACTAAGATTCCTGTGATGACTACCTTTTGTAAATATATCCACAATTCTTCCATCGGACTCTCTCATTAGATCATCAATAATAACAAGATGTGGGTTTTCACCATCAAACATATTAAGATTTGGAATTCCTTGACGATAGTTAACATTTGGTAAATTATATAATGGTTGCATTTCATCAAAGCACCATGTGATCTGATTAAAATCACAATTACATATTTCTGTAACTGATTTTATGAAATTTGTTACAAAATTTGACTTCCCACACCCACTTGGTCCTGCCACAATAGCAGTGAACGGATGGATAAAGTGAAACATAACACACGTCTAAAGTTCAAAGGGGTGAAATAAAAAATGAAAGTGTTGGTGTAAACAATTAATATATATTCCAAAAATTATATAAAACAGAATTATCTGTATACTATTTCTAACACAATTAGTACATCATAATTTTACAATTAACTCAACCTCAAATAAATAGAAACAACAATTAGTACATCATAATTTTACAATTAACTCAACCTCAAATAAATAGAAACAACAATTAACTTAAATTATTTACAATAAAACAATGATTAAATATGTAATAAACTACGTCATATTATAGTATTATCATAATTTTACAATCAATATAAATTTTTCTTAAACGCAGACATAAAAGTAAAAACTATCAACACTTAACGTAGTTTATAATGACCCCAAGCTAATGTTTCAATATTATTATCTAAAATATGTATCTTTGTGTCATTATATGATAAACCTATCTTATTTAATTTTTGTGTGAAAATTGTGTGTTTAATTGATTTAAATCTAAGCATACTATAATATTGCACTTTTTTATTAAATAGAGAAGACTTATAACTATTCATTGTCATCTTTTTAGTGATACATTTATTTACCCCTTTTGCCTTGGCTATAGTCTTATTCTCTAAGTTAAAAGCGTACATTTTGGATCGTAAACCCACAAATTCTTTCATGATTTTACCATTATTTTCATCTTTAAAAAAACCTAATTTCTTTTTATTTAATTTTGGATATTCAAAAATATTATTTGTATCATAATCTGAGGTATCAAAGTATGATGAAAGGTCAGGTTTTATATCAGTGTAAAAATCATTTGTAAATATATGATATATTAAACTATCCGTATCTGTATACAATAATTTGATTTTACTAAACTTTTTAATCATATAGTTATAATGAAAATCATACATTAATGTTTTTGAAATATCTAAAATGCAAAACCCTAAATAAATTGGTTTGTTATATATTAACTTCGTTTTTCGCAACTGAACCGCAACTATGTTTTCCGAAAATATTGAAAGGCTATGAAATTGTGGTTTAGCGATTAGATCTTGAGCACCTAAAGCTTTACCCTGGTTCTCCCAGTGTGTAACTAATTTTATGTTAACCCTTTTTTCAATATTCTCCATAGTCTTACCGAAGACTGAATTATTCATTAATTTATAAAAATCTTTTTCGAAATCTGATTTTGCTAACGTTCTTAAATTTGTGTTTACATCTATGTACATCTTCAACCAGGGAGACTGTTTAAATTTTAAAACTCTATGAATTTTAGTTAATTTAACCCCCATTTCTATGCACTGCTTTAAATTTCTGTAATGAATTACATATTTATCTTTATTATTTAAATTTGGGACTAGTTTATTCTCATTAATATTGCCTACACAAATGTTTTCTGGACATAAAGGAAAGTCCGAATGTAAATCATGAAGTTCATCTGGATATTCCAAATCAACTTCTAAAATAAAACCGAAGTCTGATGTCTTAGACACATTAAATTCTGTATTTGGATTTACCCATTCGAATCCACCAGTGGGAAGATATTGAGACATAGCCCAACCATATAAATTGTTGGCATCAAAATATGTGATATATGAATTTGGTTTCCCTGTATCATAATCCTCCATGTATTTGTTATTAGCTCTAGCATAACGATTACTACATTGAGATACACCACCTCTGATACCTGATCTAATAAATGCAATTTTCTCATAATCTGTTAAAAGTTCTAATTCTATTTTTGTATATTTTAACATTGCATCCCAACTTAAACCGGGTGCTGTGTAATAATGGACAGGGTCTAAATCATATGTATTAATACATAACTTTCTAAAGTTTTCAAATACATCGGATAAAAGTAAAACGTCTGTTTTTAAATACAGGTTTGAATAATCTAGCATATTACAACACCCAAAATGTTCCGAAACATCTTTAGCATGATTGTAATCATCATTTGAAATATGTGAATCTGTGAGTGAACTATAAAAACATTTTTGTTCAGGGAGCGATGTTAGACTTAAACTATCATAATTAGTCATAA
This sequence comes from Parnassius mnemosyne, assembly GCA_963668995.1. Lineage (NCBI taxonomy): Eukaryota > Metazoa > Arthropoda > Insecta > Lepidoptera > Papilionidae > Parnassius > Parnassius mnemosyne. The sequence goes on from CAVLGL010000159.1 coordinate 16,519,640, forward strand.
GTTCATATGGATAAACACCTTTCCGTTTTAAACGAAAGAAATCTTCATCATTAGGGTAATTTCTACGTAATTCTTGAAATTGATCATTACTGAGATTTTTGGCCAATTCTTCTAATTTACACGATAAAAACTTAAATGAATCTAAGAATCTCAATATAATTTCGTGGTTATTCACTTTTAATTTTTTGGAAAAGGATATATATTTTTCTTTATTTTGAGGGATAACTTCGACTTCACCATCACAAAAGTTTAACGCGTGAACAATAAAATGAGCATCATAGTGACTAAGGTTGTGTAAAAATATTGGTATATAACTAGGTGTTCTGATCTTCGAACAACATGATTCATGAGCAACACCTATAAAACTACCAGTGTACCAATCAAAATCATAAAAATTTTTTGCCAACTCAGTTTCACAAATATGACAAATGGTTGCATTTGAAATTTGGTTTTTGTCTTCATTTGTTAGCGGAAGTGGTGGATATTTTTGAAGTCTATTTATTTCTTTTAGATTGTTAGATAAACTTTCCATAAACACTTGTGCACAGTTTGGTCCGCAATATGTTACATATTTTGATAATTTATCATCATATGAACATTTTATATAATATCCAAAACTATGTACTTCATGTTTCTGAATATTATGAGTGAAAGGTTTGGAAGGATCGTTAGAACATGATTCTATTGGTTTTAAAAATGCTTCAAAATCAGCATAAACTACGAATGGTATCTTTAACTTTTTTTCATAACTATCAAATTTAATTTTATCATTTGAAATAGGTTGACCAAACCAATTCTTTTTTTTTAAAGTTTCACTGTTTGGTAATACTGTACAAATGTGAGCACAATCGTATTGTTCATGGTTATTTAACCTTTCCTGAGATGGAAAACTAAGTAGACATGCTTCACAAATGTACATGATGTGACCGTCTTTTGAAATTTGTTTACTAACTAACCGCGATAAATTTTTTATATAGCAATAATGATTTTTTGTATCCTTGGAAAAAAATAATAAATTGATATGTCTATCTTTACGACACTTTGTTAAAAATAATGGACCTACTATAGAATTACATCGTTTTTCTTTATTATATTCTAACCCAAAAACATTAATACTAATATCATTTAATTTCTCTACTTTTGCTATGTCAGAAATTTTAACCGGAAAGGAAATACCATCAAATTTAAGTTTATTTGCATGTTTAACGTACGATGATACCCGATCGGTGTGTTTGTTTACAGGATATAACGCCGAGAGTAACGCCCATTTAAAACAAAAATAATCCTTGTTTTTTACATTTATAACAGCCTTTTTTAATTTTATGTCACGAGGAAGATCTATGTATGAAGTACCGCGTAGGGGGTTAAATTTATTAACATTCATGTCTATAGATTTTATGTTTTTTAGACTCCATCCACTATCTTTTTTTTCGAAAGCACTAATTTTAGTAGTAATTGTATCATTTAAAGATGAAAGAAAAATATTTAAGTCATCTCCTTGACAAATAATATAGTTAAGCGTTTGAAAATCGAACGTATCATGAATATCTTTAGTTTGTTGAACAAAATCAGCATGCAATATGAAGTTTACCTTAAAAATTATGTGTTGATGAATACACTCTTGTAATAAAAATAAAATATCATCTTTAATAGAATTTAAAAATAGTTCAGGAGTTTCAAAATTTACCCATGTCGAACGATCTACTCTACTCTTGATTTTATAAGTTAAAATCCTATTTCCAAAAGCAGATTCAATAACACTAACGTTTGATAAAGAATTATGTGAATTTAAAAGATTATTTTTATGAACATTACTTTTAAAATGATTAGCTAAATACCGTTTCTTGATAAATATATGGCACGTTGGACATTCCACTTGATCATCGTTACTGATACTGTTCCCTGCAGAGGTATGCGCTTCTGCTTCCGTTGTTGGTTTTTTGATGATCTTGGATTCTTTGCTGCACGTTCGCTTCGTTCCTCTTCCAAGTTGTAGTGGTTGACTGCTAAAATGTTTAAATTTATTAAAAACTGTATAAGACAATATGTAAATTATGATCGAAATGAATGTTTATTTTACATACTTAAACTGTGTTTCAACCATCGCACAGTGATGATACAACTCATCATCGTATGACGAATCGAACAGTTGACCCCTCTCCATTTCTTCACAAACTTTAGACAACTCCTGATTTAATTCGCTATTGAATAGTTCCGTATTCTCTTCCATGATTGTGGAGAAAAAAGCACTGGTGCACACTTCACTGAAGTTTTCCCTTCCTCTTTTTTATTTTTGATTCAGCTTCAAAAAAATGATCAATCGATTGCGATTTTCTTTTTCCACCATCGCATGTGTTATTATTAATGACGAGGTTATCACTCTCTTCTTGAGGGGAGAGTGGCGAGTAGTAATACTGTTTATAGGTATCTTCATCGAAGCTCAATGATTTCTGCAACAACACAGTTATCATGTTAATATCAATTTGTTAACACTTAATCATAAAAGTTAAAAAAGTTAAAGTTACAGCCTATTAAAGTCCACTGCTGAACATAGGCCTCCTCTCATTTCTGAGAGGGTTTTAGAGCAAGGAAATGTCCGCCGCGCTCCCTCAATGTGTGTTGGCGAACTTCACATGCCTTCGAAATTTTCTCAGACATGCAGGTTTCCTCACGATGTTTTCCTTCACCACCAAGCACGTGGTAATAAGCACTTAAAATTGCTATTAACAATTTAATTGGTGCTGGCGGGGATCGAACCCGGGTCGCGTACTGTGAAATTTACAGCTAGCGCTAACCATCTGAGTTACCACGGCTTAATCATATACATACACAATATTTAAATAAAATAATACACACACATGAAAATAACAGAAAAAAAGTAATTTAGTCAATAGAATAAACACTTACATCCATAGCCTTTGGTGTATTGAAGTAACACAAATGTACTATTGATAGATCCACTGTAGCCAAACGACCGTACACTAACTCGATGACTGCATTTGTTGGTCTTATATACCACCAGTACGTAAAAATTCTAATCTAAAGTATTTCCGTAATGAGTTGATAATTACTTTATGCGTCAACCAGTTTATCTCACATTTCCGTTGCCTATCTCAACATTTCTTCGTATTGTGTTTTGTTTGGTGATCAATGACTCAAGTACGATTTGTATAACACAAAAATGCAATTTAATATTTAGAAACATATCAGTTTATCTCACATTTCCGTTGCCTATCTCAACATTTCTTCGTATTGTGTTTTGTTTGGTGATCAATGACTCAAGTACGATTTGTATATCACAAAAATGCAATTTAATATGTAGAAATCACTATAATTGACCATTCCTATGTTATTCATTGAGTAGCTAGGTACTGTAATAATCTACTAATAGCAGTAATATCATGGATACACTAGATGTACAACAACATCTGAAAAAGATTCACCCCAGTCTAGAAAATAATGTTTATGCAGCTAATAGACTGCCTATGTATACCCACGTACCAACATATATAATATGTAATTTGGATACAGATAATAAACCAGGGTCACATTGGGTAGCTTTATATATCGATACGAATGACGTCGGTCAATATTTTGATTCATATGGACGATCACCTGTACGATATCATCTAGAGTTTTTAAAAAGGAATTGTAAAAGATGGAACTGGAATGTTGATAGGATTCAGAATGAGTGGACTTCAGTTTGTGGCGAATATTGCTTAATGTATTTACTATATAAGTTTCAAGGATGTTCAATACATAGTTTTACGAGTATATTTACAAGGAACACATTGTACAACGATATTTTAGTGGATGAGATGTTTCGCTCCTATTTTATAGATAATAATTAATAAGATTTTGTATTTTATAAATAAAAATTGTAACAAAATTATGTAATGTGTTTTATTGATGATTCAGATTAGCGTTGTATAAACAAAGAATTATAATAAACAATAGCACTGATATAGTCGACGCACACGCTGCAATGAAGGTGATTAAGGAACAATAGAACAATAGAAATAGGAACAACAATGGGACGCTAATGACGGTGGAGGCCCTTATTTTTTTTTAGGATCGGGCGTCGACGAACGTCGTTGAACCACGTCTGACTCAGGTGGTCTAGAAGGGGCACTACTCATCTGCATTTTAATTCATAATCGAGGATAGATGTAGATGTCTATGGATCACAGTAACCACTTACCATCAGCTGGACCCTGTGCTTGTTTGGTCACCCTTAACCTGTACAAAAAAACAACATGTTCATAGAACATTTTAAGGTGTAGTCTCCACTCGACCCTGTGACGGTCATGACTCACGATCTATGTTGGGCCAGAGAGCCAGAGAGATTGCCGTTTATATAATATGGTACGCAAATTAAAAAGGGCCCATGAGAAAAATGAGCAACGACAGGTCTTCTGGTCAGGACTGATTCATAATCAAATATTTGAGGTGCGCGGGGTTCACCTGCAGAGGGTGTTAGCCTTGTTCTTTTCGATGTGCAATAGTCACTCGTTGGTCACTCGTACTTACCTGATCCTTTGATCGGGACTATCGTAGTGCCCATTGTGAAACACGGGACTGGGCATATCTGGGAGCGTCATTGCAAATGTGCTTGACACTATACTCGATAATTACATATATACACTTATATCACGCCTAGTTCAGTTTCTGTACCGGGCTATAAGCTGAAAGTGCAATCGTGAGTCTCAAGCATACTGTAGAATATTACACTAACCGGAGGACCTACGAGTATTGGCATACCGCAGAGAGGTGCTACTAAGAAAGCTGGTGCTTTCTCGACCTCTCCAAGACATGTGATCTCTCTCTCTCCCTCTTTTTCTTTTTAACTATTAGAAGCCAGTGATGGGTTTTGGAGGAAGTTGAGCGACAAAAATGTACCGCTCTAAAACTTGGCTATTTTCCAGTATCGCTATGGAAACCAGGCCGACTCTGTGAAATGGCGTAACACATTCTCTGAGTCATAGGGGCCGACGTGCGGAGTAAGGCAGGGGGTTTTAACGTCTCCCAAAGTTTTCAACCTGTATGTCAACGACCTTATGGTAGAGCTTAACAGCATGCGAGTGGGGTGTGGATGGCGTTAGCACCAACAACATCAGTTACGCGGATGACATGGTGCAGCTCAGACCTACTGTTGGTGCTCTTGGGGAAATGCTAAGAGTATATTCCCTAAGCGGATGAACATTGACTTACTTATAATGTTTATAAGCCTGAGTACATAATCTTTAAGGTCCCCGGTAAATGCCCTGATTGATAACTTGTATGTGATTTTTTTTTCTTTCTTTTTTTTTAAAAACGTTACCCCCACACTAGGATTTTCTCCTGTGTCGTGGAAGCAGTTTACAAATACAAATTGCACGAGGACAAACATCCAGACCCGGAACAATTATTTGTAGGCCATACAAATATTTTTTCCGTGCGGGATTCGAATCCGCGGCCCCCAGCGCAACAACTCATTGCTAAGCCACTGCGCCACGGAGCCGTCATTAACCTAAATAGAGTATCTAAATTCAAATATCAGAGGCATATTCTTACCGACGACCTTAAGGATGTAGGCATGGAGAGGGAGTGTAGGGCTATAGCGGTCCGTGGTATTAAATTGGCTTGCAGATTTTCAAAATAATCAAAACATATTGTCCGAGCTTTTACAAGGGAAGTCTGAGGATCCATCACATCAAAAAACATCACAAAAAAAGTGCTAGGTGTTCTACGCGTTCAATACCCATATTCTGGGTGATACAACATATTCTTGGTGATGTTGACGTAGTCCCGCTGCAGTAGCGCATCTCAAATGTTTGAACTTAAATCACAGCGATGGTTATCACGCCATTATGCGCAAAAGACAGCATCCCTGATAATACGCCAGACAACGCCGTCATCCTGAAAATTTTTGTACAGAGCTACGACTCTTCTATCTGGAAGTTATGTGCGTAGAGTGATCCACTAGTTAACTTGTTACGTTAATGTTGTTTTTTTTTTCACTACCTGTTCTCCGCGACTTCGCCCGCGTGTATATTAGGGTTTTAATTATGTGGCGCGGAACCCTAATTCTTTTTCTAAAATATAAATAGTTACTCCTTATACTATCAGCTATCTGCCAGTGATAGTCCCGTCGAAATCGGTCCAGCCGTTTCGGAGATTTGCCGAAACAAACAGACAGACAGACAGAGACAAAAATTTTAAAAATTGGGTTTTTGTTATAGGTACCGTATATACTTTCATATGAATTTAGTAAAAAGCTGTTATTTTGATATTACAAACAGATACTTCAATTTTATTTATTTGTATGTATAAATAAAATTGATTTTAATAATTGTGATGTCATTCCATATGTATGTAACAGTGTACTCATTGTTGTGAGAGCCTAATAAAATAAATAAATTACAGACCGACACCTCAATTTTATTTTTGTTTCAAGGATTATTACTATTTATTAAATTATTGTGTCGAACCTATTAAATTATACACAATAATTATATGAAATTAACAAATTTAATTAATTTAAATAAATATAAATTGTAAACACATTTTTGTGTATGTTATGTTTATAAGAAGGCACAAACGGTCGCTTATTTTAGTCTATCGTTAGAGAATTTATTAATAAGTTGACTATAGGGCCACCTATATATTATATAAACAAATATATTGAGTGGGTGTGACCCGAACTTCTGTTGGTCAAGTCGTTCAGAAGTAACACGATCACTTACAGACGCAGCACCGACCAAAATAGTTAAAAGATTTCGCGAGCATGCAAAAACCGCCAACACTGATTGGAATAGGTGACTCTTTCCTGCCTGCTACAAAAATTTTCCAGTGAAAGTAGGCTAGCGCCAAGCAGAGGTACAAATAGGTATAGATTTTACTTTACTTTAGAAATTAAATATGTAAACCCGTAATATATGTATACCCGTAGAAATTTAAACAATGATTGCTAGACCAAATCTAAGAAAAAATTCATCTGACAAAAATTTCATCAGAGAAAAATGTAAGAACCATTTTTTTATAGAATAAATGACAAAACAGCACTCAGTCCTGATGTTAAGTGGATGCTGTGGCCCATAGACATCTATATTTTATCGTCAATTCAAAATCAAAATACAGATGCGTTGTTACCCCTGACACAGCGGTGACACTCTCTGTACGTGAGAGTTCAAGCGCCGGTGACATTAACTATGCGAAAAACGTTTATGCGTGTTTTTTGGACTTGTCGAAGGCGTTTGATCTAGTTTCGTACAACGTTTTATGGGATAATCTTAACCAGGAAACTAGCACACCCAAGGAAGTGATAAACCTTTTCAAATATTGGTATCACAACCAAACCAACTGTGTGAAGTGGGCTGGGTCATATTCGTCGGAGTACAGGTTGGAGTGCGGGGTGAGGCAGGGCGGCCTTAGCTCCCCTCAACTCTTCAACCTGTACGTCGACGGTCTGATCGTTGAGCTTAGTTATGCCGGAGTCGGCTGCTCAATCGACGGTAATTTTGTTAATAATATAAGCTATGCCGACGACATGGTTTTGCTGAGCCCATCGATCAAGGCCCTAAATACGTTGATGGGCATCTGTGAAAGGTACGCGGCGGCTCATGGTCTCAGATATAATTCTAAAAGGAGCGAACTACTCGTTTTTAAGGGTGGAAATAAAAAACCTAAGTCTGTCCCTCATGTTAGACTTGGAGGAGTTACACTGAGTAGAGTCACCAAATTCAGATATCTGGGACACTGGGTCGCCGAGGATCTCTCTGACGATTATGATGTTGAACGAGAACGTAGAGCGTTGGCCGGTTTGCTAGGTGTACGAATGAAGTTAAGATAACATTATTCAAAGCTTATTGTCAGACATTCTACACCTGCAGTCTGTGGGCAAAGTGTACCCGCCGAACTCTATGCGCTGCGTATTCAATGCAACAATGGACTCAGGATGTTGTTGGGGCTGCCACGATTTTGCAGCGCATCACGCATGTTTGCCGAGGCATGCAACAATATTGCGCAAAAGAATAGCCTCCCTGATTTGCGTGTGCACTAACAGCCTCCTAGCTTCCATATATGGAAGGCAAGATTGCCCTGTGATGAAGCACTGGAACTTCAAATGATAATTTTGGTAATGTATAATAATTTGTATTCTGTAAATTTACTAACCCCTAGTTTTAAGTGTACTAACAAAGTGGGTGTAATTACCTGAATAATGAATAAATAATAATAATAATAATAACTAAGCCGGAGCGTGTAACGCTAGGGTTGAACCGAAATGGAATATTATAGAGTTGCGCCAAATAAGATACATAGTAGGTATATGTTATATAATGTAAACTTATGTATTTAGGTAGTGAATGATACGATCAATTTTGAAACAACTTTTATTAAATATCTTTACAGATGGGGAAAATTAAAATTTCCGACAAAACAAAATATGCACGACAGTTAATGGTAACCTTAAATAATTAATCTACAATATTAGTATTTCAGTACGCAATAATCACTATTACCTACTACCCTTTAAAAATTTCTTACTCTTATATATTTTTGGCTTTTTCGATGACTTTTATAATTTTTATTATTATTTCTAATATGTATAATTATTATTATTGTACACGCCCCTAGCTGCCCCAACAAAGGTTGACGGGACTAGGGTCCATGAGTAATCCCATCGACGGGCAGCAGAGGGACGGGGCTCAACGCCCTATGGAGAGTTGACCTACACGATAGTGATAAGGTTAGGTAAATAAATAGTACGTACCTGGATCCGAAGCTAAGACCGCCCCCAGGCTTGGTCAGGCCGTAGGTAGGTGTAGATACATGTAAAGTGGTGTGTAGTAGTGTTTATTTATGTTACCTGACCCAGCTGAGTGACCGGGCAGCGGCCTGGTCCCATGCTGCCCCACAATGCTCTATCACTCCAGCAGGCGTCACCAAGTGACAACTTCTTTCTTCATGTCACTATTTCAGTCTATCAACTTTATTGTACATTTTACTAACTTCAGCTCAACTAATTCAACGTTCATCGTAAAATCAAACACGTGATACCCGAAACAAGTAACGAACATTAGTTCAAAGTTCAATATTCAATGTTCCGGATTCATTTATCACCAAATTACAAAAAGGGAACTAACGAGATCTCTTCACGAGTCACAAAGTTCAGCGTTACTAACAACAACTAAATTCCTTCGTACTATATTGAATACTACGCCCGCATTAAGAATTTAAAATCCGCCTAGCTGACATGCAAACTAACTAAAGAGTCAACACACAAAAGGCTCTTAACGCGACGGTACAATTGCAACGAAATTACTCTAATCACTCAAATTCAATATAAGCCTCTTGTCCCGAACGTACAACTTAGACAAACTAATCCGAGGCGGTCTTCACGAAACCACAAATTCATTAGCTAATTAAACGCGCACAAATACTTAAAATCTAGACCAAAACTGGTCGCGCGAAACCGCTGCAGCGGTCTCTACCAAATACGTTAATCGATCGCGCCGCTGCACTCAAGCTACTGTCTCGCCCACGAGCGCCGAACGCCGGGAAGCTGCATACCGCTGCCCCCCCTCCCCGGCGACCGCACGTCACCTCACACCATCGGGCAAGCGAAGCACTAAGTCGAACGCAATTGGATGGTGTTTCAAATGCCTATATTTGGTCAAAACAAACCCCCGTCCCAGACATAAGGACTTATGTCCGCGAGCAAACCGGCAAGCGGGACAGGGTCGCGACGGCACGTTGCAAAACCGAATCTACGACCGAAACTAGGCCACCTTAGGCACCCCATCAGATCTTGCAACCTTAACCACCGCCTCAAAAATACCGCCCCAATGTGGGCAAGCCGGAGGGTTGAACCTCTATTGGATGCCCTTCCTGGATATCGCAGCACCTAAATAAGTCCTGTTACTGGATAGAACTCTAACGACCTCTTTCAAACACCTATCTGTGCCCCTATGATTCGTTCCGCAATCCGACCGGATCAGGTCTGCAAACAGCGACGCAATACGAAGCGGCTCAGCATGGCCACAAAGGCTTCAGTGCTAAGGGCACTTACAAGTTCCACATGAACGGCGTCTGTGGAGAGGCAAACGAAACGTACAGATAGTCCTTAGTACGATTTTTTCAAGCAAGTAGGCATAACCAAGCCATCTACCATATAATCATTTATTCAACTGTGCGACAGCTGAATTAAATCTGATAATCTCCCAACTAGCTAGCTGTTGGCGACGCGTCTATAAAAACATTTCAATTTATTAGTTGACCGATTACGAATAGCTTCTAAAAGCGAAAATTTCAAGTCATAATATTCTAATAAGAAAACGCTTAGTTGAATCTTAAAGAAATGTCAAATTAATAATTTGAATGTCTTGGGTTCGATTCCCAGGCCGGACTAGTTCGTCGTTTTCTTAGTAATATTTTCTTAATAAATTCATAAAGGGAATTTTGAGATATAAGTTATGTCTCCGGGTTCAGTTCCCCGGATGAGACCACCTTTCCAATAATAGTGATAATTTAAAGAAATATTAAAATAAAGCTAAAGACCAGGATTTGTTCCCCGGTCGAAATGATCACTTTGTGAATAAGTGGAATTAATGTAAAATAGTTGCATAAGCATTGTCTTATATAAGTTTGATACGTTTTGTACGAAACTAAAATGTCTATTTACAATGTTTGGTTCATAAAATATTTTCTTTGTGTTATCTGATAAGAACATGATAACTGATAACAACTTTGATAACTGATAAGAGATTCTTATTGGATACTACCTTGCCGACAATGGGGGTCGTATAGGAATCAGTTACTCATCTTGTGATAATGGACAGCAGAGAAATAGGCTAAAATTGCCACCTGCTTTACCGACAACGAGGTGTAGGGTGAAAGTTAGTTGTTCATTTAGCTGCAGATAACAGCAGCAAATTTCAGCAATTTATGTAAAATTGACTTGTAAAATGTTTCAGGTTGACTGTATGAGCAAAATAGGTGAATTCTGTGTTGTTTTCATGTATAAATTCTTATGGAATAGTGAAATATTGATAGTTTTGTATAAGAAGTTTAAAAGTGTTTTAAATGGTAAAATATATAGGGAAAATGTAAATTAAACTATTGTATTAGTTAAGATATTTGTATTTTCAAATAAAGAACATTGTTTCAACCTTATATGTTAGATATTTAAGAATTCTAACTTAGTGCATATGTTGTAAAATAGGCATATTTTGTTGAATAAATAAAAGGTTTTTTGTGATATGAAAATGTAATTTATATCGTAGTATAGATATTTTTTGTGCTATCTTTATAAATAAAATGTATAAATTTATGTCTTATAAAGATATTGAGCAAACCGTGAGGGAGTGATAGTACAAATTTGATGTAATTAAGTTGCGAAATTGCACAGAGGGCGCGGCTCTCTTTTGAGTATAGCCTTTTTGATACCCCGTTAGACTGATTTTCATGCAAATCGTTCGGGACCAGCTACCAGTATATAATATAATCAAGAAAGAAAAGCATATAGGGAGGTGATAGGGAAAGTAATTACTCTCTCACGGAGCGGTTTGAAGATAATTACTGTTTTATTCCCAAGGGATCCTCAAAGTCAAAGTCAAAATCTTTATTTGCAGAATAAAATGTGTAGGTAATACAGGTATTTAGTATAAGACTAAGTCTCAATAATATTCTACCGGGAGTTGTAACGGTGTGCAAATATATCTAAAAATAATCAAATTTAATTGTACATAATGTCAAAATAGATAAATTATATAATACATTTAATAATATTGTAATCAATTAAAATATTCCTTAACACTATAATAACACTTGTCAAGAAGCCATTTATTAATCTCAATTTAAAATTTATTCAAAGGCATTTCTTTTAAGTTATTGGGTAATTTATTATATATTTTAATAGCCATCATAGGAGCACTGTTTGCATAAAATCTAGAATTGCATTTGGGATGAAATAATCTATTTTTATACCTTGTTTGCCTTTCGAGAGATTCAGCGTGGGTTTTGAAATAATTCGGGTGTCGCTTTACAAAAATACATATTTCTCGGATATAAATGCATGGCAAAGGCAATACGCGTATCTTTTTGAACAATGGCTTGCAGCTATCAAGAAACCACGCTACCACATACAGCTCCCACACATTTCTTTTGTAATTTAAATGTTCACCTATAAGAATAAGTACAGTCCTTCTGGTGTCGCCGGAGCGGCACATATTGAAGAATTAAGGCGTTGGGACCGGGACGACCTCGGAAGACCCGTAATCCCCGTCTGAACCTATTTGAAGAAAAGGGAAGAGGTTGACACCCTTGTGTGTTACTCCGTTGCGGGGTTCACATACGTTGTTCCCGAACCCAACGTAGACATCTTAGGCAGGATTTAGCTCCGTCCTTTTCAATTGCTCCTTCGAGGCCAGATTAAGAAGCGCGTTCCCGTTTTAATTGGTCCGTCAAAGGAAGTTGGAGTAGTCTCTGTCCTTTTTCAATTGGTCCTTCGAGAAGCCGGATCTAAGGAACCACGAGTTAGCCTCTGTCCTTTTCAATTGGTCCTTCGAGAAACCGGATTTAAGGAACCAGCTGTGAGCTGCCGGATTCCATTCAAGTGGACCTTCGGAGCCGAGAGAAGATCAGCGACCGAAGGAAGCCGGAGGTTTGAGCTGAGGCAACAGGACCAAAGGCAAGAAGACCAGGCCAGCGCAGTAGGCCCATCAGGGCTTAGGCAGGACCGGACCTGTAATACTGGTAGCTACCGGAAGAAAGAAAACCGGGATTGCGGCTAGGGGCGTGTGCTCGCATGGGCCACGTATCGCAGCCAGGCGCAGGTGCCTTTTGAAGGCGCTCATCGTAGTCATGCAGGGCTTGGCATTTTTTCCTGTCGGGCAAGCGTGCTCGGCATTTTCCACTGGACGGCCATAGTTGGCATTTCCTGTCGAACGACCGTGTCCGGCATTTCCTGTTGGGTCATCGGGCTCGACATTCTCTACGACATCCCTCTACGGGGATTGTGTTTTCATCTCCTGTAGCGCTCAAAGGCGTTTGGTGTTTTCTGTTGCCAGGCGGGAGCGCTCACTGCTGCCAGGCAAGGGTGCAAGAAAGAAGAGGACGCACTCACTGCTGCCAGGCAAGGGTGCAAGAAAGAAGAGGACGCACTCACTGTTGCCAGGAAAGGGTGCAAGAAAGAAGAAGAAGCATCCACCGCTGCTGCTGCCAGGCGAGGGTGCTCGTGTGGGCACCTGACTGCATCGCGGCCGGAGGAGGGCGCCTGGACGAGGCGTTACCGGCAACTGGGCGGCGAGCACAGCATATATCCCGACCCCCTAACAGTGCCAAATCGGTCGGGCTCTGGCACAACACCTTCGGGTGGAGCAGTTCTCTCGAGCGAGACTGCGCTTGCACTAGCTCGACTGTTTCGCCGTACTCCTTGGCGGGACAGTTCCTAAACCTTTCCTCCATTCCATTCCTGCACGACTCCATCCCTGGACGGCTCACCACGGTAGGCCCCCGTCCAGGATTGATAGGGCTGATATGGCTGATAGGGCTGATAGGGCTGTTAGGGTGGGAGTAGGGTTGTAGGGTTGGGAGATAAAGGGGGGAGGGGTAGTGGGGTTAGGTTGGGGTGTAGAAGGGTTGTAGGTAAGGGGTTTTAGGGACCGTAGGAACTGTAGGGACTGTAGGGACCGTAGGGACCGTAGGGACCGTAGGGACCGTAGCAACAATCACCTTCCTGCAAGATGAAGAAGGCACAAGACCAGACCGAGAGGAGCGAAGGAACCAGGACAAGGACAGGGCTCTCAAGAAAGGCTAAAGAGGCGGATTCATCTGGAGCGACCACAGCTACTGCTTCGAGTGGGGCAACTCCTTCAAGTGGAGCCACCACCGATACGTCCACGGGCACGTGAGATTCAGGGGCGTCCGTGGCAACGACAAGCAACAGGACGGACACCAGTGGTTACCACTTTCGGATTTCTGTGCGGTGCTGGTCTGCGTACCACTGAGTGGTACGCAGACCAGCACCGCACAGAAATCCGTTATATCCAGGAGTGAAACGATAGTCGAAAAAGTAGGTCAAGGGACTAAAGAAGCGGCATCGTCAAGAACAGTAATCGGGCACACTAGTGACAAAGGGTCACAGAGAGGTAGTAGGTCATCGCGATCGGCGAGGCTGAAAGCCGAATTAGAGGCGCGGATTAAATTCGAACGCTCAGAGCTCGAACGAGCACAGGCAGCTGCTGCCTTAGCCAAGTCTCAATTGGAGTTGGCACGTCTCAACCGAGAAGAGGAAATCGACTCGAGAGAGGATGATGAAGAGCGGAATACTCAGGTGGAACCTTTTGTAAGGAGTTGGATTCAACAGAACATAATGAGCGCGCCGGTTAGTGTAACGCAACCCGACCCGGGTGAATGGATAATTTTCAAAACGGTGTTTGAAGACACAAGAAGCCAATTTTCAGGGGTGCAGAATGTCGCACGCTAAGGCGTGCATTAAAGGGCACCGCTAAGGAAGCGGTTAAGTCATTGTTGTTTACTTTGTGTGAACCTGAAGAAATAATGAACGCTCTCGAAAGAAGATTCGGTAGGGTTGAGATGCTCATTCTAGCCGAAATCGAGAATGTAAAGCGTATGCCAAGATTGGCAGAAGATTGCCGAAATATAGGTTCTTTTGCAAGTCGCATTACGAACATGGTTGCTGCAATACAAGCACTGAACCAACCACAGTATTTATACTCACCGGAGTTAGTAAGCCGTATAGTGGAGAAGCTTGGAACCATGATTAAATTTAAATGGTTCGAATATCGAGCTCAGCATCTTTTGGAGCCAGAGTTGCAGAAAATGGCCAAATTTTTGAATTCATTGAGTGAACAATTTGGAACGTCCTTAAGCAATGAAAAAGTGCCTGAAAAGCGGAAACGTCCTGAATTCAGGTAGCAAACCGTACAAACTGCAAAGGGGTCTGTACGCAAGCGTTTTAAGAGCGAGCGTTATGAACGCCGAAATAATAAAGGGCACAACCGACAAGTGGTTATGATAACCCAGGATAAGCCTGTAAGTCGGGTAACACATAAGTGTGCTATATGCAACAAGGAACACTCTATAGTGAGTTGTTACAAGTTTAAGGATATGAATATTCGCTAAAAATGGGAAGCGGTTAAAAAGGCGAAAATATGTTTCCAATGTTTGTCACCTTACCATAGGAGGTTAGAGTGCAGGGCGAAAAAGTATGGTGTAGAGGGATGTAGAATGGCACATCATCGAATGCTACATCGATACCCCAATAAGAATACCTCGCCGCAAGGAGACGAGGGGGGTAAAGTGGCTCAAATTACAACTGTTAGTACAGTAAATGCACCGGCATGTGCATATTTAAAAATTATACCGGTCGAGTTGTATGGACCTAGAGGAAAGGTCAAGAGCACAGCTCTTCTGGACGAAGGATCGACCATGACACTCATAGAGGAGTGGATGGCTCAGAAGTTAGCACCTCGCGGACGCAAAGAAGAATTACGTATTGAAGCCGTAGGAGGCAAGCGAATTAACGAGAACAGTTCGTATCGCTTAAACGTTAAAATAAAAGGCATTTTCTGGAAAGACTTAGAAGATATAAGTGTACAAACAATTAAGTCACTTAACCTTTCTCCGCAGTCGGTAAGCCGAGAATTATTGCGACGGTGTTCTCATTTGACACCGATTAAGGACGAGTTGATTTATGAGAGCTCCAGACCTACCATATTAATTGGTCAGGACAATTGGCATCTCATAGTTACTCGTGAATTAATTTCAGGAGGTAAGAACCTACCTGTAGCATCGCTCACCAAGCTTGGATGGGTTTTACATGGTCACATATCGGGTGGCATTAAACCAATCAAGATTGTTAACCATATTTTCACCAAGAAGGAGGAGGACATGGAGAAGTTGATCAAGGATTACTTTAGTTTGGAATCTTTGGGAGTGTCTGCGCGTAAGCCCGCAAACGACCCAGAAGAACGAGCTTTAAATATTTTGAACAAAACGGTACGTCGTATACCTAATAATAGGTACGAGACTGCTTTGTTATGGCGCACAGATAATGAGTGCATGCCGTCGAATAGAGCGCAGGTTGAAAGTCGCCTGTTTAATATCGAAAGGAAGCTCGATAAGAATAGCGAGTTGAAAAAAGAATAAGAGAAGCAAATTGAAAATCTCATCGTTAACGGTTGCGCAGAGAAAGCGAACCATATTTCCATTTCTCCACGCACGTGGTATCTTCCTCACTTCGCAGTGACTCACCCACAAAAAGGGAAAATAAGGATAGTTTTCGACGCCGCCGCAAGGTCGGGCGGACGTTGTCTCAACGATGCATTGCTAACCGGACCGGACTTATTGAAGATGTTATTTGGCGTTCTGCTACGATTCAGAGAAGAGAGCGTGGCAGTGATGGCAGACATTAATGAAATGTTCCTGCAAGTGAAAGTTCGTGAAGAAGACAGGGACAGCCTTCGATTTTTATAGCGGCACAATCGTGACGCGCCACCGGAAGAGTATAGAATGACGTCACTCATATTTGGAGCGGCATCATCACCATGCATCGCTATATATGTGAAGAATATAAATGCGCAGGATAACACACATCTCTATCCAGAAGCAGCTTCCGCGACGGAAAGCAATTTCTATATGGATGACTATCTACAGGCATTTCCCGACGTGACGACGGCCGAAAAGATAGTAAACGATATGTATGAATTACATAAACGTTTTTCTTTCCAACTGAGGGGATGGGCCAGCAACCGACCCGAGGTTTTATGTAAAATGGAAAATAAATATAAGAGCGACAGTGCTTCGCTGGGAGATAAGGAGCACACAGAACGCACTTTAGGTTTGATCTGGAATATCAAACGAGATGTAATAAGTTTCTCCATAAGTCTTCGTAACACACCGGAAGAGGTGATGGAAGGTTTACAACCGCCTACGAAGAGGGAGATAACTAGCGCTGTGATGTCAGTCTTCGATCCTTTAGGACTCGCATCACCAATAACGATTCAAGGGAAGTCGCTAATCCAGCAAGTATGGAGGACAGGCATCTCTTGGGATGAAGAAGTTCCACACGAATTACATGTTTGTTTTGTAAATGGATATCGGAAGTGAAGAAATTAAGTCATTTAGAAGTATCTAGACCCGTTGCTGAAGGCGTCGGCAAAGGAGAGTTACACACTTTCACGGATGCTAGTGAGAAAGCATACGCCGCCGCGGTGTATTACGTCACCACGGACGAGCTAGGAGAAAGACGGATTACGCTGATCGCCGCAAAGGCAAGAGTAGCGCCGCTGAAACCAATTTCTGCAAGCAGCTCTTATGGGCAGCCGATTAGCTGCATCAGTTAAAGAAGAGAGCAAGTACGGGATATCCGAACGAATACTTTGGACGGACTCACGTACAGTGTTAGCGTGGATTAAGTCAGATCCTCGCGCTTTTAAACCATTCGTTGCTCATCGATTGGCTGAGATCGAAGATCACAGTAAACCATGTGAATGGCGATGGGTACCGACATCACAAAACGTGGCAGACGACGCCACTAGAAGTTTTCCTTCCACCTTCGATGAAAGTCATCGCTGGTTTCAAGGACCTGAATTCCTCAGGACAAGTCCTAATTTATGGCCCAAACAAGTGGACACCATAAACAGCTTAGAAACGGGTGAAGAAAAATCGCCGAAAGGCGTAAATACGCTAAGAAAGCAAGAGCCGTTAAGTCTACCCGAGTACGGACGATTTAGCAGCTTTAAGAAATTCCTTGGGGCAACTACACGCACCTTACAAGCGGTAGAAAAATTCAAGAATTTAAGAAAGTTGGTTAAAGGACCCGAAAACGCAGCCGAAAAGTCGGTTATGTGTTCCAATGAAATTTTAGCAAAGTCGGTTAAAGAACCCGACGGCGCGTTGGATATAACGCTCTTAAAAAGAGCTGAATTATTAATTTGGAAGTTCGTTCAAGACGAGTGTTTCCTTTCGGAAATAAAATGCTTGAAAACAGGCAAAAGCGTTGAAAGAAGTTCACGCTTAAGTAAATTATCTATGGAAATAGGAGAAGATAACTTACTTCGTTTAAACGGGCGTTTACCTTTTAAGTCTAATTTGACTGAGGAAAGTAGAAACCTGTCATATTAGACGGTAAACACGAAATCGTTAAAATGATGATTAGAGAAGTTCATCATCATTTTGGACATGCCAATCACCAGACGGTGATGAATGAGGTGAACCAAAAATTTTATGTCTTGAACTTACGTAACGTAGTACGAAGTGTGTCACATCACTGTCAGTGGTGTAGGACATACAGGTCAAAGCCGCAGAAAGTGCCACAAGGAAATCTTCCTCTGGAGAGAGTAGCTCATCATGAGCCACCTTTTACATGCTCAGCCGTAGATTATTTCGGACCTATGAGTGTGACTTTAGGAAGGCGACACGAAAAACGTTGGGGTGTTTTATTCACGTGTCTGACCACCAGAGCAGTACATCTGGAGTTAGCAGCCTCATTGACACCAGCGTCAATGATAATGGCGTTAAGGCGATTTATCGCCAGAAGAGGAAAACCAGCCGTTATATACAGCGATAACGGGACGAATTTCAAAGTTGCAAATAAAGAATTATTGCAAGCATGCGAAGAGTGCTATGAGGGCATGAAAAGCGAGTCATTTAGAAAATATATTAAATGGAAGTTCATACCGCCCGGAGCACCGCACATGGGTGGTGCTTGGGAGAGGTTAGTAAGATCGATTAAGATTGCTTTGACCGCTACGCTCAAAGAAAGGAGCCCGCGAGAGGAGGTTCTGCATACGTTGCTTTTAGAAGCAGAGCATACTGTAAATTCCAGACCTCTGGTAACATTCAGTATGGATAGTCCTGAAGAGGGTTTGACACCCAATCATTTTCTTCTCGGACGCTCATGTGGTGATCGACCACCTGGATTATTGTTAGAGCGACATTTGGCGGGTCAGCCCAATTGGAAAGCCGCTCAGAGGTTGGCCGACCATTTTTGTTGAAAGAGTACATGCCTGCTTTAATACCTCGAACGAGTGATAACGGAAAGTTCATGGAACCTAAAGAGGGTGATATTTTGATAATAGATCATTCGTTGCCACGAAATACGTGGCCGAAAGGCAAGATTAATAGGACGCTACCGGGACCAGACGGTCACACCAGAGTGGTTGACGTCATTACTAGCACAGGTATCTTGAGGAGACCTACATCCAGAATAATAGTCCTGGTACCCGCGACGCCTCCCAAATAATGGTGCTGATGCACGGGGGGGGGGGGGGGGGGATTGTTGGCGACGCGTCTATAAAAACATTTCAATTTATTAGTTAACCGATTACGAATAGCTTCTAAAAGCGAAAATTTCAAGTCATAATATTCTAATAGGAAAACGCTTAGTTGAATCTTAAAGAAATGTCGAATTAATAATTTGAAAGTCTTGGGTTCGATTCCAAGGCCGGACTAGTTCGTCGTTTTCTTAGTAATATTTTCTTAATAAATTCATAAAGGGAATTTTTGAGATATAAGTTACGTCTCCGGGTTCAGTTCCCCGGTTGAGACCACCTTTCCAATAATATTGATAATTTAAAGAAATATTAAAATAAAGTTAAAGACCAGGATTTGTTCCCCGGTCGAAATGATCACTTTGTGAATAAGTGGAATTAATGTAAAATAGTTGCATAAGCATTGTCTTATATAAGTTTGATACGTTTTGTACGAAACTAAAATGTTTATTTTCAATGTTTGGATCATAAAATATTTTCTTTGTGTTATCTGATAAGAACATGATAACTGATAACAACTTTGATAACTGATAAGAGATTCTTATTGGATACTACCTTGCCGACAATGGGGGTCGTATAGGAATCAGTTACTCATCTTGTGATAATGGACAGCAGAAAAATAGGCTAAAATTGCCACCTGCTTTACCGACAACGAGGTGTAGGGTGAAAGTTAGTTGTTCATTTAGCTGCAGATAACAGCAGCAAATTTCAGCAATTTATGTAAAATTGACTTGTAAAATGTTTCAGGTTGACTGTATGAGCAAAATAGGTGAATTCTGTGTTGTTTTCATGTATAAATTCTTATGGAATAGTGAAATATTGATAGTTTTGTATAAAAAGTTTAAAAGTGTTTTAAATGGTAAAATATATAGGGAAAATGTAAATTAAACTATTGTATTAGTTAAGATATTTGTATTTTCAAATAAAGAACATTGTTTCAACCTTATATGTTAGATATTTAAGAATTCTAACTTAGTGCATATGTTGTAAAATAGGCATATTTTGTTGAATAAATAAAAGGTTTTTTGTGATATGAAAATGTAATTTATATCGTAGTATAGATATTTTTTGTGCTATCTTTATAAATAAAATGTATAAATTTATGTCTTATAAAGATATTGAGCAAACCGTGAGGGAGTGATAGTACAAATTTGATGTAATTAAGTTGCGAAATTGCACAGAGGGCGCGGCTCTCTTTTGAGTATAGCCTTTTTGATACCCCGTTAGACTGATTTTCATGCAAATCGTTCGGGACCAGCTACCAGTATATAATATAATCAAGAAAGAAAAGCATATAGGGAGGTGATAGGGAAAGTAATTACTCTCTCACGGAGCGGTTTGAAGATAATTACTGTTTTATTCCCAAGGGATCCTCAAAGTCAAAGTCAAAATCTTTATTTGCAGAATAAAATGTGTAGGTAATACAGGTATTTAGTATAAGACTAAGTCTCAATAATATTCTACCGGGAGTTGTAACGGTGTGCAAATATATCTAAAAATAATCAAATTTAATTGTACATAATGTCAAAATAGATAAATTATATAATACATTTAATAATATTGTAATCAATTAAAATATTCCTTAACACTATAATAACACTTGTCAAGAAGCCATTTATTAATCTCAATTTAAAATTTATTCAAAGGCATTTCTTTTAAGTTATTGGGTAATTTATTATATATTTTAATAGCCATCATAGGAGCACTGTTTGCATAAAATCTAGAATTGCATTTGGGATGAAATAATCTATTTTTATACCTTGTTTGCCTTTCGAGAGATTCAGCGTGGGTTTTGAAATAATTCGGGTGTCGCTTTACAAAAATACATATTTCTCGGATATAAATGCATGGCAAAGGCAATACGCGTATCTTTTTGAACAATGGCTTGCAGCTATCAAGAAACCACGCTACCACATACAGCTCCCACACATTTCTTTTGTAATTTAAATGCTCTTATCACATCAACAGAATTCCCCCACAAAGGCAGACCATATAATAATACTGAAGACACATAACCGTGATAAGCAGCTAGGGCTGCTTTTTGTGATATTGTTTTTCTCAATCTTTTTAAAGCATATACAAACCGGTTTAATTTTGTACAAATTTGGTCAATGTGAAGCTTCCAGTCTAAATTTTTGTCAATTTTTATACCTAAAAACATAACTGATTGAACATTTTCTATCTTCGAATTTTCATATTTTATATTCATATTTATAGGTTCCATTTTGTAATTTCCAATTTGTATTATTTTTGTTTTGTCAATATTAAGTAAGAGATTATTAGAATTAAGCTATGTCACAATAGTATTAATAGAATTATTTATTTCGGTTTCATATATGTCTTTCTTGGTGCATTTAAATATAAAAGTTGTGTCGTCTGCGAACAAGATGCATTTATGCTTGGTTATTTTAGACAAGTCATTAATATATAGCAAAAAGATTAAAGGTCCTAAAATACTACCCTGAGGGATACCACGGTCATTAGATCTAAACTGTGAACGATGTAGTTCTTTCGTAAATATGCCGTCTTGTTGTGCTTGTGTTAGCCGAGTGATTTCTGTGCATTGTTTTCGGCCTTGCAAGTAACTGCTTAGCCACGTGTAAGCCGCACCTCTTATCCCGTAACTTTCAATTTTGTTTAATAGAATTTTGTGGTCAACGAGATCAAAGGCTTTGGTCATGTCCAGCATGAGAGCAGTTACTGGAGTTTTTCTATCGATACTCTCTGCTATGTCTTTAATAAAGTTGAAGCATACTAAAGTTGTAGATCTGTTTTTGCGAAAACCGAATTGATCTTCAGTTAAGATACCAAATCTTTGTATAAATTTACTTAATCTATCGTACATAGTTCTCTCAAATATCTTTGATATTACTGGGATCAAAGTTATTGGTCTATAGTTATTGAGATCCTTTTCATCTCCTTTTTTGTGAACTGGTTTTATTATAGAAATCTTAAGATCTTCCGGGAATGAGCGCTCGACAAATGATAGGTTTATAAGGAAACTCAGCGGTGTACAGATATAACAGGCACATGACTTTAGTATTTTGGTACTGAGTTCTTCACCTTTAAAAATAAGTACAGTCCTTCTGGTGTCGCCGGAGCGGCACATATTGAAGAATTAAGGCGTTGGGACCGGAACGACCTCGGAAGACCCGTAATCCCCGTCTGAACCTATTTGAAGAAAAGGGAAGAGGTTGACGCCCTTGTGTGTTACTCCGTTGCGGGGTTCACATACGTTGTTCCCGAACCCAACGTAGACATCTTAGGCAGGATTTAGCTCCGTCCTTTTCAATTGCTCCTTCGAGGCCAGGTTAAGAAGCGCGTTCCTTTTTCAATTGTTCCTTCGAGAAGCCGGATCTAAGGAACCACGAGTTAGCCTCTGTCCTTTTTCAATTGGTCCTTCGAGAAGCCGGATCTAAGGAACCACGAGTTAGCCTCTGTCCTTTTCACTAGCCCTTTTAGACAAGTAGTCCTATGCTCATATTTCAACCAAGTTTCAAAGCATCAATGTTCAACTACTGAATTAATTCAAATAAATTAATTTACCGATGCGCATAGATCAAACAGACAAATTAAATAAAACGATAAACGTAAGAAACAGCCCAATTTCTCTTTCCAAATAAATATCTTCGACAGTGCCAACAAAAATGTGAAAACAAAGAGTGGAATGATTCTTATTCCTTCCGGCACAAATAGGGTTATTCAATTTCA
This sequence comes from Parnassius mnemosyne, assembly GCA_963668995.1. Lineage (NCBI taxonomy): Eukaryota > Metazoa > Arthropoda > Insecta > Lepidoptera > Papilionidae > Parnassius > Parnassius mnemosyne. The sequence goes on from CAVLGL010000159.1 coordinate 16,542,628, forward strand.
CTTTTCTTTTCAACAAAGCAAACACAATGATCAAATACATTTACAAAAACATATGCATACGCATTCAAAGAGCACTTCATTCAATTTCAATTTTCTTTTCAACAAAACAAACACAATGATCAAATACAATTACAAAAACATGTACAAATATTCAAAGAGCATATTAAATTCGCCTTCTTAATCACAACCGCCACAAATATGAAAAATTTCGCGGAAAACCCAAAAGCATTTTTATTTTTAATTTAAAGCATCGTTAATTAAGTGCTCGACCAAAACCAAATCTAATAGTTCTTGACAGTTCCTTTAGTACTTACGATATAGAATACTACGCCCGCATTAAGAATTCAAAATCCACCTAGCTGACATGCAAACTAACTAAAGAGTCAACACACAAAAGGCTCTTAACGCGACGGTATAATTGCAACGAAATTACTGTAATCACTCAAATTCAATATAATCCTCTTGTCACGAACGTACAACTTATACAAACTAATCTGAGGCGGTCTTCACGGAACCACAAATTCATTAGTGAATTAAACGCGCACAAATACTTAAAATCTAGACCAAAACCAAAACTGGCCGCGTGAAACCGCTGCAGCGGTCACTACCAAATACGTTAATCGACCGCGCCGTAAAAGGTACTGTGTCTCGCCCACGAGCGCCGAACGCCGGGAAGCTGCATACCGCTGCCACCCCCCCCCCCCCCCCCCCACATAAAAAAATTAAGTCCTATACCCAAGTTTATATATATACATCCTTTGCCTCAATATTTTTGATGCTGCAGCTGCAAATGAAGTCTGATTTAATTTTTTTTCTGTTTTGTACAGCATAATCATATGCCTACTATAGCTACTACTTTATTTTTCAGTACCTATTACGGTTTGGTAGAAATAAATACATAAAAATTCGTAAAGGTGTAAAAATGTAACATTAAAGTTTTATCGAGCAAGTTGGACCCTTCATCCTGTAAAAAAATGTACTTACATGGACCTGGCAACTGTATTCAAAAGTTCCATTTTTAAATTCATGTAAATTTAATAATGGTATAATACCTGGTACTTTTATTTCAATTTTTTGTACGATAATTTTTTTTTTTCGCAGAGGGTAGATTTTGTGAAAATAACTCAATTAGATATTTTTTAAATGATTTGTCCGTTCGATTAATGTAAAGAAAAATAATTTATTTTACACGCTGATTTGGGCGATTTCAGATCTGATATCCATAGAAAAGTAAAAAGTAGTTAATTTTTTTATCCAATTATGGTATTAAACAAAATACATTCAAAATTACAATACATACGATGCTTCTCAGATTTAGTTGCTATGACGCATAGAATTAATTCTTGCACTTGCACTTACAAGTAAGTGCAAGCGAGACAGAAGATAGGGAAGTAACTAGAACTATGCACAGCTCAGGTAGGTAAGATCTCATCCCTTACCTCGCCCGTATCCTTTGTTTTCAACAACGAAATCAAACAAATAAATAAATAGCCAGTACTTTGCCCTACTTTGTTCGCATCGCACTTTTCTCCTGTTTTCCTGTTCTCATCGGTGTTTTAATACTAACTGACTCGGCTTTCTATTTGACTTGGCTCTTCTTTTGGTGACGACCTTGGCTTTCTACTGAACTTTGTGGATACTCCCTTGGCAAAGACTTTGGCTTTCAACTGGACTTTGTGGATACTCTTTTAGTGGCGACTTTGGCTATCTACTGGACTTTGGCTCTTTGTGATTGGATATTGTTAAACAATGCCGGCACACTACACTCAGGTTCAATATGCCAACATGCATTTTATTTATGGTGAATGTCGTGGTAACGCTCGAGCTGCAGCTAGACTCCTCCGTGAGAGGTACCCTGACGAGGAGCGATATCCTGACTATAGTGTATTTATGAATGTGCATCGGAGGCTAGCTGAAGGTTTTTTTTATTGGAGCGGTAGTACCTGCACGTGGTAGAGAAGACTTTGATATTGAAGACGAAGTTTTGGAGCAGGTTGAAAATGATCCGCGAACTTCTGTCGCGTAACATTGCATTGTTGACAGGAATACCTAAAACAACTGTACGTAGGGTGCACCAACGCAATAGGTACCACCCCTACCACTACCAAAAAGTACAGGCTCTTTTGCCACGGGATTATGCTCCGAGGGTAGCATTTTACAGGAGGATGCTAGAAATTCATAGAGGAAACCCGAATTTTCTAAATAATATTTTATGGACGGATAAAAACACTTTCAAGAAAGATGGATTTATGAACATGCACAACAACCATACTTGGAGTATGGTGAACCCGCATTTAATGCGCGAAGAAAGGTCTCAATATCAATTCAAAGTAAATCTGTGGACCGGTATTAACGGGCGCATAATCGGACCCTTGGAATTTCCAGGTCTACCTGGAATTTTTAAGAAGAGACCTGCCCATTTTATTAGAAAACTTACCACTAGCAACTCTACGAGATATGTGGTTACAGAATGATGGTTGCCCTGCCCATTACGCTTTGCCGGTAAGAAATTTTTTAAATGAACATTTGCCAGGAAAATGGACAGGTCGCATGGGGCAAAAATCCATTGGATTTTTTTTATTGGGGATATAAGGTGTATTCAAAACCAATTCCCAATATTGCAGAGCTTCGACAAAAAATAATTGAATTTTTCTCAACAAGCAAATAACATAGGATTGGCGCGGCCTATAACACGTTCTTTCATAAGAAGATGCCGCGCCTGTATTAGAGCAGGAGGTCGACAATTCGAACATTTATTTTAAAAATTATTAATAAAAATCATAAAGAAATTACTGGTTTTATTATCACTTATTGTTTCCTTTGTTCGTAAGTTTACAAACCAAAGGGGGCGGGTTACCGGGATTACCTACCTGAACTAGTCACTTCCATATCTTCAGTCTCGCTTGCACTTACATACTCATAGCAACTAAAGCTGAGAAGCATCTTATTTATTATAATTTTGAATGTAATTTGTTTAATACCAAAATTGGATAAAAAATGAACTATTTTTTACTTTTCTATGGATATTAGGTCTGAAATCTGCGAAATCAGCGTGAAAACAAATTATTTTTCTGTACATTAATCGAACGGACGAATCATTTAAAAGGAGTTTTGGCGGGAAATTGACCGGCGGCGGTTTGCTGCTCCTGTATTATTGTTTAAATAATGGTTTGAAGTGGACTTTGATATGTAAAAGTGTTGCGATTTTGTGTATTAAGTGTCTACGCATGTGAACTATTAGTGGAAACAGTGAAACAAGTGCTCTGATGGTGATGGATTCTCAAGATAAGCTGTTTGTTTGCATAGGCACCTTTAGATACCATCGCCAACTATCAGCTGTCTGCTGGATCAAGTTGCCGCCAAAATCTCCCAAGAACTGCACAATGTGACGCATCAACATATTGTGAAGCAGTATACTATGAAGGAGTGGGAAAATTACAATAAACCGAATAAAAATACTTAAGACTTGGCCTAAAGGTCTAGATACCAGGCCATAAACTCCAAAAAAAATCATTTAAAAAATATCTAATTGAGTTATTTTCACAAAATAAAAGTACCAGGTATTATACCATTTTTAAATTTACATGAATTGCGCCAACTTTTGAATACAGTTGCCAGGTCCATGTAAGTACATTTTTTTTACAGGGTGAAGGGTCCAACTTGCTCGATAAAACTTTAATGTTGCACTTTTACACCTTAACGAATTTTTATGTCTTTATTTCTATCAAACCCTAATAAGTACTGGAAAATAAAGTAGTAGTTATAGTAGGCATATGATTAGGCTGTACAAAACAGAAAAAAATTAAATCAGACTTCATTTGCAGCTGCAGCATCAAAAATATTGAGGCAAAGGGTGATTTTCTGGAAAATTTATAAATCAACCTTTATCTTTTAAACTTTGGGTATAGAACTTAATTTTTTTTTGGAACAGTCCTTCCATGGTCTACAACCTCCTTTCGTTTGATCGTTACGTTCTGGAACATCTTGTATATATTTTTATAAATATAAATATATAAAAGTACAAATATATACTTTTAAACTATTATATATAACATAAATGTGACATACATATAAACAAATATTGTAACTAATAAAGGTAAATAAAACAAATAAAGGTAGGATAATTATATACAAATGAATAGGCATTATTTTTGTATAAAGCGCAGTCAGTCTGTGCTTGCGTGCGGTGCGTGAGATTAGAGAGACGACACGCGAACTATTACGTACGAGCAGTGCTTCCAGATCCCAAAAGTAAAATTACAGTGTTGCCAGTTAAAAAGTACAGGAGTTTCTAAAAACAATACAGCAGATTTCAAAATCGATTACAGTAAAATTACAGTAAAACTTTGTTTAAATATTGATAGAAAAATAAGCTGCTTTATGACTTTGTTTATCAATACAAATTGCTATAAGTTATTAAATAAATAAAAACATACATTTAGATTAGATTCCTTTGAATGAGTTTTTCTAGAAATAGCCATACATTGGAATTATACGAACATAGACAGTTGTATTGATGATTATAATGATTAGAATTCTGTAAATACATACTCGCTACCCTCGCGAATCATATTTTGTTAAACATGCAACCTGACACTGACCTGCAAATTGCTAAAAACGTAAGAAAATTTGAATTTCGCGGGCCACCATGGAGCTTCCACTTTAAGTGTAATGAATTAGACGAAAAATGCAATGTTACTTTGTAAAACAGACTGCTACTTATTGCTAGTTGCGTCCCAGAGTGTTCCACGTCAATTCCGATTTGCCAGGGAATTCCCCGCAACTTTGATATAAACCTGCTGTACATTGTCTATGGATAAAGGTCAGTGGGTGTCAAAGAGAATATAACCACTACATTTGCTGGGTGTAGATTAGCTGCGTTCCGTTCTACGTATTAAAATTGATAATGCTATATAAAAATTAAATATTGTATATTCCATACACTGTATTTTATCATTACAGTATACAGTAGAAAAGTATAAAATACAGTAAATCTACTGTAATTACAGTGAATCTGGAAGCACTGCGTACGAGCCCTCGGCCAGGGCAGTCAGCAATGGCCCGTTCATAGATAAGAGTGTATAGATTATAGAAGGCCCGTTCCACACCCCGCGCACCTATCAAAGCCTCCGCACACATCCAGATACCCACACATAGCCGTAAGCGATTTTACGTGCACACATTCTTAAGTGTCGTTTCTTTTCGCTTAGTGTATATTTTTTTGCCCCTGAGGACTAATGGAATGCTTCGTTTTCAGTAAAAAGGGTCTCCCGTTCTCTAGACTCACCAAAGGAAACACCCAGTCCTACCTATCGGTCGAACCGATGCATTCGTGCTGCAATCACAATACAGCTGCAGTACCACGTAAAATAATGTAGCATCCACGACATAAATAAAATCTTAATTTAATAAAATGTACCAGGTAGGACTCCTTTTCTTATAGACCGTCTGGGTACCTCTCTTACTTATTTCTGCCTCCAGATAGCAGTGCTTGCTTATGTGTTCGTGTCTTCGATCAACAATACCAACTAGATGTCGGGTCGGCGCAAAAAATACGTCCCAGTAAATAACAGCGCACTGGAGACGTAATCTCTTATTTCGTTTAGTTGACTTGAAACACATTCAATGTAAACACGTTTCACAACGCCGCAAATTGTATTTAAAAGTTGCAAGAATACTGCCCGAAAAAGCAATTTAACGGCCGGAGTGTCTTACATCGGTAAGTACATGTAGAATAAGTTACATTTTAAGCTCTAAACTAACAAATAATATCATATTTAAAACATAATTACCGATTTTAAAGCACCCCTACAAATGTTTTGCCAAGGTTGACCAATACACGCGTAAACATTTGTGAAACAGAACAGTAGATGCATGGAGTAGATTTATGTATTGTAATCATTTTTAGTAATTTGTTACCAGAACTTTAAATAATGGTAATTACTACTTTTGGCTCTGACTGTGTCATCAAAAATAAATCAAAACGACAATTGTGCAACATACTCAACTTATTTAAAGGAAATTAATTAATGTATACGCAGAATGAAAAAAATCATTGATGTTGAATCTTTGTAAATATTTTAAAGATAAATAAATAAATATATATATATATATATATATATATATATATATATATATATATGTGTGTGTGTGTGTGTGTGTGTGTGTAATTTAGTGATATTTTTTGTGACATCCAGCTATCAAGACACCTTTGCAAGCCGCTAACATTACATATATTTGAAAAACAAAAAGCGTACTTACAGTTTATTAGTTCTTGTGTACGACACATAAAAACACTGATAAATTAAATAATCATATTATACACCAAAGCTTAAATTAATAAGTATTTTATTTATTTATTATTCTTTATTGCACACCAACACAAAGAAGTACGCAATGGGCGGTCTTATTCCTAACAGCAATTTCTTCGAGACAACCAATGAATGGACAGGATTACACGAAGATAACAGTGGTAGGGCAACTTGGTGTGATAAAAAAGAATACACATATTTATATATATAATACATATTCTACAAACATATATACATACAAAAACTAAAATAAATATATATTGAATTAACTAATTTAATGCAATAATTATACTACATACTATATTATATTTAATGGCTAGTGTGGAAAGTATGTATACCAACAAACATAAATACTCAAAACAAATAATTTTAACTAAACTTATGATCATATTATAAATTATTTTAGTGTTCAACACGTCTCCATACCTCATGTAGCACAATTCGAAGAAGCAAACAGAAACGAAACAAAACGACGTAGCTTGCAAGGCAATAACGGGAAAAAGTACTTTATTTGTTATTACTAAAGGTTGATTTCACATTAAATGTTATTTCCTCCTATGTCTTCATTTCCAAGTGACAGGAGTAATGCATTGATTTGTTCCTTTTTGGTAACTAATGATCGTAAAATTTGCGACTTTATTACTAGATACCATGGTTGTAATGGGTCACACCAACATGCTCTAATTTGACAATAAAACCTATATAGCTTTAAAGCTATGTTTATGAAAATAACAATAGTTTTTGTTTCATCCAAATTGGTGCAGAAATACGAAAGTTATAACGTTTTGAAGTTTCGCAATATTTTTTAATTTTTACCCGCTCGTTCTCTGTGATGTGACGTCACAATCCGAGAGAGCGAACGTGCAGTAGGAATTAGAACTTAGAAATAAGTTTATCACGTAAAGAAACTAAAATATTGATGAGTAAAACACCATTTTACTCATAATTCTTCTTCACAAATACAAAATATTGATGAGTAAAACACCATTTTACTCATCAATATTTCAGTCATTTTTAAAGGTTGAAAAAAAATAAGAATACCGTTGAATTCGTAATTTTTTATACAATTTTTTGATACCCTTAAAAAAATTGGGTAGCCCATTGGGTAGAACATAAAACTGTTTTAATTTTTTGTCTCAATTCTTTAGTAAACAAATGTAGCTGTATAAGTATATATTCACGCGGACAGCATTTATCTATGATTTTGAACGTGACCCGTTATCTAGTTGGTATTGTTGATCGAAGGTTCGTGTGTAAGTATAATTACAGGATGTGAGGCATTCCATCACAAAATACTTTCCATCTTATCAGGTTGTTCCAACTTTGTATGAAATCCAAAAATTTACACACAATCTGAATTTCTGTCTATGTGTGGGTTGGGCACAAAATAAAGCGAGAAAAAAATATCGCCGTTTCTTTCCTTCGTGTTGCTTCAGATTGCCATTTTATAATTTTGATACATAAATTCATATTATATCAGAAGAAACTGAAAATGTTAATTTTGTGTTAAGCTTTTTTAGTATAATTACATACATATTACTCTGCGATTTGCACAATTAATTTACCTATTAATTGATTAAAATTAAATTATTAAATATTAGCAGAATTCTATCAAAACATGCCATGAAATAAAAGAAGAAAGAAATGACATTTGTTTGTCAACGACTTTCATATAGAAAATATTTTTTGAAATTTATTTCATAGGTATTTATTTCATAGATTTTAGTATTTATTATTGCTTTTTACTTAAATTCAGTTATTATCGGTTCAGAAAAATTTAATATTGTTAGTATTCGTTTCCTCGCAATTGTGTATGTAAAGATTTTTTCTGACATATTGGCTCGTGTATTAGATATTGACTATAAATTAATTCATTATTTTAAAATTTTAGGCACGATGTGTGATCAGAATCGAAAGTAAGTAAAGTGCTGTGCAAACAAAAACCAAAAAAATCATCTTATCACTCCGAAGGTTTCCTATGATAGAAGAACAACTTATGACAAATATTGTGGTAAATCTTTAAGAATTTTTAATTTATTGATCATTATTTACTCGAATTGTATCTGTTTCAGATCACGTATTTGGGCCGAGTTAAGTTTTCACTGTTAGAATTATGCTGATTTAAATTTAGCTTAACGTTCTGTGAAGAATAACTCACAATAACATATATATATATCAATAATATGCGTAGAAATATTATCTGCAAAAGCAATAAAAAACATCAATAATAACATATTACAAAACAATGTCTTCCAAAAAATAAATTTACATAATTATACCTACCTATTTTCAATTTAATTTTATCGCACATAATCATTTTGAAGTAAATTCGAGTCATTTTGGTACAACCTCTCAAATGTATAGGAATTCACGTAATAGGTTTGTGAGGCTTGATCTAAAGTTACTCGAATTTGCCTTGTATAAAAAGGCACGGAATAAAAAGGTTTGAAATTCACGCTAAAAATTTTTTATATGGGCGGCCACAGTGGCGCTTTCCTTTTTTTAGTATAAAGTTGGCGTTCTTCTCTCGATAGAGAGTAATTGTGTTTTGTGCATCTTAGAGTTCTCTGAAGTGAAAACGGTTAACAAACGCTTCTTCTTTGTTTCCAGTTGTTGCAGGTGTCCATGGGCTGCAGTAGCCACTTTCCATGAGGTGGACTGTCAGTTCTTTTGTCGCAGTCATTTTATAAATAAAATAGAAGTAAAAGGATATTTGAATAGCAGCCACATTTTACCTATTTCATTATTATTGAGATCGACATGACTTTATGAATATAATATATAAATACGATGAATATTCCCCCTATCGGTTTAATGCTATACAACATCATCCGTCATTTTCTTTAGTTGCTTCCTAAGGAAGCCCAAGTAATGTAATGAATGCATTATATCTTGGCTACATCTCGTATATCATTTGATAGAGATAAGCAATTCGTGCCACTAAACTGATGTTTATTCTTACACATTGTAAAAGTAAATGAAAAATAAAACTTAGTAAAAAAAGTTTATTATCATCGATCAGAAAATAAATCACATGTACAATTATGCGTTACGCATTATTTTGGTAATCAGCTCCAGCCAGACATGCCACCGGTTTTGCATGAACTTTGCAAATATTGGAATGTGATATCAGATCGCGAAAATACTATTAGTAAATACTGCAGCCCTGTTACTTTGTACTAAAATAATATTCAACTGCACATTTTAAATTTATAATCTGTCAATCAATACGTAAATTTCCTAAAGAGGATCTCTTTTTTATTTTACAGCTTAATGCATGGTTTTTAAAATTAATTCATCGTTTTCTGCATACAACAAATAAATCACATTCTACGGTCTATGTATTAAAATTTCCGGGCACTGTCTTTTCGGCGATGTTCCGTCGTCGACTGGTTCTTTCCGTTTTAAAGCTTTTGCTTCGTTATCTTCGTTGATTTCATTATTTACATGGGATTTATCTTCGTCAGTCTTTTGTTCAGGATCCTTTTCAAGTCTGTTTATAATTGATTTACAGCCTCCGTCTGCTTGTGCGTCGGCAAAGCTTTGCTTTTCTTCCTCGTAGCTGGAGTCATCATCGTTGTAGGCGTCGTCGGGTTTGTCCGGGTATTCTGCATCATCAGTAGCGGCTTCAAGTCTCTCCGCCGCTCTTTGGGCTGTTGTGTGTTGATTGCAATTAACAGTTTTTTTACTACCAGCGATGCGTGACGTAAGTGCTCGATATAGGTGAACAATGTCGCCAGGGGCACCCTGAAAAGATTTTTTAAATCAATATTTTGTGATGCAATGCATATTAGGCACACTTAAAATTTGAGAAAATTGTGATTTCTCATACTATATGTAGAAATTTAATCTTTAGAGTATAGTTAGTTTTCATTGTCTTAAAAAAAATTATAATTGTTATAGCAAAGATCATCTGTGGTCATCATATTAATTCAGAACGAATGAATGAATGAATGGGAGTAGGAAGATTTGTTTAAGATAAAAGTTGTATTTTGAAAATAAGAGTATACTTAGGAAGAAGTCTCCTTAAATTTGGACCTCAGCCCATATACAGGATTACTTTTCAAAGAGTCATCATCATCATCATCATTACAGCCCTTCACAAGTCCACTGCTGAACATAGGCCTCCCCCAAAGAATGCCACAAAGCACGGTCCTGAGCCACCTGCATCCATCGACTTCCTGCATGTCTTACCAGATCGTTACTCCATCTCGTGGGGGGACGCCCTACACTTCGCCTACCGGTACGAGGCTGCCACTCGAGAACCTTTCTTCCCCATCGGTTGTCGGTTCTTCGAGCTATATGGCCGGCCCACTGCCACTTCAGCTTACTAATCCGTTGGGCTATGTCGGTTATTCTGGTTCTACTGCGGATATCCTCATTCCTAAGTTTATCACGCAGAGAAACTCCGAGCATAGCCCTCTCCATAGCTCGCTGAGCGACCTTGAGCTTCCTCATACGGCCAGCAGTGAAGGACCACGTCTCAGTTCCGTAAGTCATCACTGGCAACACGCACTGGTTGTACAATTTCGTTTTAAGGTTTTGAGGTATGTCTGACGAGAAGATGTGTCGTAGCTTCCCGAACGCTGCCCAGCCGAGTTGAATCCGTCGATTGACCTCTCGGTCGAAGTTGGACTTACCTAGTCGGACTATTTGTCCCAGGTAAACATACTCGTCAACAACTTCGAGCTTAGTGCTCCCAACAACTACCGGCATAGGTGTGACATGGACATTAAACATGATCTTTGTTTTGTCCATGTTCATCTTAAGACCTATCCGTTGGGAAACACTATTGAGGTCATTGAGCATAGTGTTTAGGCCCTACAGCGATTCTGCCATAAGGACTATATCGTCGGCAAATCGAAGGTGAGTGATGTACTCGCCATTGATGTTGATACCGTATCCTTTCCAGTCCAGAAGCTTGAAAACGTCTTCCAATGCAGCGGTGAAGAGTTTCGGGGATATGACGTCACCCTGTCTTACACCTCTCTGCAATTGGATAGGTTTCGTACTCTGGTTCTGTACTCGGATAGCCATCGTAGCCCTACTGTACAAGCACTTCAACACTTCGATATACCGACAGTCAACTTGGCACCGCTGAAGGGACTGCAGCACCGCCCAAATTTCGACGGAATCAAAGGCTTTCTCATAGTCCACATACGCCAGACATAGTGGCAAATTGTACTCTTCGGACTTCTGTACAACTTGCCGAAGGGTATGTATGTGGTCTATGGTGCTAAAGCCCTTTCGGAAACCGGCTTGTTCGGGAGGCTGGAAGTCGTCAAGTCTGCGCGCGAGACGATTCGTAATGACTCTCGAAAACAGCACGTAGACGCGGCTCAGAAGGGAAATCGGTCTGTAGTTCTTCAACAGAGCGTTGTCACCTTTCTTGAAGAACAAGACCACCGCACTTCTGCTCCACGCCTCCGGTGTAATGCCACCATGGAGGACGGAATTAAAGAGCTTCTGAAGTACCGGTCTTCCACCCGCTTTCAGAAGCTCCGCTGTAATTCCATCCTCGCCTGGGGCCTTACCGTTTTTAAGGTGCTGGAGAGCCATTCTAATCTCGCTCAGACTGACGTCCGGGATATCTTCGGAATAGTGTCGGATGAGACTCGCTCTTGGATAGTTACTCACACTTGCGTGTGGCTCCAACGATGACGTGTACAGCTGCCCATAGAACCTCTCAATCTCACTCAAAATCTCAGGTGTCTCGGAAACGATGCTGCCACATTCCGTCTTTAGCTTTGACAGTTGGCTCTTTCTGGCAGACAGATCTCTGGCAAAGACTTTGGAGCCTTGGTTCCGCTCGATCGCTTCTTCAATACGCGCTGTATTGAAGTTGCGTAAGTCCCGCCGCATGCATTTGGAGATCCGTCTGTTCAGATGCCTGTATGCTGTCAAGTCTGTTGAAGAATGTAGCTTCATCTCCCGTCTAACAGCCATGAGATTAAGAGTGTGATCGGAGAGTTTTTGTGTTCTTCTGCGGCGGGTCTTGCAAAACTTAGCTCCGACCGCATGGACAGTTTCCACGAGCTTGTCATTCATATCGTCCACTTCATTGCAGTATTCTAGGCACTGAAAACGGTTTTGTAACTCGAGCTGAAAGGTTTCGGGACTTTGGAACAGAGCACGAGGGGGACGGAGCGTTGACTTCATTAGACGAGACCTCTCCAACTTAACGTTTAGGTTCAGTGTGCCTCTAACCATTCGGTGATCGCTACCAGTTTTCACCCTCGCGATCACGGAGACATCACTGAACAGTTGTCGTCTGGTCGTCATAATGAAGTCAATCTCATTTTTTGTCGAACCGTCGGGGCTCGACCAGGTCCACTTCCTGTGGGGCCGCTTCTGGAAGAAAGAGTTCATCATAAAGAGTCCCTCTTTCTCCATGAAGTCGGCCAGCTGCTGGCCCCTTGGGTTCCGTTGCCCTATTCCAAATTTCCCTACTTTCAGCTCACCGTTCTCTCTTGTGCCTAGTTTTGCATTGAAGTCTCCCATTAACACCGTATATTGGGTTTTGGAGGAATGCATGGCTCTAGAGATATCCTCATACATTTCCTCCACCTCCTCATCGGGGTGTGCCGAGGTTGATGCGTAAACCTGTATGACCTTCAGCGAATACCGTTTGGTGATTCTGAGTATAAGGTACGCAACCCTCGTCGACACACTCCCGATCTTTACAACGTTGTTAACGAGAGACTTGTGGACGATAAATCCGACACCTCCTTGGGACAGATGGTCGCCCTCCCGGTGATAGAGCAAGTTGCCGGATTCGAGGATTACCGTGTCCTCCCCCTGTCTTCGGACTTCGGATAACCCTATAATATGCCAGCGCAACTTGTCTATCTCTTCTTCCAGCTCCACGATCTTCTCGTCAGTCCTCAGCGTGCGTGCGTTGTACGTTGCCAGGTCGAGTCGTCTAAGGTGGCAACCGAACCTCCACCGGAGATTCTTAGCACCCCCTGCCCCGCCGTTACCATGGTCGCCACCGTAGCCAGGAATAGCGGGGCCGCCGGGGACTGGGGGCCGTCTGTTTGTTGCTTTAGTCATTGGGGGGTATTTGCCATAGTTGCCACGCTTGGCGAGCGGGTTGGCAACCGCAGTTTTTTTATTGTCATTTTGGCTATTATCAGGAAGATGCTGCTGCCCATCTCCTGCCTGTTTCCCTTTGTCGCCTTTTACGACACCCACGGGAGGATATGGGGTAGTGGATATTCTTGACCGCCACTACACGGCAAGAGTAGCCAAATTTAAAACTTAAGTCCAAATATATAAATAACGATATACCGTTACTGACGTTTTTGAAAATACGAGTAAATAAGGCTTCTACTTTTAAGATAATTAATAGAATCAGGCGTTACTTTGCGGAAATCCATTATATTAGTTGTTAAAAATTACCTCAAGAACATCCGCTCTATAAAATAAAATGATGTATCTTAACTAGTTTGAAGAGCACCTCCCGCCCTCCCACAATTGCATGCACTGTCCTCGTCACCACTACTCCCAACACCACTACACTAGGAAAGACACACCACTGACGACAATACGACACGTGTTTCGCCTCTACACGAGGCATCTTCAAGTGATGTAGACTCTGCGGTGGCTGACCACTAAGTGAGCCAAAACAACTGCTATTTATACAGCCCGCTGACTAAACCGCTCCCTACTTAAGTAACGAGTGACTGCGTTATGCGATAAAACATGCGACCAATCACCACCTGACGTACGCAGCCGCTTGTAAAATCAAAAAGAAGCGGCCGCTTACCCTCCAACCACGCAACCAATCGCCGATCACCGTGAGGGTGACAAACGACCATATTTCGAGGCTGTCTGTTATTAGAGAGCAGGCTTAAAGACATTTAAGAGAGGTGAGTTAGAAACATTAATTTGTTCAATCAGCATTGCAACGTTACTATTATTACTTTTTAATATATCTAACTATTCTAGCACACACAGTCGCATCCCTTTATTACACATATATAAGACTTTAAAGGAATAGTCGTTGGCTAGGATGAGTTCAGTGTCCAAAAGATGTTTAGCAAAATGAAATTTATCGGGATTGCAATTCCTGTACGCGGCTAAATGCTGTTTATAACCGCTCAACTGTCAACCGACCTCTTATAAGGTTGGAGTAAAATAACGCGCGTATGTCAAGCGCCTTCTGTATTTCATTGTGCTAAATTGCCTCTTAAAACCATATTTATACTGCTCACTTTCGAACAATATGTAGGAGAAATGACAAGGATGGTACAACGTCGTACCTAAAACATCTAATAACATGCATTATACATATGTTTTGTAAAAGTGCCATGACCGACGAGGGGATAACGTGTTTCGAAGTTGTGACCAGTCTAACCCGCGTAAACGGCGTGGCATTCGTCACAAGCAAGTTTGTAATACCCGACTTTTTAACGAATATTCATCTTATCTTTATTATTACAGATATTCCTAAGAGAATTGTTTACTTTGAACGCCACATAAACGCCGCTTTGTCGAAGAGTATTAGCTACTTTTTCAGATATGGGGCCTAAGTAAGTCAAACTTAGAGATATTAAAAAGGAATAATAGTAACGTTGCACTGCTGAATGAACAAACAAATGTTTCTAACTCACTTCTCTTAAATATCTTTAAGTCTGCTCTGTTTCTAGTTAAAAAAAGGTCTCAGTTTCTCTACACTCCTCACCATGCGAAATACAGCAGCATTGAGCTGCTATTTTACGCCGGTATTCTGAGAGCGTGGTCTTTCCCCCGTCGCGCCAACCCATTCGTGTTATAACCATAATATTATAGACCTACAGCATGACTCTACCACGTAAGAAAAGTAAGTAAGTGTTTAAAAAGTAAGTAAATATTACTCTAAAATTCTAGCAAAAAGAATCCAAAGTCTTAAGAATGCATTTCTTGCAACCTATAGAGAATATACAAACAAAATCTAAGATACCCACCATGATGAGGAATAACTTGATTTGCAACTGGGCATCAACGGCCGTGATTCTGAGCGACTTGGCCCCAGCCCGTTCGACGACCATGTCGGGCCAGAGCTTTGTGTTGAGCACCACACGCAATGAACCCGCCACGCGTACTACGAGCCGCGACCCGCTGCCGCTGCCGCCGCCGCTGCTGCTGCCCGGCGCCGCGTCGTTAAGCCGCAACACACCGCGGCCACGTTCGCGCCAACTACCCGCCTCCCATGCGAACAGTCGACATGTAATCTGAAACAAAAAAATCACATTTTACCAAAATAAAATTATAACGATTATTCCTATTTATGGGAGAAAAAAAGGAAAAACCAAAAAGCAATAAGTCCGCCCTTTGAAAACCTTCAAGATCGCAAATTAAATCGGTCAGTATGCAAATGAAAGGCTAACTTCGACCATTGTTGTATTTATGACAAGAAGTAGGCTAATTAAAAGTAGTATTAGGAAAATAAATAATGAAATAAGATGGAAGAAAGAATACTGTATAATTTAACAGGTTTCAGCTCTCTTAAATTGCACATATTTAAAAACTTGACCATATTTGTAATTTTATCTTTTGTACTATAGTAATTAATGTGTTGTCCCACAACAAGCAGCATACAAGTTCTCTTTCTGAGTTCTGAATTCAGAATACTGTGACATGGAGTTATGCAGACACCATTGCAGTCAGATATGATGTTCTTATTTAACGTGACGAATAAAACGCAATACTTAGTGCAGCATGATGTCCAATGTTGCAGAACGTTTAAGAGGCGAGATAAAGTGCGAGATACTAAAAGATAAAGTATGTTTATTACCTGCAATAATAAATATTAAATACTAACCAGCATATCACTCACTGTAAATTTCACAGTATGTGAGCAAACTCAAGTTTAATACCTGCTGGCACTAATGAAACAGATAATTACAATTTTAAGTGCTGCTTAACTACCATGTGCGTGGTGGTGAAGCAAAACATCACGAGGAAACCGAATGTATAAGAAATTTAAAAAAAATTCGAAGTCATGCCGAGTCTTTGAACTTTTTTCTTTTTTTTACATGGTAGAGCCATGCTGCAGCTATGTTACTGGTATAGTTGTAGCACGAATGGGTCGGCACGACCGGGGAAGGACTGAGTAAAATAGTAGCTTAATGCTGCTGTATTTTGTATCATGAGTGTAGAGAACCGGATACCCTTTTTACTGAAAACGATGCATTCTATCTTAGTCCTCACGGGTGACAACACATCTGCATTTTCATTCATAATCGAGGATAGATGTAGATGTTTATAGGCCACAGCAACCACTTAACATCAGGTGGACTGTGTGCTTGTTTGTCACCAAGTCTGCCAACACGCATTAGGGCAGCCCATTGGATACTTTCTTATCCAAAAAAACCCTCTCAAATGAGAGTATGCTTGTGCCCAGGAGCGCAATAAGCCGAAACTTTACCTGCAGTACATTAATTTCATCCTCCTCTCCAGTCATGGTGCAGTTAGTAGTGGGCGGCGGTGGCCGGGCGTGAGATCGCTCGTACTCCGCTGCAGCGGCCGCAAGACCATCGCCGCTCTTTTCACTTGGTCCTGGTTCCTCCTGCCCGATATTATTGCATTTAATAACTACCGCCTTTAGTTAAGTTTGTCATGCAAGAAAAGATAATCCATTACACCATTTTCTTTATCTAAACAAAAGGCCAGAAAGAAGACCTCATGGCAACCAATATTTAGCCGTACTACCATCTCATCATCATACCAGATGTAAACTAAACAGATTGACAGAGAGGAGCAATGTCAAAAGTGTGAGACCTCTATTACAAGGATCGCCAATACGTCTGCCAAATGTGGCGATTATGGCAAATAAGTCTTATGATGAAAGATTTATTTCCAGCAATATACTTATACAGGTAGAGAAGCTTACCCTACGCCCCTTTAGTATCTCTGTACTGTTTAGTATCTGTGCACTTGTCCATGTCTTTGTCTGCTGACAAAGACATGGACAAGTGCTTTTGTAAGAATGCACAACTAGCATACATTTCTTGGAAGAGTTGGCCATGCTTATACTAATAAGGTTTTCGCTATAATAACCTCATGTTAACAATGCTACTTCCTAACAATAACCTATGGGATTCTAATTCACTTTTTTGGGTTGATTTTTCATCATTGCAATCGAAGACAAAAAGATGCTCTCCTTCTCATCATTATCATTACAGCACTTCACAAGTCCACAGCTGAACATAGACCTCTCCTAAGGAATACCACAAAGCACTGTCCTGAGCCACCTGTATCCATCGACTTCCTTACGTCTCACCAGGTCGTCGCTCCATCTGGTGGGGGGGAGCCTCATTTCTAAGTTTATCACGCAGAGAAACTCCGAGCAAAGCACTCTCCATAGCTCGCTGAGCAACCTTGAGCTTTCTCATACGGCCAGCAGTGACAGACCATGTCTCAATTCCATGTTATCACTGGCAACACACACTGGTTGTACAGTCTCGTTTTCAAGTTTTGAGATATATCTGACGAGAAAATGTGTCGTAATTTCCCGAACACTGCCCAGCTGAGTTGAAACCGTCGATTGACCTCTAGGTCAAAGTTGAACTTGGCATTATTGAGGTCATTGAGCATAGTGCTTAAGTCCTCCAGCGATATCTTGGAAAAATTGAGATGCTTCTTCTGAATTTAAGGAAATAAAAGATAGGAGTACAGTAGTGAGTACCACAAAGCCTTGTGTCAGGTATAGTTGTGTACTAGTTATACATATGAATGCTGAAATAACCATTTTTATTGCATGTTGTTACATTGGTCTATAATATTTTATCCAATTATTTGCTATCGGTCTTTCTCAATTTTTTTGCTACTGATCTGCAAAAGTTTATTCTAAGAGAGTAGTTATTGACCATTAAGCGACAAACAACTGCCAAAGCGTCAACATCTGTTTCAGCGAATTACATCAAATAGCAACTCACATGAAATGGCATCATTATCTGTTTCATTCAAAAACATTTCTGCCACATTTGGCACTTGTTGAATTGAATATTTTATAGACAGAGGGAAATAAACCAGAAGATGGACATCAGAGTCTTTCTAATAACAACTACAAAATAAAAACTGATGTTGCCGATCTGCCTGGCAAGTGTGACAACTATTGCAAATACTATTTTCCCTTATGAGGCAATTTATGAGGAAGGCTATATACAACAGCAACTTTGATTAGCTATAATGAATGAAAAATGTTAATTAATATCATGGGCAAGAACAATAATATTATATATTTTAATGTGTTGTGATAAAATGTTATCTAACAAATGATTTACAAAAATAAATAACTGTGAGTGGGAACACTATTAATCAAAAAATGACTTACGGTTAGGCAGATAACCTTCATAACAATAATAACAGAAAATAGTGTATGCACAAACCTGATTATTTTCTTTCACTGATGCAGCAGCATTTGTAAACAGCAATTCTGTAGTCCCATTTGATGTACTATGATCGGCAGATGATTCACCATTGTTAACAGATTCTGCCATAACAACTCTTTCACTCAAATTCTGTCCAAATATAAATCCAGTTGAAGAAGCACTAGTTGTAGGTTGTGCTGGTGTGGGCACAGAGTTGGAAGCTCTAGAAGTAGCATTTGCTGAACCTAACGGAACAAATTTAGGTGGTTCTACTTCTTCCTTTTTATCTTGCAATCTATCCACAGAAATAGTTTCCTTATCTTTTTCTTTCTCTGTGTCTACTTCATCAGGAATTTCGCCAAGTTTATACAATGGATTATTACTGGCTTTTAACTGTGGTGGTCGTAAGACAGAGCCTGAAAATAATGTTTTAATAATCAAAAAATTATTCAACACTTAATGGTTAAACTCAGACTACTACATAGGGCACACTGCAAGTTCTGCACTCCTAGTCACTTATAAATGTTTCGATCTCGAATGTTATATTTTTTTTAAACTTATATATTGATTAAAATCATTCTTACACGTCATCTGTCGTAAGAATGAAATTAACACGAAAATACATAAACAAATTAATTCTTAATATGCCACAAATTTTATTAACAAATAAATGGAACCCTGGCTTCTAAACTAGTTGTAATAACTGTATCTTAGAAACCAGTGTCTTCCCCTATTAGTGGTACAACTACATTATTCTAAAATAACCAAAAATATATATATACAGGGTTATTTTACACATACGGCCAAAGTTGCATTGTAGAGTTTCAGAATAGATAATATAAGCGAACAATGATAAAAAAAGATAAAAAACCTCAAACATTGTCCTTTTTATCTTTTATATTCAAAATGTGTGGAAATGCATTATTTTAACTGATTGTCATTCATAAATATTATGTAGCCTAGTATTTTATTACACACGCACACATTTGTAAACGAGTGTTGTAGTCCGTAGTTCGTCGCTTGCGCTATTTAGGAATGTAATCGTTGTTTTGTATTTCCTTGCGGAACACCGTAGCTACATTACATTTCATTATTAAGATGTCCGTCTACCCTCACACTTTGTCCTCTGCCAGTCAAATAGTTTTTAAACCACTGATACGTGATTCTTCTAATGTCAATATTTTCCAGATGAGTAAACAGTATGGAAATAGACACAGTGTCAAAAAAGGCTTTTTGTTAGTCCACAAATACTCCTAAGCATTTTTTACCAGGATTCAAGATGAGAAGTAATTAAGGAGGTTAGCTTAAAGACATCATCATCTGTCGATTTACCAGCTCTAAATTCATATTATATATAGCCGTGTAGTGGCGGTAAAGAATATCCATAACCCCTAACTTCACGTGGGTGTCGTAAGAGGCAACATAGGGAACTGAAGCAGGAGTTGGGCAGTAGGACGTTTCTGATAACAGCAATAGTACAATAAAAAACTACCGTTGCTAATTCGCTCACCAAGCGTGGTAACTATGGCAAACATCCCTCCATGAGCAACGACACACATAAACGGCCCCCAGTCCCTGTGGCCTCGCTATTCCTGTCTACGGTGGCGACCATGGTAAAGGCAGGGCAGGGGGTGCTAAAAATCGACCTGGGAACATTTAGCGCATGTACCCTGAGGACTGACCAGAAGATCCTGGAGCTAGTAGGAGAGAGACAAATTGCGCTGAGATATTATAGGATTATCTGAGAACCGAAGAGAGGAGGAGAATACGCTATTCCTCGAATCCGGCAACTTGTTCTATCACCGAGAAGGTGACCATCTGTCCCAAGGCGGTGTCTGTTTTATCCCCCACAAGTCTTGTTAACAACATTGTAAAGATTGTGTATGTGTCGACGAGGGTTGTGTATCTTATACTCAGAATCACCAAACTGTATTGATTGAAGATCATACAGGTTCACATAGCCACCTCGGCACATCCCGATGAGGAAGTGGAGGAAATGTAAGAGGATATCTCTAAAACCATGCATTCCTCCAAAACCCAATACTATATGAATGGGAGACTTCAACGCAAAACTACAAAAGAAAAGAAAACGGTGAGACATGGCACACAAAAACTCTCTGATCACACTCTTCATCGCATGGCTGAGACAGGAAATGAAGCTGCAGTCTTCAGAAAATTTGACAGCATACAGGCAACTGAACAGACAGATCAAATGCAGGCGGCGGGACTTACGCAACTTCAATACAGCTCGTATTGAAGAAGTGATGGACCGGAAACAGGGCTCCAAAGTATTTTCCAGAGATTTGTCTGCCTGAAAGGCCAACTGTCGAAGCTGAAGATCAAGTGTGGCAGCATAGTTTCCGGGACACCTGAGATTTTGAGTGAGATTGAGAGGTTCTAGAGGCAATTGTACACATCATCGTTGGAGCTATACGCAAGTGTGAGTAACAATCCAAGAGCAAGTCTTATTCGACACTATCCCGAACATCAGCCTGAGTGAGATTAGAATGGCTCTCCAGCACCTTAAAAACGGCTAGGCCCCAGGCAAGGATAGAATTACAGAGGAGCATCTGAAAGCGGGTGGAAGACCGGTACTTGAAGCCCTTCAGACGCTCTTTAATTCTATCCTCCATGGTGAGACTACTCTGGAGATGTGGAGCAGAAGTTCGGTGGTCTTGTTCATCAAGAAAAACGACAACGCTCTCTTGAACAACTACAGACCGATATCCCTTCTGAGCCGCGTCTACGTGCTGTTTTCGAGTCATTATGAATCAGGCACAGGTGCAAAGTAGCCAACCTCTCCTCATTCTTTAAAATACACTTCAGTGAGTGTGCACGGGAATTACATGCTTTAATTACCCCCTCTCCTTTCCACCATTGGACAACCAGGTGGTCAGTGGGTCGTCACCACTTTGTTGTCAAGATTCCACGCATTACAACTAAATGGTTTTGTCTTTTGTAATGCTTGCAGCAAAGGAGTGAAATAATTTGCCAGCATCTGATTTTCCTTTCGAATACAATCTTGGCATCAAGGCAAGAGTGAATAGGCTTTTATTATTCTAAGACTGTGGGATTTATCAACTAGGGCTTTATCACCCCTTACCACCAAGTGGGTTTGTGGTCAAGGACAGGTGAGAGTAGTTTTTTAAGTTTTTAGATCTTAACAAAAACTAGATTAATCCCTCATATGACTTTGATCATTCAAATTAACTGCAGGTTGAGCATGTGAAACAAGTTATTACAATTAATTATAAAAAAGAATAATATATATATAATAGAATAGTGTAATAAGGGATATAAAAAAAAATGTTTAACTAAAAACAACTTAATTACAATATAAGTAATAATAAGATTTTTGTCACACGTTAGTTCAAAACTCTCTGCTCTTGGTCTTTAATGCTCTTTTAAAATAATCAGATGGCAGTGACATTATGAAACATGCAGGTATTCAATGAATGCAGGTGGCTCAGGACTATACTTTGGGGCAATCTATGGGGGGAGGCTTATGTTCAGCAGTGGAATTATGATGGGCTGTAGATATTGATAGTGATAATATAGTTTAGTTACTTAAAAAATAAAATATTCATGTCACACAATTCATATAAATTTAGAAAATCAATGTGTATTGCTTGATGTATAACATTAAAATATACAAATTTAGAAAAAATTTCACAAACATCATTGTTTTAAACTCAAGAGTACCTACTTTTTTTTATTCAAAAAGCTATTACACAAAAGAAAATGTAATGAATAAAGGTACATACCAAAGGGATTAGAGCTTTTGTTGGAACTTGAGGCAACATTCGAAGATCCAAAACCGCCAAGACGCGGCTTCGCCAATATGACCCTCGATTGAGATGAACCATTATACAGATCTTCCGAAGTCGCCTTCCCTGATATATAAGTAAATATAACATTTAACGAAAACCTGTACATAAGATTAGTTTAAGAGTTCTGAGCTTATAAGATTCATGTTAAGGCGATGAATCAGCACAAGACTGTCGTAGTAAAAATTTGGAATGGAAGTTCAGAATTTCTGTAGATAAATTTTATTACAATTAAATTCATCTGTTTGCACTTCGCAGACAAAAAAATCGTTGATGATGTAGGATTGGGTGTCTATAGCATTTGGTATTCATAAGGAAGCAAATTATTGCTATAAGAATAAAGTATATGGAGTTTACAATATTTTTTGTGGTTTAACGATCTTAAAAATAATAGTAATTTATAAAAAACTTATATGAAAAATAGTGAACCATACCTTGCTTAGCATCTGCCATTGTCAACCATAGACTTATGTGTTTTACCTATGATAAATATGTCGACGATTAATAGACAATAAATTATGATCACAGACTAACTAGTAGATTCTATTATTTAACCTCCCCCCCCCCCCCTCCCATCACCCCTCACAACACCACCACTGCCAATGAATTTGGAGTATATATATATATATATATATATATAAAAAATACTGGCAGACGTATTTTAAATAGCACATCTCAAAAATATTAGTTATTTAAACTGCACCTATGTAGTTTAGAAATAAAAAACTAGTTAAAGATCGTTCACATTATAAAGTCGATATTACTTCAAATAATTAGAATTGGGTACTTTCTATAGTATAAAAAACTGCACCTTGCTTAAATATTATTGCAACATCGTTAAAAATGCATTAAATGCAATAATGGGTTTCACAGAGAATACTAACTGTGTTGGTTTAATCGACACTGAACGTAAACGTTACGTGCCCTGTGTGTACGTTCTCGGAACGTACACACAGGGCACTGCAACTATAGTACAATAACAGCGGCACGACCGCGCTCTGCCTGCTCTTTTATCGCTACATCAGAACTAATAAACTATTACGAACGTATTACCCGTTTTCCTCTCTGCTCCTTCAAGATATTTCATTCATTCATTCAATAATTACAGTCTATCAAAAGTCTACTGCTGATCGTGAAAGTAATACCTTTATTTAAATCTGGTAGTACATAGGACCCCGCTAATTTTAGACCTATTTCTGTGTATTTATAAAAAATTATAATTGATCCAAAATTATTTTTTCAAAAATTTTACTGAGAGTTGGTAGTAAAGAAATAGGTCTATATTTTTTTTAATACAAATAAATTACTTCATAAAAACCAATTTGGTTTTACAAGGGGTCGCTCGACGTCTGACGCCGGTGTTGAGCTTATGAAAGATATTTTTAATGCCTGGGAGAATTCAGAAGATGCCTTGGGTATTTTCTGTGACCTTTCCAAGGCTTTCGATTGTGTTCATCATGAGACATTAATCAGGAAACTACAACATTACGGTGTAAAAAATTTGGCGCTTAGACTTATTACTTCATATTTAAGTAACAGAACTCAAAAAGTCGTGATTAATGGTAAAGGTTCCTCCGGATCGGTAGTATCAATGGGCGTTCGTCAGGGCTCGATTCTTGGCCCATTCCTATTCTTAATCTATGTTAATGACTTACCTTATCTTGTAAGGGACAAACACGGTATAGTATTATTTGCTGACGATACCTCTTTAATTTTCAAACACAAACGGCAGTCAATTAATTATGACGATGTAAATAATGCTCTGTCGAAATTAGTACATTGGTTTAACGCCAACAATTTGCTCTTAAACGGCAATAAGACAAAATGTATTAAATTTACAATACCTAATTTAAAACATTCGAAAACCAATGTGCTTTTAAATGGGGAGAAGTTGAGTTTTGTGGATACCACTGTTCTTCTTGGTATTACTATTGACGCGAAACTTCAATGGGGCCCCCATATATCTACATTAGCAAGTAGACTTAGTTCTGCAGTATATGCTGTAAGAAAGACTAGAAGTCTCACAGCTGTTGAGACAGCTAGATTAGTGTATTTTAGTTACTTTCATAGCGTAATGTCTTATGGAATTTTGCTATGGGGTAATGCGACTGATATTGAAGCTATATTTGATTTGTAAAAGAGAGCCGTACAGGCGATTTATAACCTAAAGTGTAAAGAGTCCCTCAGAGAAAAATTTAAAGAAATAATCGTATTAACTTTGGCATCGCAATATTTTTATGAAAATGTAATGTATGTACATAAAAACATAAAAAGCTTTAATAAGAATAAGGATGTTCATACCTTAAACACTAGGAACAAACATAAGCTTGTAATGCCAGTAGCTAGACTCCACAGAATTAGTAATTCATTTATGGGTTCACATTTGGGCTTTTACAACAATATCCCAGAACATGTTCAAAGTTTGTCAATAAACATGTTTAAAAGTGTTATTAAAGAAAAACTGTACAAAAAGGGTTATTGTTATATCAAGGAATACATGAATGAAAATAACCCCTGGGAATAAGGTGATCGCCACCATGCTAGTTCTATGAAAATTTGTTTAAAATTGTATAAACAAAATTATTGTTAAGTGAAATTATGATTAAAAAAATCGGTTGTCTGTAAAGTCGGTTTACTGATGATAGTTGAACGTGACAACGTCATTAGACAATGTTGCTATAAACAATTGACACCATATTCACTTTTCACTGCACTTCATACTTGACGAAAACATGTAAATGTATTATTGTATTGCAGCTGTCCATGCGGACGCATCGCTCACTCAAGTAGGAGAGAGACAGATGTCGAACGCTGCCGAACGCGGAGGCCGATTGTGCCTCTTTGTCGCTCGTTCCGCGCTCTCGCTTGCACTTCAATCCTTAAATGGAACGCCTCAGAACGAGGTAACGCCGCATGAGTCATGTTTTTTCGTGCGTGCAGCCAGCTTCATCGAATTATAAGACGTTGTCACGTCAAAAAACGTCCCGCTGGGGTTCTTGCTGGTTCTTCCCAGGACAGAGGTATTTTCCGAACCTGTGGTAAATAAATAAAAATGACTTTCAATATGTATTATGAAATAATCAATATTGAATAAAAATCATTCTATTCTATTCTATTCTATGGCCTACAAACAATTGTTCCGGGTCTGGATGTTTGTCCTTGTGCAATTTATGTTTGTAAACTGCCCCCAAAATACAAGAGAAAATTCTAGTGTGGAGGTTACGTTTTAAAAAAGAAAGAAATAATTTAGAAAGCAATTCAGTGTCATTTTGAACTATTCTAAAAGCATTCACTATCTTATTTTGAGGACCTCGGCACTTGTTGTCTCAATAAAATAAAGTAATGATTTAATATGTCCCCATCAAAAATAAAAAAGACGAAGTGCGAGTCGGACTCGCACATGAAGGGTTCCGTAACAGCAAGTAACGTAATATAAAAGTTCTTGTAGTTCGTTGTAACTTTGATCGATGATATTTTGCATTTCTAACTTGAAAGCTGTGTTATCAAAAAGATTTACGGACTGACAATGCATTAATATATGTTTTTTGATTTGGATTTAAACAATTATAAAGACTATCGTACACGCGTAGTATACCATTGATATAATAAATTCAAAACCAGTGTCCTATTGAACCCACATCGCCATCATAAATAATTTGGAGATGACACTCATTTGGCGGCACAGGCTCAATGAGTTCCGGGAACCCGAACAGGCTCACTTCCCGCGGACGGAAAGATGTATGACGAGACAATTTTCATGAAATGGTCGCACGACGTCATCTTCTAGGACGTTATTTGGGTTTAATACACAGGCGAAAGTATCATCAGCCAAGGAATTCATACTTAAAATAACACTTAAATTTTATTCTAATATGAGTAGGTATTATCGAAGTAGGTAAGTATATTATGTATTTAGATGTAAGGAAATGAACAGAAAATCTCAAAACTTTTATTAGGTTGAAGTTTTATAGTAAGTGTTTACCTATTTCTAGGCAGTAAATGAGTTTAAAAGAATAATTTCGATGTAAGTAATTGAAATTAATTTTATCCAACGAAAACAGTATCAAATCATAAACGTACATACAATATTTAGCATTCGCAAATGTATCGAAAAAAGAGCTCCGCGCGCACGAGTGTCAACGACGTCTTCCCTCACGTGTCTGCTCTACATATTTATTTATCTATGATCTGCTGCTCGCGTAAGTGCAGTCGGGAACCTGCCACCCGCGCGCTCCAAACCCGCTAGGATTGAATGAAAGATAAATTGCGGTTTACGATTTATGAAGTATTAAAAAAACTACTTACTAGATTTCATTCAAACCAATTTTCGGTGGAAGTTTACATGGTAATTTACATCATATATTTTTGTTAGTTTTATCATTATCTTATTTTAGAAGTTACAGAGGGGAGGACACATTTTAACACTTTGGAAGGGTCTCTCGCGTAAACTAACTATTCAGTTTAAAAAAATGATATTAGAAACCTCAATATCATTTTTAAGACCTATCCATAGATACCCCACACATATGGGGTTGATGAAAAAAAAATTTTGCGTTTCATTTTTAAGTATGGGGATCCCCAAAATTAAATTATTGTTTTTTTTTTCTATTTTTGTGTGAAAATCTTAATGTGGTTCACAGAATACATCTTCTTACCAAGTTTCAACAACATAGTTCTTATAGTTTCGGAAAAAAGTGGCTGTGAAATGCGGACGGACAGACAGACAGACATGACGAATTCATAAGGGTTTCGTTTTTTGCCATTTGGCTACAGAACCCTAAAAAGTTAAGAGGCGTCAAATCAGCTGATCTAGGAGGTCAATGGACAAGACCGCCGCGACCTTTATAAGGCACTCCAAACTCTGTATTTGTAAAGACTTTACAAATACTTGAATAAGGTTCAATTTTCTTTATTTTGTATTGAATGACGGAATTTGTATTAATACAAATAAAACTGTACTTTTAAAAGTTTTATTGCCTTCAGTTACGGTCCATTTCAGTTTGTTTTGACTGTACAGGTTTAGTGTGACTGTTAATTACGTAGTATAGATTATTTTTGGGATAAAAAATTACCTATAATAAAAATGATAGAAATCGATTCAGTAAACGATTCTGAACAAACTACTTTCAGGATGTGCGTTAATTATGTTATGTGTTGTATATAATATGGTTTTTAAAAGGGAGTAAATTAATTACATTTTTGTGTTTGATTAATAAACACCGTTTCATAAATTCGTACCTGTGTTTTATTGAGCTATAATATAGCTTATAATTATCGCTTACCTAATATTTACAAATACTTACATAATCAAATTAATAACTTAAGTACAATAACGTATATGCGTCAATCTTGGCGCATCACTATTCAACCACTCTGCATAGTTATGTATCAAAATTTATAGAACATCTGATTGCCCTTGGCATTAAGCGATACGCGCGCTCTAATCGTACTCTAAATTCTGAACACTCTTATCTATTGTTCTAAGCTCCGCTGGGTTTCTTGCTGGTTCTTCTGTGGACAGAGGTTTTTTTTCGAACTAGTGGTAATTAAACAAAAGAGTAACTTTCAATAAGTATTGTTTTTAATCTATCTATAATATAAAAATGAATCGCTGAATGTGTTGCTAAGCGCAAGTCTCGGGAGCAGCTTAACCGATTTCGCTAATTCTTTTTTTATAATATACCTTGAAGTACGAAGATGGTTCTTACAGAGAGAAAAATTTAAAAAATTGTCTGAAAAAGTCTAAAAACAACACTTTTCTATATTCCCATACAAAAGATTCGTAATAATACTTAAAAGTCATTTTGAACTTTAATACCATGCCATGAAGTTTAAGTGTTAGTGGAGGGGTTCCGGGAAGGCAAAACGATTGAGAGACGTTAGTATCGTATACATATTAATGTCAATATTTGTCAATAGTGTTTTATAATTTTTATTTTTTGACATAATGTAATTGTTGACTTATCAACTTTCTTTTATCATAATAGCAGAAAAATTATTAAAAAAAAATTAAAGAATCGACTGTTAGGCGGTACGAAGTTCGCCGGGTCAGCTAGTATTGAATAAAAAAGTTTCTTTTTTAAGATAATTAATAGAATCAGTAGAATTACTTTTAATTAGTAGAATTACTTTACGGAAGTCCATTATATTAAAGTTGTCAAAAAATTACTTTGCGTACATCCGCACGATAAAATAAAATGATGTGTTACCTAGTATGAAGAGCACCTCCCGCCCTCCCTCAATTGCGTGCACTATCCCCGTCACCACTTATCTCAGCACCACTACTCCCAACACCACTACACTAGAAAAGACACACCACTCATGACAATACGACACGTGTTTCGCCTCTACACGATGCATCCTCAGGTGATATAGACTCTACGGCGGCTAACCGCTAAGTGAGCGGCGAGCCAAAACAACTGCGTTTGCGTCAGTGGTCTGTATAAATAGTTCTTCAAACTAAGTAAGACACATCATTTTATTTTATCGTGCGGATGTACGCAAAGTAATTTTTTGACAACTTTAAAAAAGTTTCTGTTTCTGTGACACGAATGTTCTTTCCCTAAAAACTAGGAGGTGCATTTTAGGCTATAGATGACTACACTATTTTAAAATTTTACGTTGTGAAATGAATATATTGTTTTTGTTTTATAGAATAGGGTGACAAACGAGCACACAGTTCACCGGATGGTAAGTGGTTGCTGTGGCCCATAGACATCTACATCTATCCTCGTTTGCGAATCAAAATGCAGATGCGTTGTCATCCGTGAGAACTAAGATGTGATGCCTCTTTTCCAGTAAAAAGGGTCTCCGGTTCTCTCCACTCACCATATGAAATACATCAGTGTTGAGCTGCTATTTTACGCCGGTATTCTGTGAGTACGTGATCCTTCCCCGGTCGAGCCGACTCATTTGTGCTACAACTATACTATTTATATAGCTGCAGCATGGCTCTACCACGTAGAAAACGCCTTGTGCTAATCATTCGCTAAATCCTTGTGGAGTGCACTCACTTAGGGAGCGTTAATTCAAGTTTAACTTTTTTTCGGAACAGTAGAAAGAGTTTACAGGTTCCTTTCATCATTCACACGTCAATGGGAAACTTTAATAAAAAGTGTAGGCGTATCCGTCAAAAGACTCTCAGAGATAAGGTGAATTGCTCATCATGACGCATTTAAACTACTGCAGAATAATTTAAAAAAAAACTAGTATAAACACTCAAAGATATATATGATCACAGCACCAACAGAGAAAACGTCGATGCAAAAGAAGCAGTATCTACACTCTTACCGGCTTTGTGTGACTTCAGTTTTTTATGCTATCTTTCCTTTTGGTGTAAAATCCTAAAAGAAGTTATGTACACATAAAAGCAAATACTAAATAATAAAATAATAATCAAGATCATCACTGGAAAAGTATGAGATAAAAATCAAAGCCCAAAAATTTTTCTTCAAAGCCAACGTATTCAACTAGTGGAAAAAGCTATTTCCTACGTAACAGAAAAATGTGAGAATGTAGACATTTCGATTGAAGGAAGAAGAGGAATGAGTATATATCGAAAACGTTTACCAGGAGAAATGACCCGATATGCTGGACTAACATTGCCAGAGGAGCTGCAGAGAGCTATGTTAGAATGTCTTAACATATTTTACGAGAAACTAGACCATCGCTACAGAGCAATGGATGATATTCACGTAACATTTAGTGTTGTTCAGCCTTACGTTAGCATGTATAGCATTTTTTGTTTTATTTTGGGGGGTGCTTGATAGAAAACCACCCTGGGTATCAACCCACGCTACGCTGCCACTAGTTACCGTTACTGTAGCGAAGCAATAACGTAATCAACATATTAAACGGAGTTTAATTATTACACAATTCAGCATTTTCCATATTGAAACAAAATAGGCATTTCGTTTTCTGATACTGTATACACTAATAATATCCTCAAAATATTGTATCATGGACACTATTAGAAAGAAATGCAACGCTTAACTCGGTGCCTTTCATTCATTTCAAGGTCACTGATTTAGGAACGTTTCTCTAGCCCTATTTCGAATACATGCCCTTAATAGACGCGGCCAAGTATAAATCGCAGCACGCACCACATTCATATCTATTTCTGCCGCTGCTTTAGCCAAAGACGCTCAGAGAGATTCCAAATTCTGATGAGGTTTAGCGCAGACTTTCTCCTCCAAATTGTGCTATATCTTGTAATCCAGTGGGTTTAAATCTGGACTAGAAG
Source organism: Parnassius mnemosyne (assembly GCA_963668995.1). Classification (NCBI taxonomy): domain Eukaryota; kingdom Metazoa; phylum Arthropoda; class Insecta; order Lepidoptera; family Papilionidae; genus Parnassius; species Parnassius mnemosyne. The sequence goes on from CAVLGL010000159.1 coordinate 16,573,364, forward strand.
AGGGCATGTCTTCATGTCCGATAAAGTCAATTCCACGGGCGCTCAACCAGTTTTGCGTGCTTTGTTCCTTATGAGCTGGTGCAGAGTCCTGTTAGAATAGCCAATGTCTATTTTTGGACATAGTTTGAGAAAGTGGTTCCACTATTTTTGTTAGAATGGCATTTTGGTACATCTCGGCCCTGTTTTTTACACCTGTTTGCACAGAAAAACATCTCAGTTAAGCCTGAATATGAGACTCCAAGCCAAACTATGAGTGACGAAGGATAATGTCCTCATTGAACCCTCAGAATACGCGTGCTGGCTTCTTCACTGCTGTGGGCATACACCTTATCATTTTGCTTATTATGACTTTCTTCGATGTTAAAATTTTTTCATCCGAAATCAAAATTTCACGCCATTTTTTCCCGCGTACCGTCGTAAAAAAGCGCGCGATCAATCCAGCCTAATTTTTTTCAAACTCTCGTTCAAAAATAGTCCTAGGTCTTCATTGATCACTCTTTTGACCGTGGTTCTGCTTAGTCCCATCTGAAGAGCTAAGATTTTTTGTTTACGAACAGGATTTCGTTGGATTCGCACCTTCACTGCTTTGATGATCGCGGGTGTCTTAACTGTACGAGGTCGGCCGGTCCTCTTACGATCTTCGAAGCTAGAATCTTCAGTGAATCCTTTGATAGTGTGCTAAACAAATCGTAGGATTATTTTCAATTTTTATAGAATATTGAAAATCGCTTTTGGCGCGTAAAAACAGCGGTGCATCGCGATAACCGCTACTCTATCTTCTTTCTTCGACCACTCCATATTTGAAAATGATTGAAAATTAATGTCTTTCTTATTTTAGACAAGCGCAAATATTATATTTTTGAAATCGGTGAAGTTTACCTAGCCAGTATTCAAAAAATTTAAATAATAAGATTTTGATAGAACTTATGACCCGACTAAGGAACTAAGTATAAATATTGTTTAAATAATGGTTTGAAGTTGAAGTGGATTTTGATGCGTAAAATGCTGCGATATTGATTATTAAATGTCTGTGTACGTAAATGATTAGCGAAACCGATGTTACAAGTGCTATGATGTTAATAAAGATCTCAAGTTATTTTATCCGCTTGGGTGGCTTTAAATACTATAGTCTTCAACTGTCATTTGGGATAAGCTTCCCCAAAACCTGCAATGTGATTTGTGAAGTAAATAAATACACATCATAATAGGCTGCACTATCTAATATCTTAGTCTACCTTAATTGTAACAAAAAAAAAAACAATAACTCTTATCACTTATTTACTTAATATGACATAAGACAAGTCAAAAGACTGGTCAATGGTCATTGCTTGAAAGTCATATTCAACGGGAAAATAATTAAATTTTTATTGTATTATATCGTCATATTATATTCATAATACAGTTTTATTTCTGTATTGCGTTTAAAGTATTATAGATAATTGTGTTTTATTTATTTTATAGCAATTTGGCGTCATAAAATCCCTTAGTCTCCCCAATGGTACTTACGTATTAATTTTTATCGTCATGATGAAGTGAATAAACTCTTTTGTTTTGGTCTTCTTCCAGCTGGAAAAACAGTTGTTAACAAGGTAAGATAAAACTACATACATGGGGAAATTAATAATACAGATTAAAGTTAACTTTACATAGAAAAACTAACATGTACAAGTGTACATTTATATTTTTTGTTGGGCGTTGTTTATTTATTGCTTGAGTTAAATCAGTGTTATTTAACAAAACACATTTGAAAACTATAACGCATATACCATCTCTCATTTTGGTTCAACTACCAAAATATAAAATAGATTTGAAGGTTCCCACTTTTATTAGGGACAGATTTAAATATTGCTTGTTTCTACTCCAAAAATTTATATTATATTGAGGAAACAAGTAGTTTCCAAAATTTTATTTTTAAAATTATTTTATACTTATGTGAAATGTATGTTTTTTTAGATTTAAAACACACTTTAATGTAGATCTAAAAATGTTATAAGCAATTATGTTACATTAATTTCACATGTAATATCTAATACATTATTAGTTTTTACCTGACTGACCCAAAAAGAGGACAATGTTTTTCAAGTGTATGTATGTCTAGTTCTTTGGCACGCTTTGTAAACTGAACAGCTCAATGGATTTCAAAATAAGTGGTGTCATTATAATATGTTGGGCAAAAGGTTTCTTCGTATTTTGTTTGTATAAAATTGTAGAAAAATCTCTGGTTGAACTGTTTGTATCTGGCTGGATTTAATATCAATACATATAGGACATTAAGAAAAAGAAATAGTAAAACCACTTTCCTGCCATTTTTCAACTGTTTTTCTGTCTGCTAAAATGAGTCAGTCTAATGAAGAAATTCGATATATTTTGAGGTTTTATTTCAAAATGGGGAAAATTAAAACTCAACCTGTGAAAAAAAAAAGTCCAGGAATTTTGATATCAAAGATGCAGCTCACTCTGGTCGCCATCATATGGATAAAGTCGATGTCATTTATGAAAGAGTGGAGCAAGATCTGCATATTAGTAGTTAGGAAATAGCTGAGGAATTGAGGATTGACCACAAACCAATTTTGACCCATTTGAAAAAGTCTGGCTATAATAAAAGTTAGATATTTGGGTACCACACAAGCTCACTGAATGAAACCTAATGAATGGTGTACTGATTTGCAATTCTCTATTGAAACATAATGAAACTGAACCATTTTTGAAAAGATTTGATCACTGGTCATGAAAAGTAGATCACCTACAATAACAATGTGCAAAAGAGATCATAGTCAAAAGGTAGTCATCCTCCAGTGACTGTAGCAAATTCCGGATTAACAAGCAATAAGGTGATGCTGTGTGTATTGGTGGAATTGAAAGGGCATCATTTATTATGAGCTTTTACTATCATTGATTTGGATCTCTACTGCCAACAACTAATGAGACTCAAGCAAGAAATTGAAAAAAAAAACGGCTGTAATTGATCATCAGAAAAGAAGTGGTCTTTCATCATGATAATGCCAGACCACGTACAATTTGACCACTCAGCAAAAATTGAGAGAGCTTGGTTGGGAAGTGTTAATGGATCCACCATATAGTACTGACCTTGCACCTTCAGATTTTCATCTGTGTTGGTCTCTACAGAATTCTTTGGGTCATGTCAGATCAAGAGATGACTGTCCAAACTACTTGTTGCATTTTTTTTAATCAAAAATCCCAAGATTTCTAAAGCAACGGGATTATGTCACTACCTACAAGATGGCAACAAGTTAAGGAACAAAATGGCACATATATATTTAAATTAAATGTAATTAAACTTGGAAAAAAATGTTTAGAATTTGTATAAAAATACAATGAAACTTTTTCCCCAACCTAATATTGAGCTTAGTAGAAGTGACATAGGGTATAAAATATTTATATTTTTAGTAAACTATTTTACACAGTCATGTTTTTTGGTTACCGTTTTAACAATTGGGCTTTTTTATGTTAATAAATATGAAATATGTATACATTGGAACAGGAAAAAAACTGCATATTGGGTACTGCAAATGTAGTAAACACTCTACTCAACACCATTGACAGTAGGCGAGTTGCAATGATTTTTGAGAATTATGTCAATCTACATCTTGGTCTTCTGTCATCGTTTTTTTTAAAATATTACTCAAATATTAGAAAATATTCTCTTATTTAAATAATAAAAAATTAAGACTGTCTACTGTTGAGGAGATACACTAGAGATTTCTAAATTTATATTGACTAAAACTAGAAAAAAAATTATAACTAAATCTGAAGATGTAGTGTAAGTGTGACGTAAAATTTAAAAACTTATTGTAAAATAGATCAATAGCTTCAGGACATTTATGCGAAAAACTTTTAATCTTCACTTTGAAGTCTGTATTTTTTCTTATATTATATATTTTTTCAACCAGTGCATGTTGCCAGTGATGACCTATGGGTCTGGGACATGGTCCTACACTGCTGGCCGTATGAGGAAGCTCAAAGTCGCTCAGCAAGCTATGGAGAGAGCTATGCTCGATGTTTCTCTGCGTGATAGACTTAAAAACGAAGATATCCACAGTAGAACCAGAGTAACCGACATAACCCAAAGAATTAGTATGCTGAAGTGGCAATGGGCCGGCCATATAGGTCAAAGAGCCGACAACCGATGGGGAAGAAAGGATCTCGAGTGGCAGCCTCGTACCGGCAGGCGAACTGTAGGGCGCCCCCCCACTAGATGGAGTGACGACCTGGTAAGACATGCAGGAAGTCAATGGAGGCCTATGTTCAGCAGTGGACTTGTGAAGGGCTGTAATGATGATGATGATATATTTTATTATATTATTATATTTATATTTTGTATTTTTTTATATATTTTACTATATTTAATGTATATTTATCTTTTTCTTTTATATTTATGCAGCCTAACCAGATAAGAAAATACATTTATACCCCGACATAATATTAGGACCTTACATATGAAATTGGCGTTTTGTACGGGAGGAATATAAAGTCAATTTTTTTTTTGTAAAATATATTTAATTAATCGAAGTATGCACCGTTGTTATCTATGCACTTTTGCCATCTCATAGGTATTTCATTGATCCCTTTACTAAAAAAACCATGGGGGCGAGAATCAATAAACTCTTTGAAGGTGGTTTGGCCTGCCGCATCGGAGTTGAATTTTTTTCCTTGTTAGAAGTAGTCGAAATTCTGGAAAAAATGGTAATCTGCTGGAGCAAGGTCTGGGGAGTACGGTGGATGTCGCAAATATTCCAATTGTAACTCATCTAACTTAGTGGTTGTTTGTTGTGCAGTGTGTGGTCTTGCGTTATCGTGAAGCAGCAGTGGCCTAGAGCGATTGACCAATCTCGGTTGTTTAGCAGCTAGTTCTTCCTTCATGGTTTGCAGTTGCTAACAATAGATATCTGGCGTAATCGTTTGGCCAGATTTTAGAAAGCTGTAGTGAATGACACCGGCGTTAGTGCACCAAACACTCACAAGTAACATTTTCTGAGTTTATGTTCGTTTAGGGCAGGATTTGGCTGGGTCTCCAGGGTTCAGCCATTGCGACGAGCGCTTCCGATTATCGTACAGTATCCACTTTTCATCACAAGTAATGATTCGATTTAAAATCCCTTCATTATTGTGTCGGTTGAGCAAAGTAACACACCAGTCGACGCGTGTTTGCAAGTTGGATTCACTCAATTCATGAGGTACCCATCGTTCAAGTTTTTTTACTTTCCCGATTTGCTTCAAGTAGATTAATACAGTTTTATCACTTACCCCGAAGCCTACAGCTATCTCTGAAGTGCTTTGTGATGGATCCGCTTCCACAATAGCCTTTAATTCTTCATTTTCCACTTTGGTTTCCGGCCGTCCACGGGGTTGGTTTTGAAGGTGGAAATTTCCAGAACGAAAACGTTGAAACCAAAAACGTACCGAGCTTTCTTTTGCGACACCAGCGCCGTACACATCATTAATCCTTCGTGCTGTTTCTGCAGCACTGGTGCCACGATAGAACTCGTACTCGTAAATACTTATACCGATATTTCTTGTTTTCTATTATGCGGTAATAAGCGACGCCATAGAAAAAAATAATGAGGAAAAAACAATTGAATGACTGTTTTCAAAACTTAAATGTATCAGCTAAATTAATTTATAAATTTGAATATGTAAGAACCTAATAATAATGTTTATTTATTAAGGTATCAACCCATTTATATGTAGTACATTTTAGTCCAGGACAATGATTCATGTAAGTATTATATACACATACAAATTAAACTCTATTTTGAGTTAAAATATCATATATAAATTAATCGTTTATAACCTATAGCGTCCGATGTATCCCATGTTTATAAAATGTATTGTCAGGAGAGACCAGCGTAACAACCTGAATTAATCAATTTATTGAGTTATGTACTGTTTACCAGAAACTGGTCGTCCTACGATGTTATACTGCGTAAAAGTCTGGGATAGCAGTCTCCGCGAACATTACGGAAGCGCTGCAGTAATGTGGATGTTTAAAAAAATAGAAAGTATCATTATACTCTAAATGCAAATACGGTATTCTTTAAACAGAGTAATCTTAACATTCTCAGAACACAAAGCAAAGCGACGCGCCACCATGTTCTACGACAACATATGACCCAAGTACCTGAACTTGTTTACAGTCCGAACCTGCACACCCTTTATGCGTATTGGCAGGTACCCTCCTCGGACCCTTTCCAGCACGAAATAAGAACATTTCAGTCTTAGTAATTATATTTTAATCCATTTTTTTCTCGCGAATAGATATAAGCTTTCTGAGACTGTTAATCATTGGGCTAAGGAGCACCATATCATCTACGTAGCTAAGGTTGTTAAACGCTACACCATTATGTAGCATCCAATTTTTGCACTCCTTAGCTCCTCGATCAAGCCATTTACATAAAAATTGAAAAGGTCCGTGGAAGTCAGCCCTCCCTGACGTACCGCACATTCTTATTTATAGCCGTTATTCGTTTACCCAAATTTATTCGTTTGGTTCACCAGTACCTCAGCAAACCCAGAGCACTGTCAGGGACATTAGAGTCATTAATTTTCTCCATAATATATTATAATTAACAAGGTCATATGCACGATTCAAGTTCGGAAAACAGGCGTAAACAGACGTACTTACGTCTTTTGTAATAGTTTACAACTGTTTTCTGGACTTGAATCGTGCATTTGACCTTGTTAATTATAATATATTGTGGATTACTGTTGCATGATAGTTTTAAATATTTAAAAAAAAAACGAGACGAGCGTAAAAAGCCAATAAGTACAAACAAATAAGTCTAGCTTAGTCTTTTTTTAGTCTAGTAAAATAAAAAATAAAACAAACCAAGTGCGTGTCGGGTCACGCACAATGTAGGGTTCCGTAGTTGCGCGTCACAATAGGTGGGTATTCTTGATAATGAGCATAATAAGCAAGTTCGCGGTTTGACCGCTGTAACGACTTAAAATAGGCCCATATAGGAAGATTGTAAACTGAAGCTGAAGGACTTATTTTCAAATCAGAAGGGAGTGTTATTAAAAAAAAAAATAACTTCGATTTTGATAATAATACCCTATCTATCTCGCAAATGAAAAAGTAAAGCTAATAGTAGTAATGCATATAAGTAGTCTTGATAAAGTGTTTATTTTTAACAGTTTACAATAACATTACAAAGTTATAATGCAGCTGGTTTAGGTCATTTTCAATGGAGTTGTAACGGAATTTTTACTAATCCAAGTGCATTTTATAAATTGGTCGACTATTACTCATTAACTTCTTAACTTTACTTAGCTGTGTTAGTTTTTACTTTACACATTTCCATATACAACGGTTTAGTTGGTAGAGGGGGGGGGGGGGGGTACATGACCCTAATGAAAAATACCACTTTAAAGCTAAATATTTCGCAAATGGACCACTGAATCGAAAATATGTTGTTCCACACCCCCCAGTGTTTTTGAAAGACCTGTCCAACGGTGTAATAGACGGATAAAAAAATCCTCCTTCATTTACTTGTTTGGGAAGTATCCAAAATAAAAATGTTTTTTAAGAATTTAATCACAGTTTTCGAGGCAGGATTAATATCTGTAACTATGCCAAATTACAGATTCCCTACACCTATTTTATTTTTGTAATTTACATTCATAATAGACGTAACTTTTATATTTATTTTTATAAGAAAAAAAACCAATGTATTTGTTTCTTTTAATTTTTTTTTGTCGGAGTGAGTTTAGTGTAGTCTATCCCCCACAACAGAGTATATATTAGTATTAAGTTATAATAACTTTAAGAAGTATAATTAAAGTCATGAACTGAGCAACACGTGTCCTATTCATTCAACAACTTTCCTACATTACACAATGTCACTGACGAGGTCTTTCTTCTGACAAAAGTTCAGCGTCAGAATCGCAAATTAAAAGGATTTGAGTTTAGTCAGCACGACGTTGAAAGTGATGCTCAGCTATTGTAATATTCATAGCAAATTAGTTCCATTGAAACGTCGTACAGTACTCACGTAGTTAATGCCGCTCTGTGGTAATAATGATATGGCATTTTATCTTAAAAAACGTTGCAATGGCCAAGTCAAACTCGACTACAGTTTTAAGATTAAAGTGGAGATCAAAACTGACTTATATAAAAAGCGTACTCTAAAAATAATTTTCGTGTCTGTAAAATTTTACGGGTTAACCCGATATTTTTCTTTAAATAATTTTTTTAGCAAAGAACATTTACAGACCGTTTGAATGAACAAGAAACAGTAAATGAGACCTAAAGTACTAGTACATATACCTTATCTTTATGGTGAATACTACACATGAATGAGATCATATTTTATGATGCCCCCTGTGACCCCATGATCAAAAGAAGACTTTTTTTTTATAGGATAGGGTGAAAAACGAGCACACAGTCAATCTGATGGTAAGTGGTTGCTATGGCCCATAGACATCTACATTTATCCTCGTTTGCAAATCAAAATGCAGATGCGTTGTCTCACCCGTGAGGACTAAGATAGAATGCCTCTTTTCCAGTAAAAAGGTTCTTCGGTTCTCTACAAAATTTTTCTGATCCCAATATAATAGAATTACAAGGTAAAGAACAGGCAAAATGTTTGTTACAAAGAGTTAGTTTTAGTAAGTTATAATAATTAGTAAGTTATAATAGGTATTAAGTTATGTGCCTTTAAAAGCTTGGCAATTTGCATAAAATAATAAGATAGTTTTCTAATTGTAGTCGTGATTTTCAAGTTCTGTGGGTATTTACCTAGTAATAATAAAAAAAATTCTATTTTGTTAATGTTTTGCTTTCCAAATTTATCTAGGTAGGTATCATCCTTGAAACAATGATTTCCTTTCTGACGTCTAGCGAAGTCTACAGAGAAGCAGTGTTTACTTTTACGTATAGACATCTACATCTATCCTCGATTAAGGATCAAAATGTTGATGCATTATCACCCCTGAGAACTAATATGGTATGTCTTGTTTCTAATGACAAGGGTCTCCGGTTCTCTACACTCAGCATGCGAAACACAGTAACATTAAGCTGATTTTTTATTACGCTTGTATTCTTGTGAGAGCGAGAGTTGCAGTGTGGCTTTACACACACTATTTAAATTATAAAGTCACAACTTGTGCATATGTTACAGGAAACAATATGGAGACTGACGAGGAGGTGGACCGGGGCAACCTGCTGGACGACATGCCACCCATTAACTGTGACACCACGCTAGATGACAACGTCACTGCAGGACACAACGACATTGGCGACATGACATTTTGTTTGAGCAACTATGTTCCGGACTTTATGAAGGCAGGATTTTCTTTTTAATATAATGTTACTTAGTTAAAATTAACTACTACTAAGCAGCTGTTTCGGACAAGTAACGCTTCCTCAGAAATTAGAGGAGAGACGTATTACAGACTAACTTTACGTTTAGTTTTACTTGAAATTAATCTGTGTTATTTTCTTTCTTCTTCTTTCTTGTTTTGTCTGCCCGTTCAGTACGTAAGCTTCTTCATTAATAACGAATAGTGTACCGTAAAATATTTTGAAGTAGCTAAAATTTATAAACTGTAATATAAGGGTTTGTTATTGTTACACTTAAGAACATAAGAACCCGTAAAGATAAATACGTTGCTAGGTGATGGGACTCCCTTTTTCGTCCAGAAGTCAGTTTCGGAAGGTACCACTGTCACCTATTTCTGCCGCCAGTTAGCAGTGTTTCGATCTGAAGTGTAACTGAGGTTGCCAACCCGCTTGCCAAATATCACAACTAATGGCAAAATCCAAAACCTATGTAAAGAATGCATTTCATGACATTAATATCCACCACAAGTAATATACCAAAATATTAATCATTTATTTGTTTGACGGCTGTTTGTAATGTCAATATTACAGCTTTTTACTAAATGCATATGGAAGTATATACGGTACTAATAACAAAAATATAATTTTTAAAGTTTTTGTCTGTCTGTCTGTTTGTTCCGACTAATCTCCGAAACGGTTGGAGCGATTTTGACGGGATTTTCACTGACAGGTAGCTGATGTTACAATGAGTAACTTAGGCTACTTTTATTTTAGAAAAACAATTAGGGTTCCGCGCAAAAAATAAAACCCCAAATAACAAGCGGGTGAAGTCGCGGGGAATAGCTAGTTAAACATAAAAAATCTTGAGGAAATAAATGCGTTATCTTTTACTGTGGTTATAATTTAAGAGACACAATATAGAAAGATAGGTTATTATGCCATTGAACGAATTCGTATATTAGTTAAGGTTAACAAAATAACGGAATTGTACCAAATACGAATGGCAGCAGATACAATTTACGCATACTATGAATATGTGTAATTCAGAATAAGTTCTCAATAATCAATAATTATCTTACTTGTGTCAATTCTAACTTAGAACAGCGAAATAAGCCAATATACTTGTATTTGATTGAAATAAACTTTTTATAGCACCGTGGGTGCTGTAAAGTGCTAACGTCGGGAATATAAAATAAGTTAATATACGCGATAAAATCCGTAAAATTAGTTTTATTTAAATGTGTAATGTTCGCGTAAATATAAGAAATCATTTTGCATTTCATTCCCAAAAAATTTACACTTGCACACACATAACAAATTGACTTTATTGGTGATTGCAAGCCCGCTGCTATCATTTACGATAACATAGTGATAGTGGAATGAATAAGGACGAACCAAGAGCCATGAATATTAACAAAGTGGGACAGATGTTGAAGCAAAAAAAAAAAAATTATAAACAAACTACAATATTTGTAGATCAGTATGAAATATCAAACTGTTTTTTATGGGTTTCTTTTTTTATTTTACGTAATTATTGCTGATTTTCCAAAAAAATCGTAATTTATGTATTACTTCTTAGCTTTTTGAATGCTACTCTCATATGAATGAAATGAGCACAAACTGAAAGTATGCTCTTTACTAAACAAAAACTCGTCTAATATTTTATAATGTCTATTAGTATTCATAGATTATCATTTATCTTTTTCCATGAATTGCTTTTAATACCAAAGTTCATCGAACCATTAGATCTTGAAGCTACAATTTTTTTTTTATAACACTGTACAACATTATCATTGTTGAGGTGATTAGATAGCAAATAACTAATGTAAACAAGAACTAATGTAACAAGTTTTTGCTTATGGATGTAAGTTAAATCTTTTGTAACTCACGAGTACGAATAAGGGCGCAGTCGCCATAATTTTTTTTATAGAAATTTAAAGGCGACAAACGAGCTTACAGTCCACCTGATGGTAAGTGGATGCTGTGGCCCATAGACATTTACTTTTATATTCAATAAAAAACAGAATTAAAATGCAGATAAGTTGTCACCCCTGAGAATTAAGATGGAATACCACTTTTACAATAAGAGTCTCCGGTTTTCTACACTCATCATACGAAACAGCGAAACACAGCAGCATTAAGCTGCTATTATGCGCTGGGATTCTGTGAGAGCGTGATCCCGGTCGATCCGACCCATTCTAATATCCGAACCATAATATAGCTGCAGAATGGCTCTACCACGTATATAAAACGCATTGTGTAAAATAATCAATTAATATACAAAAGGGTTTGCTATGGGCCCATAACAACTGGTAGACTTCTAACTTAAGGTGATTATGAGAGAATAATAATGCTTTCCATATTCACCTTATTAACCTCAAGGATGTTAAAAAAGATATGAAACTGGATACGGTAAAACTTATCATTTCATATGACGCGTTTGAAAATCGCAAGACGGCGTGACGAGGCGAATTTTTGTTATTGTAGTGACGTCGGTCGTCATGAAGCTATGCTTTATATTTTAACTTCTCCGTCCTAAAATACTTTTAGATGTTGTTTAAGGTGTTACTTTTAATACATGCATAATAAGTTAATGTGTCTTATTATGAGAAATTGCTCAGCGCTATGGAAAGGACCATGCTCGGGGTTTCTCTGCGTGATAGAATTCGTCGAGCTGGTATCTACTTTAACTACCGTTACGTAATAAAATAAAACAATATATCCGGATCTTAGTTAATTCATTTCTAACATATTTAATACTAGCTGTTCCCCGCGACTTCGTTCGCGTGTTAGGGTTTTTATGTTTTGCGCGGAACCCTAATTCTTTTTCTAAAATAAAAGTAGCCTAAGTTACTCCTTATGAAATCAGCTATCTGCCAGTGAAAGTCCCGTCAAAATCGGTCCAGCCGTTTCGGAGATTACCCGGAACAAACAGACAGACAGACAGACAGACAGACAGACAGACAAAAATTTTAAAAATTGTATTTTAGTTATATAGGTACCGTATTTACTTTCATATGCATTTAGAAAAAAACTGTAATTTTGACATTACAAACAGACACTTCAATTTTATTTATTTGTATAGATAATGGATTTTCGCAATTTAATATAATGGATTTTCGCAAAGTAACACCCGGTTATCGTGTTACACACGTCAATACAACGCTACAATTTTATATAGTTAATTTAATATTGGGTTATTAATAGTAGTCACTTTTTAGCTAATTAACAAAAATAGACATCTACATCTATACTTATGCCTTACATTAATTAAATTTAATAGTATTGGAACGAAGTTCCTTATCGCACGGTACGAATTAGACGGATGGGGAATAATGCGAGAAAAAGTGTAAGATTTTTCCGTCACGACCTCCTTTCTATAGTGCGAACGAGATAGAATAATATCCGTCTTCCTCGCGCTTTTCCTTATCTTGCCATGAAAGAAATATTATTTCAAATGACGCTTCATGTTAATAGACGCTAGTAATTTCATTTATTTGTATTTGTTAATCAATAATATAATACGTTTATCAATAATAATATACTACGAAAGGAACTTTGTTCCAACCGAGTGTTCCATGACACTTACGCATGTTTTTTCAATATGAATTTTTAAATCTGACATTTACGTGTTAAAAGCAAAAATGATATCTCAATAACAAACTTACAAAATATTTTTAAAACAATTCAAACGCAATTTGTATAATTATCATCATTATCATCATTACAACCTATCACCGTCCGCTGCTGGGGTGAGGCGTGATATTTACCAAGTTGCCACGCTTGGCAGGCTGGTCGCCAACCGCAGTTTTTTCTGCCGACTTCCAAAAAGGAGACGTACTCAATTCGACTGTATGTTTTTTTATGTGTGTTACCTCATAACTTTTTACTGGGTGAACCGATTTCGATATTTCTTTTTTTATTTGAAAGCTGGTACTTTTCGTGTGGTCCCATATGAATTTCATCAAGGTCAAGCGAATAGTTTTTGAGTTATTCTTAATAACTTATATTGAAGTGGGCTGTACAAAATTTTTAATTATTATTATTTGAAGTTGTTATCGGGAAGGTGCTGCTGCTCATCCCCTGTTTAAGTCTTCCTCTAGTCGTAAGAAACAAAACCAACGGGATGACATGGGGTGTTGGATTCTCTTATGCCGCCACTGCACGCTGAATCTGTACATTACAGCAATATCTCAATAATTTTAAATTAAACATTTTGCACAACCGACTTCAATATAAATTATTTAGAATAACTCATAAACTATTGGTCAGTGCCTTGATCAATTTATATAGAACCACAGGTAAATCACCAGCTTTCAAATAAAAAAGGAATCATCGAAATCGGTTCATCCAGTAAAAAGTTATGAGGTAACACACATAAAAAATATACTATCGAATTGTGTACCGGCTCCTTTTTGAAGTCGGTGGAAAAGGCATGCCATCGTTTGTTTTTTAAGAACATTGTGTCTGGAAAAAATCCGCGCTGTAATTCGTACGGTAATGCCGAGTATAATTAATTTAATAGTGTAGTTAGCAGTACCTACACGAACTTATACTCCGAGTAGAGCAAAATAGGTTAGTAATGCACAAGGGCGTTGTGATTAAACTTGAAAATCGATGATTCATGTACATTGACTTACAAATGTAACGGAGTGAATTGCATTTTAAAAACGCGATCGTTTGACCGTTGTGATGTATAGTTTCAAGTCGTAAATATAATTAAAATTTTAGCTCTCATTTGTACAAACAATGAAATTCAATAACCTTATTTTACTTTAATAAAAATGAGGTAGCTGTCACCACTATTAATAAATTACTATCATATTATTTAAATTTGCTACTTTTAGTTATGTCTCAAAGCTTGGTCAATTTTCTATTTTAAGTTATGTAAATTATGTTTATTTATTTAAAAATACACACAAGATTTGACGTAGGACGTTAACAATATGCTAGTCGTTGCCTAGTGGCCTAAATTCAATCGCTGTGTTACACTTTCAACTGCACATTAAAACACGCATCTCATAAACAAAATATAAGCTTTTTTGCCATGACCTATACTGCACAGACTATTGAAAAAAGAACATTTGAAATCACACAAAATTAAAAAGTTCTAGCTGTTCCCCGCGACTTCGCCCGCGTGTTATTTCGGGTTCTAATTTTTTTGCGCGGAACCCTAATTATTTTCCTAAAATAAAAGTAGCCTAAGTTACTCCTTGTGACATCAGCTATCTGCCAGTGAAAATCTCGTCAAAATCGGTCCAGTCGTTGCGGAGATTAGCCGGAACAAACAGACAGACTGACGGACAGACAGACAAAACCTTAAAAATTGTATTTTTCTTATTATTATCCTATATACTTTCATCTGCATTTAGTAAAAAGCTGTAATTTTGACATTACAAACAGACACTTCAATTTTATTTATTTATATAGATATAGTAATTATTTGTTGACAACATTTTTTACAATTCCTTGCTAACAATTTCTACACACAATGTCTGTTTGACCACAGACTATTATTTGTTTGACGTTGACAGAATGAACGTTTCATTTTATTAAAGTTAATATACTTGTTTCTAACACATATAACATGTAAATGAATTATATTATAGCTTCCTACACTCCTTCTCCATGTAAACTTTAGCTATGCCTAATTCTAAACTCCTCCGGCGCGTATGCTTAAAAAACGGTACAAAGGCCCCACTTTTATATTAATATATCAATTCTCATATACTTTCTATAGAAATGTTTATTTTGACAACTCTCTACTCTTTCGACAAATATTTTTACCTGATTACTCAATTCAGTGCCGTAAATATGGGCAACCACTATAACGCTCCATTGTATTTGATCCAAGCGTAACACGAATGAGTCTGCTTCAGTGGGAATGTGCTACGTTCTCATTAAATTTTATTTTTGACTATACAATTGGTTTTGTCCTAATAATATAGTTTTTTTTTTAGAATAAGGGTGACAAACGATCACACAGTCCACCTGATGGTAAATGAATGCTGTGGCCTTTAGACATCTACAGCTATCCCCCATTAAGAATCAAAATGTAGATGAGTTATCACCCCTGAGGCCTAAGAAAGAATGCCTCGTTGCCAATAAAAAAAGGTCTCCGGTTCTCTACACTCACCACACGAAACATAGCTGTATTAAGCTGCTATTTTACGCTGGTTTATTATATTATGATTTAGACATAGAATGATATTTCAAGGTTTTCTACACACACTAAATTGCATGACAAAATACAACACCTGTTACTTAAATTTCTACTCGCGAGTATTAGAATTTAAAAGTAAGCATGTTTAAGTTTTGAAAACAAAATTCGCATAAGACAATAACTGAGAAAAAATTGTTTTTTTAGTATTCATACGTAGTTGAAATTGAGAAACAGTTTTTGCTTGGGTATGCATGCATCAACGGCGAAACATTTTAACTAATTGTTTGGTAGTGCAGACTGTGCTAAGACAACAACGTGGGGCGCCTGGCCGGATAGAGCAACGACCTATTTTATACAAGTAAGCGTTACAAACCAGCACACAGTCCATCTGATGGTAAATAGATTCTGTGGTCTATATGCAGATGCGGTGTAACCCCTAAAGATTAAGGTGAATGACTCGTTAACGGTAAAAAGTTCTCCGGTTGTTTAGTTCACCATACTAAACACAGCAGCATTATGATGCTATCATTAATACAGCAGTAGTGACGTCCCAGAACAAGGCAACCGTATAATTTTTTTGTCGCCGCATTTCTCGCAAACATTTTCAAAACCAGATCTTTGTAGCGTAACGTAGACAAATGATCTTCGTTAAACAGTTCCATAAAAGGTATAAATGGCGACTTGAAGAATACATTTGATTTGCGGAGATTCGTTTAATCCTTTCCAATAAAGTGTATATAACTTTCTATAGCATACTATCACTATTAGAACTAAGAGTTTTTATCAATATTTCCTTTTTGTAGTTAGCCATGTGCGATGAAAAAGTCTCAAAGACTCTCAAATATTAACAAAGAATGAAGATAAGCCAGAGTTGCATTCAATCATAACGATTATATATTTTAAATGTGTCACTATACCATCGTCCATTTTATGCAATTATAATTTTTCCCACGATTGGGTAAGATCGGGTTTGAGAAACAAATGCATCTAAGTTTCATCCCACACTAGGATTTTCTCCTGTGTCGTGGAGGCAGTTTACAAACATAAATTGCACAAGGACAAACATCCAGACCCGGAACAATTATTTGTAGGCCATACAAATACTTGTTCCGTGCGGGATTCGAACCCGCGGCCCCCAGCGCAACAACTGATTGCTAAGCCACTGTGCCACGGAGCCCTCAATTTGCTCAAACTTTATTTGATAATTATTCAGATTGTGTGGAAAACGCAAACCTAACTTCTGAACAACCACAAATCTTATGAGTTTGATCAACATGTTGCTTCGGATGCTCAAGACCAGGTGCGTTTCTCACTTAATGCTTTCTTATTTTATCGATGGCTTCCAATCTCGAAATTGGTATCGGTCTTCTGTTTGCACTCTTCCATCTTAGTAAGTCTGGAGTCACTTCGCAACTACAACTCAAATAATTTAAAAAAAATCGTTGCTCTTCGACGGAAATTGATCTTTTAAACTTTCTATTTTCTAAAATGGTATAAAAATTAATATAAATTAAAATAAATAACAAAAAAAATATGTAAAAGTTTAGTGTTCGCTCTGTGTAAAGCGTGAAATGATGTTGCTTTATCTCGAACAAGTGAAGAATTGTCAAATCACTGACCGCCGCATATATACTAGATTATAATAGAGGTAGGTGTGTCAAATACGAAAACGTGAAATTTGTGTTATGACCGAATAATTGAAACCAAATTCCATAACTAAAACGAGGAGCAAACTGACAAATCGAAATACGAACACAAATCTACGGTTTTGTTAATAACAAAAACCGGCCAAGTGCGAGTCGGACTCGCGCATGAAGGGTTCCGTACCATCGTAATACACGTTTCCAGTAGGGAAGCCCCCTTTAATTTTTATGTTTATTTTTATTATTTGTTGTTATAGCGACAACAAAAATACACATTTAAGAAAATTTTAACTCTTTATACGGATCATGAGATACAGCCCGCTGACAGACAGACGGACGGACGTACAGACAGAGGAAGCTTAAAAATGAATGTCCATTTGAATAAAATATTAAATTGCCAGTTGTCACACTTCTCCAACAGAATATACGTATATTAATGATTTTGTGAATTATTTTATCCTATTATTAATTGATTCACTCTTTAAATCTGCGTGTCTCAATGATGTTGCATCCACGACTTTTTCTGCCACCAGGACGGCGCCACTTTACAATGAGGTAAATCATTTGACAGATTTCATAGCGGGGAAGATAATTTCTTAGAAAAAAGTAAAGATTAATGGTTCTTTCTGTATTACTAATTATATTTTATATTAATTAGATTAAAAATAAATAAACCAAACTAGAAATATACTAAAATAATAGACTAAAAGTACAAAAAGAGGTATAAAGTACAAAAAATTAAAGATCAAATCACAGACGCAATTGTGTTATGTATTAATATAACACTCAAGAAACTAAATCTAATTTCTCAATTAACTGACATTGTGTATCAGAAAATTTTACCTCAGTCGCAACTAGCGACATCTGGTGTGTGGAAGATTACTAGCCCTCATTAAAGTGAAACTTTTATTTTAGATTTATATTGTGCACAACTGATTAACTTATATAATAAATCTTTTCCACTATGTATGTTTTTCATGAATCCCTGTGACCCACATACCTCTATAAAAAGTGTCTATTCTTTAAGTAATGTCTCAAGCTTATTAGCGACTAATAATTCTTGGTGATGTTATCTGTTCACTGACAACAATAAATAAATGCATGTCATTATAATGTTATAAACAGTCTGATTATAAATGGTTGTGTTTACACTTAACAATTATGTTTTAGGATTGTGAAGTGCCGATACGCGGCGGAAGTAGGTATTTAAAAATGCTATCTGTTTCATACCGCGTGCGTGTTTGCATGCGTGCGTGCGTTCGTTCGTGCGTGCGTGCGTGCGTGCGTGCGTTCGTACGTGCGTGCGTGCGTGCGTGCGTGCGTGCGTGGATGCATGCGTGCGTGCGTGCGTGCGTGCGTGCGTGCGTGCGTGCGTGCGTGCGTGCGTTCGTACGTATGTGCGTGCGTGCGTGCGTGCGTGCGTTCGTGCGTGCGTGCGTTCGTGCGTGCGTGCGTTCGTGCGTGCGTGCGTGCGTTCGTTCGTGCGTGCTTGTGTGTGTGTGAAGGTCAAATTTATCGTACAATAATGTTAACGTTTATATTTAAATAAATACCACTATGCTTCTTGTTCTCCACATTATGTAATGATCTTTGAATTTTTTTTATTCTATTGTAATGTTTACCAGCTGGTGTTTTCTTGTGTCTCATTACCCTATCGTGAAATTAAAAAAGCTATTGAAGAAGTATTTGTCAACAGATGCTGTTCACGATGAGGTCCCATCACATGCTGACAGATGTAGTACTGGAAGTTGGAAATGAGCTCTTTCACGTTCACAAAGTTGTCCTCGCTGCGGGAAGCCCCTACTTTAAGGTCGGTTTTTTTGTATACCCGAGCACTTTTGTGCAAAATACCAAACAAACAAATTCCAATGCATATACGTTCATACGTTCAATATAATATAGTCATTCTATGAAAGAGGCACGTGTGGACTGTTTCTGCCTCATTAGGATTAGATTAGTACTCATATAAACAATGTTATGCTTAAAGTGTATTCCATTTTTATTTCGATAATATACATATTGCTACTGCGTTATTCATTCTTACAAAAACAATTAAAACAAATTAAAAATTTAAGAAATTAAGATTTAGTTATATTTAATTGTATTAACAAATTTTGTACCGCTAGTTGCGATTATACAAAAAATAATTTATTCATTGTTTGGCTCAATTCACTACTTAGGTCCTCTGTAAATTATTTGATATACAACATATTACATTCGTAGCACCAAGTTATGATTTAAAATAAACAACAGTATAAACGACATAATAGACACTGTCTGATGTCCGAGTTGTATTTTATATTTTATAGACTGTAAATTATTATAATAAATGAGTCTCAAAACTGTTTTGCCAATTATTAATGATTACATTCCCTTTATTTAACTACTTTGTACTTTGTTATTACTTTTATAATATGATAGTATCTTAACAATTATTTTGTTAATTAATTTCAAAGAGTAAACTAATTTTAAATTATTGTCATTGGTGTAGTGTTACATGGAAATATGTAGTGTAGGTACATTTGTAAGTAGTTAAAATAATTATTAAAGTGAAAAAATATAGCCTTTCAATTTACATTAAATAATTCTTATTTGATATTCTCGAGTAGCCAGCCTCGTATCATTAAGCAAAGTGTGAGTGTGAGTGTGAGTGTGAGTGTGAGTGTGAGTGTGTGTGTGAGTGTGAGAGTGAGTGTGAGTGTGAGTGTGAGTGAGTGTGAGTGTGTGTGTCTGTGTGTGTGTGTGTTTCTCTCTCTCTCTCTCTCTCTCTCTCTCTCTCTCTGTGTGTGTGTGTGTGTATCTCTCTCTCTCTCTCTCTCTCTCTCTCTCTCTCTCTCTCTCTCTCTCTCTCTGTGTGTGTGTGTGTGTGTGTGTGTGTGTGTGTGTGTGTGTGTGTGTGTGTGTGTGTGTCTGTGTGTGTGTGTGTGTGTGTGTGTGTGTGTGTGTGTGTGTGTGTGTGTGTGTGTGTGTGTGTGTGTGTGTGTCTCTCAATCTCAAGCGGCAATGTATAGGTTTTAAGTTGTGTTTTCGTGAATTCATAATCGCACTTTTAGTGCCTTAGAAAAACATGTGACCTCTGGAATGGAATTGACGCTGTTATCTCTACTACTGAAACCTTTTTAACTTTAACAAAAATACGAATGCACATATCAAGTATTATATAGACAGTAAGTCATGCTGAGCCAGTAATTCATTAATGAGGCAATTACGCCAGAAAACACCCAGAAAATATATAAGGTCTATTTATTACCAAGTTTAGAAATTATGTTCAAAAAGTACTATAAAAAGGATTATTGTGAGGAAACATGAATACGATGAACGACTACCAAAACAGAAAGAAGAATATAAATTTAATTTACTTTCTTATCGTAAACCCCTTTTCTGCCGACTTCCAAAAAGCAGACGGTACTCAATTCGACTGTATGTTTTTTTATGTGTGGTACCTCATAACTTTTTACTGGGTGAACTGATTTCGATGATTCTTTTTTTATTTGAAAGCTGGTACTTCTCGTGTGGTCCCATATGAATTTGATCAAGGTCACACTAATAGTTTTTGAGTTTATTTTAATAACTTATACTGAAGTCGGCTGTACAAAATGTTTAATTTTAAATTATTACTGGTAACTATTAACGAAGCATTTCATGTTGGTCCCTAGGAGTGACAAGTTATCTAAGTCTCGATTATCAATCGAGGATAGATGTAGGTGTCTATGAGCTACAGTTTCTACTTACCATCACGTGAAATAAGGTGTACTCATTTGTCATCCTTACTTCCATGAAATACTATTGGACTTTAAAAAAATTCCGCGGGGTTTCTTTTTCCCAGTACAAAAGTTTTACTCATAAAATACAATTGTCTTTCCATAAGTATTATATCTATAGTGAATAACTAACATTTAATTTAAGTGCTTAAATGTCCTTATCAGATGCCGCCACATTTTGTATATTTCCGGGATGGGATACTTTTCCATTTAGGGAGTTTTCTTTTTATTCTTCTGTAATACAACTTAAATAAAATAATTTCACGTCTAGGCAATGTTCACAAGCGGGCTGAAGGAGAGCGAAATGTCCAGAGTACGCCTGCAAGGAGTGTGCCCATCCGCAATGGCGTGGCTGGTGTACTTCATGTACACGGGCAAGGTCCGTATCACAGAGGTCACAGTTTGCCAGCTGTTGCCCGCTGCCACTATGTTCCAGGTGTGTATTTCAACTTGTTACGAAACGAAAGGTATAATAAAGCATATGTATTTTGTCACATTAATTAATAAAATTTAATTAAAAAGAAATTTTGGATTGTTTTTAAATTAGGGTGATACACAAACACACAGTCCACCTGATGGTAAGTGCATGATGTGTCTCATAGACATCTACATTTATCCTAGGTTAATCCCGATCTCCGGTTCTCTATACTTACCATACGTAACACAGCAGTATTAAACTGCTACTTTGCGCTGGTATTCTGTGAAAGTAAGCCGTGTAGTGGCGGTTAAGAATATCCACTACCCCATATCTTCCCGTGGGTGTCGTAAAAGGCGACAAAGGGAAACAGCCAGGAGATGGGCAGCAGCATCTTCCTGATAATAGCCAAAATAACAATAAAAAAAAAACTGCGGTTGCCAACCCGCTCGCCAAGCGTGGCAACTATGGCAATATACCCCCCATGAGCAATAATAAACGGCCCCCAGTCCCCGGCGGCCCCGCTATTCCTGGCTACGGTGGCGAGCATGGTAACGGCGGGGCAGGGGGTGCTAAGAATCTCCGGTGGAGGTTCGGTTGCCACCTACGACGACTCGACCTGGCAACATACAACGCACGCACCCTGAGGACTGACGAGAAGATTGTGGAGCTGGAAGAAGAGATAGACAAGTTACGCTGGCATATTATAGGATTATCCGAAGTCCGAAGAGAGGTGGAAGACACGGTAATCCTCGAATCCGGCAACTTGCTCTATTACCGGGAGGGCGACCATCTGTCCCAAGGAGGTGTCGGATTTATCGTCCACAAGTCTCTCGTTAACAACGTTGTAAAGATTGAGAGTGTGTCGACGAGGGTTGCGTACCTTATACTCAGAATCACCAAACGGTATTCGCTGAAGGTCATACAGGTTTACGCACCAACCTCGGCACACCCCGATCAGGAGGTGGAGGAAATGTATGAGGATATCTCTAGAGCCATGCATTCCTCCAAAACCCAATATACGGTGTTAATGGGAGACTTCAATGCAAAACTAGGCACAAGAGAGAACGGTGAGCTGAAAGTAGGGAAATTTGGAATAGGGCAACGGAACCCAAGCCAGCAGTTGGCTGACTTCATGGAGAAAGAGGGACTCTTTATGATGAACTCTTTCTTCCGGAAGCGGCCCCACAGGAAGTGGACCTGGTTGAGCCCCGACGGTTCGACAAAAAATGAGATTGACTTCATTATGACGACCAGACGACAACTGTTCAGTGATGTCTCAGTGATCGCGAGGGTGAAAACCGGCAGCGATCACCGAATGGTTAGAGGCACACTGAACCTAAACGTTAAGTTGGAGAGGTCTCGTCTAATGAAGTCAACGCTCCGTCCCCCTCGTGCTCTAATCCAAAGTCCCGAAACCTTTCAGCTCGAGTTACAAAACCGTTTTCAGTGCCTAGAAGACTGCAATGAAGTGGACGATTTGAATGACAAGCTCGTGGAAACTGTCCATGCGGTCGGAGCTAAGTTCTGCAAGACCCGCCGCAGAAGAACACAAAAACTCTCCGATCACACTCTTAATCTCATGGCTGTTAGACGGGAGATGAAGCTACATTCTTCAACAGATTTGACAGCATACAGGCAACTGAACAGACAGATCTCCAAATCCATGCGGCGGGACTTACGCAACTTCAATACAGCTCGTATTGAAGAAGCGATCGAGCGGAACCAAGGCTCCAAAGTCTTTGCCAGAGATCTGTCTGCCAGAAAGCGCCAACTGTCAAAGCTGAAGACAGAATGTGGCAGCATCGTTTCCGGAGCACCTGAGATTTTGAGTGAGATTGAGAGGTTCTATGGGCAGCTGTACACGACATCGTTGGAGCCGCACGCAAGTGTGAGTAACGATCCAAGAGCGAGTCTTATCCGACATTATTCCGATGATATCCCGGACGTCAGTCTGAGCGAGATTAGAATGGCTCTCCAGCACCTTAAAAACGGCAGGGCCCCAGGCGAGGATGGAATTACAGCTGAACTTCTGAAAGCGGGTGGAAAACCGGTACTTGAAGTCCTTCAGAAGCTCTTTAATTACTTCCTCCATGGTGGCATTACACCGGAGGCGTGGAGCAGAAGTGCGGTGGTCTTGTTCTTCAAGAAAGGCGACAACGCTCTCTTGAAGAACTACAGACCGATTTCCCTTCTGAGACGCGTCTACGTGCTGTTTTCGAGAGTCATTACGAATCGTCTCGCGCGCAGACTTGACGACTTCCAGCCTCCCGAACAAGCCGGTTTCCGAAAAGGCTTTAGCACCATAGACCACATACATACCCTTCGGCAAATTGTACAGAAGTCCGAGGAGTACAATTTGCCACTATGTCTGGCGTATGTGGACTATGAGAAAGCCTTTGATTCCGTCGGTAAATTTGGGCGGTGCTGCAGTCCCTTCAGCGATGCCAAGTTGACTGTCGGTATATCGAAGTGTTGAAGTGCTTGTACAGTAGGGCTACGATGGCTATCCGAGTACAGAACCAGAGTACGAAACCTATCCAATTGCAGAGAGGTGTAAGACAGGGTGACGTCATATCCCCGAAACTCTTTACCGCTGCATTGGAAGATGTTTTCAAGCTTCTGGACTGGAAAGGATACGGTATCAACATCAATGGCGAGTACATCACTCACCTTCGATTTGCCGACGATATAGTCATTATGGCAGAATCGCTGGAGGACCTAAGCACTATGCTCAATGACCTTAATAGTGTTTCCCAACGGATATGTCTTAAGATGAACATGGACAAAACAAAGATCATGTTTAATGTCCATGTCACACCTATGCCGGTAGTTGTTGGGAACACTAAGCTCGAAGTTGTTGACGAGTATGTTTACCTGGGACAAATAGTCCGACTAGGTAAGTCCAACTTCGACCGAGAGGTCAATCGACGGATTCAACTCGGCTGGGCAGCGTTCGGGAAGCTACAACACATCTTCTCGTCAGGTATACCTCAAACCTTGAAAACGAGACTGTACACCCAGTGCGTGTTGCCAGTGATGACATACGGAACTGAGACGTGGTCCTTCACTGCTGGCCGGATGAGGAAGGTCAAGGTCGCTCAGCGAGCTATGGAGAGGGCTATGCTCGGAGTTTCTCTGCGAGATAAACTCAGAAATGAGGATATCCGCAGTAGAACTAGAGTGACCGACATAGCCTAACGGATTAGTAAGCTGAAGTGGCAATGGGCCGGCCATATAGCTCTAAGAACCGACAACCGATGGGGAAGAAAGGTTCTTGAGTGGCAGCCTCGTACCGGCAGGCGAAGTGTAGGGCGCCTCCCCACTAGATGGAGTGACGACCTGGTAAGATATGCAGGAAGTCGATGGATGCAGGTGGCTCAGTACCGTGCTTTGTGGCATTCTTTGGGGGAGGCCTATGTTCAGCAGTGGACTTGTGAAGGGCTGTAATGATGATGATGATGATGATGTGGTCGTTCCCGGTGGAGTCAATTAATTCGTGTTCCAACCATAATATAGCTGCATCATTTCTCTACCTCGTATGAAAACCAATATAAGAACCGTATTTAACCGATATTAAAAAAATTTATCAGTCCGTAAGCAGTTCAATGTGTTGTATGAGTTTCTGCCATTTCCGCACAATCGCAGTATCGGTGGTCTAGCATTTTTTAAATTAATTTCTAAAGCTATAGGAAGAATTAAAAATTACAAAACATAAAGTAGTTCTTCATGTGACGCGTGCAACTGAGGTTGGCATATTCACCCTTACAGTTCTATTTCGAAATCAAAAACTATAACCCTTAGGAGGGACTGTATCCTATAAAGTCCCATCGCAAAAAAAATTTCTTAGGTCGGGCTCTCTTCTTGTTATATTTGAAAACTTCCTAAATCGATTAAAATTGCCAATAAAAGTAGCAATCAGTGAGTAGTTTTAGCGTTATTGAGTAACATACATATCCAAACATCCACACTAACTTTCACATTAATTATTATTATAAATATAAATATTAGTAGAAATATTTAGTAGTAGGGCAGTAGGAAGTAGCATTAGCAATTAGGTAACTGTAGTCGAGTTCTTAGTTTTAATATAAAATTACTCCGGAATAATTCTTTTACTTTATATCTTTTAATATATATATATATATATATATATATATATATATATATATATATATATATATATATATATATATATATATAACCCCTTATTAAAAATATGGAAATATACAAAGTATTGATAAAAGAGAGTGCATTAGAACATATTTCCACTTTTCAGCATGTATCGATAAGTAAAAATTTCAAATGTTTGTGTAATCTATTAGCTTGTCTTCTTTAAAAGATAGACAAAGTACTTTTTACTGCCATCGCTAATAATATAGTATGTTATTAATTCGCTAGACGTACGCGTATATGTTAAGACTTAAGACCTCGAGTTCAAATATTACAATAAGCATGTCTGTCACAGTGGTACTACTTTTTTAACTTGTCGGTAAATACTTCATAAGTCAAAAAAAAATTATTCTACAGATTTCATCATCACCATAAACATGGGTGCTGTAAAGCATTCAAAATATCGGTAATATAAAAATGGGTACTTTATCAAACGAGATAAAATCCATAAAAATTAATTTCTTTTTATGTGTCATTTCCATAAATAGGGAATTACATAATAAAATACCTCAACTCTAAATTCAATTTATTTTATATTTTTTATGATGACAAGGTATGGTATTAGGTTCTTATTAATATACCTTTTTATAGTTTTGTTAACTGTGTAAGTTTTGACACATAAAGCAGTGACATGATGCTCCAAGAGCCTTTGACCAGTTGAAAGAAAAGTAAAGATGGACTGTTTGTTATAAGCTTCTGAAAGGTCACTTTTGGAACATTCTTAATATAATTTTTTTTTCTGTTTTAATGATTATCGATGAGAGTTTGATAAGAGAAGTTCCTTTATCAGAAAAGTGTAGAGATTAATGTTTCTATTCAATGAATGCTGGGCCAGATTAACCATTAAGCAGATTAGGCAACTGCCTAGGGGCCCCACATCAGCTAGAGGCACGACAAAGTAATAGTGTCGTTATTGTCTTATAAATATCATAAATAGATATTAAAAAAAAAGTAAAAACATAAAGTATGCTTGTTTTGATATTTGTCCAATCACGCTTGAATAGCTATCGTGGAAGATACATAAATAATAATTTTTCTTAAAGTTTAATTTACGACTAGCGAAGCGGATAGGCTATTTCAACAACTTTTTTAAGCGGGTTAGCTTTCACGACCCAATTATTAGTTAGCATTTATACAAGAAACTGCGCGCGCACAAAAATAATTGAAAATTTTTCATACAGTAGAAATTTTATTAGAAAATTTGAATCCTCAATGACAGTATGTATTATTGCGTTTTAGCGACGCATGCTGTCAATTGACGAAATACTGGCCGACCTACTGGGAAGAACTGGCCGCTACAATTTTACATTTTTTAAATCAATGTAACATTGATATAAAAAATGCGAGAGGCCAGACTTACGATAATGCGTCAAATATGTCTGGGGGTCGAGTATTTATATACACTGGTTTCCAGGCCCATATTAAGAAAATAACTAATCTCGCAAACTACATTCCATGTGCAGCGCACTCACTGAATTTTTTTGGACTGGTTGGAATACTTGCGGCGGAGAGCAGCGATAGAACAATCTTATTTTTCGGATTAGTACAGAATCTATAAAAATGTTTTTCGGCGGCAACTCATCGTTGGGCAATTATGTAGAAACATCTCGAAAAAGGTTAAGTGCTGAAAAAGTGTCCGACACAAGGTGGTATGCAAGAGCCGGTGCGACTAAGGCTTTGCCAGAAGATTCCGCTGGCTGAGGCAACAAGGAGAGTGCCCTAAAACTGAGGAGATACGACAAAGGGATTCTTTTAGCGGTAAACGCGCAAACTTGTGTCTTCTGGGGATTGAACTGACCTAGATTTAGTCGGCCCCAATCCGAGACTTTGTACAACAAAGTCTTGACTTCAGGCACAAG
This sequence comes from Parnassius mnemosyne, assembly GCA_963668995.1. Lineage (NCBI taxonomy): Eukaryota > Metazoa > Arthropoda > Insecta > Lepidoptera > Papilionidae > Parnassius > Parnassius mnemosyne. The sequence goes on from CAVLGL010000159.1 coordinate 16,600,676, forward strand.
TTTGTTACGGTACTCGGCGACGTTTTCCTGAGAAACATTGACACGGCCGGTGTATAAAGAATCACCTTTTCTTACTTTATTATTTTTTTTATTGCATTTAACAACAATAAAGTTAAAATTAAAATACCCGCGTCAAAACTTTTTTCTTTCGTTTATTATATTTTATTGCATTGAAAAAGAATAAAATTAAAATAGAAGCACCCGCATCTTATTTTTCTTTCCTGCTCCATCATGTTACTTTGAGACGGTCTTATCTCACACTATACCTAATGAGACCTGGATCATCACTTATCTACCTACGCATTAAGACCATTTCAATGAGCCCAAATACAAATATGTTGCTGTAAGTTCCTGAGGTGTAAAGCAGAAGTTCGGGGATGCTGCTGATGCTATTATTCCTTCATCAACTTGAAAAGAGCTGATGATCTTCAAATGACGGAAAAGGGGGTCCGAGAATTGCACTGTCTAAGGGCCCCGACATGGTTAATCCGGCCCTGAATCAATGTGTTCAATTCAATCAATTTCCGTCCCATAGGACTATGAGAGTGATAGAATAGAAAGTACACCTTAGTTTGAGCATACATTCAGGCACTATAATCCTGTCCTGATCATATGGCTAGTCTCCGGTCACGACTTACGACTATATAGTTTTGTCATCTGGTTGGGCTGTATAAATACATATATAAATCAAAATGACAAATATAAATTAATATAATAAATAATAATATATATAAAATAAAAAATAATAAATATAGGTTATTATTATTAATTATTTGATTCAAATCAAAACGGCGTCATATCAAAGCAAAAGGCATAATATTGTAGCTCTACGTCACAGATCACGAACGTGATAGAGGCGTGTTGTGCGTTCCTTGAGCGACAACTGGATCCGTCCAACGCCATCGGCATCGCCAACTTCTCAGAGCAGCACGGCTGCGTCAAACTAAAGCAGAAAGCGAATCAGTTCATCGAGAGGCATTTTACTGAGGTAAGTATTATTATTTGTGCACATTTTCATTTTTACGTGGTAGATCCATGCTGCAGATATATTTTGTTTGTAGCACGAATGGGTCGGCTCGACCGGGGAAAGATCACGCTCTCACAGATTAACAGAACAAAAAATCAGATGAATGATGTGAATGTAGAGAACCGGAGACCCTTTTTACTGGAAATAAGGCATTCCATCTTAGTCCTCACGGGTGACAACGCATCTGCATTTTGATACGTAATCGAGGGTAGATGTAGATATCTACGGGCCATGGGAACCACTTACCATCAATTAGGCTGTGTGTTCGTTTGTCACCCTTATTTTATAAAAAAAAAACATTCGTTCATGTCAAAGTTTTCAAGAAAATGACTGTCTCCGTAAAGAAGGTTTTTTCATATATAATGGATGATTATAATATAATGGATGTGTTACGTCGTTCTTATCTTACTGGGGCGAATAAAGCATATAGAATAAAAAAGACCAATTAAGTAAGATGCTTTGCAAAGTTTGACAAATAAGAACTAACGGGTTTAATTCAGCCCTTTGTCCTACAGTGGGCGTAGAGCGTATAGAGAGTATTTTTACTATTAAACCGAATTACTGAATGTCTAAAGATTATTTCTACATTATTACTGTTATTTGCTATTTTTAACGATAATATCCTCATTATGACATATAGTGATAAGGTAATATTATTATTCTTTGTCTTATCTACGCTCGCCAATATTTCGTACTTACTTACGCGGGTTTTACTTACCTAATTTTATCTAATTTGTTGATGCAGCGACGTGACTTGTTGTTTTTTTTTTAATTTAGGCTAGCTTTCAAAATTAGACACTTTAGTTCCCATTTGTTATTTGTTTATTTACGAAATTATGTTCCACAGGCAGTCTATGGAACGTAGAATTTATGTTGTTTTTGCCTTCGTAGTGAGTAGTGTGTGTCTAAAACATACATAAGACTGCAGACTGCAGAACTTCTTATTCCGGCACACTTTGTACGACACTTCGTTTTAGGGGCGATTTTATAATTGTATGGTGAAAATTATTTTTAATATTTTGTGAAATTTAACCATAGAGCGTTAAGACGAGTGCACTAAGTTTGCGTGGAAAAAAAATATGCGATGTCTTCCAGACATCCATTTTACGCAAAATATTGTTCGAAACGAATGGGCTATATGGGGAGGTGTATGTAAATCATACAATAAAAAATAAAAGAAAAATAATAATTTAAAATTTAAAATTAAAAAAATTCCGCAACCGACTTCAATATAAATTATTAAAAATAACTCAAAAACTATTGGTCAGACCTTGATCAAATTTATATGGGACCACATGTGAAGCACCAGCTTTCAAATATAAAAGAATCATCGAAATCGGTTCACCCAGTAAAAAGTTATGAGGTAACGCATATTAAAAAAACATACAGTCGAATTGAGTCTCCTTTTTGAAGTCGGTAGAAAATACACGATGTTGACAGTTGAGGAAACTAGAATAGGTACAAGTAATGATGGAAGTATGATGGGAACATACATAAACTCACGCCTGTCGCCCAGAGAGGTAGGCAGAGAATGCAGAGACTACGAACTTCCATTTTACACGATCCTGACATACCTCTCTCGCCTCGTTTACATCCTTCCAACCTACGCATACACGCTCGTCGGTTAAGGGACTTTTTTTATAGTATAGGGTGTTAAACGAGTATACAGTCCACCTGATAGTAAGTGGATGCTGTGGCCTATAGACATCTATATCAATTCTCGATAATTAATTAAAATGCAGATGCGTTGTCACCCCTAAGGGCTAAGGTGAAATTCCTCGTTTCCATTAAAAAGGGTCTCCGGTTCTCTACACTCACCATACGAAACACAGCAGCATTAAGCTGCTATTTTACGCTGGTATTCTGTGAGAACGTGGTCCTTCCCCGGTCGAGCCGACCCATTCGTGCTACAACTATACTACTAATATAGCTGCAGCATGGCTCTACCACATGCAAAATTTTTCTAGGGAATGTTACATCTTTGGCACTTTAGCATAGTGAATGGCACTGTAAATTAAGTATATAATCATTGGCACCATTGGAAGTCTTAAAAAGTTATACACAGATCTTTCTAAGCTCCATCTTATTGTTATAAGACTTATTTTGAACAAATCTTCTTCAAAAATTTTCCTTACCCCGGTCACTCTTATTCGCACGAATACGCAAACCCACAAGTGTGGGACGACATTTGCAAATGATTATGCAAAGTTTTGGCTGCATTCGCGGTTTTCCAAGCTGTGTCGGTTTTTAACGGACATCAAAGCGCACGAACCTCGATCCTTCGCGTACTCTCCCACACATTCGTGCCACGACCAGTTGCGCACACCATTGCGATTTGCGAAGGTAATGGAGGTTTCGCCATTTTCATAGTTCGTGACGTCTACTGTATAGCGTACTTCAAATAACTTCATCATGGATTTGAACAATACCACTTTCTATAACTATCTATTTCATGTAAGTAAGCAAGGAACAAAATGCGAAGTGTGTTATGTTATCTACCTAGTTCTTTCGCTGTACAATCTACTCATCCAAATACGTCTTCTCCTCCGTGGCTGGCGATTGCGCTGGTCCGCTCCATGAAGCATATGATATATGTAAGTATATGAACATAGGTAAAACAGTCCAAGTGCACTAATAAAATCATCTTCATTGTCCACGATTCACAAAATCGCAAGCAAGACTGAGACATTCGTAAACAAGTGTAGGAGGGAGTGAAAACGCGTTAGGAAATTGAGTATGCGAACTATTTGCATATCCGCTAAGTTTGCGAATGAATGTCTGACGGCTCTTCATGCGCGCAAACATTCGTACAATGTACGAATGTTTGCGCGCATGTGAGTGACCCGCATTAGATCTTCATCTGAAAGCGGTTTCGTTGGTCTACCATGTTTTTTTCTTTCTTCGTATACATTTTTGATGTGACTTTTTTAGTACAACCTTTATATATGTTAACCTATATAGCGGTATTCTTCATCAATTCAAAATATGAAAAAGGTCAGTCATAATCATTGGCACTACTCAAAGGATATAATCATTGGCAGTGTCAAGAATAGATTTTGGACAAAAGAAAGAAAGTATAGTGATTGACATATATGCCAATGATTATATAGTCAAACAAAGTAAAGTATAGTCATTGGCACAATTTAAAAAACCGATGCTTCTATTTCACAACGATAAAATAACGTTTAATATGCTTTAATGACGTAAATTGATAAAAATAGACAGAAACTTGCATATAAACTTACCTGAAAATCACATTTCTGTCTCAAAATCTAGCCACAAAACCTTAACTTTTTGTAAAATTTTAACGGTTTTGTCCACACACATTTTTAAAACAGCCCTTTTAGGAAAATAGTTGACGCTTTAAATATAAATGTGTATTGTTAGTATAAGTAATTATATATCTTAGCAATATCTGTGTAGCTGTGATATAGAAAAAGGAAAACTTTCTTAATATTCAGATTAAAATAGCAAAGTGCCAATCATTGTAGGAGTGCCAACATTAGTACTTTTTACCCTATATATCGCCAATTAGGTAGTTAAACTAGGGCGTCCCTTCCCGACTCTACCGTTCCCTTCTGAACATAGATTTGTGTCTAAATTAATTAAATTAATAAAAGTACAAAGCAGACACTCGTTTCTAGGCCCACTAGAAATTTTAACGTAACTTAATTTTATGAAAATCTAACTGGAATCAGAAAAAAAAGAGCTGTTTGATATTCGTGTTCTGACTAATATAATTAAAAAAAAATACGTGTACCGAAGAACGAACTAATAAAAGGATTTTCTATCAACCTGAAAATACCTATAAATGCTGAATGTACCTACAACTTTCTTTTATATTATTAATTATTGACCAGTGCACTATTTTAACTTATAATACCGGTGAAAACTACTAGACAATCGCTTTTAGTTTGTTTTTAGCTTAGTGTGTTATTCATATTTTAATTCTTAATTTCTCAGTATTCCCGTTAGTTTTTTTTTTATAGAATAAGGGTGACAAACGAGCACACAGTCCACCTGATGGTAAGTGGTTGCTGTGTGGCCCATAGACATCTACATCTATCTTCGTTTGCGAATTAAAATGCAGATGCGTTGTTAGTCGTGGGGACTAAGATGGAATGCCTCTTTTCCAGTTAAATGGGTCTAGATACGGTGAAACTAATATTACTACTGTAATCTATAGATTCTATGGAATAAATCGACATTTATTTCATTAAATTACACCACAATTTGTGGTGGTCCCATTCTCCATAGGAAAATTAAGTTGCTCCTTAGATATAATAATATTTGATATTTTATACGTGGTAGAGCCATGCTGTAGCTATATTAGTAGTATAGTTCTAGCACGAATGGGTCGGCTCGACCGGGGAAGGACCACGCTCTCACAGAATACCAGCGTCAAATAGCAGCTTAATACTACTGTGTTTCGTATGGTGAGTGTAGAGAACCGAAGACCCTTTTTACTGGAAAAGAGGCATTCTATCTTAGTCCTCACGGGTGACAGCGCATCTGCATTTTGATTCGCAAACGAGGATAGATGTAGATGTCTATAGGTCACAGCAACCACTTACCCTCAGGTGGTCTGTGTGCTCGTTTGTCACCCTATCGTATAAATAATAATAATAATAATAATAATTTAGCCGTGTAGTGGCAGCGTAAAAAAGTCCAATAACCGTATCGTAATAGGCGTCAGGTAGAAACTGAAATAGTAGATCGACAGCAGCACCTTTCCGATAACAACTGAAAATAATAATAAAACTGCAGTGACCGACCCGCTTGCCAGGCGTGGTAGCTATGCAAATATTACCATTAGTATGAGGTGATCTATGTGGTATGCCTTTATTCAGCTGACCTTTGATAGATTGTAATGATGATAATGATGATGATAGCGTGTATACTATTTACTCGTATAGTTTTTAACGTGATAGAGTCAAGTTCCAGCTTTATGATGGTTGCAGCACGAACAATTCGGCTCGGACGGGGATACGCTCTGACAGTATACCTGCGTGAAATAAGTGCTTCATGCTGCTGTGTTTCATATGGTGAGTGACAAGAAACAGAGTCCATTTTTACTGATAGCGGCCATTTTATCTTGGTCTTTAGGGGTGACAACGCATCGTAAACAGCGCAAGGTTGGACTGTGTGCTCGCTAGTCACTTATTCTATATAAATATCTATATACATACATTCCAGTCAAAATTCTAACCCTCCTTTTTACTTCGCCGTAGTCGGTTAAAGGGATCTGAATGTGTCAGAGCACTTTTATTATGGCAAGCTTCTTTCTCGATTTGCATTTGGTTACATAATTAAAATAATTGCAGGTGTGTCGAGAGGAGGAGTTCTTACAACTAACGGCTCCAGAACTCATATCTCTCATACGAAAAGATGAACTTAACGTAAGGGAAGAAAGGGAGGTTTACAATGCAGTATTGAGTTGGGTGAGTTTTTTTTTATTTCAATTTGTTACACGTATATCATTCACAATAAATGTATCACAATTGCAGTACAAGACCTCGAACCTGCCTTACATTGTACGCCTGTTAACAACATGTTTTTTTTCTGCCGACTTCCAAAAAGGAGACGGTACTCGATTCGACTGTATGTTGTTTTTATCTGTGTTACCTCATAACTTTTTACTGGGTGAACCAATTTGGATGATTCTTTTGTTATTTGAAAGCTGATACTTTTCGTGTGGTCCCATATGAATTTGATCAAGGTCAGACCAATAGTTTTTGAGTTATTCTTAATAACTCTTTAATTTAAATTTTTTTTATTTTAAATTATTAATATGTCATGTTTCAGTAATTTTGACTGCCTCATTGGTCTAATGGTCATAACCGCGATTGCTGATCTTAAGGTCCCAGGTCAGACTAAAATCAGTTATTAGTTATATTTATAAACAGTATTTCATGCCGGCACATCGCTTGCAACCTTACAAGGCGCAGGATCGGCCTCACATGTTCTCATCTCTGGGCCGGGGTACCCCAGTGCCAGCTCCTTCCACTTGACCGCATCCAGCGCAGAGCGGTTCGAATCGTCGACAACCGAGCTCTTTCAGATCGGCTCGATTCACTGGCGCTGCGTAGGGATGTTGCATCCCTTTGCATTTTCCATCGAATCTACCACGGGCTCTGAGGAATTATTCGGATTAATTTCAGACGCCAAATTTCACGGACGCACATCGCGTCAAAATTCACGATACCATCCTCATCATCTGGATGCTTGGCGGTCCAACACTGTGCGTTTTAATAGTTTTCTTCCTCGTACAACTTCTCTGTGGAATTGCTTACCACCGGCGATTTTTCCGGACCGATACGACTTGGGGACTTTCAAGGAAAGAGCTTACTCCTTTCTAAAAGGCCGGCAACGCATCTGCAATGCCCCTAGTGTTGCGCTTGTTCATGGGCGACGGCAGTCACTTACCATCAAGTGAGCCGAATGCTTGTTTGCCCCCTCTTCTATAAAAAAAAATGGGAATTTCTATCAAAAAATTCTCAGTAGCAGCCCGGAGTCAGGAAGTTGGCGGCGTTTGACCCCCGTGCCTCGGAAAGCACGTAAAGCTGTTGGTCCTGCGCCTGATCTCTCTCCGGTAGTGTCGGTTTACCGTCCCGTCGAACTATCAGAGTGAAAGAATAGAGAGTGCACCTCTGCTTGCGCATAAACTCGGACTCTATAATCCTGTCCTGCGCAGATGGCTAGTCTACGTTAAAACTGGCCTTCGCTCTAGAGTACATAATTTTGCATTGTATTCCGCCGTTAGTCATGGCCCAAAATAATTTTCATCGTTTTCATGGCAGTTATATTACTGATTTTGCTACTTTACTATGAACAGCACTCTCTTAAATTAAATATTTATACAAAGTCAGTCCATTGGAAAATTTACTTCAGACATGATTAGGCAACTGAAATAGGAAACCAAAATACGAAATATAATAATTATCAGTGACCGATGTGAGTGACGAATACAAACCTGGATTGGTTAAAATTAAACATTACACGATGTCCTTATTGCATTCGATCGAATAATTGTGTATAACATAATATCCTTAAATTTTATTACGTCTGCATTTTTGTACCATTAAAATATGTATAATAAAAGTTATATTAGTACCATCATTATCGTGTTTATATTATATTACATTTTATATTCTTATAAAATACATCATAATACGTAATACATAATCTTTATTTTATCGATTATTTATAATGAATCCACAAAATAGTGATTTGCACAATTTGATTGCAAACGCCAGAAACTGGTATCACTGAATGCCCTGTATGTGTGCGTATGATGACACACACATACATGCTGTCGCACGGATGGGCCGGCTCGAACCGGGGTAGTACCACGACCTCACAGAAAACCAGCGTGAAGTAGAGGTTTATCTCTGCGTTTCGCTTGGTGAGTGCAGGTGGCCGGAGGCCCTTTTTACTGGAAATGAGGCATTCCATCTTAGTCCTCACGGGTGACAACGCATCTACATTTTGATTTGTAACAGAGGATAGATGTAGATGTCTATGGGCCGCAGCAACCACTTACCATCAGGTGGACTGTGTGCTCGTTTGTCACCCTTATCCTATAAAATAAAAAGACACATTCGACTCGCGCACACGCTCGTGTTTTGTACTAGATTGCGTTTCTACTGGGTAAAAATTCTATGGCACGCGTATTACAATTGACTTTATATATTTTTGCGGCAACATATTGACTTAATATGTTGCCGCATTGATCGGATTGCGACTGTAATATAGTGTTAATCGCTGAATAGTGTTGTCGTGTCGCGATTTGTCGCATTCCGACGCATACCTAGGATTGTGTGCTGTAACACTTATTTGATAAGATCGCGTAAGTAGGCTAGGGTGTATTATGAAAGACATTAAGACAATTGCAATGCAACCGGACCTAAGCACGTACCTCCAGGCATGAGACAAGCACTAACCGCTAGGCCACGCGGTCGGACTACGTTTACCACGTTACGTTGTCCACTTATCGGTTAAACGTAGCTTATATCGCATGATTATCTTATATGGGTGACCTAGGTTTAATATATCAAAAAGGGCGAGGTACGGAATTATATTATCGATAAATAGCAAAATGTTATACGAGAATGATTGGCATTTTTTTTTAAATACGGAGGTACAAAAGAGTTCAACGATAAGGTCGCTCAGATAAGATATCGTCCATTAAGGATACATTGAAACGGAAATCATTTAAGTATTATGGGTTTGTAACTAAATCGTAGCAATAAATATAATACATTATAAAACCATAATACGTTTCACATAACAAATTATGTGAAATGAAAATGAAACGTATTATGGTTTTATAATTTATTATATTTATTGCTACGATTTCCTTATAAACCACAACACTTAAATCATTTCCGTAACTATAATTGTACCTAATTGTACCTAAATTGTAACGTTAATAATAATATAGATTTCATGTCTAGCTAAAAGTATAAAAACGATTTTATGCAGTGAAATTGAGGTACGAGGGCGGCACTGAAGATTTCGGGAATCAAGGAAGTGACACAACATTACTATTTAAAAATGTATTTATTGCTTTTCGAAGTATTCTCCGCGAAATTGGACACATTTTTCCATACGATGGAACCAATCATTGAAGCAACCATTCCATTCGGAAGTTGGGGTCTCCAAAATGGCCGTTTTGTAGGCGTCCACAGCTTTTTCATGTGATGAAAATCTCTGTCCACGCAATTTATTCTTTATTTTAGGGAAAGTATAGAAATCATTAGGGCTTAGGTCGGGGCTGTACGGCGGATGGTCTAATAATTCTATGTTTTCTTGCTCTAAAAACTCTTTTGTTTTGTGTGCGGTGTGAGAACTCGCATTGTCGTGATGGAGGATGATGCGGCGGTTGTAGTTCTCTTTACGGAGTTCAGAAACGACCTGTGGCAAACAAATGCTAGCATACCATTCTGCATTAACCGTTCTTTGTCCCTCAAGAGGAATAGTCGTAACATGGTCGGTTTTGGAGACAAACGTGGCCACCATTTTTTTTGCAACACTCCGTGAACGAACAATTTTTGTTGGCTTTAACTCATTTTCGAACACCCAAACTCGTGACTGGTTTTTTGTTTCGGGTTCGTACGCGTATATCCAGGATTCGTCACCTGATACGATGTTGTATACAGCATTTGAGGATCCTGCGTGGAATCTTTCGAGAGTTCTGACGCACCAAGTAACGCGAGCCGCTTTTTGGTCTTCACAGAGCGAATGCGGTATCCATCGGGAAAACAACTTTTTTACACCTAATTGTTCATGCAAGATTATTTGTATTTGACTCATGCCAATGTCTATAGTTGCCTGAATTTCGCGATATGTTACATGTCGATGTTCCTCAATCAGCTTACGCACAACATCAACGTTTTCTTGGGTGACTGCAGTTTTTGGACGACCTTGACGGGGATCATCACTGAGCTTGACACGTCCACGTTGAAATTCAGCAAACCAGCGATAAATTGTGGTTTTGGATGGGGCTTCATCACCAAATGCAGAAATCATCCGGGCAACACACTGTTTTTGTGTTAAACCACTTCGAAAGTCATAATAAATCATCGCTCTTGAATTTTCTCGAGTCAATTCAATTTTCTCAACGACTAAACAAGTTTGATAAAACCTTGTGGCAAGACCGAGAATCTTTTTTTAAATAAATAAATGGTATTCGATTTTTAAAACCAAGGAGTTTTCAATTAAAAAGATTTTAATATGACAGGAACAGTGGAAATATTCTATTCCCGATACTTTTAGTGCAGCCCTCGTATGGCCACATATCCAGAGTAAAGCAATCCCTCGCGTTGTGAGGAGTGCAATCTGATGTGCCTTACTTAGTTTAAAGAGCACCGGCCGGTCCCTGTGAATAACGTACACTATCCCCGTCGCCACTCACCACTAATCCCAAAACTACTACACTAGGAAAGACGACATCTCACCATAATACGACATGTGTTTCTACTCTAAAAAGGGCATCATCAGTAGGAATAGACTGCGATGGTTGACCGCTAAGTCTTGACATGTTTAATATAATGAATTTCTGATTCTATTAATTGTTTTTTTACGTCTACTATTGGATATATGCCTTTTCAAAGCCAGCGGGCAAGCACTGTTTGGAATATTTGTCAAAGTTAAATACGTCATTAAAAACTTTGCGATTGCGTTTACAGGTGAAGTATGACGAGGACCGTCGCTATCCTCGCATGGAGCACATTCTACAAGCGGTGCGGTGTCAGTATTTAACCCCGAGCTTTCTCAAAGAGCAAATGAACTCTTGCACGGTGCTAAAAAAAGTTCCTGCGTGCAGGGAATACCTTGCCAAAATATTTAAGGTAATTTGAAGTATATTTTGATAATATTTTTTATTTCCATTAAGACGAAGCTTTCCGACGTTAAAAGGATTTTAGCTCTCCCTTCTCCGCCGTACGCGTAAGCGTGCGACAAAAGGTTATTATAGAACTTTATTAAAAATGTTTTTGCTTATTATCAGGATAGGGTAACGAATCGAAATAAAAATGTATTCGATTAAAAATCTGATTCAATAACATACCTTTCATATTATTGAAAAAAATATTATATGGTTAATACTTAAAAAAACAACGTTTTTGTGAAAAACTTTTTTTTCCGCCTATACTATTTCAAAAAGTATCAGTTCTCGAGCGTCAAGATCTTGTCTCAAATACGATATTTTGTCCAACCTGTGGCAATATACATTAAAATTAAAAGAAAAATGTACAGACAAAGAACAAGAAAAATACTAGAAGGAATGTTTTCCCACTCTCTCTCTCTCTCTCTCTCCCTCTCCCTCTCCCTCTCCCTCTCTCTCTCTCTCTCTCTCTCTTTCTCTCTCTCTTATTGGCAAATAATAAACATTGGTCCAGTTTTGGAAGAGGAAACAGGTTAAAATGGGATGAGCTGCTCTCGGTGGCCTGATTCGATCGTTTGGGATGCCAGCATCAGCACCAGCATGGGATGGATGCTACAGCAATAAATCATTAGACAGAATAGTTTTTTTTTTTTATATACAATATAGATTACATTGCTTATTGAAAGTCATTTTTTTTTACTTTGGCAATTCCTCTGTCCTGGGAAGAACCAGCAAGATACCCAGCGGAACTTTTTTTGTCAAAGTAAATTATACAATAAGATAAGTTCAATAAGAGAACACGTTACGTAATATTAATAGAATAGTATTATTCTATTCTATTACGTTTTATATTTTATTCAATATAGATTACCGGTAATTCTTATTGAAAGCCAATTAAAGTAAATTATACAATATGAAAGGTTGTACCAACTACTTACAAAACTTATTTAAGAAACAGTTTGGCAGCGACCACCTCATTCTCAAGGGTTATTAACAACCATGTATTCATTCACATTATAATAACCTTTTTATTTAGTTTTTAATAAAATATTTAAACTTGGAGATGTTGATGAAACTTGGGATGACAATGCATCAATGAATTACTGACTCCGTGGAGTCGAGAAACTGGTATCGTTAGCTTGTGTTTGTTACAAACCTATTCTTCTCTTATCTTGCAGCTCAGATATTCAATTAATTCAAATATTTCTTTCAGGATCTGACATTACATAAGAAGCCTGTAGTTAAGGAGAGGAGGCCGAACACTCCGCGAATAATTTACGTGGCCGGGGGTTACTTTAGGCATTCTATCGACGTATTTGAAGCTTTCAACCTGGACGACAACTGTTGGACGACGTTACCGAGGCTCACTGTGCCACGGTCGGGACTTGGTGCTGCTTTTCTTAAGGTATTATTTACGAGTATTTAATTTAATATGTGTCTGATAATTATCGGTTTAGAATTATAATGAATTAATGAATATACTTTTATTGTACACCACAAACAAATTTACAAATGACATAACAAAAATAAGATTATATTATGTACAATTTGGCGGCCTTATCGCTACATAGCGATTTGGCTGATGCTATCACGGATTAATTTTAAATATATAATAGTATTTATTTTTTAAATTGAAGCGACTCATGCTATGCAAAATGATTAAGCTACAGTTTTAAAAGTGTCGGGTAAGGACCACGCTCTCTTAGAATATCAGCGTAAAATAGCAGCTTAATGCTGGTATATTTCGTATGGTGAGTGTAGAGAACTGGAGACCTATTTTACTGCAAAAGAGGCATTCCATCTTAGTCCTCACGGCTGACAACGCATCTGCATTTTAATTCGCAAAAGAAGATAGATGTAGATGTCTATGGGCCACAGCAACCACTTACCATCAGGTGGACTGTGTGCTCGTTTGTCACCCTTATTATATAAAAAAGACTTAAATTTCTCTTGTATGATGAAGGAATTTTACATACGTAAATTGCATAAATAAACCAGATTTTAATGGCGTCGCAGTAGCCGCAAAAAACTTCCTGATTACAAATATGCATGTTATGTTAATATTGTCCAGGATGTCGTTTAAACTATTTTACCTTCTAAGTAAGAGTACATACCTAAACATTATTTGCATTCGTAATAAAATTTATAGGAACATACGGGATACTTTTTTTGTCTAAATCATATGATATAGGTATGTGTCACAGTGGATAGAAATATCCTGTGGAACAATATGTACAGTATAATATACTTTGATATTTTTATCTCATATCGGGCCATCCTTAAACTACGTCACACAAATTTTATGTTCAAATTATTTTTATCTTGTTTGAAAAATGTTACGTGGTGTGCACTTTGGCCTATTGCCTTAAAATCTGACGATGGGACGTGTGCGTGTGCGTGTGCAGGGTCTGTTCTACGCGGTGGGCGGGCGCAACACGTCGCCGGGCTCGTCGTACGACAGCGACTGGGTGGACGTGTACAACCCCGCCACCGAGCACTGGCGCCCCTGCAGCCCCATGGCCACGCCCAGGCACAGGGTGAGCACACCACTTTTTCTGCCACCACTTTGGAATAAAGTGAAATATTTAATAGATTTCATAGCGGCGAAGTTCTTTTCTTAGGAAAATGAATGGGCTAATGATTATTTCTGTAATGGTAGTTTTATTAATTAGATTAGAAATGAATAAACCAAACTGCGGATATACCTAAAAGTAGAAAAATTTATTGAAAGACTTAAAAAATTGCAAGAAATTAAAGTGCAAACCACTGAAGCATTGTTTTGTGTATTAATATAATGCTCCAAAAACTTTTATTTAAAATTAACTTCTCAATGAAACTATATTGTGTAAAAAACACCTCAGTCCCAGCTAGCGACATCTATTGAGCGAAAGATTATTAGCCCTCGTTAACAGTCCAATTAATTTTACCAACTACTACATGAATATGAAGTCGATATTCGATATTGTCCGTATATTTTCTTAAAACTTCCTTTTTACGTGGTAGAGCCAGTATCCTTCCGTTTGTAACTGATGTTTGATGTCAACTAAACTTAATTAGGTCTAAACAAGTGAAAAAAGCATAAAAAAGAAAATTATTTTTACACATGGCTGATGGCACAATAGGCGTGGCGCTTGACATACCAGACGTGTTATGAAATATTTGTTCGCCGCCACAGCTAAAAGTTACGAAAATCGGTGCCGTTACGAATCGGTTAATAGTATAGTTGTAGCACGAATGGGTCGGCTCAACCGGGGAAGGACCACGCTCTCACAGAATACCAGCGTAAAATAGCAGCTTAATGCTGCTGTGTTTCGTATGGTGAGCGTAAAGACCCGGAGACCCTTTTTACTGGAAAAGAGGCATTCCATCTTAGTCCTGACGGGTGACGACGCATCTGCATTTTAATTCGCAAACGATGATAGATGTAAATGACTATGGGCCACTGCAACCATTTACCATTAGGTGGACTGTGTGCTCGTTTGTCACCCTTATTATATAAAAAAGACCTAAATTTCTCTTGTATGATGAAGGCATTTTACATACGTAAATTGCATAAATAAACCCGGAACAATCATTTGAAAGCCATATGTAAATATCTATAGGCCACAGCACTTACTATCAGGTGGGCCATGTTGGTCACTCTTATTGTATAAAAAATACATCTTTCCTGCCTAAAGGTCAGACTGGTTGTGTACGATCCTCTTACCTATTTGCTGCTGAATCTTCCGTTCTGAAGGCTAGGAGAGCCAGGATAATTACAGGCTGTGATACATTCCATATTTAGCTTCAGAGGTGAGACAAAGCATTTGTAGCCTTGCTTGTTTAAAGTTCGTGGAGTACAGTAATCTCACAATGGTAAGTCGTTTGAGCCTCTGTGTTGGTTGCAGGTGTCCATTGGTTGCTGTTGGAACTAGGCCTGGGTCGTATCGCGTTTTCTGAGAATCGTATCTATATCAGATTTTGAATCTCAATATATCAGATATTCAAAACTATATATTTCAATATCTACTCCAATACGCTGTTGAAAACAACTTCAAAAAAGGAAGGTCTTTATTCGACCCGTATGTATGTACATATTATGTATGTTTGCGATTTTCTGAATTGAATTTTCATTACATTTATTCGGGCAGATCTAAAAATAAATTGAAAATTCTAAATAAAATAATATAATATGCTCTCAATTTTAGGCTTTAAAAAACAATAACGTTTGAAATGTATCATTATTAGGCAACAGAAATTAAACTTTAATATCTATATCGCTCGCGCTCTGTCGCACACGGCGAATCTAGCCACCGACCGATGCGATGCGATATAGGCATCGCGGCGGTACGCAAATATCACATAGTTTTCGAACGAACCAGTAAGCGGTTTTTAAATATTGGACCAATATATAAATTTCGAATCAGGATACGGTTTGCATAGCGCACCTCTAGTTGGAACTTTCTTGTTGTTGCCACTTTCTAATGTAAAAAAAAACGACTATATATGAGATAACCTACAATTTTATAACCAACAGGTAGGTGTTGCAGTAATGGACGGTTTATTGTATGCAGTTGGTGGATCTGCAGGGTCGGAGTATCATAAATCAGTTGAGTGGTAAGTCACATTCACTTGCGTAGATACTTCATTACTTAGTGATTATAGAAGAAAATATTCATAAACTATTCGAGATTTAGCCTTTGTTTAAAAATGATACTCTTAATGACCTCAATATTTGATCAGAGTATTGTAAATCGTAAAATGAGCCATAAATAAAGTAAATTGCATGAATGAATGAATTTGACCCAAGTTGGTCCGGGACTTATAAGTTCCGTGTTTATGTAGGACTTGCAACAAGGAGTATGTGCCAACTGTGTTACTTGCTAGGCGACTATTTAGGCTTGTGCTTGTGTAGACGGCGGGTTAATCACCTATCACATCTTTCACAGTTTTCCATTTAAACCCATATTTTTTGGCTTAATGTGGTTCGAGTATGTCCCTGCACTTTGGTCATAAATATATCAACTTATGTAACTTCCACAATAAACGAGTAAATGAATTCGTGTTTAATTACATGACATGAATAGCCATTTTACTCCACTGCCAGACTTGGGCTTTATCAAGATATTATATAATAAACTTACGATCCGCTCCGGCTTCGCATGGGTGATTCTTGGATCACAATAACAACGCCGTCTCTCGAGTTTAATTTTAGCTTAGAACAATCAAGGTTTTTCACCTTTCTACCATGAAGCAAATACAAAAAGGAGACGGCATAAGCAACTGTGCACTGTGATTCTAAGTAGGTCCTGACGTCATCATAGTGGGCGGGGCTTTAGTTAGTATACTGTCAGCATTCGTCCTGTGCGCTTATGTGTTGCAAAATCGCAAATTGGTTTATTTTCGTAGTACTAAGAAGAAAAGGATGAAGTGTTGTGTTTTATCGTATAAAAAATACTCAGATGGACGCTCTGATGTTATGGAAGGCATCACATTTCATTTGTAAATAATTTTACACCTAATTTATTAAAATAGTTCTAGAAAAATCTCTGCGTCGGCTTTCAAATATAATTAAATATATTCGACACTAGATGGCGACACTTTGTGTCATGTGAACTAAAAATATAAAGGTACGTAGAGCTCAGTAATGATAAAATAATCATACGAAGGTGTTGAAATTTGTTTTGCATTGAGATATAAAGAAATTTTAATCGCCGAAATATTATTTTTATAGTTTATAACATTTTGTAGACATGCCGCCATCTACCGTCAAGGTAGCTAAACTACATTGCAACATCGATATGGAACGATTCGAGTAGTTTTACCATTTATCGGTAGATGTAGATAGTGCAAAGTGGGCGGGGCTTTGCATCCCCTCACCCCGCAAATTGTCACGCGTTGTTACATAGTGAAATTCAATTACAACGTCTCCTCTTTGTATTTGCTTCATGCTTTCTACCACCGGTATTCCTGTTAGCAAGCAGTGAGGCAATCCATATTGTTCCTTGACTGTGTAGGGGCGGTTAAAGAATATTCACTACCCCATATCGTCCTCCTATGGGTGTCGCAAGAGGCGACAGAGAGAAGCAAATCAGGAGATGGGGAGCAGGGTTGTCAACCCGCATGCCAAGCATGCAGCGTTGCCAACATGTCTGGAATTCCCCATATTGCGGGGAAAATGCGGGGATTTTGAAAATCGAAAGCCCGGACCAAGTCAGAACCTTTTTTCAAAAAATCTAAATACTGTGGTTACATTTTTGTTAGATTACTTCTGAATATCCAATGACTCTCTTTTTTTTAATTATCTTTATTGTACCACATTTAATTTTCGGATTTATTTCGGCAACATTTGTGTATCATTTAATGCTTTTAATTTTTTTAAACCAGAGAACCGCGGGCATATAAATGCAAATACTTTGGTACTTTTTAATGGCAAGAAGGCAAGGAATAAAAAATACTCCATGGAGTAAAATTCTTGTTACAAAGATATGGAAAGTGTGAAAAAAAATTTCGGTA
Organism: Parnassius mnemosyne; assembly: GCA_963668995.1. Classification (NCBI taxonomy): domain Eukaryota; kingdom Metazoa; phylum Arthropoda; class Insecta; order Lepidoptera; family Papilionidae; genus Parnassius; species Parnassius mnemosyne. The sequence goes on from CAVLGL010000159.1 coordinate 16,618,585, forward strand.
AAAAAGCGATGTTAGTTAAAATTTGACATGGATTTTCGGGGAATTTGACAAATTTGTGTTGGCAACGCTACATCCTTCTTATGAGATAATATATTATGTATATTCAGCAGTGGATGACACTTATCATCGCATGCTCGTTTGCCAACTTTTCTATTTAAAAAAGCTTTAGTAGGCTGTAATGAATTAGCGAATGAAAACATATGAGTGATGACAACGCATATGTAGTCTTTTTTGTTAAAAGTTGGTTGCACGTGTCCATGGGCTGAAGTTACAATTAGGTTGACTGTAAATTCGCTTGTCACTTCAATATTGAAATAATTATTGATGTATTTTTTAATATACGTTTTTTTGTAAAGTTTTTCATTGCCTTCTTTTTCTGAGTTATGTTTAAAATTTTCCGATGAACTCCTCAAGCGCAAACCCATTGTTTTTTACGGAAGGTCGCCTGATTCTGACAGGCGATAAAACAATCATATCTTTTTAATTTTCTATGTCAGCTATATATAAAACTTATACGTATCGAATCGTTATGAATTAAGATATTTAATTCTACTTTATAAATATTAAATTCTACCTTTATAAACATTATTAATCTCATTTCAAAATTGTTTGATGTAATTTTGCCGGTTTCTAGTACATAAAGGGTAAGGATTATGAAATGAAACCGTTATATAAAAAGGTATTTGTTTTATTTGCGTAACAATACAATATTATATCCAAAGAGGTTATAAAATCGCACCTATCAATACATTTTCTTCACTACAAACTTTCAAAAATATATCCTTTAACGTGGCAAAACAAAAACGTGTTAAAACAATCTGAAACGTTCAAAAACGTTCAATTACGGCCTTGTCTTTAATCTATGTTGACCAAATATTAAACAGCGTTTACTTTTTAATAGACAAGTTGCATTAATATTTTTGCCACAAATTTATATATAAATGAAAGAATAATTCATTTTAAGTATATTTAAATATTTTTTACTAACAATTCCATTTTTTAGTAATAATTGGCAAAAAAAATAGTTAAATTTTTGAATGAAAAAAAAAACTATTTGTGATTGTTTGGTGACGTCATTATATACGTTGAGGCTGTGAGCCAATCGCAATCATGCTATACCTTTGTATTTTCTATATTTGGATCACCATGTGTCATAAACAGTGCAAAATTATCCAGTACTTTATGACACTTCACGCCTTGATTACAAAAGCATTAGGATTAAAAACTAAAAATATGGGATAATATTACTAAATATAATTAGAATAAAAAGACATCGTCACGGTTATTCATATTGACTGACGTTTGATCGTAGCACAGACACCACAGAGAATGGAGCTTCAGACCGTCACTACGACCGCGGTGGTGTGTTGTTGCAGTGGCTGGAGGCGCGGCTCGCGGTTAGCCGCCACCGCAAGCCAAAAATTACATGAAAAATTAATTGTTAATTTTTCTTAATAATTTTTAGTAAACTAAAAAAAAGTTAAAAATCATGCAACTTCTCTATTTAATAGCGAATCGTGAATACTAGGTAATCGCCTAATGTAGGTGTAGGGCAACAGGACATGATACGCCTGTCGGCCAATATTGGTTGACATAACGCCGGAAGTGTGAAGCTTAAAAATGAATCGGGAAAATAGTTTAAAATCAATTGCTTGATTCAACCCGAACAGACATATACGAAAGCGAGTTAATAAAAACATTAATGGATCATTCGGGTGGCGTGGAGACGGGTTGTTTTTTTTTATATATAAAAGGGAGCAAACGAGCATGCGGCTCGTTTGGTAAATGAGTCTCGGTCACGAACAAGTGACGTAGATATTTTTTTTATAGGATAGGGTGAGAAACGAGCACACAGTCCACCTGATGGTAAGTGGTTGCTGTGACCCATAGACATCCACGTCTATCCTCAATAAAGAATCAAAATGCAGATGTGTTATCACCCGTAAGGACTAAGATGGAATGCCTCTTTTCCAGTAAAAAGGGTCGCCGGTTCTCTGCACTCACCATACGAAACACAGCAGTGTTAAGCTGCTATTTTGCGCTGGTATTCTGTGAGAGCGTGGTCCTTCCCCGGTCGAGCCGAGCCATTAGTGCTACAACTATACTATTAATATAGCTGCAAGATGGCTTTAGCACGTTCAAATATATGCACACGTGTGAGCACTCCCGCACTCCGTCCGCACTCCGCAGCTACGACCCGGAGACGGACTCGTGGGCGCAGGTGGCGGCGATGGGCAGCGCGCGGCTGGGCGTGGGCGTGGCCGTGGTCAACCGGCTGCTGTACGCCGCGGGCGGCTTCGACGGCGCGCGCCGCGTGCGCTCCGCCGAGTGCTACCACCCCGAGAACAACTGCTGGACCCGCGTCGCCGACATGCACCAAGCGCGCAGCGGAGCCGGTACGTAACACTTAACACGCTCTCATTTACTACTCTCTTAGGCTAAGAAAGAAACAACTATTTATTTGATACACACGTTATTTCAAAAAATATACAAAAACATATTAAAAAATACTTTTATATACTATATATATATATATGGTGGAGACAGGTGGCTCAGGACTCTGCTTTGTGGCATTCCTTGGGGGAGGCCTATGTTCAGCAGTGGACTTGTGATAGGCTGTAATGATGATGATGATGATGATAATAAATATATAAATAATACCTACATACATGTAGGTATATATATACTTATACATAAAATATTAACATGATACTTGGCTCTTTGGGGAAGACATCTTTTACTCTTTTCATAAAATCTAAAACGCAAGCAAAGTAGCAATAATAAAATTTATGATTAAATAGATAATTTATATTCTGTACTCAAAGAGACATGCCATGTTACAAGACGTGCTAAATTCTACTATAAAATAAGAAAGTAATAAACAATCTTTAATCAAGTAACAAAAACACATTAATAATCAATAATATTTGAACATAAAGAAAGAAGTAATAATTATCTGGCTATACGAAGGTGACACTGAAAGTTCTTAGAAAATCAAAAACTGAACAAACTAGCACGTTATTGTATTTTTTCAAAATAGAATCCATTTACATCAATACATCGCTGCATCCGATAGAACCACAGAGAAAAGCACTTTACCCATTCGTCCTTAGGAGCCTCTTCGACGGCATTTTAAAACGCAGCCACTGCTTCCTCGGCGCCCATAAAACGTTTTCCTCAAAGTTTTTCTTTTATTTTCGGAAATAAATAAAAATCGTAAGGTGCGAGGTCGGGGCTATAGGGCGGGTGACACGGTAATTCCACGTCTGACATCGCCAAGTAGTCAATTGTTTGCTTGGCGGTGTGCGACGAGGCGTCGTCGTGGTAAAGGATGATCCTACTGCGAGGTCGTTTCTTCCGAAATTTTTCCAAGACAAGTGGCAAACAATAGAATAGAATAGAATAGAATAGAATATTTTTTATTCAATATACATTACATGTGTAATTCTTATTGAAAGTCATTTTTTACTTTACCACTGGTTCGAAATAAACCCTCTGTCCTGGGAAGAACCAGCAAAAAACCCAGCGGGACTTTTTTTTTTAAAATAAATTTTACAATATAAATGATTACGAACTATTTACAAAATTTATTTTAGAAACTGCTTGGAAGCGATCACCTCATTCCCAGGGGTTATTATCAACCATGTATTCATTTATACTATAATAACCCTTTTTATACAGTTTCAGCTTAATAAAACATTTAAACTTGGTAATAGAGAGAACCTGTACACTTTCCGGGACCTTGTTGTAATAGCGTATACATTGCCCCAAGAATGAATTACTGACTCTGTGGAGTCGAGAAACTGGTATCACTAGCTTGTGTTTGTTCCTAGTGTTTACAGAATGTATATCACTTCTTTTACTAAAACTATCTTTGTTTTTGTGAACATACATTAAATTTTCGTAAATATACTGAGAGGCCAAAGTTAATATATTAATTTCTTTAAATTTATCTCTAAGAGACTCTCTCGGTTTTAGATTGTAAATAGCTCTAATGGCCCTCTTCTGTAAAACAAAAATAGTTTCTGAATCAGCCGCATTTCCCCATAGCAAAATCCCATAAGACATTATGCTATGAAAATAACTAAAATAAACTAATCTTCTAGCTGTCTCGACACTAGTGAGACCTCTAATCTTTTTTACAGCATAGGCTGCAGAACTTAGTCTGCTTGCTAATTTGGATATATGGGGGCCCCACTGGAGCTTTGCGTCAAGAGTGATGCCAAGATAAACAGTGGATACAACAGGGCTCAATTCCTCCCCATTTAAAAACACATTGGTATTCAGATTTTGAACATTCGTTGTTGTAAATTTAACACAATTAGTTTTATTTCCGTTCAAATGCAGATTATTAACGTTAAACCAATGCACTAATTTTGATATAGCATTATTCACTTCGTCACATTTAAATGATTGACGTTTAAGTTTAAAAATCAAGGAAGTATCATCAGCAAATAATACTATATCATGACTATCCCCTACAAGGTGAGGTAAGTCATTAATATACACCAGAAACAGGAATGGGCCGAGAATCGAGCCCTGAGGTACACCCATTAGTACAGGTGACAATTGTTAGTGTACCACTCTGCAGTAACTGTTTTTCGATCCTCTAAAACAATTGTTGCGTGATGTGAATGTGAATGACCTGCCCTTCCGGAGAACGAGGCCACCATCATTTTTCCCACGCTTCGACCTCTCTTCACTTTAATTGGCAACTCCTCGGAAGGAAACACCCAGACCAGACTGTCTATTAGTTTAAGGATCGTAACAATAAATCCAGCTTTTGTCACCCGTAAGTATGTCGAACACAGCATTTGAGTCACCTCCATTAAATCTTTGAACCATTTCACGACACCAATCAACACGACGGAGTTTTTGGGCCTCTGCCAAATTATGAGGTATCCACCGGGCACAAAGCTTCCTGACCGCTAAACGTTCATGGAGGATTTTATGCACTTAACTCATACCGATGCCTAAGCTTGTCCCGAATCTGATGATAAGTCACTCTTTTGTCAGTCTCTATCATACGCCGCACAACACTGATGTTATCTTTAGTCGTCGCCGTAGAAGGCCGTCCCTCACACAAATCATCGGTGAGATGAGTGCGACTACGTTCAAACTCATTAAACCAATTGTAAACAGTGGCACGAGATCGGTTTTCATCGTGAAAGGCCAATCGAAGTCTATCATAACTTTCTTGTCGACTTAAATGACATCGAAAGTCATAAAAATGATTGTACGAAAATTTTCTCGCGTTAAATTCATCCTGACGCATAGATTACCCCCTAATAGATTCCGCATACAGGGCCACAAACGCGCGCAACACATACTTGCTGTAGCTAGCATACGAAGTGACGCTAAGAATCACGACATCAGTATCGACCAAGTTTGTGATCCGTAGGCACGTCCGAGTTCTTGACAATTTAAAAATAGTTTTGTATCCAAAATACATTACAAATGGCTTCCTGTGCAGTAAAATGGTGTGACAAGTCAGCTAAGACATCCAGTTATCAAAAATATGGCATAAATTTTAATCGGTAAGTAAATTCTATTCTTATCACGTTAACCTATTTCAAATGCACCGGAAGGTAATCTATGACCGGAGATCAACTTATACTGATATATTAATGGTGCAAAGTGATAACAATTAAGCATCCGTTGATGTCTTTTTGAAATGTCCCTTTCACTCGTTACGTAAATTACAATAGTTGTCTTTGTCTAACAACAGCACGTGTATCGATAGTGTTGTGATTTTTAAGTCGATATTTGTTTGGTCATCGTTTAATTATTTTTTTCGAAGTCATATTATTTTATAAAAATAGTGACATATCATTGTGGTACCTATTATGTTATAGGTTTCCTAAATGCTTCGAAAGGAAAAAAAATATGGATCTAAGCAACTTGTCGAGGGGACGAATGGTTTCCCACCAAAAATAGTGTACTTTGCTCAAATCACTTCACAGAAGACAATCTTCTTAATATTATGAAAAACCGTATAAGGCTGTTGGACTCCGCTGTACCATCTCTAATCTTGCCAGTTCTAGTATGGACTTTTGCATTTTTTTTAAAGATTAGTACTAACGTAGATTACACAATAATATCATTAAGTGGTTGAGTGAAACATGATATTCTTATATTTAGGTAAATGTTACACGTCGAAATCAAGCTATTTTTAACGGATTTATAAATCATAAAACAAGTAAAAGTTATAATGTGATTATTGTTTTGACTTGCTATTTAGTGTTACATGAACTTCGGTAATATCTTATTATAATTACTAAGTACATCTAAATTTGGAAGACGTGCCGTATGGTGTATTAATTAATAATACTATATCGGTAATGTTTTAAAAGAAACGAAAATGTATTTCTGATTTAGATTACTGGTTCACCGCTGAAAGACGCGAAAAACCCGCCAACACTTAAAAATCAGAGTCATTGCTTAGAAACACCTACAAAACAAAAAAGAAAATTTTCTCCTATACGTGATACGCCATCTGCATTTGATACTCCAGTTAAAACATCTTTGTAGAAGAATCATCGAATTAACCAACGTAATGAACAAAAAAGATAAAAAAGTTAAAAAGTTAAGTGATTCCAACAGAAGACTAAAAAGACAAATAGTTTCTTTGAAATCATTATTGGTAGAATTAGAAAACAAAAATTCATTAACAGCGGAAAACAATGACGCATTAAGTTCATTAGAAAAATCAAAATCTAGAAAACCAGGCAAAATTGTTAGAAAAAAATATTCACCACAGTTGCATTCACCATAAATTACTCAATTAAAGCTTATAACTATGTACGCAAAACATTTAATACTTCTTTACCCTCTGTAAAAACACTAGGAAAGTTGTACAGATCTGTAGATGGTCGCCCAGGTTTTTTAACACAAACATTAAGCAGTTTTGTTAATGAGGATATTTTTCATGAAATAAAAAAATCACCAATTCGATCACGAAAGTTGTAATCATGTCATTGATTTAGCTAAGAGTGTTATGGAAAAATACATAGACATCCTCGTAAGATTACTCTACTTATCCAGGAAGACAGATCCTAAGAATTCTGTGAGACAATTTTATACTAAGCTTATCCATTTTAAAAATCAGTCAAATATATATATATATATAAATTAAATGTACAAATATATGTATGCATTGTTTAATTTTTTAATAAACATCAAATAAAAATTGGTCAATATATTTATTTATCAATAATCAATAAATCCCAAATTATTCGATCAACGTCCCAACCCTGTTCCACACTATGGGTATATATCAAATATCCAATCAAAGCGCATTTGCCACGTCCCCCGCAACCCTTGCATAGGGCCAAATTTGGTGAACTCGAAACAGAACAAATATTCAATAATGCGGTATCTATTAGGGGGTAATCTGTGTGCTGACGTGACACAGACAATTTTTAATTTGCCGCCAAATCGTGAACAAATGACAAATTAATAAAATACATAGACAATAATATTGGCAAAGAGTTCCATTTTCAAATTTTAAAGTTTATTTTTTATTATATCGTTTACAAGTGGCCAGTTCTAAAAACTTTCAGTGTCGCCCTTGTAAGACATTGTAATATTAAATAAAATTGAAGTGTTAGTTTAGTATGTAATATTGAAACAACTCGCTTCTATTAAGCTCGGAAAATTATTTACATGCTATTGAGATATTATAGGAAATAAACAACAATTTTCAAATTTTTTATCTCTGTCTGGTTGAACCGATTGTGATGAAACTTTATGAACAAATAGAGAGCAATGCCAAGAGGGATCTCGGCTACACTTTATCCGAAAAACTTGGAGATTTTAAAAAATATTGAAAACTGATAAAATGGTATTAAATCTAAATAATGCTAAATTAAATGATCTTATCCAGGCGAAGCCGAGACGTGTGGCTAGTTTTAAATGATTTTGCTTGTTAAATGGAGTTTTTCGTTTGTAACTATTGATAATAAATATCTGAAATTAATAAATTATTATAGATATTTTATAGTATTCTCATCTAGCTGGGACTTATGAATATAATACTAATTCATATAAAACAAAATACATAAATAAAAACCCAACCAGACTGAAGCGGAACTCGATAGCGGAGACCAAACGGCCGGGCATTAGGGGAAAAGGAAATTAATTAATTAAATGAATTGTTATTACTAAGTTGACCTGAATGTAGTTAATTTTTTTTTCATTGAATAAGAGTGACAAACAAACGCACAGTCCACCTGATGTAAGTGGATACTGTAGCCCATATACATCTACGTCTATCCTCTATTAAGAATCAAATTGCAGATGTATTGTCACCCCTAAAGACTAAGATGGTATATCTCATTTCCAGTAAAAAAGGTTAGCTCTCCGGTTCCCTGCACTCACCATAAGAAACACAGCAACATTAAACTGCTATTTTACACTGGTATTCTGTGAAACCGTGGTCCTTCCCTGGTCGAACGAACTCATTCGTGCTATAACTACAATATAGCCGTAGCGTGGCTCTTCTACGTATAAAGTTTAAACCTTACCACATATAAACTAGTTTGCAACGGATTATTTTCCGCAACTCCACGTCCAAAGCGCGTATTTTACGTGTGGACAGGAATAATTTAGTTTTTAGAACCATGATATCTCCTCGAAAAAGTTTAGTAAACCCTTAATCTTACTGACGACTTCGGGAAGTGACCTCGGCACGACATTAATATTAAGTCCTATATCAAATATCTACTAAGCATAGTGTAATTTCAGGTGTGGCGGCTCTAAATCAGTATATCTACGTGGTGGGTGGGTACGACGGATCACAGCAGCTGTCCTCGGTGGAGCGATATGATACGGAGCGTGACACGTGGGAAGTGGTCGCGCCCGTGCAAGTCGCTCGTTCTGCACTTTCACTCACCGTGCTCGACAACAAACTCTACGCAATGGGTATGTAGCCAATACCAAAACCATGTTACTCGACTACCGCAGGACATAGCTCGTCTTGTTTCTTCTCATTATCATGATTTTGTGAAAGGCTTTAGACCATAAGCTAAAGCATTACTAAGGGGTAAGTTACTGAGAATCAAAATGCCAGTAAAAAGTCTAAAGTGTAAACTGCAGTTTGAAAGAAAATCTTATTTCGGGAACAGACTAGTCAGCGATACGAATTAAAATTATTGTGTGTGTACAGAGTAGACATATTTATGCGTCCAGATGTGGACTTTTACAGGCTTAAAAAGAAAAAAGAAATGAGTTCGTGTAAAGGTTGAGCCGGATTTCGGCGTCACTTATCTTTTTTGTTTGTCCCAGTTTGTGAAGTAAAGTAAAATCGTGGTGTACCATCTCGTTTACAGTAGATACCCAAACAAAACCCCGCTAAAGTACCCAAATGGCAACAGCGTAAAAGTTGCGAGTCGTCTTGACTTTCGATTCAAATATCACAGACAGGGAACTGTTTAATTCAATAGTTATGTATGATATAGTATAAAAACGTTAATAGCAGACGACAAGCATTTTGGTTGGGCTTGTTTTTGTACTTCGGATTGCATCAATTATTGACTGAACGAACAGTGGAATAGGTGACACCGCCCTGCGCTTCACTTCATAGCCTCGTAATACCAAACAGATCTATTAACTTTACTGCATTGTAAAGATCAGCGTTCATAATCCGTACCATTTATTGTTATTGAGATGAATCCTATTAACGAATCGTGAATTTGTCGTTAATTACAGGTGGTTACGATGGAACATCATTCCTGGACATAGTAGAAGTGTACGACCCGACCACGGATACATGGAAGACCGGTACTCCTCTAACGTCCGTACGTTCGGGGCACGCCTCGGCTGTATGCTACCAGCATGTTACTCCGCATGCAGAGTCCAGCGAGCCAGAACCCACAATTATAAAAAAACTGGGCAAGCGATCCACTGGAGTCAATCCCAGTACATCGAGTTCTACTTCCCGAAATGATGATATACCAATGGCGAACAATATTATAGGAACGTTATCGAGTAATAACAGATGTTGCTTATAGCATTGCGATTGTTATATATAGTTTGTTATGAACAAGTGAAATTGAAAAATATATTTAAATGTTTAAATTAACATGTTTATATTGTTCTTTCAGACTGTTTGTATGTACCAATTAAGTGTTGTTATATGTGTACAGTTGAAATAAGTTAAAGTTTGCATAAGTTTAATTCCTTTTAACTATAAGTCTTCAAAATGATAATTCCATGAAATAATTTATTAAAGGCCTTAGATATGCAAAATTATTTTCTATATTATAAACGGATTAGCTTAAAAAATTGACACTGCATTTAAAATATGCTACTGTTATTGATAATTCTTCAACGAAGAAAGACTAATCTACAAAATGGATACCAAAGGGACTACTCCACATTAATTGTTGTGTGGTTGATTCAGTCATATTCTCCTGCATCGTATATTCCCTCGTAGCTTAAAAGTATACTAAGCATTTCTGTACCAATATGAGTTGTCTAGAAGTTTTTATACTAAATATTGTTCAAAAAAGTTATCGTGACCTTGAACAAAGGAAAACCTCAGTTGAGTGATGCAGATGGTTCAGAATCGTCAATGTGGCAATGGGAAGGCCAAGTACAGAAGTGGACTTGTGGATGGGCTATATGGCTAATTTAAAAGGAGAGACAACTTTGTGAATAAGGTGCTATTCCTTTGAAAATGTATATATATATATATTTCCAGTCACACTCCATTTACGTTATGTTACTTAGTGTTATAAGAAAGTGTAAAAAAAAACTCGAATTTTAGTAATTGCAATGAACTGCCAATTTTCATCAAAATAGTAGACAATTATTTTATTATTATATAAATATTTAAATGTGTAGAAAATATTATAATTGTACATATAGTTTAGGAATATTTATTAACAAAATAAAGACTGTTATGGGTACAAATCTCATTTTTATTTACAAAATATACATCTTTGTGGATAAATAAATGTAAACGGCAAAAAATTTCTGGTCACTTATATTATATCACCGTAAAATTGTAAATACCGTTAGATTATAATCTATCTCGCGAGATTGTGAACTGTCGAAAGATTATGAACCGTAATATACTGCTTACAATTTAACGCAGTATTTTTCGGTAGATGAGAAACCGTCAAATTGTGAAATGGCATGCGACAGTACGCACCGCGCTGATTGGTGGAACGGCATATGCCCCGCGCCGCCATATTTTGTTTAATTCGTTTGTTGTCGAATGTAAACCTCTTGGTAGAGAATAATTGTGTTCTGTGATGTAAACAAACAGTGTTTTGGTGATTGACAAGAAATGAAATTGATTTCGTGTTGAAAATAACTCACAGCTTTAGAATTAGTTACATAAAATTGTTGTGGAAGTACAATGTATCTGTGATTAACCAAAGTGCTGTTATGATAAATAAGTTAGTGTTAGTCACCCAACATAGCCTAAATTACATACATTTTCTGTTTAATATTTTTTATGAGCGTGAATCTATGTGATCTCATTTGATAACATTCACAATGTCGGATATTAAGCCTGTCCATCAACAAAATTCAGAAATACCAGTTATTGTTAATCAGGATGAATTTGTTGACAAATCAAAGAATACGAAATGTGATAAAATTGTTACACGAGTATAACACAATCAAATCTCAAGGGTCTCAAGGTCTCAAATAAGCATTACCATCATGTAAGAAAATACGATGTAGTGAATACTAGTAACAAGAAAGTTTTAATAATGAAGAGAAATGATATCTCAGATCCTGTAGTACAAATAATTCCAACGAAAGAGTATTATCAAAAGATACTCGACGCACATACTGCCACTGGACATGGACGTCAAGACAAAATTGGTCACGCCTTGAACGATAAATATGTGGTGCCAATATTTGCGTTTTCAATATTCCTAAATTAATGTAAAACAGTCATGTCAATCAAAGAAAAGCTTTCCACAAAAAGGAATTGTTGTAAAAACGTTGATTTCTGAGGACTCAATCGTAGGGGACAAGTAGATCTTGTAGACTTCCAAACATCTCCAGATCATGAGTATAAATGGTTATTACAATATCAGGACCATTTAACAAAATTGTTTTTTATGACCATTAAAAAGCAAACGGGCTAAAGAAGTGGCAATCGAGGTTCTTAAGATTTTTTTGGAAGTTGGCTGCCCTCATATCCTCCAAATTGATAATCCAATGATCCAAATCGTTGGCCGCGAGTTCACAGCATCAGTGCTTAAATAAATAGTCAGTTTGTGGTCTGCTTGTAAAATAGATAATGGAGACCTAGATATCCGCAAAGTCAAGGAAATTTAGAACGTTCAAATCAAGAAGCAAAAAATATGATTCGAGCATGGATGACAGATAATAATAAACCTACTAATTGGTCCATTGGGTGCTAGTTCGTTCAGTTCCAGAAAAATTCAACTTACCATTCAACACTTGCTCGAACTCCATATAAAGCCTTGTTTGGCGAGTATCCAAAACTCGAACTCTCATCCACCTACTTATCTAAAACTATAATATCCAAACTAGAAAATGATGTAGAAAAATTGAGATTAATAACAACAAAGAACAAAATTCAGAAGAAGGTAGAACAGAAAAACGTAAATAAAATAAATATTTCAAAAGTTGACCACTCAGAACATTGAACAGGAAGAAAAAACAACAGCAAGTCATGAAATAATTGTGTTGGAACAAATTAACATTAAAAACAAAAGATGTTATTATTAATAAACCAGATAATAAGCAGGAAAAAATATTTTTAGATAGTACGAACAGCATAAATTTAGAAAAATAGGGGAAACTAGATTAAAATATTGACAAAGAAAACATCACTAAAAATAAAAAATGAAAGATATGTTTCCAGTAAGTGTAATTAATTGGAAGAAAGCAAATGTTCTTTGTAACTCCAGGTGCCACAGCTAGTAGACGTGCAACAATAAGTGAACATTTTTATTGGTGCAATTTACTTTCAAATTTTTTTTCTAAGACAATTTTCTTATGTTATCAATTTTTATTTTTTTATTTTAGTTTTTACTAAGAGAATATCTCATTGTTTTTACAATTTCAATTTGTGTTTGAGGAGAAAATATTGTTGTTTCTGATCTTTTTATTTTGTGACAATTCTTTCTTACCATGTGATGTCTGAATTATTGATTACCTACTAAATAAAAATAAATACTTGATGTCACAATTCTTGAAGTGCATTTATTTTATTTGACTGACACCTGTGTTTCATTCTTAACTATATGGGTACAGAACGACCTTCTGTAAGACCGACCAATCAGGGACAGCTTTCAGTCAGTTGACAATTTAACGAGCGACAGATTGTGATTTAACAGTTTCACTTCGATAGATTATAATCTGCTGAAAAATAATGCTTTAAATTGTAAGCAGTATTTTACGTTCACAATCTTTCGAAAGTTTACAATCTCGCGAGATAGATTATAGTCTAACGGTATTTACAATTTAACGGTGACATATACATTACGTACCTAGTTAATTTCAATGGTTAGGGATAAACGGAGATGTCCACAAATAACTGCATTGTTAAGATTTTTTCTTGTAGCTTTCTTATCCTCTATTTTTTGTTTCTTCTCGGGTCATCAAATTCACAATTTCATTAGTACCGGTTAACTCGTGTAGTACGACAGTTAAAGGCGCTTATACCCGGTCATCTTTACTCATTTGTGTTTTAAATATTCTATGACAGTAGTTATGGTGGGCACTTGAACCTTGTTGTTGAGATTTAATTTTTCAATATGCTACAAATCTTACAAATAATTAAACCATGTACAAAGAGCGTTGTGCCCCATCAAGACCTAATCGCACTTTTCTAATTTATTAATCAACTCTTAGTAAAGCGGCAATAACATTATCTTAAGTATATAATATGATTATAGGTATGATTCTATGCTCGGTATATCATACATATCATATACATATTACATATGATTAATAGAAATATGAGGAAGCTGACAGTTTACTTTGTACATATGAGTCAAATGTACAAACAATATATATAACAACACGGGCCACCGGCGGACTGGATTGGAGAAGCCATAGCGTTTTTTTCCGATACAGAACTGTAATTTTTTTGCGGGGGAAATCTGCGCACACTTAACCAGCTGTAACTACAAAACTACTCGCACATAACAATTTAAACAATATACTAACAATTTCACACACACATAGATACATTATAACACGATCGCTCCGTGACAGCGACTACTCGGATACACTCGAATAAATCGCCGGACCGATCCGCATATTGTATGAGAGCGTGCGACCTGTTAATACTGTCATAGCTTCCTCATATCTATGAATAATAATATATCTATAATCACATGATAATGTAACTGCGATGTAATTGACATTACACCAAACATTTTTTATGTAGCCTACATATACCTAACATAGTTTCATTAATTCATAATTAATATGTCATTCATATTATATTATAAAACTAAATATCACTTTTGACATAGTTTTATAAAATTATCATTTTACCTTGCAGTGGCGGTGTAAGAATATCAACTACCATATATTTTTCCAGGGGTGTCGTAAGAGGCGACAGAGTGAAGTTAAAACCAGGAGATGGGTAGCAACATCTTGATTAAAGCCGAATAAAAACTTCGGTTGCAAAACCCGCTTGCCAAACATGGCATATATGGCAAATATCACCCCTAGGGTGACCTATGTTCAGCAGCTGACTTTTAATAGGCTGTAATGGTAATAAAACTATAATTAAAATGTAGTAGAAATATAAATAAATGAAAAATGTATTTTAACTCAAATAAAGATGAGTAACTTAACGTAATTAATGTCCCATAACGAATTTGTTACTTATTTTAATATTTAAGGAACTATAAGCTCCATATAAAGTTATTTAACTATAACCAAGTCCTGATATACAAGACATAAACTTATGGTGTCATTTTTTTCACTTTTCTTCTTCTCTTCATGAAAATTCTGACATCAGGTATATCTATATCTTTCTGGGGATCTATGTTAAGATCGGATGAATCATTGACAGTTTGTGAAGAATCTACCATCCTACTATCATCAGAATTAGCACTTGAGCTATCTGGCGGTAATCTTATTTTTGTAGAGTCAGTTAGTGTTTGCTCTTGTTGTGCCACCTTAGCCGGCGTGGAAGTAGCTAAAGCCTTTGGAGCTAGATTGTTAGTTGGTTTTGTAACATTTTCTAGAGAAATCACATTTTGGGGCTGTGTAAATACGTTACTTTTATCGCATAAAGCTGTCGGTTGTATTCCTGTTGAAATAATAATTGTGTTTACAACATTTGGTGTTTCAGCATTTACATTTTTATAAATATTAACTATATCGCTAGTTTCTTTAATGGTAGAAGACTTTTCTTCACTGTTTTTAATTGATTGTTTATTTGTTTTTTGTGTTTCACATTCTTTGCTATTACTATCTTTTCCTGAAGCACAATCTAAGTTTGGTTTTGATGAACGCGTTTGTATCTTTTCATGTTCTTCTTCAGCGTTATCTTGAGAATCAACAGTCTTTAATGTTGATCCTTTTAGTTTTTGTATTTCTTTAATGTTTAAATCCATGGCGTCTTCAATATCTTCAAAAACGGTAACATATTTTTCTCTACGTTCATTTTGAGCAGAAGCAATTCCTAAATCATCTGGTGTTATTAGACTGCTACTATCCCCAAAAAGGTCGCTAAACTTTGTTTTATTTTCTGGTATTTTAGGCGTTTTCTCTTGAATATCCTTTTTTAATTTACTTGTTTTAGGTGTATCAACATCAGATCCCTTATTGACTTGGGGCTTCCTTGTGCTACTTCTATGTCCTTTACCATGTTCTGTAGATATTTCTAAATTTTTATTTTTATTATTTACTTTTAAAGGCTTTTCTTTATTTTGAGCTATATTATCAGTGTCTGTGAGAACTTTATGATCCTTCCTACATTTTTTCATCACCTCTTCACTTTTTTGTTTTTCTGTATAGTTATCAATTTTATCTTTTTTATTTTTTAATTTACTATTCTTCTTCGTAACTTTGCTCTTAGGTTCAATATCACTTGTGTCATCACTTAATACAAGGTCATTTTCAACAATGCTTGCCGATACAGCTAATTCATGATCATTGCATTTGGTTGCAAATTTCAAATCTAACCTTTCATTTTTTTCCTTGTTAATAGTATTACATGCATTTTTAATATCTATGGTACTTTTTGAAGAAATATTAAGTTGCGGCATTGACTTAATTTCGACTCTATTATTATTTTCACTTCCATTTTCCACAGTTCGATGTGTTGTTGAATTACTACCTGCAGTATGTTCTGAATTTATATCACTTACAACTCTTTCTGACTTGGCTTCAGTTTCCGAAATATTTTGTAGTTTAGGAGTTTTAGATTTATTTACTGAATGATTATTCGAAATATCATTATAATTATTATCATTGTTTCTTTCAATGTTGATTAACTTTTCATTGTTATCAATAACAACAATTGGATCTTTTGCGAGTTTTTCAAGTTGTTTATGATCGGAAGTGTTAGAAGATGAGATAATGTAATCATCCGTGTCCGATATTTCACCTGATTCAACAGATATGTTAGAAGTTGGGTTATCGATATCCATGTATATATTTTTTACCAGCTCTTCTGTGGTGTACCTAGTGGGTGCCACCTCTTCTGTGGTGTACCTCGTGGGTGCCAGCTCTTCTGTGGTGTACCTAGCGGGTGCCACCTCTTCTGTGGTGTACCTAGTGGTTGCCAGCTCTTCTGTGGTGTACCTAGTGGGTGGTTCGAGTAATGCTTTTGGCACTGGTACAGGTTCAAATCCCCAAAGGTTTTTATCGATGGGTATAATATTTACATTTTTCCCAGTAACAGTTGATATGAATTCCTTGTCATTATCATTTATAACTTTGTATTTCTTGCTAGTAAGTCTTGGATCTTCTAAATGCATAACAGCAGTGTTCATAATTTCTACAACAAACATGAAAAATGAATATTAAATTACATAATTTCACTCATAATCTTTCATATTATAAAAATACTACATGCTTACCTTTAATAGCGTCCGTATGGTAGTCAGTGTGTACATAATCAGGTGACTGGCAAGATACATGTTCTGGAAGGTCCATCGCCTTTGTAACTACTCCTTTGGAAACTTCCATTTCATTTTCCCTTCTGTTATCATCTACATTTTTCCATCTGTTTTCATCCATATTTTGCCTTCTGTTATTATCTATATTTGACCATCTGTTATTATCTAAATTTAGTCGTCTGTTATCATTAACATTTTGCCATCTGTTATTATCTAGATTTTGCCATCTGCTATCATCTACATTTTGCCGTCTACTATCATCTACACTTTGCCATCTGTTACTATCCACGTTTTGCCTTCTATTATCATCCATACTTTGCGATCTGTTATCATTTTCACTATGCTTGTGATGTAAATGATCAAGTTTTTGTCTTTTGTAACTTGGCTCATCCAAATCATCTTGATATTTATGTTTCTGGCCATTTCGCTCATCATCCTTTCCATGTAAGAAGTCACGATGATAGCCCCTTTCATAATTCGATCTACGGTCTCTGCTCCTATTTCTATGATATTTATCGCGTGGGGGGCTTTCACAAGCTCTTCGGTTATATTCACATCTTTGGTAGTTATCAGCTGTATAATCTTTTACACTCCTATGATGTAATCTATCAGGACTGGATTGCCACCTTTGTCTCTGTGAAAATTCCCTACTTCTATGGTTTTCATTGTGATAATACCAATTGGTTTTATTTTTAGAATGATTGTTTATTAAGGCGTCATGATAATGAGACTGACTATTTTCTACACTTGAGGGTCCAGATATTTTATTATTGTTGGAATAATTTTTTTCGCCAAATCTTCTCACCACATCCTCATTTCTTTGATGGTAATTCTTATTTTCTTTTGTCACAACAATATTTTCACTACTAATTATTTCTTCATCAGAACTGAGCTTAATGTCATGGCTACTGAAACCACAAATTTTATCAATAAATCTGTTGTAACTAATGGATAGCCGTGTTGCCTTATGCAAGAATATTCATGACCTCATTTCTTCCCGTTGGTGTCGTAAGAGGAAATTGTGAGAAATGTCATTAAAACCTCTTCAGAAAGATGGCGTTTTACCAAGTGTGGCGAATCCTTTAAATAATGGGAGAGGCGCGTGTCCAACAGTGGTGAGTTTAGTCATGATTGCCATCTTTAAGAAGTGGATTCACTAATAGATATTTACAACTTAAACAGCAAATCTTTTACCACAAAATCATATTCATGCATTAGACACTGAATGATTTGTAAAGAATTCAACTTAAAAAAAATACTAAAGAAGTAATCAAAATTTGCAATTACCTTAATGCTGGCATGGATTTCCGTCTGTTCGAAATTCTTCTAAGCTTGGTCTCAATTTTTCTACTTTGGGGCTTATTTAACATCTGCATATTATTTTCTTTCGATGTAAGATTGCTAGTGTCATGATTACTACTTTTGTTTTCTAAATACTGTTCCGGATCATTATTGACTTTTCCATTTGTACTGGTACTGGAAATTGTATCCAGTGATGGTAATTGATTATCATTTTTGCTACAAATACAAAAAACTTCTATTATTATTTACTCTACAACACATGAGGTCAGGATACAAAACTGAGAAGGGAATAGTTGTTAGATATTTTAATAAATATTATCTGTTCTGGATATTATGTAAATACGCCATATCTGATACTGCATTTATTCAATTCACTTTACATTTGTATTATAACAAAATATCACCAACTAAAATATAGTGTTGCATTGATCCAAAAAAACTGCTGGTGACAGTAAATTCCACAATGTGGTCATACATGACAGCAAATTACATGTAAAACACACGGTTGTGGACCGCTAAGCATCAAAATGATGTAAATAGAATTTAAGGTCCTGTCGCAGTGTATGATCGTGGAATTCATTAGCTGAAATCCGAATTCCGAATCCAAACAATTCTTCTTGGCACTCCCTGTGGTATACATAATATGAGATGCATAGAGATGTAACATCTCTTCGTAAAACCTATGGACCAAGGTGATCGGAAAAAACATAGTTGATGGTAATTCGAGCCATTCTCTTAATGAATGAATGTGGTCAAGTGAAAGAAGCTGGTACTGGGGTGCCCAGGCCCAGAGATGAGAACAGTATTCCATATTAATCTGAACCTGTACTTTCTAAAGCTACAGGTGCTATTTACAAGCCAGTTTAGCATTCCCTTCCAAGTGACTGGGGCAATTTGTGTCACTCAATCTTACCCTTTATAAAGTGCATGTCCAGTCATGCGTGAAGTACTGCTATTATCAAGTAGCTGCAAAATGCAGCCTAGCAGCATTGGTCTTAGCAGGGAAGCGCAATGATAGGCTTCCATATAAACCAACTTTGGCAGTATTGAGCACAGGCGCAAAGTAACCAGGCTCTCATTATTCCCATAGAATAATTTTGGAGATTTTCCACAAGAATTACACAATTTCATTCCTCTCTCCTATTACATCATTGGATAAGTTGGTGGTTTTCAATCCCTTTATTGTTGACATTCCATGCTTTAGAACTAATTGGCTTGCATAGTCATTTGTAATGCAATGCATACAGCAAAGAGTCTTCAAGACAAGAGTGAATAGGCTTTTTATGCTAAGATAGTGCAATTTACCATCTAGAGCTGGGATTGTAGTTAAACATTGATTTAAAATTGTAAAAAAGCTAGGGTGTGAAACAGACAGTCACTGCAATCACAGTGGTGTTTAAATATGAAAGTTGGTCTTACCATTTATTCTGTGCTATTTGATGTTTTGATTTCAAACCTACTGATTGATCTGGAATACTTGAGTCTGAAACCTTTTTATTTTTAGATTGAAGCCTTTGACTTCTTCTAAATTTATTAAGAGCTTTTTGTCCCAGATTTAGCCTTGCATTAATCACTAATTTATCCTTTCTGTAACAATCATAATAAGATTTTTATAGTTTACACAATAAAATAATTTAAAAAAATTAAATCAGTATCCAACAACAACAAACAATACTAAAAATGTCTCTATCTTGTCTTGGTCCAAACCTCCCTCTTATCTTTATTTTATGAAAGAGGAAGGCTAAGATAAGAGGATCTGGCTTAGACAAACAGATCTATTGGGCAAACAAGCGTTTGGGTCTCCTGATGGTAATGGTGAAGTAGAAGAAGGAGACTACTACTATCTATGAATAACTGGTTTAAAAAAGGAGTAGGCTGCTTTTTTAAAGGCCCCCCAAGTTATATTTTCGTTCATGTTTCTTTTGTAAATAAATATTATTTCAAAAATATCTGTATTGCTCACCCTATCTAACCAGTTTGAATTGACAGCTAATATGTCACAATATCGCACAAGATCATTCCTATTCTTATTTGAATAGTATTATAGAGCCTCCCTTTAAGCAAAATAATACTTGTGCCAGGAGGTACCTCTCTTTTAAAGCCAAACAAATAAAAATTTTACTATCAATTAATGTTACGTGGTAGAGCCATGCTGCAGCTATATTAGTAGTAAAGTTGTAGCATGAATGGGTCGGCTCGGCCAGGGATGTACCACGCTCTCACAGAATACCAGCGTAAAATAGCAGCTTAACACTGCTGTGTTTCGTATAGTGAGTGTAGAGAACCCGAGACCCTTTTTACAGGAAGAGGCATTCCATCTTAGTCCTCACGGGTGACAAAGTATCTGTAATTTGATTCTTTATTGAGGATAGATGTGGATGTCTATGGGTCACAGCAACCACTTACCATCAGGTGGACTGTGTGCTTGTTTGTCACTCTATCCTATAAAATTTTTTTTTTTTTTTATAGGAAAAGGTGACAAACGAGCACACAGTCCACCTGATGGTAAGTGGTTACTGCGGCCCATAGACATCTATATCTATCCTCTATTACAACTCAAAATGTAGATGAGTTGTCACCTGTGAGGGCTAAAATGGAATGCCTCATTTCCAGTAAAAAGGGCCTCCGGCCACCTGCACTCACCAAGCGAAACGCAGAGGTAAACCTCTACTTCACGCTGGTTTTCTGTGAGGTTGTGGTACCACCCCGGTTCGAGCCGGCACATCCATGCGACAGCAAAAGTTGCCGCGTGGCTCTACCACTGTTAAAATATTATAATAGAATTTAAATGATACTTACTCTATATTTAAGTCTTTTATCAGTTGGGTCTTTCTTTCAATCTCTGCTTTAGCAGTTCTGAGTAAAGATGAATAATTAAGTTCTAATTTTTTATGCTCTGCTGCTAACTTATCAAAATCCTGTAAAATATTCTATAATATCAATCGGCATCCGCCCCAAGGATAAAATATTAGTAGAGATAATAATTGTTTTTATTCTATGTTTATTTTATTACTATACTATAGCTATTTTATAGTCACACTAATTAAAATAAATAACTTGTACAAATGAGATTGCATTTAAATGATTGTAGATAGGTAGATAGAATGAAAGTAGGTCTTACCATTATCTTATGGTGATTAAAACACAATTATTTAATGTCTTGCAAGCAATACATCATGTCAAATATGAAAAACAATTTTTTTAAATATCTAACTTTTACAGGAATCACATTCAAAAAGCAAGTCAAACAAGTCATCAAAAAACAATACAAAATTGTGGAACTTACTTCCTGTAGTTTGCATATAGCAGTGGTGTACTCCTCAATTTTGCATTTCAGCTCCTTATTTTCAATTTTAAGCTAAAAACGTATAATACAATGTGCATTAGTATGTATTAAATATTGAAAAGGCAATAGAATTATGACACCAATGACAAAATATTTGGCGCTAAAACGGTGATACCTCCTCTATTTTGTTTAGATCATCGTAATTTTCTAAATTGTCATATATGTCCTCCATAGCTATTTAATGTTTTAATTCTTAATTTCACAAACACCAACTGATTATGTATTTACTCACAAATCAAAATAATCAACAACGACAAGTTTAAAACATTAAAATTACATTATTCTCGTCTCGATCTAGCACTAGCATCTCAAAATAGTTAGTTGATTTTTATTTTTTAGAGGCATAGGGATGTATGATTATACAGCCTAGTATGACATGTATTTGTCATTAGTATGTTTATTAAAACTAATGTTGGGAGTTTTGGCGGGAACATGACCGGCGGCGGTATGCTGCTCCTGTATTATTGTTTAAATAATGGTTTGAAGTGGACTTTGATATGTAAAAGTGGTGCGATTTTGTATATTAAGTGTCTACGCATGTGAACTATTAGTGGATACGGTGAAACAAGTGCTCTAATTGTGATGTGATTCTCAATATAAGGTTGTCTGCTTAGGCGCCTTGAGATACGATTGCCAACTGTTTGCTGGCTCAAGTTGCCGCCAAAATCTCCCGAGGACTTCACAATGTGTCGCATCAACATATTGTGAAGCAGTGTACTATGAAGGCTAATTATACAATTGTACTACGAAGGATAATTATATATTGAAAAATGGAAAACATGGCTGACGCACAAACCGTGCAGGCCAAGAAATGGGGAAGAAGAAAACTAATGACAATTTTTTGGTCATTGATTGAAATGTAGTGATTATGTACTCTTTAAAATTGATGCTCTCAATCCTATGGCCGAGAACATCAATTTTAAAGACCATCACGGGCCATTAGCTGATCGGAGACGAATAGACATTAGCAGGCGTTCTACTCTGTCAATGTAAAGTCCACCCGCTCCTATGGGTACAGTAATACTAGTTGAAGCCACACCGATGAACGAATGAATCCACACTACTCAATGTATCTAGATGCGCGGCTGAATAGACGTCCTACAAAAATTAGTTTTTTTTGTTGCACAATGAGATCTGCCACGTCACATTTATAAAAAGATGAAGAATGAAAATGAAGAAATTAATACATGAACTCCCACTAAAAGTTTAAATGCGCAGATCTTTGCAACACAAAATTGCACTACTTTTACATATCAAAATTATCTTCAAACCGTAATTAATGTAAACGATAAAAGGAAGAAGGAGCAGCTACATTTCACGTGATGTTAAGGCGTAAGAGAATAATATCTCCTCCCAAGGGAATTAGAAGGGTTGATGGAGGGAGGTAAAGATGTTTTTTTTTATTTATTTATTATTGGGTAAAAATTGTTACATTATTGCTATGCGGCACAGCGAAAAACCTCGCAGGTTTGTGTTGCGTGCCGTTCCGTCTACATTTACAAAAATGGGGATAACAACTAATATTTGTTAAGGAAATAACATTTTAATTTATACTCTATGTTAACTTCATTAATTTCACTTTTAAATTTATTATCCAGACCATTTATTAAGCGAGGTATTATGTATGCACTGGTGCGCTCACCATATTTATTTTTGGATGGTATTGTTATTAATTTTTTTTGAGTTACTTTGCGGGTCTGAATTTTGTTTCAGACTGTATGTTGTATACCTAAATTAAAAAATTGTTCTTTTAACAGTTGATATTGGACTTTATCATGGATATTGAGTACCTTGCAGTGTTTAAATAAAAGTTAAATATAAAATTTTCATTTGTTTTTGCCTGAAGTTTAACTTTTATAGGTACAATCGATTTTAAAATCCTAAGTTGTAGCTGATAAATGTACTGTAGATGTGATTTGTCTGTTCGTCCGTAGCTACTTAGCCCACAAGTTATGACTGAATCAGCAAGAGCGTTATAAAGCATCATTTTGACTCGAAAGTTTAATCGCTTTCTAATTATAAACATATTCGCCAAAAATACTCTAAGCTTATCACATACATGCTTTATATGCTCGTGCCAATTGAACTTATGGTCTACTACTAAGCAGTATCTTAATTTTGAGTAGTTATCATACAAAATAAAATAACAACTGTGATTGCAAATCCACCAGCCAAGTTTGGTAATTATGCCAAAATCACCCCTACGAATTCCCCTACGGTAATTTATGGGGCAGGCCTATGTTGAGTTGTATACATTTATAGGTTGTAAGTGATGGATTTTCAAACCTAAAACTGGTGCGATTTTGTGACGTGAACTTCAAGTTATTGTGTCTGCTTAGGTGCCTTGAAATACTATCGTTGTCCACTGTCAGCTGGCTCAAGTTGCCATCAAAACCTTCCGAAAGATTCACAATGTGACGCATCAACTTAATGTAAAAAAGTTTTTAAACAAATTCATAAATAGGATGATTTCATATACTTGATACTAACAAAAGCAAAAAAAAAAAGAAAGAAAAGATAATTAATTTTGAAAGTTTTGGCGGGAACATGAAAGCCGACGAATTGCTGTTTAAATAATGGTTTGAAGTGGATTCGATATGTGAAAGTAATGTGATTTTATGTACTTAATATATGCGCATGTAAAATACAAATTATAAAATAATGTAGATGTTATACTCTATTCCAATTACGAAGTATTTCTTCACGTTTCACATAATTTGAAATAATAATCATTTTTGTTCATGGTCGTACATCATCATTTAAAAATACACAATCAATCTAAATCATTATACAATTAATTCTCACACACAATCAACATATTGTTTTTAGACATCGTGCTCAAAATAATTAAAACTTTAAAAGATAATAATATTTTACTGCCGTTTTGCGTTTACGTTCTATAGTTTTATTTTTACTTTGTATACGATACGCGTGTTTAGTTTAGTTGAATTTGTGTTGTGTTTTTATTTCGTTCTTGTTATTGTAGTTATAACTGTTTGATAATTATTTCGTTGTTATTAGGTTTTGACTGTTATTTGATTTGGTTTTTTTTGTATTTATAAACACTATGGCCGAAACTGAGACCACTAAAAGAACAGTGATGCGCAGTCAAGCGCGAGAGTTTGTAGTACGCCTACAAGATTACTTTGAAAGAGAGTATCAGAATGGTGGTCCATTGTTGCCACTTTCACAAGTGACTAACCGAGTAAGTGTAGCTCTTGGCATTAGTCGAAAAACTGTTTCCTGAATAAGTAAGGAAAAACATGATAAAGATTTAATGGAAGATAACAAATTAAAATCGCCACTTAAGAAAAAAGTTAGAATATCGATAGTTACACATATCGACAATTTTGATAACGACGCCATTAGAAACCATATCTATGGCTACTATAGTAGGAACTAATTGCCGACTCTCGATAAATTGTCAAATACTTTACGAGAATCTGGACTTTGGCAATGGACTTTGCTGATCTGAAACATCAGATCAGCAAAGTCCATTGCCGTTTGGAATAATGTTGTATTTCTAGATGAGACGTGGCTAAACGCTAATCATACAGTTGGCAAGATATGGACTGTTGACACTCCTCACTCCTCCACAAAAGTACCTAATTGCAAAGGTGAATGCTTAATTATTTGTCATGCGGGTTCCATGAAGGGATTTGTTCTGAACTGTCTCTGGCGTTTAAATCTACGAAATTTGTGGAATACCACGAAGAGATGAATTTTGTTAAATTTAAGGAATGGTTTTGTACCTTATTGACCAACTTGAATGAGCCGTCGACGATCATTATGGATAATCCACCGTATCATTCAGTACAAATAAGTAAGCCTCCAACTTCTAGCAACAAAATAGGCGATATTGTGAAATGGCTGAATGACAATAATATAGTTGCTGACATGTCCATGTTAAAAGTTGAGCTGCTGCATTTGGTTGCTATAAATAAGCCAGCTAAACCAAAATACGTATTGGATGAAATGGCTAAGGAAGCTGGACACAATGTAGTGCGCCTTCCACCCTACCATTGTCAATACAATGACATAGAATTGATTTGGGCGCAAATTAAAGGCAAGAATTTAAACAAATCTTTTTTATAATTTATTTTTACCTATTTTAACATTTTATCTGTTGCTATATTAACACGCAAACCTTTATTTTAGTTTATGCGGCTCGTAAAAATACCAGCCCACAGTTTACTGCAAACAAAATGCTGTCATTGTTGCAAGAAGCTTGTGATAGTGTTACTGCCGCGAATTGGGAAAGTGTGGTTTTACGAACGAAAAATTTGATTTTCGCTGATTGGGACAAAGACATATATATCGATGCCGTCATAGATAACCAAATTATAATAAATACAGGGGATTCTATAGACGATGATGAGGGTGATGACGACGATGCCGACCATGAAATATCGATTTCGGCTAGTGATGATGAATATGTTCCATCTTGATAAAAATATCATGTAATATTATCTAATTAAAATTAAAAAAAACAGTTTTATAAATTTTAATTTGATGCTAATCCTTTTTCTGTCAATACGATTTTAATTTGTTCGTTATATTAATCGAAGATCAATATCGTCAAGTATCGACTTGACCGACTTACCGATTTGACAGATTATTCTTAAATTAATCGATATAACCTTGCACGAGCGACACATTTGCCGAATGATTTAGAATACCTCTTTAATATAAAACTTTATGTCAAAATGTCAGAATCAAGTAATTTTCCAGTAAACTCTGTTTCAAAACTTAAAATAGTTTGTAAATAATATGAAAACATTTATTTTTTGTTCTTTGGCGCGCTTGTACAAAGTTACATCGTGCGTCTAGTTTTCATAGTGATGTGCTTGATAGTATTCGGTCCGAATTCATTGGAATAGATATGATATTTATTTTATTTGGATATTTTTATTTTACTTATTCCTTCGAGCAACTAGACTATAATGCTACCATTTTTTTGCGTCTCCTAATTGCACTGTGTTGCCAGTATCTCTATGAGTTTTAAGATTTATGTGTGATCCAAAGACAGAAATACTGTTTTCTATGATTTAAAAATAAATACAATTAAAATGATTATGTATAATTTTCAACATTCATAATATATAAAACAACATTTAATAAATATAATTTTCTCCCTCAATTAAGCAATGTTATAGGTGTATTTTTTTAAGTAATTGGCGATACTATTCTGGCAACACCCTTACCACCGCTATTTTAATCTGTTTAGTCGTCTTGCGTACTCTCGTGCGCACAGACTACGTTCTCTTGTGTAACCGTTGTTTTTTGACTCGGCTTTCTCCTGTTTATCGTTGCGCTTTATTGGACTAATTTTGTTTGTGTTTGGTAATTTTGTTGAAAATGCCGAAACGAGGAAAAACATTGAATAGTCAATGTCGTGAGCTTGTACTAAAGCTACAGGATTACTTTGAGCGTGAGTCACAAAATGGCGGCCCTTTGATTCCTGTCACTCAAGTGAAAGATCGGGTTTCACAAGCTCTTGGAATTGGTGCAAAAACACTATATAATATAAATAAAGAAAAATTTGGTGCTTCTAGAAGTGAAGATAATGTTTTACGCACTCCTAAGAAAAAACGAAGACAAAAGCCCGTGACAGGTGTTGATGTTTTTGATGCAGATGCAATAAGAAACCACATATATGGTTATTATACTAGGAACGAGTTTCCAACTAGACGTTTGCTTTTGGTCTCTTTAAAAGAAGCTGGCTTGTTTAAAGGCGGTAAAACGGCGTTGTCAAAACTATTGCACGAAATTGGGTTTGAATATAAAAAAACGAATAAAAGGAAAATATTAATGGAAAGATTTGATTTAATAATTAAAAGGAGCGAGTTTTTAAGAGAAGCCAGAAAAATCGGGTCTTGGGATAACGTCGTTTTTGTTGACGAAACATGGTTAAATGCGAACCACACTGTGTCACGCTCTTGGACTGACGAAACAAAAGCATCAACCTCAAAGGTTCCAATTGGAAAAGGATCGCGACTGATAATTTGTCACGCCGGTTCTGCTGGAAGTGGTTTCTTTGAAAATGGACTGCTGGTTTTCGCGTCAAAAAGTACTTCCGATTACCACGAGGAGATGGATACAGACACTTTTACGAATTGGTTCGAAAATCAATTATTACCCAGCCTGCCAGAGCCTTCTATCATAATAATGGACAACGCTTCATATCACTCGAAACAAGTGAATAAAGCGCCTACTCAGGCCGACAAGAAAGCTGATCTCGTAGCATGGCTACACCAAAATGGAATTGAAACTACTGCCGAAATGCTAAAGTCTGACTTAGTAAAGTTGGTACGCGAAAATAAAACATCAGGAGTCCGTTATGAAGTAGATGAGATAGCTCTAGCACATGGACATCGGGTACTTCGAATTCCGCCTTATCACTGCCAGTACAATGCCATTGAGCTAATATGGGCACAAATCAAAGGTATTGTTTTTTATCGCATAAGTTATGAATATGAATAATTTGTACTATTATAACATCCAATATTCAGCATATAAGTAAAAAGATACATAACTAAGAAATAAATATCTCATGTCCCTTACATGTAGGTAATTGTGTAACATTTCGTTTATTTAATGTAATAAATTAACGTTATTTAATGTTTACATTACAGGTTACGCAGCTCGTAATAATACGACTCCGCCATTCAGTACTAATAAAATGATGGGTCTATTAAAAGATGCTTGCAGCAAAATAACGAAAGAAGATTGGGTCAAGGTCGTCGAAAAGACTCAAAAACTAATAACAGAAGATTATGAACGCGATATAAGAGTGGACACCATTATAGAGAATGAAATTGTCATACAAGTGACTGATGGCGATGACAGCTCTGGCGAATCTGGTTCAGAGTCTGAATAATTGTTTTAATAAATGATAGGTAGTCATTTATTAAAACATCTTGTACCTACTCTATTCATTAAAATGTGTAACAGTGTTTACAAATTTGTTTTATTTTGATATGTCCTCGACCAATTATCTACGCCCATCAAGGATACTCCACCTAATAAAGAACCTGTGTCTTTAACTATTATTGTTTTGATTTTATTTAATTACACACTATACTAGAATATTTAAAAACAAACTGTTCCCAAATGATATTAGGGTTACTGGTTCAGTCACTTCACTAGTATTGTCAATTCGTCATGTGTCAAATCGGTAATAACTCAGCGGCCGTACTATAGTACTTGATTATTGACATCTGTCAAATGGGACTTCGTAATTGGAATAGAGGATACATTCTTATTATTGGACCCTGGCAGAAAAACAATCGTACGAGTCCACTACCAAAAAAAGTCTATGGTGTAGTCAAAAAGTAGAGTAAAGTAATAAAGTGTAGTTTACTCTTTGCTTTGCGTTGCTACTTGCTAGTTCTTCAGTCGTTGAATGAAGACGAGAGGAGACTGTGAAGTGTTTATTAAATTGATAGTGATAGTTTCTAATTTTAAAACAATTTTTATTAAAATAAATTATGCTTTATTTTCGACATTACTAATGATGTTTCAGTTTATTAACGTTTATGTTACCGTGACGTATATGATTAAGTAAAGAGTGCAACAGGCAGTTGAAAGAGGCGCAAAGATTTTGTGTAAACAGAAAAGAACGTTGTGATTACAAAATGCCCACGGATTCAGAATGCGAGTGTGACCTGGTGTCTAAGGAATGGCTTTTAGCAAAGCTACGGTCAGATGAGAGAGATACAGTTTTGATCGACTGCCGAGGATCTAATGAATATTCCGTGTCTCACATCCGTTCTGCCGTGAACTTCTCTATACCAAGTATTATGTTGCGTCGGTTAGCTGCAGGGAAAATAGAGCTTGCCTCGACTGTTCAATGCAAGGAGCTAAAGGCGAGAATTACACATTGCTGTTCTCGGGGAACCTTCGTGTTGTACAGCGATGGGGCTCCACGAGATCCTGATTCCGTACACGGTATTCTGCTGAGGAGACTTAAACAAGATGGCGTGCAAGTAGTCTGCCTTGAAGGTATGTGACATTCTAAAGATGTAAGTTTTTTATTACATGAAACCATTGCAGCTGTCTAATGTCATTGCAGCTGCCTAATGTCATTGCAGCTGCCTAATGTCATTGCAGCAGCATTAAAGCATCCCAGAGGATTAAGGCAAATCCTTTCTGCAACGGGAGAGGCCTATATCCAGCAGTGGACGTTTACAGGCTGATGAAGGTGAACACCATAGGTACCAATTGTGGTCAAATTTGTTTCTGTGCTCATAGTTATTCTATTTCCATGCCCTACTATAAATTATACATTGCAAAATGAGTCTTATAATATATATTGCTGTATTTGATTGTTGCTCATTACACATTTATTATAAGACTATTTCTTAATAAAGATTAAAGAATGGTACCACAGGTATTGTGTTGTTTTCTAATACAGATTTTGCAATTTGTGATCAGTGAATTAAATAATAATAATTCTTTCTTTAATAATTCTTTAAATGTAATAACTCCAATATCCCCCTTTAATCTATACAAATATATAAATTTGAAGTGTCTGTTTGTAATTTCAAAATAACAGCTCTTTACTGAATGCCTATGAATGTATATACAGTAATTACAACAAAAACACAATTTTTAAAATTTTCGTCTGTCTATCTGTCTGTTTGTTCCGGCTAATCTCTGAAATGGCTGGACCGATGTTGATGGAACTTTCACTGGCAGATAGCTGATGTTATAAGGAGTAACTTCGGCTACTATTAAAAAATTAAAACCCATGAAATCCAATTGTAATAAATTATTACACATGGGCGAAGTCATGGGGGAACAGCTAGATAAACAATATTTTAAAAGATTGGCACTTCATATTAAGTTCTATGCATAAACTAGTAAAAGTTGTATGCCACAAAGAACTTTTCTTCCCCTTTTTTTAATGTATTTTTTTTTCATTCTGTATGGTCATAACCTATTATTATTAACCTGAATATTGTAACTGCTCATTTAGTGAAATGTATATTTATTTTCAGAATAAATATCTTTGACTATGTAATAAGATCTTAGAATACTGTAATATGGTAATCAATAATTCATCTACTTGTATGAGAATTATAGAAATAATTTGCAATTTATTTACTTTTTTGGTTACGGAAACTAAATAATTATCTTCAGCAGTACCCCATCTCTTATAAATAACAGCACATTGGGTAATACATGTGGAAAATAAATATTATATAAAACCAATAAAACTTAATTAAATATAAAACCAATACCGTAGAATACTCTAAGAACTACTGTCTCTCTTTTAAGAACTCTACGGTTTTTAGGACAATTAATATAACTGCTTATCTGAGAATCTGCCTTTATACATAGAAATATTTCAATATAAAAAGATTCTTTTATATGAAGTATTTTTAATGTAGGATGCATAACTGTACTAAAGAAGTGTTCAATTTTCAGTCATTTGTGTTTACAGATTGATTATAATATTGTTGTACAGAAAGCTATTTAGAATTACTTTACACATATTAATATTTTTTGCATGCTATGTAGTCTATGTTGAAATTTTTGTACATTAATCACTGTATAAAGCCGCGTATCCACCAAAAATGTTGACAACAGTTATGTTTCCAACAAGCGTCTCCACCAAGGGAACAAATGTTGGCAACGAGTGTATTCCTTTGATGTTGCCGCCGAAAATGGAAACAAGTTTTGTTGGCAACAAAACTTTGGTGGAAATGCAGCATATTTGCATAAATGTAAAAATTTATCAGTAGTGACAGATAATATATCATGTATTATAACCCTATCCTGTTTGAAATTTTATTATGATTTTTGCCAGTCCGTCATCTGTCAATCATATAATTTATCAATTACAACTTATAAAAGCTCATTGTTAAACATAGGCCTCTTCCATATAATATTTATTTATTTATTTAATCTTTCACGCACAAAATTGTACATATGGCAGACTTAATGCCATGACATTAATGGCATTCTCTCCCAGTCAACCATTAGGCTAAACAGAGATATACAAACAAGAGGCGGTTCAGCAGTAATCAAAATAGAAAGCGCTAAAAAAATATTGTATATACATATAAATATACATATACACACACATATATAGACATATACTTAAATACACACAATATATACATATATAAATAAATACATACACATGTACATGCATACACTACATATATAAATATTATCTATGTCAGAACAAATATGAGATATACATATGTGTATGAAAATAAGAGCTGTGTTAGTTCAAACTTGCAACAATTTTTTCACATGCTTATGGACTTGATTTTTAAAAACAAACTTGTTGGAAGCTTTTTTAATGTCAAGAGGGATACATGGCCTCATAGGGGGGATTTTGCCATAGTCGCCACACTTGGCAGGCGGGTTGACAACCACAATCTTTTACAATTTTTAATTATTATCAGGAAAACACTACTGCCTATCTCCTGTTTCAGTTTCTGACTGTCACCTCTTAAGACACTCATGGGACAAAATTTTATATTAATTAATTAAAATGTTTGTTATGGTATAAATACTTGAGAGACCGGGATTTGCTCAGATTTAGAAAACCTATATAAACTTGTAAAGTAAACATTAATTAAATACAAAATGGCATAGGAATAGTTAGTTCTGTATATATATATATATATATATGTGTGTGTGTGTGTGTGTGTGTTGTATGTGGGCGTGTGTATGTGTGTGTGTGTGTATGTGTATATAAGAATTCTTACTGGAAGTAAAGGATCATATAAATCCTCCGAAATGAGAGGAGGAGTTCCCAGCTGTGTGCTGTATGTCACTACAGTTGACAACCTCCCTGCTAAAGCAATTATGGTATATATAGCCCCCTAAGAGGTAGTCTGTGGGGAAGGCCTATGTTCAGCAGTAGAGCTGTAATAAATGAATGAATGAAAAACTTCAAACACCTTAAGTTTTTAATAAATCTTGTGAGATTCTAAACTGATAAAATTCTGAACAGACCATCAATTTTTTTGTATAATGCAAAAAACTTCTATAGTAACAGTTGCTTCTTATATAGCCCTCAGTTCTACAATTAAGTCCAATTTCTGTGGGACTATTAAGCCCAGTTAAATTGTGAATTATATAGCTCTTGATTAGTCTAGTAAAGTATGAATAATAATTTTAAAAATATATAGCCTCTTAAATTTGTTAAAGATGGTACATTAGGTTTAGATGTTACTGGGGTGTCCAATGGCCACCACAAAGCCATAGCAGTTGCATGTATATATTGAAGTACTCAGTTTTTATTGCGCCTATTGCAAGGCTACCCTCCGGAAGCGGGGGGAGGGGGGGAGGTGGTGAATGCTCATAGCATACCACGCAGCCAGCTGCGTGGTTATGTGGGACTCACTAAGAAGTGCCTACCCACTAAACACCACCTGTGGGACTGGCTTTGGGCTGTATGGCTTTTCTGTCGAATCGGAAGCGACCCCCTTTAGGGAAACGGGGGCGCAGGAAGTAGGCAAGTAAAACACGTGCGTATTTATACCATTCGCACCTTGCGTTACTTGTTGTCTTACATCTGACAGTTAGATATGGAGAAATGAGAACAATCGAATTTTTATGCTTTATATTCTAAATTGAATGATCTGTGCACAATTTTCGCCAGTTTACGCTCGTCAGATTTATTTTATTATAAATTAATTTATAATTAAAAAAAACTATACATAAACCTGAACCATTTTAAAATAATTAGCATAAAAATTACAGAACAAAAGTAAAATGTAATTACGCGAGTTTAATTCTCACAAAATTATAAATTGTATAAATTTCGCAGAACACAAAGAGGTATTTATTTTTGTTTTGTTCTCACACTAGTGCAGCGCAATTCATTCATTCCTAGTGAAGTGCCGCGGATAGAGGTGAACGTAACAGTTGCCACGCGGAGTGGACGCCACGCTCCTTTCATAACCATTCATTGACAAAAAACGTAGTGCCGTGCCGGTTGTAAACGATTGTATCCAATACCGTCAGCGTGCTAAATGCTGAGACGAATATTTGTAACGTAAATCGAGTAATCTGCAAATTACTGCATCGATTGCTTTTTTTTTCTGTATAAAGGAAATTTTTTTTTTATATACTGCTCCGCTATTTGTACTGTTATTGGCTGACTAATCATAGTGTCATACGTATCATGATGTTTGCTATTTTGTAATATTATGGTGATATAATCATAATATTATCTTTTTTTATGTAATCTGTATTAGACAATTTAGAGATATAAATTAAAATAGCAGCAGTGGCAATTTTAAACGGGCGTTGAGAGGTACATTTCCTAACGAAGATTTTATGTAGTAACCAACCGATCAATGACCAGGCGCTCGTCGATCGTCGTAGGCACAGTTGATTTAATACGCCGAACAATCATTTATACGTGTTAGGGGCTTAAGACCGCTGCCGGAGGTCGCAAGTCGAGGCATCCGCTCCACCAAACGTGGGAGAGGAAGTCGGCTACTTATTGTGCTCCTCAATGCGAGACGTTTGATTATGATCATCGGGCGCGACTCGAACGCATTCGTTTAAGTTCCCTTATACGCATTATTTTATGAGCTGTTATGATAACTCTGTAGCATGTCGGCTCGTATTTCGAGCGTGGTGTAGAATTTTAACGGATTTAATCCGTACTAATAGATATAAAGTTTGTAGCGAGTTTCTTAATTAATGTCGTCTCTTGAATAAGCATTTTGTTGGATCATAATTATTTGTTTTATTAATTGACATATTTTATACTAATAACCCTATTAATAGGTATTTTGACCTATGACCTTTCTGTAATACTGGCCATTTCCTTTCAAAATAATTTTTTTTTGGCTAAGAATTCTAATTTCAAATTAATTTTATTGAAAACATGGAATTCTTTTTTCAAAATTAGTCATTTATCATCATCTATATTATTATCATCTATACAAATAAATACAATTGAAGTGTCCGTTTGTAATGTCAAAAATACCAGCTTTTTACTAAATGCATATGAAAGTATATACGGTACTTATTACAAAAACACAATTTTTAAAATTTTTGTCTGTCTGTCTGTTTTTCCGGCTAATCTCCGAAACGGCTGGACCGATTTCAACGGGACTTTCACTGGCAGATAGCTTATGTTATAAGGAGTAACTTAGGCTACTTATATTTTACAAAAAGAATTAGAATTCCGCGCAACATAATGAAAACCCTAAATTACACGCGGGCGAAGTCGCGGGGAACAGCGCCGTCCAGTGCGTGGGGACTTTACATGTTTTTAAAATATCTTATTTCTTAGATTTTTCGTTTACCGTCGAACACGTGGTAAATCAGCACTATAAAATGCAATGGACAATTTCATTCATTGCTCGCGTATGTCCTTGTCGCGCATTTTTAATAAAAGTGTATTGTTAGATGTTTTTTACAAAGATGTTGGTTGGTCTGAGTGTTTGCGGTTACGTTGGAAACTTACTGTTAATAGTCGAAACTTTAGACTCTAAAGTTTAGTGTACAAGATGTAACACGGATTATCCTCGTAAAGATCATAAAGAACTACGGCTAACACTCATAAAGATACTAACTGGTATATTCGCCACGCAATACTAATACGAGTACTAGTACCCAGTATCTTTATCCGCAAGTGTCTGGGTCAATGGTCAATGGTCTGGGTATGTAAACGAGATGGATGTATCACAATCTATCGGAAAGCATAAGATCTGTCGTTTGTCATCTTTTTTGACACCCACGAAATCAAAAGGTGTGTATCCAGTATTGCGGATGTTATTTTAATCATTTTTTCTGTGATACGAACTCGCCTACGATATAGTAAAAAGGTACCCTAACTACCGAACCATATAATAATTATTTGTCTTACCCCGTCGCTAGTCAGCCATACGACACAAATACTTTGCAGCGTATCGCAAATCGAGTTATCTTGTGTTTTGAAGTCTCTTTTGACGTTTCATTTAGTTAAATGATATTATCGATTCATATTGGAACGGTATCATGGAGTCTTTCTTCCATACCTGGCAGAGCCAAGCTGCAGGTATATTATGGTTGTAGCAAGAATTTATCGGCTCGACCGGGGTAGGAGGATCACGCTCTCGCAGAATACCAGCGTAAAATTGTAGATAACTGGATACCCTTTTTACTTGAAATGAAGCATTCCATATTAGCCCTCAAGGGTGATAACGCATCTGCATTAAGATTCTCATTCGAAGACAGATGTAGATGTCTATGGGCGAACATCCACTTACCATCAGATGTACCGTGTGCTCGTTCGTCACGTTTATTAAAAAAAAAAAACTGTTAAAGATAATTAACAGAATCAGGCGTTACTTTGCGGAAGTTCATTATATTAAAGTTTACAAAAAATTACTTGATTTTTTGTCAACTTCAAAACTGTTAAAGCTTATATAGATACAATTTTGTCAACACCATGTGGTACCAGTTATCTTTTCGTGTCTGCAGTACGTACTAGGTATTAGGACTCCTTTTATGCTTAGTCTTAGGTGGGAACCCCCTACTTAACTATTTCTGCCGCCCAATCGAAGTGCTTGCACTGCTGTGTTCCGTCTGTATAGAGATCCAGCATAATTACAGGATGTGACGCAATCCATCTTAGTCCTCAGGGGTGACAATGCACCTGTAGTGGCCTTCTTTATTTGAAATTGGCTGCGCGTGTCCATGGACTGCAGTGCTCACTTACTGGCAACTATGAGTTCGCTAGTCACTTACAGTATTAATGGTGCAGTGACCACTAACCCGCTCATCACACATAAGCTTAAGAATGAAAAATGTTGCTGAAAATTTCAACGATTTTAATCGGTTTGCTTCTGCCTCATGCCATTATCTGAATAATCAATGTATGTAAAGAGGCTGTGGAGATTTTAAGAGATAATCCATTAGCTGTTGGAGCGATTATAAAAATATATTTTTGCTGTTACCGATTTAAACTCAGATACGCAAATGTATATTAATTAATATTTTAAAAAGAGAATGCTCTTAAATTCGTTAATGTTGTTAGTAGAATGAGCATGGATGTGTGCTGTCTGTTCAAATCTTACATTCCCCATGTGTATGTTAGTTCGAGTAAATGTGTTATTGCCTACAATAAGGCATTTCACAGTATTCGGAGTTTGGCTAAGTGACGTTTCCAATTATTTTACTTAATTTCTTGAAATTATAAGTCGTGTAGAGCTTTTAATTTCTTATGAATGTTCACATGTATGTCTTGAATACGGCTATGTCTCGTACTTGTAATACGTGTGCCACTGCACCCTTGCAGAGGTGAACGGCAGAGTCGGAAAGGGTCGGCCTAGGTGAAAGTTTATCGACCAAATTGGCGATATATTGAAAATGGGCAATATCAAGAGTACCCTTAACCGACGAGCGTGTATGCGTAGGTATATGGATGTGGAGGAAGCGAGAAAGGTGTGTCAGGATCGTGCCAAATGGAAGTCCAGTCTCTGCCTATCCTTTTGGGTGCCAGGCGTGAGTGTTTATATATATATATATATATATATATATATATATATATATATATATATATATGTATATATATATATATATATTATATGTATTTGTCGTCACGATCTAGTGGGATTGACTAACGACCAGGTGACAGTTTTGCAGCGATAACACTGGCGTCACGAGTCAGTGGAAACAGGTAAACATGATAGTCGTTCAACGATAAAAAAAAACGTATAAACACAGTAGAATTCGACTTGTAAAACGCTAAACCATTTACTAGGGCTACGGTTATCTAATTCTAAAAATCCTGAGCTAAGAATAGTTAGTTAAGATCCCATCGCCATTGTATAGGAAATGTTGGTCTTAAATAACATGTTAGCCAATACCGTTATTGCAGACATATGTAATAAAGATTTCCCAATGTCTGAGGAACGCCATTAATTTAATGAACGTAACGTATAAGATCAAAGACTGACCGGAAGCTAGTGCTGCTTCGGTCGCCGGGCGGCGGAAGAGAGCCGCAATTTTATTAATAAGTTCCTGTTACGTTCACGTCCTGCCAATTTAATTCGGTGCAACTATCTAAATAAACATAGCTGTCGTTTTTATGTTAATGGTTCATCCCCGTGTCCGTTAAAATTCTTTATTAATTTCCGTTAAGCGTACATTGCTCCTTTTGATGGCAGTAGACAAGTTTATTAAATTACTACGATTGCGTGTCTTAGAGGTCGTGATGGTTGTGGGTTTAAATCCAATGCGAAGTCAATAATAGAATTATAATAGGTGTCAAATAGGTATTATGTTTGTTTGGTTTAGTATATTTAAAAAAAAAATACCATGTTGTACAAGCAAATAAAGTTTGAGTTTAAACTCGAGATTGTCTGTGAATACCGGTCTAAGAAAATCCTACCTAATGACTAATGTCATACACATAGGCACTTGCTAATGCAATAATTGGGATAATAATCTATACAAATAAATAAAATTGAAGTGTCTGTTTGTAATGTCAAAATAACAGCCTTTTAACTAAATACATTATGAAAGTATATACGGTACTTTAACTGGAACAGAATTTTTAAAATATTTGTCTGTCTGTTTGTTCAGACTAATCTTTGAAATAGCTGGACCGATTTTGACGGGATTTTCACAGGCAGATAGGTGATGTTATAAGGAGTAACTTAGGTTGCTTTTATTTTAGCATTAAAAAAAATAGGGTGCCGCCCAAAAAAATTAGAACCCATAAAATTCCACGCGGACGAGGTCGCCGGGAACAGCTAGTCTATTATATTTTGTAGTCGGTGCGTCTTAACAATTAAATTGACATTCCATATTCCATAGCCTAAATGCCGAAAATAATTACCACAGTCTGTTTTCCTACGTGGAATATTACATTTTATAGCAGCTCAATGCAGGTGTGGTTCGTATGGTGAGTGTAGAGAACCGGAGACCCTTTTTACTGGAAATGACCAACAACGCATCAACGGGTGACAACGCATCTGCATTTTGAATTGTTATAGAGCATAGATGTAAATGTATATGGGCCGCAGCAACCACTTACCATCAGGTGGACTGTGTGCTCGTCTGTCATCCTATCCTATAAAAAAAAGAACACCAGTGCTACTGTATCGACAATTATTTCAAGAAATATTTGCCTACCTGGGGCACTGTTGAAGTCCTATGACCCGCTGTGAAGTTGCAAAGGCTTACAATGTGATGTGATGTGTTATGTTTTACGCTAAATACTTAAATTGTTCAGGTATTTGATTTTTTTATGTTAGAAATTGAATAACGCTGTTTAAATATGATAACAGCACTAATAGTGCTGCTGTTTCCTTTAGATATTATCTTTCATTGGGATTCATATACCATACTATAGATGAACTGTGAGCAAATTAGATATCCTTACTTGTGTGTAAAACCAGTACTTGAATTTTCTAGGGTTCCATACCCGAAGGGTAACTAACGGGACCCTGTTATTAAGCCTCCGCTGTTCATCCATCTGTCTGTCAGCGGGATGTACTCATAATCCGTAATTGGTGGACAGTTTCACAGAATGTGTATTTCTATATGCGTTGCCGCTATAAAAACTTTGTTTTTAAACTATTTTTAAAGGGTGTTCCCCTACTAGAAACGTGTTTTACGATGGTACGGAACCATTCATGCGCGAGTCCGACTCTCAATTGGCCGGTTATATTTTATTCTAAAATAGCCAAGGAAAACTAAACATTTATTAATACAGAAGCGCAAAGCGGAAATTTTGATGGCTCTCACAGCGCCAGGGTTGCGTTGACCGATCGCTCGTAAACATTGCTCTGCGAGCAAACAACAGGATGCTGTAAAATCTTCGACGTATCGCATTCATAATGTCGAAGAAAATTAAGTGTATTCTGGAATATGTTCCCGGTTTGCCTTTTGCGTGCATTATTTCGCAGTTTGCTTGTTTTTGGAAGTACCTAAAGGATTACAGTGCTGTGGTAGCATAAACAATATGACATAAGTTTCGCTCTCTCCGCGATTTTTAATTTCATATGTCATTACAATATTGTTTAATTCAATTACGTATGTTTTTTTATAGATTATGTTTACCCTGTCCTGTCATTTTTTTTTTACAAATAAATCTTCTCACTCGGTGTTCGTTGAAAATCTTTTAAGACGCATGTTCAAAATGTTTCATTAATAGTCTATCGTAATGGTTTCAAATTAAACAAGTTGGAGATATTTAATGTGTAATTAAAAATGTAATTTGTTAATGGGGGAATTGGGCAAATGATGAATATTAATATAAACTTTTTTAATAGAATAATAAGTGACAAACGAGCACACAGTCCACAGAATATAAATCAAAATTCAAATGCGTTGTCATCCCTGGAGACTAAGATGGAAGGATGGTTTTCAGTGAAATGAGTCTCTGGTTTTCTACACTTACCATACGATACTCAGTAGTATTGATTTGTTATTTTACGCTATGGTGTCGTAAGAGGCGATAGAAGGAAATGAAATAGGAAATAACGACTCATATAAAATTTTAAAAAACTGCGCTTGCCAAGCCTGGCCACTATTAAACCAGACTTTCTCCTTATGAGGCAATCTATGGGAGAGTCCTATGTTCAGAAGTGGACTC
This sequence comes from Parnassius mnemosyne, assembly GCA_963668995.1. NCBI lineage: Eukaryota > Metazoa > Arthropoda > Insecta > Lepidoptera > Papilionidae > Parnassius > Parnassius mnemosyne. The sequence continues at coordinate 16,658,882 of CAVLGL010000159.1, forward strand.
TAATGAAATTTATTATAAAAACTAGCTGTTCCTCGCGACTTCGCCCGCGTGTTATTTGGGGTTTTAGTTTTTTTTTTGCGCGGAACCCTAATTCTTTTTCTAAAAATAAATGTAGCCTAAGTTACTCCTTATGACATCAGCTATCCGCCAGTGAAAGTCCCGTCAAAATCAGTCCAGCCGTTTCAGAGATTAGCCGGAACAAACAGACCGACAGACAGACAAAAATTTAAAAAATTGTGTTTTTGTTATAAGTATCGTATATGCATTTCGTAAAAAGCCGTAATTTTGACATTGCAAACAGACACTTGAATTTTATTATTTGTATAGATTAACATATAATCACGGAAGTAAAGCCTCAAACGCCGGGACATGAGCATCTTATTAATTGTTTAATTAACAAATCAAATTGAAAATTAAGGTATTTAATAAATGGCTGGGTCTGTTTTATTTACATAGCAACAAAGTGAGAGACGAGTTCTTTTTACCCGATTGCTTGTAGTGTTGAGTGAATTTAAATACGCATGCAATGGATCTGCTGCTTTCGCCAGAATTAAGGAGTCTTCACTTCATCTTGGCGCTAATATCCAAACTAGGCTGAGCTAAAAAAGTGCAATATTAGCTGAAAGTTTACGCTCCTGCCGATATATTTTAACAGTATGTATATTGTTACATCCCTAGTTTTCTTGCGATAGTCTATTGAAAAATATAGTCGTTTCGAATATTTTTCAAGATACACAAAAATTGTTTCCAGTTTTAATTCACCCTTCCTAAACGGAAGGTAGTGAACAGAAAAAGCATGAGAGTAGAATTTTTGCTGTAGAAAAGTAACCATTGAGTAGGAGGAAAAATTATTTTCCAGTTGAAGTAATTTAGGGGTGACTCCCAGTGATAGGGTGAGAATTTGTGAGATAAGAGAAAAATGAGACCAACAGCCAGGATTAAAAAAAGGTTTAGTTTGGACAAGTAAAACGAATGGTTACGAAGCAAATTTATGCTGCAGAAGTTAGAGGCGGAGTCGCTAAGGGATATCCTAAACGGAAATTTGTCGGCCAAATTCGCGATATTATTGAAGATGAGACAAATAAAGAGAATAACCTTAACCGTCGGGCATGTATGCGTAGATATCGGGATCGTGCCAATACTTCAGAAAATTTTAATTACAGCCAAATGCGATACACACTTAGTTTTAAAATTGACGTTTCTGTTTGTATAACACAATTTTACATAATATTGTACGGGTTGGGTTTATTTCTTATTTCATTTTGTTACAATGGCAACCCGGCTCAAGTCCATTGCAATAAATATGGGCTTTCTTTATTTCTATTTCACCTATCGGCCCTTTACTTCCGGCAAGGATACAGCAAATGGTATCATTACATTACATTAGCTTATATTAATTTCTGCTTAATATTTAGTCACGGAGGAAACGCAAATGGCATTGATTGTTTTTGCGGCGACAACCTGCGGATTAGTTCACGGTACGTTAGTTCATTGTGTTTCGAGTTTATTGTATCTCGTTGCGCTACACCGAATTCGAATAAAAAAACACAAAGGTCACTTTTTTGTTGGCATTTCATATAAAATGTATGTATATACAACTATTTATCATTATGCAAATAAATGCCTCTAGCTATGTAAGGTTGGTGTTGTCGATACTCGTGTTCCGCTGATATAGTTATCTGTAGGACTACCACAATATCTGTAATAAACGGATAAATTATGAAATCGAAAAAAGAATGACTTTATATGAAACGAATAAAGCATATAATTACGAATTATAGTTTAACCGCATAATTCTGAATTTTATATAATTGTACAATTAGACGTAACTACAGCTTTATACTTTAAGTCACTGACAGGATTTATAGAGTGGCGAAGGATGATTCAACAGTGAGATATCACATAAGTCGCTGGTTCGGATTTCCCCGATTTAACAGCAACCTTTAAAGTTAACTTGGTCTTAAGAAAATGAACGTCCATACGAAAGCAAGGTACAACAATCGACATCAGTATAAGATGGTGGTACCAACAGTGGCACTAAAGAGTGGTAAGGTAAAACGTGACTTTCAATAAGAATAACATGTAATCTATATAGAATAAAAAATAAAAATAAAAATAAAAGAGCTCATCCATAAGCATTATAGGTTTAGGTCTAAACCCCTTTTCTTATCATACCCTGCAGCAGGACATACCAGGCTGAAAATAATTAATAATAATTTAGATCACGTGAAGTGAAATGTTCACAGATGAAGAAACAAAAATGATCATTCACAAATGCATCAAAAGCAATGAGCTACTTACTCGGTACTCCAGAATAGAAAACGGCGGCAGGAAAAATACCGCAAAAATGACAAAATTAATTATATATATATACAACAGACGGTCTTAAAAAATAGATAAGGTGTAATATACACCATACAATTTGAAAATTCAATAAAAGTAATATACATAAAAACATATAAAAATAGTTGACAGTAGACAGTTGAAGAATAGGTAATAGGAAATATGAGAGCTTCAAGTAATAAGTTCTGAGTAGATTTTTTAAGGAAAACAATATTAATAAATGTGAGGAACTACTTGAAGATTTTTACCAGCTTCATAACATTATCCGTATAAACGATGACGTTTGGCTGCAATATTTATCGCTAGCATTATCTGTTGGACGCGGCGCCACAGTCCCTATCGCGCTGAAATCGAATCCAAGCCTAATTGGTTCAATATGTACCCACCGGTTTGCTTTTTAGCGTCGCACATCAGCCGCGGCTACAATCTATACAAATAAATAAAATTGAAGTGTCTGTTTGTAATGTTAAAATAACAACTTTTTACTAAATACATAATATGAAAGTATGTACGGTACTAATAACAAAAAACAATTTTTCAATTTTTTGTCTGTCTGTCTGTTTGTTCCGGCTAATCTCCAAAACTGTTGGATCGATTTTGACGGGACTTTCACTAGCAGATGGCTGATGTTATAAATTATAATTAGGATACTTTTATTTTAGATTAAGAATTAGGGTTCCGCGCAAAAAAAATGAAATCCATGAAATCGTAGTAAATTCCGCGCGGGCGAAGTAGCGGGGCACAGCTAGTTTATAATAGAACTTGCATCTCAGATTGTAAATTGATACGCGTTTAGCCAATATTATCTCCAAAGTTTTATGTGATGAGAGGCACGTTAATTGCTGTTTTTCAACTTTATGTGATTTATGATTTAAGCAGTTTCGGAAATAGTTTCGCTGATAATGTAGCTCGATTACACTTGTTATAATCTTAATTTGTGAATGCTGATTAGTATGACGCCTACGATTAAACAAGATATGTAATTAATATCTTAAACTCAATTTTTAAGGTTCTGTACCGCAATGGGGAAAAGAAACCCTTTAGCATCACTGTTGTCCACTCGACCGTCCGTTAATCCGATCCATCTTTCAAAGTTCTTTCCCTTTCCCTCAGGTACAGGTAAAGTCACAGTATATACTTCCCACTGGTGTACTCTGGCGTCCTCTCATTTCTGAGGTTTCGTTGAAATAAATTGCAAATTATTATGAAAAAAAAAATATTTATTCTTAGTCAACACAATCAAAAGATACGGCCATTTATGTCTCTCAAACTCATCAAAAACTACCATGTGTATGGTAGGTACTTCCCGTTAACCTAGTACCTACCTAGAATCTTGACATTGGACAAAATACAAGGTCTCACAGCACAAGGAAAAGAAAATAACAAAAAATCGTTAATATTTAGTTATACATAAAAATATTTTTGTACAGTCATAAACTTACATTTGCAGTTTGAGTATCAACTTATGAAATGATCGCGACGTCTTTTAAATCTGACCTACCCTTTCGATAAACCATTCGGGGTGCTTACCTTACTTATCGGCAACGTTTCTTCCAACTTTTATATACAATTAGGTACTTTCATTTTGAACCGACTTTTCGACTGTATTTTTTCTTTATGTGTGCTACCTCAGAACTTTTTTCTAGTGAACCGATTTTGATGATTCTTTTTTTTTTTATTTGAAAGCTGGTGCTTCTCATGTCGTACTATATAAATTTGATCAAGATCTGGCCAGTAGATTTTAAGTTATCCTTAATAATGCGCATTTAATTGACTTCGACAACATTGATGATGTTCTCATTTTATTTTTATATTGAAGACAATTGTACAAAATTTTTAATCCAGTTTAAATTTAATTCTTATATACCTACCTAATGATTTCAATTTAGTTTTCGATTGTTATCAATAAATAAAAATTTAAAAATATAATAAAAACTATAGAAATTCTTTACCAACGTTTGATCGCAATCTCAGCCGATGATATTATGTGTATTGGCAAGTCGGAGCCACCATGAAGCAAATGCTTCATGGAGCTCACCGTTCTTGTAAATCGTAATATACTTGTACTGGCTGTTTCTTCAGAAACTCTAGTGACTGTAGCAACGCAAACTAGATTTATTAGTATTATAAATAGACTAATAATAGATACTGTAATTCGTTGAAAGAGTTTTATTTTAACAATTCTATTACGCGCGAACAAATTCGTAGATCCTAAATTTCCTTCATATCGATTCTGCGAAACAGAATCGAGTCCAGATCGTGACGTCTGCGAACTTTGTTTATACTTGATTGTACTTTATTTCCCTATCACTATTGGTTCGTTACCATCAATACTAAATTTATGCACCTATCGAATGATTACTTTATTATTATATTTCTGCTGAGTTCCGGTGTAAAAATTCTGCTTATACTTTAGAACGTAGGGTAAGTCAATGGGGCACTTATGACAAACCTTTACTTGCCTATGCTGCCAGGACGAGTAAAATTTATTTATTTATTATTTGAATTTGAAATGATGAAATAACTAATATAATCCGATCATATATAATAAAATACCTAAGAGTTGGAAAGAATTGCCGCTATCAATTTTTAAAAAAAGGCTTCGAAGCTTTTTGACAATCAAAGCATACTATATCGTAACGGAATTCCTGACTGAAAAAAAATTTTCGTTTCAGATTAAAACTGCGTAATTAATAAAGAATTATGTTTAGTTTTGTGCTATTTATTAGTATAGCGGATTAGTTTATAATTCTGTGTTTTGTAATTTTGTATTTTTTGCATGCCTAATGGTAAAATATGGCTGAACTGACTACCTATATCTATATCACCATGTACTGTACCCATATTTGCAAAATAAAATATCTTTATCTTTAACTGTGTATCGATTCGATAGTTTAGTTTTAGGAAATTAATATGTTCGGAAAATGTAAAGGTTAATGTTTCTTTCTGTACTATTACCTATATTTTATATTAATAAGAATAAAAATAAATAAACCAAACCACAGATGTTCATAAAAGTAGAAAAATAAAAAATAAGTTAAAAATGTGCAAAAAAAGTGAAGGACAAACCACTGACTCATTGTTTTATGTATTGATATAATACTCGAAGAACTGATAAAGTTTTATTAAAAACTAACTTCTCAATAAACTTTAACTCAATGTCAACTAGCGCCATCTGGTGAGCAGAAAATTATTAGCCCTCATTAAAAATTTATTTCCCGAAATAAGATATCTTACCTTAATCTCTATGTATACTCGTAAAAATTAATTGCTGTCAGTTAGTCTCGCTAAAACTTTAAACCGGCTCGGGCGATTCTGATGATTTTTTTATGAGTGTTTGAGTGGGTCCCTGGATGGTTTAGATTCACAATTATTGGAGCTGTGTCGAGATCCAGAAATCACCCGTGCGAAGCCAGGACGGATTGCTAGTGTTATGTTAAAATTCTGAATGACATATTGTGTAGGTATTCAAAATACACCTTAAAATTTTAAAAGCGAACAACCTTTCATTAATTAATTCCCTTCAACAACTGCGTGCCTACATAAGGACTGGGCGCTTGATATAATTGACCCATCTTTTAGAGCATAGAGTCAATCGACTCTCATGTGCAGTGAGTGGTACCTATTTATAAACCACTCGCCATCGTCCACAAATTGGTTCAAATTGTCCCAACTGGCTTGATTATACTCTATTTAAGACGTGATCATTTCATAAGACGTTTTCTACTTTCATAGATTAATCTTAATATCAATAAAAGTTCCGCACGTCAATATCAATAGTCTAACTCTACCTAGTTCCTTTGTATTGAGATAGTATGTTTGCTTTATTCAAACGATTTTAATACTTAAATTGAGATTGTAAGACTTATTTTGTTTTGAAACTAACCCGTCGTGCTTACTTGGCAATTTACCAATAGTGCTTTTATGATAATCAACTGTGGATGTGAACTGGTAACTTCATATAACGGATTGATGACATTTCCGTTCTTAACAGAAACACGAATAGACTTGGCTTCTAATTCCAGATCTTCAACTTTGGTTATTACTTCAGAACGACATACTCATATATACCTTTTCTACATAGTACATATAAAACAAAGTCTCTTCCCGCCGTCTGTACGCTTATATCTTTTAAACTACGCGACGGATTTTGATGCAGTATTCATCACTAGACAGAATGATTCAAGAGGAAGGTATAATACATTTATATTTTATTTTATATAATTCTTCTGTATGTGACCGAACTCCTAAACGACTAGACCGATTTTGATAAAATTTTGTGTGTAATTAATTTGATTAGAGAATGGTTTAGATTCACAATTGGACCCGGTAGGTGGCGTTGTTGTCGAGATTCATAAATTAACCGTGCGAAGCCGGGGCGGATCGCTGGTTATATATATATATATATATATATATATATATATATATATATATATATATATATATATATATATATATAAATTACGTGTCACATTGTTTGCCCGCGATGAACTACTAAACTGATTCCAATGAAATTTTGCACACTGTGTGCAGTTTGGTGCAACTTGAGAGATAGGATAGTTTTTATCCCTATAAGTGACCCTCAATATTTTTTGATGACAAATCGTAAATATAATAATAAAATAATGATATATTAATTTATTTCTGACCAATTATCCATATTTGTTATATCCATATTTGTTAAAATTTATGTGAAAATTTAAATAAATAAAATTAAAATAAACATACGAATCTAAGCCATGGCGTGTCTAATATACAGATTTATCCAACAAGATTATAGTTTGACAGTAAGTGGCTACTGCAGTATATGAATACCTGCAACCAACTTCAAACGAACAATTCTGCCCGCCGTTTTCCATTCTGGGGTTCTTTGTGACGCTTTTTCTCCTCTGAGGACTAAGAAGTAGTGTCCTTAAGCCTGAAATAAGGCTCTCTACACCCTTCAGACCGGATCACAGTAGTGCAAGCGCTGCTATTTGTACGCGGTACCAACTCAGACAGACCCCTAAACAGAAAAGAAGTCCTATCTACCACCTAGTGAAATATTTCGTAACATTATATCATTTTAAAAAAAAACGTTACCCCACACTAGGATTTTCTCCTGTATCGTGGAGGCAGTTTACAAACACAAATTGCACAAGGACAAACATCCAGACCCGGAACAATTATTTGTAGGCCATACAAATACTTGTTCCGTGCGGGATTTGAACCCGCGGCCCTCAGCGCAGCAACTCATTGCTAAGCCACTGCGCCACGGAGCCGTTATTACCATTGCAGCCTATCTCAAGTAAAACAAAGGCCTTTCTTAATAATTGCCTCATGGAACGTTATTGGCAACCGTAGTTGTAACATTAAAGATATATATTTTTATAGTCTAGAAAAATAGAAATCGGTCTTGTTAAATTTCATTATAATTAACATGCAAATTGTTGATTTTCGGGTTTGATTGTTTTGTGATTGTGTCGGTGGAAATGGGAAATCAAGTTCCCGTTTAGTGACTAATTGCAAAATTCATATTTTTATAAAAAAGCAGTATTGATTTAATGAATCGATTAAAAAAAATATCAGGTATTCACTATCCAATTAAATGTCGAATGAAATTGACTTCATAATGATTTCATTATTTCTCGAGATATGCCAGACGAAAAATTTTCAAACGCACGAATAGGATATCTTTGCACACGTTACACAGCGAAATCCTTTTTAAGCGGTAGTGTGTTGAAATTGAGACTTTCAAATATCGAACACATTGCAACATATTCCAAATGATACAATTAATAAAACCTGTAAACTGTAAAGATTAACCGTGTCCTCACACGTAGGGCTGCCATCCGTCCGCGTTTCCCCGGATTTGTCCTAGTTTGGAAGACGTCCGGGGAGCGTCCGGGCGGGGTTTAAATTGTAGTCCGGGTTTTTGATCAGATCCCGTTCCCATAATTTATAGGGTTTGTTTATCTTTTATTTAAAACCTAAGAAGTTTAAAAAATAAAGCTAAATTACTCACTTATCGTTACAAGAACGATTAAATTACCCACTATTTCATGCAACAAAAGAGGCTTAAAATTAAAGTTTTCTTTAAACAGATTTTAATCAAGATGTAAGTGAATGAAAAAAGTATTTAAATGTCCGGGGTGAAAGCTCAAAAATCCGGGGAACTTACGCTCCGGTCCAGTGTGACCATATGTGGCAGGTTCCTGCCATTTTGACAGGATTGGCATCTTATTTTAGCCTCTGGCATGATCGGTTGACGTTTTATTAAACCTGGCAGTATTTGGCAGTATTGGGGTATTAAAATAGAGTTTATTATGGCAACTTAAAATGACGAAATGGCAACCCTAGATACTTCGCCAGCATGTTGGGGATTTTCCTGTATTTCTCGATGTCTCGTATAATGTTTGTATCACATTCAATAAACAACTTTAAAAAAAATTGTGTAGAAAGTTGATAATCTTAAAACGAATTAACACGAGTTGGTTAATATTTCAATCAGTTATAAAAGAGACGTACTTTAGTTTGGTATCGCATTAGATTTCATGGTGATAACATCTTGATAATAATATTTCGTGGACGATAGTAATTATAGGTGACGCTAATGAAGCGAAAATATGAAAGGGCGTATAGAGCAAAGTGGAAGCAAGATCTTTTACTTTCATCATGGATCTCCAAAGCTAAAGATGATCCAGACTTTGTAACTGCAAATTGACACCCTGGTTGTCCGCTTTGAAGAAGCATTCCGCTACTAAAAATAGAAAAAAAAGAAAGAATAGTCTCTCAAATAAATTAAATTAAGAAAAAAGCACGAAACAGATTTATAAACAAACATTTACCGTCTATCTTGTACGTTAAATAAGGCATTGGTGAGCATGGCGATTGCATTGCATTCATACCAACGAATGATATGTTTAATTTTAATTTAAAAAATATAGCATTTATATGTGTATTTTTACTTTTCTTAGTTTAATACATACATACAATGGTAAATAAAATTGGCAGTATTTAGGCATTTTTCACTACAGACTTTGGCAGGATTTGGCAGGTTTTTAACCAAAGTGAGGCAGGATCTGTATTTTAAAGATGGTCACCCTGCTCCGGTCCTGGAAGGCAGATTTTAGAGATGGCAGCCCTACTCACACGCAATAAATCTTAGAAAACGAACGCCCCTAAAACGGTCACCCATTTAAGAATTGATCACTGCAAATATAACTTAACCTCGAATTTTGCGACAGCGCTCTGACGCCTTTATTGAACCGCCTACTATTTACTCAGGATTGTCGCTTTAATATTTACTTTCTGTTTATTTTTATTTTCATAATCTGTCACAGAATAAAATTAATGTTATTTCTTTTTGTATAATAATTGCTTGCCGAACCAACGTTAATGTTAGGAAATTTCTATGTCTATAGGTAAACTGTGACGACGCATCTTTATTTTGATTCTGATTCGTAGTATATGGGTGTAGGCGTATGTGAGCCAGAGCATCCACTTACCATCAAGTGAACTGTGCGCGCGTTTGTCAATTGTTTCATCTAAAATTAAAAACATACTGAGCTCAATTAATAACATGCATTATCATAAGTGAATTATGAATTTTCATCAAGAATGAAGATTAGATTAGAATAGAATAGAATAATGCATATATATTTATTCAATTTAGATTACACGTAATTCTTATTGAAAGTCATTTTTTACTTACTTCGGAGGTTATGCAAACTATTTACAAAATTTATTTTAGAACAATTTGGAAGCGACCATCTCATTTCCAGGTGTATCGACCACGTATTTTCTTATATTATAATAACCCATTTTATACAGTTTTTGTTAATGAAATATTTAAGCTTTAGACCTTGTATATGTTCTGGGACTTTGTTGTAACTGTGGCATTGCCCTAAGAATGAATTACTGACTCTGTGGAGTCGAGAGACTGGTATCACTAGCTTGTGTTTTTTTTTTATGGAAGTGGAGGCAAACGAGCATGCGGCTCACCTGATCACCGCCACCCATGAACATCTGCAACACCAAGGGAATCGCAGGTGCGTTGCTGGCCTTGTAGGAAATAGTAGGCTCTTTTCTTGTTGGTCTCTAAGTCGTATCGGTCCGGAAAAACTGCTGGCGACAGTAAATTCCACAGTTTGGTCGTGCGAGGCAAAAAATTCCGCGTAAATCGCAAAGTAGAGGACCGCCAGCCATCGAGATGATGATGATACAATTTCGAGTTTTGTCACAGCGTACGATGGTGGAATTGATAAGGTTGAATTTATCCAAACAATTTCTCTGAGTTCTCCCCGTGGTATATGCGGTAGAAGATGCATAGAGATGCAACATCTCGTCGCAAGGCCAGTGATTCAAGCCGATCGGCAAGAACTAGATCGTCGACGATTCCGGGCGCTCTCCGTTGAATACGGTCAAGTGAAAGGAGCTGATACTGGGGTGCCCCAGCCCATAGATGAGAACAGAGAACCATAACCTGCGCTTTGTAAAGCTGCAAGTAGGCCGGAATAAAATACCGTCTGGATTTACTGAGCACACCAATCTTTTTTGTTCCTAATATTACACAGACGATAATATCACTTTTTACTAAAAGTACTTTTGTGAGATTATATAATAAGTGTTACTGAACTTTTCTTAAAATCTTTATTTTATCTTAGTCCTCAAGGGTGGCTACGCATTTGTATTTTCATTTTTAATCGAAGACCATCAGGTGAACTGCGTGCTTGTTTGTCAACCTTATTCATCACACTAATAATGGTTACATCTTCATCGCCATCCTTATTCCTTATACTCGTACTATTATCTCATTTAAGCAAATTTATCATTTACGTCACATGCGAATGAGAGCACTTTAAAAATGGTAATGAACTTTTTTTTTTAAGTAACCACAGATGATGGTGTTGGCTCCTACTCCAGTAAATTAAAAGTAGACACACTACGTTTGTAACACTTAACAAATACTTAAAAAATAGAAACTGCAGTTCATTTTACGGCTCCGTGGCGCAGTGACTTAGCAATGAGTTGTTGCGCTGGGGCTCGCGGGTTCGAATCCCGCACGGGACAAGTATTTGTATGGCCTACAAATAATTATTTCGGGTCTGGATGTTTGTCCTCGTGCAATATATGATGGTAAACTGCCTCCACGATACAGGAGAAAATCCTAGTGTGGGGTAACGTTTTATTAAACAAAAAAATCAAATAACCCATTTTTAATCTCAATTTTTTGTTATTAATTCGAAATGTTTTTTTTTTATTTTTCGTAAAAAGGTCTCTGATCAACTTATACTTTAAAACTCAGTGTTGTAAAAATGTAAATAATTGATTTTGCATTCAAAACCTTCACACAAGTTTTTTTCGAATTCCCTTACGTGTCTAATACTTTAAGAGATAACCTTAAAAAATATTTGATCACTTTCGTTTTCACAAAAAATCCTCCATGTTTTTCAGATAAAATATACCTAGTCTAGATCTCTACTGGCATGGCTATTCGTGAAGTTTCATCACAATCGATTCAGCCATTCCGATAATTACCCCGGACTGATTGAAGTTATTTTTTTTTTATAGGATAAGGGTGACAATCGATCACACAGTCCACCTGATGGTAAGTGGTTGCTGCGGCCCATAGACATCTACATCTATCCTCTGTTACAAATCAATATGTAGATGCGTTGTCACCCGTGAGGACTAAGATGGAATGCCTCATTTCCAGTAAAAAGGGCCTCCGGCCACCTGCACTCACCAAGCGAAACGCAGAGGTAAACCTCTACTTCACGCTGGTTTTCTGTGAGGTCGTGGTACTACCCCGGTTCGAGCCGGCCCATCCGTGCGACAGCAAAAGCTGCCGCGTGGCTCTACCACTGTTTAATATTTGTCACAAAAGTGTCAAAAGTATACGAATAACCCCTTCAGCTTAATAATAGGTAGCAGTTATTTCGATTTTAGAGACACTTATGTATATATTAACAGCTATTCAAGAATTAGCATAAATAAAAAGCGTTTACGCCGCATGCAGTGGATGGTAGGGTGCGAGGCTACTGGGGAAGGACGTCCGAGCCCGAGGGCCAAGGTCTGCGCAGCCCTCACCTGCCGCCCACGCCGCCCTCGCCGGCTCAATCTCCTCGCCTCATTGTGAACCATAAATATCGCTATAGAGTGCACATGCTTCCTACACAGGCGTAGGTAGCGTGGGCAGCGAATGCTTTTAAGTGGACAACACGTCACCTGGATGGGACGGACAACTGCGAATTGTCAGCAATGTGTTGTTGTTAGTATTTTATGCTATGTGTATAGATGTTTTTTTTTTTATGAAATCGGCGGAGCCTTCCTATGATGCTTAGCAAAGGAGACATTAATTATTTTCTTTTATCACTGCGAACAACTTTTCTTCGTTTTGTCCCGTTCTAACGGTACTCGATATTTGACCATTTTTTTTGTCTCACGAGCTTACGCATACTAGAATAATAAAAAAAATGTGCATCTACAAATAAGAGCAAACCACCATCGTGAGATAAAAATACTATATGCTCTGTAAGTTTTTATATATTCTTTATCTTAATACCTATTTTAAAAGCAACCACTTCTGTACCTTGGAAACGGCTTTGGATAAAATTGTGTATTTAGGCAATGTATTACTCTGCAAGTTCTAATAATATATCTAGAAGATAAAATAGGTGCCATGCCTGAAATATAAAACAAGTTTTTTTTTTCTATCTCAGAGCAAAGCTCACTCTTCTGGGTGCAGCTAAACGCATAATAAAAAATAGATGAATAAAATAAAATATTTAATTTTAGACTGTTATTTTCTTCTTCCATAAAATTAAAAACTTGCTCAGAGATCGCCTGATGATAAGTGACCACAGCACTGCATAAGCAGGACTGCATTTTAAAGTTAAATTCCAAACAAAGAAGTCTACGGGTGGGATCGGGATCCCTTGAAGCGTCAGTCCTGTACATTATTAGTCAGTTGTCGAAATGATGTATTCAAAAAAAAAATCTTTTTTTATATTTACCTAGAAACTTAACATGCGCAATAAAGCTTATTTTTTTATTACAAAAGACTGATATTCATAAAAACAATATTTCATAACCTAAAGTTTTATAAATCCATCAGACCCGGGAGAAAGAAAGCCTGGTGATGCAACTGTGAGTGTAGTAATGAAGATAGTATGCAGGTTAAAGGGTCAAGGATTGTGATAACTAGAGGCTGTGTTGTATTTGATTTTTGTTTTCATTCATTCATTGCCTATGTAAAGTCACTGCTAAACGTAGGCTTCCCCATAGATCGCCTTATAATGGGGATATTTAGTAAGCGGTTTGGCAATTATGGTTGTTTTTTTTCCCTAGCTTTTATTAGGAAGACGCTGCTGCCCACCTCGTGGTTTGTTTTCCTCTGACGCTTCTTACGACACCCACGCTACGGAACGACATGGGGTAGTAGATATACGTCGTAGAGCCATGGTTATACGCGGTAGAGCCATGCTTATACACGGTAGAGCCATGCTGCAGCTATATTAGTAGTATAGTTGTAGCACGAATGGGTCGGCTCGACCGGGGAAGGACCACGCTCTCACAGAATACCAGCGTAAAATAGCAGCTTGACACTGATGTGTTTCGTATGGTGAGTGTAGAGAACCGGAGACCCATTTTACTGGAAAAGAGGCATTCCATCTTAGTCCTTACGGGTGACTACGCATCTGCATTTTGACTCGTAATTGAGGATAGATGTAGATGTCTATGGGCCACACAGCAAGTACTTACCATCAGGTGGACCGTGTGCTCGTTTGTCACCCTATCCTATATAAAAAAAAGATATTTGTATTGTACTTGATGTGTACTTGATTTCAACTAATTGAAATAATAAGAATTATGTTATTCCCTATAAATTTTATTTCTCTTTGGTGCCATTCTTGTAACTCCTTTAGTTAAACAAAAATATGCCTAAAAGCAGATAAGTTTTAATATTTCAACATTAAAGTAGAAAATTAAACCAGCATAAAGTAAAAAAATTGGTTTATTGTTTCCAAAATAAAACATTAATTTTATAAATACTTCACAATTCCTCCTGTGACGTCACTTCGAATATGGGGTATGCTATAAAGGGACGATGTTAAAGTCAGGCGAGGTACTAGACGAGGTTGATTATGAAAGTTGTAGCCAAGCTTCCGAGGGCTAGTAGGTGGCAGTGAGTGCAAACACGCTAAAATGGATAAACGATCGCGCTGCGTGGGTGTAAAGGGATGAAGGATTTGATTCACCCTCACGGGGCGAATTTAAAAGAGTCCTTGTGAGCGAGGACGCGTTAGGGGGTGGCGGACGCGGGCGCGGGCGCGGGCGGCTACGAGTTCATTCAGTGTGGCGGATGAATGGGCCCGAGCGATGAGTCACCGGATCGATACCGCCGGCCTCCCCGCACCTGCCAGCCGCTTCTCCTCGCCCGCCCGCGCTTTCCGCGAGACTTGGTGCCTCGGCCGACCTGCTGCAACTCCGCCCCGCTCCAATTTTTTTTACGCTTATGCAAAACGCGATCTGCCTAAAATCGATTAGTGTCCATAGACAATTATTAGTGTTTGATTTTACGATAGTTCTAAAGAAAAAAATTATAAATTACTATGTTATGTAATCAGAAATTCGAGCAAGGTCACGGCACAAAATATAGAAAAAAGTTAGTAGTTCGTTAGTCGTAGTAGAAGTTGCATGTTTTTTTAAATTTTTTACTATAATAATTAAGAAAAATTTAAAAAATAACGAACAATTGACTTTTCATGTAATTTTACAATTAAAAATGGTTTTTTTAAAATGTATATTCAAAGGTCAATATTCAATAACGCCACCGCATGGTGAAATGATAATACACTCTGTTGTTGACGTTGTAAAAAATTAAAAAAAAATTGTCCTTGCATAATACAGGTTTCTTATGACTTATGATACATGTTGATCCGAGTATCTATACATCAATACAAATACATAAAATTGAAGTGAAAAAAATAGCTAGCTTTTTACTAAATGCATATGAAAGTATATACGGTACTGATAATTAAAACACAAGTTTTAAAATTTTTGTCTGTCTGTCTGTTTGTTCCGGTTAATCTCCGGAATGGCTGGGCCGATTTTGTCGAGACTCACTGGCAGATAGCAGATGTTATAAGGAGTAACTTGGCTAATTTTATTTTTGAAAAAGAATTAAGGTTCCGCGCAAAAAATTAAAACATGAAATCCAATCGTAATAAATTAAACGTGGGCGAAGTCGCGTGGAAATGCTAGTAAATAAAACAAAAGTATGTAAAGTATCAATCACAAGTCCTTTTTTTCATTCAATAATTTAACTGTTTTTTTATTTATAATTACTAATAAAATGGGATTGTTAATAAAAAATATTTAAATATACTTTAAATAAATTATTCTTTCATTTATATAAATTTGTGGCAAAAAAAATCAATGCAACTTCTCTATTGATATAATGATTGTCAGTAATTCTTCCATATTGTTGCATTAAAAATCTTAAATGATATCGAATCACGGTATGAATATACATATGTATAAAACCGAGCCACACTAAAGCGTCGTGATGCAAAGAACAGTATTAGCATCAAAAATGGCTGACGCATCGACTGTCTGATGGCAGGAAACAGACGGCCGACTGCATGTTGGCGGCGGAAACGCTCCCGTCACTTGCCACCTCCCTGATCGTTTAGATGTTTTTACATTTTTATTTAATAAAGAAATTATCTAATAAATATATTATATTAATATTTAATAAAGAAACAATTAAGAATCAAAATGCAGATTCGTTGTCACCCCTGAACACTAAGATGGAATGATTCGTTATCATTAAAAAGGATCAAAAAACTTAACGACAACTTATCAGCTATCAAAGATTGGTCTACTCGTTATGGAGTTTTGGTCAATCCTTTGAAATGCCAAGCTATACTAGTGGGTAGCTCAAGAATGCTAGCTAAGATTAATCTGGCAGATTTACCTCCTATTTATTATGATAGTATTATAATTCCGTTCAGTAATTCTGTTAAAAATCTTGGCCTACATATCGACAGCACGTTGAATTGGAGAACCCAGGTTTCAGAAGTGAGTCGTAAAGTCATTGCCACTTTACGCTCTCTGTATCGTCTAAAACATTTTCTTCCCACAAAAACTAAAATCATGCTTGTCCATTCGCTCATATTACCCATTGTTACGGCCTACGGTTGCTCCCTTAAAGGATCCAATCCCCCGGGGCCCATCAGCAGAAGACTTCCCGAGCAAACGTAGGTCGGGCCTCCTAAGGCCACGTGGAAGTTCTCTAATTACACTAAATATATGGGGGAGCGTTATACTACGGCCAGTCGACCGGAAGGAATTTGGCGGAGTTCACTTACCTCTATCCAAGGCGACTGGTTCCTCCGGAGTCGGTCAGGTCGCATGTGGTTGTGTAGTGCAAGGGAAAGAATGGTGATGTGGTGTGTATCTGGGTGTGACTGATGGTGATTGAACCTAGACCTTAGCCGTCGGCAGCAGCCCGAGCGTCGATACCGCTCCAACTTGAGGGGGCCTTTCGAGGTTATCCACAGTCACTTTCTTGGTTCACCACGATGCCAGTCACTTAACTCTATCGTACGATTAACTAGCTTACAGAAGCCACTAACTATCGCGGGGTATAAGGTTACCGCACAAAACACGCCCGGAGTTTCTAGGTCAAAGGTCACTACCGTTTCGCGTGGCAACAGTTCTAAATACCGAGGCCGCACTAGCTTATATTGTCGAATGCACTTATACAGATTCTGAGTCGGACCCAATAAGTCCCGGGAAAGGCTATCCAAACAGGGAATGCGCGTTATAATTCCTAGACAGGATATTTACTAGACGCCCTAACTATTCCGCGGTTCCCGCACAAAATTAACAGCGTGCAAACATTAGCACATCTGGCAGATGACTCACTCGCTTGCGACCCGCGCGCCACTGTGACGCTCGGAAGAACTTCAGACCGGAATCGCGCCGAGCCGAGTGACATCTGGTGTCGATTCCGACAACAGAGTTTTGCGCGAACAAACCCCCGTCCCGGACATAAGGATTTAGGTCCGCGAGCAAACCGGTCAGCGGGACAAGGTCGAGACTGCAAGTTGCAAGACCGAATCTACAACCAAACTAGGCCACCTTAGGCAATCTATTAGGTCTTGCAACCCTAATCAACGCCTCAAAGATATCCCTAATGTGGCAAGCCGGAGGGTCAGCCTCCACTGGATGCCCCTCCTGGGCATCGCAGCACTTTAATAAGTCCTGTACTGGACAGAAGTCCGACGACCTCTTTCAAACACCATCTGTGCCCCTATGATTAGTTCCGCAATCCGACCGGATCAGCTCTGCAAACAGTGACGCGACACGAAGCGGCCTCGAGCGGCCTCCTAAGCTTCAGTGCAGAGAGCACCCACAAATTCCACATGAACGTCGTCTGTGGAGAGCCGAACGAAACGCACAGATAGTCCCTAGTATGAATTTTCAACAAGTAGGCCTAGCCAGGCCACCCACCATATTATCATTTACTAAAATAGTGCGGCAGCTGATTTCAATCTGATAATCTCCAAAACTAGCTAGCCTGTTAGACAAGTAGTCCTATGCTCATATTTCAACAAATTTTTCAAAAGCATCAATGTTCAACTACAGAATTAATTCAACCAAATTAATCACCGATGCGCATAGGTCAACTTGCAAATTAAACAAAACAATAACGTAAGGGACAGCCCTACTTCTTAGAAAACAAAAATGATTAAACACTATCCTAAACATAAACATAATTTTTCAAATAGTGCGCCATTCCATTTCAGATGAATTCAAATTTTCCTTTCAGCAAACAAACGCAACAATCAAATACAGTGATTAAATATATGTACAAAACACATGCAGTAGCATTTAAAGGAGTAGATTAAATTCAATTCTTTTAATTTAAACCGCTACAAATAGGAGAATTTCGCGGAAAGCCCAAAGCAATTTTTAATTTTAATTCAAGTATTTTTTTTTTTTGACTAAGTGCTCGACCAAACCAAATCTAATACCCCTTGACAGCGTGATTCAACGCTACAGGGGGACCCTAATCTTCCCACCACCAAGGGGAGGCCACATGGCGTGAACCCGAGATAAATAGAGCACAACCTTTAACAGTTGCCACTCGGGTTGTACGCCTTCACTGAGGCCGTCGGCAACAGAACATTTTGACAAGTGGACCGTTGACGGCTTAAGGCTCAGTGGAGGCGGCCGTGGTGGGAACTAAGGCAGCAGCTAGACAGGGCCGCCTCCATCAAATGGGGAACAGTGGTACACCAGTCGCGGCCACTCAGCTAACGGAAGTGAGAAGGGTCCAGCGGACCGATGAGTGGCCGTGAAGTTCCTCTCCACACGCTGAGGGGGGGTGATGACACCCCCGCCCCTGGGGGAATTACCCCCCGACTGGTCGGGGGAGGGACTCCTTTCAAACTTAGGGGCCTGGTGGCTGGACGGCGGGCGCCGACAGTCACCCTGCAGAGGGCGTGGCTGAGCGCCCCCGCCCGTGGGGGTCGAGGGCCTGGCAGAGCCCCGAGAGGAGATGCCGTTCGCACCCAGGCACAAAACGGCATGGTGATTGCCCTGGCAATGCAGACAGGGCCGTCGATGCGGACAGTCTCGCTGGAGGTGCCCTCCCAGACATGACCAGCACCAGCGGCGCTCCTTGGCGATAGTTCGCCTCGCTGGAACCGGCTTACCTAATAATTTCGGGCACGACGTTACCCGGTGATCAGATGCTCGACAATAGGAGCAGGGGGGGGTTGACGACGACTTGCCTGGCGGGTTCAGCCTCTCACTGGGCACGTCTCGCAAGTCGTCAACGGTGCCCGCCGCGTTCTCGATCTGCCGGCACTGCTCCTCCAAAAACCGCAGCAGGTCATAGAAGGGCGGAATATAGGAGGCCTCGTCCCCGCCGTACCTCTCCTCAAAATGGATTCGCAGGTCGAGAGGTAGACGGGACAGCACGATGCGGAGCAACAAAAAAGCCCATTCGCCCACTGGTAAACCCAGCCGCCTCAAAGTATTACAGGCCACCAAGACTGGATCCAACAGGTCCGGACGCAGTCTGGCCCGGTCACTAAGCAGCGGGAGGCTTAGAAGCTGCTTAACATGCTCGTCTGCAATTCGCCGGACGTTGGCGTATCTTCTGGCTAGGAGGTCCCGAGCAGTCTGGTAGGCGTCGTCCGACAATTTCAAGTGGCCGACGACGCCCAGGGCCTCCCCCTCCAGTGAGGCCAGGAGGTACGCCATCTTTTGGCTCGGGGTCAAGTCACTCCGGGCGTCCACTAGGCTGTCGAAAAGACCAACGAAGGTCAGCCATTCGGAAAGGACCCCGGAGAACTTTGGCAGGTCCAGAGTTGGGAGTCGTCCCAACAGCTCCGGCTGAAGCTGCTTCAGAGAGGACTCGGACAGGTTACTCATCCGAGCTTCACGCGCCTCCTCGGCATACCTGCCTTCAGCCTCGATCAACTCGTCCGTGAGCCACAAGAACTGCTCATAGTCCGCGAAGCAGGAGTCCAGGACTCCCTTCTCCACATCCGAATCCTCGAGCTCAGCGTAAGCCTCCTCCACTGCGGCCCTTCGAGCATCCACCTGCTCGAACCGCTTCATCAAGTTATGGACCCTATCCGGTCGACCTATCAAAGCATGGGCGCTTGTGGCCCAGCGTAGCTCAGTCCGCAAACAACGGATCAGTAGCTTGGGCGATGTCATCACTATTAAAGACAAATTACGACGCGGCTTGAGCACAGTTTACAAAGATAACAAATAAAAAATACAACAAAAAATTAACAGTTAATAAATGCAGTTCCTATCAAATCGCGTTGAATAGAAATTACACAAATACGAACTACTTGCTACGTATCAACCAAATACAAATTAGCACAAAAAAGACACAAATCAAATTAACAAATAACAAATACTAGTGCGATCGAATCAAGTTAAATTCAAATTGCGCAAATACAAATTACTACTATTTAGTTCAAATACAACTTACAGTATAAACGAAGATACACATCACGGTCGATCAACAAAAAATGCCTAGCTCGGAAATCGAACCTTCGATAAGTAATCCACTACAACTCTCCGACAACGATAATTAACCGATTACGTAAAAATAACCATCTACCTACATGACGTATATCTCTAGAAAATCTCCCGCTTGCACAACCTAGGGCGCGGCTTTTCAAATTACCCTCTAACCAAAAAAAAGGCAAGCAACAAAGCAACAAAGGAAAATAATTCTATTATTACGTACAAAAAAAATATTTTTACGTATTACGGACGGGCGTGATTGTAGATGCAAATTAAACCAATCACACCAACGCTCCCTGCCACCAAAATTGGTTAATGTTTATCAAACACTATAGTCGGGATCGACCGGGAATCGAACCCGGAACCACGCTCTGCTACCAATTGTTACGGCCTACGGTTGCTCCCTTAAAGGATCCAATCCCCCGGGGCCCATCAGCAGAAGACTTCCCGAGCAAACGTAGGTCGGGCCTCCTAAGGCCACGTGGAAGTTCTCTAATTACACTAAATATATGGGGGAGCGTTATACTACGGCCAGTCGACCGGAAGGAATTTGGCGGAGTTCACTTACCTCTATCCAAGGCGACTGGTTCCTCCGGAGTCGGTCAGGTCGCATGTGGTTGTGTAGTGCAAGGGAAAGAATGGTGATGTGGTGTGTATCTGGGTGTGACTGATGGTGATTGAACCTAGACCTTAGCCGTCGGCAGCAGCCCGAGCGTCGATACCGCTCCAACTTGAGGGGGCCTTTCGAGGTTATCCACAGTCACTTTCTTGGTTCACCACGATGCCAGTCACTTAACTCTATCGTACGATTAACTAGCTTACAGAAGCCACTAACTATCGCGGGGTATAAGGTTACCGCACAAAACACGCCCGGAGTTTCTAGGTCAAAGGTCACTACCGTTTCGCGTGGCAACAGTTCTAAATACCGAGGCCGCACTAGCTTATATTGTCGAATGCACTTATACAGATTCTGAGTCGGACCCAATAAGTCCCGGGAAAGGCTATCCAAACAGGGAATGCGCGTTATAATTCCTAGACAGGATATTTACTAGACGCCCTAACTATTCCGCGGTTCCCGCACAAAATTAACAGCGTGCAAACATTAGCACATCTGGCAGATGACTCACTCGCTTGCGACCCGCGCGCCACTGTGACGCTCGGAAGAACTTCAGACCGGAATCGCGCCGAGCCGAGTGACATCTGGTGTCGATTCCGACAACAGAGTTTTGCGCGAACACCCATAATTGATTATGCAGATGTGTGTTACCCAGATCTGTCCCAAGATCTTCTGAACAAACTGGAACGCCTTCTTAACAACTGTATACGATTTATTTTCGGGCTTCGTAAGTATGACCATATTTCGCAATATAGATCTAAGCTAAATTGGCTTACAATCCGTCAGAGGCGCAATTCCAGAATATTGCTTGTTCTTTTTTCCATTTTAAATGACCCATCTTCGCCTTCTTATCTTAAGAGTAAATTTCACTATCTCTCCTCATCTCATGATAGGGTCCTACGTTCTTCTTCTAACAACAAAATCTGTATTCCTGTTCACTTCACCGAGTTCTATGGCAACTCCTTCACAGTTCAGGCTACACGCCTTTGGAACTCCTTGCCCGATGACATCAGAAAAACATCCAACAAGTATGTTTTTAAAAAATTGGTCCGTAACCATCTATTGAAGACAAAGCATTTTACTTGATTCATCCATTTGATATGTATTGCTAAACAGACGCATATGTTCATAGGTATTTGTATGTACTAATTATATATTATGTATTTAAATATGTATATTTGTATGTATATATTTGTATATATGTTTGTATACGTCATATATGTATAGTTTATGTATTAGTAAATTGTATGTATTATGTAGTTAATTATTATTTTGTGTACTGTTATTTTATTCTATATTGTCGCACCTACGTCAAATTCTCACCACTCCATGGGTTGACTGGTAGAGAATGCCTCAAGGCATTAAGTCCGCCCTTTGTATTCTTTTGTTTTAAGGAATGCAATAAAGAATAAATAAATAAATAAAAAAGGGTATCCGGTTCTCTACACGCACCATACGAACAGAGCAGTATTAAGCTGCAGTTTTACTATGAGAGCGTGATCTTACAATCTTTACAACGTTATCGAACCTAATTGTATATTTGAAGTCAATGAAGACATAAGTTCTAAAAAATAATTAATAATAATGTTTTGATAAACTAAGAACTAGCCTGGCTTTGCTCAGTTAGACATGGAAAACCACAATGCTATTTTCCCAACACTAAGATAAAGAAGCGTGATTGAACGATTTTGTGTCAACATTTCGCACTGAATATTCAAATTTAAGGTCTGTAACTCATTGACAGACGGATGGACAGACAACGAAGTGACAATTTACAAGGCTCCGTTATACCCTTGCTGCACGGAATTATAAAAAAGGTGTTTTTATGTTTTGTGAGAAACACAATTCGGTATTTAAACTTTTTTAAGACGTCGTTTTTATGTTTTTGCTTTAAACATAAGGTTATTAAAAACACGCAATTTAAATTATTTTTGTTATATAAGCCGATGTTAAGTTTTGATAGTTTTTCACACTCTTACTTATAAGTGTTCTTGACCCTTCTCCTAAATAAAAAAAATGGAGTGTGCTGAAGAACTCCCTGTCCGTCATCAAGCATAAAAAAGTAATAACAATAACAACGGTCAACGCAAGGGTTATTGAAACTCAATAAAATTAGAAGTCGAGCAAAGTACGAATACAAAAAATATAATCGTATTTCATAAACAAAACCGAGACGCTGACTTTTAATAACATGACAATAAAAAGATTAACGTGCTACAACTATACTATACCACTAATTATGTTGCAGCTATATTAGTGGTATAGTATAGTTGTAGCACGAATGGGTCGGCTCGATCGGGGAAGGACCACGCTCTCAGAATACCAGCGTAAAATAGCAGCTTAACGCTGCTGTGTTTCGTATGGTGAGTGTAGAGAACCGGAGACCCTTTTTACTGGAAATGAGGCATTCCATCTTAGTCTTCACGGGTGACAACACATCTGCATTTTGATTTGTAATAGAGGATAGATGTAGATGTCTATGGGCCGCAGTAACCACTTACGATCAGGTGGACTGTGTCATTTGTCACCCTTATCCTATAAAAAAAATTGGGACGTGCAAGGCTATTGTCGCCGCGTCGCCCGAACGTTTGAGTGGTTAATATTGCTTTCCATCTTAAGTGAAACATATTTTCGACATGGCTTTGCTTAAAATAAGATAATACACGAGTTAAATCGCGCGAATAAAGAAAAACAATTTATTCATTTTGTCTTTACCTCAATTTGCGGCCCTGAGCCATGCATCCATTGACTGCCTGCACGTCATGATAATACTATAATTTCGAACATTTAAACTGACCTATTGTGTTATTATAAAAATATTAACATAACCGAAATATATTATCAACCCAGACCCTAAAATTTCACAAAATTGCAAAAGTAACTACCTACTAAAAATCCTAATTCGAAATGCAAATATTTAGAGGTACAATAATTTCTCACAAATAATATTTCAATTACGGTAATGGCTAAAATTCAGCGTTGTTTGTTATGAATTTTCCGAGTAATTGTGATTGTGTTGTCACCAGGCGACTTTATGGAGTTCCGGCGCGCGTATCCGGAATGGTGTAGCGAGGCCGGCGCGCAGCACGTGCCCCATCTGCCGCTCATGGGACTTCGGTATGTTTGCCATACTTGTAAACATGTAAAAAAAATTACAAGATAATAAGACAAAATAAAAGGTCTTCTATGTCTTTAGTGATTGATAGGCTTACAATTACCTAATGTTTAAGGATATGACTCGTAATATTATAACTATTGGTCCGTTATAATAATTAGTTTAGTAATTTATAACTATAGTTTCAACCCGATTTACCAACGCGGATTATCTTGATTAGTTTTCCACATGGGGGTACCTAGTCTTAAGAAATTTAGCTGTTGCACGTTTACATAAAAGATACAAAAACATTGTTTTGTTTTGGAGGTAACAGAATAGAATAATTTTTATTTAGTTTAAATTATAGGTAATACTTTTTTAATGTCTAAAATTTCTGAAGATGTGGTAAAATTTATGTTTTTATCACTGGTTCAGAAAGTCTCTGTCCTAGGAAGCACCTGCAAGAAACTCAGCGGGACTTTTTTTGTTAAATATTATTTACAATGTTGTTTATTCCTAATGGTTATTACTTTTATTTATTATTATAATATCCTTTTAAGAGAAGTTTATAACAGGAATTTTAAACCTTTTCATTGATTGCACAAACTGGTAATAGTAGATTACTAGATAGCTATCCTATTTTAATGTAGGTGTATAGTTTTTTTTTTTAATTAAATTATTTTTGTTTTTGTGTATTTTTCGTAGATATACCGAAAAGACAAAGTATGCATATACATACATATATATATATATATATATATATATATATATATATATATATATATATATATATACTTTAAAATTTTCATACCGCACTTACCTAAATAGTAAAAAACAGAATTCACTTTGTGATTAGCGTAGTAAAGATATTATTCAATGAAGTTTGTATGATGTAAAGTAACTCGTAACGTTTAAAAGCAAAAGTAAGAGATAATGTAAGGTTGTCTATTATCGATATATGGAAAGCACTTTCACAAAAAAAATGAATTTGATATTTTGAATTTGTTGTACAAAAAAGAATAAATAAATTAATAGCTAGGTCTCAAAGAGATTGTCCTAAATTTAAACACGAACCTGTTGTGGCATACTATATACATACACTAGCATACTATATTTTATATACAGTAGCATCTCGACCCGCTCGATTGTTTTTAATTCATCACAAAACCCATCCATTACATTAAATATACGCTTATATATTAATCCTCAAGAAATTTTTTTATTTGAGAAATGATGGGAATATCGCATCAAAATCAATCTGTAGTTTTAAATTTTAACGCAGACAGAGGCGGATAAGCGACCTTGTTTCGTAATATACATGTAGGAAGCTGTTCATATATAGTTTTACTTACTGTCGTCTGTGACTATCTTACTCAGCATTATTATTAATTTTGTCCAGTTGAAATTATTGCTTACTAATTTCTTAAAGTTGGTAAAAATTACTTCGCGTACAATAAAATGATGTGTCTTACCTAGTTTGAAGAGCAACTCCCGCCCTCCCTCAATTGCGTGCACTATCCCCGTCACCACTAATCCCAGCACCACTACTCCCAACACCACTACTCCCAACACCACTACTCCCAACACCACTACTCCCAACACCACTACACTAGGAAAGACACACCACTCATGACAATACGACACGTGTTTCGCCTCTACACGAGGCATCTTCAGGTGATATAGACTCTGTGGTGGCTGACCACTATAATGGATTTCCGTAAAGTAACGCCTGATTCTATTAATTATATTAATTTCTTATTAAAGTGTTCACATGGACGACAGATAGCCGTTGCAAGAAACCGTGATTATAAGTAGTAAATATATTCATTACCCACGCACCCACGAGAGCACACATAGCTAACCAAGCAGCGGACTGTGTAGCTAACTACAGTTTTGCAGGTTACCTGTGGTGCAATAAAAGACAGTTGTCACGACCTAATAGCTCTATACGTGGTAGAGTCATGCTGCAGCTAAATTATGGTTGTGTAGCACGAATGGGTCGGCTCAATCAGGGAAGGATGACGCTCTCACAAAATACCAGCGTAAAATAGTAGCTTAGTGCTGCTGTGTTTCGTATGGTCACTGTAGAGAACCAGATACCCTCCTCAGGGGTTACGACGTATCTGTATTTTGATTCATAATAGAAGATAAATGTAGATGTCTATGGGCCACAGCATCCACTTACCATCAGGTGGACTTGTGTGCTCGTTTATCATGCCCATTCTTAAAAAAAGTTATGGCCTTCTCAAACTAGTGGAAACTGTTTCAGACGTCAGTCGCCCATCGATAAACATAACGTGACGACACAAACCGGCTCTGCCTTGTCGACTACAACGATGGAATTTGAATGATTCATTTAAACAATCCGACGTGTATTATGCTGATTCATCACTTATGTATCGTTCCCGAGAAATGGAATTCTAGAAGGAACGCAACAAAACAACGGAGAACATGAACCGATCACGCTATATCAGTAATTAATGGCATGGGAGGAAAACACACGCGTGGGAATGCGATTTCATACGCGTGAGATTTTCCACCGATCAGCTTTTATCGAAGGGAAAAAGTCGGCTGCAGTGTTCCGGCAAGACCAGGCATACACGCCGGCTTTCTCGGTTACAACGACCTTGCTTTAGCTTGCTCTGTGTACTGTCTCTTTATTGCGATTACTGCAATATTAACGGATGAGCGCTTCTCCTTATACATATTTAAATAAAACAAAAATCGTTTATACTTCCCACATACTTACTATTTATAATTGATAGTATGTTCGGGTTTAATAAAAATCAAAAAGACATAATGCCGTCGATGTCTCTTATTTCTTTTGATTCGTTACATATCCAGGTGAAGATATTATTTAGTGTAGAAAACGTAGAATTTAGTGGGCTCAATTCACTGAATTGATGAACTCTTTAAAGTTAGGTGTCACAAGCAAACGAACCGATGTGGGTGGAGTAGTAACTACATAGACTAGAAAGTTACGTAGGTACTTACTATAAAGTTAAACTTTGATCAACGTGGGCGCCTTATACATAAGCAATGCGAGCGGATCCTACAGATAAGTTCTCGGTAGCGAAGTGATGAGCGTGTGTATTACTCATAAAGGAGTATTGTCGATTATCGTGCATTGTTCCATTCTACAGTTTACCGATGTTTAAATGAGCGGCTTCGTTGCCGTAACTAATTGACACTTGCACGTGCCAATTGCTCTTTGCCGATGTGTCTAATAGTAAGTCAATGTCAAACGATTCATTCACGAGAGTGGAACGAACCGCACGCACACCACATAATTACTCCGTTTAGTGTGATAGTGTGAATTGAACGAATTCGCCTTTACCTATGACTTGAAACAATTTGCACACTTCATTCTGTTTATGCACAGCGTCTACAACAATGCCTTTTCATGTCGTAATCATTACTTTTCTCTTTCTCTCTTGGCATACGAGTTTGACGCAATGCAGGGGGCACATTAAAAGCCGTTCGGTTAATAAACTCATTCATCATTGTCGTTTCAAGACTAAGTTGTCTACAGCGGCTCATTGATGTAGGCGGCTACCGACCGAGCTGTAGGTGTGTTGCATTAGAGAAACGGCCGAGTTGTGCGTTCAATGACGGCGCGCTCCATTCATTCAACGAACGCGCATACGGAAGTCGCTCCGTTCACTAGTCACTATTACGCCGAGCATTGCAAATTCGTGTTTATATTCAACTAACATACGATCGTAATTATGTACTAGTTGGCGATTGAAAAGTTTCAACGGCGGTCACACGTTCGATTTTATTCAATGGAGTGACGTCATTCGATAGCAATTGATTTCTATTTGATTTTTTCCGTGTTTCAAGTGCTTCGTTGTAACTTCCTCCCGCCTACGGTAGGCTGTCGACTCCCTTTTGCGTTATCGTTTCCTCACTATAAACAGCAAGATTCGAATTTACGGTGGAAGTGTAGGGACGCCCACGCAACGCCGTTACGAGCGAATTCAATCAAGCGGATTCGAGTACACCGGGAGCCGGGTCCAATGAGTTACGACTACATTAAAAAGACCAATACAGTCGATGTCTTTTACTCCTTTCGTTCCATTATCCAGTTAAAGATGTTATTTAGTGTAGAAACTGTTAACATACCCACGCATTTTAGCGTACTGAATTCAAGGACTCGTTTAAAGATAAGTCTCAAACTCTCAAACAAACGAAACCGCGTGGGAGATCGCTGTTATGATTACATCAATTTGAATGTTCTATTTTCCACTTTAAAAATTGCTTTATAAAGATCTAAATTTAGCTTCGGCTTTACGTTGTTGTTGGAAAACTTTGCATCTGTATTTCGTATATCGTTCACAGAGTGTTTATTTATAGCTTGAAAGTAATTATACGTTTGGACAAAAATTGGATTTTTTTTTGTTTGTTCCTTTTTATTGATATATTATTCGATACTCCTGTATCTAGTAATGAAATGGCTTCACGAGGAAATATATTTTTGTATAGGATAAGGGTGACTAATGAGTAGTCCACTTGATGGTAAGTGGCTGCTGTAGCCTATAGACATCTCGATTACGAATCATAATCAGATGCGTTGTAGCACGTGAGGAATAAGATGGAATGCCTTGTTTCCAGTAAAAGGGTATCCGGTTCTCTACGCTCACCATCCGAAAAAATTGCGTTAAGTTGCTATTTTACACTAGTGTTCTGGGAGAGCGTGGTCTTTCCCCGATAGAGCTGAGCCATTCGTGCTACAACCATAATAATATAGCTGCAGCGTGGCTCTACCACGCTGGTATTTCATAGTTGTTTTTGCGTGCACAAAGGACAATCTTTTCTGTGTAAAAGCACTAGCCATTAGAAGCTCTGCGTATTCCATAGCAACGTGAAGTTCGTTAAAGGCTAAAATATATTTCGTGTTTGACAATTTTTAATGTTTTATAATTAAAAAGCTTTTACATGCGATTGTGCCTTAGGGAGGTAAGAAACTACGTGGCGACCTAGTTAACGTTTGATACTAACTTAATGGGTCACGCACGTCCCTTTCGTCATGTTCTATACAACACATATCTGTACTCTATACTTACTATCTTCTTTATATATAAAAATTACGTGTCACATTGTTTGTCCGCGATGAACTCCTAAACTACTGAACTGATTGCAATGATATTATGCACACTGTGTGCAGTTTGGTCCAACTTGAGAGATAGGAGAGTTTTTATCTCGATAAGTGACCCTCAATATTTTTTATTACGAATTTAAGGATTTTTTAATACGACAAGGGTCGTCGGTATGGGCAGAACAACGTCTGCCTGGTCAGCTAGTATTTAATATATAAAAGTAAATGTTTGTTTGTTCGTGTTTTATGCGCTGCCATACCGTTATTCAGATTGCGCTAAAATTTTGTCAACTTTATTGCTTGCACTTGCGCGAAGGTTATAGGCATAGTACAATTAAATTACAGTAAGTGGCGCGCGTATCGTACCCACATATTTATTTGAAAGTCATAATGTGTGATTTAAATTCAATCAATGTATTATTATTATCCTAATTAAACAATATAAGGTTATTCCTTCTTTTGTGGTGCCCATCGAAGGCAGATTTTAGACATGGTTTAGTCGCTTCTGTAAAATAACATCACGCTACAATCAGGAGTGCTACCGGGCCTGGGTTAACGCATCAATGTCCCGGGAGGTAAACAGAAGCCCTTAAAAAGAAGTATAATTCCGCCTCCAGGTCCTTCAAAAGAGTCATTGCCAAGGGAAAGTCAGAGCACATAGGCAGAATTGGCGAGTAACTAGTTTGCCTTCCTTCGGGAACCCGTGCGTTCTGGTCTTTCGCCAAGGCTGTCCAAAGGAACTTCAGTCAGCCATTTCTTCCATCTCTGCACAGGGAGGACGACTCACTGGTCCATACCGCAAAGGAGAAAGCCGATCTGCTCGGCTCTTTCTTTGCGTCCAACTCGATTCTTTGATGACTGGGAGAGCCTACCACCGATATTCCCGCGGTGTGAGTGCTCCATGCCGGATGTGCGGTTCACACAGCGCTCAGTTCGCAAAGCACTCCTCTCCCTGGACATCCACAAGTCGAGTGGGCCTGACAGAATTCCCCCAATTGTGCTGAGGACAATTGGGGAGATTCTGTCAGGCCCACTCGACTTGTGGACTCGAATTTCTGTAAGCAATTACTACCATCTCTGCACAGGGAAGACGACTCACTGGCCCACGCCGCAAAAGAGAAAGCCGACCTTTTAGGCTCCCTTTTTGCGTCCAACTCGACTCTTGATGACGGGGGGAAAACACCGCCGACCATCCCGCGGTGTGAGTGCTCCATGCCGGATGTGCGGTCCTCGCAGTGATCGGTCCGCAAAGCACTACTCTCCCTGGACATCCACAAGTCGAGTGGGCCTGACAGAATCCCCCAAATTGTGCTGACGTGTGCTCCGGAGTTGGCACCGGTTCTAACGCGTCTTTTCCGGTACTCCTACTCCCTACTCGTAATCCCGACATCATGGAAGATGGCTTTTGTCCACCCGATCCCTAAAAAAGTCGACCGCTCAGACCCGTCTAACTACAGGCCTATCGCCATCACCTCCTTGTTCTCCAAAATAATGGATTCCATTATAAACTGCCAGCTCATGCGGTACCTTGAGGATCACCAGCTGATTAGTGACCGCCAACACGGTTTTCGTCTGGGTCGACCATCTGGTGATCTTCTGGTCTACCTGACTCATAGATGGGCGGAGGCAGTAGATTCCAAGGGGGAGGCATTGGCCGTTAGTTTGGACATTGCGAAGGCTTTCGGTCGGATTTGGCACAAAGCGCTTCGTTCGAAGCTCTCTTCTTATGGACATCCCGAAAAATTGGATCACCAGCTTTCTTGCAGATCGGAGTTTCAAGGTCGTTGTAGACGGTGCATGCTCCGACTACATGCCTATTAATGCTGGTGTTCCACAAGGCTGCGTGCTGTTTCTTCTGCATATCAATGATATGTTGCGAAGCGGTAACATTCATTGCTATGCGGATGACAGCACTGGTGATGTTCTATACACCGGCCGTGCCAATATTTCTCGGGAAAACGTCGCTGAGTACCGGAACAAAACTGTGTCTGAAGTCGAGTCTTTGCCGAACAGTCTCGGATTGGGGGCGATTAAATCTAGTCCAGTTTAATCCTTAGAAGACACAGTTTGCGCGTTTACCGCTAAAAAAACCCCTTTGTCCTATCTCTTCAATTTCAAGGCACTCCCCTTGTTGCCTCAGCCAGTATCGGAATCCTCGGAGTCGACATATTGAGTGACGTGCAGTTTCGCGGTCACTTGGAAGAGAAGGCCAAATTGGCCTCTAAAAAGCTTGGCGTGCTCAGCAGAGCGGGACAGTATTTCATGCCGGCACACCGCCTGCGACTTTAAAAGGCGCAGGTTTGGCCTCACATGGAATACTGTTCCCATCTCTGGGCTTGGGCTCCCCAGTGCCAGCTCCTTCCACTTGACCGCATCCAGCGCAGAGCGGCTCGAATCGTCGACGACCGAGTCCTAAACGATCGGCTCGATTCATTGGCGCTGCGAAGAGATGTTGCATCCCTTTCCATTTTCTTTCGTATTTACCACGGGGAGTGCTCTGAGGAATTGTTCGGATTAATCCCAGCCGCCAAATTTCACGAACGCACATCGCGGCAAAACTCTCGATACCATCGACACCATCAGGATGATTGGCGGTCCACCACTCTACGTTTCACTAGGAGTTTTCTTCTTCGTACGACTTCTCTGTAAAATTATTTGCCACCGGCGGTTTTACCCGACCGACTTAGGGACCTTCAAGAAAAGAGCTTACTCATTTTTAAAAGGTCCACTTACCATCAGGTGAGTCGTATGCTCGTTTGCTCCCTCTCCTATAAAAAAAAGGGCTTGATGTACAAATATATATTTGTACTTTAAACGATGCGGATACTATCACTTTCCACAAGCATTATTGAATTTAAATCCGATACGTCTGCCATCACACCTCCTGAAGTTAAAGTATTTGATGTTGGAATAAATTAAATCTAGGTTTTTAAACACTTTTTTATAAAGCCATCACTCGTCCTGAAGTTAAAAGTTGATACCAACATTACAACATTGTGAAATTTAAGCATATCCAGTATATGCAATGGCACAAGATTTTTAACAAAAGAACTAAAAATCAATGTGATTATTGCAACCAACATCAACGGGCCTGAAGCCGGACAGCTTGCATACATCCACGTATTCCGGTGATACCGACATACCTACCTATACCATGTAAGCGACTTTAATTCTCTGTTAAAGTAATCATTTGCCCTCACGATAAATAAGTCCCAGGGACAAATTTTCTCGCTGGTGGACATCGACGAGAAAAGAGTGCTCTCCACATGGGCAATTATAAGCTGGTTTGTCTTGAGTGGGATCTTCTGAAACTCAATAGATTTTGCTTACAGATACCTGTTGGTATCTGTAAGCAAAATCTGCAAATATAATACACAGAGAAGCTTTGAAGTAATTTAAATTTCATAATCAATACTGAGTATGCATCCATAATATTTCTTATTATTATAGATAAGGTCGTGTATGAGCACTATCTTAAGTTACGATAAGTGATGATGCGGTTGACTATGAAGCACGCTTGCTTAGAAGTAAAGAAACCTATCCATTCTTGACTTATTCTACTCACTCTTTAGCTGTAGGCACGTATAAAGAAATTGATACCAAATTTTTTTCGTATGACTCAAAACTTTGGACTCGCTCAAGGATAGAGTAGCTTCTTAAATGTTAAAAGAATTTTTAGAATCTGCATTTGTCCAGGCGAACAAAGTCGTGGGCGGGTCAGCTAGTCACTAATAAAGTTATGATGAATGTGGCTCAGCAGCAGAATAACTAACATAATTAGGAAACTTAAGACCGCTTCCGTGATCCGATAGCATTCCCAGGAAACCCGTTTATTTATGATTAATGATATAATAGTTATTTGATTTTGGAATGAATTAAATATAGGTTATAAACAATTTTATTATTATATAAATTTTGTATAAAAATGTTAAAAACCAGTTCTAATTAGCACTATCACAATCGGTGTTTGTAATAATTATGTAAATAAGAGATAGAGATGTTTTTCTAATGATATCTATATATAATGACACTACTGATGATACCTATATTATGATACAGTGATAGAAGAAAATTTTATTTAATTCTTCGTATTTATATTATACTGCCGAGAATTATGTTGCTGAAGAAGCCATGGTAGCTCAGGGGTACGAAATCTAAATAATACTGTTATTAATCCAATGATTTACCACGTGCTCGGTGGTTCCAGAAAACTTCATAAGGAAACCAGTATATTATGTGAAAAATTAAGAATATTACCAGTCGGCATGTGAAGTCAATAAGAAACACGCAGTGCGTCGAACTCTGTCTCCTAAGACAGAAGTTACGAGCAGAGAACGCCTGCGTCTCCAACAGATTGAAATACTCATAGGTATTATGGTTTTGTAAAACATTTAATTGTTTTTGTGCAAGATAATAATTGCATTTGAAAAATCAATGGCATTTATCTAATCTAAGATTATACTTAGGAGCCTTTTATAAGATGTCCAAAGTCCGTTTTAACAGTATTCTTGCGACATTGATACGTGGTAGAGCTATGCTGCAGCTATATTAGTAGTAAAGTTGTAGCATGAATGGGTCGGCTCGACCGGGGAAAGACCACGCTCTCACAGAAAACCAGCGTAAAATAGCAGCTTAACGCTGCTGTGTTTCGTATGGTGAGTGTAGAGAACCGGAGACCCTTTTTACTGGCAAAGAGGCATTCCATCTTAGTCCTCATGGGTGACAACGCATCTGCATCTTGAATCTTTATTGAGGATAGATGTAGATATCTATGGGTCACAGTAACTACTTACCATCAGGTGGACTGTGTGCTCGTTTGTCACCCTAACCTATAAAAAAAATACCTATCAACTTTTCTTCGATATTCCATAATATAATATTAAAATTACGAAAAGTTTTGTATGCTACCATGACTCCATAACATCAGTAGTCAGTCAGTACCTATGTTGCGAGATCCTTGCGACATTGATAGTTTTAAAGTGTACATACAATTTGTAAAATATCTTTAGAAATGAGATTAACATAATTTTGTAAGCGGTGGGCAAAGTTTATTGTTGTTCAAATCAGTCTGACCGTTTGTTAATAATTTTAATAAAGATAAATAGCTAAAATACAACTTTATGCTGAAGTTTAAATTTTTAACATGAAAGATACGCGAAATCGCAAACCTGGTCGGTCGTAGTCACTGACGTCAAGTACCAACGTCACTGCTTCGTGATCGGAGCTCGTTAACAATCTGCGACACAACTTACCTCGGCGCCTAGGAGGCTGTCACTATTACTCCAATCCGTTTGTAATGCGGACAAAGTAATGAATCGATAAATTTTGTAATCGATTCGTGTTGCGTAAGTAAATACAAATGTTATTCAGATTGTACATTGTTTAGTTTTTAGACCTATAAACTCCTTCCTAGACATAAATTACATCTGAAACACCTTATAATATGCAATGGTCGCTGGGATCAAAGAATTCCTTCCAAATTTGCCTTTTTATATCGGTCTAAATATTTAAAGTGACGCCATATCTGTTATGGCTATCCTCTATACCTAATTCGAGATCCTGAAATCAGTTATCTGTAAAATTATGAAATAACTGATAAAATATTTTTTGGTTTCAAAATATTCTTATCGTGTTTAATAACAATGTAATAACGATATATTATAAAGTTATTAGTGTTACATATTCATATTAGTGCTAATCTCCGAAATCACTGTGAGAATTTTCATTCGGTTTTCACCAATAGAAATATTCAAGAGGATGGTTTAGGTATAAAAACGATTAATCGTTTTTCGAAATATATAGTACCTTCTAAGAGCTTCTACAGCGTGTGTTGCGTAAACAGATAGTTTTATGAAAATAATGTATGTTGTAATTGTTCTTCTCGAAGAGTTCCTAAGAAAACTCCGCAGCACTATTCGTCATTTTACAAAAAAGTAGCTAATAATTTAGGTTTAAAATACTGTGGAAAATATGCTAACTAAATTGTAAACTATGGAATTTGACGGCAAATGTTGAATTTCGCGAAGACTTTCTTTCGTGAAGACTTCTTTAAACCTAACACTATCAATGAACTTCTTTTTGTAATAAGATACAACAGGAAAGTACAAACCCTCATCAAATTATTTATAATCATCATTTTATGCATTTTGTCAATTTTTATCAAGTGTTTGCCTACGCAATAAATTACCCTGCGCGTCCCTACTGAGAGACTAACTTGATTGATAGCTTTGCTAGTGACACCCGAGCTTCAAGAAGTTAGTACCTAATTAATATAATAGGGACGCGATCGGGCACTTACACGAAATTAGGAGCGCTACGCAGCAGGCTGGTTAGCAGGAATAAAGAGGCCTATGGGGGAGGATAACATTCGGTAGAAAATTAATGTTTGTTGTTCGTATTTTATCAGTCTGCTTTAGCTGCCATACCTTTCATCAGATTGCGGTAAAACTTTGTCAATTTATTGCTTGCACTTGCGTGAAGGTTATAGGCATAGTACAATTAACTTACACTAGTTGGCATGCGTCATTCAATTTCAATGGATGTATTGTCATTCCTAATTAAACCATATAACTCTTCCAATTTTAAAATGATATTGCAACAATTATTTCTTGTGTGGCAGCAATGCTCCGGATACCAGCTAGCTTAATATAAATAACACCCTTACATGACAATGCGATAAGGTATATGACATTTCTAAACTTTTAGTTCATAATGTCGTTTGTGTTTTAAATAATTTACTGTGATCAAATTAGATTTCTGTAGGTATGAGCCATCGCATAATCTACTTGCGTTTATCTGAAACACCTTCTGTGCGTAAGTGGATCTGTTTAATTTATTATTGGCTTCCAATTACTCCGTGCACGGGAGAGGATCGGGTTATTACTGATGCGGCTGGCGCGGACACTCGATCCTCCTGCCTACCTATTTAAAAAGCACAAAGCTTCCGTGATTCATGACCGTGTGGTTATTTATGTCATTAACACCAGTAGTACATTTATTTCGTTTATTAAAATAGTTGTTATTAGTGCTTTGTATCAAAATTAGTTAAACAGAATACTAATGGAATCATTTCGGTGTCCGTCTGTCTATTACAGCAGATTATTTAGAACTGATGAACAAATTTAAAGGGGTAAATTCGGATATGAAATTAGCAATAATATTTAAAAATAGCGATCCGCTCCGGCTTCGCACGGGTGATTTCTGGTTCTCGACAATAACGCCACTTACCAGGTCCAATTATTGTGATACTAAACCATCCAGGGACTTGTCAAAACACACAAAAAATTTCATCAAAATCGGTCCAGCCGTTCACAGCTGTTGCTCTTTCATACATACGGCAAATGTATAGCGTATAGATTATATAAAAAATAGGCGTCAAATTCATATTGTATCACAATATTCGACAGTATCGATATGTATTTTTGTAGACAATTTTCAACACCTACCACCAATAAGAACCATCTTCTCAATTATAAACAATTTGTTTCTTTCCATATATCTGCAGAACCATTGCCTATAGAAAATAAGTTTTTAGACAAGGGACTATATTGTCACGAAAAACTCTACGCCCTTGCCCTTAACTGGATTCATTGATATTTGATGTTCTCGGGCCAACTTTGACCGCGGCGACAATTTGAGACTGCTGTAATGTTATCAAATGAGCAGGCCACTTTAATGTCACACACAAACTGTCCACCAAGGTGTTCCTGTAATGTAAACGTTGCAACGCTTACTACATTAAAAATAACCGAGATACAATTTAGTAGGTATGGTGTGAGATTTAAGGGGACAAAATCTAGAAAGCAATGCTAAACGCCGTAGTTTAAGTCGCTTATAACTATTATATATTTAAGTTTATATAAACATACGAGTAAAATGATTCATTAAGCGACTCTCAGTGTGGCAGTTCGTTTTGTGTACGTAACTATTGGTTCCAAGAGTTTGTAAAATGCATGGAAGTGCATTAAAATAGTTTTGTCTACTTAGTTAATGATAATCACGTGATGATAGAGGCGATGTGGTCGCAGGTTATCGTCAGTAACGTCACGGTGCGACGTCAAGCGCGAACGCTCGCGTGAGTTCATTCACGAATGTATCCGAGCACGGCCACGGACGTCCACTGCACGCTACACTTATATCTACATACATTAGGATTGTTATACTCTATATTTACGAGATAAGACAAAACTCCGTAGATGTGATTCTTTTTCGCTATCCTACAATCTACAGGTTTTGTGAGAGGTATTCTTTAACACTTTCACTGCCCGGTTTTCAGGCACAATTGTAAGACAATAGCAATGATCTATATTATGTAGTGCACGGGACAGCGAAAGGGTTAAGCTAAAGTTAATTTTCCCCAAATATGCCTCTCCTTTTACTAGTCTATGATCATAAATCAGTTAAGTTAAAAAGAAGGTCCGTGTGAATTGGTAAAGTCATGAGGATAAACAAATCATTCAAACTGGCGAAGATGCTTATTTATAATAAGTAAATTCATATAAATAAGAGGTTAAAAAATTCAAGGTTGATCTAACCAACCATTGTCAGCTCAACCCTGCCAGCATCAGCATCAATGTGGAAGACATTAGACCCGGAATAATGCTGATTCAACGCACGAGTCACGATCAAAATAAAGTTGACCGCGCTCCCAAAATATTGCGAAATGCTTTACGCGTATGTTAAAAAAAAAACATGTGCGATTGCGTTTTCTTTCTCATCATGCTATTATTGTAGGTTTGGTCAGCGTAAAGCCTTGGGGTAAATCTTACAAGATGCTGAATCATAACGATTTTTAAAGTTTCCACAGCTTCGACTAGGTCTTGAAGTTCAAGTACGCTGTTACATTTATAAACGCTATCTATACAATGCTGAGGAATAGGTCGTTACATAAAGTGCGTAATAAGATAATAACAGAACATTTTATTTATTTATTTTTATGAATCATTCACTTGTGTCCATACTGTTTCAACTGTTTGAAGTGGTTATGTCATCTTACTATTGACATTGGAAACTACTATACATTAGTAGATAAGTCAATAGTTTTTATTAAGTTATAATGTTGACGGCTCCGTGGCGCAGTGGCTTAGCAATGAGTTGCTGCGCTGGGGGGCGCGGGTTCGAATCCCGCACGGAACAAGTATTTGTATGGCCTACAAATGATTGTTCCGGGTCTGGATGTTTGTCCTTGTGAAATTTGTGTTTGTAAACTGCCTCCATGATACAGGAGAAAATCCTAGTGTGGGGGTAACGTTTTTTTAAAAAAAAAAAGTTTATGTACCCATTTATGCAACAATTTTGATGAATCAGATCTTGCCTAATGCCTGAGTGAAAAGCTTTCAGCCACTCAGGAAGCACAGGCAAGACCGGGTATTTTTTGAACATTAAGTTTATTTTACACAAGTGGTAAAATTAAAAATGTTGTACAACCGACTTCAATATAAATTATTAAGGATAACTCAAAAACTACTGGTCAGACCTAAATTAGATTTATATGGGACCACATGAGAAGCACCAGCTTTCAAATAAAAAAAGGATTTTCCAAACCGTTTCAGGCGTCTTCGAGTAATCGGCGAACATACATAAAAAAAGATTCCGACGAATTGACAACCCTTTTTTGAAGCCGGTTGAAAATAGAATAGACAAACATATTCACAGTGTACCTGATGGTAACTGCAGCCTATAGACAACTGCAACCTACTTCAAATATAGAAGGCTATTAGGCTACAGATGCGGTGCCACCTCCGAATATTAAGATAAAATGCCTCACAGTCTGTAACTATACTGGCTCTCGATACCCTCATTATATTTATACCGGAACATAGCAGTGCACACGGACTCCTACCACCTAGTGAGATCTGCTTATTTAATGCAGAAAATAAAGTTGTCTTTTGTTTTATACACGGTAGAGCCACGCTACAGCGTATTACCACGCTCACACACATTACCAGCGCGAAATAGCAGCATAGTGCTGCTGTAGAGAGGCATTCTATCTTAGTCCTCAGGGGTGACCACGCTTCCGTATTTTGTATTATTTCTCAGTCGACGATAGATGCAGGTGTCTATACTGACTCACGGCATCCGCTTACCTGTAGATGCCATCGGTGGACTATGTGCTTGTTTGCCACCCTTATCTATAAAAAAAAACTAAACACAGTAGCCAGTGTGACTTCAAGCGTGGCAACTATTACAAATGCAAATCTATGAGGGACGGCTATTATGGTAAGCAGTGGACTTGTGATAGGCAGATAACGAACAAATAACGTAACGAAAGACAATTGATATTGCTCCGCTTTGAGGTGAAACACGTACCGTGTAATTCCTCGTGTTGAAGCTTACATTGGTGAAGTGTCTCCAATGTGTTCGCTTCCAAATGAGACATTACTGTGGGTGGAACATGTCAGCGCTCGGCGAGGCGGCAGCAGTTAGTGCATGTGTTTGTGTAATTGAGGGTAGCGTAATTTAAACTAAACTATGTATATTCATCTATAGATATAAATAAAATTGAAGCGTCTGTCTGTAATATTGAAATAACTGGCCTCTATTAATCTCAGGGGGTTATTTGTATGCTATTAAGGCATTAATAACCATCTCTAAAAACTTGTCGGTCTATTTAGACAAAGTAAGTAACTGGTAAAACTTTCCGAACAGATAGAGTGCAATGCCAGAAAGGCTCTAAGCCATAGAGTAATTAGACTAATTCTATGATCTAAGCTATATATATGTTATCCAAAAAACTTGACGATTTTTTTTTAAACGAAGGATTGATAATATATGATTTCTTTGATTGTTTTAAATCTAAATAACACCACATTAATATATCCTATCCAGGCGAAGCCGGGGCGGGTCGGTCGTTATATATAAAATTATCTTTATGTTCTATGTAAATAATTGTTCGCTACAGGGGCAAAAATATTGTTTTTTCTTACTCTTTGTGTTATATACAGAAACATTAGTTAGCATTCTAGTTTTTATTGCAGTTTTTAAGACTGTGAATGTTTAATTACATAAAATAAAAAAAGTACACATCATACTAGTTTCCTTAAAAAAATTAATTCAATTGTAGTAGGTCTATAATTAAATCATTATAAAATACGCTCGCATAACAATTAACCGCAAGGTCGAATTGATTAACAGGTCTCATAAAACTATGTAAAGTCCTCTTAGCTCTCTTGAATAGACGACTCAACATTACGCTGAAATACTTTTTTTTAAATGATAGCTTCTTATAACATCTTTTTTTTTACATATTATCTTGTTTACAGTATTGCTGTTTATAGAAATATATTGGAAATATAACAGTGTTCAGACACCAAACATTGTTATATCTCTAAGTGAGATATAATCCTTTTAAAGTCTCTGTAGACATAAACAGAAATAGATCATGTTATAAACAAACGGGCAGGCGCGTTTAACCTCGACACACTTGCTAAATAACTGCCTGCCGCTTCCTACGTACGACTAATAACTTATTCGAACGCGCCTCAATGGACGCCTCCATTGTCCAAGTAATATTTTAATCAAATGTTTCCATTCACAAGCAACAGAAACATGGTCGATTGAAGATATTTTCTGATCGTTATCAATCCAACTATTTGAATTAATCGATTACATTAATCCAATCTGTCGTTATCATCCATCACACACACACACTCACATACTTGTACTTAATTGAAGTTAATCGTTTTTAATTGATGGTGTGGCCTATAGTGAGTTTATTACGTCGTAGACTAGAACAGAGAATAATTTTTTATTCAATATAGATCACATGTGTAATTCTTATTGAAAGTCATTTTTTACTTTACCACTGGTTCGAAAAAAAGCCTCTGTCCTGGGAAGAACCAGCAAGAAACCCAGCGGGCCTTTTTTTTAAAGCAAATTTTACATTTTAAATTTTACAAATATATTTATTTCTTTAAATTTATATCTAAGAGTCTCTCGGTTTTAGGTTGTAAATAGCTCTAATGGTCCTCTTCTGTAAAACAAAAATAGTTTCTGAATCAGCCGCATTTCCCCATAGCAAAATCCTATAAGACATTATGCTATGGAAATAACTGAAATAAACTAATCTAGCTGTCTTGACACTAGTGAGACCTCTAATCTTTTTTACAGCATAGGCTGCAGAACTTAGTCTGCTTGCTAGTTTTGATATATGGGGGCCCCACTGAAGCTTTGCGTCGAGAGTGATGCCAAGAAAAACAGTGGATTCAACAGGGCTCAATTCTTCCCCATTTAAAAACACATTGGTACTCAGATTTTTAACATTCGTTGTTGTAAATTTAATACATTTAGTTTTATTTCCGTTTAAATGTAGATTATTAACGTTAAACCGATGCACTAATTTTGATATAGCATTATTCACTTAGTCACATTTAAATGATTGACGTTTAAGTTTAAAAATCAAGGAAGTATCATCAGCAAATAATACTATATCATGATTATCCTCTACAAGAGAAGGTCAGTCATTAATATACACTAGAAATAGGAATGGGCCGAGAATCGAGCCCTGAGGTACACCCATTAGTACAGGTGAGCCGGAAGAACTTTTACCATTGATAATAACTTTCTGCATTCTATTACTTAAATATGAAATAATAAGTTTAAGCGCTGTGTTCTTGACACCATAGTACTGTAGCTTCCTGATTAATGTATCATGATGAACGCAGTCGAAGGACTTGGAAAGGTAGAGCCAGCTGCAGCTGTATTAGTGGTATAGTTGTAGCAGGAATGGGTCGGCTCGACCGGGGAAGGACCACGCTCTCACAGAATACCTGCGTGAAATAGCGCTGCTGTGTTTCATATGGTGAGTGTAGAGAACCGGAGACCCTTTTTTGCTGAAAGCGAGGCATTCCATCTTGGTCCTGACGGGTGACAACGCGTCTGCATTTTTATTCGTAATCGAGAAGTAGATGTCTATGGGCAACAGCAACCACTTACCATCAGATGGACTATGTGCTCGTTTGTCACCCTTATTCTATAAAAAATAGTCATATATCTATTATCGATAATTTATAATTATAAAACATAAAAATAATATAGAGTCAAAATGTAAATACGATGTCATCCCTGAGGACCAAGAACTTCTCTGAAAAAAGGGCTTAGGGTCTCTGCACTTTAGCATACGAAGTATAATGCTACAGTTTGTTTACTTTAGTATTCCTTAATAAAATCGAGTCCTTAATAATTAATTAAAACCCTTTTGCCAAGCGTGTCAACTATGGCAAATTGGCAAGATACCCGGGGAGGCCTACGTTCAGCAGCGGACTTTTATAGACTTAATGGATGGATGGATTAGCAAAAGTTAGCCAAGTGCTAGATAATAGTGTATCAATGAGCAGAGTCATTTACTGATTTTTAGATTATAAGTCAACTTCCAGCGTCTATCTTCTTCTTTGACATTGAATTGTTTCAATAGTTTCCCCGTTAATGCTATATTATGCTTTCTAAATGCCGTTGTGTTCTATCTATTTAATCTGGCACTAGTACGTACGACATTTTCAGTCTCCCTTATATTTGCTACCTTTAACCTTTTCAAACGACTTCAAAAAAGGAGGAGGTTCTCAATTTGTCGGAATCTTTTTTTTATGTATGTTCGCCAATTACTCAAAGACGCCTGAACCGATTTGGTAAATTCTTTTTTTGTATAAAAGGGTATACTTCCCAGGTAGTCCCATTTAAATTTTATCGAAATCGGTCGGTGAACAATATATTATATTTATATTGAAGTCGTTTGCACAATATTACCACTTGTTAATTTATTTGCTTTTGCAGTTTCACGAAGTTATTAATTATTTTTCTGTGACGTCATTAAATATCTTGATCCTGTCAGGATGGCAGCTAGTAAGTCGGGCTTTAAAAAAGCGTCCCTAGCGGGCGGTCATTGGCAGCGGGCGGGTCGGGCCGCATTCCTGTGCGACGGAGCACCTCACGCCCACACCCACGTCCCCTCACGATATAAACCGGCCGAGTAGTAAAATACCATTTCTTCATATCCTCCGAACGTTCGACGTGCATCACTAATTCGACGGTTACCAAGGCACCGGCCTCACATATAAGAATTGTTCATTAATAACACGAGCGGCTGTAGCGCGGCTTCCGGCGCGGCGGCGGGGCGGCCATTCAAATACAAATTGGATTCGCACGAATCCGATGCCACATTGTTACACAGTGCAAGTACGCTGTGGATATTGAGTGACGGCGCAGCCATCTTCATAAAGAACTTTTAATACTTTATAGTTATACGTACTAATCTCAATTTCCCGCCGTTATCCAATAATCTACTTGAGTCGTATTTATTGCCCAAGTCTATGATTATAAAACGAGGGGCTAACAAATTACTATTTACGCAACAGTTGTCTTGTTTACTCTTGATTGCGGAGAATAGTTCAATGACCATAAAAACATTTCAGAGGATGGAGATTGCTATTTAATGACTAAATATACAATTGTAACAAAAACCCTGTGGTTCCCGTTAAGTACGTTATCAGGATCATTATAAAACGTATAGAAATAACTTTTTTTTAAAAACTCGAACAGTATTTTTTTTTAAATTGTATGCCAATTATATGTGGTTTTATTACTTCTGCATTGTCTGGGGAGTAAGAGGATTGTCAAAGACCCCGCTTTATTTAGCTTTAGCATCGGCTAGTGTCAGTAAGAGGTTTTATTTTATTATTAATCTTTTTAATAAAATAAAAAAAATAAGGTCGTTTTTAATAAAAAGTTGTTTCTATAGGTTTGAATACTGATCCTGATAACGTACTTAACGGGAACGACAGGGTTTTTGTTACATGTTTGTTTTATTAAATAACTACGTAGGTAGTTTTCGCAAACTTTTGCTATGATTACATGTGGATACCACATCAGTCTATAACAATGAAGTAGGCTTACTATCGAATGAAGCACTACATCTTACATTTACTAACAGAAGATGATATTATTTATAAAGTTGAAATTACTAAAAATAAAAATATACACAAGTAACCACAACAACGACACGATCAGTCTCCGCTTTCCGATATTTTAAGTTGAAGGAGATGCGATAAAGATATTATGAGAGAAAAAAAACATTGTCTTTAATGATTTGAATCGAAACATTACTTCCCTATAATAACAGTCTAAGATACTTAAAACATAAATTCGTTTCCCTCGTCCTTGAGCTTTGTTATCATTTTTGTAAAGATAATAGAATTATTCATTTTCAAACAATTTCTTTGTAGTAAGTTGTTTTTAAAATAAGTAAATGTGCTAATCGCTAAAAACATGTTACCGTTCAGCATCGAGGAAATTCTAAATAACATCATCACAATTTTATCGCTAGGAATGTATAATTAGTGATTAGCTTGTCAATATAAAATATATCATAAAAAATTCTTATGTTCTGTTGTACAGTTTATAATATACGAATAATTAACCCTAAATATCTTTTTTAAATTGACCTAGACTTTGAATTTGCTTTGCCTTTTATATGTAACTT
Source organism: Parnassius mnemosyne (assembly GCA_963668995.1). Taxonomy (NCBI): domain Eukaryota; kingdom Metazoa; phylum Arthropoda; class Insecta; order Lepidoptera; family Papilionidae; genus Parnassius; species Parnassius mnemosyne. The sequence continues at coordinate 16,703,553 of CAVLGL010000159.1, forward strand.
CAGTTGCTTATAGCGGTGCTGGTGAGCGACAACTCTAGAATCTCCCACGTTGAAACGAGCCTGGCTCGTGACAATCAGATCGGACGGTGCGCGTGGGCGATCTCCCTTGAATGGACGTGCCGGCCGTCCTCACCCACGCTGGCCACGCCGCCCACGCCGCTGCCTACTACACCTATCACCCGGTCGCCTACTACCGCACTAACTATTAATAACTACTTCGATTACCGAACACCCTGGCGATGGAATTGGGCGTGAGGCGCCTGACTGGAATTTCCCATTAAGATGAAGCTCGTTACGTAGCCCACGGCGAGTTCGAGGCCGGATGTCGTAGACGGCTCGGATTTCCTTTGCTTGACTTTTTAAAGGAATAGATGCCTCTTATTAGAAAATTAATGGATTCGAAGAACTGGTTTTAGACTAATAAATAATATTCTTCAACTGAGCAACCGATACGAACGTGTTTGTTTTTACAAGCTATCATTAGCGTGCTTTCTTCGTGTAAGTATGTCTTTCCGGTTCGAAATTTGTTAGCAATTTTTGTAACACTTGCTGATATCCGATTGAGCTGAAATTTGGCGTACTTATGTAACTTCAATGTCTATGCAATAATACGGTACCGTGGAGCTGATCTTATGAAGAACCCGGATGCTATCCCTAGCAATACCTATAGAAGCTTGTTTTTAAATAGTTGTTGAAATAATTGTTTTATATTTAAGTTAAAATATGGAATTCGTTTATATTTCTTTACTGTAACAGATTTGATTTACAAATTAGGATCCACAGTCAATTTTATACAAGCGTTTTAACTTTCTTATCATCTTCAAACTTTAAACAGGACATAGGATTGGCTAAAGTTGGTAGGATCAACAACACACATGGCAAGTTAGCAACGATTGCAATAGATGCTTTCCAAACAGTTAAGAATAGACGTATGTGGATTTTGTGGTTTCGTATTCTACATTCATCCTTAGTATTATTTATTTAACGAATAAATTAATTGATAAAATAAAAATTATATCCATCGTTATAGTTATTATAAGTAATTCAAGAAATGTTTATTATAACTTTGTTACCAACATTCATCAAAGTAACTCCAATTACGACTGCTGTCGTAGTTAATGTTTTCAATTAGAAAATTAAAGCTAGGCCGCTGACAGCTTACAGCTTAAAAAGGAATGATCTAGAAAGAAATTTATTTTTCGATTTTATAAAATGCAAATTTCGTTTGTGATTTTTAAATTTACTACTGTAGTATCAAAATAACGCTGCTACCTGCTACCTGCTAAAAATAATTTGCGAAATATACGCCGGTATGCACTGGGATGAAGTTCCTTTACGGACGTTACGGATTTGGCGGATGGGGGCTAGGCGACAAAAAGTGTAAGATTTTTCGGTTCACGACCCTCTCTATAGTATTTTGTTTTAAATGACGCTCCGTTTTAATAGACGCTAGTAATTCATTTATTTGTATTTGTTAATCAATAATGTACGTTTATCAATAATAATATACTACGAAAGGAACTTCGTTCTAACCGAGTGTTCCACGACACTCACGCATGTTCTTATTTTTAACAGTAAAAAACATCGGTAAACGAAGCATGTTCCACGATAAAAAGAACTCTAATATTTTTAGCTCATCAGTTCTTAATAAAACCCAGTAGACCAGGACCAGCTATCACAAGCAGCACTTCCTCACAATAATGACATAATATGTGGCAGCTATCGTGTTCCTCGACGAAGACGATATTCTTTTAATAAGTAGATCTGAGACGACAACTTTTCAACGGAACTACAAATACCTGACGTGTGCGAGTGGGCGCGAAGTAATCAGCGTATTTCACCGTGGCGGCATAATAAGATTGTTTGAAAACAACCTGAATGACAACGAGACGATTGAGCGCGCGAATTTCGGTGAGCATCGCGTGGGAGGAAACGCGTTGGCGTCGAGGCGCGGTGCGGGGCGGGCGGGAGCTCGAGTAAGGACGCCGTGTGGGCGGCCATTGATCCACGGGGGGCAGGTGAATGGTGAACCCCGGAGCCTCCTCCCCCATTGAGCAGCCCTGCGATCGATCGCCACCTCGCCCGGGACGCCGCAACCCCGCACTACCTCGCGTGAAGTTATTGCTCTGTTCTCGACAGTTTTACTGCATACAAACAATCCAATGTATTCTGTCGCCCACGCGTACCACGGCACTTATGCGGAAAGCAAATTTAATATAGTCCTCGGGAAAAACCTCCGTTAGGTAGCTATTTCGTTATCGTTGCGGGCCCTTCAATTTTGGCATTTATTTGTGGGCAACCGAAACGCAATTAAAGGCGAGGAGGTGGGCGATTGCCGAAGTAAATGCGAATTGGCAATATGAAGTTTCCTAATGGCTTATTATATAGTTGCTTACCTTTGTAGGGACTAAAGCGCGCAGGCGTTAAGGCCAGGTCCGCTCTTAGTCGTTGTTTATTTATATTTTTATAATTCCTGCAAATAAGGCTCTGTCCATGTTTATTACAACATAATACATATGAAACGAATATGTTTCATGATAAGTTTACCAGAGTCTTATTAGGTTATTCTTGTAGGATGGTGATTTAAGTCTATCATTAAAGCTTACATGGAGTGTATTGCGAGTATTGTGTATTACTGACATTTATTAAAACAATTACAGCTCCTTCGCCATAGAGTAGCACAGGGCTCATAGTAGCGAAGCGCTCGCCTTAAAATTTCATGATAAAAGAACACTCTTTTTTTTTTAGACGTAAGTATGACAAACTGGCACAAATACACCTAGTGTTACGTGAATACTGTGGTCCATAGACACCTATATCTATTCATCAATTAAGAATCAAAATGCAAAAGCGTGACGTCACCCCTGAGGACTAAGATAGAATAGCTCGTTTCCAGAAAAAGTTACTCTGGTTCTCTAGACATACGTTACGAAACAGAGCTACTATTTTACGCTGGTATGCTGTGAGAGCGTGGTCCATCCCCGATTGAGCCGGACTATTCGTGCTACAACTATATAACTGAAGCTATATATATATGCCTATGGACCACATCTTCCACTTACCATCAGGTGGACTGTATGCTCGTTTGTCACCCTTATTCTATAAAAAAAACATCGTGGAATGCTGCATAAGTGAATAATAGTCCCCTAATTTGCATTTGGGCCGCGGAAAGCGGGAAGAACCTTTTCTAAAATCCTCAAAAGCTCCAAAATTCCAACCCAAAGCTAAAGAGGGCCTGACCTGACGTCGTTACTTTACTTCAGCTTCAAAATTACTTAATTACACATAAACACTTAAATTGCTTCATCCCGGAAAACGTAGGCGAGTTCGAGGAAATGACTTTTACAACATAGGTACCTGTTTTAGAACAAAAATATAAAGTTTTAACGCAGACATGATAAAACGCTGCGTAGATCGATTATATATCACTAGCTTATTGGAAAATTAAAACAAATTTCTACATGAAACGGAACTTGCAGCAGACTTTCCGTTCTTAAAAAAGAAAGAATACGTTGTAATAATGTTTCGTACCTTCTTTATTAGCCCGCAACAGTCCACTGTAGGACATAGGTCCTGTTTTATTTACGTTTTTGTCTAAAGCTACTCCGGTCGGCAGCAATCCACGCTTTGCCATTATGTAGATAAGGACGAATTGTTACATATCTAATCTTACTCCAGCAGTGAAGAAGTGAGTTCACTGCTGGCCGTATGAGAAAGCTCAAGGTCGCTCAGCGAGCTATGGAGAGGGCTATGCTCGGAGTTTCTCTGCGTGATAAACTTAGAAATGAGGATACCCGCAGTAGAACCAGAGTAACCGACATAGCCCAACGGATTAGTAAGCTGAAGTGGCAGTGGGCCGGCCATATAGCTCGAAGAACCGACAACCGATGGGGAAGAAAGGTTCTCGAGTGGCGGCCTCGTACCGGTAGGCGAAGTGTAGGGCGTCCCCCCACGAGATGGAGTGACGACCTGGTAAGACATGCAGGAAGTCGATGGATGCGGGTGGCTCAGGACCGTGCTTTGTGGCATTCTTTGGGGGAGGCCTATGTTCAGCAGTGGACTTGTGAAGGGCTGTAATGATGATGATGATGATGATAATCTTACTCGTATTTTTATATTTTTCATTACAGTTTTACAAAGGTCCACTGCTGAAACCTAGGCTTTATCTATGGATTGCCTCATACCCCTACAGGATATTTGCCAAAGTTGGTTTGGCAAACGGGTTGGTCAGGAACTTATTGTTTTCAGTTTTTATAAGGAAGATACTGCTGAAACAAGAGATGCCTATTTCAGTTTCTCCTCTATCGTCTCCTACGACAAACACGAATGTTTTTGAGACCCGTAGAGGCTGTCACTAATATGTATTCTTGGAAGAACGTATGCGTGTATGTTCGTATGATTTGTACATTTGCGTCGTTGGTACATTCGTATTCGTGGAACACGTTTTGAGTAGAGTATTATGTGTATTAACAGATGAGTAAGTAATATTATCTAACTAAAAAAATTCATGACAATTACTAACTTTTTCCAGATCATTACGTATCTCTGGCTCGGGCTGCGAGGAGGCGCTGTCTTCGGGCTCCTCATCCGAGTGCGAGGATATGCACATGCACACGCAGCAGGAGTTCCCCATAGAGATCCTGCCTAACCTGTACCTCGGCAACTCCACCAACAGCGAGGACTGCGACGCGCTCGCTAGGCACAACATTAAGGTACATTGAATTGACCACCGTTGAACCGATCAGTTTAATCAAATCCAAATTCAAAATCCATCCTACAATATAAGTAGCCAATGTCCATCATTGGACTGTTTTTTTTTTGTGCGGGGGAGGTTTGCAGGTCTAGAAAAACCAATATAACAGCGGCCTATAAGATCTATTGTGATCATCTTTGGATTGTTACCGGCTGATAAAAATAACTCAGAAAAGTTTTATGAATATTAACAGCATTACACGTTTAGTTTGTTACCACTTAGTACATTTTAATTTTATTGCATAATTAGCGACCCGGCCCGGCTTCGCCTGGGTGGGATCTGTTAATGTGGCGTCATCATCTAGATATTTTAAAGTTTTTCATTTTTCAGTTTTTCGGATATAATTTAAAATTAATAAATTTGTACAACCGACTTCAATATAAATTATTAAGAATAACTCAAAAACTATTGGTCAAACCTTAATCAAATTCACATGGGACCACATGTGAAGCACCAGCTTTCAAATAAAAAAGAATCATCTAAATCGGTCCACCCAGTAAAAAGTTATGAGGTAACACACATAAAAAAAAACATGCAGTCGAATTGAGTACCGTCTCGTTTTTGAAGTCGGTAGAAAATATAGCTTAGATCAGTCCTGGCAATGCTCTTTGTCTGCATGTAAAGTTCATTCGACTCGGTTTAGCCATTCTTAAGATTCGTCCAGTCAGACAGGCAGACAGACAAAAATTTTACAAATACTTATTCATGATAATAATCGCATACAAATAACTTTGTGAGCTCGATGAAAGGCAGTTATTTCAATATTACAGACAGACACTTCAATTTTATTTATAAGTATGATGTATGTATAGATACAATCAATATTTCGTCGTGGCCGTAATTTGTACAGGATACGGCAATGAGATTAAATTCCGCCATTTTTTAAAAACATAAATTAATATTATATAATTTAAAATTAATAATTTTGTACAGCCGACTTCAATATAAGCGACTTCAATATAGGTTATTTAAGAATAACTCAATAACCATTGGTCTGACCTTGATCAAATTCATATGGGACCACACGAGAACTATCAGCTTTCATATAAAAAAAGAATCATCGAAAAAGTGAAACAAACATTTTACCTATTAAGGTGAAAGCTCCAGGGTGGCCCGCGAAATTCACATTTTCTTACGTTTTTTGGAATTTGCAGGTCAGGTTCGTACATTTGTTTACCAATTTTTGAACATTATACTTACACCTATTTCTATGCTATTTTTTATATAGCTTTATATTTATTAGTTTCAATTTTTTTGCGCGGCACCCTAATTCTTTTTCTAATTTTAACGTTACAAACAGACACTTCAATTTTATTTATTTGTATAAATTATAATATTTATAAATATTTTTATAATAAATAAATAATTATTAATCTAATAAACATAATAAAACAAAATTAATAATAAATACCATTATTTTCATCTGTTATCAAAGGACCAATCAACTAAGGTCCGCAAACGATACGTTGCGAAACGATACGTTGACCTTGGTACCTACTACAACAAAATAAAACAAACTAATAATAATGTGTGTCTGTCTAGAATAGAATAGAATAATTTATCTATAATATTTTATCTATATTTTACAAATGTTTGCAAAATTAATTTTGTGACTACTTTGGTGGCTTACCAATTTATAATTTTATTTATTCTTGACCAAAAACATGTTCAAACAAATTAAAATACGAAACAATGCCTTTGTAGTTTTGTACTCAACACCGACACATGTGACGTAGGTAATTAATTAGTATTGAGACGAGATTTGAAATCAAAGGCAAACTTACTGTTTTTAATACCACCGAAAATAAAATTGCGTATTTTGAATAATTAATTACTATACCTAAAATAAATTAAAATATATTCTATTATATTGGAATTAAATACGTAATAGAAATAATGCAAATTTAATTAATGAAAGTCAAACAAAAATTAGTGATCGATGACGGTAGGGAAGGAAATAAATCAATTTTGTATATAAGATATTGATTTATAATAATTATAATATCTTATGCACGCCATCTAGCGTACCAATGTTTAAACTATGTTTTGGCGCTTTTGCTTGTCAAGTTGTCAAAATTCACTCACACTACTAAAGAAGTGTCAAAATTTTCCTAGATTTCACTATTGTTTTTCTTAATAATTACTGTAAATTATTTCCTAATAAGGTCAATCGCGAGCACATTTCAGTGTAGAAAAGTGATAAAATGATTAGTTTTAAACAAATAATGTCTGTATTTAACGTATATTTCTAAACAAAAATGTATGACGCGACTATCCGAGGATCCCCCTTAAGTTAATTTCTTATCTTTTAAGCCTTGTCGCACTTTTATGAAGATCAAAGCTAGCAAGAGAAAAATTCTAATTCAATTAACCGAAAATAAAGTAAGAAATTTAACATTATAAAAATAACTCAACATTTCCCTAGCTTCTCCTCGATAAAATTCGACATAATAAAGTCTTCGACATACTCATCTTAAGATGAGACACTATCGCATTTTATCACAATGATACAAATTGTATTGTTTATAAATATAATGAGTCTCATCATATGGCGTACCACAGGGTAGCGTTCTGGGACCAACCTTATTTTTAATTTATATCAACGACCTATGCAGTATGACCATACCAAATGCTAAAATCCTGTCGTACGCCGATGACACGGCTGTGGTTTTTGCTGGTGAATCTTGGGAGGTTGTCAAGACTAGTGCTGAATGTGGTCTAGCTAGAGTCGCTCTGTGGTTGCAACAAAATCTTCTCACTCTAAATACAGCTAAGACAAATTTTATTTGCTTTAGCATTACTAACAACTCGCAACCACAGACTGACTTTTGCCTTAAAATTCATGCATGTAATGAGGATGCTAAAAACAAAGCTTGTGACTGCCCATCAATTGAAAAAGTCTCTCACACTAAATATCTCGGCGTCATTGTAGATCAGAGGCTATCGTGGTACCCACACCTGGAGCATGTCATCAGTAGAACTCGAAAATTGATTTGGATATTCAAAACCCTAAGACACGTAATACCAGATAATACTAAACAGTCGGACTCTCCCAGATATCTCCTAAACCAAATATACATATATAATAAATAGAGAATTAAACATATATGACAAAACATACAAGGAGTGTAAAAACCTTATACTAAAATGGGTGCAGTCGAAAACATAAGACGAAACTGAATTTCTAATGGAACGCATTTCATAATTCACTGTTCTTTACGATATATAACATAATAATACTTTCTCTACACACACACACACACGCACGCACGCACGCACGCACGCACGCACGCACGCACGCACGCGCACACACGCACACACACACACACACACACACACACACACATTCACACGCACGTGCACAAACGTATATACACACACACTCACACAAACACACACACACTCACACACACACACACACACACACACACACACACACACACACACACACACACACACACACACACACACATACACACACACACATACACACACACACACACACACACATACACACACACATACACACACTCACACACACACACATACACACACACACACACACACACACACACACACACACTTGCATACATGCACACATATACTTTTGTACTTTTTAATTTTTAAATTTTTGATTTTTAAAATTAAATTAGTTTTTGTTATTTTTGGTTTGTTAAAATAGAGTAATTGGTTTGTCATTTTTGGTTTTGAGAATTAAAATGTATGTTTAGATAAGGAAGAGCGGGGTTTCCAAACACAAGCATTACTTGCTTAAATGGAGACCCCAATCAACTATCTAATTAATTTAAGTTTTGTGAAGAAAAATAAATTATTTTATTTATTTTATTTTATTTTTTAAATAAAATATTATATATTTTTTATTATATATATTTATTATTATAATTTATAAATAAAGTATTTTATAAATAAACATTACTATATAAAATGATACTGCCTATATCTTGTCACATATCTCATCCATTCAAAACTGGTGGATCGTAAAAAACTATAAAGAGAATAGAGAAAATCTATAGACCATGGAAATTCCATAAAAGTTATTAAAAGTAGCGTCTATGCTGCGTTTCATGAAAATTATATATCATAATTATATGTTATAAGTTGTCTATAAGTGAAGGTCGTTCGATAATCTATACTCTAATAAATGATAACATAAAGAAAACTTCCCCTTTTTTAAAATGCCTGTATCACCCCCGAACACTTGGCTTCAGTGGAGTGCCTCTTCAATATTTTCAATAGGTTTTACGTGACGCGAATGCAAGCTGATGGAAAAAGAGTAGTAAAACTTCCTTCTCTTCAGTTTGTGTGTCAAGAAACCACTTAACTTACTTACTAGTTTCGGTTTTGCCACCCACTATTTTAAAGTAATTTGTTGCGATCTCGACATATATAAATCACTCCTTATTTATTACCCATATATTTTATAGCCTAGTATAAACGCAGAATTGATATGGGATAGAAAAGCTTCTCTCAAAGTAAATGTACAATTTGCTTAGAGGAGAGAAAAAAGACAAATAGTCGACCAAGTGCGAGTCGGACTCGCGCATGAAGGGTTCCGTACCATCGTAATACACGTTTCTAGTAGGGGAGCCTCTTTTAATTTATTTTAATTTTTATTATTTGTTGTTATAGAGGCAACAGAAATACACATTATGTGAAAATTTCAACTGTCTACCTGTTACGGATCATAAGATACAGCCCGTACCTATTACGGATCATAAGACACAGCCCTCTGACAGAAAGCGGACGGACAGCGGAGGCTTGGTTCAAAAACCTGCTCAAAGTTCAAAAACTTTATTAAACAAAGTTTGTATAAAAAGGGTTGTTATAATATTAAGAAATTTATGGATGATAATAACCCCCGGGAATGAGGTGATCGCTTCCAAGCTATTTCTAATTTGTATTGTGTGGTTAATTGTGATTAAATGATTGTAAGCTGTTATTTAAAAAAAAAAGTTACGCTGGGTTTCTTATTGGTTCTTACCAGGACAGAGGTTTTTTTTTTCCGAACCAGTGGTAATAAACAAAAGAGTGATTTTCAATAAGTATTATTTATAATCTATATTGAATAAAAAAGTTTCTGTCTCTGTTAATAATAGGGACCAGTTGTTTACCCTTTGGGGTATGGAACAGAAATCATATAAATACAATTGAATTGTCCGTCTATAATATAGAAAAAATAAGTTTCTATTAAGCTCAGGTGGTTATCTGTAGATTAGTAATACATGAATGACTAGGTATTCTATCTGTCTCTCGCTCTGCCTGTCTGGGCTAATCATCGGAATAACTGAACTGATTGTGATGAAACTTGACAAACAGATGGAGAGCAATACCAGGCATCTGGGAGTGAAAATGAACGATCTAGGCTGTATTTATGTAATCGAAAACCTGCTAAAACAAATGGTTTTTTATGATTTTCTCATAAACTATAAGAGATATTGAAAAAAGTTACGAACGAAACTTTTTCTTACTTTGCAATTTTACACAAAAAAGTTCCTTATCTACTTTTTATATTCTGTCTCTTAAACTTTTGATGGAAAATAGTTTTTTTTTTTACGTTAAAACCATTTTATGAGTTTTAAAGAATGGGATAGTTAGAACTATTTAGAATAGATCTTTAATTTGTATTTCTAATCATTTAATTTAAAATTGTTGGCTCATGGTGCGACGTAAGGGGTGGTAGATTTTACGCCGCTGCCATACGGCGAGGAGCCGAGTCTATCGTTTCGGTTTTGTCGCTCGTTTAGCATCACCCGGGGGACACGTGTATGTTGGGCATAGGGTTAGATGGTCGAAGCCTACGGACGCGAGCGACTCATCCCACGATGCAAATGATGGTTAATTTAATGAACTGGTCATTAAAAGAAAAGAGTATGAAAGTGAACGCACGTAAGACGAAAGTGATGGTTTTTGAAAGAGAAGAAAGTAAAACGTTATGTGAAATAAGAATAGAAGTGGAGTTGATTGAGCAAGTGGATGAGTTTGTATATTTGGGATGTTTATTTAGCAGGGATGGTAGATATGATAAGGATATAGAACGACGAGCGAACGCAGGAAATAGAGTTAATGGGGCTCTACACGCTATTATGAAGAGTCAGAATGTGTCAAAGAAGGCACGTATGGCAATTCATAATGCTGTGTTAGTCCCTACTTTAATGTATGGTAGTGAAAGTTGGGTATGGCAGAAGAAGCATGAGAGTAGAATAAAGGCTGTAGAAATGCGGTCATTACGGAGTATGCTAGGGCTAAATCTGAATGACAGGGTGAGAAATAGTGTGATAAGAGAAAAGTGTGGTTTGCAAGATGACGTTGTGACTTGAATTAAAAAAGGAATGCTTCGGTGGTTTGGTCACGTAGAAAGAATGAACGAGGAAAGAACGACAAAGCAAATTTATGTTTCAGAAGTGAATGGCAAAGTCGGGAAGGGACGCCCTAGACGAAGATTTATCGACCAAATCGGCGATACATTGAAAACGGCCCAGATTAGGAGTACCCTTAACCGACGAGCGTGTATGCGTAAATATAAGGATGTAAAGGAGGCGAGAGAGGTGTGTCAGGATCGCGCCAAATGGAAGTCCGTAGTCTCTGCCTACCCCTCTAGGTGACAGGCGTGAGTGTTTGTGTTCTAAGCATTTTTCTATGTCTCGCATAGCTTTCGAAGTAATAGCAAAAAAAACTGTGTTTAAAAAGCTTTTTTCGATAATTAATCTACTTGTCCTAAAAACCACTATTATATAAATCTAGGGTTTTTTTTGTTTAAGTTAGTACGGACGAAGCAGCGGGTAAAAGCGAGTACAAAATAAAATTCCTAAAAATAATATTAAAATTCCTAGGCTTTTGGTTATTGGTTTTAGGATAAATATAACTCGATTTCAGACCAATAAATGAATATATTTATTAACTTAATCTATGTTAATTTCAGTACGTGTTAAACGTGACACCGGATCTTCCGAACACGTTTGAGGCGCAGGGCTGCGGCATCAACTACCTTAAGATTCCGATCGCCGACCACTGGAGTCAGAACCTCGCCGTGCACTTCCCGCAGGCCATACGGTTTATAGGTAAGGCGCAGGGCTGCGGCATCTACTACCTCAAGAAGATTACTAATTTTGCAGTTTACCAATTTATATTATGCGAGTTCATACATCAACAAACAATGTTAATTTTCATTAAAACATCTATGAATAGTAGAATACAATTGTTAAATTAAAAAAAAAAACTGAATATTAAAACTTAAAATTCAAAGTTGGAACCAGATAAAAATATGATGACGAATTTCTAAAATCTAAAACCTATTCCTTGTAGATCACATGAAAAAATGTTCTAGGTTCTAATATTTTTCTATTTAAATGTTTTTTTAACACATGCCAAAAGCGTCGTTTCGTTAGTGTGTTGTGGACACAGTGCAGAATAAGTACAGTAAGGTGTGTGTGTCCGCAGAGGAGGCGATGTCGGCGCGGGTGGGCGTGCTGGTGCACTGCGTGGCGGGCGTGTCACGCTCGGTGACGGTGACGCTGGCCTACCTGATGCAGCGCCACCGGCTGTGCCTGCGCGACGCCTTCGAGCTGGTGCGCAGCCGCAAGACCGACATCGCGCCCAACTTCCACTTCATGCGCCAGCTGCACTCATTCGAGCGGGACCTCGGCCTCCACGAGCACAGCGCCAGCCTGAGTAAGGTCTGTTTTGTACTACGCCTCCACGCCCTCCACACCCTCCACTCACTGCACCGCACCGCACGCACACGCTACACTAATATACTACTCTTACACTACACTATACTATAAGTAGCGGCACGAAAGTCTAGTGGTGACCGTTATTACGTATAAATCGCGCTTATCTCGCTCGTGCATATCGTTCGCACACGCTGATTGGTTCTACTGTCGCATTCGTGCAATTCAATTCGTGCGCGTCCCCTCCACGTTTCGTTCAGCGCTAGACTTACGTGCCGCGACTTGTACACTATGTCACAATCACAAGTATATTATATAAAATGGAGATAGTTGCAACGTAACGTTAATTATTATTAGAATGTTTGTAGTAAAAGCACTCTGGTAAGGTTTTAAGCTTAAAATTATCTAAACGCATATATAATAAAGAGTAAAGTGTAAAATTCAGTGTGCTTAGAGTAGTGTTAGAAATTCTATCATTTCCTCGCGTGAACGTCGTAAGAGACTACTGTGGGAAACATACGAAACATATAGTGGCTTCCAAGAGGTCTCGGAATTTTTCTGAGACAGAACGAGATATCCGCAGAAGAACAAAAGTAATAAATAAAGACAGAGCTCAGACAACTAAAGTGCTAACTGAACTTCAGAAAAACCAAGACAACTTAAACAAAATGTATAAGAAAGGTTTTGGAGTGGCAGTCTCGTATTCAACAATGTAATGTTGTTGGCTAAATTCCCACTAGATGGACTGACGACCTGATAAAATGTGGGGGTAGTCGACAGATGCAGGTGGCTTAGGAATAGAATAGAATCATTTTTATTCAATATAAATTATAGTACATTATACGTATGGAAAGTCATTTTTTACTTTTACCACTGGTTCGAAAAAAAAACTGCCCTGGGAAGAACCAGCAAGAAACCCAGCGGGACTTTTTTTTTTAAAAGCACAATTTACAATATAATATTTTATACAATTATTATAAAAACATTTAGAAACAGCATGGTATTGATCACCTCATTCCCAGGGGTTATTATCAGTCATGCACTCTTTAGTAGTATAATAACCCTTACTAGACAATTTTTGCTTAATAAATAATTTAAACTTTTTGATAGAAAAGGTCTGCATATTTTCTGGAACTTTATTGTAAAAGCGTATACATTGCCCCATGAAGGAATTACTGACCCTTTGGAGTCGAGTAACTGGTATAACAAACTTGTGCTTGTTCCTAGTCTTTATAGAATGTACATCACTATTTTTAATAAAACTATTTTTGTTATTGTGTACATACAATAAGTTCTCGTAAATATATTGAGAGGCCAAAGTTAATATATTTATTTCTTTAAATCTTTCTCTAAGGGATTTCTTCGGATCTAGGTTATAAATTGCTCTTATGGCTCTCTTTTGCAAAACAAAGATAGTTTCAAAGTCATTCGCATTACCCCATAGCAAGATTCCATATGACATGGATTATGTTATGGAAATAACTAAAATAAACTAATCTAGCTGTTTCAACACATGTAAGGCATCTAATCTTTTTTATATGCTGCAGAACTAAGTTTGTTAGTTAGTTTAGATATATGAGAGTCCTATTTAGTCCAGTCAAAATAGACAAAAAGAAGTCATAACTTAGCCAAAATTCGCATAGAGTAAATTGGCAGTTAAATACATCATTATAAATGAAATGTCAAAAATCCCCTTTGATCCTACTTCTGCAAAAAAATTATTCAAACATACAAAATAAAGGTTTTTTCCATTTTTCTCGAAAACGGTTAGTTTTATCGTGAAAATAGGTCAGACAAAAGTTATAGATCATACAATTCATGATGCATGCATTATATGTATATTGTACCATATGGGTGATTTGGTAACGGTAACCAAAAATAAAGCAATCATTGTTGCTGGTTTAAGATTTTTTAAATATTTAAAAAGTTGCAAATTTATCAGACATTATGTTTACATAAGTTATTTTAGTAGATTTTTGATAACCTAAATTAAAAATGATGCTTTTATTGGTAAATGATCTAAACATGTTATATCATGGAAAAAAAATTCTATTACCCCATGTCGTACCGTGATTGTCGGTTTTTTTCTTCTGAAGTTCACAGAGGAAAAAAACGGGGGTGGGCAGCAGGGTTTTCCAAATAATAACTAGAAACTAAACTAAAAATCTGCGGTTACCACCTACCTGCTGAGTGTGGCTACTATGGCAAATATATAAAAGTTGTCGCTATACATAAGGCGGATGATGATACTTTAGTTAGCAATTATAGACCGATCTCAATATTATCAACCTTTCCCAAAATATTTGAATCATTAGTATGTCCCTATATCCAAAATTATACAAAACAGTTTATTACAGATGATCAGCATGGATTTGTCAAATCTCGTTCGACTTGCTCTAATTTAGTTACGTTTGTTGAAACGTTGGTGAAAACTGTAGACATGCAACAGCAAATAGATGTAATATATACCGATTTCAGTAAGGCTTTCGACCGAGTATCACATGTTATGCTTTTAAGAAAGTTAGAAACTTATGGTTTTTCTGACCCTATCCTCGCGTGGTTAAGGTCTTATCTAAAAGGTCGAAATTATTATGTTGTTGTTAATGGATTCAGTTCTGACATATTTCCCATCACATCCGGAGTTCCCCAGGGATCACATTTGGGGCCAATTTTATTTAACATATTTGTTAACGATATTCCTAATTGTTTCTTACATTCCAATTGCTTTATGTATGCTGATGACTTAAAATTTTGTAAAATTGTTAATAAATCGTCAGATATGATACTTCTTCAGGAGGATTTAACTAGACTTTCTAAATGGTGTGATGTTTATGGAATGACTCTTAATCTAAAAAAATGTGCACATATTAAATTCACTCGCAAAAATAATATTTTCCCATCAGTTTATACCCTCAATGGTGTAGTTATCCAGGAAGTGGAAACAGTTAAGGACCTGGGTGTAGTATTTGATAAAAAGCTTACATTTATACCACAACTAGAAAATGTAATTAAAAGATCATCTCAAGCATTAGGTTTTGTTATAAGAAATAGTAAAGAATTCCGTAATGTTACCACAAAAAAACTTTTATACTTCTCAATTGTTAGAAGTATATTAGAATATTGTAGCACAGTCTGGCGTCCCCATTATTCTACCCATAACCTTCGCCTTGAGCGCGTACAAAAAAGATTTTTATGGCATCTTGCCTTTTCAACACGAAAAGCATATAAAAATGCATCATATGTAGATAGATTAAAGTCATTTAAAATGGTATCACTATCAAAACGCCGGGACATTCTGGATTTGCAACTTTTATATAAAATATTTAGAAATAACTTAGATTGCCCTTTATTACTACGTAAATTTAATTTTCGTATCCCAAGTAGATATCCTCGTAAAATCATTACTCCTCTTTCGCCGCCTCTTCGTAGAACTGTACTAGGATTTAATTCCCCAATATCCAGACTTTCCAGACTTTTAAATACCTATAATAATGTAGTAGATATTCACCACGACTCTTTTAATGATTTTCGGCACAAAATTTATCAAAATATTAATGATTCTTTGTAAAAAAAAAAAAAAATTTTTTTTTGTATTAATTTTATAATTTTGTTTATTTTCTTTTATTTTAAGTTTGTATCGTATATTTTTAGCTATTTGGTAACGGCTTGTAGGAGATGCTGTGAACACTAAGCATGCGGTGTTCACCTATTATTGAATGTGCACTTAGTTTATATTACTATATTAGAATTAAGCATATATATCAGTGTAACATTTGTTGGTGAACCAAATAAATAAATAAAAAAAAATATAAAGCAATCTATGTGGACGCTTATGGTTAATGGTTGACTTTGATGGGTTGTAACGAATGAATGATCGAATGAAATGTAATTTTAGTAAAAAGTTAAGTTACAGCCTTATTTAATTTACTTTTGCAGTCGCCTTTTTTCCGAGTTAGCAATTTTAAGGGAGTCTAAACAGCTACAAACCGTCTAAGTTGGCAACACTGTTTGCGCAGGTGCTGGAGGAGCTGGGCGTGCGTGAGGCGGCTGCGGGCGGCGGCGCGGGCGCGGGCGGCGCGGCGGGCGGCGTGGGGGGCGCGGGGGGCGCGGCGGGCTGCGGCTGCGCGCCGCCCGCCGGCGTGTCGCCCGACTCCGGCATCGAGTTCGACCGCTGGAGCGCCGCGCGCGACACGCCGCAATGACAGTTCTTCACGCCGCCGCACCACCCGCACCCGCGCCTCCCCACGCACCCTAGCGCTGCGCCGCACTAGCCGCCGCCGCCGCCGCACACCGCACACCTGGCGAGTGAGTGCGCGCCCCACACGCACCTAAGTGTGCAACCGACGACACGTCACGTGTGAATATGCGTTTATGGCCGGACATGGAATCGTCGCGCATTTCTACATTTATTTCCAAACTTAAATTTCATATTGATTACGTACATTGAAATAATTACTGTAAATATTTTTTGTATTATTATTTAAAAAATATATTAACACAAAATCAGGTTAGTTAAAACGGCCATATGAATGTATACGCAGACATTTGTGTACATTTTTTATTAGACTATAAATCCTACGCGTGTTACGTTCCACTTATCTTACGTCACGTATCATTAAGCCAATTATAAACGCATATTTGTAACATAGATGCTTAGAATAAACATCATATGTGGGTACTTTTAGGATTTATAAAAATGTGTCTGTACGCGCCGTAAGGATTGTACACCACGTATATATTATACATCCTTAGGATTACTATACCGTGGATAAATTTAGCGTGCGCCACCTCTATATTATATACATTGTAAAAACTTGTTTTTAATGCAATACCTACTTTTAAAGCTGGTGAACAAAAAGCATCATTGTATCGACCAAATTATTGCTTTTATATTGTATGAGTGTTACCTGAAAATAAGGCCGGAGAACACTAGAGTAATTTATTACCAAAACTTTTGCATCAAAAGATACATTTAAAATATATCTACCAGAAAAATTTCATACCTAAAATGATCTAAAAGGTTTTACTAATCCTAAGTACATAATTAAGTACACATTTAAATATTAGAAGTGTTTTTCTAAATTTTAGTTAAATGGCCATGAAAAGAATTTGGTAAAATTCTGTGTACAAAATTGTTGTGCGAAATAAAAGCACAATAGTACAAAAACTCGTGATTATATCTCATTTGTAGAAGGCGGGGCTTTCGTGCTTCACTTCGGTGGTCGAAGATAGAATGTTATATGAACAGCGTCCCGAGACTTAGCTTCGGGTCGCATATAAAACACATTTGTATAATAAGTAATGTTTAAATAGCACATTTAATTATAATGGTATACGCACGCTGAAAGCTGTTTATCTAGCGACTTTGTTAAGCACCCGCACTGTATGAGATATATGTATAGTGCCAGGAGGTGCACAATTACAATAGAATTAAGTGAAACAGATCATTAGAAATAAAAATATTTGTTAAGTCAATTTTTATAAGTTTGATATGTAACATTAAGGATTTGGATACATGACTTGAAATGCATTCCCCGATATATCTTCCAATAATTTATGCATTTTTGTCCATTCATATACTTTTTACTGTATCATACAAATCAATCATATTATTGAGACGTAAGATTTTTCCTCCGTGAGGATTATTACATGCTAACAAGATTAGCTGTCATTTATAGTGCACAGAAAAAACTCAAGTTTGTTTACGAGAACGATTTGACAATTTGTAACGGACGATGAAAACAACTAATATTTTGTATATTTTTCATAAAAGGGAGTTATTTTTAAAAACAGGGCTTCTGAAAACTCTTCCATTGTTGTTGATAGTGTTGTGAGTGAGTGGATGGGATTGCGTGCCCGAGGAAGTGAATGACTATTATATACTCGTAGATAGTTATCGTTCACCATTGAAAGGAATACATTATTTACAAATCTTAATGACACAAAGTGACCACTTTCATGTAACAAGTCGTATGCAGAATATTATGTCGGTCAAATTTTATTTCTTTGTGTGCGTTAAGAATATATTTATAGTGAATATAGAATTAATCAAATATTATTCTTTATTTTTCTATAGATCTTCTGCAATCTCTGCCTTGTACCTCGAATAACTGCGCCGCCAGTGACTATGTTTCTAATTTGTATGTCTGCATACATTGCGTTGTACACAAGAGAAATATTTTAAAAACGGTAAAAAATAGATTTGCTAGCTAATGAGTATTTTTATATGAATTTCAAACAATATACCTACAGATAGTTGCTATCAAAAAGTTGTTTACTTTAAATCGAAACACAAGCTGGTCACCGCGACCAGTTAATAAGTGATATTTTATTTTTTACTGTTTGTATATTATATCCACTGGCATTTATTGTTTAACAGCTGTTATATCGTAATTATATTTTTCTATGTAGTCAATGAGTTTCAACAACCTTTGAATGTATGTAAATAAAGAAAGCTTTAACATTAAGTATGTTATTATGGTAATGTAGTGAATTGTTACAGAGTTGTAAATTGTTGTAGGTTAAGACTTATATTGAGATTCGGCTTCCTAAACATTTGTTGCCAATTTGTTTTGTAGATATTGGTGCATATGAATGAATTATATACAATGACAGTGAAATGTAGCCTACACGAACTGTCAGTATCAATTATGTATAATCATTATTGATTCTAAAGTGGATAAAAATGGCTTTACATTCTACCTGTTGTAAAACTATCTTTACTTCATGATCTGTACGATCATGTACACTGAACTTAAATATGTGATCAAATTATTTCAGTAGATATTTTAACGTTTTCTAACGAAATGTGTCAGTTGCACGGATAAATTGATTTTTCTTTATATTTGTAGGCGTAGTGTAATGTAGTGCACAAAATCACCAAAGCCCGACTAACGCAGTGGTTCTCATCGCCACGTGCTGGAACCTGATAAGGTATCACAGTAACTATGTAATTTTCTTGTACCTGTGTATATTTTATTATAATTATTATTTTAACAATTATGTTCATTGTAAAAATATACTTTAATTTGAATGTTGACAATTTAGACATCTTTTAGGTCATTCTTCTAAAGATGCGATTGTTGAAAAAAATTAAAATTCGCTCGTGCTTGACAAAAGTGCAAACAGCACAATTATGAGTGTTATTAGAGATCTTTTAAGGTATATCTGATACCACTGTGCTGACTCCGTTTGTAAATATACATTTTCTGCACAAGTAAAGATTTAAAATAATTTAAGTGATACTTATAGACAGAACAAACGGAACATTTGTCGACGCATCAGCTACAGGCACGTGTAATATTAACCTCAATACAAAATATAAACACTGTTAAATTTATTTTGGTGTTTTAATAACCTAGTATATTTTAGGGTTCCGAACCCAAAGGGTAACCCACGGGACCCTATTACTAAGCCTCCGAAGTCCGTCCGTCCGTCTATCTGTCAGCGGGCTGTATCGCATGATCCGTAATAATTAGATAGTTGAAATTTTCACAAAATGTGTATTTCTGTTGCCGCTATAGCAACAAATAATAAAAATTAAAATGAATTAAATATTAAAAAGGGCTCCCCTACTAGAAACGTGTATTACGATGGTACGGAACCCTATATACGCGAGTCCGACTCGCACGTGGCCGATTATTTTCTGTACATGGAGGAATATTTTTCACTGCTTTTTAATTAAAAAATTCACATTAGAACGTGATGAAATCGATAGAAGCAGTTATTATTTTAAAGTTACTTTTTCTAGGACACGACGAAGATCTTTTTTACTATGGAGAAAACTAATGTTACTAACATTCATTTTTGCCTATTCGAAAATTTTCTTAATTTTATCCTATTGTCTTTTATCAGCCTTAATAATATCACATGTTACAAATGCATTGCTGGTGAGGTCTGTTGGCTAGGGAGTAAGTAAGTATATACTTAAACATTTCACATGTAAGTGAACTCTTTTCAGAAATAAATATCTCAAACTACATATTATACAAACCTATCAAAAGCTCACAGCGAAACATAATTCTTCCCCATAGACTGCCTAACTGAAGGGAGATTTGCCTCGTTTGACAGGCGGGGAATATTACTAACTTGTCAATCAGGTACATGCTGCTGCCCATCTCCTGTTTCAGTTTCCCTCTGTCCCCTCTTACGACAGCCACGGGATGACTTGAATAGTGTATTATTTTACACTACCACTACACGGCAGCATTAAATGAGAACTTAAAATTGTGATTAACAATTTAAAAACAAAAAATAAAACTGAAGTGACAAACAACTTACAGTTCACTTGAGCATGACTACTGCAGTTCACGTACACATACAGCCAACTCCAAACAAAGAAGGCTAGAATTAAACGGGCTCTCTATATCTTTTAAGCCGTAACACAGCCGCGCGACACGGCTATTTGGCTGCATACATAAGAGAGTGTTTAAAAAAAGGTTACCTTCCCCATCGGTCACTAATAAAAAACTAGATACACAATCAGTGATAAAAAATGTACTTACCGAATGAGCGCCCACTTAAACATTTGGGTGCGCTTTTAATTTTTACGTAGCTTTGTGAATACAACTTTAGGCAATGTATTTAAAGTTGAATTTACATTAATGTATATTTATTTCAATTAGAATTACGTGAAAACAATTGGCGACAGTTTTTAGAGAACTTTTGCTTGGGATTGTGTATCTAGACAGAAAATTAGTCCTGCCACTCTCGATCGAAATAATTGCTAGAATTTAGGTTCGCTGCGTTAACGGCGGGTTATCCCAATATTGACTTGTAAAATTCACTTTAAATAGTCCAATTACTATAAGTCCAGTTAACAAAAAGGAACCCTTATAGTTTCGCCATGTGCGTCGGTCCGTCCGCGGTTTTGCTCAGAGATCCTAGATGCTACAAATCTGTAATTTGGCATAGTTACAGATATTAATAACGCCTAGAAAACTGCGAAATAAAATCTTAAAAAAACATTTTTATTTCAGGCACTTCCCATACAAGTAAATGGAGGACGATTACCCATCTATTCTATCATGTGGGGTATCGTTGGATAGTCATTCAAAAACACTGGGGGTGTGGAACAACATATTTTCGATTCAGGGGTCCGTTTGCGAAATATATAGCTTTAAGGTGAAAGCTCCAAGGTGGCACGCGAAATTCAAATTTTCTTACGTTTTTTGGACTTGCAGTTCAGGGTCAGGTTGAATGTTTAACAAAATATGTTTCGCGACCGTAACGAGTACTTATGTCTTTACAGAATTGTTATCATTGAAAACACCAATACAACTCTCCAAGTTCATATAATTCCTTTGAATGAGTTTTTCTGGAAATAGCCATACAATAGGATTATACGAACTTAGGGGTTGTATTGATGATTATAATTCTGTAAATACATACTCGTCATGGTCGCGAATCATCGATTTTATTAAACATACAACCTGACACTGACCAAAAATTATAAAAAACGTAAGAAAATTTGAAGTCCGCGGCCCACCCTGGAGCTTTTTTTCACTAGAGTCATGTGTGACCCCTCCCTCCTCTACCAACTACACCGCTTCTTTTGGAAATGTGATAAGTGTACACAATAGTAGAACATATAATAAAGTTAAAAGGAAAACAATTACAGCGAAGTAGAATTAAGACGTTAATGAGTAATAGTCGACCAAGGCCATTTAGCAGATGCCTACTATCTCGGGGGTCCTAGTAAATGGGAAATTATTTTCTATCGCTGTCTCCACGGTCCACTCCATCCGGAGATAAGTCGACGAAGGAAACTGTTGAGTTATAAAAGAGAAAAAATATCTATTTAAAAAAACTGTTCAATGATTGAAATAAACACTACAATAAGAATACGATTATATAATTAGATATTAATTCTTGGGTTCCATATCTGCTTGACGCGTTGGTGGACACGCTTTCGCTGTCAGAGCCGTCAGACTCAATGTTCAAATCTTCATAATTAGGTGCCATCTAAAAACAATGTTCTATCGTACATTTTGTACCGCATGATCAATACGACAAGTAGTCAAATAAAATAACAGCTAGAGGGTTGGCCGAGACATACACAATGAAATATGAGCAAGAAAAACTCCGTCGGGTTAGTTTCATTTAATTGTGTCTTGTATTTCTTATCAAACACAAATTGTTTAGCGAGCTTATCGTATTTGACTTGTAAGATGGGAATTTTGGAGTAAATTCTGTCAATTACCTATACCTGTATCCCTTTACAACCGACTTGAAATGATTGTGAGACTTGATTTTCAAAAATTACGGCGCGTACGCAATTCAACTAGAGATGAGACATACTTGCAAAATTTAATACCAGGGCTTCTAAGTACGAGTATGGAAAAATACCAGGGTCGAAAACCAGGTTTTAAAAATACTTGAAAGTATTTGTTAATGTCAATATATATGTAGGAAGTATAGTGGGTATAGTACAGAGACTGATTTTGTAGTTAGGAATAATAATTAATTCGTTTACACGAATTAATTATCCAACGAGTCGAGGATAAACTAGTAACGGAATACGACAAGCGCACCGTTCCACGTCAGAGCCAAGACTGTCTTAACGGCGGCCGCTCAGTCCGTTTTATACAAGCAGGACGGGCGGCAACGCACGTGCAATGCCGCAGGTGTGCGGTACACGTGTCGTTAACAAGAATTCTGTCTAGCCAGACCGACGCCACCGCACCTACAACGGTGCAGGTGCCGTCACGGCCATACTGACATGCGTGCGTCCTCGCACGCGCTCCATCACAATTTTAGTTATCTGTAGACAAAAAAAACATCGTTCGAATATCCTGACATAACAGCGTCTGGTCCGGTCTATATTGACCCTTCAGACTTGGGTGACAGTCTGTTTTGGTCCGGCAGTAAGCCCTACAAAACTTTAATCATCTTTATGTTTGATCGGAATGATTAGTCTGTATCTTTTTCTATTTTATCTTTTTTTTTTCAAGTACTGTTTTCGCTAGTCCGGAATCACTTTTCCCTATAGCTATATCACTGGACCGGCACAAAGCCCTGCAATGATTGTAAGAACTATTCTTTTTTCTTAACCTCTTTTTTTCAGTACTATTTATGCTAGTCCGGAATCACTATTCCCTGTAGCTATATCATTGGACCGGCAAACGCCCTGCAATGATAGTAAGAACCACGTTTTTTTTCTTACTCTCTTTTTTTTTTTCAATTCAGTATAGAACAGTTACAGACCAACCATACCGCAAACATGTCCCCGTCACAATCACACAAAAGTGTATCGTGAGGGACGTAGTGACACGATAACACCTAAGTATGTAAACCAACAGCAACTCGACACATATCCCAGTGCAGCACAGACCAGCCTCCCTGCAACTTCATGTTCCTTTCCTGCTCTAGAATTATTACTTCGTTAGAGTGTTGCAATGTCTCTAGTATTTTCTAGATGCACAGACACAGCTACCTCTGACTGTCGCACGTCCTCGTGCGGTTGACAGTGAACAGCATACGGTCTATCAGTTATCACCACCTGCTAACAGATATTAACTCTTGTTAAATATTACAACGGTCGACCATCCCAGACTTCATTTAAGTCACGAACGCGCCGATATGGCTACCTCCAGGCAAACGCACTACAACTTTTCGTTCTGCTGCGATCGTGCTACATTCGCGGCAGCAAGCCGTCGCGCCGTACTAGCGCTAGCGAATCGTCGCACTCCTTTGCAAAATTAAAAGAAATCGAGATAAATGTATTGCGAACCATGGAATTCCGAGCTTCCGAAATTCATCACATATTCTCTTAAGAAACGGCAACTGCACGACATTTGAAAACATTGCAAAAAAAATGGAAACTATGTGTAGAGACAGATACCACAACATATTTCGAAGCGAAGGAGGAAACTGCGCAAAATCTACGAAAGCCGTCCATTTACAGCGCCAAAGCACCATTTGTTCGGCGGCCGCTTGAATTGCCCTGCCGTAAGATCAGCCGATAAGTAACCGACTGTAGCGGTGAAGGCTCAATCTAACCAGCGCTCGGTCGTACCTGACCATGTTCGATTAGCCATCACAACGTCTTCCTCATTGATCATTGTTGTAGAGACTTCTACGAATCCCTCGAAATCAAACCCCAATCTTGTCAACGACACAATATTCGGAGCAAACTGCAACACTGATCAACACATTAGAACACAAAAATGTCACTTATTATTTTTAATTCATAGCGTGTTAAAGTTAATCCTTTATTGTAGTACAACCCTTAAAAGTTTTGAATTTCAAAATATAGCAAATGATAATCATGTTTCGCGTGAACTATCAAATTACAACAAAACGAGAGCAGCAGGAGCACCTGAGGGTTTAAAAGCATCGTCGGGGTTGTAGTCATCATGATCTGCGTGAAAAACAAATTGTTAACTATAAGGACAACATACACAGTTGCCTGTTCTCTCATCTATCACACGTACGAGGCCCTAAAACAGAAATACGTTCTCATACCTTGGACTATAATAAAGCACTTCGCTTTCACAAGTAAACATAGGTCTTCATACGAAGTATCTGACACATACTCTAACTTGAACTTGCGAGATCCACATTAAAAACGTGAACCAGGACAGCGCCTGCCAGGACAAAGCCTAATACATGTTCAGAAAACATTACCGTGCATACAGCATACGACTTCCGCGCACACAGTGTGACTCCCACGCATATAGAGTACACGACTTCCGAGGCATCGCCATGTACAGCATACGCGCGCTCCGGGATGGCGCCTGCGTATACGCGCATACGCATCTGCCGAAACCAGGCCATGTTACAGCTGGACCTGGCAGTCCGTTACGATCAGCAAGGCACACACTCAAGCACTTGTAATCACATCACACGTGCTACTGTAACACATAAAAGAAAACATTAAAAATACTCAGTCGGAACTTGATTTCAAGAAATGCAGCACTACTCTTGGTACACGATTCGCCTTTCTAGGGCACCAAATACTGAGCTGCGGCTACACGACAACCTCTGGTATGGTCCGATCCTCATGTAAACTTAAATACTCTCTTCAATGTCAGAACTAATTGGCTCTACTTCACTTTCATCAGTTATACTTCGGTTTTCCGGCACTTTTCGCAACCAATTAAAAATGTAAACACTCATTCTTACAAAATACTTTCGGAGCCAATGTTTAGGATAAATTTACTTTCCTCATGTATCTAATGGTGATCAGTAGCAGCGACAAATAATAAGTCTGCGGCGTCATAAGCCGACAGCATACTCAAAAGCGAGCGCTACAGCTCCACGCTTTCCACTAAACCATTCCAAGTTTGTCGACTACGTAATGCTCTGAGTAAACTGTAACACTTATCATCACATTAGATCACAAAAATACTACTTAGTGTTTTTAAGTCATAGCACGTTAAAGTAATCATGTTCTTTTTTTCGGTACATAGTTTAAACATTTTGAACTTCAAAACTAGGCCATGTAAATCACACCTCGTGTATCAAATTATAACATTACTTGAGCAAGTTAAACTTCCACTGAATGCAAACTATAACTCATTCAGAATATCTCCAACATTTCTTTCGACATTTGTTAACATATTTAGGTACGTCAGAAATAATGAAAATACTTGAGGGTACTTTTAATACAAATCGAACAAAATGATTTATCTTTTGGCTTAAATAATTTCACCTTATCTTTTCTCTACACTTTAATGATACGACAATATCGTAAGTAGGACAGCAAATTTCATTACGGTATTTAACATAAAAAGAGATCCATCAATGCGAAATGCATTATAGCCTTTACAAATGTAATAATTCTCATATTATTCGAAGTTATATGTGGGCAATAAGGGGGACTTTATCCCACTTCTGATGTAGGAAGTATAGTGGGTATAGTACAGAGACTGATTTTGTAGTTAGGAATAATAATTAATTCGTTTACACGAATTAATTATCCAACGAGTCGAGGATAAACTAGTAACGGAATACGACAAGCGCACCGTTCCACGTCAGAGCCAAGACTGTCTTAACGGCGTTTTTTTTTTTTTTTTTGCGCCCGAAGCAATTTGGAAAAGGGCTACCCTTTACGGGAGGCGGAAAATGCATTACGCATACCACGATGGCTATCCATCGTGGTTATGGGGGACTCACACCTAACGGGGGAGCCTATGTGATACCCCCTAAAAACCGCCTTTGGGGACTGGCAACCAGCTGTTTAAAGCTTCCTATGCCGTATCGTAAAGCGACCCTCTTTTGGGAAAAAGAGGGCGCAGGCGGCTATAAGCCGCTGAGGGAGTGCCTACGAAGGCAATTAGTTTGTAAAAATTTAATTATTTATGAAAGTTTAATTATGAAATTGACTGAGCCATCAGGAGGTAGTTCAAATCGTTTGACAGAGAATAGGCGGGTTCGAGTGGGAGTTCCTCGGCCTGCGGATGCGATAGCGAGAGGGAGTGGGGTTGCACACTTAGCTACCTCACGAATAAGTATGTTTAATGAAACTCTGAGACTTTGAAGAAGTTTCAGAGAGTTTTAATTAGTGACTGCCTACGGAGGCAGTTTTAACCCGACGTATTTACCTTACGATGAAATGATTAACATAATTTTATAACGTACTTAAAAGATTATGATGCTCTGTAAGAGCAAGGAGTCTGTCCTGAGGGGACTTGGCAGCGCGCAATTTGCGTGCTAAGACTGTGATCTCCCCAATGTTGATGTTCTTAATAGCGGCGTACACCGTATTTAGATCATCAGCCATTGAGGGTTGTTCATGCTGTGCAGCGGGGGACGACCGCGGAGGGTCGGCCTTTTTGGGTCCCCAGGGGAAGACTGGAGGCTGTAATGGTTGCGAGAAGCCCGGAGGTGGGCGAAGAAGAGGGGGAGGGACCCGGGAGGGCCTTGGGTCTACCTGAGATGGGCGAAAATATCTCTTAGGTGGCAATCTTGACGGGAGGGCCGGGAATGACTTAGCATTAACCGGCGGTGGAGCGTGCCTAATGGGGCGGGGGTGAGGTGCGCAAGGGCAGCCTCTATAGTTAGCCGGGTGGCCTGTTTGTTTGCACAGGACGCACGTGGGTGGGGATTCGGCATTTTTGGGCCGGGGACACTCTTTCGTGTTGTGGGGGTCGAGGCACTTAACGCACCTGGGTGGGGCGGAGCAGTTGGCCGCCGCATGACCATATAACTGGCAGCGGTGGCACTGCGCCGGGTAGCCGCGCCTATGTGGGAGCTCAGCCCTAACTCCCGACAGCCCACACACTGTGCGTAACTGCCGGAAGATAGTCTGTGCCTCCGGAGCGTTTGAAAGAATAACGAGAGCGAGGGGGAACCTAGAGCCCGTTCTGCTGTGCATTTTATGCACAGCCTCAACCGGGAATCCTTGGGACTTAAGGTCCTCAAGGATTTCCTCGTTGGAAATTTCAAAAGGGACGCCTCGGATGACGGCCCTGATTTTGCGCTCTTCCGGAAGAGCGTACGTGTGATAAGAGACTTTTTCGGCTGTGAAGAGCCTGGTGAAACGACGAAAGTCGTCGACAGATTTGGGGATGATTTTAATAGCCTCCCCGAGGTTGGTGGCTTGGTCGTATTTTATTCCTGCGTCGTAGCAGGTTTTGGAGAGGCGGGTGAATTGAGCCTTGTCTCGTAAGAAGACAGGGGGCGGGACTTGCTTCTTAGTCGGGTTAGAAGCACAGCGGGAGGCCGGCTTGGGCAGTGGTGTTACTGAAACTGCAGCGGGAGCTGCGGGGACTGAGGCAGCTACGGGGGCTGCGGGGTTTGCGGGGGCGGCAGAGGCCGCCGAAACGGTTTTCGCGGCGCGTTTACGACGCTTGGAAGACACTGTCGTGAACTCTGATTCTTCGGATCCGTCTGAGTCAGACGTCTCCGTAGAACCAGAGCCCCGGAGTGTAGATTCTGAGTCGGAGTTGGAGTTGGAGCACTCCATGTCTATCTCAAGGGGCGCGAACGAGTTCCGGGACTCGAGGTAGGCCGCTATAACGGGCGGCGGTGCCTGAACGGTGGTAGGAGCCACAAGGGCTATGATGGCTGCTTGAAGAGCTTGTGGGTCTTTATGTAACCTATAGACTAATTCGGTCAGGGGACCTAACAACTTATGCGAGGACATTGTCGTTGGGGACTACGTAATTATATAAAAGTTAGTGGGACACTGTTCTGAAAAGAACAGATCGTATTCTTAAGAAACAGTAAGGGCGGGATCACCGTTCTGAAAAGAACGGGACGGTTTTATTCTAGGAGTTGTGCCCTGGTTCTCAAAAGAACAGGGCCTTGCTCTGAAAAGAGCAAGTAACTCCCTTGAAACAATATACACGTTACAATTAATAACAATAAAATAATCACAAAACAAAAATGACAGTTAAAAAGCAAGACCAACAGTCAAACCGCCCCGTCCGGAGACAGGGAGGTAATAACTGGAGTTAGCGTAAAAGGACTCACCAGGCGTCGCACTGTACAGTGCGAGCAGGACAGCGGAGGCGCGAGAGCGAGAGAGCACTACCGTACGGGGACGGATGTGCGGACTACCTGGACACGACCGCTCGAGAGCGGTGCCACAGGCGGAATGTGTCTTAACGGCGGCCGCTCAGTCCGTTTTATACAAGCAGGACGGGCGGCAACGCACGTGCAATGCCGCAGGTGTGCGGTACACGTGTCGTTAACAAGAATTCTGTCTAGCCAGACCGACGCCACCGCACCTACAACGGTGCAGGTGCCGTCATATATATGAATGCCTAATTTGATTCGGGCCAAAATTTATACTGTACCTTTTTAAATTTTTTTTGGTAACGAAATGAAATCTTTCCTTCCTACTTTTCGGCTTAGGACTCTTAATAAATAAAAGTTTTAAAACTCTCTCTAAATTCAATATACACGCGAAATAACTATTTAAAAATTAGGTCACGGTCAGTAGGTTACGTAATCAGTTCACAATAATAATTGAATTTACAAGAAATCGAAACAAAACTTTTACTTCCCCGAATATAAACATAATTCTTATTACTTACTAGCTACTTACGCGACGAGTCCAGCCGCGGTGTCAGTTTGAAAATACTTGCAAAGAGTATAGTAATATATAAGGAAGAATACTTGCATAGAAATTCGACCCGCTTTCTATGTTAGGCTATTATGACTAAGGAGCAAATTCGTATAAATAAAACAAATACTTTCAAGTTCAAAGTATTTTTAATTCATAAATACGATTGAGTTTCTTATTACTATTGAGATATGGATCATTTTCCTATGCAAGTATTCTCATACTTGCAAGTATTTTTGGTCGTAAAAGGGCGCCGTACTTTAAAGTTAAAACCTGGTAGCGTAAATACGTCTCATTGCGATAGGGTTGCCAGATCGGAAGGCCAAAATATCTGGACAAAATTTGAAAATGTCGGGATTTTGGGGTTGTTGTCGGGAGAAATAAATCTGAAAAATAAAAACGTAAAATAAAAAAAAATATTTTTTAAATTAATAGGCTATAAAAAGACTTAACATTGTTGACCTATTTAATTAACACTTAAATTTTAGGTTGTCACATGTATTTGGCATTGGACTTTACTGAGTCCTCCACTTTATATGCTTTAGTAGTATTCGGAAATTATTTAAAATTCAATCAATTTACTTGAAATAAGTTCTATTCAATTACTAACGATTTCTCTCTTTGGTATATAAATTATATAGTAAACTAAACAACCCTTTACAGTAAGCATTGCTTGGATTCGGCAAAACATTGCTAGGAATCGGCAACACAAATGATATATTATTTTTCAAGTTTTACGTCGTTTGAAAAAATGCCCAAATTTTGTCATTTTACATGCCCTTGTTTTTTGGAAGATGTTCAAGTGTTTCAAAGTCAATATTGTTTGAAATATTAAGTACGTCAGGCAATATGGATAACCCATCCTACGTAAATAAATTTGCAACTTTTAAAGACAGCGAGTTTTTATACAGAGTTCTCAGAAAACTAGCGTTCTTACAAGTATTGAATAGCTCGTTTTAAAAATGTTCAGCTTTGACGCAAAGAGGGGTTATCTCACTATCGGATACATTCCTTAATAAGGTTCGTTTTCTACTACCTAAGAATTTGTTATCCAACCTATTTTTGAGATGACTCTTTAGCCTTTTCATTATACTTTCAAGTTCTAGGACAGTGCATCCAGCACTTTCCAATGCTAAAATTGCTACTTGGAACTCCAACATTACGTTACAAAGTACCTACAAAGTATAAATACGTTTCTGATATCCCCTTTTTGCGCTCTCTTTTTCCTGAAGAGGGTCGCTTCCGATTCGGCAGAAAGGTCATACAGGCCAATGTCAGTCTCACAGGTGGTGTTTAGTGGGTAGGCACTTAGATTTCGCAGTGAGTCCCACATAACCACGGCAGCCGGCTGTCGTGGTATGCTTAGAGCATTCATCCCTTCCCCGCTTCCCGGAGGGTAGCCCTTTCCGTTGCTTCTGGGCGCAAAAAAAAACGCCTTTCCGTTTGTATTCGTCAACCCGTTGATATTATTATCAATATGGCTTATACTTTTTGTTAGAAACTCCCATATTAATAGCTCTTTTCGACATTCGTCTTCATTTTTTAACATAAAATACTGCTTTACAATAGACTTACGAACAATACAGTAAATGATCTAAAGTGGGCAAAAGAGACAACCATCTTGTCGGGACATGAAGAAGAAGAACGTGAACGCACGTGGCAATTTTAAATTATTATTTTGTATAGAACTTTCCTTAAAGCCATTTGTCTGGAGATTTTGAATTTTGTCGGGAGTCTGGAGATCATTTAAAATGTCGGGAGAATCCAGACGAATCCCGACCATCTGGCAACCCTACATTGCGACGCGAGGGACGTGTCCAGCCGTGGTGTCAAAATTTGAATATACTTGCATAGGAATTTCACCCGTATTCCATGTTATCCTACTATGAATAAGGAGCAAAGTCGTATAAATAAAAAAAAAATACTTTGAAGTACTAAGTATTTTTCGTTAACAAATACGATTGAGTTCCTTACTACTATTGAGATATGGATGATTTTCCTATGCAAGTATTTTCATACTTGCAAGTATTTTTTGCTCGTACCAGGGCGCCGTACTTTGAAGTGAATTGGTTTTAAAACCTGGTAGCGTAAATACGTCTCATCTTTAAATTCAACTTTTCGAGACGCAACCGGCTTCGATCGATGGTGAGACTATTGGGAGATTATCCTTTTCTTGGAAAAAAATCGCGCAGGCCTCTTGCGAACCAGTGTGAACCTGTCAGTCGCCCCTAGGGATATTCCGATACTAGTAAATACGAGTAGGTACTCGATACTTTTGATTCGATACCAAGTACTAATAGCATCGAATCAATCTTGCGATACTTACTCGGTATCGAAACAAAAGTACTTGGTATCGAATTAGGCGAGCCGAACCCGTCCGACTTTACCCGAGCCGAGACCGAGAGAGAGAGCCGCCATTATAGTAAAATTGTCACTGGGTCCAGTCAGCATTAGCACTAAGTGATTGTTTACGATTACGAGTAATTTAAGTTATTGTAGTCATCGGTTTATTGTTCCAATGTTATCATGGCACCACCAAAATCATTAATATGGACATATTTTACCAAAACAAACGAAACAACTGCAAAATGTAAACAATGTTTTAAGTCGGTGAAATATTGTGGCAATACGTCTAATTTATTCAAGCATTCCAAAACTCATGGAATTACTGTTGATAAAGGCAAATTACAAAAAAAAGTAGATAAAGGAACAAACAAAAAGTAGGATCTTCAACTTTTCACTAATTAATTTCGTTAGGTTAGGTACTTAGGTTAGGTTCATAATAGTTCGTTAGTTCATTGGTTGGAACTATGTGATGTTATCTAAAGTGGCAGGGCATAATAGATCGTTGTGGGGCTTGAAACATTTACTACGTTAATTTCATTAAAAAAAAGTATCGATATCAGTAAGTATCGATACATTAGGAGTATTTGTGTGAGTAGTATCGAAAAATGATTTCAGTATTACTGATAAGAGTAGGTATCTATTATTTGATGGTATCGGAACATCCCTAGTCGCCCCTAACCACAGTGAAGGATGGCTGCGTTTTCTGGCGCGCGAACTCATGCTGGTAAGTAATTTGTTTTTCATTAAATTAATGCAATTTTCATTGTTCGGTTTGTGTTATTTACTTAAATTAGAGTTTTTATATACCTATATGTATGTAATTTGAACCTAACACGCTTAGTTAGGCGTATATTGTGACTCAAAATCAAGGACGTATGATCGTATAGCCGTGTAGTAGCGGTCAGCCGTGTAGTGGCGGTCAAGAATATCCACTACCCCATATCCTCCTGTGGGTGTCGTAAAAGGCGACAAAGGGAAACAGGCAGGAGATGGGCAGCAGCATCTTCCTGATAATAGCCAAAATTACAATAAAAAAACTGCGGTTGCCAACCCGCTCGCCAAGCGTGGCAACTATGGCAAATATCCCCCAATGATTAAAGCAACAAACAGACGGCCCCCAGTCCCCGGCGGCCCTGCTATTCCTGGCTACGGTGGCGACCATGGTAATGGCGGGGCAGGGGGTGCTAAGAATCTTCGGTGGAGGTTCGGTTGCCACCTTAGACGACTCGACCTGGCAACGTACAACGCACGCACCCTGAGGACTGACGAGAAGATCGTGGAGCTGGAAGAAGAGATAGAGACATGTTGCGCTGGCATATTATAGGATTATCCGAAGTCCAAAGAGAGGAGGAGGACACGGTAATCCTCGAATCCGGCAACTTGCTCTAGCACCGGGAGGGCGACCATCTGTCCCAAGGAGGTGTCGGATTTCTCGTCCACAAGTTTTTCGTTAACAACGTTGTAAAGATCGGGAGTGTGTCGACGAGGGTAGCGTACCTTATACTCAGAATCACCAAACGGTATTCGCTGAAGGTCATACAGGTTTACGCACCAACCTCGGCACACCCCGATGAGGAGGTGGAGGAAATGTATGAGGATATCTCTAGAGCCATGCATTCCTCCAAAACCCAATATACGGTGTTAATGGGAGACTTCAATGCAAAACTAGGCACAAGAGAGAACGGTGAGCTGAAAGTAGGGAAATTTGGAATAGGGCAACGGAACCCAAAGGGCCAGCAGCTGACCGACTTCATGGAGAAAGAGGGACTCTTTATGATGAACTCTTTCTTCCAGAAGCGGCCCCACAGGAAGTGGACCTGGTCGAGCCCCGATGGTTTGACAAAAAATGAGATTGACTTGATTATGACGACCAGACGACAACTGTTCAGTGATGTCTCCGTGATCGCGTGGGTGGAAACTGGTAGCGATCACCGAATGGTTAGAGGCACACTGAACCTAAACGTTAAGTTGGAGAGGTTTCGTCCAATGAAGTCAACGCTCCGTCCCCGTCGTCCTCTGTTCCAAAGTCCCGAAACCTTTCAGCTCAAGTTACAAAACCGTTTTCAGTGCCTAGAAGATTGCAATGAAGTGGACGATATGAATGACAAGCTCGTGGAAACTGTCCATGCGGTCGGAGCTAAGTTCTGCAAGACCCGCCGCAGAAGAACACAAAAACTCTCCGATCACACTCTTAATCTCATGGCTGTTAGACGGGAGATGAAGCTACATTCTTCAACAGACTTGAAAGCATACATGCATCTGAACAGACAGATCTCCAAATGCATGCAGCGGGACTTACGCAACTTCAATACAGCTCGTATTGAAGAAGCGATCGAGCGGAACCAAGGCTCCAAAGTCTTTGCCAGAGATCTGTCTGCCAGAAAGAGCCAACTGTCAAAGCTGAAGACAGAATGTGGCAGCATCGTTTCCGGGACACATGAGATTTTGAGTGAGATTGAGAGGTTCTATGGGCAGCTGTACACGTCATCGTTGGAGCCACACGCAAGTGAGTAACGATCCAAGAGCGAGTCTCATCCGACACTATTCCGAAGATATCCCGGACGTCAGTCTGAGCGAGATTAGAATGGCTCTCCAGCACCTTAAAAACGGTAAGGCCCCAGGCGAGGATGGAATTACAGCGGAGCTTCTGAAAGCGGGTGGAAGACCGGTACTTGAAGTCCTTCAGAAGCTCTTTAATTTCGTCCTCCATGGTGGCATTACACCGGAGGCGTGGAGCAGAAGTGCGGTGGTCTTGTTCTTCAAGAAAGGTGACAACGCTCTCTTGAAGAACTACAGACCGATTTCCCTTCTGAGCCGCGTCTACGTGCTGTTTTCGAGAGTCATTACGAATCATCTCGCGCGCAGACTTGACGACTTCCAGCCTCCCGAACAAGCCGGTTTCCAAAAAGGCTTTAGCACCATAGACCACATACATACCCTTCGGCAAATTGTACAGAAGTCCGAAGAGTACAATTTGCCACTATGTCTGGCGTATGTGGACTATGAGAAAGCCTTTGATTCCGTCGAAATTTGGGCGGTGCTGCAGTCCCTTCAGCGGTGCCAAGTTGACAAAACAAAGATTACGTTTAATGTCCATGTCACACCTATGCCGGTAGTTGTTAGGAGCACTAAGCTCGAAGTTGTTGACGAGTAAGTTGTTGACGAGTATGTCGGACTATTTGTATTTCGACTGGGTAAGTCCAACTTCGACCGAGAGGTCAATCGACGGATTCAACTCGGCTGGGCAGCGTTCGGGTAGCTACGACACATTTTCTCGTCAGACATACCTCAAAACCTTAAAACGAAATTGTACAACCAGTGCGTGTTGCCAGTGATGACTTACGGAACTGAGACGTGGTCCTTCACTGCTGGCCGTATGAGGAAGCTCAAGGTCGCTCAGCGAGCTATGGAGAGGGCTATGCTCGGAGTTTCTCTGCGTGATAAACTTAGAAATGAGGATATACGCAGTAGAACTAGAGTAACCGACATAGCCCAACGGATTAGTAAGCTGAAGTGGCAGTGGGCCGGCCATATAGCTCGAAGAACCGACAACCGATGGGGAAGAAAGGTTTTCGAGTGCCAGCCTCGTACTGGTAGGCGAAGTGTAGGGCGACCCCCCACGAGATGGAGTGACGACCTGGTAAGGCATGCAGGAAGTCGATGGATGCAGGTGGCTCAGGACCGTACTTTGTGGCATTCCTTGGGGGAGGCCTATGTTCAGCAGTGGACTTATGAAAGGCTGTAATGATGAAAATGATGATGATCGTGTAAGTTAGGTGGTACGTCCTAAAAGGACTTTCATACATATTTTGTGCCTAAACATTATTTTCCCGTATGTATGATTGTTTAACAACGGTTTTTTTCTTAATTTTTAGGACTACCCTTCGAGGATGACCACGTTGCACAAATATTGGCAGATGGAAATGACTCGGAAATCGAGGAATTTGCCTATGACGACGAGGATATATTAGCGAGGGTCTTAGACCAGCTAGAGGAGAGTGGGTCGGGTTCTACCTACAGGTTCTCTGAAGTAGATGAGGCACCATCATCTATCTCGACACCATCCAGAAGCAGGGGATCTACTCGAGGAGGCACATCAGGCAGGATAACCAGTGCAAGAGGTAGAAGGCGGGTTACGGGAAGAAAACAGGCTACAGGAAGAGGATAGCCTAGAGCAAAAGGGCAGGCTAGTGGAAGAAGAGGGACAGGTGAGAGAGTGTGGGTAGAAACTGTCTACTCTATACAGATAAAGTTCACGATTACACTCCGCTTCCGGTAAATCAAGTACGCTCTCCGATCGATTATTTCCGTGACGTGATTCTGATTATTGGAGGTCCTGGACCAACAAATATAATATTACAGGATGTTGATCAAAACCAGAAAACGAACTCTTTAAAGTTCTATTACATTTTGTAGATCTCGCGTGTGCAAATGCGTGGAGGCTTTATAAAAACTACTACACAGCTAATGGTTACCGCCGAAATGATGCGATGGCTTTACTAGACTTTCGTTTAAATGTAGCAAAATACTTGAAGTGTCTACCAGAAAGAGAGCGCAGGGAAGATGAGCCTGAACCACAGCAACTTCAACGTTGTCAGCCCTTGAAAATCTACAATCCTGTGATCATGCCTTCAACAGCTAAAAGATATGACGGTTACGATCACCTACCTGTCTCTGATGATATTAAGGCATCGAGGACCTGCCGTATGGAAGATTGTGGCAGTCAATCTAAGATAAAATGCGAGAAATTCAATATCTCTGTTTATCTCGTGACAAAAATTGTTTCAAAGCTTTTCGCAAGCGTTAGTTCAATCTTCTTTTTTTTCATGTTAATTATGCAAATCATGCTCACTATTACTAAAGAATAAGATATAATGTGATTCCAAAGTAGGTTTAAGTACTTTAAAGTAATGTTTGTGTTGATTTTTATAAGTTCATACCAAACAAAGATTAATAACCTAAGTAACATCAAATCCGTTGATGTTTGCCGCCTCACACTTTGATAGTCGCCGCCACTCGGCTTGCTCGATCAAATTCTTTGAGGTTTGCCGCCTCACGAGCGACACATCAAAATATTTATTGCTTCTCAATTGTTCTAAACTAGTTTATTCCAGATTAGTTTATTAGCCCGAACGTTAGTTCAGTTCTATTTGAGCTACCGAGGTGATAACTTGGACAAGCGATATCCTAGCGAACTGCTCGAGCCGTCAACTTGCTTTGTGACTTTGTGTGCATCTTGAGTGGTTACTAACTACAGTTTGTTATTAAGTTTATTGAACGAAAAGTAAACAAAAATGATGTCTGGTGGAAAGAAACGAAAAGTAGATACAGAGGGTCGCCAGTTTCAAGAAAAATGGACTGAAGAATTCTTTTTTATCTTGCAGAATGGTAAACCTATTTGTTTGCTGTGTAATGGATCCATTTCAGTAATGAAAGAATTCAATATAAAGGGGCATTACTCAAGTAAGCATGCTACGCTGTACTCAAGAACAGAAAAAATCCAGAAGCTTACCGAAACAGCAACAATGTTTCATAAACAAAGAACACAACTTGATAATGTTGTGAAAGCTAGTTTTATAATTAAGGAGAATTTATCAAGGAGTGTATGTTAGAAGTTTGCGATATTTTGTGTCCTGAAAAGAAAAATGATTTTGAAAAAATTTGTTTGTCAAGACAACTGTTGTTCGACGTATAGAAATAATGGCTAATGATATAAAAACAACATTGACTGACCGTATGGCTGGTTTTTAATCATTTTCCATAGCATTAGACGAGAGTACCGATTTGTCTGACACAGCTCAACTGGCTATATTTATTCGAGGTGTTAAGGATAAGGAGTTCACTGTTACAGAGGAATTGCTTGCTTTACAGCCGCCAAAAGGAACCGCTACAGGAGAGGATATTTTTATTGAAGTTCAAAAGGTATTCACAAGTTTTGGCTTGGCATGGTCAAAATTAATTGGAGTATGCACTGATGGTGCACCTTCTATTGTCGGCTTACGTAAAGGTTTCATAGGAATTTTGAATGAAAAAGCAACAGAATTAAATGTACAAAAAGATGATTTGATAGTCCTTCATTGCATTATCCACCAACAGAACTTGTGTCCTAAGTCCATTCAACTCCAGAATGTTATGAATGTGGTATTAAAAACCATCAATTTTATTCGATCCCGAGGGCTTAACCATCGTCAGTTCAAGGCATTTTTGGATGAAATATCAGCTGAATATATTGTGAAGTCAAATGGCTGAGCAAAAATGGATATGTGACTTGGCATTTCTGGTTGACCTTACAGGCTATTTGAATTAT
Source organism: Parnassius mnemosyne (assembly GCA_963668995.1). Taxonomy (NCBI): domain Eukaryota; kingdom Metazoa; phylum Arthropoda; class Insecta; order Lepidoptera; family Papilionidae; genus Parnassius; species Parnassius mnemosyne. Next base: position 16,741,661 of record CAVLGL010000159.1, read on the forward strand.
TTAAATTTGAAACTTCAAAAACAAGGACAGAGTAAATGATTTGTATAGCCATTTGAAACGTTTCAGATCAAACTACGCTTGTGGGAGTCACAGATGAATGAAAAGTCACTGAGAATTGAATGAGATTGAGAGGTTCTATGGGCAGCTGTACACATCATGGTTTTAGCCACACGCAAGTGTGAGTAACGATCCAAGAGCAAGTCTTATCCGACACTGTTCCGATGATATACCGGACGTCAGTCTGAGCGAGATTAGAATGGCTCTCCAGCACCTTAAAAACGGCAAGGCCTCAGGCGAGGATGGAATTACAGCGGAGCTTCTGAAAGCGGGAGGAAAACCGGTACTTGAAGTCCTTCAGAAGCTCTTTAATTCCGTCCTCCACGCACACACATACCGGAGGCATGAAGTAGAAGTGCGGTTGTCTTGTTCTTCAAGAAAGGCGACAATGCTCTCTTGAAGAACTACAGACCGATTTCCCTTCTGAGCCGCGTCTACGCAATACGTGCTATTTTCGAGAGTCATTACGAAACGTCTCGCACTCAGACTTGACGACTTCCAGCCACCCGAACAAGCCGGTTTCCAAAAAGGTTTTAGCACCATAGACCACATACATGCCCTACGGCAAAATGTACAGAAGACCGAGGAGTACAATTTGCCACTATGTCTTGCATATGTGGACTATGAGCTCTTCTCTCTTCTCTCTTGACTGCAGCACCACCCAAAATTCGACAGAATCAAAGGCTTTCTCATAGTCCACATGCGCCAGACATAGTGGCAAATTGTACTCCTCGGTTCTGTACAATTTACCGAAGGATATGTATGTGGTCTATGGTGCTAAAGCCTTTTCGGAAACCGGTTTGTTCGGGAGGCTGGAAGTCGTAGAGTCTATCGATATATATTGTTTCGATATTTTTAAACAATATCTACATATATCGCGTGATAAATATCGATATATCCGTCATCATTTGCATGATTGCATGATGTACTAGAATAAGGCCCAGAATTTAATTACTGTCGGGTGGACGATGAAAAAAAAAACGACAACGACAAGTTAGCTCATGTTTTGTCCATTAATGCAACATTTTAAAATGTATCGAAATTGATGCAAATTCGATACTCTAAAATAAATTTAGATATTTTTTACCCAAGCCTACATTATTTAGCTAAGATTCTAAAGCTTTCCATTGAGAAAATTCAGTTTATTTTAACTCATACCTTAAACCTTAAAGTTTAAAAAAGTGGCCGCGCGTTTGGTTTCTCGAATGTAAACAGACGCCCGAGGGTTAAAACAAAGCAAGCGCTGACATTTCAAAGCTAAATTTAGTAATAATAAAGATTATCCTAATCCTTTATGCGCTCGTTTCGTAACCTTAGATACGACTAAATCTAGTCCAGTTCAATCCCCAGAAGACACAAGTTTGCGCGTTTACCGCTAAAAAGAACCCCTTTGTCGTATCTCCTCAGTTTCAAGGCACTCCCCTTGCTGCCTCAGCTAGTATCGGAATCCTTGGCGTCGACATATCGAATAGTGTGCAGTTTCGTGGTCACTTGGAAGGGAAGGCCAAATTGGCCTCTAAAAAGCTTGGGGTGCTCAGCAGAGCGAGACAGTATTTCATGCCGGCACATCGCTTGCAACTTTACAAAGCGCAAGTTCGGCCCCACATGGAATACTGTTCTCATCTCTGGGCCGGGGCACCCCAGTGCCAGCTCCTTCCACTTGACCGCATCCAGCGCAGAGCGGTTCGAATCGTCGACGACCGAGTTCTTTCTGATCGGCTCGATACACTGGCACTGCGTAGAGATGTTGCATCTCTTTGCGTATTTTATCGCATCTATCACGGGGAGTGCTCTGAGAAATTGTTCGGACTAATTCCAGCCGCTCAATTTCACCATCGCACATCGCGACGAAACTCGCGTTACCATCCATACCATCTGGATGATTGGCGGTCCACCACTGTGCGATTTAGAAGAAGTTTTCTCCCTCGCACAACTTCTTTGTGGAATCAATTACCACCACCGAATTTTCCGGACCGATACGACTTAGGAACCTTCAAGAAAAGAGCTTACACCTTTCTAAAAGGCCGGCAACGCATCTGCAATTCCCCTGGTGTTGCGGTTGTTCATGGGTGGCGGTAGTCACTTACCATCAGGTGAGCCGCATGCTCGTTTGCCCCCTCTTCTATAAAAAAAAAGATGAACCGTGGGTACACCATTATTAACCGGAGACGAAAAAAACGATAATTGCATCTGTTTTCTGGCAGGTAATCTATGGGGGAGGCCTATATTCAGCAGTGAATTTTAATAGGCTGAAACGGTAACGGAACAACCTACCTTTGTTTATTTAATAAAATTAGTTGATTGTTAATACTACCATAAAGTGATATTATATGTACAATTTATGCAATAATAAAATGTAAATCTGACGAAATAAAGAAACTACTGAAGAAGAAAAGTAACAATTCAATTATTATGGTATTCAATTCAGTTGATCTTCTGCAAAATTTTTTACTGTAGCGTATATTTACACACGGAGTACAGAGTATTACTGCATAGAATAAATACATCGTGCGTAGCGCTAAAGACGTGAGCTGGGAAAGCGTTATAATTGCCTACAGGTCTGGCATATCCTCCCCTTACGGCCTAGCCACGGGGATCGGCGGCACGAACGGCGAAGCGGCAGGCGGGGCGACAATTCGCGCGGCGTGGCGAGGTTTGAGGGCCACGGGCAGTCATGTTCGCCGCCACGACCAGATAGGCCGAGAGTTTTTTTTTATATAGGAAAGGGGGCAAATGAGCATGCAGCTCACCTGATGGTAAGTGACTACCGCCGCCCATGAACAGCTGCAACACCAGGGAGGGAATCGCAGATGCGTTGCCGGCCTTTTAAAAAGGAGTACGCTCTTTTCTTGAAGGTCCCTAAGTCGTATCGGTCCGGAAAAATAGCTGATGGTAATCGATTCCACAAGGAAGTCGTGCGAGGAAGAAAACATCTTCTAAATGTGGTGGACCGCCAATCATCCAGATGGTGTGGATGGTATCGGGAGTTCTGCCGCGATGTGCGTTCGTGAAATTTGGCGGCTGGGATTAATCCGAACAATTCCTCAGTGCACTCCCCGTGGTAGATGCGAAAGAAAATGCAAAGGGATGCGACATCTCTTCGCAGTGCCAATGAATCGCGCCGATCGGAAAGGACTCGGTCGTCGATGATTCGAGCCGCTCTGCGCTGGATGCGGTCAAGTGGAAGGAGCTGGCACTGGGGAGCCCCTGCCCAGAGATGGGAACAGTATTCCATGTGAGGCTGAACCTGCGCCTTGTAAAGTTGCAGGCGGTGTGCCGGCATGAAATACTGTCCCGCTCTGCTGAGCACGCCAAGCTTTTTAGAGGCCAATTTGGCCTTCTCTTCCAAGTGACCACGAAACTGCACATCACTCGATATGTCGACTCCGAGGATTCCGATACTGGCTGAGGCAAGAAGGGGAGTGCCTTGAAACTGAGGATATACGACAAAGGTGTTCTTTTAAGCGGTAAAGACGCAAACTTGTGTCTTCTGAGGATTAAACTGGACTAGATTTAGTCGCCCCCAATCCGAGACTTTGTTCAGCAAAGACTCGACTTCAGACACAAGTTTGTTCCGGTACTCGGCGACGTTTTCCCGAGAAATATTGGCACGGCCGGTGTATAGAGCATCACCAGTGCTGTCATCCGCATAGCAATGAATGTTACCAGCTAGCAACATATCATTGATATGCAGAAGAAACAGCGTTGGTGATAGCACACAGCCTTGTGGAACACCAGCGTTAATAGGCTTGTAGTCGGAGCTTGCACCGTCTACAACGACCTTGATGCTCCGATCTGCAAGAAAGCTGGTGATCCAATCGCACAATTTCTCGGGAAACCCATAGGAAGGGAGCTTCGACAGAAGCGCTTTGTGCCAAACCCGATCGAAGGCCTTCGCAATGTCCAAACTAACAGCCAACGCCTCCCCCTTGGACTCTACTGCCTCTGCCCATCTATTGGTCAGGTAGACCAGAAGATCACCAGCTTATCGACCCCGACGAAAACCGTATTGGCGGTCACTAATCAGCTGGTGATCCTCAAGGTACCGCATGAGCTGGTAGTTAATAATTGATTCCATTATTTTGGAGAACAAGGAGGTGATCGCGATAGGCCTATAGTTGGACGGGTCTGAGCGGTCGCCTTTTTTAGGGATCGGGTGGACAAAAGCTGTCTTCCATGAATTCGGGACTACGCCTTGGGAGTAGGAGTACCGGAAAAGACGCGTTAGGACCGGTGCCAACTCCGGAGCACACGTCCTCAGCACAATTGGGGGGATTCCGTCAGGTCCACTCGACTTCTGGATGTCCAAGGAGAGGAGTGCTTTGCGAACCGATCGCTGTAAGAACAGCACATCCGGCATGGAGTACTCACACCGCGGGATGGTCGGCGGTGTTTTCCCCCCGTCATCAAGAGTTCGAGTTGGACGCAAAAAGGGAGACTAAAAGGTCGGCTTTGTCTTTTGCGTCTTGGGCTAGTGAGTCGTCCTCCCTGTGCAGAGATGGTAGTGATGGCTTACAGAAATTCCCTTGGACAGCCTTGGTGAGAGACCAGAATGCACGGGTTCCCGAAGGAAGGCGAACTAGTTTCTCGCCAATTCTGTCTATGTGCTCTGACTTTGCCTTGGCAATAACTCTTTTGAAGGACCTGGAGGCGAAGTTATACTTCTTATTAAGTGTGCTGGTGTTTACATCCCGAGTCGCCGAAGCCGCAGCCCAGGCTTGATAACACTCCTGCTTACTGCGTAATGCAGTCTTACAGGAGCGACCAAACCAAGGCTGAGATCTGCCTCCGATGGGTACCACAGATGATGGAATAAATAGTTCCATACCCTGTAGCACCACATCAGTGACAGAGTCAGCAACAGCGCTGGGATCATCTGGCGAGAAGTAAACCCGCCCCCATGGGTAGGATGCAAAGAAAGACCGCATTCCGTTCCAATCCGCCGACCTGTAATGCCAAACACGGCGGCAACCTGCAGGACGCAACCGCGAGGGGAGCGTGAGTGGCACCACACTCCGGATCAGACAATGGTCCGAAGAGCCGAGAGGGGCATCGACGGAAACCTGATATCCGTCCGGATCAGAGGTCAGCAGAAGGTCTAACAGGGAAGGTGTATGATCCTCCACATCTGGAATCCGCGTAGGCGAAGTAACATGTTGTGTCAGACCATATGCCAAAGCAGTCATAAACAGATCTTCCCGCATGATCGGTTAAACGTGAAACGAGCCACAGCGTGGTGGGCGTTAAAATCGCCAAGGATCGCGATTTCTGCGGATGGGACCTGTTGTAGCAAAGAATCTGTAGCCATTTGGAAGTGGTCAATGAGTCGATCTGTTTCGGCATTACCGCTATGGGACCTATAGAGGCACCCGTAGACGCGCGGATGGTCGTCGCTGTCTACGCGTAGCCATAGGATGGACAGGTCCGAACCTTCAAGACTGCCGAGGCGTCGAGAACAGATGTCCTCTCTGACATACACGCAAACTCCAGCCCGAGTCACAAAGGAGTGCTCCAATTTGTACCCCGGGTAGGAGAGATACGAAATATCAGCCGGAGAGGAAACCTGCGTCTCGGTCAGAAACTTTTCGAAAATTGGTGCCGCAACGAATCAGTTAACAGATCATCCATTATGTCCGCAAGACAGTACATGCGCACGGACAAGCAGTATATTACGCTGTGTGACGGAGCCCGCAGCGTGTACTCGTGACGGAATTACGGCGCGGGATTCTGCATAACACAGAGTACGCTCCTAAACAGTATGATATGAATGAGGAGAGAATAAAACAGTATGAACTAAGGATTTACGTCAATAAAATTCAATTTTGTGATCGTTAATTTATTTTAATTAATCTTTCAAAAAAATGTAGTACAACATAACTAATAATTATAGTACGTATTATCTCTGAAATAGATATTGCTAATCCATTACAATAAACGAATGTTGTTGTCACTAGGTTGTTCATGTTAAATTATATACAAGCTAGACAAAATATAATCAAATACCACTACAAAGAAATCTCAAGAGTTCTAATTGACTATCGTTGGGTGTACACTGGATAAATATCCAGAAACTAAACTAGATATTCCTACCGTCCTACGCATCGCCTCGTAACCTTTGTTATCCGTGTAAATTCTCCATATAAATTTATTTTAAATAAACATTTACATATACAAACAGGTGTACAAAATGCTCAACACATATAGGGGACTTATTGCTAGGTTATATACAATAAAAACTGATATTAGCAACGCGATACATTGTGGCCTGCCACTTGTGTAGCTACCATCTTGTGGCATTGGCCTTCTGTTGCTTTTTGCCACATTGTATATAGTTTTGGCACAAACGTGCTTATTAGTATAATATTAAATTAAAATTGTATTTACATAAAGGCTTCACATTAACTTATTGCTTTATGTTGATTGTAAAGTGGTTCAGCACTTACTAATATTAAAGATAACGTAATGTATAGTGTATCATATATTTTAAATATAATATGATGTACCTACATACATGTAAACATCGTGTTAGACACATAAACTTTATGATGGATGACTCGAGAAGAGCATTAGGAATGATTCTTGTAAAAAGATAGCAATAGAATAAAAGTTTTCATTCTTTGGAATGTAATGAAGCTTAAATATAAATATGAATCTGAAGAAAGAGAATGGATATGTTAAATAACTTATTAAGGTACACGCAAAGGCACCCACTCTCCGCATTGAAAAAGTATTGGTCCTCCCTGATAATGAATCTCTTACATACAAAATACAAATGTAATGGTATAAAATATTAAACAATGGCACACAACTAATTTAAGTTTAAAAAAAATATCGATTTCAATGTGCCATCACAATTTTAAAAATACAGTTATTAATGCATAATACTGTTCAAAAATCCAAAGTACCAATTAAAGTAGGTATCTATGTCTGCACTAGCTGCTAAGGCGATGTTTCTAAATTACTATCGAAATTCATTACCATAAAATATATTCGTTTATCTTATCTATAATCGACATATAAATTGGTGCTACGTTCCTATAAAGGCAATATTGTGAACTTAGTCCCGAACTGTAACAAGCTCCGTCTGGTCCTCTGTCACAAATAGTGTAAGACAAAAAAATCAAATTATGGGATCAAATTTCTTAATTTAATAATTTTTAGTAAAGTGATATTGGATTTGATTTGCAGGTTTAATTTACATAATATAAATTTACATTGTATATTGGCATTAATATGTTATTTACTTAAAAATATCTTATATATGATACTTTATGTCAAGATACTGTAAGTCGCTTCGGAGAATAATATATAAAAAAACTTGTATAATTGACGTAATTTGTCAATATAAAATTTTGTTTGAAGAGAAAATGCGGCAATCAATGCACAGCGTCGATGTCGCGTTGCGCTCGTGATATTTTCACCTGAAATTATGAAATAAATACGAATAATGAGAAAAAGATATAGTCATGTAGTATAAAATAAAAAATAACTTAAGGATTTACTAAAAAAGTCAAAAAAACACAAAGCAGACTCATGATGAGGACCGTGAGCTCAAGATGTAAGGACGGAACTGAATCCATCAGTGGTTAATGGAGGACATCTTCAATCTTCAATAAATAAAACAGGTTGAAGATGCGTTGTCATCTCTTAGGACTAAGAAAAATTAGTATAAATACTTTAAACTGGAACAGTGCCATGAGTTGAATGCTGCGTGATGACGGAATACATAAGAGTTTGAAGAATTATATTAAAATATAAAAAATAGAAATACTTCTTCTCCACCCGTAAAAATTCAGTGTTGAACATTGTAGTGTTATGCTTTTCCTAAAAAAAAAAGGTAGCGCACCAGCGCGCACAAAGCCCGAAATTGCAGAGTTACGGAGAACGAAATAAAAGATCGAAAAAGGTAGACTCCATCGACACCGATTTAAAAAGTGCTCATAGCGTAAAAATACGAAGTGAAAATGATTTGTTATTGTGTTCTTATGGTTTAAAAACGTTACAGGATCCTATGGAAATAAAGGTGATACAAAATATCCAGTTTTGAGGTGAATGCAGAAAATCAAAACAGAATGGAAAAATGAATTTAAAATAGTGTAAAATGATATGTAAGTAACATAACACTATATTTGCAGGATCCTATGGAAATAAAGGTGATACAAAATATCCAGTTTTGAGGTGAATGCAGAAAATCAAAACAGAATGGAAAAATGAATTTAAAATAGTGTAAAATGATATGCAAGTAGCATAACACTACAACATGGGTGCTTGCCATTGATGTCATTTCATGTGAAAGTCATTTAACAAATATTTTGCCATTTTATCATGGTTCCTCTAAAATAAAGAAAACTTATAATCTAAAATGGCGGCATGTCATATCTGCGTCATCGAAATTGTTATTTTGAGAGTTGTCAGTAAAGTTCTACTTTTCCTGCGTGAATAAAATGAGGGCAGCCATGCCTTTCTCAGTCATTAGTGTGGCGGCAAATATGAATGAGGTTAAATATTTATGACAGATTTCATGGCGGGGAAAGTTAATTTGTTAGAAAATGTAAGGCTTAATGTTTCTTTATGATATTATTATTATTTATTACTATTTTTTTTATATATAAAACAACGGATATTCTTAAAAGTAGAATAATTATAAAAAGAGTTTTAAATGTGCAAAAAATTAATGAGCGACCACTGCATTGTTTTGTGTATTAATATAATATAATACTCTAAAAACTGATAAACTTTTATTTAATATTAACTTCTCAATTAAATGACATTGTGCAACAATAAACTTTATGTCAGTTCAAATTAGCGATATATGGTGAGCGAATGATTATTATCCCTCATTACAATGAATTTACCAGTATAAGGCTGGTGTTACAAGTGACTAGGGGTGGGTAGATACCTTGTCCTTGGGCGTGGAGCGGTCGCCGGCCTCGAGCGCGAACATCTTCATCTTGTCCTTGAAGGAAAGCTGCTCGGGCACGGGCGCGGCGCGTTACAAGTGACTAGGGGTGGGTGGGTACCTTGTCCTTGGGCGTGGAGCGGTCGCCGGCCTCGAGCGCGAACATCTTCATCTTGTCCTTGAAGGAGAGCTGCTCGGGCACGGGCGCGGCGCGTTACAAGTGACTAGGGGTGGGTGGGTACCTTGTCCTTGGGCGTGGAGCGGTCGCCGGCCTCGAGCGCGAACATCTTCATCTTGTCCTTGAAGGAGAGCTGCTCGGGCACGGGCGCGGCGCGTTACAAGTGACTAGGGGTGGGTGGGTACCTTGTCCTTGGGCGTGGAGCGGTCGCCGGCCTCGAGCGCGAACATCTTCATCTTGTCCTTGAAGGAGAGCTGCTCGGGCACGGGCGCGGCGCGTTACAAGTGACTAGGGGTGGGTGGGTACCTTGTCCTTGGGCGTGGAGCGGTCGCCGGCCTCGAGCGCGAACATCTTCATCTTGTCCTTGAAGGAGAGCTGCTCGGGCACGGGCGCGGCGCGTTACAAGTGACTAGGGGTGGGTGGGTACCTTGTCCTTGGGCGTGGAGCGGTCGCCGGCCTCGAGCGCGAACATCTTCATCTTGTCCTTGAAGGAGAGCTGCTCGGGCACGGGCGCGGCGCGTTACAAGTGACTAGGGGTGGGTGGGTACCTTGTCCTTGGGCGTGGAGCGGTCGCCGGCCTCGAGCGCGAACATCTTCATCTTGTCCTTGAAGGAGAGCTGCTCGGGCACGGGCGCGGCGCGTTACAAGTGACTAGGGGTGGGTGGGTACCTTGTCCTTGGGCGTGGAGCGGTCGCCGGCCTCGAGCGCGAACATCTTCATCTTGTCCTTGAAGGAGAGCTGCTCGGGCACGGGCGCGGCGCGTTACAAGTGACTAGGGGTGGGTGGGTACCTTGTCCTTGGGCGTGGAGCGGTCGCCGGCCTCGAGCGCGAACATCTTCATCTTGTCCTTGAAGGAGAGCTGCTCGGGCACGGGCGCGGCGCGTTACAAGTGACTAGGGGTGGGTGGGTACCTTGTCCTTGGGCGTGGAGCGGTCGCCGGCCTCGAGCGCGAACATCTTCATCTTGTCCTTGAAGGAGAGCTGCTCGGGCACGGGCGCAGCGCGTTACAAGTGACTAGGGGTGGGTGGGTACCTTGTCCTTGGGCGTGGAGCGGTCGCCGGCCTCGAGCGCGAACATCTTCATCTTGTCCTTGAAGGAGAGCTGCTCGGGCACGGGCGCGGCGCGTTACAAGTGACTAGGGGTGGGTGGGTACCTTGTCCTTGGGCGTGGAGCGGTCGCCGGCCTCGAGCGCGAACATCTTCATCTTGTCCTTGAAGGAGAGCTGCTCGGGCACGGGCGCGGCGCGTTACAAGTGACTAGGGGTGGGTGGGTACCTTGTCCTTGGGCGTGGAGCGGTCGCCGGCCTCGAGCGCGAACATCTTCATCTTGTCCTTGAAGGAGAGCTGCTCGGGCACGGGCGCGGCGCGTTACAAGTGACTAGGGGTGGGTGGGTACCTTGTCCTTGGGCGTGGAGCGGTCGCCGGCCTCGAGCGCGAACATCTTCATCTTGTCCTTGAAGGAGAGCTGCTCGGGCACGGGCGCGGCGCGTTACAAGTGACTAGGGGTGGGTGGGTACCTTGTCCTTGGGCGTGGAGCGGTCGCCGGCCTCGAGCGCGAACATCTTCATCTTGTCCTTGAAGGAGAGCTGCTCGGGCACGGGCGCAGCGCGTTACAAGTGACTAGGGGTGGGTGGGTACCTTGTCCTTGGGCGTGGAGCGGTCGCCGGCCTCGAGCGCGAACATCTTCATCTTGTCCTTGAAGGAGAGCTGCTCGGGCACGGGCGCGGCGCGTTACAAGTGACTAGGGGTGGGTGGGTACCTTGTCCTTGGGCGTGGAGCGGTCGCCGGCCTCGAGCGCGAACATCTTCATCTTGTCCTTGAAGGAGAGCTGCTCGGGCACGGGCGCGGCGCGTTACAAGTGACTAGGGGTGGGTGGGTACCTTGTCCTTGGGCGTGGAGCGGTCGCCGGCCTCGAGCGCGAACATCTTCATCTTGTCCTTGAAGGAGAGCTGCTCGGGCACGGGCGCGGCCGCCGCGCGCGCGCGCTGCTCCGCCAGCCGCCGCGTGCGCGGGTCCCTGCCAACACACAGCTTCAGCTTACATTCACATCCACGAGTCTGCGTGCTGCGTGCCACACACGGTACGCTGTATATTTTTCAATAACAGAGTACACGCGCGTCTTTGAAAAATTTAGTTGTTTAAAATATTAAAAAAGGGACATTTATTATTGAAAATATTAAAGAATATATAATATGTGAAAAAGGACGATCAAGGAAGTGTTTTAAAAATTATTTTATTAAAAAAAATATTTATATACCCGCATTATTAAAACAAAACGTAACAACAAGAATGTAATAAACAAAACGATTGAACTGTCGCTCCCGCGCACGTGATAGTCATCACGAAACTGTCTCAAAAACTAAAATTAATAATCAATCCCGCCAAAACAAATGCCCACGAGGCATTCGTCCTTGAAGCACTGAGCTCTTCCACGGACCGTAAAACCCTTATTACATTGCCAACGTTTATTTTATTCATAAGTTTAGATAAGTTTAGTTATCCCTACGACTAGTCTTCATATGGAATTTAGAAGTTATGGTTGTCTTTTTTAATACAACTACACAATCAATTGTACCCTGACGCAATAAGCAGTTCATTACTACAAAAATTATATTGAAATTAATAAACGTATTTAATTGGGTACTCAGTACTCACTTACACAATTATAAACACTACTTCATAGTTATCTTTGATTTTGTATAAGAAAATAGAAGTGAAATGGTACTGAATAATTTAATAGTTAAAATCAATTGCAATTATGATCGACAGTTAATTAATCTATCAGAATTAATGTAAAAAATAATATTTTTACTTTATTTTAATGGACTTTCCGTATTTAATCCGACCAATACTTTGAATTTAAAAAGAGGTACGTCAAAATTATTAAAAATTACTTGCAAACTCTATAGTGATTGCCACCTCTAATTCTTATGTCGCCGGAAAACTAAATTTCGGTGCAACATGGCAGCGTTGCTAACACTAAATTGTCAAATTCCCCGAAAATTCATGTCAAATTCCCCAATTTAAGGACAAAACTTCGACAGATTCCCCACAAATTCCCCTCAATTTTATTTTAAGACATGAATCGATTTTCAACTAATTTTATAAGATTTACTTTTTAACTAACATTTTTTTTTAAATTAAAAAAATTAAGAAATGAAAAGCATTAAATGATGCACAAAGGTTGTCGAAATAAATCCGAAAATTAAATGTGGTGCAATGAAGATCATTAAAAAAAGGAAGTCATTAGATATTCGTCAGTAATCTAAGAAAATGTTAAGATAGTTATTTAGATTTCTTGAAAAAAGATTCTGATTTGGCTCTGGCTACCGATTTTCAAAATCTCCGTATTTTCCTCGCATAATACCAATCCCCATAAAATCTTCAACCAACTTTAAATTTTCCGCGATATTGGGAATTCCCCACATGTTGGCAAAGCTGACATGTGTAAATTCCACAGAGCGAGACGACACGGTAGAGTGAGTAGGCATGGTTTTGCACCGAGATAGATACAGGTCCCGTCACGTAAAAAGAACGCTGAGCGACAGTCGCGTTCTAAAGTACATGTACATGTATATGGTACTAATCTATTGTTTTATAATATAATAGTAATTAATTGTTTTATTGTAGAATCATAATAGGTACTTTACTGGCTACTTAGAACTTTGGAATAGGTTGGATTTAAAAATGGATAATGTTTACTTTATAAAGTAGTTTGTAACAAGAAAACTTAAGCTAAGGGTGACACGCCGTCCTTTATACCGTCTTCGGTCACATGGAAGCCAGATGAGCATGGTGTGTTGGTGTTACTGAATGCTACTGCATCATCATTTTCATCTTCGCTTGAGCTTCCGTCATCAGAATCATCATCACCAATGCGAATGATAAATGTTTCCGACATCATATCGACCACATGGCAATTATTTCGGTATTCTTACTCAATACTTTTAACTTTACTGCACAATTTTGCCCATTCACCTTCTCCCATCATATTTAGCTTTTCGTTCAGTAGTTCTGTCATAAAACAATAGATATAAATAATTTTTCTTTCCTCTCTTCTTCTTCGTCGCGAGTCGTGCAAAGAAAGCTGTGTGTGTGACTGTATTTTGGGAGTGAATATAGTGCGGAAAGCATGAGCGCCCCCTTCGTACCACCAATTTGATCGATAAATCGCTCAGTGCGCAGGTTCAAGGCCAGCCTTCTATTTTTTTAATGAAATTATCGTTTCCTTTAGCTGTACTAACATGATGGAACGTGAATAAAGTTAATAAAACGTTGTGAAAAGATGATTTTTTTTCCTCTGGGTGGTCCCGTGATCAAAGGTGTCCTTAGTACTATCATCTGTCTTCGTTTTCGGGAGTGTTTCACAAACACCCGGTATAAAAGCATTGGATAAATGTTTAAAACTTAATTCTAGAAGAATTGGATTCTGTCGGGAACAAAATGATGAAATATATAGTCACACGTGCCCCGTCAAAACAGCCCCGACAAAACAGCCCCCGACAAAACAGCCCCGACAAAATAGCCCACCGACAAAACAGCCACCGTCAAAACAGCCCCCGACAAAACAGCCCAAGTCAAAATAAATACCATACATATCTATAGAATTTATAACTATACTTATACCGTGTATCTACTTCAGTTGGCGATATATGGGAAACTTTTCTATTGTGAGTTTTAGCAAGAAATTATTCCTTATAAAAATTTATACTTTACAATTTGTTCATTCCAACTATTGCAAATGTATCTGAATAATGTTTTCTACAAATGATATCAAATTTAAAATTGTAAGTGGTGTAAAACGTTTGTTAATACTTTACGTGACTTTTTTTGGTTCATTTTATGTATTTTTTGTTTTCAACAAAACTATTGCATCGTCTACACACGAAATAAAAACAAAAATAAATGTAGGTATAAAATTATATTATAATGTATATTTACAAACAAAATTCTACAAACTATATTCGTCAAAGGTTATTAATTACAAAGGTTACAATTATTAATAATTATTATAAAATAAAAATAAATGAAGTTATATAATAATATATCAATTTATAATGTCAGATTGTTGGAAATTCCACGGAGATACGGTAAAAGGTCGTCGTTGTTATAATTTCCCATAAGAGTTTCCAATCGACGATTAAGTTGCACATACTTCTTTTTGGAAGCTTCGGGATTTCTGAAGCCGGCTCGAAAACGTTCCAACTCTATTTCTACCCGGTCTTGTTCCTTCCTGAAGTGGTCTATTAATTTGAAAATACATGGATGGTGACAGTCAACGGTGTGTTGGAAAGCATGATGCCATCCTTCTACAGAGTTGTTTGTACGCGGAAGGCCCTGGTGCACTCTATCATGAACATTCCATACATGAATAGGAAATTTTGGATCTGCTCTCCGATTTCTTCTTTGCCGTCCTATATAAGTATCTTCCCAGTAATCGATGACTGCATCAATTTCTCGTGGACAGCTTTCGGTTAGCTCCTCAAAAGCAGTGATTACGTCGCCCTCTTGGACAAAAGATAACGCTAGTAACATTTTCAAATGCATTCTCACATTTTCGTCATTGCGATATTCTTCTACAAGATGTAGCTCTTGGATTTTCCTCCATAAACACTGCCCTAAGTGGAATAAACAACCCATCACCTGAACACCATGAAATACCTGGCAAACTGCATTTTGGATTGCTTTCTCGAAGTCGGATAAGCAGCTTATTGGATTTAAAGTGGGTTTCAACTCCATCAATTTTTGAAACACTCGAACATATGTTTCTTCTCGTTTATCCTGTAGAAGCACGTAAATCAACGGAATAGAACGGTTATCTACCAATGCATGAATGGTAAATACTTGTAAAAATAATTGTGGGGCTACTTTAAAGGTTCCATCTACGTGCCAGTGCCGGTGCTCCTCTAAAACTTCCAAATTTTCTTCAGTACCAAACATGAAGATGCGATGAGGATCATTCTGTCCAGAATCCCATAACAAGAAATTTAGATTTCTTGAAGTGACTTGTAGTGCAACAGGAATATTAATATCGGCAACAGAGCCTGGGTTTGGGCACGGCACTTCACGCCTTTGCCGAATACGCTCAACAGTTCTCTGAGATGCATTGTACGATGGTAAATGGACTGATGCTTCCAAATTTATCCCTCTTGTCGATCCTTGAATCAACTGCCTTGGTTTCTCAAGGGTGTCCGCTGCTCGCCTTTTCATATTAGACACAGATTTTTTTGCTTCATTTTTAGCTGGATCTGGAGCATGACTGTGTCGAGTCACATTTACCACGACATTTTCCAATGACACTTTGACACGTCCTCGGCAAGGTGTCTCGGCGCATCTCCATGATACACTGCCATCGGTATTAGTTCTCGCCTTACGATACCGGTACCCATCGCTCAACAGTAAATCTTTGCCTTTCTGCGATTGAATAAGTTCCATGATCTTCACCAGACAAAATTCTACAAGACTATAGTTATTTTGTGTGTCCCGATGTTCTTATATATTACTGCTAACGGCCGAAACGTAAATCCCCCCTTCTTGGAACCTACTCATAATAGGTATAGTCCGTTCATCGGTTTAAGAAACTAACTTTTCTTTTACGGGGGATTATCCCCTTACCTGGTGCTGCAATTATAGAACAATTAAGTAATTTATTAACACTTCCCATGTATTTCTAAATGATCCATACTCGTTCAATAGCAATAAGAGGATTATCGCCGCAAGAGGTACAATAGGCATTGTAAACACATTACAAATTACTTTCTTAAAGCGATGAACGGACTATAAGTTATTATAACATTTATTCAAATCTGCTAATCGGCTGAAACGTAAATCCCCCCTTCTTGGAACCTACTCATAATAGGTATAGTCCGTTCATCGGTTTAAGAAACTAACTTTTCTTTTACGGGGGATTATCCCCTTACCTGGTGCTGCCATTATAGAACAATTAAGTAATTTATTAACACTTCCCATGTATTTCTAAATGACCCATACTCGTTCAATAGCAATAAGAGGATTATCGCCGCAAGAGGTACAATAGGCATTGTAAACACATTACAAATTACTTTGTATTTCTAAATGACCCATACTCGTTCAATAGCAATAAGAGGATTATCGCCGCAAGAGGTACAATAGGCATTGTAAACACATTACAAATTACTTTCTTAAAGCGATGAACGGACTATAAGTTATTATAACATTTATTCAAATCTGCTAATCGGCTGAAACGTAAATCGCCCCTTCTTGGAACCTACTCATAATAGGTATAGTCCGTTCATCGGTTTAAGAAACTAACTTTTCTTTTACGGGGGATTATCCCCTTACCTGGTGCTGCAATTATAGAACAATTAAGTAATTTATTAACACTTCCCATGTATTTCTAAATGACCCATACTCGTTCAATATCAATAAGAGGATTATCGCCGCAAGAGGTACAATAGGCATTGTAAACACATTACAAATTACTTTGTATTTCTAAATGACCCATACTCGTTCAATAGCAATAAGAGGATTATCGCCGCAAGAGGTACAATAGGCATTGTAAACACATTACAAATTACTTTCTTAAAGCGATGAACGGACTATAAGTTATTATAACATTTATTCAAATCTGCTAATCGGCTGAAACGTAAATCGCCCCTTCTTGGAACCTACTCATAATAGGTAAGTTAATTAAATTGAAAGCTGAATATAAAATTCCACAATATATTCACAGAAATAATTATTATTATTATATTATATTTTCATTATGTAATATACTCTGAAGATAAAAAGCACGATTATCAATGCAACTAGCAAAGTAATAATATTATACTACCTGTTTACGGGCTGTTTTGTCGGGGGCTGTTTTGACGGGGGCTGTTTTGTCGGTGAGCTGTTTTGTCGGGGCTGTTTTTTCGGGGCTATTATGTCCGGGGCTGTTATGTCGGGGAACCATAGTCACACTATAGATTGTTCGCCTAGATATGGTAGCCTTTGTGTCGCGCCGCTTCGGCAAGTGCTGCATTTTGTTAAAGGTGCGTACCCCCAGGAGTATTTGGTGCCATAGTTTTAGTTGACTGTGCTAGGTATACAAAGTATTTTTTCATCCTTGGGAGGACAGTGAAGTGCCTCAAGATGGAATTTTAATAAACATACTATTTTAGTATGGATTCAGAACCAACAATGAAAATACTATTTTAGTATGGATTCAGAACGTGATGACGTGTTGCCATTGTGCCACGAGAATGCCTTATTAGAAATACAAGTAACAATGACTCCGACACTTAGAGTGATTTAGTGTCTATTTTAATTTCGTTTATGTTTACTTACCTACTCATATTTTTCATTAGAATTCTCTTTGCTACCTAACTTGTGTTTATTATTTATATTCAAATATTAATACAATAACCAAGAATAACCAAGAATAGAATTTTTTTTAACAAACAATGAAAAATAATAAATTAAAATCAAAATAATAAGTGCCCCTCCGGGTGTACCGACAATATCTTACTAAACAGACTATAAATCTTTCACATTTTTCAATTTAGATAACAAGTTGGACTACGTATATTACGTAGTCCAACTTTAATTATCTCTCATTTATATAGTGATAACTATGCACAATGGATCAATGATTAAATGCCTTTTTAACGACTACGCATTACACATTTTTAACGGTGGTAGAGCCACGTGGCAGTTTTTGCTGTTGCACGAATGGGCCGGCTCGAGCCGGGTTGGTACCACGACCTCACAGAATACCGGCGTGAAGTAGAAGCTCTGATTCTGCGTTTCGTCTGGTGAGTGCAGGTGGCCGGAGGCCCAATCCCCCCCCCCCCCCCCCATTAACATGGTAGCGGAATTACACAAGACTACCCCAGGAGGGTACCAGTACCCCTGGAGAATCCCTCGCTGAGCATCCACGACCATGTTATTCCAATCCTGAGCGTGGGTGCTCAGGCTGCTACTACTATCTCGAGACGGCGAAGCCGGCCTTGCTCTTTCTGACCGAGACGCAGGTATCCTCTCCGGCTGATATTTCGTATCTCTCCTACCCGGGGTACAAATTGGAGCACTCCTTTGTGCCTCGGGCTGGAGTTTGCGTGTATGTCAGATAGGATATCTGTTCTCGACGCCTCGGCAGTATTGAAGGTTCGGACCTGTCCATCCTTTGGCTACGCGTAGACAGCGACGACCATCCGCGCGTCTACGAGTGCTTCTATAGGTCCCATAGCGGTAATGCCGAAACAGACCGACTCATCGACCACGTCCAAATGGCTACAGATTCCTTGCTACAACAGGTCCCATCCGCAGAGATCGTGATCCTTGGCGATTTTAACGCCCACCATGCCCGATGGCTCGGTTCACGTTTAACCGATCATGCGGGGAGATCTGTTTATTACTTTGCCTTGGCATATGGTCTGACACAACAGGTTACTTCGCCTACGCGGATTCCAGATGTGGAGGATCATACACCTTCCCTGTTGGACCTTCTGCTGACCTCTCATCCGGACGGATATCAGGTTTCCGTCGATGGCCCTCTCGGCTCTTCGGACCATTGTCTGATCCGGAGTATGGTGCCACTCACGCTCGCTTCGCGGTTGCGTTCTGCAGGTTGCCGCCGTGTTTGGCATTACAGGTCGGCGGATTGGGACGGATGCCGTGTAGTGGCGGTTAAGAATATCCACTACCCCATATCTTCCCGTGGGTGTCGTAAAAGGCGACAAAGGGAAACAGGCAGGAGATGGGCAGCAGCATCTTCCTGATAATAGCCAAAATTACAATAAAAAAACTGCGGTTGCGAACCCGCTCGCCAAGCGTGGCAACTATGGCAATATACCCCCCATGAGCAATGACAATAATAAACGGCCCCCAGTCCCCGGCGGCCCCGCTATTCCTGGCTACGGTGGCGACCATGGTAACGGCGGGGCAGGGGGTGCTAAGAATCTCCGGTGGAGGTTCGGTTGCCACCTACGACGACTCGACCTGGCAACATACAACGCACGCACCCTGAGACTGACGAGAAGATTGTGGAGCTGGAAGAAGAGATAGACAAGCTACGCTGGCATATTATAGGATTATCCGAAGTCCGAAGAGAGGGGGAGGACACGGTAATCCTCGAATCCGGCAACTTGCTCTATTACCGGGAGGGCGACCATCTGTCCCAAGGAGGTGTCGGATTTATCGTCCACAAGTCTCTCGTTAACAACGTTGTAAAGATTGAGTGTGTCGACGAGGGTTGCGTACCTTATACTCAGAATCACCAAACGGTATTCGCTGAAGGTCATACAGGTTTACGCACCAACCTCGGCACACCCCGATCAGGAGCTGGAGGAAATGTATGAGGATATCTCTAGAGCCATGCATTCCTCCAAAACCCAATATACGGTGTTAATGGGAGACTTCAATGCAAAACTAGGCACAAGAGAGAACGGTGAGCTGAAAGTAGGGAAATTTGGAATAGGGCAACGGAACCCAAGGGGCCAGCAGCTGGCCGACTTCATGGAGAAAGAGGGACTCTTTATGATGAACTCTTTCTTCCAGAAGCGGCCCCACAGGAAGTGGACCTGGTCGAGCCCCGACGGTTCGACAAAAAATGAGATTGACTTCATTATGACGACCAGACGACAACTGTTCAGTGATGTCTCAGTGATCGCGAGGGTGAAAACCGGCAGCGATCACCGAATGGTTAGAGGCACACTGAACCTAAACGTTAAGTTGGAGAGGTCTCGTCTAATGAAGTCAACGCTCCGTCCCCCTCGTGCTCTAATCCAAAGTCCCGAAACCTTTCAGCTCGAGTTATAAAACCGTTTTCAGTGCCTAGAAGACTGCAATGAAGTGGACGATTTGAATGACAAGCTCGTGGAAACTGTCCATGCGGTCGGAGCTAAGTTCTGCAAGACCCGCCGCAGAAGAACACAAAAACTCTCCGATCACACTCTTAATCTCATGGCTGTTAGACGGGAGATGAAGCTACATTCTTCAACAGATTTAACAGCATACAGGCAACTGAACAGACAGATCTCCAAATGCATGCGGCGGGACCTACGCAAATTCAATACAGCTCGTATTGAAGAAGCGATCGAGCGGAACCAAGGCTCCAAAGTCTTTGCCAGAGATCTGTCTGCCAGAAAGCGCCAACTGTCAAAGCTGAAGACAGAATGTGGCAGCATCGTTTCCGGGGCACCTGAGATTTTGAGTGAGATTGAGAGGTTCTATGGGCAGCTGTACACGTCATCGTTGGAGCCACACGCAAGTGTGAGTAACGATCCAAGAGCGAGTCTTATCCGACATTATTCCGATGATATCCCGGACGTCAGTCTGAGCGAGATTAGAATGGCTCTCCAGCACCTTAAAAACGGCAAGGCCCCAGGCGAGGATGGAATTACAGCGGAGCTTCTGAAAGCGGGTGGAAAACCGATACTTGAAGTCCTTCAGAAGCTCTTTAATTCCGTCCTCCATGGTGGCATTACACCGGAGGCGTGGAGCAGAAGTGCGGTGGTCTTGTTCTTCAAGAAAGGCGACAACGCTCTCTTGAAGAACTACAGACCAATTTCCCTTCTGAGCCGCGTCTACGTGCTGTTTTCGAGAGTCATTACGAATCGTCTCGCGCGCAGACTTGACGACTTCCAGCCTCCCGAACAAGCCGGTTTCCGAAAAGGCTTTAGCACCATAGACCACATACATACCCTTCGGCAAATTGTACAGAAGTCCGAGGAGTACAATTTGCCACTATGTCTGGCGTATGTGGACTATGAGAAAGCCTTTGATTCCGTCGAAATTTGGGCGGTGCTGCAGTCCCTTCAGCGATGCCAAGTTGACTGTCGGTATATCGAAGTGTTGAAGTGCTTGTACAGTAGGGCTACGATGGCTATCCGAGTACAGAACCAGAGTACGAAACCTATCCAGCCGCCAAATTTCACGAATGCACATCGCGGCAGAACTCCCGATACCATCCACACCATCTGGATGATTGGCGGTCAACCACTGTGCGATTTAGAAGATGTTTTCTCCCTCGCACGACTTCCTTGTGGAATCGATTACCATCGGCGATTTTTCCAGACCGATACGACTAAGGGACCTTCAAGAAAACAGCCTACTCCTTTTTAAAAGGACGGCAACGCATCTGCAATTCCCCTGGTTCCCCTGGTATTGCAGTTGTTCATGGGCGGCGGTAGTCACTTACCATCAGGTGAGCCGCATGCTCGTTTGCCCCCTCTGCTATAAAAAAAACACACATTATTGAAAAAGTAGTTTTATATTATGTAGATATAAAAAGCCAAAGATCATATTATTATAATATATTATATACTAAATTAAATTATAATATGAGGCAAATATGAGAACATCGAGTAAGTACTCGTGTTAGTGTAGTTGCGAGGGTTACCTGTAGACCTCCTGCGCGCCGATGACGCCGGGCGTGTGCGTGTGCGTGTGCACGTGCGCGCCGGCCGCCGCCGAGCTGCCCAGCATGCTCTCCGCCTCCTCGAGGAACCGCTGCAACAGTACACACTGATAGCTGCGCGAACAAACACCACTTGCCAACCCGATGGCGCACCGCGGGTTTAAAAACCCACAAGGAACATCTATTTGTATCTCTTACAAATAATTGTACCGGGTTCAGATTTTTGTCTATGTACAATCTAATATATAAAAATTAATATTTGTTTGTTCGTAATTTGCAGATTAACGGTTTACAGATACAGACTGCGGTAAAACTTTGGCAACTTCTTGCTTACACTTGCGCGAAGGTTATAGGCATAGTACAAATAACTACACGTACCGTATCAACAAATTTATTTGAAAGTCATATATCATTTAATTTCACTGAATGTAATATCATTCCTAATTAAACATAATAATCCTTCAAAATTTAAAACGATATTTGCACAATTATTTTATCCTGGGGCAGCAACGCGCCGGGTACCAGCTAATTTATTATAAAAAATGCTTCACGAATTAACCAATAAGATTTATTAAATACTATAGTAGAAAGTACCGGTTACATATAATGGGTGACTTTTTTTACCATCTGGAAAATAATATGGTGTTTATATAAATGGAATAAAATCTATCATCGAAAGTTTATGTAAAATATAATTGATAGTAAAATTTCCGAAAATCCATAAAATACATAAAAGCAATTCATCGGCATTTGCGTAAAAGTAAAACTATAAACAAGTGATTTTATTTTAAACAGCGTAGGCTACGATCGTTAGTAAAAATTGTAGCGTGAGCGAGACGCATGCACATTTATTTCGTTCTTTCGGCATTCATCGTCGTTATGAAGGCGCCAGGCGGCCGAGTGGGGGCGGCCGACATCGTTACAGCCAACATTTAGAATCAGGTGTATGTATTTTTTTTTGATACGGCGCCGTTTACGAATACAGATTACTGATGTTCATCCGGAATGACGATACAATACGGACGTTATTTGGCTGCGACATACATTCGTGTCGACCGAATGCAACCGAAGCTACTCCCGGCGGAACCAAAAACTTTTCGTTTCAAATTATTATTTTTGTAATTCTACGATTGACGATATTTCCTTCATACTTTTATGGGCTAATTACATGTTAAATTTTATCTTGCATTATAATGAATTTATATTTCTAAAAATAATTTTTATGCCTACCGTATACTGCAACATCTTAGGCGTATTTAAAAGATCGAAATCAACTTATTTACAAACTACACTGATTGATATTTTCAAAATTATACTACATTATTGTTATTTACAAAAAAATACCTTTTTATATATCGCAGTCATTATAGGTTATACCTATAATTACTGCGATATATAAATAGCCGTGTAGTGGCGGTTAAGGATATCCACTACCCCATATCTTCCCGTGGGTGTCGTAAAAGGCGACAAGGGGAAACAGGCAGGAGATGGGCAGCAGCATCTTCCTGGTAACGGCAAAAATACAATACAAAACTGCGGTTGCCAACCCGCTCGCCAAGCGTGGCAACTATGGCGATATACCCCCCATGATGAAAGTTACGAAGAGACGACCCCAGTCCCCGGAGGCACCGCTATTCCTGGCTACGGTGGCGACCATGGTAACGGCGGGGCAGGGGGTGCTAAGAATATCCGGTGGAGGTTCGGTTGCCACCTACGACGACTCGACCTGGCAACATACAACGCACGCACCCTGAGGACTGACGAGAAGATTGTGGAGCTGGAAGTAGAGATAGACAAGCTACGCTGGCATATTATAGGATTATCCGAAGTCCGAAGAGACGGGGAGGACACGGTAATCCTCGAATCCGGCAACTTGCTCTATTACCGGGAGGGCGACCATCTGTCCCAAGGAGGTGTCGGATTTATCGTCCACAAGTCTCTCATTAACAACATTGTAAAGATTGAGTGTGTCGAAGAGGGTTGCGTACCTTATACTCAGAATCACCAAACGGTATTCGCTGAAGGTCATACAGGTTTACTCACCAACCTCGGCACATCCCGATCAGGAGGTGAAGGAAATGTATGAGGATATCTCTAGAGCCATGCATTCCTCCAAAACCCAATATACGGTGTTAATGGGAGACTTCAATGCAAAACTAGGCACGAGAGAGAACGGTGAGCTGAAAGTGGGGAAATTTGGAATAGGGCAATGGAACCCAAGGGGCCAGCAGCTGGCCAACTTCATGGAGAAAGAGGGACTCTTTATGATGAACTCTTTCTTCCAGAAGCGGCCCCACAGGAAGTGGACCTGGTCGAGCCCCGACGGTTCGACAAAAAATGAGATTGACTTCATTATGACGACCAGACGACAACTGTTCAGTGATGTCTCAGTGATCGCGAGGGTGAAAATTGGCAGCGATCACCGAATGGTTAGAGGCACACTGAACCTAAACGTTAAGTTGGAGAGGTCTTGTCTAATGAAGTCCCCCTCGTGCTCTAATCCAAAGTCCCGAAACTTTTCAGCTCGAGTTACAAAACCGTTTTTAGTGCCAAGAAGAGTGCAATGAAGTGAACGATTTGAATGACAAGCTCGTGGAAACTGTCCATGCGGTCGGAGCTAAGTTCTGCAAGACCCGCCGCAGAAGAACACAAAAACTCTCCGATCACACTCTTAATCTCATGGCTGTTAGACGGGAGATGAAGCTACATTCTTCAACAGATTTGACAGCATACAGGCAACTGAACAGACAGATCTCCAAATGCATGCGGCGGGACTTACGCAACTTCAATACAGCTCGTATTGAAGAAGCGATCGAGCGGAACCAAGACTCCAAAGTCTTTGCCAGAGATCTGTCTGCCAGAAAGAGCCAACTGTCAAAGCTGAAGACCGAATGTGGCAGCATCGTTTCCGGGGCACCTGAGATTTTGAGTGAGATTGAGAGGTTCTATGGGCAGCTGTACACGTCATCGTTGGAGCCACACGCAAGTGTGAGTAACGATCCAAGAGCGAGTCTTATCCGACATTATTCCGATGATATCCCGGACGTCAGTCTGAGCGAGATTAGAATGGCTCTCCAGCACCTTAAAAACGGCAAGGCCCCAGGCGAGGATGGAATTACAGCGGAGCTTCTGAAAGCGGGTGGAAAACCGGTACTTGAAGTCCTTCAGAAGCTCTTTAATTCCGTCCTCCATGGTGGCATTACACCGGAGGCGTGGAGCAGAGGTGCGGTGATCTTGTTCTTCAAGAAAGGCGACAACGCTCTCTTGAAGAACTACAGACCGATTTCCCTTCTGAGCCGCGTCTACGTGCTGTTTTCGAGAGTCATTACGAATCGTCTCGCGCGCAGACTTGACGACTTCCAGCCTCCCGAACAAGCCGGTTTCCGAAAAGGCTTTAGCACCATAGACTACATACATACCCTTCGGCAAATTGTACAGAAGTCCGAGGAGTACAATTTGCCACTATGTCTGGCGTATGTGGACTATGAGAAAGCCTTTGATTCCGTCGAAATTTGGGCGGTGCTGCAGTCCCTTCAGCGATGCCAAGTTGACTGTCGGTATATCGAAGTGTTGAAGTGCTTGTACAGTAGGGCTATCCGAGTACAGAACCAGAGTACGAAACCTATACAATTGCAGAGAGGTGTAAGACAGGGTGACGTCATATCCCCGAAACTCTTTACCACTGCATTGGAAGATGTTTTCAAGCTTCTGGACTGGAAAGGATACGGTATCAACATCAATGGCGAGTACATCACTCACCTTCGATTTGCCGACGATATAGTCCTTATGGCAGAATCGCTGGAGGATCTAAGCACTATGCTTAATGACCTCAATAGTGTTTCCCAACGGATAGGTCTTAAGATGAACATGGACAAAACAAAGATCATGTTTAATGTCCATGTCACACCTATGCCGGTAGTTGTTGGGAACACTAAGCTAGAAGTTGTTGACGAGTATGTTTACCTGGGACAAATAATCCGACTAGGTAAGTTCAACTTCGACCGAGAGGTCAATCGACGGATTCAACTCGGTTGGGCAGCGTTCGGGAAATTACGGCACATCTTCTCGTCAGGTATACCTCAAAACTTGAAAACGAGACTGTACACCCAGTGCGTGTTGCCAGTGATGACATACGGAACTGAGACATGGTCCTTCACTGCTGGCCGGATGAGGAAGCTCAAGGTCGCTCAGCGAGCTATGGAGAGGGCTATGCTCGGAGTTTCTCTGCGTGATAAACTCAGAAATGAGGATATCCGCAGTAGAACCAGAGTGACCGACATAGCCCAACGGATTAGTAAGCTGAAGTGGCAATGGGCCGGCCATATAGCTCGAAGAACCGACAACCGATGGGGAAGAAAGGTTCTCGAGTGGCAGCCTCGTACCGGCAGCCGAAGTGTAGGACGTCCCCCCACTAGATGGAGTGACGACCTGGTAAGATATGCAGGAAGTCGATGGATGCAGGTGGCTCAGGACCGTGCTTTGTGGCATTCTTTGGGGGAGGCCTATGTTCAGCAGTGGACTTGTGAAGGGCTGTAATGATGATGATGATGATACCTATATTGCAGTAATTATTCAAAATGTTCACCGTTTCTTTCTGAACACAAACTAGCACGTCTTTGTAAATTTTTTGTTAAACTTTCACTAACACTTTGAGCTTCTTCTGTGTACACTAATCGTTTTAGTTCGACCAACAAATAAAAGTCTAGAGGTGTTAGGTCTGGTGATCTCGTCGGCTAGTTCACAGGTCAACCGCGACCTAGCCACCTATCACCAAATTGGCTGTCCAGATATATGCGCGCACAGATCATTTGTAATGAGCTGGACATTCGTCGTGCTGGAAGTACATTCCTTGCTCAGATGATGGCTCAGAGAAACGTTTTTCAACATTGTGTAGATGACGATATGTATTATTTGCAGATACGTTACTCCAGCCAATCGACCTTCAATCCATATTGGACCAATGATGTGTGTGGGTTTTGGAAAATCCACCTGTGCTCATTGCGCACGTCTTAAGTTCCTACGCCTAAGTTTTCACCAGACTTTATGCAAA
The DNA here is from genome assembly GCA_963668995.1 of Parnassius mnemosyne. Taxonomy (NCBI): domain Eukaryota; kingdom Metazoa; phylum Arthropoda; class Insecta; order Lepidoptera; family Papilionidae; genus Parnassius; species Parnassius mnemosyne. The sequence goes on from CAVLGL010000159.1 coordinate 16,768,223, forward strand.
TTTAACGTGGCCAGAGAGCTTTATTAAAGGCGTGTTGTTTTAAACCTCGCTTATATTCTATAGAAATACTTTATGAGCATTACCAAGTGTTGACTGTACGGCAACTTTTTATATGGTATACAGCTCTTAAATAGGACTCTAACTAAATATAATAAGAACGCTGCACGACGCAATCATCTTGTCGCCAAATGGATTCCTCTTAATACGTATTTCAGTCATAAATTTTTTTGTATTCCTTGACCTGAACGTACATTTGTCCGCACCGAACGCGCCGTACGCATCGAATTTTAGAATTCGTTGTATGAAATCATATGAAACCTCGCACATTACACCTGCACCGTACGCGCCGCATTTTATAAAATGCAGTAGGTATACGATATCGAAAGACGAATGCTGATGATGTCATATAACGCGGCGTGTTTGGCGCGTGTTGATACTCAGTGTTGTCTAACGTTGCCAACTTAGTGGATTTTCCACTATAACTGGTGGTTTCGACTTTTGTTTCGAATTATATTTTTTAAGTGTTAAGCGTACACTGCGGTTATAGGTTTTCATCAGAAATTATTTTTATCTACACTCATCAAATCATTTTAAATTTTAATGCTCTCTGAAAGAATGGCTTTAAAATCAATCGTACACTGAAACTGAATGTCTTAAAATATTCTGAAATAAACTTCCTATTGTATTCTTCAAATATTCACTCGTACAAACACACACGCTTTACACTCTACTTACTCACACACACACACACACACACACACACACACGCACGCACGCACGCACGCACGCACGCACGCGCGCGCACACACACACACACACACACACACACACACACACGCATGCACACGCACACGCACACACGCACGCACACACACACACACACACACACACACACACACACACACACACACACACACACAAACACCATGCGCGGGGTCCGAGCGTGCGCACGCACTCATAAATTCTCGCACCCACATCTATATTTATAAATTTTAACCTTAAAAGCTAAGTGATATCTAAGATGGAGGCCTGGTGACTTGTAACTCAGGTTTTAATTACTTACTTCAGGCACCTGCGATCCACAACCATTCTTGTTTAATAGCCATATAATAGCTATTTATTCCTCTATTTTGTCATATTATAATGGTTGTATCTAAACTTATTACTTACATCTGGATCTTCCCTTGGTGGTGGGTCGAGTGGCGGTGGTGAAGACGTGGGCGGCGTGGGCGGTGGAGCGGCGACTTGAGCGGCGGCGAGACCGGAGGCGGGGACGGGGGAGGGGGACGGAGAACTCTCATGGCCGGAAGCGCTCGCGGGAGCGACGGCACGCTCATGGAACGACACGCGCTTGTCGCGGGACGTACTGAGCGGTGACCTGGTCATACAAATTTTCATATAGAATTCCGTCTAATTAACAACAAGTACACTTACATATTTCCAAGTCAATTATTTCTATTTAGTACGATATTGATATCTGACGGTTTTGTATTATACGTTTCTGTAACGAATTTGCGGCACATAAGCAAAAATGATTTCTGAACATAACCTATATGAAGTTAACGTACACGAATACTCAATTCACAATAATAGTAGGCTAATTAAAATTGGCAGTAGCCATAGGTTAGTGAACATATTTTAAACAATATAACATTTTATACGTGGTAGAGCCATGCTGCAGCTATATTAGTAGTATAGTTGTAACACGAATGGGTCGGTTCGACCGGGGAAGGACCACGCTCTCATAGAATACCAGGGTCAAATAGCAGCTTAACACTGCTGTGTTTCGTATGGTGAGTGTAGAGAACCGGAGACCCTTTTTACTGGAAAAAAGAGGCATTCCATCTTAGTCCTCACGGGTGACAACGCATCTGCATTTTGATTCGCATACGAGGATAAATGTAGTTTCTGTTGTCTATGGTGTATCTATGTAGTGTTTTTGGTGTCTATGGGCCACAGCAACCACTTACCATCAGGTGGACTGTGTGCTCGTTTGTCACCCTATCCTATAAAAAAAAATGTTGAAAAGCCTATTAGCTAATTGTTATAATATTTTATTACAATTCGGGACGCACAGTCAAAAGTTGACCTTATTTCTCGATAATATTTGTCATAAGTTGCAATGCATATTTTAAATAATCAGTATTATAATACTGACGGTATTTGAATTAAATTTGTTCGCAGCGCAATAGGAAGGCCACGCCTACTGCAGCTTAAATTGCATTGGGTCATTGGAGTTTTATTTGCGTTCACTGCTATAAGTATGAAATACTTTGGAAAATCCATAAAGTGCACGCCTCATGACCGTTTTATTTAATTCTGATGAAAAAAATTGGTATTCCTGACTTTTAAAATATATTATTTACGTGTATTAAATTTAACGCTCTTTTATTTTAACAGGTAGTGTTACCTACAGGGAAAAAAATAATAATGTTTACCAAAATAAATCGATTACACAAAGTATAAAATCGATATAGGCTGTATGGCATATATGTCTTTTGTCTATCACAAGCAAAAAAAAATATATGACAGTGCCTTTAAATTTTTAATAGCAATAAAACTTATAAAAGTTGAAAATAATTTTATTAACAAACTACTCATACTAGGCTACTGTTATGAAATAGGAAATCAGTTGATGTAATTCTGAAGCTAATAAAAAAAAACCCGGTCTAGATACGTCAATTTTTTCGGGAGTTATCGTGACTACATACAAAATCAACACCCGGAGGTCTACGTAAAAAAATATTCAAACAGTTTTTTCTCAAACTGATTTTTTTTTAGAAAAAACATAGGATGGATCAATTAGTGTTTTCTTGATATACAGCAAATCATATTACCGTATAAGTGCAATATAGATAAGATAGAGACATTTTAAGAACACAAAACTCCTTGAGCTTGACTTGTTGAGAGTAGAGTGTGTTGGCGCAGTGGCTTAGGAATCAGTTGTTGCGCTGGAGGCCGCGGGTTCGAATCCCGCACGGAATAAGTATTTGTATAGCCTACAAATAATTGTTCCGGGTCTGGATGTTTGTCCTTGTGCAATTTATGTTTGTAAACTGCCTCCACGACACAGGAGAAAATCCTAGTGTGGGGGTAACATTTAAAAAAAAAAAAGAACACACCTATAACGCATCGCGATATGAGGCGTGCAAAAGTGAGCTTGCATTTCATTTAGTTGACAATAACATATAATATATAGTAGTAGAGAATGCTATAAGAAATACTGACTGCGGAGCAACAGCGGGCACGGGTGCGTGCAAATGCGCGGAGGCGGGCAGCAGAGCGGGCGCGGGCGCGTGCGCGGGGGCGGCGGCGGGCGCGGGCGCGGGCGCGTCGTACGCGGCGGGCGAGAGCGCGCGGCGGCCCGCCATCACGGCGAAGGACGAGCCGCGTTCGGGCGGCGCCGGCGGGCACACGCTCACCCCCGCCACGCCCTCGGTTATCTCCGACATGCGGATCTCTTCCATGGTCTATGCACAACACTTCTTATTATAATCCACATAAACTTACTACAAGAGTATAATATTAATACTAGTTTATTCACTTAAAAATTATGTATCGTATTTAGGTTGGTAATTTTTCGTTATCTTTACGCAAATACCCTTGCAGTATAATGCTCTATAACCAATGTGTTCAACGTTTTTAACGCGTTTTGAAACATTGTCAGTTAAATTACAGGGAAAAAGCGCATACTTGACATTGGCATTAGAATCAAAATTGTCATATTTCATTCATTCAAACTGTTTTATTAAAAATTTACTGTGTGAGATGAATTTAAGAGAATACAACGGATCAGTGCATTCCATTAATGTTATTACAGAAGACTCAAGGAAAAATTGGCTTAAACGTCGAAATAGCAGTCAAGCAGCATTAGAATCGACACAATCATATTGTCTGCCTATTTTCTTATATATTTCGATATTTATGCAGTATCAAGGGAAAAGCGGAGATTGCGAAGGGTCGTTACTAGGATCATCAATACATCTGCTAAATCCAATGATTCTGGCTGTTGCTTATAACTTATGAGTAAGATGCAATAATTAAGGGTTAAGCTGTTTGTTACTTGTTTTGTTTATGTTGCTAAAGAGACCGTTAACCAAATAGTGGTGGTGTAAGATTATTTACTACCCCATATCGTCTCGTAGTGTCGTAAGAAACGAAAGAGAGAAACTGACAGTACTCAAAAATACACAAAACTGCGGTTGCCGAACGTGACAATGGCAGAATCTCCCCTATGACGCTTTGGCTGTAGACGGAAAAGAGGAAATTTCCCGCCAGGCAAGATGTTCAGCCCGGGGAGCGGCCAACGCTCCATGTGGTATTTCGGAGCAATTCTATATATACCGCAGTACTTCAGAACTTTGATAGCGGTATTTAGGCTTCGGTGTGTTTCGCTTGTTGTGTGACGACAACGCCGTCACAAGGCTATCTGTGGGGAAGGCGTATATTCAGTAGTGGACTTTTATGGAAAAGACTGTAATGGAAAGAAGACACAAAATAAGTAACAGAACACAGACCGTGTCGGTGGCATATCCGTTGGTGATGTCAGTGCGGTGGTTGGACTTGAGTATGGACTTGGGCGGCTGCGGTTGTTGCTGGGGATGGGGCTGCGGCTGCTGCTGGTGCTGTGGCTGGTGCTGCGGCGGGTGCTGCGGCTGGTACGGTGGCTGGTGTTGTGGCGGGTGCTGCGGCTGGAGCTGGGGCTGGTGCTGCGGGTGGTGCTGCGGCTGGAACTGGCCGCGCTCGTGCTCGGGTGGCGGCTGCGGCTGCGGCGAGGGCGAGCGCGAGTTCGAACGCGACTCGCATTCTTCGTCCGCGCACTGCTCCCCGCCACCGGCTTCGTCCTGCGTAACACACGCCACATCGCTACTCATCAACGCAATACCACAAACCTAACACTAAATATTTCTTCAACACACGCTCTCACAGAATACAAGCGTAAACACAAGTCAAGTGCGATTCGGACTCACGCATGAAGGGTTCCGTACCGTGTATCGTACAAGATTTAATACAATGTACGCAAAAAAAAAAACACGTTTCTAATACGGAAAACCGCCTTTAATTTTTAATTTATTTTTATTTTTTGTTGTTATAGAGGCAACATAAATACACATTCTGTGAAAAATTCAACTGTCTACCTATTACGGATCACGAGATACAGCCCGCTGATAGACAGACGGATGCACGACCGGACGGACGAACAGCTGAGGCTTAGTAATAGGATCCCGTTGGTTGGTCTTTAAAATTTAAGAGCACCGCTACGTGGTTACACGCAACGTGTACGAAAAAGACCCGGCGCGTGATTCCGTTTTCATACAATTATATAATATATAAGTGCCGCTGCGTGACGCGGACTGCACGCACCCTTTTTACTGGAAAAGAAGCATTCCAACTTAGTCCTCATGGGTGCAACGCATCTGCATTATGATTCTTTATTGAGGATGTAGATGTCTATGGGCCACAGCAACCACTTACCATCAGGTGGACTGTGTGCTCGTTTATCACCCTTATTCAATAAAAAAATAAAATAAAATAAAAAGAGATAATAAAAGTAAAATAAATTGGGTATGGATATATCTATACGCATACATATAAATGTATTTCGTAAACAAAATGAATTAAACTATGCGTAGAACAATAATATACCAAAAATAAACTGTTAACTAGAATTTTACATACGTGTTCGTGTTGTGTAGCTCGGCGTTCGAAGTCTCTTTCCAATTGCAAGGCGCGCAACTGCTGGTTTTGTACAGGAGTGCGTGACGACCCTAGTGCTAAAAGCTGTGCTATAGCTGCGTCCCTGTAATGATTATTAATAAACAGTGTTATTAATGTACTTCATTCTTGTAGATCTATAAAAAAAGTTATAATTTATTTACAAATTATTACTTGTTTGCAGTAAAAATGTTAAAATTTTATACCAAATATTATTCAAGACTGACGTAAAATCGCAGCATAATGCTGTTGTGTTTTCTATGTTGAACAACGGAACGAGAGATCTTTTTAACTGGTAACGAGGTATTTAATTTCAATCATCAGAGTTGACATGGTATCTGCATATTAATTTTCAATCCAAGCTAGAGGTGTGTTTATGAACCGCTACATCTATTTAAATTAAGAAAAAATTCCACAACACAATAATAATACACGGCCGTGTGTCAAGGTGCATCGTTGGTAGAGTTGTCTGTAATCGATTGAGGATACTACTAACGTGTCGAAAAAGCATTTACTGTCGTTGATGTGTGCTTAAGACTGGGTCCCTGCTTGTATTTTGTTTTATACACTACATAAAAAATAGTTACATAAAAAAATAATTTCGGTTTTGTTTCCTTTTACATTTATCGATATAACAATAATTGTTTTGATTTCCACGCCAGATGGGAAATAACTACATACATTTTAAATATAATATGTATATTAGCAGTAGAGAAAGAGTCTATATAACATTACATATTTTGAGTAGTGTGGAATCACGGTTCTTCTGGTCTAACTGACTCATAGATGGGCGGAGGCAGTAGAGTCCAAGGGGTAGGCATTGGCCGTTAGCTTGGACATAGCGAAGGCCTTCGATCGGGTCTGGTACAAAGCGCTTCTTTCGAAGCTTCCTTCCTATGGGCTTCCCGAGAAATTTTGCAAATGGACAGTGGCGTAGCAATGTAACCAAGGGCCCCGGGGCAAAAATGAAATTGGGGCCCTATTTATACTAAACTAAATACTTTAAAGGTGCAAAACCTCTTCATCATCAGCTCCTTATCGCTCCCTGCAGTACATAATAAAGCAAAGCTACTTACTACTAAGTATTATGTGTAATGCATAAACAATGACGATGATTACAGATAGGCAGACAACATAACAGTGGAAGGGCCACACGGCAACTTTTGCTATCGCACGGGTGAGCCAAACTAGACGGAGTACCGACCTGGTAAGACATGAAATGAAGAGATGTAATGAATGAATGTAATGAATGGGTCGACCGGCTCGAACCGAGGATACCCACGACCTTACAGATAACAAGAACCAGATAAGTTGAAGTTTACTTCGCCTGTTAAATGCAGGTGATCGGAGGCCTAACTCCTCTTCCTCTTAACATGGTAGTGTAATTAAATAAGAAACCATCCCAGGAGGGTACCAGCACCCCTGGTATTGTAGAATCCCTGGCTGAGCATCGACACCCAAGCTACCCTACTCTTCCTTAGCGCGGGTGCTCAGGCTGCCTCGCATATTCTGGGGAGGGGGAGGGGGGCGAAATAGACGGCGAAGCCGACCTTCCTCTCTCTAACCGAGACACAAATGTCCTCCGGTTGATACTTCTCTCCTTTTTGGGGTACAAATTATAACACTTTTACCTTGGGTTGGAGTTTACGTATACGTCAGAGAGGATATCTGTTCTCTACGCCTCGGCAATCTTGAAGGTCAGCGACGACCATCCTCGCGTCTACGGGTGCCTCTATAGGTAATGCCGACACAGACTAACTCATCGACCACATCCAAATCGCTGCAGACTCCGTGCTATAACAGGTCCCATCTGCAGAGATCGTGATCCTTGGTGATTTTAACGACCACCACGCTGAATGCCTTGGTTCTCGTTTAACCGATCATGCGGCTGTTTATGACTTATATTTATATGCCTTGGCATATGGTCCAACACAAATGATTACTTCACCTACGCGGATTCTAGATGTGGAGGATCGTGCACCTTTCCTGTAGGACCTTCTGATGTCCTCTCATCCGGACGGATATCAGGTCTCCGTCGACGCCCCTCTTGGCTCATTGGACCATTGTCTAATCCGGACTATGGTGCTCATAAGGTTGAGGATAACCAACTGAAAAGTGACCGCCAGTACGATTTCCATCGGGGTTGCTGATGCAGCTGGTGATCTTCTAGCATACCTGACTCATAAATCGGTGGAGGCAGAGAGGAAGACCCTAGCCGTTAGTTCGAACATAGCGAAGGCCTTCGATCGGGTTTGGCACAAAGCGCTTCTTTCGAAGCTCCTTTCCTATGGGCTTCTCGAGAATTTGTGCAACTGGATCAGCAGTTTTCTTGCAGATTGGGGCAATAAAGTCGTAGTAAAAGGTGCATGCTCCATTTACAAGCCTATTTATGCTGTTGTTCCACAAGGCTACGGGTACGACTTTCCATTGACGTCCGTCAAGTTGGGGGTCGAAACTGTGGAGGCGAGGAGAGATGCCTGCGATTTGTTACGCAAAGGCGTAGAGGCTGCTCTTCCCGCAGCGTCGGAGACGTTGCAGTCTCAAAATAGATATAGAAATCCCTCTTAATCAGTCCCCCTATTTTTACTGATGAAGGGGATTTTTTCTCATAAAATGGATTTATATTTACATTATAAATGCAAACATGAAAAAATATCGAAATGTTTGAAATCGACTTTTTGTGAATCAATACATCAGCTTACGATTCGAATCGATTTATTAAATCGAAAGAATCTACATCCCTACTGACGATGACAATGACAATACAAAATAGCGTCAGTTTTACCGTAGAAATTGACATAAATATTGCAAAAATAATTGATTTTCAATAATTTTTTTCTCAAAAGTACGCGTCTCTGAATGTCGAAACTTTGTGTGTGTGCTTATAATAATGTAACCTTTCTGTAAAAAAATATCAACCCCCAACACGACGGACGTCAATGGAAAGCTAAGCCAGGTACGTGCTTATCATATACGATGTTTCTTCTGCTTATCAATAAAATGTTGCAAACCAGTAACGTGCACTGGTGATGCTTTGCCGGCTGTGCCTATATTTCTCGGGAAAACGTCGCCGAGTACCGGAATAACTTGTGTCTGAAGTCGGGTTTTTGCCGGATAAGGTCTCTGATTGGGACGACTAAATCTAATTAAGTTCAATGCCCAGAAGCTACAAGTATGCGCGTTTATCACTAAAAAGACCACCTTTGTCGTAACTCCCCAATTTCAGGGCACTCCCCTTTTACCTCAGCCAGTAACGGAATCTTCGGCGTTAACATATCGAATAAAGTGCAGTGTCGTGGTCACTTGGAAGGGAAGGCTGAATTAGCCTCTAAATAGCTTGGCTTGCTCAGCAGAGCCGGACAGTATTTTATGCTGGCACACATCTTGCAACTTTACAAGGGGCAGGTTCGGCCTAACATGGAATACTGTTCTCATCCCCGGGCCGGGGCTCCCTAGTACCAGCTCCTTCCCCTTGACCGCATCCGATACGACTTAGGGAGCTTCAAGAAACGAGCTTACTCTTAGGGAGCTTCAAGAAACGAGCTTACTCTTTTTTAAAAAGCCGGCAACGCGCCTGCTATTCCCATGGTGTTGTATTTGTTAACAGGCGGTGGTAGACACTTGCGATGGCAAGTGTCGACCACAGCCTGGTGAGCCGCATGCTCGTTTGTCCCACTCTTATATATAAAAATGTCATTAAAACGAACTAGACAATCATCTGTAACAATGTTATATTTAATTTCTGGAAGTGGAAGGAATTTTTGTGATTTCAGTTCGAGCCGTTCACGGTCAGGAACCAAAAAGTTAAAACTCGAAAATTATTTATACAACTAGGATAGTACATAATTTTGCGAACGTCGTTCTTGGAGGCCGAGGGCCCCTTTAGCTTGGGGGCCCCGGTGCACTGACCCGCCTAGCCCCTGGGTAGCTACACCACTGCAAATGGATCACCAGTTTCCGTGCTGATCGGAGCATCAAGGTCGTAGTAGACGGTGTATGCTCTGATGTCAAGTCTATAAACGCTGGTGTTCCACAAGGCTGCGTGCTGTTTCTCCTGCATATCAATGATATGTTGCAAACTGGCGACATACATCGATATACAGACGACAGCATTGGTGATGCCTTATATACCGGCCTTGCCAATGTTTCTCGGGAAAACGTCGCCGAGGATCGGGACTAACTCGTGTCTAAAGTCGAGTCTTTGCTGAAGAAAGTCTCGGATTGGGTGCGACTAAATCTAGTCCAGTTCAATTCCAAGAAGACACAAGTTTGCGCGTTTACCGCTAAAAAGTACCCCTTTGTCATATCTCCTCAGTTTCAAGGCACTACCTCAGCTAGCATCGGAATCCTCGGCGTCGATATATCGAATAGTGTACAGTTTCGTGGTCACTTGGAAGGGAAGGCCAAATTGGCCTCTAAAAAGCTTGGTGTGCTCAGCAGAGTGAGACAGTATTTCATGCCGGCACATCGCTTGCAACTTTACAAAGCGCAAGTTCCGCCTCACATGGAATACTGTTCTCATCTCCGGGCCGGGGCACGGCCTGGCGCTCGCGCTCCTCGCGCTGCCACGGGTTGTGCGCCGCGCCGCGCCCCGCGCCGCCCGCCGCCCCGCCGCCCGCCCCGCCGCCCCGACAGTACTGCGTGCGTGCGTACCTGCGCGCGCGTGCTGCGGCCCGGCGCGCCTCGGCCTGGCGCTCGCGCTCCTCGCGCTGCCACGGGTTGTGCGCCGCGCCGCGCCCCGCGCCGCCCGCCGCCCCGCCGCCCGCCCCGCCGCCCCGACAGTACTGCGTGCGTGCGTACCTGCGCGCGCGTGCTGCGGCCCGGCGCGCCTCGGCCTGGCCCTCGCGCTCCTCGCGCTGCCACGGGTTGTGCGCCGCGCCGCGCCCCGCGCCGCCCGCCCCGCCGCCCCGACAGTACTGCGTGCGTGCGTACCTGCGCGCGCGTGCTGCGGCCCGGCGCGCCTCGGCCTGGCGCTCGCGCTCCTCGCGCTGCCACGGGTTGTGCGCCGCGCCGCGCCCCGCGCCGCCCGCCGCCCCGCCGCCCCGACAGTACTGCGTGCGTGCGTACCTGCGCGCGCGTGCTGCGGCCCGGCGCGCCTCGGCCTGGCGCTCGCGCTCCTCGCGCTGCCACGGGTTGTGCGCCGCGCCGCGCCCCGCGCCGCCCGCCGCCCCGCCGCCCGCCCCGCCGCCCCGACAGTACTGCGTGCGTGCGTACCTGCGCGCGCGTGCTGCGGCCCGGCGCGCCTCGGCCTGGCGCTCGCGCTCCTCGCGCTGCCACGGGTTGTGCGCCGCGCCGCGCCCCGCGCCGCCCGCCGCCCCGCCGCCCCGACAGTACTGCGTGCGTGCGTACCTGCGCGCGCGTGCTGCGGCCCGGCGCGCCTCGGCCTGGCGCTCGCGCTCCTCGCGCTGCCACGGGTTGTGCGCCGCGCCGCGCCCCGCGCCGCCCGCCGCCCCGCCGCCCGCCCCGCCGCCCCGACAGTACTGCGTGCGTGCGTACCTGCGCGCGCGTGCTGCGGCCCGGCGCGCCTCGGCCTGGCGCTCGCGCTCCTCGCGCTGCCACGGGTTGTGCGCCGCGCCGCGCCCCGCGCCGCCCGCCGCCCCGCCGCCCGCCCCGCCGCCCCGACAGTACTGCGTGCGTGCGTACCTGCGCGCGCGTGCTGCGGCCCGGCGCGCCTCGGCCTGGCCCTCGCGCTCCTCGCGCTGCCACGGGTTGTGCGCCGCGCCGCGCCCCGCGCCGCCCGCCCCGCCGCTCCGACAGTACTGCGTGCGTGCGTACCTGCGCGCGCGTGCTGCGGCCCGGCGCGCCTCGGCCTGGCGCTCGCGCTCCTCGCGCTGCCACGGGTTGTGCGCCGCGCCGCGCCCCGCGCCGCCCGCCGCCCCGCCGCCCGCCCCGCCGCCCCGACAGTACTGCGTGCGTGCGTACCTGCGCGCGCGTGCTGCGGCCCGGCGCGCCTCGGCCTGGCGCTCGCGCTCCTCGCGCTGCCACGGGTTGTGCGCCGCGCCGCGCCCCGCGCCGCCCGCCGCCCCGCCGCCCGCCCCGCCGCCCCGACAGTACTGCGTGCGTGCGTACCTGCGCGCGCGTGCTGCGGCCCGGCGCGCCTCGGCCTGGCGCTCGCGCTCCTCGCGCTGCCACGGGTTGTGCGCCGCGCCGCGCCCCGCGCCGCCCGCCGCCCCGCCGCCCGCCCCGCCGCCCCGACAGTACTGCGTGCGTGCGTACCTGCGCGCGCGTGCTGCGGCCCGGCGCGCCTCGGCCTGGCCCTCGCGCTCCTCGCGCTGCCACGGGTTGTGCGCCGCGCCGCGCCCCGCGCCGCCCGCCCCGCCGCTCCGACAGTACTGCGTGCGTGCGTACCTGCGCGCGCGTGCTGCGGCCCGGCGCGCCTCGGCCTGGCGCTCGCGCTCCTCGCGCTGCCACGGGTTGTGCGCCGCGCCGCGCCCCGCGCCGCCCGCCGCCCCGCCGCCCGCCCCGCCGCCCCGACAGTACTGCGTGCGTGCGTACCTGCGCGCGCGTGCTGCGGCCCGGCGCGCCTCGGCCTGGCGCTCGCGCTCCTCGCGCTGCCACGGGTTGTGCGCCGCGCCGCGCCCCGCGCCGCCCGCCGCCCCGCCGCCCGCCCCGCCGCCCCGACAGTACTGCGTGCGTGCGTACCTGCGCGCGCGTGCTGCGGCCCGGCGCGCCTCGGCCTGGCGCTCGCGCTCCTCGCGCTGCCACGGGTTGTGCGCCGCGCCGCGCCCCGCGCCGCCCGCCGCCCCGCCGCCCCGACAGTACTGCGTGCGTGCGTACCTGCGCGCGCGTGCTGCGGCCCGGCGCGCCTCGGCCTGGCGCTCGCGCTCCTCGCGCTGCCACGGGTTGTGCGCCGCGCCGCCCGCCGCCCCGCCGCCCGCCCCGCCGCCCCGACAGTACTGCGTGCGTGCGTACCTGCGCGCGCGTGCTGCGGCCCGGCGCGCCTCGGCCTGGCGCTCGCGCTCCTCGCGCTGCCACGGGTTGTGCGCCGCGCCGCGCCCCGCGCCGCCCGCCGCCCCGCCGCCCGCCCCGCCGCCCCGACAGTACTGCGTGCGTGCGTACCTGCGCGCGCGTGCTGCGGCCCGGCGCGCCTCGGCCTGGCGCTCGCGCTCCTCGCGCTGCCACGGGTTGTGCGCCGCGCCGCGCCCCGCGCCGCCCGCCGCCCCGCCGCCCCGACAGTACTGCGTGCGTGCGTACCTGCGCGCGCGTGCTGCGGCCCGGCGCGCCTCGGCCTGGCGCTCGCGCTCCTCGCGCTGCCACGGGTTGTGCGCCGCGCCGCCCGCCGCCCCGCCGCCCGCCCCGCCGCCCCGACAGTACTGCGTGCGTGCGTACCTGCGCGCGCGTGCTGCGGCCCGGCGCGCCTCGGCCTGGCGCTCGCGCTCCTCGCGCTGCCACGGGTTGTGCGCCGCGCCGCGCCCCGCGCCGCCCGCCGCCCCGCCGCCCGCCCCGCCCACCGCGCCCGCCGGGTACACCGACACCGCCGGCGGCTCCAGCGCGCTCGCCACGTACCGCTCTGCGCACCATGCACATTACACACCCCGCTATGCTACTTCACAATTCACAACATTATACACATACAACACCCTAAATAAATTCATAGTTTTATTAAATTACTTTATTTTTCCCCAAACTGAATTTTCGCCGTAGCAGCCAGTCGCAACGATGTATCAACATCTGTGCATGACAGGATCATAGTGCACCTGAGTATACGCAAACACAGCAGATGCAATCTCATAGTCCGATGGACCGGCACACCGACACAACCGGAGAGAAATCAGATATAGAACCGCAAATGTCCAAACTTTAAACTACTACTAAAATTTCTGACAAAAAAAGCCAATTTTGACCCGCAGTCGCATTTACTACCTACCAATAGGCTAACGAGGTAATCAAATAAAACGACTAAATTGAAAAAACCAGAATATTATTTTACTGGCTAGAATATTCTTTATGGAATATCTAAACATATTTGTTAATTAAAAACAAAACAATAATTAAAATATTTTTTTCTAAACATACACTGTGCTGGCTATAGTAAAAAGGACATAAACCCACGACAACCATGTGTTTATTCATCTGTATTGCATAAGGATAACTTCCATTGTTGAAAGTTATCAACTATACAGAATATGTACTGCCAAAAACGCAATTAATATTTAATATAAAATAAAAACTACATTAAAATTTCTAAAGGTCAAATTATGAAAAAATGTAGTGAAATCCGGGTCGTGGAATATCGTGCAACTATAACTAAACCTAATAGTAATTACGAAAAAAGTTAAATGCTTTCAACTTTCGTTTTATCATAATTTATTAATAATAATAATTATAGTCTTTACCGTCTTCTGGCTGCACTGTAGTTGTCATTTGTGATTGTTGTAGTTGCTGTTGAAGCTGATCTTCTTCACTCTCCGAACGCCTTGTGCCCTTTTAAGTTCATTAAAGTCGGTTATTGAGAAATTTGATCACAGTAAATGGGTGTGACGGCTATTACTTTAATTTTCACTATATTTTTTTACTTTGAAAAGAAAAATATACAAGAACAAACTTTATCATTTAATTCAATAAAAAAAGCAGAAAATGGGGGGCGGAAATACCAAAGTAATAAAACGCACAAATGGCAACATAACAAATAATAAATATAATTAAACTTTAAAATAATGTTGCATTAAAGATTTTATTAATTAATGCATTCAAGTTTAGTATATAAAATTATATGAAAGTTAATGTACCTGTGGCTTGGGAGCAATTGGCGGTTGGGATCTTTGTGGTGAAGGCGGACCCGGTGGATGCCAGTCGTATCTGTGATGAAATATTAAATGCTCCAAGCTTGAAAACTACTTATTATATTTTTGCTTCTAAAAAGAAGCAACATTTAATATTTTTACTCCACATTTACTAATATAATTATTAAATATCTTGCACAAAATAAAAAAAGGCAAACCATACAAAAATGGGCAGAACTGTGGTTTACTGAATATTGAATGTCATCTCAACATTCAATATATTAATTATAATAATTTTCATTGAATAAAACTACTATTACGGATTTTTTCGCGTTTAATTAACTTATTTATCTAATTTTTATTTACTCCCGACGTTTCGAGTGCTTTACAGCACCCGTGGTCACGGGGGCTGAAGTGACTGACGTCCCGATGTCAGAGTTAACCCGGAGTACCTTCAGCTTTTTTAATTATTAATTTTGGTCCGATCTATGCAGAATAAATAAAAATAAGATAAATAAGTTAATTAAACGCGAAAAAATCCGTAAAAGTAGTTTTATTCAATGTGTAGTGTTCGCGTAAATATAAGTAATCATTAAATCATTTTCATGTTAATATACCCACTAACCTATGCGGCTGATTATGTTGGTTGTGATACGAGGATGGAGGACTCTGCACAGTTTGCACATGCATATACTGCTGCACGTTCTGGCCCTGATGACCAGCGGATAATTGCGGCGACGACTGCTGAGGGTAATGCATCGAGCTCTGGTGGATGTGCATCTGACTTTGACTCAGCTGACCCAAGTGATGACCCAGTTGGCCGGGATGGTGACTGAGTTGACCTGCTTGTTGACCCATTTGTCCAGTGTGTTGACCTCCTTGATTCAATTGAGTCGAATGTTGACCAAGTGAACTCGGATGGTGACCGGGATGATTTGTTTGGTGAAGTTGATTTAACTGTAGGTCGAGTTGGCTTGTTTGGTAGTTGGGTTGACCCATTTGGTTCGGAATTTGGCCTGGCTGGTGTCCAAGCTGGTTATTTAGGTGGCTCATTTGACTTGGATGTTGAATTTGCCCCATCTGATGGCCAAGTTGACCTGGGTGCTGGTTAAGCTGGGTGTGTTGATGCGGCAGAGTAAGTTGTTTCTGCTGGGACATCAGTTGTTGTTGTTGCTGCTGCTGCTGTCGTCTTGTCACTTCTTCTGACATTTCCGCTAACTTAGCCGCCCTGATACTAGCAGTGCTAGATGTGCTGGCCTGAAAAATTACACTATGATACAGTGTCCACTAGTTTACAAATAAAATTGTTTAAATTCAGTGCAGTATTTATAAATGATATTTTTATGACAATAACGGTCTTCAATAATTGTCTATTAGTACTTAATTCTTACCTGTTGATGTATAGAAGCATCAGGCTGTGATTCCGTACCACCTGCTGCAAAATGAGCGGACTGAGGACGACTGCCACTGCGATAGTTCCACCATCTAGGTAAGTTAGCATTATGTATAGATCTTTACTTTAAAATGTAAATGAAACAATAATTTATTTTATAATAATAACAATAAAACTTTGAAATAATAACTTAAGCTGATAGGCCGCGCAAATGATAAAAAAAAAAAAAAACAAGTATACAGGGCTATTTAAACGTGGCATATTTCTGCGGAAAGTGTAGCGTCTTCACTTGTTTGGTGGAACTGTTGCACATATGTTGATGGATTTGTGTGTCCCACAGGGATTGTAGTTTAACATTTACGAATGCCTGATTTTTTTGTTACTCACAGGCTCGTGTTTTGTTCATTGTAATTCGAAATTCTTGGTCTTAGTCAAATTTGGTCAAAGTATCCCTAAATACGTACAAGTTAATTTTTAATAACATTAGAGCAACAAACAATTTAAAAGTTAACCTAATAGCGGAATGTCACAGGAACGTTGCCATAATCACGGTCTTTGTTGAAATGTTTGTCGGTTTCTAACATATTACTAATACTGGCTATAATACCCTTCAAACCAGAACACAATTGATACACTGTTGCTTGGCGGCAAATAAGGGTCAGAAAGGCTATCAAAAAGCGTCAAAAGATTGTGTACCATTCCTGACGTCCAAACAACAATTACAACAATACATTGTGTCGTACTCTTACGACGTTTAAAATGAAGAATAAATAGTTAGCGTATTGTGTGGTACAAGTGGTAGGGAAAATGGGTAGTCAAGTGGCACCTGTCCTGCTGCGCGTGCTGGTGCGAGGCGACGGCGGCGAGGTTCTGGTAGAAGGCGTCGGCGTGCGCGGCCGCGCTCAGGTTGTGGCTGCTGCGCGACCGCCCCGCCGCGCCCGCCGCGCCCCCCGCACCCGCCGCGCTCAGCGTGCCGCTGGGTACAAACAGTGCCCACACTTAAAGCTTTATTTAACTTACGCTTAAAGCCTCGGTCACACATAGCGAATAATTCGCTGTGTGTGACAGGCTATTCGCTGCGATTAGATTCCTTCGCCGCGAGTTGAATTCGCTGTGAATTGAATTGAACATGTTCAATTTCTCTCTCTGCGAATGAATTCTCGCTGCGAGAATTCGCTGTGTAACTAGGTATTAGCTGCAAGTAGCCATTCTGCTCCAGACTACACGCCTGTGCATAGGTCGTTTCGTTACCGCATGATACGTGTGTGTCGGTCAATCAAATGAGTAAACCGATAAAAGATTCTCTGAAATGGGGCAATTACGATATAATTCGTATCTTGGGTGTATATAGAAAAAATGGTGAGCTGTTTGACACAAATAACAGTAATTTAAAGAAACACAAGGGCAACCGCCTTTATTGTTTAACGAATTAATTGAGTTGGGATGCGAAATAGCAACCCAAGAGCAATTGAAAAGAAAATTTAAGAATATAAAAGATACATATTATAGATAATTCTCATGTAGTACTCGCTGTGTGTAACATGCAGGCAGCAAATTGTTGTTAAATACTGAGTACCAACACTAAATAGCTCTGAGTGGAGGCGGCCCTCACACTCAAATTACACTCAACTATAGGAAATAACCTGAAGATATCTGGTACTGCAATCGTCAATCTGCTTATCTAGCTCAAATTACGCAATTGCTCAATCATCGCATATGCGAATACTTTTTAATAGCTATGTAGATTAAAGAAAATGTAATAAGTAAAATGCAACAAAGCTGTTTATGTTCCTAATAAAAAGAATATTTTAAACGACAGGAAAGATTTATATTCAGTAGTGGCTTATTACAATGTATAGCATTATTTATTAAAGAATTAGTATATTATTTAAATAACTAGTGCAAAACATTCAAACTAATGTAAATTATTTATAAATAATGTTTTTTTTCTTCTTATTTACTATGAGCTTCTATTTGACTACCATCCCATCTGACGATTAGTTGTGACGTAGCACAAGCTGTTAAATCTTATTGTATTAGCATAAAAAAAATCTATTCATTCTTGCCTTGAGACATCAAAATTGAATCGAACAGAAAATCAAATGTTGGTAACTAATTCGACTCTTTTGCTGTACGCATTACAAAAGACAAAACAAATCGTTTGGTTCGAATTCGTGAAATATTGACTGCAGAGGTGAGACTCATTGGCCATTTGGTTATGCAATTATATAATGTATATTTTTCATTATCATCATTATGACAAAACAAAGAAGAGCTTTTCTGTGTATAGTAAAAGTTAGTTAACATGTGCGTGGGAAAAAAATAATGAAGAGCTTATTCTGCTTTGGTCACGAACATATGCACGATTATATTTTTGCCAGTGTTAAGTAATAAGAAATTATCCTAAATATTTTGTTAAAAAAATCATAATATATCTATGCGTCAGATTGAGAAATTCTTAGGAGATTTTGATGACAGTTAAACTCAACGGATAGTCGATGACGTATCTAAAGTTCTTAAGGCGCCTACGCAGATAAAGAAAACTTGAGATTTTTATGAACATCGGAGTACTTGTTTTGTCATTTCCAGAAATAGTTTTCATGTGTAGACACTTAATACACAAAATTGTGTCACTTTTATGTATCAAAACCGGTTTAAAATGATGTAAACGGTATAACAGGAGTAAGAACCCGGCAGCGGTCAAATTTCCGTAAAAAGTCGTCGAGTTCCTGTGTGAAGACATGAAGACAGTAGTTAGTTACCTATGCGAGGGCTGTGCGTGTTGCGGTGCGGGCGCGAGGTGTGCGGGGTGTGCGGGGTGCGCGGGGTGCGCGGGGTGCGGTGCGGCGGGCGGCGCGGCGTGGTGCAGCGCGGGCGTGCTCTTGCTGGGCTTGACGGGCTCGGCCGCCAGCCGCGCCGGCAGGTCGCGCTCCGACGCGCGCCGCACGGCCCCGCCGCCACCTGCCGCACGCACGCAACACTTACACCGCGCTCATGGCTACACGCGCACAACCACTATCACAACTTTCACCTTTTATAATTAATAAATAACATTTTTAAACAGTCTATAGAGAGGTTCATACGGCGTCATGATAGTTAATTAGACCCCTGACCCCATGACTCGTATTAATTTAAACTGACAAAAAGTAAGCCTATTAATATGGCTAAATCAAAACCCCACCAAGAATATAGACTTTTAAACATTATTGCCCTTTCTGTCATACAACACTACCAGTCATTAATTACATAAGTAAATGATCAAGACTGGAGTAATTTGACTGATACCAATGTTATCTTGTGTATATTTTAAAAATATATGATGATCTCATGAAAGATACATGAAAAAATTGTAACAAACGATAAACGAATACTAAAAATTACTCATACATCATACATCGCAGTAGTGTTTTCGGCCAGTACCACAGATGAGACCGCGAGTACTCAACAGGAACATTACGTACATTTATTAACGAAAAACAGTTACTAGAAGTAAAATATTAAAAAAAAAAACGAAGCTACTACGACACTGTAATATATGAGATTTCATTAAACAATGAAAGAAAAAACAATCTAAGCCTTCAATTGAAAACCGAAGTACAATTAAATGACTATAATTATTATGTCTGTCTAACTAAATGGCTGTTGAAAGAAAGCCATCTTATGGTACGAATGACATTTTATTTACTTAAAAAATATAAATTTAACTATACTCAAAGCAAATAAAGGTACCAGAACTTAATTAATTTATATCACTACTTCGACATATTTATGAAAAAATGTAATCAAAATCTTTTCAATCAGATAAAATTAGTAAAATAATTGCTTAGGATGTTTAAGAGTTCACCATCTGAATGAAAGTTAAAATCCATTTACTTATTGAATAAAACTATGTTTACAGATTTTACCGCGTTTAATTTACTTATTTTAATTCCCAAAGTTTAGATGTTTGACGTCCCCTTGACATAGTTAACACAGCTACCTTCAGTTTTTGAATATTAATATTTGGTTCGATCTACGCAGAATGAGCTTACAATATCTTGAAGTCTTGCAATGGTATACTTGGGTTTGGATTTAATTTTGTTAATTATAGGATCCCAAGCAGATGGCAGCACCCATCCATCTTCTCTAATGAAATTAGGATGTTTTTAATTTCAATAGTCTCGCGTATCATTCGTGGTAGAAATCGGTGTTCTTTTGCCAGGTTGTCTAACAAATCTGACGACATAGCGGGCTAACTATGACATCGGGACGTCAAACATCTCGGTTCCCCCCGTTCCCTGTGACCATGGGTTGCTGTAAAATACGTAAATTAAACGCGATAAAATCCATACACATAGTTTTATTCAATGTGTAGTGTTCGTGTAAATATAAGAAATCAATTTACTTATCTACTTAACTAGAGTAAAGTAGCAGAAAATAAAATATAACTTCACATATTTTTTTTAAATTTGGTCATGCAATGCAATTATTTCTTCCTAGGTGGTGAATTATTTTTTGTATGTGTAAATATATATACGCGAGGCGATTAAAAATTAAATTAAATTAAAAGGAAACGAAATAATTGGCCAATTTCAATTTGTTATCACAAAATATTTACGAAGCAGACTTTATCAAGATCAAAGAGATAAAAAGAAAATATAATCTAATAATACTAAATCCACGAGTAACAGCAAAAATTGTGCACAAAACCTGAAAATAAAAAAAATACTGTACATCGATTCACCCATGCAACAGCAGACGTAACAAAAATATACCACAAATTAAAAGTGTTTGTGCGTTGGCCTAAAACACACCTATTTCATGCGTGTGTATGTCTTACACGGTGTTTCGAGTTGAGTGTTGTTCTTGAGCTGAAGGGCTGGATAGCTGGTGTTCAGGTCACCAACAGCCCGAGCTGATCGACATTCTGCACTGCTACTGCTGATATTAGGACAGCTTTGAATTATCGTTTCATTTGAAACTCGGCTCGAATCTAAAAACATATCCATTGAAACATCGAAAAACGACGAAGTTAGCCTGTGAGGTGTCATATAAACCACTTGTGGAGTCATTTTAGCGTTCACTTTTTCTAAGCTGCCACTCTTAACCAAAGACTCTTTACTGAGTTTTTCTGATCTGAGGTGATCTGAGGTAACACTTGATTGATTAGATTTTAGTTTAATATTATCGAGGGTTATTTTTCTTGGTTTCTTGTCAATAATTTCGTTAAATATATAACTACCACTATGAGATACATTATCTGTATGATCTTCTGAAGGTAGATTTGGTAACTCGAATTCATTACCTTGTGCAAGGGTATCTTCACTACCTCGTGAACCGTACCTTGACCAGTCTTCTAACTGTATCAGGATACTTTTAACCTCTTCATCTGACATTTTTGTTCCTTTTGTATCACTTGTATCGGTTTTATTGTAATCACATTGTATATCTGCTAAACTTGTACTAACTGGTAAACAGTCTTTTAGTTTTGTATTCGTATCATCACGAGTACAAAGGTTGGGGCTAGATTGACAGTTGCGTTTATAATTTTTGACGGAATATTTCAAATTAATTTCATTAAAGCGTCTTGTCAAAGCTTTGACTCTTCCAAAAGCGGGTCTGTATTCATCCGGCGATTTCCAAGACTTCCTATCAACACTGTCTAAAATTTGTTTTGTGTCAGTTCGTATGATATTTGGTGAAACTTTATCAATACATTTAATTTTTTGGTTTAAAGTTTCATCAAAAGAATCCGAAGTAGAATAAGTGGACGGCCCATCGGTGTCTTCTGATTTACTGGAAAACGATTTAGACATACTAAATAATGTTCTTTTGAGGCGGCTATGAATATTTTCTATATTTTTAGACTCTTTTTCGAGTTTTAAATTTAGCTCAAATTTCCTATCACATAATGGTACTGAGAAAGTTTCAGCTTCATCATGCTCAGGAGAGGAAGAAGTTTGACATTCGGCATCTGCTGTCACAGGTTTCGTTTCTTCCGATTTGTCCAGCGATACAGAGGGGAGTATTCTTCGAATTTTGGGTGTAGCGATCTTTTCATCGGCACAATCGTTTTCAAATATAACAGGTTCAGAGTTTGGCTCGTCTATGTATGGGATTTGCTGGGCTTCAGGTTGGGGTGTACGGCAACATTCGCAAGCACTAACGCATTCGTCGACCCCAGTGCATCTACGTCTGTAACTTTCAGCTTCTTTTGCTCGTGCATTGAATAAATCTAGCGTGAGTTTTGTATCTATTGGCCTCATTTGTGGAGGTAAACAAACAGCTTCGCCGCTTTCACTCGACTGATCGTAAGTTACAGGAGGTCCAAGAACGGGCGGTGGTTCTTCTTTTGGAGTGTACGAATTATGAGACTCGGTTTCACATTTGCGTCGTTCATCGAAATCTTCGCATGTGAATGTAAAGATTGGGATAGGACGCGGCGGCGTGGGGCCGCTCCTAAGTTCTATCGGACATCCGGGTGTTTCGGGAGATAAGTCATCTTGCAACTGATTATTCTCTCTATCTAGTGTTATTATAAGTCTGGGTATGGAGCCATTGTAGTATGGATGATATTCCTCACTTTCATCCGTACTAGATTCGATGGACTCGTGTCGGAGACGAAATCGGTCATAGAAAATGCGGCGACCGTATCCTGCAATTCGAGATATAAATGAAAACTCCTCACACAATGGGAGAGTAAATATATAGAAGCAAAACACCTATAGCAATAAACAATCGGTCATTGGCACAATTTAGTGATCCGTGTCAATAAATCTCTGTTGAATCACGAATATGTTTCTGTGAACTTATTCTATGTTCTACAAAGATTACTTTGAAAGGCTTTTGAGTTTCTATATTCCAATTTATGTAGTGAAATTTTACTCAATCATAACATTAAGTTTCGTATACTTTTTACGACTACAGTAAGTCATCATATACCACTTGTGGTACGTTTTTAATTATTCATAATTTTAGAGTAAATCAAATAAATGGTCACACAGACCGAAAATTTGCGATAAGTGTTCTGTTTCACTAAATTAACACGGACCACTTAAAATAACCATAAATACCTCAAAAAGAAATAAAGTAAACCAAACTCAAACCTGACAACTGTTCCAAATTTCAGTCCAAGTCAAATAAAACGTCCAAAATCAATTTAAACAAATAAAAACCATCAAAACTATATCCGTTAAAGCAAAACTGAAACAGACATAATAAAACACCATCACCAAAAATGCGCGATTTAAACCAAACTCAAACCAATCAACGACTTATAAATGTAAACCAAATCAAAAAATAATGTCCAAATTTTTAAATAAAACTGAAAAAAATAAATAAAAACAAAACGAAAACGTAGGGCGACCAAGCCAACTTAAACGACTGTCAATCGGGGCGTCATTTAAGAGTACATAATAAGCCGAAAATTTCCTCAAATCTACTACTAATAATTATTTCAATTTGCTACTTTTCGTAGTGTGTGATTTTAAGTAGTTTTTGCAAATATGCAAAACAACGTGTTTGATCGATTACAAAAAATAATATTATGTAAAAATATTATTTCTTGTAACGTAGCCTTGTCCGATTATGAGTATGCTTTTAGGCATCGCAGTATGATTCTGGTCGTGTCAGATCTTTTTCAGATAATGTATAAAAAAGATATCTCGTAAAAATAAAACAAAATTCAGTTAAATGGGATAACTAATTCGGCAATATATGCGTTGTGGGCAGCTTCGGGTAAAAATACCGCCGCACGAAAAATAATCGGCGATGACGGTATTGCCAGATTTAAAAAAAATTGTAGAATTTTAATTATTGTAGTAAAAAAGTGTATTTTAAATAACAATAACATTTTAAATTGATTAATAATATAGTGTTCTAATTTTTTTAATAATGTTATCGCAACCCATTTTTTAATATTATATGCTGCCCTTTCGGATTGGACAAGTTTTGTATATATTTTATAATTTTACAATTAAGTATTTCAATAGGGTATTTAATCTAGTCATTTGAAAGAGTTGTTAAGAATTAGCAAAACAAACATTTGTACGGAAATTTGTTTTCGACATAAAAGTTTTAAAGTCAATATATATAATCTATAATCTTATATATTTATCTTGTATATTTTTGAATACTAAAAACGTGAATTAAAATGAAAAATTGATCAAGTTTGTAGACATTTGTAAAAGTAGCAAAATGAAATATTATAAGGTAAATGTTTATCATTGGTGGTGTATGGGCTTGGTCGATGAATGCCGGCGGGCGTGTCGGTGTCGGTATCGGTAGTGGTTGTGGCGGGCGTGCCTGCGGTGGCGAGCTCGGAGAGCGGCGCGGCGGGGCTGAGCAGCGCGGGGTGCGGGTTGGTGAACGTGCCCGAGTTGCGCCGCGCGCGGTCCTCGTACTGCACCTCCCCCTCCCCCACCTCCTCTGCACCCTCTACACCGCCACACCCCAGCCTCAATGATTACATCGCACACACATTTACCTACCTCCTATTGTTGCAACTATTCTCTATTGTATCATTAATCAATTCGAAAGTATCACAAGACAATCAAAAGCCGTAAAATATCAAAGAAAACTGTTATAGATATTAATTACATCTTTGCCATGACGGAAAAAAATGTTTAAGTATGTATAAAATCAAAATGTTACTTCCATTAAATTTATTTCATGTCTGCAAAAAAAATCACAAGGTTTATCAAATTTAATGAAGAATTACCACATAAGAGCCGTGGTGGCTCATATGATAAGCGCTTAAAACATAATAGTAACTCAGGTTTCATCCCGGCTGGCGCCAATGACATAGTTAAATGCAAATTTAAAAGCTGATTTACCATTAACTCAGCGGTAATGAAAAAAATCGTCAGGAAATCAACATGTGTAATGAATAAAAGTATTTCAAAGATGTGTAATCTGACATGTCAGAAAACAAGTGTAAATCGCGCCAGAACAGCGCGTCGAACTAATTATTCTTGACCCTCTCAGAAATGAAAAAGGGCCTATGCTAACTGTGAGACAACTAAAAATAATAAAGCTACTATAATATAAAATAAAGCTGTAACTTTACTTTAAATTTTTTTTTAATGATTGAAATACTCAATATAGGCCTCGGAAAGGTATCGGAAATTATGTTAAAAATATTTTTAATTCAATAAATTTCGTTTTATTTTCATTCCTTCCAAAACTATAAAATTACCTTGTCGTTGGTTATAAGCGGGTTGATGGAGAAGCGTTGCTAAACCGTGGAGTACAGCTCCCTGTTTTGCCACTTCTAATGTCACCGTTGGACCAGTTTGGACCAGATATTCTGCTGCCTGCATACATTTTAAACCAAATATACATCTCAATATTCTTTTACTTTTTGCGGGAAATAACTTTTTAATAAATAAATGGTACATGCAACTATAACTCATAAAAAGAGGTAATATTTTTTTTTTTTGCTAATGTTCAAACTGAAAGCTCGTTTAACATAGAATAATGTTATTTGACTAAACATACAATTCATGTTAATTAAAAAATATACAGCTCGAAGGACCAAAAAAATTAATTAACAAAAATTACACACGATGTAAAGTACTAAAATATTAGTAGTAGTAGTTGTATTAACGCTTTTTTCTTCTATTTAAAAAAATATTAAAAAGTAAAATACAGAAGAACAATAAAATAGTTTGAACATTTTTCAAATCGGAAGTTTTAGATTAACATTTGCATGTTTTAAAAAATACAAAAGTCCGGGTTCTTTTTTGAAGTTGGGTCATAACCGTGCACGATGTCTTTGAAAGCCAAGGAAATAGATGGTGTGAGGGGTGAGGGTGGGGCATACCTTCTCCTGCGAGATGCCGACGAGCGAGTGTCCGTCGACAGAGAGCAGCTGGTCGCCGGCAGCCAGGCGGCCGTCTGCCGCCGCCGCGCCGCCCGGCACCACCGACTTGATGTAGATGCCCAGCTTGCTTTGCCCCGCGCCCTGCATACACCACCACACACATCGTGATCCACTCACAATTAATTTTGTTATAAACGTGCTGCATATAGGGTTAACGTGGTAGAGCCACGCTGCAGCTATATTTGTATGGTTGTAGCACGAATGGGTCGGCTCAATCGGGGTAGGACCAGGCTCTCACAGAATACCAGCGTAAATAAAATAGCAGCTTAATGCTGCTGTGTTTCGTATGGTGAGTGTAAAGAACCAGAGACCCTTTTTATTGGAAACGAGGCATTGCATCTGAGTCCTCAGGAATCGAGGATAATGTAGATGTATATAGGCCACAACATCCAATTATCATCAGGTGGACTGCGTGCTCGTTGGTCACTCTTATCCAATAAGAAAATAAAAAAGGGTTACATAATGATTACTTATATTTACGCGAACACTGCACATTGAATAAAACTACTTTTACGGATTTTTTCGCGTTTAATAAACTTATTTATCTTATTTTTATTTATTCTCGACGTTTCGGGTGCTTATCAGCCCCCGTGGTCACGGGGAACTGATGTGATTGACGTCCCGATGTCAGAGTTAACCCGGAGTACCTTCAGCTTTTTTAATTATTAATTTTGGTCCGATCTACGCAGAACGAACTTACTGTGTCTTGAAGTCTTGCAGTGGTATGCTTGGGTTTAGTTTTAACTTTATTAATTACAGGATCCCAAGCAGGTGGTAGTACCCAGCCTCCCTCTCTATTGAAATTATGATGTTTTTTAATTTCAATATCCTCACGTATCATCCTTGGCAGGAATCGATGTTCTTTCGCGAGAATTTGTGGTTTATCGAATCTCATGTAATGGCGAGGGCCGTCTAGGATATGGTCACAAACTGCAGACTTCCCGGAACGTTGGTGCTTCACGTCAGCTATGTGTTCTTTTACGCGGGTTTTTATTGATCGTTTTGTTTGCCCTATATATGAGAGACCACATTCACAATCAAGCTTGTACACTCCTGCGTCTTGTAGAGGAATATTGCACTTGACGGATGGTAAGAACTGACTAATCTTCTTCAACGGCTTGAAGCATGTTCTAATAGAAGCTCGTTTCAAGATGTAGCCAATCTTGTCTGTGACGCCTCTGACATATGTTTATATATGTTTTATAGTGTTATTCAAAATAGGGTTATTTTTCGAAGAGTATCCAAATTTTATATTTAAGTTCAAATATACCGTTATCTTTTTATTAAATTTATTTTTTAATTAATTTATTAAAAAAAAAACTGAAGGTAGCCGGGCTAACTATGACAGCAGGACGTCAAACAACTCAGTCCCCCGTGACCACGGGTGCTGGAAAGCACCCGAAACGTCGGGAATATATAAAAATAAGTTAATATACGCGATATAATCCGTAAAATTAGTTTTATTTAAAATACCGTTATTGCCGTTTTTCTAAATACGACTAAGTAAGACTTCTACTTTTAGTTGAAATTATCCCAAATTGAATGTGATTTATGGGCAACAACTACGCGTACGCGCGCGCTTCCTATTCACGTTTTTGATGACAAAGCGACCCTTACCAATGTGTGTTTGCGTAGAAAATAGCAGGCGTTAGATATTTATGAATGACAATCAGTTAAAATAATGTATTACCATGTTATGCAAATGATTGAGATATTTTTTAATTAATTTTTCTTCACCATTCGTATATATTACTTATTCTGAACCTTCTCTACAAATTTTGGCCTTTATTGAATAATAACCCTGTATATATGGTCAAGCAATCTTCAACCTAAGAGTTAAATTTGGTAGGAACCACCCCCTTTTTTGGCCATTCACTGAGTTCAGAAAGGGTAAATGAATTAATAATATTTGTTTATTCACTCCACAAATTTTACATCGTGACTTACACTATTTAAAGAATTTACATAGTACTATGAGTCAAATATCCCTTACATTTTGTAATTACAATTCGACCACATTTTAATATGTGGCACGCACAATCACATATGTACGGTTCAAAAACCATACATTTTACTTTATGCTAACGTGATTCGAACCCCCGCGCTGTGAATTACTTGTGCACCTATTTTCAAATCAAACTCAATATGTGTTAAATTAACAACACGTATGCTTACTTTATATGCCACTTATACTCACGTTCTATCGTCTTAAACTATCTTTAAACTATAAAAAAGCTCTGAAAAACTAAGCCTCAAGCAATTTCTCAATTCTTACAGCTCGAGAGAAAAATGACTAAACAAAAACATTTAGCTAAACTTTTATCCAAAAGTACATCGATGTAGTGTAATGTCACAGTTTACAGACCATACAGTTGGAAAACAAATGTGTTTGCGCAGAGCAACGGTGGGGGCCATGCGGAGCAGAGGGCGGACCGACCTTGGGCTAGCGCACTTCACTAAGACAGATAGATAATACATGTGGTTGGCGCGAGTGTGTTTTAGAGTACTTATTTAATAAATTTTAATTGCAGTTTTAGAAAAATATAGTACCTATAATGGTGAATTACTGTTATAGTTATATGAGTTACTAAGTAAAATTGAATTGAAATGACGGCCATGCTCATGTTTCCCTCATTTCTTTTTTTTTGACAAAATTGTTTATTCGGATGCAAAATTAAATTTAATAATCGAAAACTGAAAACATATATAAAACGAAAGTGTCATGAAAATATTTGGCAGTTTAACATTTGTAAATGTGTTTTTTCTTGTAGTAATAAAAATGATCTCGTTCGATAAATGTTTTGAACTTATTATAATGTTAATAAATGATAATGAGTATTATAATATCCAAAATTAATTTATTTCCATTTTTGTGAGAACGCTTAGCATACACGCTGGCCGGGTCATACGTACTCGGGTGGCGGCATCGTCTGACATCATAGGTGTTTTTTTTTACTTTCTTAAGTTACTGGTCAGGTCCACAAGAATATATATAATATAATAAACAAGATGATGGATTGAATGACTTTGATGGAACCAGCCAGTGCGTCTTTTGTGTCAAATTATTTATCGGTAAAACAAGTAGGCGATTTCGAGATCTACCCTTATTTTTATTTAATTTTTTTATTTATTTCTTAGCTATTACTTCTGATAGTAGATGTATTACTTTTAAGTAAATATATATACATATATATATATATATATATATATATATATATATATATATATATATATATATATATATATATATATATTCCGTTTTAAACGTGTTCTATTGTCCGTATAGCCAAATCGTACCTAATTTCACAAATATAGAGACCCATGGCGAGTATATTTACAAAATTAAAGGAGACATGGGTGTAATTATGATGATGATGGTTTTTAAGTTCAACGTAGAATTTTGATTGTACAAATGAGTTATATAACTGTTCTGGGCGGTGAGAAACGCACAGGTACTCGGGTGTACGCGGGGTGGAGGGGTGGAGGGGTGTGCGGCGTGTCGCAGCCGTCGTCTATAGTCGTGTTTGCGAGCCTAGGTGTGTATTTGTGTGTGGCATAGGAGCAGAGCGCGTACCTTGGCGGCGACGATGCTGAGGCCCATGCCCGAGGAGTTCTTGTTGAGGCGCACGATGAGCGGGCGCGCGTGGGGCGCGTGGGGCGCGTGCGGCGCGTGCGCGGCGTGCGGCGCGTGGCCGGCCAGGTACACGGTCCAGGCGCCGAGCGCGCGCGGCTGGTGCACGAGGCGGCACAGCGCGCCGCGCTGCAGCGGCGCCACGAACTCGGCCAGCCCGGGCGGCACGCCGCGCACCACCTCCGCGCTGAACCCGTCGCCCGGGATCAGCAGCGCCGCGCCCAGCCACCGGCTCTCCTCCGCAACGATCTGCGCGCCCGTAACAACTCATCATCGTCATACACGCTAATATGTCATATACATCATCACTGCAACTACCACGACACGGAGATCGAACTTATCTTTCTTTTATTTATTCTGTGAGAGCGTAGTCTTTTCCCAATAGAGTCGGCCTATTCGTGACACAAACATAATAACGTACCGCACCGTACGCACCGAATTTTATAAAATGCGATAGGTGTCCGAATATTGAACGAGGCATGCTGGTGACGTCATATAACTTAGTAGTAGTAGTATAGTTTTGTCTAATGTTGCCAACTTAGCGAATTTTTCACTAAAACTGGTGATATCGACTTTCGTTTCAAAATATATTCTATAATCGTTTTAACATACGTAGCAATTCTTGAAATTATTTGTATGTCAAATGCAAATATCTGAAAAATCTATGCAAATTAATATTGTAAATCCAGAATCTTATTTTTCTTCGAATTTTATTTTTCTTCTTCCTCTGCCAATAAGCAGGCTATTACAACAATTTTTTCCAAAGCGATCCGAACGATCAATGTCACTACGGTTTCACACTAGTTTGTATTGCCAACACACACAAGTTGTTGGCAATACAAACTGGTGAACTCTAACGTTCATAATCTCCCGATTCGCTGTGCCAACCTGTATATTTTTACGAGAAAGAGCCATACTGCAGCTATATTAGTAGTATAGCTGTAGCATGAATGCGTCTGCTCGACCGAGGAAGGACCACGCTCTCACAGAATTACAGCGTAAAATAGCAGCTTAACGCTGCTGTGTTTTGTATGGTGAGTGTAGAAAACCGGATACCCTTTTTACTAGAAACGAAGCATTCCATCTTAGAGTAAGTCCACACGGCGGCATCACAGCGTTGCTACAATGCAGTCGTATCGTTCAGTCGTCGCAGCGGCGACGCACAGTCGCGGCGAGCATTTTGTAAAAACATCGCAGTCTATTCGGAAGCGTAGATCGAAAGAGACGTCTGGCATTGCTGCTATTACTACATCACCGCCGAAATCGACGTAAAATCACAAGACGGTGTTGGATCTGTCCCTTAATTTCATTAAGAAATAGTGGAAGACAGTTTTTTTTTTTAATTAGAATATCATGAGTTGCTGTTGGACGAAAAGAAGTTTTATAATTTCTTTAGAATGAGTGTATGTATGTGGGTACTCATTTTACTCTGCAAATTAAACTCAAAACTAAATTAGCTTGCGTGCTATCAACGCACAAACAACTGAGCGCTGCTGCTCCGGCGTCGCAAGCAGTACACCCCTTCCCCTTCGTCTCGGGGGCTTTCAAACAGTCGTGTACGCGACGCGTTACGTCAACGCAATGCACTGCGTGTACGCTATAGTTATTAGTATGTAAAACGACGCAGTGACAGTACTGCGTCAACGCAACGCTGACACAACGCACCGTGTAGGCCTACCGTACGTCCTCACGGGTGACAACGCATCTGCATTTTGATTCATAATCGAATTTAGAGGTAGAAGTCTATGGGCCGCAGCAACCACTTACCATCGGATGGACTATGTAATCGTTTGTCACACTTATCCTATAAAAAAAATTACGCACAAACACGAAATTAATCACTTATACTATCCTAACCGTGGCCGATGTAACGCATACGTGATAAGATCGGAGGTAGGTAACGATGCAGTCACAAAGACACTGGGGCAGTAATCACAAAATAGTGATATTATACAAATTATGGTTCCGGCTAGGATTGTCATCCACGATCCGCGACGTATTAGCCAGGCACTCTGGCCAATAATATAACGTCAGTAGCCATTATAAGCAAAATAAAGTGTTGAATCCCCTTCTTATGCCGCAATGATACAGTAGTAGTATTATTTAAGGCATATTAATTCAGTTACGCGCGAGCAGTCGAGGCGAACGCACACGTTTGGCTGCATATTCTTACCGCATATTTTATCGCGTTATTTTCACTTCCTACCCACATAATAATTATGTTAAATTTAAAAGGATGATATACTTGGAACTGTGGATTTAGGTGTCTCAACTGACAGTGAAGTAATGGAGCAGGAGCTAAGACTTGAAAGTGAGCAACAACTTAATCAAACTTTAAACGAGGAGATGAGGAAGAAGGGGGAGAGAGCAACGACTCGCAGGGAAGAGAGTGCGACAGGATGATGAAGAAATAGTGGAAGAAGACGGATTTGTTACAGTAATTAGAGGGCATAAGCGGTTGAATAGAAAGGATTCAAATATGATAATTTAGTGAAGGAAGGTCATCAAGATTCTGAGGCGAAGAAATATATTATTATATGTGTGACAGGAAAAGAAGTATTACCGAAACAATTTGGAATGGCAAAGCTTTTACGGTCGTTAAACATTGAAAATATAGTGAAGATGATATACAAAAGTGCCTACAGGCTGTTGATTCATTTTGAAAACGAAGAAAGTGCAGTGAAACTACAAAAAAGTGAAAAGTTATCCAGTTTAGGATACCGAGCACAAAGGGCTGATGAGACTATTTTTTGTTATGGAATACTGAGGCAGATAGATTTAGACACCGAAGCAGTTTCAAGAAATTCTTGAAAATCTTCCATGTGAGCACGAAATAATTTCAATAAAAAGACTCAGAAGAATGTTTGATAGTGGACAATGGATCGATTCAGAAACTGTAAGAATTTGTTTCAAAGGTACTACTTTACCGCCGTATGTGTATGGGTACGGTTGTAGGTTTAAAGTTCGGTCATCTCTCAAGATCATGCCCAATTAAAAAAATTATATGCCTCAAATGTGGTAACAATCACCCGAATTGCGATACCGACAAATTTGTTTGTGTCAATTGTAAAGGACCACATATGGCCATGCATAAAAAGTGTCCGATATTTTTAAAAGAAAAAGAAATTAGAAACATTATGACGAAGCAAAACTGTACTTACCGAAAAGGTCTGCAAATATATTTAAAAGGCAAGGGGAGTCAAGAAATATACACTAGAAGTGAGGGCATTGAAAGTAATAGGAACATTAATGATTCACAACTTGAGAGCACACAGAATACGCAGAAAACATCGTACAGAGATATAGTGATAACAGAAACACTTATTCATAATGATTCGTCGACGTCAAATAAGGTTATCGAAGGGAAGAGTTCTCGACATAATCACATAGAAAAGGAACGGGCGCTGGAGAGGGAGAATACAGAGGCTGGAGGATCGGATGAGAATAGTAAGACTAGAGAAAAGGGCAACGGTGAGTCAGAAGCAAGACAAATGGAGACAGAACAAAACCCGGAGCCTAAGAGGAATAGTTCAAATTCTATTTTAGATTTAGGTAGCATTTTTCAAAGAGTCAAAGATATATGTTGTTACGATAACGATTGGTCTACTAAGTTCCAACAATTAGGTAAACTATTACTTGAAATACTTGGTAATTTAATTATCAAAATTTGGAACAGAGACGATATATGTACAAGAATAGTATCTATGTTTAGAAATGGCTATCGATAGTACAAGATTGTTTAAGCTATGTATGTTACAGTGGAATGTACGAAGTTTGCGGCCCAAACGTAACGAATTGGACCTTTTATTAGCGCAAGAAAAAATACATACAGCGTTAATATCTGAAAATTGGCTAGAACCAGATTCACATATAAATCTTAGTGGCTATAATATTTTTAAAAACGATATGGAAGATGGCTATGGAGGGTTGCTATTATAATTTGTAAGTCGATTAAAGTACAACAATGTCCAATCATAATTAATAATTCGGGAATAGAAATTATTTCAATCAAACTTTTGAACTGTAACGAAATTAAAAATATACTCTTAATATATTGCCCCTCTTCCGTGCGGACAAGTCTGTCCGATTGGGAACAAATTTTTTCACTATTTCCGAATAAATGTATTATAGCCGGGGACTTTAATGGCCACCATACAACTTGGTCCTCTAAAACCGATGGAAGAGGAGAACAGATATATGATGCGGCTTTAGAGGGCGGCTTTATATCCCTTAACGATGGTAGCGTAACTAGAATGACTTTAGTTGATAACGTTATTCAGCAGACATCGCCTGATGTGACATTTGTTTCCTCTGATTTATCCGCTGCGTTTAACTGGAGTGTTATGAATGAAAGCTTGGGAAGCGACCATATGTTTATTAAGATTTCTTATAAGTATAATAGCAATATAAATCGAGTTTGGGTAACTAAAAAGCGTAATTTTAAACTAGCAAAATGGCCAGCGTATAGCAAGTCTTTAGAAAACTATTTATTACAGCCTATAGATGACGTTAGTGTTCAATCCTTGTATGATAATTTCATTAAGCAAGTGAATAATGCTGCGGACGAACGTATACCGCTAGTAAGAAGCTGTGATAATCCCAAAAATGACTTTCGGCCTAAGCCTTATTGGAATCCCACACTATCCCATTTAGTAGCACAACGAAGGTTGGCCTTGAAGAATTTTAGAAAGAACCCCATCCCTACTAATCTCACTATACTCGAGCGCAAAAGACCCCAACTAAACCTGTTTCCTAGATATCAAAAATGCGTATAACAATGTCCTAGTAGATACACTGATAAACACTTTAGATGAAATAGGGATTGGTAAAAAGTTTTGTCAGAAGAGGAGAAAGTATCTAGCATGCAAATTATGTCTGAAGTTAAAGTCTGCAGAAAATAATATATAAACTCAGCACTCTTAGAACTCTACACACTTCGACAAAATTATTATTGGAGAAACAAAATCATTCCTTTACTCCTACTATAATGAAGTTAAAGAAATTCAAATAGCAACATCATGCTCTTTATTAATGTTTACTTTGCGAACATGGGTAAGCAATATTAACTTAAATGAAGTAATTGTACCCAAGCTAGAAACAATTCACTATTCAAAAAGTTCATACGACAGTAACCTATTAAAGTATGAAGTTATCAAAGAGTTGTATACAAGATTTAATGGCTGGAGTTTTATATTTACGGATGGGCTGAAGAGTGTAGGAGGATGTGGGTCTGCGTTTTATGTGCCTAATATAGATATAATACTAAATCAAAATTATCATTGTTTTAAAACGAGTTGAATGTAAATTCAAGAAAAACAACTTCCTTCTGCGTGAATCCCATATCTCTGGTGCCCTTTGACCTACAGGACCCAAATTCAAACTCGACCGAGCTACTACCTCAAGGTATCCACATACCAAATTTAAAGTCAAACGGTCCAGTGGAACGGAAGTTATCGTGTCGGCATACAGACTAACAGACTGCCAGCTAAAACCATTAACTTCCTTTCAATGCTACGCAGAAGGAAGTTAATAAGTACTCATACTAGTATTATGACTTTGGAGTTCCAATAATAAGTTTATTGCAATCTCAGAAGCTTTGACATATGTTATCAGTAGCCAATATAAAAATGTCGTTATATACACAAACAGCAAGAGCTCATTGCAACACATAGCTCGATGCGCCTCTGGCTACAGAGGTGCATCGATAGCTTATGACATTATATCCAAGATAGATGAAATAACTTCAAAAGGCGTTCAACTGAGATTGCAATGGGTCCCATCGCATATTGGGTCACGGGGCAACGAAAAGGCTGATATGTTAGCGAAATATGCAGCTAAGAATGGAAAGGAAACTAATATTATTTTGGATTATTCAGAAGTTTTACCTAAATTCAAAAATATATGTTATGAAATGTGGAAGGAATACTTTAACAAGCGGTCACTAGAAAAAGGAATATGGTACAAAACCATACAGCGTCTAGTTTAAGTAGAAAATTAGCTACTACTGCTCATAGACTCAGATCTGGACACGTTCCATGTAAGAAATTTGTATTTCTGATGAGAAAAACAACTTCGCCCAATTGTGAAGACTGTGGAGTTATAGAAGACCTATACCATATATTGATGGAATGTGTTCGATTTGAGTCTATTAGAAGTAATTTCATAAGGGTCTTAAATTTGAACAGAACTGACGTAGGCACATTTCATAATATTCTATCCCAACCAAATGGCGACGATGCGAAAGTTCTGTTCGAAACCATGGGCCACGTAGTATAATTAGTATTAAGTAACGTTATATGAGAAAATCATGTATGTTAGGGTATGATGGGACTGACATACGCTAAGCGGTAAAAGTTCCTTAAATTATTGTAGAATAAAAAAAAGCATATTAATTATTAAATAATGATTGACGCTTATAAATAAAATTGAAGTCTGTCTGTAATATTAAAATATATTACAGATAGAAAAATATATATACAAAACCATTTTTAAAATGTTTGCTTGTCTGTCTGTCTGTCCGGGCTAATCTTCTGGATGGCTGAACCGATTGCAAATAATCTTGACGAACAAATAGAGAGCAATGCCAGGAGTTAATCTAGGCTATATTTTATCCAAAGAACTTGAAGTAAAATTTGTTTTTGCGAAATGGATACATTAATAAAGACTATTTGTCTTTGATGATTATCTTAAATCTAAATAACGCCACATTAATAAATCCTAACGAGGCGATGCTGCAGCGTATAGCTAGCAATAAAATAAAATAAAAGATAGTCAACACACCTCTCTCCCGTCAGCCCTGTATAATTCGTCAGCCAATGCTCTTGCATGTGCCACGGCAGCTTCTACAATATCAGGTGGTGCGATAGGCGTCAGCAATGCACGCACTTGCACGGAGTTGAGCTTAACACACGCTGATAATGCCGCCCTCACTTCGTCAGGAGTGCGGTACTCGCCTTGGATCAGGCGTGCTGCAGTATAAAAGTAACACTTTCTAGACGATTATCAAAAATGTAGCTTTATTTTTGTAGAATAAAATGTATTTGTTAATTTATTGATACAGATAGTAACACTGGAATTTTAAGGACAACTGAAAATAACAGTAATTTCCAATTTAAGTACATTTAGGTATAGTATACAATCACAATCTGTTAAACTGTGAACACAGTTAGTTCGCAGCAGCTTTCGTGGATATAGTACATATATACCATCAAAAACACAACAAAAAACCAAGTTTCGCAACTCAGTTCTTCTACCGTAAAAAGTTGTGAGATCCATGTAGTACCAAGTCAATCTATTTAAAACATAAAAGATTTATATTATTGATATGGTCACTATAAGATGTTGTTAGGTTAGCTAATTACGTAATAACTTAAGACAGAAGGACCCTTAAGTAGGGGCTGAATAAATTAACCGACTTGGTATTACATGGATCTCACAACTTTTTACGGTAGAAGAACTGAGTTGCGAAACTTGGTTTTTTACACGTTGTGTTTTTATATTAAAAAAAATATTTTTGTGGATTGGACTATTTATAACATAAACATTATTCATAAAACTTATATAGCGCCAGCCACGCGTGTGTGTATTATGCGTGCGTTTGTGTCGGTGTGTGTGTGTGTGTGTGTGTGTGTGTGTGTGTGTGTGTGTGTGTGTGTGTGTGTGTGTGGTGTGTGTGTGCGTGTGCGTGTGTGTGTGCGTGTGTGTGTGTGTGCGTGCGTGTGTGTGCGCGTGCGTGCGTACATGTGTGTGCGTGTGTGTGTGCGTGTGTATATACGTGCGTGCGTGTGCGTGTGCGTGTGTGTATGTGCGTGCGTGTGTGTGCGCGTGCGTGCGTGTGTACATGTGTGTGCGTGCGTGAGTGTGTGTGTGCGTGCGTGTGTATACGTGCGTGCGTGTGCGTGTGCGCGCGACGTACCGGCTTGGTGCGTGCGCGCGAGGTGGCAGTCGGCGGCGAGCTCGAGGCCCTGGCGCTCGGCCCAGGCGGCCAGCAGCGCCAGCCGCGCCGCTAGCGCTGCTCCCCACCGGGCGCTCACCATGCCCGCTTCCATCACCAGCTGTCGCAAACACCACGTACATTACTCATCACTTCACCGAACTAACTCATAAAAGGTTGTCTATGAAACTTGTATAGCTTCTAGCACGCCTTCTAGAGCACCTCATTCCACCTCACTACATTGTTACTATTACTTATACTACAGAAGTCTATGTAAAATCCACTGCTGAATATAACCCTCCCCCCATCGGTTGACACAAAGTACGGTCCTGAGCCACCTGTAGCCATCGAATGTTTGCATGTTTCACTACCCTCTGCATCTGTAAGTGTTAAGGTAGAATTATCTTTTAAACCGAAACCATAGAGAACGTGTACTCGGATAGTATCTAAAGACTTGAAAACAGAAGAGTATCATCTAGTATTATCTCATGAATTGAAATTTTCGATTTCGCCGGCAGTAGGTAAACACCTTATTGAAGCAGTACGCGTTGATGTAGTGGAAGAGGTGCGAGAAGAGCTGTATGGTGAGCGCGGCGTTGACGCGGCAGCGGCGCAGCAGCACCATGGCGGCGGCCAGCGCCTGCAGCGTGGGCGCCGTGGCCTCCGTGGCGTCCGCCGCAGCCGCGCTGTTCAGCGTAACCAGCGCGCGCCCCAGCTCCTCTTGGAAGCACGTCACTAGATTGCTGTTGATACATTCGATAATGCATGGATTACTTATTACTACTTATTTTTTCTTAAATTGTCAACGCTTGGAGTACATATTATAAAGGCCAATAATTAAAAGCAGTATTTATAGTGCAAGTTAGAACTCGACTACTACGAATGTTACACTCTATCAAAAGTTCATTGCTAAATATAGACCTCCCCCCAATATTTTATCATAAGAGGGATGTTTGCCATAGTTGCCACACTTGGCAGACGGATTGGCAACCGCAGTTTTTTTTTATATTTGGTAGGAAAATGCTGCTTACAACACCCACGAGACGAAATGGGGTAGTGGATATTTTTGCATTGCTACTATTGCAACTACGAAATCAATACTTTGCACGCCTTAATCTCCTTATGATCTTCTGATCCGTAATGCCGCACAAATTCAGAATGCGTGATAATACATTATTTTAACTAATTCATAATTATCTAGCACCTACTATATTCTACGCACGCACACATTCGCAAGGGACGCTCGGTAAGGTACCTTGTCGTGCGTCTTCCCGTACATTTAATTTTATTACATTTTAAGCAATGAAAGTTTACGTGGTGCGCGAAGATTGTACGAAAGTGAGTCTTTACCGCAGCAAGAAATTAACGTATGTGTACCTACTAATCGAAGAACAATTAACAGCTAATCAAACTGTTCAGGTGCAGTAAGCGATAACTTAAATAGTGAATATGAAGAGAGTTGGATTGGACACGGACGCCCTATACTATGGTCTGCAAACTCGTCGGAACTTTCACCGTTAGTATTTTATCTGTGGGGTGAAATAAAGAGGCGTGTTTACGTCAAAGATGCCCAAACTAATGATGACCGCCATAGTAAAATTATTGTTGCGTTCACAGAAGGTAAAAGTGCTCAAGCACATGCAATAAGTGTAAAAAATAATTTAAGAAAACGTGCTCGTGCATGCATAAATAATGTGGCGGCACAGCCCTAGCTTATTTAATATGTAGTGTATTTGTTATTCACATCCCCACAACAGAAACGAATTCCATTTTGAGGTACCAATATTAGATATTGGGACTACATGCGTAATTTAGTTGTAAAAGGTTTATTCCATATTTTTTTAATACGTCACAATATAATGACAGTCGTCGGTTACGTCGTTGATAAGGAAAAAGATTTTTTTAATTGTATTTATCTATTTATTATGATTTTAACTTAAATATAAAATTTGGCTACTCTTTGAAATATAACCCTATATATGTATGTATACTTTTAAATGGGTTCTTGTGGAACTTTCTAGCAGAACGATATACATATTTATAAGT
Source organism: Parnassius mnemosyne (assembly GCA_963668995.1). NCBI lineage: Eukaryota > Metazoa > Arthropoda > Insecta > Lepidoptera > Papilionidae > Parnassius > Parnassius mnemosyne. Next base: position 16,807,526 of record CAVLGL010000159.1, read on the forward strand.
GAAATTATTTTTACCATTTTTATTTCGACACGTAATTATCTCAATAAAGTAAAATCATTTGAAAATAGAAAATTTATATAGAATACATACAATAAAATACACACAGTACACAATAAAACTATTGTTACGAGTTTGGGGTTCGAGACAATTAAAAACTGCCGATTGAATTACCAAAATTGACACTTTAATTACAGAACACTATATAACACTAACACAACTGTACTACTGATCACTTTAGTTCACAGTTATTTCGCTTCGAAGTATTCTCTTGTATCGCCAATTCAATATTGACTCGGTCGTAGTCTATACCGGCCTTATATAGGGCCTCAGATAGTTTCCAGATCCTTCTACTGTAGAAACATCTAGAATGTTCGAGTACATATCGGTCCCGAAATTTCTAGAAGGATCTTGACTCTCCTAGTTATGCTACTTGATACTAGAGGGCGCTAGTGGTAACTAGTGTTGCCATGTACAACACATTAATAGTGCCGCGCAACACTATTATAATTATTTGAAAATCTTGTATATTTTTATGAAACAACTAAATAAACAAAAGACAAGAATAGAAAAATAATAATAATAGTATTATTACGTTTTAGAGAATGATTAGCAGTTTTAAAGAAATATCTATGCATGACTTATAAGGTATGCTATGCTATCTAAACTCGAACAATATCTGATATATAAAGTTTTCAGCATAAAGAGTTACACTGTACATATAACTATTATCTAAGACTTTAACTTTACATGTAATAGTTATTTTACAGTCATATTTTTTCGATAATGACGATCTTTGCTTTCTTCTAAAAACTTACATTTAAATAATAAGGTAAAAGTCATCATACCTAAATGCATTTTGGACGGTTTGTGGCAACAGTTCTTGAGCTTGCGTCGAGAAAGAAGATATATGCCTGTCGCATTTGAGAAAGTGAAGCAATTCGCTGGCGTTTGCCATCCAGAACGCCTGGGCTGCGGAATCTGTGCATCTTTCCTGTAATAAAATATAAAATCAAATCTCATCCGCAATTAAAATGATAAATGCTATACATATTATACAAATTTTCATCTTATATTAGAAAAACAAAATATTTGTTTAAGTACATATCAAATGAATTTTTTAAAGAAGTTGTAACTGTACAGTACTAATCTTTATTATGGTACAATTATTTTTTAAAGGAAGTCGCAAAAAGCGCAGAGTAGACAGCAATCATACCTGTACAGTAGCGTGTATGAGCGTGGCAACATGGTGAAGAAATGCCGTGAGCTTGTGTGCCCGCTCCGTCGGAGTTAACTCTGGCCGGTAGTGCGTAGACGCACGATACCTGGAATTTTAAGCATATAAATAACGATGGAAGAATTTGATATTAATAACGCAACAATTTATAAATAATCAACAGAAACAAACGAAGTGTTATGCTGATAATAAAGCAATAACTTATTTGCCATAGTTGCCACGCTTGGCAGGCGGGTTGGCAATCGGAGTATCTAATTGGTCGTTTTACGTGGTCGATGCTTACATGGTACAACCATGCTGCAGTTGTCAGTTCAACCGGGGAAGGACCACGCTCTCAAAGAATACCAGCGCAAAATAGCACATTAACGCTGCTGTGATTTGTACGGTAAGTGTAAAGAACCGGACACCCTTTTTACTTGAAACAAGACATTCCATCTTAGTCTACACGGGTGACAACGCATCTGCATTTTGATTCTAATTTAGAATAGAAATGTCTATGGGCAACAGCAATCACTTTCGTTCATGTGGACTGTGTGCCCGTTTCCCACCCTTATCATATAAAAAATAACCGTTTATTGTTTGCTGTGAATTATTATTGCTAATTTGAGTATTTACTCCACGGAGAAAACACAAAGAGGAGGTGTTGTAATTAGATTTCGCTATGTAACAACGCGTGACAGGTGAGGGGGTGCTAAACCCCGCCCACTTAACTGTTTTCCATCTACCGATAAATAGTAAAACTACTCGCATCGTTCCATATCGATGTTGCATTGTAGTTTAGCTACCTTTACGACAGATGGCGGCCTATTTACAAAATGATTATAAAACTATAAAAATAATATTTTGGCGATAAAAATTCTTTAGGACTGAATGCAAAACAAATTTCAGCCCCTTCGTATGATTATTTTACCAAAACTGAGCTCTACGTACCTTTATATTTTTAGTTCCCATGACACAAAGTGTCGCCATCTAGTGTCGAATACATTTAATTACTTTTGAAAGCCGACGCAGAGATTTTTCTAGAACTATTTTAATAAATTAGGTTTAAAATTACTTACAAATGATATATGATGCCATCCATAGAATCAGAGCGTCTATCTGAGTAGTTTTTACACGATAAAACACAATAGTTCATCCCTTTCTTCTTAATACTACGAAAATACACCGATTTGCGATTTGCGATTTTCGACACATAAGCACACAGGACGAACGCTGACGCCACTGTGGTAACGTCTGAACCTAGTTAGAATCACATTGCACAGTTGCTTAGATCATCTCCTCTTTGTATTTGCTCCGTGGTTTACTCATAAGTAAGATAATTAGCATCACCTACTTAAATTTCATTTATATATCACTCCTAACGTGTAATAACAAAATATAATAACGCATGCAGTTTTATTTCTTTAGCGTTTATTTGCTTATTTTTGAGCCAAAATATGTCCTAATGTTATTTGGTTTATGAACCTGTATTTCTTGCTATAATATCGGCAAGAAAAATACACTTGTTTTTCTGTCGTTGACTAACTGCGCATCATTTTGGGAACACGACTATTGAACTTTCGCGTGTGGGTCCTAAAAAATAGATATTTAGCATAATGTGAACGAGACATCACGACGACCTCATCTATCGTCTTTCATTAATAAACTATATTCCATCCATCCATCACTGCCTATAAAAATCCACTGCTGAACACAAGATTCTCCTATAGATTGCCTCATAGGGAGGATTTTGCCATAGTTGCCACGCTTGGCATCCAGGTTGGCAACCGCAGTTTTTATTTTTTATTTTGAGTTGTTATTAGGAAGATGCTGCTTCCCATCTCCTGTTTCGTTTTCCCTCTGTCACTTCTTACGACACCCTCGGGACGATTTGGGTTAGTGGATATACTTAATAATACACGGCTAATATTAATAATTTGTTTTAAAATTTATTCGAATTTCCGTTGAAATTAAACTACTTTTTTAATTAAGAATATGCGAATAATAGTTTTTTTATTATTAGAATTATGAATTTATGTGTTGGTATTATCATACAATTTTTGTTCATTTCGACATCTCTAAAAATATTATTAGAGATGTCGTCGTTATAATTGATCAACTAGCATATTTAAATAATTGAAAGCTATCGTGTTTAGTGTGAATTATTTCAAATAGCGGGTGCGGCACTTACCGTGCGCACAGGTAGAGCGTGTAGACGGGCGCGAGCTTGAAGGCGGGCGCGTGCGGGTCTAGGCGCGTGATTACGGCGGCCAGGAACTGCGCCTGCCCCGCCTCCGGGAACTCCAGCACGGCCGGCAGGATCGCCTCCGCGCCTGGCCCCGCACCCCCCGCAACTCCCGCACCCCGAGCGTTCGCCACTCTAACACATTTCGACACTTCATTTCAACAGCATTGCCCGACTGCTTTCACACTTATTTATTTATACATATTTATCAACACCATTATGTACTGATGGTACAAACGGGGAACTTAATATGGCATTTTCTACCAGCCAACCAGAAAGTTGGTAGGAGAAGTGTGAACTGCAGTAGGCTAGGGTGAAAAACATAATATAGATAAACTTACACAATCATAGAAAAAAACCAAACATTAAAACTTACTATAAACATTTTTGTACAACCGACATCAATATAAATTATTAAAGATAACTCAAAAAGAATTGGTCAGACCTTAATCAAATTTATATAGGACCACATTAGAAGCACCAGTTTTCAAATAAAAAAAGAATCATCAAAGTTGGTTTACCGAGAAAAAAGGAACGAGGTAATGCACATTAAAAAAACGTACAGTCGAATTGAGAAACCCTCCTTTTTGAAGTCGGTAGAAAAAAAAGAGCAATCATGACTTGCCATTATCATTTTTATTGGCCTATAAACAGTGCTCTGTCGGGCGTGGACCTCTTCTACAACCATGAGAATTTACGAGGGGAGGTCAAAAAGTTCGCGGAATGGCGGGGTTGAAGAGGGTGACTTTACTCATCCAAGTAGGCGCTATTTAAGTTACTCATTGTTAGTATATATACCAAGTTTCAGCCTAATCGGGTCATTAGCTTTTGAGTTATCGACGAGTAAACAAGTCAATCGGGAAGAAACTAGCCACTCTGGAGAAAATTGAATATCGCGCCGTCATTGAGTTTCTCACCAAACAATGAGAACTTCAAACCATTTTTCAAGAGATGTCAGCTGTTTATGGGGTAGGGTCAGTACTCCGCTCCTGGGAAAACCATGATTTATAAATGGCACGCCCTTTTCAAACAAGGGAGGGACGCTACTGAAGACGACCCCCGATCTGGACAGCCGATTGAGGCTCCCAAGGCAGAATTAATCGAAAAAGTTGAAAAACTTGTATCGGAAGATGCCCGGCTAAAGAAAAAACAGCTTGCAGCATTAGTTGGAGCATCAGAATTTGCTTTATGCGCATCAAAAACACGAGCGCGTCGAGAGTTGTCGCGAGTTTTTGGACCGTTGTGGAGAGCAAAGGGAGGAAGTTATGGCCCGTGTAGAGTCAAAGCAAGAGTCGATGCAGCGGCATAAAAAAGGCACACACCCTCCTAAGAAGTATGGGGTGTCTCAATCGACCGGAAAGATCATGGCGACGATCTTTTGGGATACAGAAGGTATATCCTTTTGATTGATTATAAGGAACGTGGCGTTTCCATAATGGGAAATTACTATGCTTCTTTAGTAAATCAATTAAAAGAAGCTATTAAAGAAAAAAGGCGAGGAAAGCTTACAAAAAGGCGTGCTCCTTTTGCACGACAATGCGCCCGTGCACACAAGCCATGTTGCGACGGCTGCCATTCACCGGTGCGGTTTTTGCACCACCACCCACCCTACCTGGACCAGTCCAGACCTGACCCCAAGCGACTATTATTTGTTTCCAAAAATGAAGAAAGAAAATAGTGGGAAAGAATTGAAGGCGATGATGAAGTGAAGTCGGCAATTGCGGCCTATTTTGACGCCCAAGACAAATCTTTCTTTAGACGGTATTAATAAGTGATTTGACAGATTTAATAAACGTAAACACATTGAAAAGGAAAAATAGTTTAATGTTTCATTTCATTATCCTTCCGTCATTCCGCGAACTTTTTGATCTCCCCTCGTACCGTTATCGTCACGCTTAACAAGTGGATAGGCGATTTTGCACCTTTGGCGCTGCACCTCTTCGCTAAATCTAAGAATTTTAGATCTGAAACGTACCATATGTGACGAAGCATTTTCTATAGAAATGTTTACATTTATCTACCACAGATTCTTTGTAGGTTCTATTAATTAATATGAGATAGCTTGTCAACGCCTGATAAATGTAATGGTTTCTCTTGTGGCGACGTGTGATAATACACAAATATAGGACTCAAATTTCTGCAATATCGCCGCGACCTAAATTCTTGAAACATATTCAATATATAGATTTGTTGATGATTTAACATAAAAAAAGATAGTAATCAAATGACTTCGTTTCAATATTCATAATAATTAAGGTTACAGCTATCGACTGATCAGCTGTCCAGGCATGGCTACACCTGTTACTTTCTCATTGTATTGTAGTATTTATAAGTTCACACTCAGTAAATCCATAACATTTTTGTATATATATTTGGAAATCGTTAATTCAATTTGGGAGCAATGTCACTTTAAAATTAAACAAAATCTCACAAGTGCTGGATTCCAGAAATTGAACAGAATTTTGTCATAAGTAGCCTTGATAACCTTTAATATTTTATCGCTCAAGAAATGTTAATACCTGTGAAACCTTACCTTATAAACATTAAAATGTATGAACTGTTTATTTCGTAATGAACATGACATAGGCATAGTGCAATATCCGTCTACAGACAGTTCAAAATGCTAAAATGAATGCAAGCAAAATCATACCTATTATCGTGACCCGAACCACCGCTTTTCGCGCTGCATATGCTCTTCGTCTCGACGTTCCCATCCAAATCGAATGTTGTTTCGTAATTATCCTTGTACTGTGAGCCTGTTCGACTTGCACCCGTGCTCTGGTCCTGTTCGTTGTAGACCGAGCCCGACGGCTCATCCCTCATATAATCATCTTTAGAATCGCTAAGGTGTTGCGACATCATGAGAGATTCGTTGTCGAGTTTCAGCGTGTTGTTGTTGTTGTAAGGTGAGAGGGTGTCATTGCCGTCTCTGTACCCGTACGTGTCGTGCGACACGGGACTCACGGTGCCTGGATATTCCGTGTCGTTTGTGATATTTGCGTTCGAGTTGGAGTCGAGATCGGCGTGGTGGGATGCGAGTGAAGTAGGCGACATCGCACCGCTATTCTCGGGTGACGTCGGCGATCTAACGTGGTAAAGGTAAAACAAGCGCATGTCGGTGAGCCAGTGACAGAAACATGCAACGAAAAAAAACAACAATGAACGAACATAATAAATTACATAAAAGGTGATTAAAAAGTTAAGAGCTTTCGGTAAAACAATGTTCGTTGAAAATGTACAAATGAAATATAATATATCTACTTGAAATAAGACATCTATTAAACGGTAAGACTACAAAATTGTGTGAATGCAAAACTACGACGACATTAAAAATGTTAAAAATTATAAATTTAATAATTAATCACTGACCTGTCATATATGGAACCGGAACCGTAATTCTGTGATTGGGCTAGATTCCTGTTCATGAGGGTCTCCTGTGCTGGGTCCACAAAACGGAATGTGGAGACACGTCCGAACTTGAGGAGGCATCCATGCTGGCAAAACAAAGAATATGCATGAGTTATATTATAAAACTAAAACACGAGTTTTATCCGTATTGAAATTAAACAATGGAATACATTTTTTACAATTTATTTCGGAACACATTTTAGATGAAAATTGAGATTCCAATAAAAATAACTTTCTAATGCTTATTTTAACAAATTGAATAAGAATGTTAATATTAGGTACTGCAGGCGGTTTAGTTTTATATCATACAAAGCAATAACCGAATTGTTGGTTCGTCTTAGCAATAGGTGTATATATATATATATATATTAAAGTGAAGTTACAGTCTATACACGTCCTACAGATGTGCACAGCACTCCTCTTATTTCTGAGAGGGTTTTAGGGCAAGGAACTCCGCGTTGCAACAACGCGTCGTGTAAATTTAGTATCTCTTTAAATATGTTTTTAATTTCTTAGACTTGCAGGTTTCCCCAAGATGTTTTCCTTCAGCGTCGAGAACGTGGTAAATCAGCACTTAAAAATTGCAATTCCCAATTTCATTGGTACCGGCGGTGATCGAATCCGGCTAGCTCGCGTACTGTGAAATTTACAGCGAGCGCTTAGTGTTGTGCCTGTGCCTACCGCGGCTAGGTATATATATTAGACTTGTAACGGATATTCGGCAATTATTCGGCTACTTTTATCCCGTTCGGTCGAATACTGAATATCTAGCTACTATTCTGCCGAATACCGAATACTTAAGTAAGAGATTTTATTGTAGTCAGAAAATTGGTAAAATGAAAATATTTATTTATTTTATCATTGTTTTTTTTTTGTAATCATTAAAGTAGTCATAGGTATAGGAGAAAGGGGGGGGGGGGGGCAAGACGGGGTCCTTAACGTTTGGAGCCTAATAAAACGCAGATCTTTTTTTTTTAATAGGAAAAGGGTGCGACACATGCGATGTATAACACGAAAATCACAACGAATTTGACAAAAACAGAGTTTTTGGCGGTAGGGCAAAAACGCATGGACTCGCAAGCCCGTCACAGCGCTGATTGATAAACAATACAATAACGCGTCTTTACTAGCCAGAGCGGCTGTGATTGGTCGTTCGTACAACCGATGAGACTCGCTAGCCCGTCTTGCACGCTACCCCATCTTGCCCCCACTGCCTCTACAATCAACTTCCATATTGCAGATATTAAAAAAAGAACTATTAGAGAGATGCACTTGAGTGGAAGATTATGGTGCTGAAAGACTAATTTTTCTTCATTTTTAGGCAATAGTTTACTCCTTTTCTTCTCATAGACAACGCCAGCTTCAGAGAATAGACGCTCTGAATATTAAACACTACTACTTCCTTCCCGGCAGAATACTTTTGCCTAATATTCGGCTGTTCGGTCTGGAATCCCGCAAAATATTCGGTATTAGGCGTGGGGCCGAATATACATTTCGTTGCAAGTCTAATATATATATATTGTATACTCTCCGTTATAGGTATACATCATTCCTGAGACGTAAGTATTAAGTTCGTTATATTGACCCACAATAGAATATAATAATTATTATATATAACACAAATAAATATATTAAATTATTTAGATATATAGAATCGCATCATTGACGGACAGAGTGTGATGTTAGCTTGACCTGTATGCATAATGTATGTTTGAATAATTTTAATAGAGTTTTCACCCCCTTCCGAATCCGCTACTTGAATAATCTGAACTTTTGCAGATGTGTTAAAAGCGATGACAATTTAATACTGCAGTTTTGATATCTACAATTTCTTAATGAATTTGTCCAATTTTGAACGACAGATCTATAACTTTGCAGATTCAATAGTTTTCCTTATTTTAGACGTTTACGAACACGAAATTTACTTTGCTTGCTTTGAAGCAATAAACTAAAAACGTTTATCTTGTTGTTCACTAAATGTCAAGTACATTAAAAGTGAACGTGTAGCATTACACAAAGAATGGGTGAATTCAAATAATAAACGAAAAGGTGCCGCAGTAAACGATTTCCTTCAAGCACTGAAACAAGGGAGCGATATTATGTTAGAGTGACGTAATGTCTGTGCTAATATTGGAACTGTATTATACACAAATATATTATGTAAAAGTTAAATAACAACTTTTATACGTCGCAGTGGTGGGCACAGCTTCCTCTCATTTCTAAGGATTACAAAGAAATTAATCCGCCACTCAACTCCGATGCGTATTCATTCATCCATCGATTACAGCACATAAAAGTCCACTGCTGAACATCAAGAAGGGAATTTGCAATAGTTGCCACGCTTGGGACGCGGGTTTTTAGGACCTTAAATGTCTTCGAAATATTTTATTCTTAGACATCCAGGTTTCTTTTCTTTCACCACCACTTCTGCCATCACCAGGTACAAAACAATTTCATTGGTGCTGGCAATTATCTAAGCCGGGATGCTTGAGTACTGTGAAATTTACAATAAGCGCTTAGCCATTAAGCTGCAACGGATCTTTTAATTATTTCTTGAAATATACTTTAGATGATTTTTTTAATTTTGGTTTACATTTCGTATGTGAAAGACGTATAATTTTTACCAATAATGCTGTTTAATTTTTAAACTTTAGCTCTAAATTCAGATCGATTTGGGTATAAAACTAAAAGTTTTTTAATAGGCCTGAGTATATTAATTGAACTCCAATATGTTATCGTCCAGGATATCATCACGTCTTTACTTCAATCACAAATATTTTGAACTAGTGCAATATAATATATGTATTAGAATAGCTTTTAATAAATAAATATCCAAGTCTTGTGAAAGATTTGGTCAGCCTAGTTTTTGGGGCCGTTCGCATCGTGCGTTAATATTTTAATAGAGCGGCTTTACGAGTTGTATGTACAAGCGTGTTTATGTCATATATTATGTATTTTGCCGAGTATTTTGTATGAATGTGCTCTATAAAGACATATTGACAGTCGAGTGTAAAAATATAGTTAAATAATATTTATTTGCAAAATATGCGTAATGCGTTAAGTAAATGGTAATGAGTACTTATATTTTTGCGATTTAGAAAAGAGTAAATAAATAAAAAGGTCAATTATTAGATTATTCTCGTCTACGTTCGTACAGTTATAAAAGTAAAACAATGAAATTCGTTGCCCGAAACAAAACTTTTAAATTTTCGAAATCAGATCATTAAATGTAAAGATGAAATTAAAATCATCAGGCTCTATAATGTTCTTTAAGCTATAAATCTAATTATATATTTTTTTTAAATATTACCTCCTTACTAGGATTTTCTCCTGTATCATGGGGGCAGTTTCCATACATAAATTTCACAAAGATAAACATCCAGACCCGGAACAATTACTTGTAGTCCATACAAATACTTGTTGCGTGGGGAATTCGAACCCGCGGTCCTTAGCGCTAACTCATTGCTAAGCCACTGAGCCAAGGAACCGTCAAATCAATACTTAATTACAACAAAATTGTAGGGTCTTCGTAGTTTAATCAAAAATGGGTGCTGACCAGCATAGAATAAATATGCCTTAAGCTTAATAGCACAAGGGCTACAGAAAACATCGTGAGGAAATTTTAAATCGATCATCGGGAGGAGGCGCAACGAATTCTTTTCCCCTCTGAACTCGACATGGAACGAGTAGTGATTCGCCGAGTACTCGGCCACCGGGTACTCGGTCTAGATTGGGACGAGTACTCTGCCGAATACAAGGCTTTAAAAAAAACGCGGTAGCGGGCGGCGTGCGGTTATTTTCCTCACAAACAAGACCCGAATAGGTCCGAAAAACTAGTGTTTTTGCATCACAATCTTCCTCTCTTAAATTTTAAATATTAGTAATAATAATTTCTATTATAGATTTTTATGTACGTTCCAAATATTTCTACTGCTTCTCATGTTCCTGATGTTTTAATGTGTCTAATAGAATAATAATGATAAAAACTGGCTTTTTGTATTTATTTTTCTCTGGAATATAATTAGCGGCCGAGTACTCGGTACTCGGCCGCTAATATTCGAAGCTCGGCCGAACCCTAAAAAAAGGCCTAATCCGCCGAGTACCGAATCCAAACCGAATACTCGTCCCATGTCTACTCTGAACCCTCTTAAAAATTAAATTCTTCCTTTACACAGCGGCGAGGTGTATGTAGCGTCGAAATCAAATAAAAACTTATCTCCAAATCTAAGAAGGTAACAATTACGCAAAGATACCTGTAAGCGCTGCGTGTGCATGATCCGACGTCCGTTGACGTAGACGTGTGCGTCGGTGTGCAGCGGCGTCACGCTATAGCCACCGCCCTCCGCGGCTGCGATCACGCAGTGGCGCGGCTGGATCGAAGGTCCGTACAGCTGCAGAGCTGTTCCGTTTCCTGAACCCACCTGAACGAAATAAGGATATTTGAGAAGTGTGTTTTATAATTTAGCTTGTGTTCTTAGGAGTTTTATGTTGCACCTCTTTGAGTATTCTATCGCATCTACCGCGGGCAGTGCTCAGAGGAGTTGTTCGGACTAATTCCACTTCACCAATTTCACGATCGGACATCGCGACAAAACTCACTATAAAATCCATACCATCTGGATGATTGGCGGTCCACCTCTGTGCGATTTACAAGTTATCTTCCTCGCAAAACTTCCTCGTGGAACTACCACCAGCGATTTTTCCGCATGCTCGTTTGCCTCTCTTATATACCTATATATTAGGTCTTTACATATGAAATTGCCGTTTTTAAAGCACGAGCAATTCGCCGAGTTATTCCTGGACGAGTACGACGCATTTACATATTCGTCTGTATTCATTCAACGTAGATCTTTTAAACATGGATGACGTGCGTCTTGTTGCCACGACTTTGTCTACTTGATATTTACAGACACACAAATGTTTATTTGAGGGTTGTGGAGCCCCCCCCCCCCCCCACCGATGAAAGGACGATCTGGTAAGACATACAGGAAGTCGATGGATGCAGATGGCTAAGGACCGTGCATTGTGGCATTCCTTGGGGGAGGCCTATGTTCAGCAGTGGACTTGTGAAAGGCTGTAATGATGATGATGAAATATAATTTCCCATATCACGGGTTATTCTTGATAAAGTTCTATAAAATAGTGGCATCGTTAATGCACTCCATCACAGTAGGTATATTATATTATAAGAAAAATAAAGTTTAAAAGTTCGCGAGTCAAGAAAAGGGTTGCCACCTTTTTTTGAGTAAATAAAGTAGTATATAATTTTCCAAGCTGAAAAAATAAAGTACGACAAGTGAAAATAAAGTATTATTAATTCAACATGATATTTTTTCCCACACATTAACTTTACCTACATTTTATGTCTAAGTTAAGATAACACTGTTCCTTTCATCCCATCCCCTAGTGTACGGTGAAACGTACATATTTCACAATGACTTAAATGTATTTAATTTGTTAACTTAGCACTCATAATAACACAGCACTTTAACGCCCTGTACCCGGCGAGCAGTGCACTTCAAGCATTCATATCAAGCAGTCGTTATCATTTTATCTATCATTATAAATATCATATTAAATTATCATTTTAAATAATAAAAGTGTAGATTAACCCCTACACCTAGCATTCATTAAAGAATAAACTTTGTAAATAACGCTGAATTTGTGTAATGGCGGTGTAAGTCATATCCTCAAGTGGGTGTCGTAAAAGTGGCGAAAGAGGGAAAAAATCAGGAGGTAGGCAGCAGCCTCTTCCTAATAAAAAATAAAAAAACTGCGGTTGCCAACCTAAGTAGGAAAAGCGTGACAACTATTGCCAATATCCCCCCTATGAGAGGGAGACCTATGTTCGGCAGTGGACTTTAATAGGCTATATAACGCTGAAGTGATGGTATGGATAGCAGACGACACGGTTTTGAATAAAAGTACAAAACCATTACATACTACATAGAAAAATATATTATATTAATAATAATAAACATATTTTGTCATTATTGCAAAGCGGATAAAACTGAAAAATATTCTAAATGATTTCCTTACGCATATAACTTATTCTTGTATAACTAGTTGTGTATCATTGACATCTTTAAGCAATGTATGTATATAATTCGTTCTTTTAGTAAACATTATTCATTATTCGTTTCATACCAGAGCCATGCTGCAGCTATATTAGTAGTATAGTTGTAGCACGAATGGGTCGGCTCGACCGGGGAAGGACCACGCTCTTACAGAATACCAGTGTAAAATAGCAGCTTAAGCTGCTGTGTTTCGTATGGTGAGTGTAGAGAACCGGAGACCCTTTTCTTTACTGGAAAAGAGGCATTCCATGTTAGTCCTCACGGGTGACAACGCATCTGCATTTTGATTCTTTATTGAGGATAGATGTAGATGTCTATGGACCACAGCAACCACTTACCGTCAGGTGGAATGTGTGCTCGTTTGTCACCCTATGCCATAAAAAATCATTAAAATAAAACCTTGCCCATTTGACGCAAATGGACCAATACTGTTTTGATGCTAACGTCGAAAGTTGCTGCTAATTCAGCCGTAGATTGAGTATCATCAGCTTCAACAACCGCCTTTAATTCGTGACTGTCGACCAAAGTTTTCGGCCGACCACAGGCTAGACCAAAGAACAAAAGATACAAATCAAGAAAGAATAAAAGAAAAATAAACAAAGAACCCGACGGCAATGGTCCATTGTTAACAATTTAATAAATATATGAAATGTCGAATACTTATATACATTAACACCTTTCATATGGTACCATACATAACACACAATGGAAAAAATTTGGTGTTAGCAAAATGAGGATAATTTCGAATACCTGTGGTTTTAAGATAATTGAAAAAGTACGTTCGCTGCAAAGGTCTTAACAGAGCCCAGCAGCTTCAGAGTGCACATAATATAAATAAATAAAATAAGAAATAAGTGGAACTGGAACATACCTTGTTCATTTATTTAATGTACAATTTGAATAAGAAACAGTAGGAAATCTTTTGCACACATTGAACATGAAGGGGAGATGTAGTGCTCTATTTTTTTTATAAATTCCACACCAGGTGTTTCCTTCTAAATTAAGTAACTAAGGGTTTTCTTTACTTTTACTTATCACCAGAAAATTGTTGTGTGGAGCTTATATTACATTACTAACATTATATTTGATGTGGAATAAAAGGGAAAATGGAAAAGTAAAACGATATAAAAGCACGAAAATTTGACCCTGAACTGTAGTGTAGTCTCCCCTCGCTATAATTGCATGAAACATATCTCGTAAGCCCGTGTACCTACTCAGAAATGAAATATCCGCGATCCCCGAGTTGAAAGCTTTTACGCGATCATATTACCTCCGCTAATCCATACATATTATAAGATATTATAAGAATAAATACATATTATAAGATAATTCGCTTTGTATTTAATGATTTAAGTACTTTGTTTAAGAAAATATTGCTTAGACAATGGAATGGAATAAAATTAAGTTAGTTAAGCGCGATTTTAACGCTTTGAAACGAAAAGGCGGCACATTTTTGGTAAACGTGTCTTAAATTACTTGTCTTATTTGCAATTTCCTTCAAAAGCCAATAATGTGTTCTCGACGGAATGTAATGGCAATTTGCTAAGGTGAGAAATTTTTTGTATAAAAAATTGTACCTTCGTTTAATATTTCAGTTTTCATAGATCAATTTATAGGCAAGGGTGTCTAAGCAAGTTTAACGACATATTAAAATGCTGCTTTAAAAATAATAAAATAATGGAAATAGTATTTGTTGCTTCTTGTTGTAATTATTGGGCAAGTTGCTTGACAAAGACTGAAATATTTAAATAATATAAATGTGTGTTATCGATTAAACTGGTGGTATATATCGGATATTTTCTGAATTGGCATTACTTAATTTGATTTATAAATGAAGAGTTGAGAATTGAAGAATAAAGAAAGAACACATTTAGCTAAATCTAAAACACCACCACAAAATATAGAACGCTATTGTTAGTTGTTACCATTTTATGATTATAACGATGTCAATTTTGTGGTGAAAAACAATAGGGTCACAAAAACTCACAGTGCACCTAATGATATTTTTTTCTATAGGATAGGATGACACACGACCACACAGACCACCTGATGGTAAGTGGGGTAGATGTATATGTCTGTGGCCCATAGACATCTACATCTACTTATACCCGTTTGAGAATCAAAATGCAGGCTCTACCACTTTAAAAAGATATATTTTATTTGTTTTATAAAAACGTTACCTTCACACTAGGATTTTCTCCTGTATTAGTGAAGACAGTTTAAATAAATTTATTGCATAAGGCCTAACATTCAGATTCGGACCAATTATTTGTAGGCCATACAAATACTTGTTCAGTGTGAGATTCGAAACCGCGGCCCTTAGCGCTGCAACTCATTGTTAAGCCACTGCGCCACTGGGCCGTCAAATATACGTGCCACAACAGTCTACAAAAAACTGCTTGCCAACTAGTTCGAAGAAAGCTGCAGGAGTTTTCAATAATAAGTTGAGTTTCCGGTTATACAGGAACACAACATCGTGTACACAGCTGCTTTGTGGCACAAATAGTTGGGTAGGGACGGCTACAATTCGTACGAACTCTAAGACTCAAAGAGAGCCGTACTATCGGTATCCTCGGAAGCCAGTTGATATCTCTTCGACCACCTATTATCCTTTTAGGAATATAAATCATACAGAGCAGCCAAAGAGACATTAGTGACGTTGGAAATGGCCTTATCTTGCTGGAAAAATATGTTGCGGTTGTGGCCAATCAGCTATTTTATTTGTGGACCCTGTATTAACGGACTGAGCGCATCCACAAGCTTAGACGAATGTAATGGTGCCTGATGCAATTCCAGCGGATTATCAGAAGTACAATAACTAAAATTTTGTTTAAATAAAACAAATTTTACGGATTTTATCGCGTATATTAACTTATTTTATATTTTATATTCCCGACATGCATTACAGCACCCATGGTCATGGGGGGCGACTGAGGTGTATAAAGTCCCAATGTCATAGTTAACCACGGCTAGCTCCAGATTAAAAATTATTAATTTTTGTTCCGATCTACGCAGTATGAACTTACAGTATCATGAAGTCTTGCAGTTGTATGCTTGGGTTGGGATTTAATGTTATTAAATGGGGTAGCACCCAGCTATCTTCTCTATTGAAATTAGGATGTTTTTTGATTTCAATAGCCTCGCGAATCATCCTTGAAAGGAATCGGTGTACTTTAGCGAGGATTTGTGGTCTATCAAATTTAATGTAGTGACGGGGGCGATCCTGTACGTGTTCACAGACTGCAGACTTCCCGGAGCGTCGATTCTTCACATCAGCTATGTGTTTAATCGATCTTTTGGTTGGTCCTATATAAGAGAGACCACATTCACAATCAAGCTTGTACACTCTTGCATCTTGCAGAGGAATATTACACTTGACTAATGGTAACAACTGAGGCTAAAGTATGTTTTAATGGAAGCACGCTTCAAGATGTAGCCAATCTTGTCAGTGACAACTCTGATATATGGCAGTACAGCAGGCACTCGCTCGACTGTCGAGTAAAGTGTTCGAAACGTCGGGAATATAAAATAAGTTAATAAATGCGATAAAATCCGTAAAATTAGTTTTATTTAAATGTGTAGTGTTTGGGTAAATATAAGAAATCATAAAATTTTGTTTATTCATATGGCCTTTAATGTAAAAATTTGATTCATTTTTACATAGTATAAAACTAAGTCGCTTCCCGCCGTCTGTACGCTTAAATCTTTTAAACTACGCAACGGATCTTAATGCGGTTTTCATAAATAGACAGAATGATTCAAGAGGAAAGTTTATATGTATAACACATGCATATTATATATTGAATAATTTTTCTGTCCGTGTGTATGTGACTGAACTCCCTAAACGACTGGACCGATTTTGATGAAATATTGTGTGTGTGATTAAGTTGATTAGAGAATGGTTTAGATTCACAAATGGACCCGGTAGGCGTTGTTGTAGAGATCCAGAAATCAACCGTGCGAAGCCGGGGCGGATCGCCAGTCAGAGATATGGGAACTCATTGAAATTCCTAAAACGATTTTCCATTGTACTGCAGAATTTGACTTGTTTAGCAGTAACATTGGTTTATCTAAATGTACAATAAAAATTTGTAGGGGCGAAAATGCAAATTATTCCGAATAACGCGATATATCATGGGTTTGTTGAAATTTAAGAAAGCTACGTGCTATCGCAGTGATTGTCATGTACTGGGGAACGCTCGACATTAATGCTCGTTCTTGATGTCCTTTTGCGCCTAGTTTAATTACTCGGCATTGTGTTTCCGTCTTTTTTCTCAAGCTCGTTAAATTAAACTGTGGCATTTTAAGACGTCAAATGACAGTGTAAGAATCGTCTGTTTCATTCTCGCACGCAAAACGGGCGCAGCGGTCCATCGCTACTCAACAAAACAAGCCCGTCAGTGTATGCGTTTGACAACAATCTCCTCACTCGTGTTTGGCGCGAATTGGGCAAAACAAAAACTAAAACTATTCTTCCTTCACAATGCAATTTTTTAATAGAATAATAATGACAAACGAGCACGCAGTCCACCTGATGTTAAGTGTATGCTGTGGTCCATAGACATCTACATTTATCCTCGATTAAGAATCAAAATGGAGATGCGTTGTCACCTCTGGGGACTAAGATAAAATGGCTTATATAAAAATATGCGATATAGTAAAAATGGCGATAATTTTGATGTTATCGCCTTGACAGAGACGTTTATGACTAGTTCTGTGTCCGATCGTGAAGTTTTTTCCTCAAGCTATGTTGTTGTTCGTAAAGATAGTTTAGGTGACGTTGGTTGGGGAAGAGTATTGTTTACTGTGCGTGATAGCTACGGGGTTCGGGTAATTTCGGATATTGAAGGCAAGACACCCTGATAAAGAATTATTATTTGCACTTGTGAGCTGCAAAAATGTAAAGTTTTATGTTGTGTGGTGTACCTACCACCAAATTATTGCGACGATCAGTTTATTGATGTTCTGACCTACATAGAAATGCTTTGTGTACTTATTCAAATTAGAACGTATTAGTATTATTGTTGTGATTTTAATCTTAATTCTTGTAGCACTAATGTTAAAACTCAACATTTTTTTTTTGTAATTTCTGTAATCTACAGCAACATAATAATGTATTTAATACTCGAAGTGGCTTGTTAGATCTCGTGTTGAGAGACTATGACCGTAAACAACTGGAGGTGTTGCCTGGATTGGAACCAATCGTGTCAATAGGTGAGTATCACCCTTCGTTAGACGTCAAAATCAACCTCTCATACAGGGAGTTCTTGCCTAGGCTGCGGTCTTCGCCAGATGAGAGTTCGGATGCGATCCCTGATTGGAATTGGCGTAAGGCTGACTTTCAAAGTCTATATGCTGCGTTAGCTGGGTTAGATTGGTCCGATTTAATGACTTTTACAGGCGTAAATTCGGCCGTAGCTTTTTATTTATAAACATATTGAAAGAAATTATTAATTTATATGTACCAAATAAAAAGCTCTTTCCAAATCATCGCCATTATGTCTATTCCAAATGGTTCACGCCTTAAAATCATCGTAAGTATTAAAAAAATATTTTTACCTGAAGAGATTTAAGCAAGAAGAAGAACTGTTTAGCTTTTATCGATGGAGGGTTAAGATATTAATTGACAACGCATATGAGCAGCACCTTAAGTTGATACAGAAAAGCATAATTGACGATCCGGTATTTTTGGAAATATGTTAGTGATAAAAAGAAAGAAAGACGACATACTGAAACGTATAGTTATAAGGATAAAAAAGGAACAGGTCAAGATGCGGCTAATGCCTTTGTTGAATATTTTGCTCACTATTTCATAATGAAAAGCCCCTATTAAATTGTGTAGATGCCTAAAGTGAGGCTAATTCACAAGTTAAGGTGATGCCCATCTCAGTCAGACAAGATTGGCAATAAAACGCCTAAAGCTACTATTTGGTGGTAACCCTGATCGCATCCTTGCTTTTCTGGTCAAGGATTGTGTGCTAGCTCTTCGTTCGTTTTAATGTCCCTTAGACAGGCTAAATATCCAGAACAATGGATACTATCTAGGGCTAAGGTGACACGTGTTCCAAAGGGAAAACGTACAAGATGTTTCTGCCTTTACACCTATTGCATTACTTTCGGTTCTGGCGAAGATATTTGAAACCATGTTGAACATTCGCATTAGCAACAGTTTTGCATAACAGTCAACATGGGTTTCTAAAGAATCGCTCAACGAATACTAACTTAATAGCACACGTGGACTATGTCTGTGCAGAGATGGATTCTAGGAGACAGGTAGACGCCTCCTTTTTCGATTTTAGAAAGGCCTTTGACCTGGTGAGTAATGACATAGTTTTACAGAAGCTAGCTAAGTTGGGTTTTATTCCGAAGCTTCTTCAATTTTTTGCTATTAACTTAATAGTCTTGTCTAGCACTTGTCTACGCTGGTATTCTGTGAGAGCGTGATCCTTCCCGAATTGAGCCGAACCACTGGTGTTACAACCATGATAAAGTTGCAGCATGGCTCGACCACGTATGAAAATATCGGAAGTATCTGTAAAATCACTGTAAACTCATAAGATACATATAGTGATAAAGTTTCTCTTTTTCTCTCTCTCACTCACCTCGAGCACGTCAGTGAGGCGCATGCGGCGGCCGTTCTCGAGCGCGGTGCCGTCGGGCGCGACCTCGACGAGCAGAGGCTCGGTGCCTGGGCGCGCCCCGCCGCCACCGCCGACCTTCTTCTTCCGGCGCCGTGGCTGCGCGTCCGCCGGCCGCCGCCGCACGTGGAACATGATGGAGCCTGAACAATAATACATATGCGTTTTACCGTTGGTGTGATGAAGATTATAGCTGCTTTCAATAATGCGCCAATTCATCAGAGACGCAAGAGTTGAACATGTACAAACACAACCAAAAGCGCTCAACACGACGGAATCGAATAGTGATGTCCTATCTGCCACCAGCCCGTAATACATTAGACGATAGTCAGAGACTCATTAATCGATCAGCAAGGTTCACAAAGTGCAGATGAGGTTAGTCATTTGGAGAAACTTTGACATATTCCCCTTTACACACCAAACACTATACAGTATACACACATAAAGCATGCCGGCGTAATAAACATATTACATGAAGCAATCTCGAATAGATTGGATGGCAACTTTAGTTTAATAACTAAACATTTAAAAAAATTAAAACCCTTGTAATACTTGAATAAACCGAAGTCAAAAAACTATAATAATTTCCACATAATTTAATAGCACCCTTGTAATCCGTCAAATTCTATCGACGGATTAAAGCCCTGCCTTCAGAAGTTATTAAATTGTGGAAATTATTTAAGTCTTTAGATTTATGCCGGCTGGTTTTACTTTTTTTTAAGTTTAATTATTTAACGCTTTTTAGTGGACTAAACAATAACTCAAGCTAAAGGTGACAACTAGAACGTAAACTATAAAGTTCATTACGCATAAAAATTTTATACCCTATTTTCCCCCACTATTCCATATATTGGAATAGTTTTTTACAAATTTAAATAGAGGTTATATCGATTGGTGGTGGATATAGTTTACTCTATTAAAAAAAGATTCATTAAAATTGGTTCCCAATCAACGCTGATATCACGTAACGAACATACAATTTTTTTATAGAATAAAGGAGACAAACTAACAGTCCATCTATGTACATGTATCCTTAATTATGAATCAAAACGTATGTATATGCGTTGTCAGCTCTCAGTACTAAAATGGAATGTCTCATTACCAGTAATAATATAATAATAAGTCCGGTTCTCTATACCTGCGATATGAAACACAGCAGAATTAATTAATTACATGTAAATAAACAAAGTTTACGCTGGTAGTGAAAGTATGGTCCTTCCCCGGTCGAGCTGATCGCGAGCACAATACAGCTTTAGCATGGTTCTACCACGTTAAAATATACTATCACATTAATAACATCTTCCTTTTCGTAAGTCTATTAAAAAGGAACACTAGTAAGTTAGTGTACCTTTGAAACATAAATGGATTGTAGATACCGGCCTAAGGTTCAATTAACAACACTACAAATTTTTTAAGGGTTAGATATGTTTGATTTGAACTTATCTTAAACAAAATCGCATAATAAAGCGTTTCATCGGTTACGGGTCCGATTAGACCGGTGAATGCTTTAGAAGTGACAGTTTGTCATCCATATCACACCATATATCATCTTTAAAAGTCCGCAGCTGAACATAGACCCCCATAGATTGCCTCATAGGAGAAAATTCGTCATATTATATAACAAACATGACGTAAATATGTATGACGGTAAAGTAAATATAATAATAAATATAAGCAAATATGACGGATTGGCAACCGTAGTATTTTTATTATTGAGTTGTTAAGTATATGATCAGCCTGCGGCAGTTAACAGCTGGACATAGGTCTCTCTCAGGAGCCCCACTTAGAATTGCTGCTGATTCTGGACCACCTTCGAAAACAATCAAGCAAGATGTAATGAGCCGATAATTCCTTAACATTGTTGCCAATAGCTCTTTCTGCAGTGGTTGTTCTCCAGCTTTTAAGAGCATCCTTGTAACTTCGTCCTCTTCGTGGTTTTTTCAATATCATTTATGATATGTATGTATACGAGTTTATAATATATTTCATTAAAGTTAAATTATTTTTTTTTATCACGATAACACGATTTCGAATAACAAGAGTTCGTTGTTTCGGACAGTAAGATCAGAAAATATTTACGTTCATCATTATGTATAAAATAAATAAAATAAAAATTAATTTTATAAGCAAATGCCACTCCATCGCTTCCACAAGTCATTAGGGATGGAGAGACCTTGTAAGAAGCGGCGAGTAGTAGAAGAGTAGTACTCACGAGTAGACAATTTTTCTCTCAATAGTTACAATTTAACCTTACGAAATATATACAAAAGATAAAAAAAGTCTAAGCAAGCTTATTATTAAAGCTTATTATTATAGCATTTTTATTGTATTGGGTATTATAAATTAGACGAGTATTTAAAGGCAAATAGTCATATGAATAACTATCTTCGTAAGAATGTTTTAAGCGCTTTGAATTTATGCAAAGGCAGTTTTTTTTTTATTTATTCAAAATAATAAACCTGATCAACAAAAAAGAAAATTTTTAGCACTCTAGCAAAAACCACATACGGTTTAATTTATAAAATATAAATTACGAATGGTATATTACCAAATTTATAAGGAAAAATCAGTAGGTATCAAACACAACAAATCATGCAAAAATAAATTATAAATCTATCCGCCGTTAGTTTTATAGGTCTGTACTTTGGAACAGCAAGTTTAGATTTATTTCGCGTGTTAAAATTATGGGCATGACTCATTTCTTCAAAGGTATTAAAATATTTAATTACATAAATAAAATTGCTAAAATAAATTTTGATGTTTATTTCTTTAAAAAGTTCTATGAGCAAGTCCCTTTGTAGAAATAGCTGAAAATAAACCAATCTTGCTGTATTCATATCCGTTAGAAGCCTAAACTTTTTATTACACACACGCGGTTCTAATTCTTCTTGACAAAATCTCAATAGGAGGTTCCCATTGTAGGCAAGAGTCAATTGTAATTCCGAGAAAAACTGTAAAATCTACTAAATCAGGTATTTTATCGTTCAACTTAGTATAAGTTGTAACCAATCTTACACTTTGCAAAGAAAATTTAATGCACTTTGTTTTATTAGCATTGAAGCGAGTTGTTAGGTTTAAACCAATACTTGAGATAAGTACAAAATCGTTTACATCGTCAAGTTATCTTTTAACTCCATCAATTTATAATATATATATAATACTTCCACTAACAGATGTACTTAAATGTACTGTGTTTTGTAAAATACGTATCTTAAAATACCCTTAAATATCATCAAAATATGGAAATTTTTAATGCTATTTATATATTATGTCCACACAGTTATTGTTATTGTATCGATATGTTTTTTTTTAAATATAAAGTAAAAACCCTGTAAATGGCAGTGGAAAATGTAAATATTTACTAACTTTATAATGTTACAAAATGCTTTTGGTTCTGTAGACAATAAATTAAAAAGAGAGTTATGGGCCCAATATTGATCCTCGGGGCACGCCCATAATTAAGGGTGCTCCAGGCTTCAAATTTTATATGGTTAACCGATTTTTAGACGCCATAATGCCTTAATGATTTCGTTTTTATGTATATATCCTTCGACAAATTGTACAGAAAACCGAAGTGAACAATCTGCCACTGTCTTACGTATACAAACTAGGAAAAATTTAGGCGGTGCTGTATGTAGGTTCCTTCAGCGGAGTCAGATTGGCTGTATATTGAAGTGGTATTTGTACAGTAGGGAAAGGTTTTCGAGTGGCAACCTCGTACCGATTAACTCCTTCTACCTAGATGGAGTAACAACCTGGCAAGACATGTTGTTAATCAGCAGAGGTCATATAAAGGACTGTAACGATGATGATGATTGATGTTTAAAATAATGATTGTTTCTCCTTTAAGTAATTTATTTATATTTTAATGAGTAGTTAAGAATTTCATCTTCAAGTGCGGCAAAATTATGCGTGGGCACGTTATTTACGAAATTAAACTGCCCAGCGTTAATAAATTTTAATTTTGGCCAAAAACAGTAACACACTCTACCCTCAATCAAGACGAGTGTCAATAAATGACGAATAATACGATTCCAAGCTGATAGAAGTTTAAAAGAGAGACTCTTCAGGATAGGACCGTGTCAAGTGTGAAGAGGTGTAAGGGAGTCAGACGATGGGATCTGTCAACATCATTAGCGATCCAAAGCGCTTCCCAGTTCAAACTTGTTTAAAAGACTTCGACAGGAATATTTAAAATGTCTTAATTCGCTTTAGACGTTCAACCGGAGGAATGTGAATACATTTTTATAAGATAATTTTTAGTGAGGTATTACTTTTTTAGGTAGTAGAGGTATTTACTTTATTAACATTTATGAAGCAATTAAACTTCTTTAATCAATAGTCTAATCAGAGCATTTAAAGGAAAATTGATTAATCACAGCTACAAGAAGTGCTCAACAAAACTTTACTAGAGTTGTACTAACCCTGTATTAGGAAAGTAGATTAAAATTTTATATGTGTTTTTACTACTCGCTCGACGAACACGCAAAACTGTGACAGTACATAACATTTGGGTTCGCTCAAGTGATAAAATCAATAACGGACCAAGGAAAGGTAAAACGAAAAAATAAAGTATTAACGACGCTATCAATCCACTTCGGGTCTGTGGAACCTCAATATTAGCTACTCATGTGGAAATGTCAATCTATATAATGAATACCAGTGGTCCTAGTAGAATATTAATGAATTATTAGGCCAATGCCTAATTACTTTCATAATTGAATCGACGTCATGTTGATGTTATAATTCACCTACCCTTGTTTATTACCATGTTGCTCAATTTCATGTATTCAAGTCTTTAATTCATGTCGTAAGCACACGTTATAATACAACGCTAAAATCATATAGATTTTATGCCATAGATTAAGCAATGTTTGCAATAATTTGTAAACAATTATTGTCAATACTAACAGAACATATTGTTTTATGTGTTACAATAGATCGCATAAAACCATAATTGTTGTTGCCATAACCCTGGCTTATTTATATAGATTAGTTGGTAAGATGCTTTACACACTGTACACGGCAAGAGGCAAAATGATAGATACCCTTAAAACATCACCATCAGAGCTACTTGCTTAATATTTCTGAAAACATTTGGCTTAGTTTATTAAAAAAAACATTAACGTATTTATTAAATTTGCAGCACTAAACAAATTACATAATTACACAATAAGCGAAATGAAACTCAGTCACGCAAGTTGCTTGTTTTATTGTATTAATTAGGTTCAATTAAGCAATACGTCGAGACGAAATTAGGTACACAAAAAATGAGGCAATTTTCCAATCTTCAGATATTTGTTCGCATTAATTAGTAATACAACGGAGCCCCCGACTGAAACTGAAACTCTTTTGTAAAGATGTATTAAACATGATTCATATATATATATATATATATATATATATATATATATATATATATATATATATATATATATATATATATGTAACAAATGTTTTAAAAAGACAGACACCTTTAAAAAAATTATGAGCGATGCTATGAACATTCCAAATATTCCCGTTAACCACTCTAGATAAACTTAAAATGCTTGTGTTAGGAGAGGATCAGGATAGTAATCAAATGTCGGATTTGGACCTATGATCTTTGAGTTTACGGTCCGCACCCTATCAATACGGCCACTCTCGCTTAAAGAAAGCCTTATGGTTCGTACATGTCAATTAACAATTTTTTTCATAAGAGTATACGATGGCTAACATGAATGTATGTTTTCTTAGCCGATTGCAATCATAGCGACAGCTTCCAGATATCGTCGGAGAATGCCAATGCGCAGGAAAATGCAACACCACAAGTGCATTCGTCAACCATATTCATTTTGTGGTCCGAGCTACTAGAATCAAACGTTTTTATACTAGTAGTATTCAATGTAACGATTAATTGAATACTAGTATAAGAACAAAAGATAATTGCAACCTTAAACACGGGAAAATACAAGACAGCCAGATCCAGATTTAACGACCAATAATGTTGCTTTTGCATAAATATTGGTACTGGCATTGATCTCGGTCTCAGGACCCTTAGCATAGTAACCAGATACTCTGGTCTGGCCACTAAGACAAACAGTCGCTCGCCACATTATACATTTCTAAGAAAATTATTACAACAAAAATTATTCATCCAACAACATTCACAAATAATTGATAAGAAAATAAATACATACTGTCCTTCCTAGCATGTGATAATGGCATAGCACGCTTAGCGTGTCCTTCACATACATATAACCCAAATAACTAGATATTACTCGAGAGCCGCCTATACAACAATGTTTTCATAAACAATATCTGTCATTTACCGAGTAGGACCACCTTCTGACTGTTACGTAGTCTGGAACTAAATGATCGATTGACGAGCATAATATCCCGCAGTGTATTTTAGTGGCATGGTCTGTCGCGTAGTGTGCTGTGTCCGACGGTCCAATAACAACTGAGCTGACTGCGGTGACAATGCGCTCCACCAGCTATGCAGCATTAAGGGTCAGTAGAGAAGATAACTCGACGTTACATTAGGTTATTGGTAAAAATTTAAACCTGAGTAAGTGGATGAAAAATTAAGACTTAGGCAATAATATGAATTGTTTATTACAATAATTGAAGTTTGAATTACAATATTATGAAGTACTTTCATAATATTGTAAAGTAATGTTGTAAAATTATATGTATTGTTCCCTCGTCTCTTTGACACAATCTTTTAATTTCTTCTAACTTAAGTAGTTTCAGGGATTCTAAGTCTTGATTTCTCAAGTGGTTCTTTAGATAGTAGAATGCACTAAAACTAGCCACTTCGTTTAAAACGACGTTTAAAAAGCTCATTTTTTATTAATACACTTTTTGAAGGACCGCATTGCCACCAAAAATATCTGGAAAAAGGATATCTAAGAACTGTACTTCAAATATTTAGGAATTAAAACAAAAAATTAAAACACTCACACACACAAACACTGAATTCAGTTAAAGTGGCCTTAAGCAACCGATATCTGACTTTCACATCTATGCAATTAGCTTAGGCTAGCCACATAAAAATTGTAGTGTTATAAATAATGACCATTTGGATACTTATGAAACACGTTCTTAAAAAGTAAAAACTATACTTGTGTGCTAAGAGGAGTGCACAGTAAAGACAGCAAATTTGATTTTCCTTTGTTTTGTTGACCTAATTAAATGTTAAGTAGTGTTGTCTGAGTTGATTATATTTTCCATGACTTTTAAACCGAAGTTTCATAAATTTATAATTAAGTTAGTTTTAACGAGTGTAAAAGGCGATAAAGGATATTTTTTTGAGAAAAATAATTTAACTTATTGTTAAATAATCACAAAGCAGGTTAAATTTAAAGTTCAGAAAAATCAAATCTCCTTAACATGGGTTTATTAAAAAAACTTGGATAATATGTTGTTACTGTACAAGGCAATTAAGCATTGTGTGTTAACAAAGACTGGTCTAATGTTGATCGGCGCCGCATCGACCGCGCCCAGCGCCGCTTGCGTGACACAACACTTCGCTGACACCTCACCTGTTGCCCGGTGACGTACCACTCGATCATAATCAACTGACAATTTGGTACAATACAAGAATACAATGAACTACAAGGAAAACAATTTGTGGCTTCTGAAAAAGGCTTGAACTTAGGTAATTTTTATGATATCTGTCCTTAGAACGTATCGGTATCGTACCAGCTCTCAAAAAGATGTCACATCCCAAAAGCATTTCTATAACGAATAGAGGCATACAATTATATGACATAATTTTTTATGTGGTGTACTGTATCTATATGGACTTACCGACAAGGCCATAAACGACCATTAATGACCGAAAATCAGCAGGAGAGAATGTTAAATCGACCACTGTTCTAGAGTTCTAGTTCAACCACTGTTCAGTTGAAAAAAAGAGATACCTATTTAGATAAAATTTGTTCCAACCTAGAAAATATATATATTGCAAAAATGTGCTTTTTATACATCTCGTACTATTTTGGTAATTGCATATGTTAGCGGCCAAACCCAAATAAACATAAAAGTAACATCAGCGAGAACAGTTTTAGGTGCGGCAGCAGCCGCTGATACCAGATGATCAACTGGCTGGTACTGTCCGCTTAGGAAAAAAAGTTTAGCCTAGTAAAAATTATGACAAATAATACATTATGAAATTAAAAAACCTAAATGTAACAATGTCTTAACGGAAATTCTTTCAGTTATTATTAACTTAAGTAAATAAAATAACTAAGTAAGCTTAAGGACGTGTATACGTTCCAAGCGCTGACTAGCTGAAAACAGTACTTTTCAAATCTGTTAATATCCATCAACCGCTTATCTTACACAAATGTTAAATACTCATAACTTTAGGGAATTTTGTGGTCTAAAGAGTTACCAGATATATTTTTTGATTAATACATTATTTGTGAACCATCTAAAAACAAAACAGAGGTTTTATTAGTTTCCCTTTCAGCATCAATTTTAAGGTTTAAAATATCTGAAATTACTATATAATCAATTTAAAAGATCCCACTTTTTTCCAGGTGAACCGATTTTGATGATTCTTCTTTTATTTGAAAGCTGGTTTGTGTGCTTACTAGTTTTATAGTTTAACTTCAGGCAATGCAAGAAAATCCCAAGTGCTGATGAGATAAGAACGGAAAAGTTAATAGTAACGAGATTTTGTTTTATTATTTTACTATAGGTACTTATGCTGTGTTTTTTTAACGTCAAGAGCTTAAGTGTGCAGTTAAAGAATGTTAGCCAAAAGATAGGAGAATGATTGAAGTTTCTTGAGCAGCAGTATTAATAAAGAAAAAACAACTGGTCTTCATTAAGAATGATAATTTTTTTTGCAAAATGTGTGGTGAGGATTTAAGGCTCGAAACAGTGCTCTAAGGCGAAACTGAAATAGGCATAAATCAGGAAATTATAGCAGGAATCATATCCAATAGTGCAGGATATATCCAGCTTCATATTGTTCTTGCTGTTGGACACATCCCAACGTACCTCTGCAGCGGTAGTAACAGACGGTAGAGCATTGTATAGTTGAGTTTAGGAAAGAAGAGCTGAAGAATGTAGGTACATATGTCTCATCGGAAATATGTCGTCTCAAAGAACATCAATAACAGCCGTTATTGCAGACGTATGTTGAGTAAATATTCGTTCATACGACACAAGCTACGATGCTTCCTCTGACTCTAATACAATTTGTGACCAGCACAGTAAAGAAGGCCTGTACTGTGGAGTGAAAATTAATTTTCTGTCATACGTCTTTCAAGAAAATTTGTGACTTCAACAGGTAAAACACAGGTAAAAGGTCTTTGTCAGAACATGGACTCATTTTTATTGCTGATTGGGATACCAGTACCTATGCTTCTATCAGAAATACTCCACGTTATATTACAGTTGCTGAAGTCCCCGGTACAGAAAAACTTTATTGAAAAGAGCACTGTTTTACAGAGTCTAAACTCGCTCTTGAAAACTAGAAGAAAAGTTTACAGTTTCATGGTTTGCCAGACTTTGCAAGCGGTTTGAAAATACCAATTGTGCTCTCCTTGATAAGCAATAACTGTGTGGTAACGATTTAAGTAATGTGCCATCTATAAGAAAATAGCAAGACCAACGAGCTTAAAGCGTCCAGAGAATTACATTACACATATACCACAAATTTTCATTTCTGGTGCTACTCCAGACATCAAATATAAACCTG
Organism: Parnassius mnemosyne; assembly: GCA_963668995.1. Classification (NCBI taxonomy): domain Eukaryota; kingdom Metazoa; phylum Arthropoda; class Insecta; order Lepidoptera; family Papilionidae; genus Parnassius; species Parnassius mnemosyne. Next base: position 16,836,804 of record CAVLGL010000159.1, read on the forward strand.
GTTTTTTAGAAGTGAAATGCCAATGATCCAATTATAATATGGGACCCGGAGAAGCAATCATAGAAAAGAAAATTAACTTTTGGCTTTTTTTTTATTTCAGATTTACAAGTTCTGCAACGAAAACACGGATGGACCTTTAGTAAAATTATATAATAACTGCTTACCTCCAGAACTAGTTGACCCTCGATACGCGAGATACATATACGAATCAAAGAGACCATAGCTCACATACGAGTATAAACATACCGATGAAATAACGTGTAAAAGCAAACATTTGCCCGTTTTGTTTTAGTTTTTTTTTTTTAATTTCATATCTATATTATACTTTTTATAAATTTTTATTTTGTTTATACCTAATTTCATATTATGTTACATGCATTTCCAAATATGAATACCATCCGTCATATCGGATATCCTTAGTTAGAGAACCAAGTAATCTTTAGTAGAATTAAAAAAAAAGATTCCTCTCTTACACATGCACATACAATCGGTACTTGTACGGTAATAGGTACAGACGTAAGCCCTTTTGTGCATTCCCGTGTGTCGGTGTCTTATACAAAATTATTATGTAAATGCTAAAACCGCATCCCACTCTCAAATGTACAAATAATAAGAACATTATTAGCATGCCAGATACCAAATCTATCGCAAAGTTTCACCAATTAACTCTTAACTTGTATAACATTAATAATACTTTAAGTATCCTCATACCTACAAAGGAACAAAAACAGAGCGCTGCGTACATTTCAAAGGATGCAAAAATCAAGCCAAAACTGTGCTCACCTCATTGCAAGAACACAGTCATCGTACATGTATGCATCTAAAATCATTTGCAAATATTAAAATGGTTTTAGGTGCATCCATTTGTGCGTCCCACAGTAAACTTTCATGGGCTGATAAAGAAAGAAAGAAAAAATGTATGGGAGAGCGCGTGTCAAGAAGTTGAGCATAGTTTCGGCTTCGCTTAAAATGTACGCAGCGCTTCGTTTTTCTTTTTTTGTTGGTCTGAGCAAGTATCAAGTTTAGTTGGGTATAATATATAAATATAGCAGAAAACGGTTTCAATGTGTGCGTGCGTAAGTCAGCTTGCAATTTGAATATTATGTAAATTTGAGCGCGAGCAAAATGTAACTACATCCTTAATAAGATTTCAATGAAACAGACGAAGAGATCGATACAATTTTTTAAGATTTCAATATTAATTTTAGCTCTGGTTTAACTTTTTTCTTTATCAGTCCGTAAGAGGCTACTGCTAGTCGTAGGCCTCACATGTTTTGTCGGCCACGGGTTCGCGTTGATCGTCACGCTTGGCAGGCAGCTTGACAATACAGGACGTACGTTTCGCTTCTTTGACGCTGCTCCCCGTCGATTGCCTGGGTATTTTACGGCTGGCATAAACGAGATGCTTATAGCGCCGTCAGTTGATTAGGTGATTTAAAAATCGGTACTTAATAATTTGACCACATGTGAAGCCCCAGCTTCAAATAAAAAAAGAATCATCGAAATCGGTTCACCCAGTAAAAAGTTATGAGGTAACACACATAAAAAAAAAACATTCCTTTGAATTGAGTACCGGCACCTTTTTGAAGTCGATAGAAAACTCTTACAGACTTTATATTTGTAACGGTAAATCAAATTTTACACCCGAATTATTGTAAATACACTCTTAACAAACATGTTATAAAAAGGATCCAGCGAACATCTCGCATACTAATGATTACGTGTTGTATATTTCTCTATGCTGGGTATCGTTGTAACGTTTTGTAAATAATGCCTGAATTCAACTTGAGCAGGTTACTGAAAGTAATTTCATAAAAGAACAGGGAACTGCTGACAATATGTAAAATGATTGACCGAAGAACTAGCAAAAAGTAATAAAAATACATAAAAAGTTAATTTAGTAATTCTTGATTACTAGAAATAATGTAATATATAACAACGATAAAACGTACGTTACCTCCACACTAGGAATTTTCTCCTGTATCGTGGGGGTAATTTACAAACATAAATTTCACAAGGACATACATCCAAACCCATAATAATTATTTGTAGGCCATAAAAATACTTGTTCCGTGCGGGATTCCAACCCGCGGCTCTTAACGCTGCAACGTATTGCACTACGGAGCCGTATTTTGACTTGAATATTATATTAACGGCTGGATCGATTTTGATAAATTTTTTTGTGTGTTGGAGTGGGTCCTTTGATGGTTTAGATTCACAATTGGGCCTACCTGGTCAGTTGGCTGTTGGCGCTGTTGTCGAGATCCAGAAATTACCCGTGTGAAGTCAGGGCGAACGGACGGACCGCTAGTGAATTATAATCTTTCTTTATTTTCTACTTTCTAATATAAGTCATTAATAATATAAATGCTGTTTCTGATGTAAGTAAATTATAGTTTTTGCTCTCTACAGCGCATGCCAAAAATTAATTTCCAGGTCTTGCCTTACTTATCTAGAAACAATGCAGTGCCTCAGCCATGTTTGGAAATTACACGAACCATTTTTGAACCAGCCACTTTAGAACCCGCCATAATTTAAAAGCTAATAAACCTACACATTTGTTATTTTGCATACCTAATAACGGTAATCCATTTAATAATAGAATATCTAGTTTCAAATTTCGTGGATAAACCTATTGTAGATCGAATGTCTAAGAAGTGTTATTTTTATCACTCACTGATTAAATGATCAACACTTAAGCCACTTCTAAGTTACTTACAAAATTGAAATTTTGTATCAAGGAAAGAATTTAAAACCTAGAAATTGTCGAAATTCGGTGTCTTTAAGTTATTGGTGCAGTTAGTTCCAAGTTTTTAGATTAGTTGAACAATAAAATATATCTTTATATATAAAAATTACGTGTCACGTTGTTTGTCCGCGATGAACTCCTAAACAACTGAACTGATTTCAATGAAATTTCGCACACTCTGTGCAGTTTGGCCCAACTTGAGAGATAGGATAGTTTTTAGCCTGATAAGTGATACTCAATATTTTTTTATTACGAATTTAAGGATTTTTTATATGAATGGTCGTCGAAAAGGGCAGAACAACGTCTGCCTGGCCAGCTTAGTTATATATATATATATATATATATATATATATATATATATATATATATTTTTTTTTTTTTTAATAAAATTCAGTAATAATGATATCCAACCAAAACATAAATAATGTGAAAATTATGTAAGTATAATTTTTGAAGTAATACCTATGCAACTTAATTATTTATTATTACTTAATTAATAATTCTTCATATTTAAGATATATTGTGTTTTGAAATAGTAGGTAGGTAAAGGAAATTTGAGCTACATAATATACTATAGTATTTCATATTCATTTATTTATATTTTATGCCAAAGGCCAAATGTATTTTAGACTTATAAAATTCATTGATTTTTCAGAACTTATTGTTAAATGATTGTTTTTAATATTGTTTTCATTGTAAAGAAATATTAAACAAAAAAATAAGGATTCTGCAACTTAAGGCTTTAACATGCATGAATGACCTTGATGAAACGGCGATCGCATAGTTTTTAGCCGACGTCAACTCTGTCTAGCGGCTACGCTCGGTACTACTTAGACAATGGCAAAGATTAAAATACTGCAGAGGGAACAAGTATGTAGAATAGAATTGAATAAAATAATTATTATTATATATAGAGATTACAAGAATACTTATTAAAATTCATTTAAGCTATACCACTGTTCGGAAAAAAACCTCCGTCCTAGGAATAACCAGCAAGCCAGCAGGACTTTTTTAAAGCATAATTTGTTTTGTTTTGTTTTTATATACTAAACATTTAGAAACGGCATGATCGCCTCATTTTCAGCGTTTATTATCAATAATGTACACTTTAGTAGTGTAAGAACCATTATTAAACAATTTTTGCTTCATAAAAATTTTAAATCTTTTCAACGATAAAGCCTGCATATTTTTGGGACTTTTTTGTAAAAGCGTATACATTGCCTTTGAAAAAATTACTGATTCTATGGAGTGGAGTATTTGCGACACTGCCTAATATAGTGATAAGTGGGATACTTCCTATTATGTTTGCGCATTACTGAGAACCATATCGCAAGCGCGGTTTTAAGCGTGTTCAATTCCAATGCACGGCATAAGTAAAAAAAAGTAAGTATTTCTATTCGATATGTTGAATCGTATTTGCTTGTATAGTATTATATTTTATATAATTATAGGTGGTAGACCTATGCTGCAGTTATATTATGGTTGTAGCACGAATGGGTCGGCTCGACCGGGGAAAGACCACACTCTCACAAAAACCATGTGTAAAATAGCAACTTAATGCTGCTGTCTTTCGTATGGAGAGTGTAGAGAACCAGGGACTTTTTTTGACTGGATACGAGGCAGTCCATCTTGGTCCTCAGGGGTGACAACACATCTGCATATTGATTCTTAATCGCGGATATTAACCCTCGATAAAGAATCATTATGCAAATGCGTATCCACTTACCATCAGGTGAACTGTGTCTTTCTTATTCTATAAGAAAAATATATGCAATATTCCTTTTCGTTTTAGATACAGAAAGGTATGTAATGCTGAGAAAAATATACGAAAACGTAAAACATCTTAGGCGCTGCACAAACGTAGACACTTTTGTGTCTTGTGTGGGATGCAAGTTACCAGAGTATATTTTACTTTCATATAATCAATAGAAATCAGCCACGTTCTGCCCAGACGCAGACACTTTTTGTGTCTAGTTGCTTCTACTTGATACATACCGATTGCCAATCAAAAAGTGTTCGCTGTAGGTAAGTGGAAATTAAAAGTCTTTAATTGAAAACACAAGCAATATTAATAAAAATTGACGGCGACGACATCTATGTAGACGTATATTCATTGTGAAACTGACGAAAAACAAGCAACGAATTATTAACAGTGACCAGAAGTAGCAACCGGCGACTGTATCCGATTGCCGTCGGACACAGCAACTACAACAACATTTTTCTGTAATAGTGCCGTGTCGGTAACAAAAAGTGTCTACGTTTGTGCAGTGACTTAGTAACTAGATAAAACGTTTCAGTGATTGTCAGTCATTTCATACGCCACATTTTCTAGAGAGCTTAGAATGTTTCAAATAGGGTAAAATTAAAAATAATATAAAATATTATAGGTGTTTATCAAAGTAGAAATAGTCATATGTATTAGTAATAAAAATAATGAACAAGCTTCTAGATTTCCACACAATTGTAAAATTTCTGTTCTCATTTTTATCAATGATGATTTGACTAAACGTAGTCAAAATAAAAATATATTTAATTAAATTGGTAAATGACGTTTTAGTCTTCTATTTAAAACTTGGCTAAAATTGGAAAAAAAATGTTTCGTGCGTTCATAATCCTGTTGTGTGTACACTATTTTTTACATAAGTATTGTTTACGATTGGCGTGATTTTCAATAGCATAATTAGGTGTCAGCTATATGTCTGCTAGTTAGTTAGCTGTAGAAAAATAGAGTATAGGGACCACCTGTTGAGAAATGTATATAATAAGTTACAAAACCTACAAGTTGAAACAAAATATCCTATTAAACAGAGGAAGCTTCTTACAAAGGAAATAATTCTATCTATCAGAAAAAGCATATGCGGTGCCACTAAATGTCACGCTGTGTAATGAAACGATTATTTTTATACGAACTTACTTTTTGAAGATATTTTAGCTACGCATTTGTACGCTTTTGAAACTCACACGAAATGTAAATTCTATTTTTGCAAATCCTTGAATAAAAGAGACGATATAAATGAAACTAATTTTAATAAAATACCAAGTGATTATTTTCACTGGTTCTCTTTGGTAAAGAATAGTTTTTTTTTATGAGAAATCTTGCTAATCATTCGAGAAGTCTTATAAATGATGTAGACAGCAATGTTGTGGAACGATTTCAAGTGTTGTTGCAAAATTCGTGGGTGGAAAACGAGTAAACTACTCCCTACGAAGGAGTTATCAGACGAGAAGCACCGAAACTGCAATCTCATTTAATTATTAAAGACCTTTCATAAACACCTAGCAGGACGAAGGACGAATGAATATTTTCGAGGACAAAAAGATTAAAAGATTAAATCTTCTCAAGAAATACACATACCAGAAACGACCAGTACCATTAGCAACAAAGAGAGGTAAAAATTATGGAGAATACAGTCATAAGCAAGATGTATCGGAAGGTCTTATGGAGAAACTTAAGATGTCCTTTATCGAAAACTTAAAGAGGACAGATAAAAAAAACGTAATATATTGAAGGGAGAACTATACTGAAAAGCAGCTCAAGTGAATGGCTAGAGTTACGACGATCATTGCTTACAGCATCCAATTTTGGACGCATTGTTAAAAGGAAAGAGGACACTAGTTGCACAAATATAATTAAAGAGGTGCTATACAAATTTCATAATTTAGATCATGTTCAGGCTATAAAACATAGTCGCGAAAACGAAAAACTTGCCCTTGAACAATTGGCAAGGCAAGAAAATGTAATAATTAAACCCTGCGGACTTTTTATAGACCCAGAAATTTCATTTCTAGGAGCAACTCCGGATGGCCTGTGTGGTGACGACATAATCATCGAAATCAAGTGCAAGCTATTAAAACCACCAACTTCTAGATCCAACTTCTAGATCTAATACAAACAGGATAGGATTTTGGTAAATAAAAACCATAATTGGTACATGCAAATAAAGGGGCAACTGCAAGTCGCCAGAAACAACATTTGCTTAGTCGCCATGTGGTCAAATCAATGAACCACTGAAAACAGAAATTATACATTGAGATGATGAGTATTTTGAAAACATCATGAAAATAAACTTCTTGCATTTTATGAAGATTGCATTTTGCCCGAACTTGTTGATCCACGACATACCAGAAATCTACCTATGAAGGAACCACAGTACATAAAAGATGCTATTGAAAAAAAAACAAAAGCTGATAACGAAAATGAAAAACCCCTTCTTTCTTCGAGCACATCTTTTTAATAATTTCGATGTAGTCTGGGGATAATATTTGAAATCTTCAGTATATTTGACCGTGTGTGTTACTTTTATAAGTCTATGTAATTTTTGATGGAAATTATTATTGCAGATAAAAGGCCTTTCACATTAAATTTGGTCTGGAAGGAAAAACACAAAATAAGAATTTGAATTTTTTAACAAGTTCTATCGGTAGTATTCGTTTTACATAAATCTCGTAATGACATGCATTTCTTTCAATATGAACTTAGTTGTGTTTCTTTGAAATTGACAAGGATTGTTTTGCCCAATATTCCTCTTAGAGGTGTAGGACCTATAAGAAGAATTTTTGAGATAGGTTTTAAGATAAGGTAATAGATATATTCACTTTCTCTATATAATTGTTATAAAAATAAAAAAAGATAGTTTTCGGCATATAAGTAAAAATAATTATTTTCGATTATTTTAAAAATAACTTGACATCCTCGTCAGCGCGCGATTCAGATCCACTGAAGTTCAGCAAGCAAGGTCAAATTTAGTAGGAATAATAGAGAAGTCGCTCATCGGTAAAGATATTATGGTCTAAGTCACAAAATGAATTATTTTAATTAAAATAGTTATGTGACACATAGTTGTACTTAATATCCTCAACATTTTTTTATGGAAAACTAAGAAAATTGGAAATTCAAGTATTTTCGAAGGTTAATTTGCAATTATTTTATAGACTTTTGTGGAATCGTGTTTTCTACAGAAATATGCTTAATTGGAACTACAATTTTTCGCTAATGATGTGACCCATAGATTCCCATGCAGCTCAATTTGGCTTTATTCAGCCTCTTGAAGGGACACCTCTTATTTCCGGGATTTTGACCGCTTTCATGTGCAAATATTGGAAGATGTAATATTATATTATCTGTCCTGTGAGAGATAACCTTTTTGTCTTATACTACGAGTATATTATTATTCTAATGACAGATCCATGGCGCAGTGTCTTAGCATTTAGTTGCAGTGCTAAGAGCCGCGGGTTCGAACCCCACACGGAACAAGTATTTGTATGGTCTACAAATAATTGTTCCAGGTCTGGATGTTTGTTCATGTGCAATTTATGTTTTTAAATTGCCTTCACAGGACTAAGGAAAATATCCTAGTATGGCAGTAACGTTTTTAAAAGAAATATATAAAAAATAACAAAAATAAAAATCACTACATAAATTACTATATTACTACTATATTAAAAACTTTCAAAATCTAAGTAGCGCGAGTATGTTGGTTGTTGCACATCAAAATTATAAAACCATGTTTATGTATCTGATCAAACATTGATGTGATTTTGGATTTACTTTTTTTCTTTCAGCTTGGGCACAAATACTGCAATATTTATTTTTAATTCCCAAGTATAAAAGTTTTCCAGTTTTTCGTCCAATTATAGCGGCAGCTCCAGACAGTGAAGAATAATTTTTCTTATATGTGCGCTTTGAATAACACCCATCGGCAACTACATCAATAACAGGTATCCCATTGTTATTGATTCTGCCTTCTGCTATTGCTATAGCCTTTTCTTCTTCTCCAACCTTAGTCATATTTTCTTAAGCAATTTCTTATTCTTCAGCTATCGTTTCTTGTTTTCTTCTAAATATAGCTGATGATATAAGAGGTAAATCAAGCGCTGAAGCTAGTTCCTGGAGATGTGAATGACCGCAACCAATAGCAATGGTACCTGCTACAGCTGAGTTGTTTAAATCACAATCGTCGCCATCACTTTCAACATAAAAAACTGACTTGCATAGGTCACATTCGAATTTAAATTTAGGTTTAAATCCAGTTTGTTTTTCTCCTATTAGTTGTAAACATTGCAAATCACAACCAAGAGGGCTATGTCTGGAATTTTTTTTAAATTTCTTTGAAAAAATAATTTATATCCACAAGGCGTCTTCCTAAAGGCACTTTAATTTTTTTTTTCTGGTTGTTCTTTTTCAATATAAAGTTCTGGACTCTTTTCTCGGACTCTTTGTGGCTGCAAAATAATAATTTAATAACCATGTAAGTCACTAAGTTTAATAATTAGTTTGGATACATAGGGTATCTACATAGGTTCACATTGAAATTTAAGTAGTCACGGGTGTAAAGAGACTATTTTCAAAATCGGAAGTGAGCAAATGAAAGATTTTTTTCAGTTTCTTCAGGAAATATCGTTTTGTCTCCTATAGTTACATATGCTATCATATAATCATTTGTTTCTCAGGTGACGCAACGGCCGCAAGGTCATAGTCTTCAGCAATGTCATATGAACAATAAAAATAATATCATGAAAAAAAAATTGTTAATAAAACTAATATATCTGAAAATATTACCTCAATATCTTGTGAATGAATATGTTTATTTACTTCTACGGACATTAAGTGTGTATCTGCGGTTCTGCAAAAATTAAATAAATAATCATACATCGGTGAAGTTATTACTTGCTTTTAATTCGATTTTTTTAGGATAAGGGTAACAAACGAGCACACAGTCCACCTGATGTTAAGTGGTTACTGTGGCCCATAGACATCTACATCTATCTTCGATTACGAATCAAAATGCAGATGCGTTGTCACCCGTGAGGAGTAAGATGCAATGCCTCGTTTCCAGTACAAAAGGGTCTCCGGTTCTCTACACTCACCATACGAAACACAACAGCGTTAAGCTGCAATTTTACCTTGATATTCTGTGAGAGCGTGGTCGTTCCCCGGTCGAGCCGACCCATTCGTAATACAACTATACTACTAATATAGCTTCAACATGGCTCTATCACGTATAAAATCGATTAGTAAAGTATTACTAAAGTGGAATGATGTTTAGTGTGTCGGTTACTTGATAACATCTAATTTCAATTAAAACCACCAGACACAAAATAATAAGATATATCTGTGACAGTTTTTATTTTTACTTACGCTGCTGCACTATTTTCATTATGATTTAATTTTGGTATCGAATTAACTGACGTGATGTGTGATATTATTTCTGAAGGACTTTCATCCTGTGGGATTCTGCATTTATCATTATCACAATATTTCCCTCTTCTTTGTTCCCTTAAAATAATTTTATAATTTAATAGCAATAGCTCCAATAGTAATAATAAATATCAATTTCTGTAGAATAAATGTAGCTAATAGGCAAAGATGTGTTAGTACAACTAGATATAGTTTATGTTGGACTCGCAACGACTAAAACCACATGGTGTTCCACCTTCTCCGCATATTGGCACGGCTACGGGAACGCTTTTGCACACTTCCGCGGCCTCAGCAGTGCCAGCCGCTCCATGGCAGCCCCTCCTCGGAGGAGGACTTCTCCTCCCGCTTTTTTCCTTTTTAGGTGAGGCGCACCAGGAATACGAAGCGCACCTTCTTCCCCTGCCTAAACTCCACCTGCGCAACGAACCCCCCGAGTCCGATACGTGGAGGTCATGGGGCCGGGAAAAAACCCTCTGTGGATTCAAGTTCCCTCCGCCATCCAAGTTTCCGCCGCGGAGGGTAGTAAGAGCGGCGCTTCGTAATACCAACACTCCCCCCCCCCCCCTCGCGGCCCCACCACCACCACACGGTGCAGACCCACTAGAGTCGCGGAAGATAGGGCGAGTGTTGCATCGTCATACCAACGCTCCTCTTCCCACGCGACTCTACTTCTGTTGCAGCGGTAGAGGGGGAGGACACCACTCTTACTGCAGTCCATCAACACACATCCTAAGTGAGCTTGTCAAGCCCACTCGGAGTGGTTCCTCTTCGTTCACCATGATAAGACTCGTTCTTTGGGGCTGCGTGTTGATCTTGTGTGTGATCTCCGTGAACTAAGTGTTATTGATAACAAATATACTTACCAATACTTTCTTAATTGCAGTCCTGTTTTAACATGGTATTTTTTCTTTTGCTTTAGCATTTTTCAATTTGACAAATTAACGTCGCTGCGAATTTTATGTCGCTTATTCTTTGAGCACTTAAAAAATTAATATATTTATAAATAAATATTTACAGCTACCAATGCACATAAATTAACTAAACTAAGTATTTCTATGTAAATAAATACTTACAAATGAGTATAAACTCTTAAAAAACTAAAATATATTTGAACGAAGTCGCCCCAACACCGACGTGCGTTCCACCCTCGACGATGTCCGAAAACGGACTGTGACAGAGCTTACATGGCGACGGAGCATGCGCACTCGCGTAAATATATTCAATTTCAGGGAAAAATGATATATTCTTTTATAAAACGGGTAATAAAAATAAAACTCTCAATTAAAAATATTAATATTTTTAAGACCTTTTTTTTAGTGTAAGAACTATTTAAATAGCTTGTGCCGTTTTTGAGAAATTTTGCAAAATATGACAAAGATAGGTACTCTTTGGGGATTTTTTTTCTAATAAGGTGTTGACAAAAATACAATTTTGTTAAATTAAAAACATTTACCAAAGCTTCTTCTGTTACCCTGTATTTTTTCTTTGTGGATTAAATGAACAGTTATTGTGATTTTCTTATTTAAAATCTAAGAATTTAGGCATTTCAGTAGCACTTAAAGCCTTAATATAAACATCTGACTATTGATCGTATTAGGTGCGGCAAGTAGACCTTCTATTGTGGCAGTTCAGTACCGATATATACACATAAAATAAATTGTGACCGACCCAACAGTACGTCACTCTACATTAGACATAACATGACCCGAAGGGTTTGCATAATAAGAAGAAACTTCGCTCTAGAAAAGGTCACGACCCCAACATAATTCAATTGTCATTGTCAAGCCCCTACTGCCCCCCCCCCCCCCCCCACACACATTTTTATACGCGTGTATATTAAAAACCAAACTTTTCTTATAAGTCTAAAAAATTCCATGTAAGTTTATACTTTGTTTTATACTTGGAACAAACTGCCTCTAGGGTGAGTATTATGAAAGCAAGAGCCACTCGACGTTGCACCTGAACAAGTAAAATGTAGCAAGATACTGCTATAGTGCACAGTCCACGTCCAATACGTGTACTATAAAAATCCTTTTAGGATTCACATGACACTGGCACTTTTGTAGAATACGCAACTGTGAAAGACATCGGAAATTCTAAGGTTCATTTTCTTTTTCAATTTAATAAGTGGAACGGATTGACGTGACCAGAATCAGTACTTTTTTATTCAATCGTTATAATTATTATAGTTCTTGTTTTTCAATCTTAACTTTATTCATTTGACGACATTTAAATTGTATAACGTTTAACTTAATTACATTTAATGAAGTTTGAACGTATACTGCCAAATTCACTATAATAGATAATTTCTTATATGTAATAATGCTTTCAGACATCTTATTTTTAATTCCTATTATCTACTTTGTCCAAACAACCTTTAATACTGAAATCTATCAATAACTATATTGTATGTTTATTTAAAAAAGATACATCGAAATGTAATATAACAGCTACGTAGATATTACCTATAAAAGTCTGGCATTACTGAGAAAGTTATGGTGGATTTCAAAAATCCACAAAATATGTCTATGAAACGTAGGCGTCCACAAAAGAAAGTAAAAGCTTTTCCGCCAATCATTACTAAAATTACGAAACAAATATCAGCGCAGGTGGGGATCAAATGCAGTGAAATTTAAAACGAGCGCCTGGACCCTAAGACACATGGATTATTAATTTATTATTCGGTGCTGAGACACCACGACACTAATTAATAAAATATTAAAAAATATATTTATTAGTATTATAAAATGACGATAAAGTGACGTCACGCAGAAAGTTCTCCAAAATCAAAAAACATTTATTTTTATAAGAGAGTGACCAGCTACTTTTATTTGGAAAATACGGTTATTAATAAGTACAAATATATAAATGTTCCAATTTCAAATCTACCTCCACATTTTTATGCGATGATTTTTACGATTTCAAATGTCGCCTAAAATCAGACAAGACGTTTGATAGATTTCAAGTGGTATTTATAGATAAAACCCTTTTAAGGAACCGTGTACTGCTGGTGTAACAAATTACAGCACAGTCGACTAACTTTGAGAGATGAAGAAAGAAGAAAGAAAAAAAGATAGAAAGATGACGGCTGTTACAGAAGGAATCGTGCTAAGAGTGAAAAAAAAAAGATTCAGCAGATATTGCAGATTGGATAGGAAAGAGCGAAAATAGTTTCGCGTTGGGTGCCGCACAAAGCCACCGATGCCGTGACATGCTTTCAAAATTTAGATCGTCGTAGATGAAATTTGTATTTATCGATATATTTTATCCAAAAACAAAGCGTCAGTAGACATTTCCGCTGTTTCAGAATGATCCAATGCCTGCCAAAGTTAAACGATCGAGAGGTGCAGGCAAGATTTTAAAACCCAATTTTTTTTCACTATCTCCAAATACTTTTATAGTATATTACTAGAAGAGCTCTGCAGCACTAATACATTACTCACTAAGTTGCAGTCAATTTACCATAACGCCTTTAGTCGATTGCAAGCGAGCGAGGAGACTACATAGTTCTCTGTTTTTGTTTTGTAAACCGCGAGTAGTTTTCGACAATCTACGAGTAACACAGATTGTATTTAATGTGCGACTAAAAAAACGCTGTCATTAATCATGTGCACATTTTGTCAATGTGATTTGTAGTTTATTTCAAATAAGTAATTAAATCTAACTACTATACTAACATGTAACTTTACTTCTTATTTGCCTAAAAACAGTAACTGTCGTAAATGAAAATACAACTGCGTGGCATATTTTAGCATGCCTGTAGAACACAGTTTTTGTTCTGAATTACTGTTTCATCATGATAAGGCGTAGGTGCACTCGGTACTGCACCGGTACTAAACCTTAAGTTTTAGGTCATCCTTCTTACAACCTTAATTCGGCAACGTGCGACATTCTTTTTATTCCCTAAAATAAAAATCTGTTGAATGGGTAACTACAGTTTTTATCGTTGGAAGATGCATTTGCTAGTGTTCAAGCAGACCTTAGAATAGGAGTCTGAAGCATAGTGGAAAATAGTTTTGAAAATTAGTTCAGACGCATTAAACTTTCTGATTACTAACCATAGATTTCTTTAGTTTCGTAAAACTTACTGATTGGTCCCCGCATACATGCATAATACGATCAACGCTTCGACGCGAAAATTAGTCTTTCTTACACAATCCCGTGATACGTAGAGTACTTAGACTTTAGTATTTTTTTTATTGTACTAAATATTTTACGACGGTTAGATGGTTGTAAATTCAGATGACACAACATACTTTATACTATTATAGTTCGGAACAAATCCTTTTCCAATTACCCATATACATTCGCGACTGGACCGAGTCTTTCTTTTTTGCCGACTTCCAAAAAGGAGACGGTACTCAATTCGACTGTGTTTTTTTTAATTTTTTTTGTGTGTTACCTCACAACTTTGTACTGGGCGAACCGATTTCGATGATTCTTTTTTATATGAAAGCTGATAGTTCTCGTGTGGTCCCATATGAATTTGATCAAGGTCAGACCAATGGTTATTGAGTTATTATTAAATAACCTATATTGAAGTCGCTTATATTGAAGTCGGCTGTACAAAATTTTTAATTTTAAATTATCTTATAGATGGCACATTACTTAAATCGTTACCACACAGTAATTGCTTAACAAGGAGAACACAATTGGTATTTTCAAGCCGCTTGCAAAGTTTGGCAAACCATGAAACTGTAAACTTTTCTTGTAGTTTTCAAGAGCGAGTTTAGACTCTGTAAAACAGTGCTCCTTTCAATAAAGTTTTTCTGTACCGGGGACTTCAGCAACTGTAATATAACGTGGAGTGTTTCGGAGAGCGCCGGTTTGCCTCTACATATTAATACGGGTATTTTGGCTCTTTAAATACAGTAAAGGTTGGAATAATATGAAGGTCATTGAATTGGCTTTAGTACGTTGCATACAATCATTTAAAACGTAGATACGCAATATGTTTTTGTATGAACTATTGAACAATCCGGCCTGATCACGAGTTCAGTTATCAAGGAAAATTTAAAGTTTTTGACGGCAAAATTAGATTGAAATAAAAATAATGATATTTAATGTTAAACCGTGTAATTTATTTATCGTATATTATGCGTTTTATTTGATAAAAATTAAAGTTACTTAATTTTTGCACTTTTTAATAATTAACCATCGTAGTGGTCAGCTAGTGGTCGAAATTCGTCCGTAATTCATTAAATTTTAGGTTTGTATATTAAGCAAGTTGTATTTCACTTTCAACTGCATATCAATATATAAAACAAAGATATCTACTAAACAAAATATAAAATAAACACACACACTATTGAATAAGGAACATATTTGAAATCACACATAATTTACAGCTTATTCAGTCAATCTGTCAGTAATAGCAACATTTTAAAATTCTGTGGCGACAATCTTTACTCTGTGCGACTGTTAACACAGACTAATACGTGTTTGATTTGGCCTTAGTGTAATAACATAATATACATATATGCTTTTACTTACTCTGAAACATTGGGTGTATAAGTTAGTATGAACGTCCACAAACGACATACGAGTAATTTTTCCAAGCGACAGAAGTGACAATTAAGTGTTTGAAATAATGTGTATTTTAGTTTTATTTAATTTAATGTATTTGTAACACTTATTATATACAAAATTTAGCTTTGTGCACTCGTTCTCCATATAAACTAACTGTACCAAATCTCGCACACCTCCCTCCATGCGCGCAATATGTTTCAAAACGGGGTTCAAAGTTTTCCCTTCACGTATTAATATATGCGATAGAACTACAAGGTACGGTATAAAGTTTGGATAATGTTTGGGAATAAAAGGAATTCCATTTATGCTATGACTTTTAAAGATAAATAACCTTACCTTAGTTTCTGAATTTGAAAATGTAGACAGAAGTAGTTGAAAAATCATAGATTAGCACATCAAACTAACATAATATTATTATTAAAAAATATGCGATTGTATTAAGAATAATATTATTTAAAATAAGTGATTGTTTTGATTATTTGCGTATTTAAGATCATAATGGTTTCGAATTATTCGTTATCAAAACTTCAACCGAGAGAATTACTAATGGAACAAATGTAAGCAATGAATAAATGTAAGCAATTTTATTGTATGTATATAAATAATATAATACACCATAAATTTATTTTACATTCAATTTATTTTAAGTAATATTATGCAAATTACAGACTTCTATATTTACTACTTTTTGTTACACAGTTACATAAATGAACCTATTTTAAAGATTTTATGGCGTACTTGTGTATTAACTTATTTTATATTCCCGACGTTTCGAGTAATGTACAGCACCCATAGTTAAGAGGGGATATTAGACGTTTCGATGCCATTCATTTCGATTTATGAGACTGAAGTCCTGCAGTTTGCTTGTGTTGGGATTTAATTTTATTAACTAGGCACCTATATGATCCCAAGCAGATGGTAGCACCTAGCCCAGCTAGATAAAATCCGTAAATTTAGTTTCATTTCAATGTGTACGCCTATGTGTACGCCTAAATACAATAAATAATCATTTACATCATATTGTATTGTGTAACTGGGTAACAGAAAAAGTAGTAAGTAAATAATTATAGTAGTAGGTATATTATGCTGTCTCTATATAATATACTATTTATCTGATTTAATAAAGAAAATGTTTTATTATTAAATTGATCTTATGAGCTAGGCTATGCTCGGAGTTTCGCTGCGTGATAGAATCCGTAATGAATAACACTGTAAGCTGAAGTAGCAATTTGACGGTCATATTAGCTCGAAGCACCGACAATCTATAAGAGAAAAAAACTTCGCGTGGCATAGAGTGACGACCTGGTAACACATGCAGGTAGTCGACAGATACTGGAGGCTCAATGTCGGATTTTGTGGCATTCCAGGGAAGGCATTATTTTAGCAGTGCTCTTGTGAAGGGCTATAATGACAATGATAAAAATCGTAAAAGGCGACCATAGCATTTCCTATGGTCGCCTTTTACGACGCTAACGCCGCAAGTTGGACTGATGGATTCATTAAGATTTTGATTCGATCCAAGCAAACATGGTAAGCATTTTACGAACGTTTTTATCTTTAATATCTCTCAAAAGACTTCTGATTTAGCAAAGTTACTGCAGTTTGCATCTGATCACAGTACAACAACAGGAAATGGGTCAAAACATACCTATTACTTGCCTGTTTACAAGTAACAATAGTTTATTAATTTATCCACTACAATGCTACAACGTCGTTTGTTTTCTAATAAAACAATTGTTATGCTTTCTATAACAGAAGTCCTAACTTTAGCCATGACATATAATGTTGGATCGAGGGGTTATTTACCCTTCGACCCAATAATAGATTGTGCAGAGAACATGATTTCCCATAGGAACTATTTGAGAGAGAGTCCGTGTGGTGAGATCACACAGAAGCAAATGATGTTATTCTGACCTTTTCGAATTCGCTACGTGAGTTGTATAATAGGTTTTCTGCGTTAGGAAAAGCTGAACGTAGGCAGCCTATTTTTACAAATGACAGCGTATATATATTATTGATATAAAATTACAGCTACTTCTGAATTTATAAATTTTATTTTTATTTAATAAACTCATTTACGATTATAGAACGAATTATTAAAGATGGGCCAAGTTAAGAATATGTAGAAGATAGGCCAAGTTAAGAGTACCCCCGGTATACGTTCACATCCATATGCCGATATGGATGTGAAAGAAGAGATGTGTTAGGGTCTTGCCAAATGGAAGTTCATAGTCTTTGCCAACTCCTTTGAATAACTGGCGTAATAGTTAATGTATTATGTACATGGTCGTGTTAAATAATATCTTTGTATGCTAAGGTGTTGGATAGTAGGGAGGATTTACTGCAATCATCATGCTTGTGGAGGGTAAAAACTAAAAAGTACTAGATATCTTGCATTTTGAATACAGATGACGCATCACTAGTTTAGTTTAGTACAGGGGTCGGCAACCTGCGGCTCGCGAGCCACATGCGGCTCTTTGGATGTGAAGCTGCGGCTCTTTAGTTTCATACGCAAATATTATTTATTTTATTTTTAAAAAAAAACATTTAAAAATCGATCCACACTAAGCCATTTGAAGTTGATACTGGATCTCTAGAAATGCAATTGATCGATTTAAAAAGTAAAGCTTTGTGGAGTTGAAAATTTACAGAGTTGAAAAGCAAGTTGAAAGAGTTGGAGGTCCAGAAATGTATGTACGTGTAATGTATGAACGCAACAAAAATGAACAGCTTTAAAAGAAATGCCGCGAGTTGAGTCACTTATATTCGGCGCATCGAATAGTCTTCCAGATTGCTACAGTGAGGTGAAGAAGTTGACATTTGGAGTGCTGACTATGTTCGGATCGAAATATTCGTTCGAGCAAGCGTTCTCTTGCATGAATATAATTAAAAGTAAAGTAAGAAGCCAACTAACAAAATTTTCATTTAATGAAAATTCAGAGTCGTGTTTGAAACTTAAAACAACAAGTTATGAGTAAAATTTATCCAAACTTTCTAAAACCATGCAAAGCCAACGCTCCCATTGAATTTGTTTGCTTAAATGTATTTTATTGTTTTTTATTTTTAAATAAATGTTACATTGGTAAGTAAAGTTTAAATTTTCTACTTGAATAACCATACAAAGACAAAGCTCCCATTGATATTGTTTGCTCAATTGTTTGTTATTGAATTACAAGTTAGTTTTGTAAGACTTATGATGTAAATAATTATCAAAAAACTTTATTTATGCAACTACTATTTATGGTTGGCAAGAAAAAATTTTGTGGCTCTTTAAAAACTTTGAAATTTTGTAAATTGTAATTTTTGACTCTTTCGACTCAAAAGGTTGCCGACCCCTGGTTTAGTATATTTTAACTTTGGTACATACGAGACTTTTTACAATGGAATGAAAAAAAATCTTTTTACAATTAAAAAAATTATATAAAAATAAAGTTAAAATAATGATCGTATCGTATCGTAGAACTTTCTTTCCTTCCAATTCAGATTCTGATTTCATTAAAGATGGCACGAATTAAGACTTTATCTTCAAATAATTTATGGACATAATATCAGATAAACAAATTTTCATCGTTTACCTAATGTAAGTTTAATATTGTTTGATTCGAGAGCAATGCAAATTTGACACGCCTCAACTATAACTATAGACTGGATGGTCGAACGCTCAGAACACAGTTACTCTCTACAGAGAGAAGAACGCCAACTTCATACTAAAAAAAGGAAACACGTGTTTATGAATGTACACTAAAAGCGTACATTCATAAACAAGTATTACAATGATTTGAAATTAACAAGATCTAGATTAACTTTTTTGAATTACTTACTAAACAGTCCCAGAAGCCATCGCCGGTCTACAAGTAACGCTAGGCTACTTTTTCCCAAAGGAATAATGCAAACAACATCAATTAAAAAAACTACAGACACATATGTCAAGGACCACCTAATATTTATTTTAGATTTGTACTATGAAGCATTGACTTCTAAAAATTCAAATTCTAAGCAGGTAATTAGTTTTTTTTTCACATATTTTTTTTTACTACCACAATTTTGTGCCGATGCTCAGTTTTAATTTGGTGTAAGGTAGTAGAAGTTATATTTAAATGTTGATAAGTTTTAACTAGATTTATTAGATTTCCTAGAGAGTGGCATGCCTAATTGTACTAGCAGCAAAACCTGGTAAGTTTTGATAGATGTATGGATGATGAGATTAAAAGGAAAAGTTTTTAGGCGTCTGCAACGGCGTGAACAAAAAAAAAGAAAGAACGGAAAAGTATGATAGAAGATTATCTAATAATTTCTACACAAATGGTAAAGTTTTCTAGAAACTCGATGTAACTGCCAGGGGAAAGTCAGAGCAGCCTAGAGTGAATGTTGTGCAAGACGAGAAAGATTATATTTTGAATTACGAAAATTCCTGTTTAAAGAGATGAGAGTAATATTTTGAAACCGAGTTTAAGTATGAAAAGACATCTGAATTAAATGAAGTAGAAACACCAAGTGGAATGGGGTGATGAGATAAGCGTGGATAAAATAATAATAGCAATAAAAAGCATGAAAGCAGGTTAGAAAGCGGGGTATGAACCCCGGGGGTGGAGTGGGAGTAGCGGCAGAGCTGCTGCAAGCTTTCTTTAATTTATACTAGGAACTTAGCGACTATCGGAGGGAAAGGGATTTGATTGAGCAAGTAAATGAATTTGTTTATTTAAGATGTGTGTTTAGCGAGGATGTTAGACACAATAAGGAACTTCGAGTGAATGCAGGACATAGAGTAATTGGAGGACTTAACTTTGTTGTAAGACGTTACAACGTGTCACAAAAGACACGTATGGCAAATCACAATGCTATGTTACTACTTACATCTGGTAGTGAAAGATTTTTTTTTAACATGGTTGTCATCATATCTAGAGGATCGAACTTTTTAGTGGTCAAAGGCCTTCGTTCTAATAATTTTGCCACAAGGATCACATTTGGCCCTATCCTTTTTAATTTTATTGTCGTTAATAAGAAAGTTAAAAAGGATAGAGATCCCAGACTACTTAATTAACTCCTATTTTTTTGTGTATCCCGATGACCTGACATTCTTAAGACATATTACCTCAATAGCAGACTCAATATTATTGCAGGAGGATCGAATAATCTTATTGATTGGTAGAAAGATAACCGAATGACACTAAATCCGGAAAAATGTAACAAATTAAATTTAGCAGAAATTTAAAACGTGTTCCGTTTAATAACAAAATAGATGGGCATACCTAACCTATTCAAAACGATAGTTTAAAAAAAAACTCACTTCACACTAGGATATTCTTCTGTATCGCAATACACTATGAAGGCAGTAAACATACATAAATTTTACAAGGACGGCAATTAGTTCTATTTTTGAGTTTTTTTGTATAAAAAAAAACAGGATTGTTAGCTTCCTACGGTTATCCAAAATTTTCAAGAGAAAATCTCTCTTTACTTTACCAATTTTTCGTGCCACTTCTTACATCATTAACACACCAACTTCTCTTCCAAACAACACCAAACTTCTTATCCAGACCCGGTACAATTATTTGTAGGCCATATTAATAACCTGTTCCGTACGGAATTCAAATCCGCGGTCCTCAACGCCGCAACTCATTGCTAAGCCATTTCGCCACGGAGCTGTCGAGGTTATAAAATATATTGGGGTTACTAATATATTGGAGATAGGGAGCTGACATTTATATTTCATTATGAAAACATCGTTATAAAAGCCTCAACGCTGCTTGGGTTTGTCATACGAGGTAGCAAAGGATTCATCTTCAAAACTAAGAAAAAGCTGTATAACAGTCTCGTTCGTAGCACACTTGGGTATTGTTGTCTGGCGTCCACACTTTGCGGTTCATAATCTACGCATTGAGCAGCAAGTATTCAGGAGCAGTTTCTGTGGCAATTGGAACAAATAATTGGTAAAGTAAAGAGAGATTTTATCTTGAAAAAATTTGGATAACCGTAGGGAGCTAACAATCCTGTTTTTTTTTTTTTATACAAAAAACTCAAAAATAGAACTAATTGCCTTCAATTACTGAACGCGTTTGAATTTAGCACTCCTTCAAAATATCTGCGTCAATCGATAGCACCATGGAGCCACCACTAACCCGCAAAGCGTTCTTGGCTCCAGCTCTCCATTACCCCGACTAAGCTATTAAATTGCTACAAACACATAGTTGATGTAAACTTTGATTCCGCTTACAGATTCCATTAAAAGATTGTCGACAGTGTGGCTAGTACTTAATTTCGTGCACACTTAGCTAAAGAAACTATTTTGTTATTTAAGATATTGTGTAAGATGACGATTAGTAAGACTAGGAATATAATAAAAATAAAATAAAGTTAAGTATATTTGTTGTAAGAAGAAGCATATAATTAAAATGAATGCTGCAGAAATGCGGTCATTAAGAAGTACGTTAGGGCTGACACTGACTAAATTCCTCATTGGTCTAGTGGTCGTACACTCGATTGGCGATCATAAGGTCCCGGGTTCAAATCCTGGGTTTCCGGGTCGGATCAAATTCAGTGTTTCTGTCAAGAAAAGCTCAGTAGCAACTCAGAATTAGGAAGTTGACAGTGTTTCCCTCCCGTGCCTCGGAAAACACTTAAAGAATTAGAATAATAAATTAAGAATTACCCTCCGGTCGTGTCGGTTTGCTGTCCCATGGGACTAAGAGAGTGAGGGACTAGAGTGCGCTTGTGCTTACGCATACACTCGGGCACTTTAATCCTATCCTGCGCAGATGGCTAGTCTCCGTGAGATCGACCGCCCTGAACGAAATTCGGTCTGGAGGACATTATTATTACATTAAGGCTGACTCTGAATGATAGATAGGGTGAGAAATTGTGTGATAAGAGAAAAGGGTGGTTTGTAGGAGAGTGTCTTTATTAATCCTAGCCACAGGATTAAGAAAGAAAACTTTCGGTGGTTTGGACACGTTAAAGAATGATTGAGGTTGGACGAGGAGTGACAAATATGCTGCAGAAGTGAGTAGCATAGTCGGCGAGGCAAACCCAAGATGGGCCAAATTAAGAGTACCGTAAAAGTGGTTGTAAAAGAACCGAGAAAGGTGTGTCAGGATCGGGCCAAATGGAGGTCCGTAGTCTTTCTGCCTGCCCCTCTGGGTAACAGGCTTGAGTGTTTATATATTATGTACATTTTCAAGACGAGGAAACGTTATTGTGTTACTAGTTGCTTAGACTGATAACTTTTGATGCTCGCCAGGCGGGAGGATTAAATTAAGCTCAATCTTTATTAGTAAACAGAGTAAGCTGTCAGTCTTGCGATTCCGAATATCGATTACGGGCGCGCGTGCCAAGCCAACATTAGATAACTTCCTCGTGGATTATTAACCTCGATTGCAGTGAAACATTGAATGAGACAAGACTATACCGTCTAATTTCAGGAAAAAGTTACATTTTACCTAAAGCAATGCTTATCAGTTTTAACTTGGCATATTTGGCAGTGTAACTTGGCATAGTTAGAGATATTAATCACGCCTACAAAGCTGTGAAATAAAATCTTGAATTTCATAT
Organism: Parnassius mnemosyne; assembly: GCA_963668995.1. Classification (NCBI taxonomy): domain Eukaryota; kingdom Metazoa; phylum Arthropoda; class Insecta; order Lepidoptera; family Papilionidae; genus Parnassius; species Parnassius mnemosyne. The sequence continues at coordinate 16,859,828 of CAVLGL010000159.1, forward strand.
TTATTTTGGGTAGCTTCAATACATTTGATTTTTTACACGTCTATTCCATCTTGTGAGGTGTCGTTGGATAAATGTTTCAAAAATATAGACACCTCACAAGATGGAATAGACGTGTAAAAAATCAAATGTATGGAAGCTACCCAAAATAAATATGAAATTCAAGATTTTATTTCACAGCTTTGTAGGCGTGATTAAGGTCTCTGAGTAAAACCGCGGACGGACAGACGGACGGACTTGGCGAAACTATAAGGGTCCCGTGTTGTTTAACTACGGAACCTTAAAAATGAGGCGGTCTACGAAAGAACTTTGTTTAAGAAAACTTCTAGAAAGCATTGCTGTAAGCAGCGGACTTTATGCCAAATTGTTTTTTTAGAACAACTCTAGAAAAAATTTTAAACTTTATTTCTGCTTGCAAATGGGTCGAAATATTCATAAACTCGTCTATTGTTTCGCCGTAAAATTTATATAAGCACAAGCTTGGAACGCCGTATCATTATGACAATGTTTACGCTCACCGTGGCGTTACCAATTACCGTCTCGCTTCGTCTCCTACTAACTGCTACTACTAGTTCTTTAAAGGCGGCTTCTACTTTTTATTACAACTTATATTTCAACCTTTTGAATAGACAAGTATTATTACAATCTCAATGTCGTCTTAAGATAAGGGGGATCCCCTACCCTATATACATTTTTAAAATATGCAACGAACCCTAAAGCTATTTTCTATTAATCTTCAAAGTGACCTGAAAACGACAATGCATGTAAGGAAACGCTGCCGATGCTTATCCATGTCGCTAATAATAAAATGAAAATGATAAACAGGTAGAAAACCTTTACTTAAAAAACAGAATAATATTAACAACTCCAATTATGTAATTTTTTACTATTGGTCATCCAGTGCTCAAACTTTGAATGTTAATTATTATATTTTTAAGTTTGTATATTAAGCAATTTCTATTTTACTTTCATTTCTCAGTGGTGTATATAATGTGTTATCTATGCTTTCAAGTGCAAGTTAATATATAAAACACAGATATCCCCATGTCCATAATTGGCTAACCCAGAGGGAAAGGCGAGAGTCCAGGCAAATCTTCACCATGCATTTGCTTCTGCTGAGGTGGAGGTTTTCTTTGCGAAGGACAAATTGATCTCGCCCTTTAGAAGAGCCTTTGGTGGCTAACGGCCAAGTTCTGAGATTGTCGGCCGCTGGTAAGATTTAAGTAAATACTACGGGTAGTAGGCCCATAGCTTGTATAATTTCCAATAAAAACGTTGAACTTTTAGCTGTTCCATAGTACTGCAACGACGACGTGGTAAAAGCCTTCATAAATCTCAATGGATGAGCAGGGGCCAGAGTAATCATTTACTTAGCCTATCTTGCCGGAAAGAACTCAGATCATGTCATCGAGTAAGGGCGAGTGGCGAAGTACGCCCAAAAAAACACAACGCTGAATTTGTGGTGGGTTGTGATACTTATGCTCAACACACAGCCTGGGAAAGCACTAAAGTCAATTAAAGAGGTGAGTTACTTTATGAATTTATTTAATCGCCTGGTAAGCTTAAACTTATCTTTGTAACGCGAACCAGACAAGAAGTGTTCAATGTGTGAAGACATCAGGACGACAAACATCTCCATCATCCTGTGACCATGGGTGCTGTAAAGCACCCGAAACGTTGGGAATTAAAATTAATTAAACGCGATAGAATCCGTAAAAATATTTTTATTCAAGAAAGTTTCAGATCAAACTCAGCGACCTCAAAGCTAGTTTGAGACTGCGTAAACCGTTTAAACGCCCTGGGGAGAAACAACAGAGTCGTTTTGAGACGAGTTTCAGGTCATGCGGGTATTGTAAACAATGAACTTGGCGACAAGCTCGCACGGGAGGGTTCGAAGAGTACACAATTTAAACCTCTTTTAGATTTGCATTTTGTAAAATCTCAATCCAGCCCGATTGACACTTGAAACTTTTTATCACAATAAATTACTTAAGATCTGGTCTAATACACCAGGCATAAAACATTTTAAAACCTTAATTGGGGCTTATGATCGAAAATACGCTTCAGAAGCGCTGAGATTGAGTAAGAATAAACTGCGTATTCTGGCCCTGACTGGACACTGTTGTTAAAAAACTCATGTCCATCTTGTGACTAAGCAACCCAAGGATGTGCCGATTCTGTTGCTTAACGGAAGAAACAGCTCTGCACATCCTAAATGATTGTGGACACTTAGCGCAAACGTGACACTCATCTGGGAGACTACGTAGTTAGCACAGAAGAAGTGACATAGAATCACTTTAGTTTGGTTAAGAGTTAAGACAATGCAGGAGTTAGCTAATTTCTAACGATTTGATAACCAAACAGTTCGCCGAAAACTCGCAGCGTCGTCAACAATCCGATACGCCAACAGAATAAAGTGGGTAACATTGCCTACATGGAAACAAGAGGTCGTACGGACAAAATTTATTATGCACTATCTCGTATTCTTGATGTGAATGACGTGTAAACGGATTTCAAGGCACATATCGTTTATAAGATTTGTTAAAGTCATATTGTTGTTTCAACAGAGTGTAAATGAATTTAGCGTACAATATTTTCTATTTCTTGGAATTTCTTCTTGCTAGATGTTTAATATAGCATTTTATTTGCACAGAAATATTTGCTAAAAACTTGAGTGTAATTATTATTTTTAATCAACATTTTTTATATTATACTATATCAACCACAAAACCTAATAATATAATGGTTTTTATGAACACAATGTAAACTTATTTCGTAGTGAGCAGTGGGCTACTAGTGATTTCCAGCAGTGAAAGGTTCAATTAAAAATAATTATAAGCTTTCAAAAAACATGTTTAAAAGGAACGTAGAGATTTATCGTAGCAATAAAAATGTTTCCTGTTACCAACGAAGAATAGCCACTTAACTATTATGAATGCACTACCACTACTAGCTCATTATGAAGTTAATAAATAACAATTATGACAAAAGTAAATAAACAGCTCTAAAAAACTCGTTTCAGCAATGTCGGCTGCGCCCGAATGTAGTGACGTCACAAGGACGAGGCAACACATTAATTACCCGAACTAATAGAGTATCCATGCATCTTGTGAGTACGTTGAAGCGAGTACTATGCTCCTTGACATTTAAACACCAAAATGAACTTTGGAGATTGACTTTGCATTTAATTGAGAAAGTTACGAAGTAAAAGATCGAAAAGTGACAGTTTAGTTCACTTGATTTGTTCTGAAGAAACACACTTGCAAAAAGCAAATTTAAAATGTTATTTTATTTAAGTGGAAATATTAGATAAAAATAATATTTTGATTAGCTATTCTTTAAGTTGATAGCAAATTTAGGGTAATCTCATACAATAAACCACTTTAAGACTCTGAATTGCTCTATAAAGCTAAAGGTCAAAATACTCGTAGTCGCGCAACTTTATGACTTGCTATAAATTGTTCTTTATCGGGGGATCACAAGCAAAACGAAATTTCTTACTATGTATATATATATATATATATATATATATATATATATATATATATATATATATATATATATATATGTATGTATATATATGTATGTATGTATATATATGTATGTATGTATATATATATATATATATATATATATATATAAAATAAATTGCTGAATTCAGCTCATCATCATCATCATCATTACAGCCCCTCACAAGTCCACTGCTGAACATAGGCCTCCCCCAAAGAATGCCACAAAGCACGGTCCTGAGCCACCTGCATCCATCGACTTCCTGCATGTCTTACCAGGTCGTCACTCCATCTCGTGGGGGGACGCCCTACACTTCGCCTACCGGTACGAGGCCGCCACTCGAGAACCTTTCTTCCCCATCGGTTGTCGGTTCTTCGAGCTCTGAGCGAATTCAGCTCAATCGTAAGCAATTTCATTTCAATTCAGAGAATTCAGCAATTTATTTTCATTTTCAATTTGTCATTTTTCGGTGACCATACTTGCGCCATATGTACCTATCCCGGAGATAAGTGTACCAAAGCAAGTATGTGTACAAGTAGCATTCCAGACTAGGGCTTTACCTCTCTCCCTGGGGACCAGTCATACCGTCGGGTCTCCTGCCATCGTCTCTAAATATTCCACAAGGTTCTAAAACCGAGGGAACATTTATATAGAGAAGAAATCTTCGGATGACATCGTTCAAAGAACCGTGACGGGACAACCTACCAGCACTTTTCTTACATGAAAGTCTGTGGAACCCAAATTAGTCAACGTTGCTAGCACAAGGGCACTAAGGAGGTTGACAAATCGGTCGGATTCCTACGGCTATGCGCAAACTTTCTCTATCAAGTAATGTGCCGAGATTACATGATGGTAAAGCGTGTAACCAGTGACAAGATTCCTTAGTCAAAAGAACTAAAAAGCGGGTCTAATTTTCGACACACTCCGCACCAACGGAATATTCTACTGTTTTTTGTTGGATAACTTCCAGTGGAACATTTTCGCAGGGACAGAGCGTTTACTTGCCATGTTGGGCGTCTCCGCAGCAAAGCACAGCTCAACTTTATTATTTAAAATTATATTACAAAAGGAAGATTACTTACACCGATACCTCCAAATGTTATAGATAAAGTAGCTTGATACCAATATACGAGTAAGGTGGCTTAGCGGGCGTGCCAGGATGTCCAGTGTTGTATTTAAAGTTAAATTTGGAATTTTTTCTACATCACTTTTAAGATTATTATAAATTTCTTTTAAAATATCCGAACATTTCCAGACTGGACTCTATCGGAGTAAGTATGTAAATCTAGGTACAAGAAGACAATATTTTAAATAGTAAGAAAAATGGGGGTTTAAGATATGCAATTTATCAATTTGGTGTAAAAATTGATAAATAAATTGTTTAAAAAAAAGGTTTAATACCATCAAAAAACAACGAGGCATTTAGCAGGTATAGCGATTGAATGAAATTTTGAATTAACTAGATAAATTATTGGAAATAAATATTTCACACTTCTTGTTATTTGGTTTAAGACTAATATTTTTAGTATATTAAAAAATATGAACAAGATCATATTTTTTAATATACTAATTTAAAAATTAACCAGAATTATGAATGCACTACCACTACTAGCTCATTATGAAGTTAATAAATAACAATTATGACAAAAGTAAATAAACAGCTCTAAAAAACTCGTTTCAGCAATGTCGGCTGCGCCCGAATGTAGTGACGTCACAAGGACGAGGCAACACATTAATTACCCGAACTAATAGAGTATCCATGCATCTTGTGAGTACGTTGAAGCGAGTACTATGCTCCTTGACATTTAAACACCAAAATGAACTTTGGAGATTGACTTTGCATTTAATTGAGAAAGTTACGAAGTAAAAGATCGAAAAGTGACAGTTTAGTTCACTTGATTTGTTCTGAAGAAACACACTTGCAAAAAGCAAATTTAAAATGTTATTTTATTTAAGTGGAAATATTAGATAAAAATAATATTTTGATTAGCTATTCTTTAAGTTGATAGCAAATTTAGGGTAATCTCATACAATAAACCACTTTAAGACTCTGAATTGCTCTATAAAGCTAAAGGTCAAAATACTCGTAGTCGCGCAACTTTATGACTTGCTATAAATTGTTCTTTATCGGGGGATCACAAGCAAAACGAAATTTCTTACTATGTATATATATATATATATATATATATATATATATATATATATATATATATGTATGTATATATATGTATGTATGTATATATATGTATGTATGTATATATATATATATATATATATATATATATAAAATAAATTGCTGAATTCAGCTCATCATCATCATCATCATTACAGCCCCTCACAAGTCCACTGCTGAACATAGGCCTCCCCCAAAGAATGCCACAAAGCACGGTCCTGAGCCACCTGCATCCATCGACTTCCTGCATGTCTTACCAGGTCGTCACTCCATCTCGTGGGGGGACGCCCTACACTTCGCCTACCGGTACGAGGCCGCCACTCGAGAACCTTTCTTCCCCATCGGTTGTCGGTTCTTCGAGCTCTGAGCGAATTCAGCTCAATCGTAAGCAATTTCATTTCAATTCAGAGAATTCAGCAATTTATTTTCATTTTCAATTTGTCATTTTTCGGTGACCATACTTGCGCCATATGTACCTATCCCGGAGATAAGTGTACCAAAGCAAGTATGTGTACAAGTAGCATTCCAGACTAGGGCTTTACCTCTCTCCCTGGGGACCAGTCATACCGTCGGGTCTCCTGCCATCGTCTCTAAATATTCCACAAGGTTCTAAAACCGAGGGAACATTTATATAGAGAAGAAATCTTCGGATGACATCGTTCAAAGAACCGTGACGGGACAACCTACCAGCACTTTTCTTACATGAAAGTCTGTGGAACCCAAATTAGTCAACGTTGCTAGCACAAGGGCACTAAGGAGGTTGACAAATCGGTCGGATTCCTACGGCTATGCGCAAACTTTCTCTATCAAGTAATGTGCCGAGATTACATGATGGTAAAGCGTGTAACCAGTGACAAGATTCCTTAGTCAAAAGAACTAAAAAGCGGGTCTAATTTTCGACACACTCCGCACCAACGGAATATTCTACTGTTTTTTGTTGGATAACTTCCAGTGGAACATTTTCGCAGGGACAGAGCGTTTACTTGCCATGTTGGGCGTCTCCGCAGCAAAGCACAGCTCAACTTTATTATTTAAAATTATATTACAAAAGGAAGATTACTTACACCGATACCTCCAAATGTTATAGATAAAGTAGCTTGATACCAATATACGAGTAAGGTGGCTTAGCGGGCGTGCCAGGATGTCCAGTGTTGTATTTAAAGTTAAATTTGGAATTTTTTCTACATCACTTTTAAGATTATTATAAATTTCTTTTAAAATATCCGAACATTTCCAGACTGGACTCTATCGGAGTAAGTATGTAAATCTAGGTACAAGAAGACAATATTTTAAATAGTAAGAAAAATGGGGGTTTAAGATATGCAATTTATCAATTTGGTGTAAAAATTGATAAATAAATTGTTTAAAAAAAAGGTTTAATACCATCAAAAAACAACGAGGCATTTAGCAGGTATAGCGATTGAATGAAATTTTGAATTAACTAGATAAATTATTGGAAATAAATATTTCACACTTCTTGTTATTTGGTTTAAGACTAATATTTTTAGTATATTAAAAAATATGAACAAGATCAACTGAGGACGTCACCTGCTCTAGCTCCCAGTATATCGTCATCCAGGTATCAGATGTTCATTTTGGATTTCAAATTTGAAATAATGGGTTGAATTCCCAAACTGAAAAGTGCTGGACCTAGTGGATCACCTCGACAGCAAAATAGAATCACAAAATTCAGCTCCCATAGATGCTGAAACTAACCACGCGTAACTAGGTCTAAACAAGTTAGCAACTTACGAGTTTACGGCCAAAGTTTCACTTAGAAACTTAACTCCCTAAAGTACAAACACGTTAAGTTTCTCGAAAAGTAACCATCAAGGACGATGTTATGCATATCCATCTCGCGATCGAACGGGCATCGAACTGTGGATCGTTTTAAAAATACCGACACCGGCATGTAGAGTGGCATATGCGAGCACACCGGTCGGACTACTCGCGCGAGCCACAACCACATGAGTTTGTTTACTATCGGGCGGGATCGCGACGGCGCGGCGCGACACGGGCGTTACAAGGGGGTCGCTAGGAGTTGGCGGGTGTGTTCGCTGGCAACTTACGACGGATGCCCCAGTCCATGTCGGCGGCGTACGGCGCGCGGCGCGGCGTCTGCCAGCCGACTGCCGCCGTCCGCGCTCCCGACTCCCGCACGTTCCCGCACTCGCCCGAGCATTGTCCGCGCTTGGAGCTTGGACTCCCAGCGCCAACTTCCATTCGGTAAAACGTTTAGGTAATCGCGACACAAAGCTCGCGTAATCTATTTATTATTGTACATTCGGATGATCGCGGAAGCCGCGTGACGTATCGCTCGACGTTGACCTACTTAATGATGTCCGCGGCCTTAGGTCGAGTTCGCAAATGAAAAGTGTTTTGTACAGGTAGATAACATTATCCCGTAATTATACTTGGTATAGATTAAAAAGCACTTCCCCCCGTGAGTGCTTTAATAGGTAATACGGTTATAAATTTTTTAGGTTCAGTTTTTTAATAAACATTTAAAAGCTTATTCATATTGCTTTTTAGTTGTCCAAAGACAAAAGACATCAACGCAAAATCAGATCGCAAAATGATTGATGTAATAAAATAGAAGATAACAATTTGTTACCCAGAAATTAAAATGATTTATTTTACGAATGGTAAACTTTTTGAGAAAGAAGCAGATAAATTACAATAACGACGTACTCCGACGACGGGACTCTAATCTTTGAATCACACATCATTTTATTTGAATTAATACAATTTATAATATATTATTTTAATCTGGTTCTATAACTTTTCATCATCATACTTACTTACACTTACATTGTATTTATGATCTAAGTAGATGAGTTACCTAAATAATATAAACCTTTTATCCTTATGAAAATGGAAAACTTTACTACTGGTATGGCAACAGTGACGTAAAAATACCTAACGCAGAAGCGTTAATTTATTTAAAAACTTAAATGTAATACCTTAAAGTAAAGGGTAAATAAGACGGACTTAATGCCCTGTGGCATTCTCGAGGTCCGTGCCGTTATAAAGTTCCTTACCAAGTGCGCAAAATCAGTTCAGACTATACTGGAGGAGATGTTATCCGTTTACGGAGACTCTTGTCCAAGTAAAACTATCGTATACAATTGGCATACCCTTTTTAAACAAGGCAGAGAGTCACTTGAAGACGACCCACGGCCAGGAAGGCCGATCACGGTGACCACTTCGGAAATTATTCACGAAAAATTAATATTAGAAGATCAAATAGCCTAAAGAAGCCTAAAGAAAAAACAGCTCGCAGAAATGGTTGGAGTATCAGATACAACCATTTTCAAAATTCTTCGTGACCATCTTGGCATGACTAAAGTCTGCGCAAGATGGGTGCCTAGAATGCTCACGCCGCCTTAAAAGCAACAGCGCGTGGAGTATTCTCGTGCATTTTTGGACCTCTGTATGGAAGACAAAGATGGAGTGTTTGCTCGAATAGTTACTGGTGAAACTTGGGTTCACCATTGTGAACCTGAGTCCAAACAGGACTCTATGCCGTGGCACAAAAAAGGCACACCACCACCCAATAAATTTAAGGTGGCACAATCGCCTGGGAAAATCATGGGGACAGTCTTTTGGGACTCAGAAGGAATCCTATTAATTAGTTATAAAGATAAAGGTGTCTTCATAGCCGGAAATTACTACGCTTCAATCCTAGAACAATTGAAGGAAGCCATAAATGAGAAAAGAAGGGGAAATTGACCAAAGGAATCCTTCTTCTGCACGACAACGCGCCTGTCACAAGTGCCACGTTGCGATGGCTGCCCTGCAGAAGGTGGGCTTCGAAATTTTGCCACACCCACCCTATAGTCCTGACCTGGCCTCTAGTGATTATTATCTATTTCCAAACTTAAAATAAGAACTTCGTCGGAAAAAGTTTTTAAGTGATGAAGAAGTGAAGGAAGCAGTTTCGGCGTATTTTTTAGACAAAGACAAATAATTTTTTTTGGGGGGAATACATAAGTTAATTGAAAGATCCGAAAAATGTATTAGCGTAGCAGGTGAATATATTGAAAAGGAAAACTAAATTTGAATTTTTATTTCCACTCCTTACCCCCCATTCCTTGAACTTAAAAACGAACCCTCTTATTAAGAGGATAAAGGGAACGCAAGGTGGACACAACTTTACGACTTACTTCAGATCTGCAATTTCCAGGTCATAGTTTTGTCCACGTACAAGCCAAGATTTATTATGGAAGCACAATATGGAATCAACGTTTCATTATCAATTTTTTCTTTATAGGAGGGGGTGGCAAACGAAGCACACAGTCCACCTGATGGTAAGTGGTTGCTGTGGCCCATAGACATCTACATCTATCCTCGTTTGCGAATCTAAATGTAGATGCGTTGTCACCCGTGAGGACTAAGATGGAATGCCTCTTTTCCAGTAAAAAGGGTATCCGGTTCTTCTCACTCACCATACAAAACACAGCAGTTTTAAGCTGCTATTTTACGCTGGTATTCTGTGAGAGCGTGGTCCTTCCCCGGTCGAGCCGACCTATTCGTGCTACAACTATACTACTAATATAGCTGCAGCATGGCTCTACCACGTATAAAGTACACGTACAACGTATAAATTACAGGAGAGAGATTTCCATAATCAACCCTAGGCAGTAATTGCGAACTTCCGAAGATTGTGACTGCATTATTTGGCTGGATTAACTGAAACGACATATTTACACGACCATTCTCTTATGGCTTCCAGGTTATTATTTAGTTTATGTATTACAATATTACGATTATTTAAGCCTGACTGGAAATAGAGCTGAAGATCATCCGCATACAAATGGTACGAACAATCTAAAACATAGAACAAACACATAGAGTTTATAAATAAGGAAAACATAATAGGAGAAAGTATTCCGCCTTGCGGCACACCAGATTTAATTTCAGCCCAAGCATAAAAATACTGACCTGGGCGAACTGATTGCTGGCGGCCGCATATATAAGAAGACAACCACTCAAAATCTGGGGATGAAAATTTAATGTGTTTGAGGATAGATAGCAAGATACCATGGTCTACTATGTTAAAAGCGTTTGAAAAGTCAATAAGCGCCACCACTGTTAATTTCTGCTCATCCAAGCCCTTATATCGTCTTTGACTTTGATAAGCTAAGTGGTAGTGCTGTGACCAGAGCGAAACCCCGCTTGAAATTCATTTAGCAGGTTATGTTTTGCAGTGAACATAGATATTTGCTTAAAAACACAGGCTTCCAGAACTTTTAGAGAGATATGGGAGAATTGAAATGGACGAAAATGGTTACGAGGGCGGCACTGAAAATTTCAGGAATCAAGGAAGTGACACAACATTACTATTTAAAAATGTATTTATTGCTTTTCGAAGTATTCTCCGCGAAATTTGACACATTTTTCCATACGATGGAACCAATCATTGAAGCAACCATTTCATTCGGAAGTTGGGGTCTCCAAAATGGCCGTTTCGTCCAAAGCTTTTTCATGTGATGAAAATCTCTGTCCACGCAATTTATTCTTTATTTTAGGGAAAGTATAGAAATCATTAGGGCTTAGGTCGGGGCTGTACGGCGGATGGTCTAATAATTCTATGTTTTCTTGCTCTAAAAACTCTTTTGTTCTGTGTGCGGTGTGAGAACTCGCATTGTCGTGATGGAGGATGATGCGGCGATTGCAGTTCTCTTTACGGAGTTCAGAAATGACCTGTGGCAAACAAATGCTAGCATACCATTCTCCGTTAACCGTTCTTTGTCCCTCAAGAGGAATAGTCCTAACATGGCCGGTTTTGGAGACAAACGTGGCCACCATTTTTTTTGCAACACTCCGTGAACGAACAATTTTTGTTGCCTTTAACTCATTTTCGAACACCCAAACTCGTGACTGGTTTTTTGTTTCGGGTTCGTACGCGTATATCCAGGATTCGTCACCTGATACGATGTTTATACAGCATTTGGGGATCCTGCGTGGAATCTTTCGAGAGTTCTGATGCACCAAGTAACGCGAGCCGCTTTTTGCTCTTCACAGAGCGAATGCGGTATCCATCGGGAAAACAACTTTTTTACACCTAATTGTTCAGGCAGAATTGGCGAGAAACTAGTTCGCCTTCCTTCGGGAACCCGTGCATTCTGGTCTCTCGCCAAGGCTGTCCAAGGGAATTTCTGTAAGCCATCACTACCATCTCTGCACAGGGAGGACGACTCACTGGCCCAAGACGCATAAGACAAAGCCGACCTTTTAGGCTCCCTCTTTGCATCCAACTCGACTCTTGATGACGGGGGGAAAACACCGCCGACTATCCCGCGGTGTGAGTGCTCCATGCCGGATGTGCTGTTCTCACAGCGCTCGGTTCGCAAAGCACTTCTCTCCCTGGACATCTAGAAGTCGAGTGGGCCTGACGGAATCCCCCAACTGTGCTGAGGACGTGTGATCCGGAGTTGGCACCGGTCCTAACGCGTTTTTTCCGGTACTCCTACTCCCAAGGCGTAGTCCCGAACTCATGGAAGACAGCTTTTGTCCACCCGATCCCTAAAAAAGGCGACCGCTCAGACCCGTCCAACTATAGGCCTATCGCGATCACCTCCTTGTTCTCCAAAATAATGGAATCCATTATTAACTGCCAGTTCATCCGGTACCTTGAGGATCACCAGCTGATTAGTGACCGCCAATACGGTTTTCGTCGGGGTCGATCAGCTGGTGATCTTCTGGTCTACCTGACCCATCGATGGGCGGAGGCAGTAGAGTCCAAGGGGGAGGCGTTGGCCGTTAGTCTGGACATTGCGAAGGCCTTCGATCGGGTTCGGCACAAAGCGCTTCTTTCGAAGCTCCCTTCCTATGGGCTTCCCGAGAACAAACTTGTGTCTGAAGTCAAGTCTTTGCTGAACAAAGTCTCGGATTGGGGGCGACTAAATCTGGTCCAGTTTAATCCTCAGAAGACACAAGTTTGCGTATCTTTTGTCGTATCTCCTGTTTCAAGGCACTCCCCTTCTTGCCTCAGCCAGTATCGGTATCCTCGGAGTCGACATATCGAGTGACGTGCAGTTTCGTGGTCACTTGGAAGACAAGGCCAAATTGGCCTCAAAAAAGGTTGGCGTGCTCAGCAGAGCGGGACAGTATTTCATGCCGACTCACCGCCTGCAACTTTACAAGGCGCAGGTTCGGCCTCACATGGATTACTGTTCCCATCTCTACTACTCGGACCGATCTACTACTCGGAACTCGTCAGCGATGTGGTTAACTACAGGCTGTTGCGCGAGTTTGCGCATAGGTGGTACGATCGCAGAAAATGGCATGACAGAGGGCTGGTAGGAAGGCCCGACGACGTAGGCATAAGTGTGTCGTCAGCCCCAGAAGGGGGAGAATGACGTTAAACTGGGACAAGGATCAGATTAAATAACTTGTAGAGAGTCAAGAAAGTGCACGCGGGAAAGAGCCCAGAGCAAGTACCGCGTGCATCTCTCGAGATTCGGCCCGTATGACCTGAGGGTCGGTGGGGCCATGGGAGGTGGAGGGTTGTTCCCATCTCTGGGCAGGGGCTCCCCAGTACCAGCTCCTTCCACTTGACCGCATCCAGCGCAGAGCGGCTCGAATCGTCGACGACCGAGCCCTTTCCGATCAGCTCGATTCATTGGCACTGCGAAGAGATGTTGCATCCCTTTGCATTTTCTTTCGCATCTACTTTTTAAAAGGCCGGCAACGCATCTGCAATTCCCTCCCTGGTGTTGCAGTTGTTCATGGGCGGCGGTAGTCACTTACCATCAGGTGAGCCGCGTGCTCGTTTGGCCCCTCTCCTATAAAAAAAATGCAAGATTATTTGTATTTGATTCATGCCAATGTCTAAAGTTGCCTGAATTTCGCGGTATGTCACATGTCGATCTTCCTCAATCAGCTTACGCACAGCATCAACTTTTCTTGGGTGACTGCAGTTTTTGGACGACCTTGACGGGGATCATCACTGAGCTTGACACGTCCACATTGTAATTGAGCAAACCAGCGATAAATTGTGGTTTTGGATGGGGCTTTATCACCAAATGCAGAAATCATCCGGTCAACACACTGTTTTTGTGTTAAACCACTTCGAAAGTCATAATAAATCATCGCTCTTGAATTTTCTCGAGTCGATTCCATTTTCTCAACGACTAAACAAGTTTGATAAAACCTTGTGACAAGACCGAGAATCTTTTTTTTAAATACATAAATGGTATTCGATTTTTTAAACCAAGGACTTTTCAATTAAAAACAATTTAATATGACAGGAACAGTGGAAATATTCCATTCCCGATACTTTTAGTGCAGCCCTCGTAATAAAATAAAAAAGGGTTACATAATGATTTCTTATATTTACGCGAACACTACACATTGAATAAAACTACTTTTACGGATTTTTTCGCGTTTAATAAACTTATTTATCTTATTTTAATTTATTCTCGACGTTTCGGGTGCTTTTCAGCACCCGTGGTCACGGGGAACTGAGGTGATTGACGTCCCGATGTCAGAGTTAACCCGGAGTACCTTCAGCTTTTTTAATTATTAATTTTGATCCGATCTACGCAGAACGAACTTACTGTGTCTTGCAGTGGTATGCTTGGGTTTAGTTTTAACTTTATTAATTACAGGATCCCAAGCAGGTGGTAGTACCCAGCCTCCCTCTCTATTGAAATTAGGATGTTTTTTAATTTCAATAGCCTCATGTATAATCCTTGGCAGGAATCGATGTTCTTTCGCGAGAATTTGTGGTTTATCGAATCTCATCTAATGGCGGGGGCCGTCTAGGATATGGTCACAAACTGCAGACTTCCCGGAACGTTGGTGCTTCACGTCAGCTATGTTCTTTTACGCGTTCTCAACGACTAAACAAGTTTGACAAAACCTTGTGACAAGAGCGAGAATCTTTTTTTAAATAAATAAATGGTATTCGATTTTTAAAACCAAGGGGTTTTCAATTAAAAAGATTTTAATATGACAGGAACAGTGAAAATATTCCTTTCCCGATACTTTTAGTGCAGCCTATGTAGTGAGTACAGGATTAGGTATTTTAGAAAAGGGTCGTACAAAAGCCTTTTTCTATGTAGAAGGGTATTGATCTAAATCCATAAAAAAATTTATAATGTGTGTTATAGCTGGAAGTAGGCACTCAAGTATCATAGATACCATTTGCTGGCTAATTTCATCACAACCCACAACCTTGAATTTAATGGCTATTTACTTTTTAACGACTTTTTTATTTCATCCTGAGTAATAGGGGAGAAAAAAAATTCAGGGATCCAGAGAGGATGTATTGATTATATAGAAGCAATAGTTTGAGAGCGGACTTGAGGGTCTAATATAGTAATAGTAACAAAGTGACAATTCATCATCATTTATCATTACAGCCTTTCATAAGTCCACTGCTGAACATAGGCCTCCCCCAAGGAATGCTACAAAACACGGTCCTGAGTCACCTGCATCCATCGACTTCCTGCATATCTTACCAGGTCGTCACTACATCTAGAGGGGGGTCGCCCTACACTTCACCTACTGGTACGAAGCTGCCACTCAAGAACCTTTCTTCCCCATCGGTTGTCGGTTCTTCGAGCTATATGGCCGGCCCACTGCCACTTAAGCTTACTAATCCGTTGGGCTATGTCGGTTACTCTTGGTCTACTGCGGATATCCTTATTTCTAAGTTTATCACAAAGAGAAACCCCGAGCATAGCCCTCTCCATAGCTCGCTGAGCGACCTTGAGCTTCCTCATACGGCCAGCAGTGAAGGACCACGTCTCAGATCCATAAGTCATCACTGGCAACACGCACTGGTTACACAATTTCGTTTTTGGCAACACGCACTGGTTATACAATTTCGTTTTAAGGTTTTGAGTTATGTCTGACGAGAAGATGTGTCGTAGTTTCCCGAACGCTGCGCAACCGAGTTGAATCCGTCGATTAACCTCTCGGTCGAAGTTGAACTTACCTAGTCGGACTATTTGTCCCAGGTAAACATACTCGTTAACAACTTCGAGCTTAGTGCTCCCAACAACTACCGGCATAGGTTGAACATTAAACATAATCTTTGTTTTGTCCATGTTCATCCCAAGACCTATTCGTTGGGAGACACTTTTGAGGTCTTTGAGGAAGGTGCTTAGGTACTCCAGTCTTCTGCCATAAGGACTATATCGTCGGCAAATTGAAGGTAAGTGATGTACTCGCCATTGATGTTAATACCGTATCCTTTCCAGTACAGAAGCTTGAAAACGTCTTCCAATGCAGCGGTGAAGAGTTTCGGGGATATAACATCACCTCTCTGCAATTGGATAGGTTTCGTACTCTGGTTCTGTATTCGGATAGCTATCGTAGCCCTACTGTACAAGCACTTCAGCACTTCGATATACCGACAGTCAACTTGGCACCGCTGAAGGGACTGCAGCACCGCCCAAATTTCGACGGAATCAAAGGCTTTCTCATAGTCCACATACGCCAGACATAGTGGCAAATTGTACTCTTCGGACTTCTGTACAATTTGCCGAAGGGTATGTATGTGGTCTATGGTGCTAAAGCCCTTTCGGAAACCGGCTTGTTCGGGAGGCTGGAAGTCGTCAGGTCTGCGTGCGAGACGTTTCGTAATGACTCTCGAAATTGCAGGTAGACGCGGCTCAGAAAGGAAATCGGTCTGTAGTTCTTCAAGAGAGCGTTGTCACCTTTCTTGAAGAACAAGACCACTGGACTTCTGCTCCACGCCTCCGGTGTAATGCCACCATGGAGGACGGAGTTAAAGAGCTTCTGAAGGACTTCAAGTACCGGTTTTCCACCCGCTTTCAGAAGCTCCGCTGTAATTCCATCCTCGCCTGGGGCCTTGCCGTTTTTAAGGTACTGGAGAGCCATTCTAATCTCGCTCAGACTGACGTCCAGGATATCTTCAGAATAGTGTCGGTTAAGACTCGCTCTTGGATCGTTACTCACACTTGCGTGTGGCTCCAATGATGACGTGTACAGCTGCCCATAGAACCTCTCAATCTCACTCAAAAACTCAGGTGTCCCGGAAACGACGCTGCCACACTCGATCTTCAGCTTCGACAGTTGGCTCTTTTTGGCAGACAGATCTCTAGCAAAGACTTTGGAGCCCTGGTTCCGCTCGATCGCTTCTTCAATACGAGCAGTATTAAAGTTGCGTAAGTCCCGCCGCATGCATTTGGAGATCTGTCTGTTCAGTTGCCTGTATATGCTGTCAAATCTACTGAAGACTGCAGCTTCATATCCCGTCTTACAGCCATGAGATTGAGAGTGTGATCGGAGAGTTTTTGTATTCTTCTACGGCGGGTCTTGCAAAACTTAGCTCCGACCGCATGGACAGTTTCCACGAGCTTTTCATTCATACCGTCCACTTCATTGCAGTCTTCTAGGCACTGAAAACGGTTTTGTAACTAGAGCTGAAAGATTTAGGGACGTTGGAACAGAGCACGAGGGGGATGGAGCGTTTACTTCATTAGGCGGGACCTCTCCAACTTAACGTTTAGGTTCAGTGTGCCTCTAATAATTCGGTGATCGCTACCAGTTTTCACCCTCGCGATCACGGAGACATCACTGAACAATTGCCGTCTGGTCGTCATAATGAAGTCAATCTCATATTTTGTGGAACCGTCGGGGCTCGACCAGGTCCACTTCCTATGGGGCCGCTTCTGGAAGAAAGAGTTCATCATATAGAGTCCCTCTTTCTCCAAGAAGAAGTTCCTTGGGTTCCGTTGCCCTATTCCAAATTTCCCTTCTTTCCGCTCACCGTTCTCTCTTGTGCCTAGTTTTGCATTGAAGTCTCCCATTTACACCGTATATTGGGTTTTGGAGGAATGCATGGCTCTAGATATATCCTCATACATTTCCTCCACCTCCTCATAGGGGTGTGCCGAGGTTGGTGCGTAAACCTTTGTGATCTTCAGCGAATACCGTTTGGTGATTATGAATATAAGGTACGCAACCCTCGTCGACACACTCTCAATCTTTACAACGTTGTTAACGAGAGACTTGTGGACGATAAATCCGACACCTCCTTGGGACAGATGGTCGCCCTCCCGGTGTTAGAACAAGTTGCCGGATTCGAGGATTACCGAGAGGGGGAGCCTCTCTTCGGACCTCGGATAATCCGATAATATGCCAGCGTAACTTGTCTATCTCCTCTTCCAGCTCCACGATCTTCTCGTCAGTACTCAGGGTGCGTGCGTTGTATGTTGCCAAGTCGAGTCATCTTAGTTGGCAACCGAACTTCCATTAGCACCCCCTGCCCCGCCTTTATCATGGTCGCCACCGTAGCCAGGAATAGCGGGGCCACCGGGGACTGGGGGCCGTCTCTGTTACTCTCGTCTAAGGGGGTATTTGCCATAGTTGCCACGCTTGGCGAGCGGGTTGGCAACCGCAGTTTTTTTATTGTGAGTTTGTTGTTATCAGGAAGATGCTGCTGCCCATCTCCTGCCTGTTTCCCTTTGTCGCCTTTTACGACAAGTAATGTCATCCAAATTGAGAGGAGCCATATTCCGGGAATTTCCACACGTCAGTGGGCGAATAATTAGTTATTTTGTCACGAATGTAGCTGCGTTTAGGATTTTGTAATTTCCACACATCAGTGGACGAAGAATTAGTTATTTTGTCATATAGCGTTCAACATTTTGTACTATCTGATTGCATGTTTCTTAGCAATTTAAAGTTATACCAATTTTGTTCAAAGTGATCCTTTTTAAACTTCTGGAAAGCCCAAGTTCGCCGCGCCATTGCCACCTGTGCCCTTTTAGTCATCCAGGGAGGGGGAGGACGCTTGACTTTTACATAATGTATAGGAGCATGGATATGATACATATTTAGGTTGGTATTATTAAGAAAGGATATTTTATCATCGATGTTAGAAGTTGCCACCAAAGGGCCACAATTAATTGCAGATACCAAATATGTGTTCTCTCCTGAGACTCTCAATATTTTTATAATTAGTTTATATAAAAAGTAAATCAAGTCGTCTCGTGAGAAACAAGGGGCAGAGAGCTGTCCAAACTGAATCACACGATCAGAAGAGGAAGTAATGATGAGATCAATCAACGAATCATCAGTGTCAGTATTTCTATGAGTTGCCGCAAATGGGAGAATGCGAAGTTCGACTGATTCAATGAAAATTTTATCAATTCAATGTTAAATCAATTAAGCAAATAAGGTAAATACTTATAATGTAATTATAATGTTAACACTACAATACAAACAAAATAAATAATAAAAAAATTGAATGATGCCAAGTAAAAACTTAATAAAGTAAACTTAATGCATTAGAAAGAGGAGAACACCCTGGCGATTACTTGGCGACAAGATTATTGAAATCATCCTCTAAAGTTACTTTTGCAAGACTACTATCAGGTAATTTAATTTATGCTGTGCCATCAAGCGTCCACACACTCCTCATGCCAAAGTGCTTCCTGGCCTGCTTAACCATTAAGTTAACTTACTCTTTACTCCACAATTATCCTACAGTTTCTATAAAAATAAGAATTACAAGACTTTCCACGTTTTCAAGAATCGAACGCAGAGCATAAAACCTTTTCAATAATCTCAAGCTTACCCTTAAAAATAATTGTAAAATTTACGCACAAAAACAGTCACCACTTAACTTCACAAAATTTCGACATATTTGCCCCTATAAATGTCACCTATCTTATTAGCTTCCATAGAAAAGACATATTTCGTATTCCATTCAAAAGTAGGGTAAGCAGTATAATGTATGGGGTATTTATTCAAAAACCTCACATCATTGACATTTTTAGGAGATCGAAAACTGTGCCAGTACCAGGTCAGCTTTTCAGCTTGTTAGTTTTTTTACTTTACTTATTTAGCGGAAACTGTAAATTCGCGCGTGGAATGTTAAATGTTAGCGGCAGTTATTTTTCTAAAACGCCTTCTCTTAATAGCAGTATTCTTCATCAATTCAAAATATGAAAAAGTTCATTCATAATCATTGGCACTACTCAAAGGATATAGTCGTTGGCAGTGTCAAGAATAGATTTTGGACAAAAGAAAGAAAGTATAGTGATTGACATATATGCCAGTGATTATGTAGTCAAGCAAAGTAAAGTATAGTCATTGGCACAATTAAAAAAAACCGATGCTTCTATTTCACAACGATAAAATAACGTTTAATATGCTTTAATGACGTTAATTGATTAAAATAGACAGAAACTTGCATATAAACTTACCTAAAAATCACATTTTTGTCTCAAAATCTAGCCAGATAACCTTAACTTTTTGTTAAATTTTAATGGATTTGTCCACACACATTTTTAAAACAGCCCTTATAGGAAAATAGTTGATGCTTTAAATATAAATGTGTATTGTTAGTATAAGTAATTATATATCTTAGCAATATCTGTGTAGCTGTGATATAGAAATAGGAAAACATTCTTAATATTCAGATTAAAATAGCAAAGTGCCAATCATTGTAGGAGTGCCAACATTAGTACTGTTTACCCTATATAAATGTACAAAACATGAAGCTAACAAACTATAATTGAATAATGGTTGCGAAAAGAAAGTTGCGCAAAATTATGATATCACATAAAATTAGTAAAATTACATTATTAGCCTTTGTTTACATATAGCATTACCCAATGTGCGCAGATTAATATACTTGTGCCGTAAGAATTACTAGGTGGCCAGTAACTATCATAAGTTTTATAAAAATTATCACCAAATTGCACAGAGAACCGAACAGCACGCAAATTTTACATAAATTTTCATAATTTGTTGATAAAAAGAATCAATTTACTTGACTATGTCTTAATTTTGAAACTATGACTTCATGCCATGCTGAATGTAGTGTTAAGAAAAATTCAAGAAAATATCTTTGTTTGTAACTTTCTAGAAAAAACATGTTATTTTGAACGTCATGAAAAAATTTCGAAATTTCGAGGCCTGTTAGCTGTGGACTGTGTGCTAGTTTGTCACCTTATCCTATGAAAAAAATTTTTAAAATTTACTCAAAGGGTTTTCCTTACTTCGTAGATATCACACAATATATTTTTAATTATCATTTGATAGTTCAGCGAAGTAAATAGCTGATTTTACTATAAAATGTACAAATGGTCACTATTCATATTTTGCAAAAGAATGTATTTACAGTCTGTAAATATAAATTTGCATCTAAATTTACTTTTAGTGAAGTAGAATCGTAGTTAAACCTATGCCATCCCAAAGCGCGCTCTCCTATTTAAAACGGGAAAAGTTTGATTCAAATTCATTTCTATACACCTCCTATGTCGAAGTGTATAAGCAATTTACATATAAATATAAAGTTTAAACTAATATTATTTTTAATGTATTATATATACTACGTCTGCGTGGTAGACCCATGCTGAAGCTATTTTATGGTTGTAGCACGGATGGGTAGACTTTCATAGAATACTAGCGTACAGCGAGTGTAGATGTCTATGGGTCACAGCATCCACTTATCATCAGGTGGACTGTGTGCTCGTTTGCCACCATTATTCTCTAAAAAAAAACTTCATACGGTACTGGTAGTGGTTGCTGTGGCCCCCGTACACTTATATTTTATTCTCGATTAAGAATCAAAATACTCAGATGTCGAAAACCATCTGTATTTTGATTAAGGTAGAGTCGACTTAGGTAGAGAGAGTGCCACACCTCAAAATAGCGCAGTATTTTATTATAATTTTATTAGCATTATGCTTCTACACTGATACACTATACGGCGAAAAGAGGGTTTATGTGACAATTTTAGTGTTCAATTATTACTGTTACAAAAACAAATATTGTAAAATAAAAATAAAAGTTATTGGTAGAACTGCATAGGCAGACTACTTGGACATAGGTGGATAGCGCTAATATGGGCAGGACCGATATTATTACAGCTCTAAGACTTCGATCGAGACACATAACAATGAACAGCATTGTATTTTTGATGGGAAAGGTCGAATCCTCTAACTGTACAATGTGCCCAGAGGATGTATTGCATATTTTGGTGGAGTGTGTTATTCGTATCGAGGCTGAAACAGCAAATGTTTGCAGTAAATATAATGTAAATAGATTAGATGTCGGATTTTGTAACAGTATTCTGGTTGCGCCACTGTCTGAGGAAGCCAGAATGTTGTACTAAATGGTCCAAGTTGGACTTAAAATAAGATAAAAAAATGTAAATACAATGAGGGTGACATTATAATCTTTATATATAAAAATTACGTGTCACATTGTTTGTCCGCGATGAATCCCTAAACTATTGAACTAATTTCAATGAAATTTGGACACAGTGTGCAGTTTAGTCCAACTTGAGAGATAGGATAGTTTTTATCCCGATAAATGACTGAATATGTATTTTGGAAAATTCAAGGATTTTTATAGGACGGAGGGTCGCCGCAAAGGCCAGAACAACGTCTGCCTGGCCAGCTAGTAGTTTTATAAAACCCTCTTTAAAAACATAAAAGATTTAAAAAAGAAGTACTTGACATTTTTGCTCCAGTTTGTTTTATTGAACGAATAGCAAGGCTTTACCAAGAGTTTATACGTGGTGAGCCATGCTGCAGCTATATTACTGGTATAGTTGAAACGCGATTATGTCGGCTCGACCGGGGAAGGATCACGCTCCCACAGAATACCAGCATAAAATAGCAGACTAAAATACTTGACACGAATATTACTTTATGAATCCATACTACTATAATTATTCCAGGTCTGAATGTTTGTCCTTGTGAATTTTATGTATGTGAACTGCCCCCCCCCCTCTCCCCCTCCCCCCTCCCCCCTCCCCCCACGATACAGGAGAAAATCCTAGTGTGGAGGTAACGTTTAAAAAAATAAAAAGAAAAAATACTACGCATAGACTTAGGATTGTATATTCTAACGCTCGACAACTGATGCCGGTGTTGAGCTGATTAAATATATCTTTAATGCATGGGAGAATTCACAGGATGCTTTGGGTATATTTTGTGACCTATCCAAGGCCTTCGATTGTGTTCACCATGAAACATTAATCAGGAAACTTCAACACTACGGTGTAAGAAGTGATGCCCTTAAATTAATTATTTCATATTTAAGTAAGAGAACGCAAAAAGTTGTCATTAACAATATGAGCCCTTCCGGATCGATGGTACAAATGGGCGTGCCTCAAGGCTCAATTCTCGGCCCCTTTCTGTTTCTTGTATACATTAATGACTTACCTTACATAGTAGGGGATAACCATGATATAGTATTATTTGCAGATGACACTTCTTTAATTTTCAAATTAAGTCGACAGTTACTAAAATATGACGAAGTAAATAATGCTATCTCTAAATTAGTAAATTGGTTCGATGTTAATAATTTGCATTTAAATGGCACTAAAACAAAATGTATGAAATTCGTTACTCCAAATGTCAAACAATTAAATACTAATGTAATTTTAAATGGGGAGAAACTGAGTCTTGTAGATACCACCATTTTTCTTGGAATCACACTAGACGCGAAGCTTCAATGGAGCCCCCATATATCAAAACTAGCAAGCAGACTTAGTTCTGCAGCATATGCTGTAAAAAAGATTAGAAGTTTAACCAGTGTTGAAACAGCTAGACTAGTTTACTTCAGCTACTTCCATAGCATAATGTCGTATGGTATTTTGCTATGGGGACACGCAGCTGACACTGAAATTATATTTGTTTTGCAGAAGAGGGCCATAAGAGCAATTTATGATTTAAAGCCTAAAGAGTCGCTGCGACAAAAATTTAAGGAAATTAATATATTAACTTTGGCCTCTCAATACATTTATGAAAATGTAATGTACGTACACAAAAATAAAAGTAGTTTTACAAAAATAAGTGATATTCATTCTGTAAATACTAGGAACAGACACAAGCTAGTAGTACCAGTTACTCGACTCCATCGAGTCAGTAATTCATTCTTGGGGCGATGTATACGCTTTTACAACAAAATTCCAGAAAATATACAAAGTTTGACCTGTTCAAAGTTCAAAAACTTTATTAAACTAAGATTGTATAAAAAGGGTTATTATAATATTAAGGAATTTATGGATGATAATAACCCCTGGAAATGAGGTGATCGCTACCAAGCTATTTCTAATTTGTTGTGTTGTTAATTTGTGTAACATCATGATTGTAAGCTGTTATTTAAAAAAAAAAGTCCCGCTGGGTTTCTTGCTGGTTCTTCCCAGGACAGAGGTTTTTTCCGAACCAGTGGTAATCAAACAAAAGAGTGACTTTCAATAAGTATTATTTATAATCTATATTGAATAAAAAAGTTTCTGTTTCTGTTTCTGTTTAAGTCTATGATGGTAACTATATCAAAGACAATTACAGCACAGATAAAAATAACTTGGAACAAATTAAAATCGCTAATATACTCGTCGTCCTGCACTATGCGAATCAATGTGGAATTAGGCCAGAGTTTTGTAGCAAATAATTTTTATGAGTATTTCTCACAAATACGCTGCAAATCATAAGAAATGTGATATGGAAGTAAGTCACTTCAATCACCGGCAACGCGCACAATTGTACAGTTTTGTATTAAAGTGAGGTAAATCGGACAATCTTTGCTTGATTTCCCGAACGTGGCTTTGCGTTTGACCTCTTGGTCAAAGTTGGCTTACCTCGTCGGATGTTTTGTACCAGGTAACGACAAAAGGTTTTTTTTTTTTATAGAAATAGGGACACAAACTTGCACACAGTCCAGCTGATGGCAAGTGGTTGCTGAGGCCTATAGACATCTACATCTCTCCTCGTTTGCTAATCAAAATGCAGATGCGTTGTCACCCGTGAGGACTAAGATGGAATGCCTCGTTTCCAGTAAAAATTGTCTCCGGTTCTCTACACTCACCATACGAAACATATCACCATTAAGCTGCTATTTTACGCTGGTATTCTGAGAGGGCGTGGCCCTTCCCCGGTCGAGCGGACCCATACGTGCTACAACAACTACGTACTATAAATATAGCTGCAGCTTGGCTCTACCACGTAATGGGTTTCCAAACAACTTCAAGCGTAGTTTTCCTACAACCGTAATTTTCCCGATATAAATGTAGCATGGGCTAAAGTAAATAGGTAGTAAGAAGACCTTATTAGACATGCAAAACAGCAAGTGTGGTCGAATAGTATAAGTAACGGGGCTGTCGAAAGTACCTCGAAATGGTTCGTGTTATATTCCACACTGCCAGGGCCTCGCTCTTTTCTTTTCCGATCACTAACACACTGCCGCGAGTTTAACACTAGATTATGACAGAATACAAATATAAAGTTCTAGCTGTTCCCCGCGACTTCTCCCGCGTATAATTTTTTTTTTTGCGCGAATCCCTAAAATAAAAGTAGCCTAAATTACACCTTATAACATCAGTTATCTGCCAGTGATAGTCCCATCCAAATCGGTTCACAGGTTTATGCGTGATGCGTGTTCACGCCAAAATAGTTCACAAATGACAGATTTTTTTCAGACTTACCCAAACATAATATATCATTATATTTTGGCCAATTTACACAATATTTTTATGAATATAAGTTATATTATTGTAAAATTTCATTAAAATCTACTCAGTAGTTTCGGGCGTGAAAGAGTAACAAACGTCCATATATCTTCACAAACTTTCACGTTTATAATATTAGTAGGATAGTAGGACTAGTAGGTTCAAAGTATCCTTTTGTGATGAAGTAAACGCTAGTAAATGCATATAAGTTGGGAGACGATCTGTAATAATATTTGATAACACAATAATTTAAAAAATATGATGCGCTTAAAAATAGAACCTAAATATTTTCGTTTCGGGTTGGTTTTATTTATGCGCGTGTCTCTGTCACTGTATACGAATGTACAAGTACCTCTGATTCATCGCATAATTTTTATACGTATTGAGCGTAGGGGTAACACTCAGCAGTTGTTATTAAAAGTTTTACGCTTTACATAGCAGGAAGTCTGCCACGTATGATAGAATTTTTTTCTCAGATGAGCACAGTTTCCCAAGGATTTTTTTCTTCACCACCAAACGTTTATTTAATAATGTATGATGTATATTATAAAAGGTAACGTAACACAATACATATTATTTTTATTTTCATTACATGAAAAGCCATCTACGATGAAAAATAAGAATAAACTTGCACTTGGAAGACATAACTCGAATTTAAATTAGTAGAAACAAACATATAATGTTTAAATAAAAATATAAAATATACAAAATGTCCGGAAAAGTTAAAAAATTATTAATTATATATATAGCCTCAGGCTAACAAAGAAATAAGTGACGCCGAAACCATGCTCAACTTCTTAACACATCTTTCTTCTTTCATACTTTATCAGCCCGTATAATACCACTGCTGAGCGCACATACATGCACCTAAAATCATGTTGTTTGTTGCAAATGATTTTAGATACTTATGTGCATGTTCTTAAAATAAGTTGAACATGATTATGGCAGGTTACAGGGTCACTTAAAAAGTACGTAGAACTTTTCTACGTACTTTTTCTCTCGTCTATATTTTTTGTTGATTTGAGATTATAGATATATAAATTAAATATATTCCATTTGAAAAACCCATATCATATCTACATTAAATTAAATCCCATATAAATCCTTACACACATAGAAATTATTTATGTGGATATAACTGAGTTACGACTGGCATAGATGATACCAGTCTTTAAATCTTTGAATTCTTTTAAAAATAGAAATGATGAAACATTACTCACTGCGATGTGGGTGCGTCATCACGATGGCGAGAGGGCATTCGTCGTCTTCCAATATGTACTCCGAGTTATCAGCCGTATCCACCTTTTAAGAATAAATATTTGGGTTCATATTATTATAATCACATAGATATTATGTACAGAGTTAAATCTTAATTGCAAATAACACTAATACTGAGCAGCCGTGGAAATTTAAAAGTTGAGCGCTTGCTGTAAATTTCAGACTTCGCAGTTAATCGTAGTTCGATCCGAACCGGCGCCAATGAAATTGTTAAATATTATTTTAATAAGAGAGAAGAGAGATGATTTTCCACGTGCTCGGCAGCGATGGAAACATCTTGAAGAATTACATTTGTCTTGAGTGCTTCAAAATTTTACATTTCTATTATTAATTACTATTGAAGGCGCGCACTCAATTCAAATTTACAAATAAGTACACCTATACAACACAATGATTGTAACACCACAAAATATACGGCAGGGTAATAATTGTTAATATTGTGCAGGATGTATGTCAAGATCTACATTGCCTAATAATCAGCTAGAAATCGCAGTCAACTTTTGGTTTAAAAAAGGTGTTTCTTTACCATATACCAAAAGTCCATAGCTGGACATGGACCGCTGCCATTGCAGGGAGACTTTGCCTCTATTTTGAGCATTTGATTGGCGATTGCAGTACGAGACGTCTCGCACTTTTGTCGCTGGTTTGGGTATTTAAACCTGATTTAACGCTATACCGCTTTTTATTTGGAGCCTTAACATGTTTCTAGCATTCCCATAGTCGCCTCTTATGATCTCTACGGGATAAACGGTGTGATGAATTCTCTTGAAATGAAAACAAACAGTTTATCTGCGAATAATAATACTACTATATCAATATTTGTACACATCTCAATGTCATAAGTGCTAAGTGCGTTATAGGAGATCACCGCGCGATTTATTCCCGCGTGAATTTCCTTTTCCGTAATTATCCATACCAGCCGTCATTGCGTGCATTTCGCATTTCTGTTTCGCAATACAAATTCATACATAGAGGTCCACGGAGACAGAAAGTAAAAACAGATATCCGAAACTTCATTAACTGATGAATACATCGTTGCATATAATATTTAACAAAATAATAACATCAACACTGAATTTATATATTTATAGTTTTGATGATACCCACGAAACGATGTTTTGTATGAAAAATATTATGCAGGCAAGACAGAATTGGATCAGGAATTCTTTTCGCCGTGGCTTTTAAGAAGCAGAGGCAGCTTCAGCAGAATTTGTTTATTTAATATAAATAACTTATTTTAGTCATTTACAGTTTTTCACCATTGGTACGAAAAATAACTTTGTTCAGTAAAGTTCAATCTTGTCAGCCTCGAGCACAGGCGCAGAGTAACCAGTCTCTCGGTATTCTATAGGATGCATGTCGGTGAGTGTGCGCAGGAATTATGTTTTAATTCATCCGTCTCCTTTCCACCATCGGACAACCAGGCTGTTGATTTGTTGTCGATATTCCTCGCATTAGAACCAAACGGTTTGCTTTGTTATTTGTAATGCGTACAGCAAAAGAATGTAATAATTTGCCGGCGTCTATCTTTCCGTCCGAATACAATCTGGGCGTCTTCAAGGCAAGTGTGAATAGGCTTTTGTTACGATAAGACAGTGCGATTTACCATCTAAGGCTGCATCACCACTTACCACCAGCTGGGATTGTGGTCAAGCACTGGCTTATAATAAGTAAAAAAAAAAACAGTAAGAATATATAATATGTACCATGTTGTATCATTTTATTGTACAAATCCCATCAGAAATAGCCTTAAATTTTTGTCTTAGAACCCGTTTCTGCAAAACAAATATAGTTTTAGTTTCTCCATAGCGAAATAAGATACGATAATATACTATGTAGATAACTAGAATAACATATTCTGGTTGTTTCCGCGCTAGTAATACTTGTAATACTTCAATCTTTTTTACAGCATACGCTGCTGTACAAGTTTTCTTGTATCAAGATTAGGAAACTTGATGCAAGAACATTTTTTGTTCAGCACTTTGTTTTGTACATCGAATTAATTTATAAGTAATTTTTTTTTTAAATTTTGGGATTACAATTGCATTTTAGGGACAATCTGGGATGGTTTGCTATCTCTTTCATCCACCCAGGCCTCACACGGGTTATTTCTGGATCTCGTCAGCAGCGCTTCGTACCGGCCCGAACTATAGTTAAGAATCATCCAGGTAATTTCATAAGTACTCGATAAAAATTTCATTAAAATCCGTTTAAAAAAAGTTTTAAGAACAACTATTTTTATAAATACTACGTGTTCAGTGATGTGTGTAAGCAGCGGGGATGAAGTCGCGGGTATCAGTTTGTTTTATTTTATATATAAATATAAAGCCATTTATAAAAAAATGCAACATTTTCCGATTGAAACCGTAAATGCGTAATAGTTTTTGTATCGAAATATAAAATGGAGGGCCATACCTGCACTATGCAGTAGTGGTGCGGCTCGTGGCGCGCCAGGCCGTACTTGTCCAGCACCTCGCGCACCACCGCCGCCGCGCCGTCGCCCACCGACAGCAGCAGCGTCTTGTACGGCACGTCCGGGCTCAGCGACGACCCGTAGATCTTCAGCGTGCCGCCTGAACATCACAAACCCTCACCGTCACCGTCAGCTGACAAACAATGTTCTCCTGACCGACATCGCGAATATACAGTGAGCCCCCGGTAATCCGACCCTTGGATAACCCCCCCCCCCCCCTCCGTAATCCGACATGCTGTTAACATGTAGGTACAATCGAGTCGCGTTATGAATCCGCCACGGGGGGAGGTGTCCTTCACTTAAGATAACTCATAACATTGATCATGAAGTAATTGATGATCCTAATGAAAATAATATGTCATAAGCATGAAATTATTGAATTGTCATCGGTTCCTTATGCTTTCTCAAATTTCAGATCATTCAACCTGGAAGCGGGTGAAAATTGAATTATAAAATTCCATTGCATTCATACATAGACAAATACGTACAGGTCAAGCTAATATTAAGACCCATAAAAAGGAATATTTCTGCCGATATGCTCATAATTCATAGAGGTTTTGTATATGAAACAGACGTGACTTAAAACTTTCTCCTTTGTTTACTCAAAAAGGCGCAGTACGACCATTTAATAGATTTAAAACTAATTATGTTCAGACAGTGAGACCAACACCAGACACTTTTATTTTAACACACGAGGTGCGATTACAATTTTGATTATGACAATAAGAAAGGAAGCAGTATTTATTATTAGCACATGAAAACCACAACTAAATTTTCCTATTTTCCAAACTTTTTCTAGAAATGATAACATGTTTTAAAAACAATATTTAACACTTTAACATTACAAAGTTTATTAAAAAACAATAACATAACATTCAAAATAAAAAGCCCCTGCAAAATATGTATTTACTTTTTACTCCCTAGAGCAACATCATAACAAAATAGACGTGTATATATTGTGAACGCTGAGTAAGCAAGCTTAAACTTACAATGCAGTTGTTACAAATCATTGTTATGAAAATAAAGCAGTTTCAAACAAAATAAATTCGCCAAAGCTACGTTAGTTTTGAGAAAAAAAAATATTTTTTATAATACATAATGTGGTCATAAGTTTCTTATTAGTGAATAAGTGGCAGAGCCACGCTGCAGCTATATTATGGTTATATATTATAGCACAACGCATCTGTATTTTGATACTTAACCGAGGATAAAAATTTAGCTGTCTATGGGCCACAGCATCCACTTCATATCAGGTGGACTGTGTGCCTGTTCGTCACTTTTATTCTATAAAAAGGTGGAATATACAAAATTGTTGTCCAAAAGTAATTCGCAACTTCACCTACGTGCAGGATACTCTGTCTTTGGCGACGAAGACCAACTAATCAAAAGAAAAACCATTCAAAAATGCCAAACTCAAACCTCACACTCAGGTAATGGAAAGCAGCATTACGAGTCTCGGTTTTTGTTGTTGTTTGGAGTATGGGCAACACTTTCAAGCAATACACATGCTTGATGGCGCATTATTGAAAGCTGATACTAAAATAAGCTTTCTCGTTACATTTACAAAACATTTTAATTTCATATTAAAATATTTTCCAAAAAAAAAAACAATATACTCCAGGATTAGTGAAGTGATATATTTATTGTAATTTATTCAATAATAACATTTTATTAGTATGTAATAAAATAATAGAGGCAAGGTGTCTTTTTGGTGACCCTCATATCATTGAAACAATAACGGTTGTTTCACTGATTTAACAATAATAAAACGCTTTCGAAATAACTATCGGTTTTCGATAACATATTGCATATTATCTTAAGTTTTTTTCGATGTATCCAGATATCAGGTATAATGATAACTTATTCTGTACTGATTTGTAGTATGCTCTAATAGAGCATGTTTTTTTTATTATTGCAAGCAAACGGAAATGATTAACTAATGTTCGGGCATTATAATTTTTTTCGGATTGTCTATGGACACTGCACTAACGACATCTCGCGTTCGGATCTCGAGACCATCGTGTGGTTCGGCGGCGCGCACGTACGCCTTGTTCAAATTCAAAAGGTTCGCAGTACGCGCTCATAATTAAAATATATCCTCTTAAATGGTTGTTCCGATAACTTTGTACATACATTACATATACAGAACATTCGGTTGTATTTTGTAAATTCAAGTATATTTTGCAGTTTATAACCACCATTCTGGTGAAGATTACAAGGATAGCAGCAGATAGCCTACAGCCGGAGACGGCTCTATGATCACACCGCTTCGCCATAAAAAGCAGGTTAGTCCAGTAGACTTTTCGGAGTGATTATGATGCCTGTGAACCGCCACGCGAGAGCAAAACCTGCAACAACTGTCGAAAGCTCGCAACAGCGTGAAAAACGAATAAGTAGTATATTATGGACAGTTATTTAAAGTTTGAAAATCATGTAATTAATGTCGTAAAAAGTTGTTTTTTCCGATTAAAAGTTTTATATTCAATTAGGCAGTTTATCACTGTAGACTTACGTGTAAAACTATGTGAAACCTTAGTTCTCTCTAAACTAAATTATTGTATAACTTTGTATGGACCTTGTCTATTTAAAAAATCAAAAAATTTAATTCAAAGGGTACAAAATGCTTGCGCTCGTTACTGTTTTTACATCCCAAGACGAACACATGTTACACCTTACCTTAATGCCTCTAATATGCTTAAAATGCAGGAACGTCTCAAATTATTTTATGCCTCCCTGCTATTTGGAGTGATAAAAACAAAGAAACCAGAATACCTATATGAAAAGCTTCAGTGGAGACAAAATCAACATATGTACGGTATTAGAAAGTGTGCAAAAGTACTTTGTATACCTCAACATAGGACATCAGCATTTCGTGGTAGTTACAAATTTATGGCCACAAAATGTTGGAATGATCTTCCATCACCATTACGAGTCATAACAAATAAGAACAGTTTTAAGAGAAAATACAAAGAGTATTTATTAAATACGCAGAAAATGTCATAAATATAAAAAAAAAATTCGGCTGGGGCTGAGTATCCCATATTTAGTTATATTCAATTATGTAACTTACATTTACTACCAATATTCTTTTTAATAACCATTACGATGTTCAAGCATAATTATTATAATTAGTCTGAATAAATAAAACACTACTGTAGCTCTTACTTTTAATATTGTTATTTTTTTTTCATATGTTTTTGTTTATATTTCGTTTATATTTTGTTTATATTATGTTTACCTTTTGTACATGAATATTAATTATCAATTTATTAATAGAAATAATATGAAAACTTGTACTGGTTAATTAAATAGTTCTTGTACTGACTGAATGAATAAATAAATAATTTAACACTAAAAGCTATTTGTAATATAATCAGTGATGTACGCGTACTGTTATACTTTAGCTCACTAAGTAGGTATATGGGTGCTGACAGAATAACAGCGTTGTAGATTCTCTGCAACACATGCCGAGTCAGAACCCTTTCATTGTCCTTCTAAAAATATCATTTTTGTATTAGTTTAACTTTTAAATATTTTATTACTTTTGGTCAATGAATAAATATTTTTATTATTATTATTATATTCAAATACATAAAATTTTGTTTCAAGATTACTTAGACTGCATAGTGTCATAAGCTATCTATGATGGATGGTGTTAGATACTTTGACCTATATCGTGTCAGATGTTGCAAAACCAGACTAAATCTTATAACTATAAAATCTTACTAAATAATCGTATCAATAAATGAATCATATTTATAAAGGTAAAGCAATATATACCAGTATCGGGGCCGCCGTCTTTAGAGCGAAACTGTTGTAACTTCCGCTCGAGCTTCTGCTGGCGTCGCCTTCGCATCACCGCCTCCGGGTTGCTGATGCTGCGCGTGAACGACGTCTCCGGTAATTCTAGTCAAACATGCATAAAATAAAGTGACCGACCATTTCATTTCTTACCATGTGTTTATTACACGAGAAATTAATGTAAATAACTCATTTAATCTAATAAGTAGGGGTTATTCAAAATGAACTTAGCATCACCTGTTGGAGGTAAAGCAGGTAATGCATTGTTGAAGCTGGTTTGTATCCACACGGAACAAGTATCAGTACGGCCAAGGTTTTTCTTTGCAATTTATGTAGGTAAAACTAGAAGTTACAACTAGGAGAATTTCCTAGTAGAGGTAACATTCTTTAAAAAATATAATAATTGGTGATAAGTAAGATGTGTAAGACGTGAGGAACATTCTTAATAAGACAACTTGTGTGATTGAATACAAACATTTCGAAGGCGCAAACAGTAACAATGTTATTCCAAGTGGAAAGTGTAGATGCTAAGTGGACAAAATTGTGCTAATTTCTTGGTAAGTTAAAGAACAGATACACAATCATTAGAAATGTTTGTAGTGCATGCAGTGCATTAGCTGAATATTGTTTAAAACAGAGTATGCGTCACTGTTTACATTAGCGCTAATTATAGTAGAAGTACATCGATCACTAATTACAAATTGCTTCTTTATATAATTAAGGGTGACAAACAAGCAGATGGTTCACCTGATGGTAAACGATACCATGGTCCACTCACACCTCTTTATCAGTTAATCACACTCTCATAGATGTATTTTGTTATATAGGAGCGTGGCCTTCCCGGACGAGCCGACCATTCAAGCTGCGACCATAATATACCTCCAGCATGGCTCTATCACATAAAAATTTACCTAACGCCTTTTATTCTATTTATTAACACCAGGCTAGAGGGGAACTAATCCCGAGGTTTATATCCCAATCAGGGCCAGAATTTGTACAGTAAGTGCTCCCGGCGTGGGAGATGTTTAGCCCTGTATGCAGCGACTTCCGGACATATCAGCAATACGTGGGCCACCGTATCTTCCTCCCCCATACATGCCGTGCACAGGGGACTATCTGTAACACCTATGGTGCGACAGAAGGAAACAAATCAGGAGATGGACAGCAGCGTCTTTCTATTAACGACTAAAATAAAAAACTGCGGTAGTCAACCCGCTTGCCAAGCGTGGCAACTATGGCAATATCGCCCCTATGAGGCAATCTAAATAAAATAGGGGAAGCCTATGCTCAGCAGTTGACTTTGATAGGCTATAGCAGATGTAATTTATTTATTTATTTATCTTATCTATGTAGTTACTTATATACCATTATATATTTTTATTTTATGGCTTTAATAAAAATAACGTTATTTTGTCTGTCCATCCAAAGGTTGTCTGGAAGAGATCGCCCATTGTACCACATTTCTTTTTCTCATTTTTTGTTAATATTTTTGTTATTTTTTGGTGTACAATAGTGTTATCTATCTATGTAACGGGCGGACGGATATTTTTAAGTTACAAGTCAATTTTACATCAATATTCATTTAGTGCATCAATGTTGATTTAAAGGTTAAAATTTGGTATATTATAATAATGCCTACCTTAAACATTTCCTATTTACTATGAGAGGTAATATTAAAATTAAAAAAATTCTCTTCCTGTGTACCTAAACAACAACGGTAAGATGACGCAGGAGGAGTGTGGTGGGTGGAGTGATGAGCAGTGTATAGAATCAATCTTGAAAACAATAAAGTTAAAAATGAACCTGTGTAAAGTTTCTCAGCGATAGGTCTGTTTTCATCATTTGTGTCGGATTTCAGTCTGGATAGTTTTTCTTTCTTCTTTAATTCCTTTTTTTCTCGTTTCGATAGTTTCCTTTTAAAGTTCTGATCCGCTTTTTCGATGCCGGAAGACAAAGGAACCTGCGAAATATAGAAAATAGATATAAAGTTGTATAAGGCCTTACTAAATTTAGTCTGGTTTTAGTCAAAATTGCTTATTCCAATAAACAATATTTTTAATTTCAATTTTAAGTGTCAATTTATATTGTACTGGGTGTTATAGATAAAATCATAAAGAAAAAAGAATGCCTGAAAAATTTAGAGGATAGAAAATCTTTTGAGGACATGGGAAGTACGCTAATACGCTTTAGATTTATATGTGGTTGAGCCACGCTGCATATATTATATTATATTTATAATATAATATATGCATGCTATAACACGAATGGAATTAGCTCCACCGGGGAGGACCACGCACTCACAAAATACCAGCGCAAAATAGCAGCTCAATGCTTCTGTATTTCGCATGGTGAGTGTAGAGAACCGGAGACCCTTTTTATTGGAAACGAGGCATTCCTACTTAGACCTAAGAGGTGACAACTGCATATTGATTCTTATCGAGGATAAATGTAAATGTCTAAGAACCACAGTATCTACTTACCATCAGGTGGACTGTGTGCTTGTGTGTCACCCTTATGGTATTAGAAAAAATAGGGTAGCGCAGCAGACTTTTTCCTTCCTTAAAAACTCTCCAACTCTAAGGTAGAGAAGAGGCCTTTGCTTAGCAGCGGAACGTAACTGACCTAAATATCGGTTACGATTGTGCACAAAAAACAAAAAGATCTTGTATTGTGATGTCTACGTGAGCCTGACAATACATTCAACCCCGCCTCCGAATTTGTTGCGTAAGCAATATATCAGACATGGACAGGTAAAGATACACCTGTGTTTGAGGGTACACTTTTCGCTGATAATTGTATAACAATATTCGGATGATGACTCCGTGGTTAAAAGACTTGAAGAATACCACTTTCCCTACTTAAACAAAAATAATAAAATATTGAAGCACGAACCTCGTTGTTGGTGAGACATTTGAGCAAGAAACGCCCCTCACGATCGTCGGTGTGCCAATTGAGTTGCACGAGCAGCGGTTTCTCGTGCGGCTCGAGACGCCGCTCGTAGTCCGGCCCGTGCGTCTCCCAAAGAGAATAAGAGCCCAGCGATAACATGCGCATGTCCGGACGGAACTTCTCGATCAGCGTCTCTGTTCGCAAAATAATTATTTCGTTTAGTTCAAAGGTTCAAACATACGCACCCTGCAATGGTATTTCTATTATTATATTTTGCGTAATAATAAAAGATAAGCAAAATAGTTTAATAATATTTATTTTTGTCACTAACACAATAATTTAACATTGTCGAATTCAATATTAATTTTCGGAGCCAAACGCCTTCCAACTGAAAGTTGATCCATGATCTAACGACTTCCATAATAAAAACTAACTCTAGCACTTTATCCACTTTTATCTAGAAATTAACTCAAGTTTTTATGTAGTAGTTTAAAATTATCAATGACCTAAAATACGCCAATATACAACTGATAAACAAAGCGAAACGCACAGTAATCGATTTTATTGCATGCAGTACCGGTGATTATAACACGGTACTCGCAGATTTAGCTCGTGGATCCTTAACAACTTCAATAAATAGCCTATAAGGAATTTTGTCATCAATTACGGAAGTACGGAATTTGAGGTTGAAATCTACGGAATTTTTAAAAACTTAACAAGAAAACCATTTTTTATCATGAGTGTTAGGTTAGCCGACAATGTCATTCTCTCTCTCTTCTATGCTGTCTTTATTTAAAAAAAAACATTATTGCTTATAAATATCACACTTTTGGTGAGGTTAATCGATTTCAAATTTCAATTGTGTAAATATTTTGCATTAAATTACGTTCATTTCGAATTTCGAACACTTCTTGGAAAATAGGCAGTTAATATAAACGCTTATAATATTTTCACAGATGATTGAATTGTTACTTATGTCTCAAATTTTTCAAATCCAGGCTGTACCAATTGTTTCTACTAAAAATAATTTAATTAAAAGAAAACAATTAATTTTAAATTAATTTTATGGTACTTTTTTCTTGTATATTAGCTTGATCCGATGTTATACTACAATTGAACTTACAAGAATTTTACATGACAAAAAATTGATCTATTCTATGACAAAAACAAAAATTTTCCATCCTCTTTAGAAATCTACAGATATACGGATATTTTGAAATAGCATCTACGGAATCCTATGGAATTTTTTATACCAATCTACGGATTTGGAAAAATTCGAGTTGGCAACACTGCGCTACAGAAGAGAACATTAAGTCGAACTTACATAAATACTTCATTGAATTTTAACAAAATGTAAAAGACGCTAATAATAACCGTCAGTAACTTCATTAGTAGGAATTAATTATTAATACTCTATATCCCTATCTCTCTGATATAGCATAATACACTGAATATGATCAAAACATAACAAAAGTCATACCTATAACGTCGCTGACTGTAGCATCGGAGGCGACGCGGATGCATTTCGTCGCAATCTTTTGGCCCGAATCTTGGAAGTAGAACCGCATCACCCCATGAAACTCTAAGTTCTGTAACGAAGTTATTATATTTTACTAGATGAAAAAAACAAGCGAATTATTAGAAGATTCATCCATAATTAAGATGCTGCTGCCCATCTCTTACGACACTCGCGTGATGATATGGGATAGTGGATATTAAATAAAACTATGTTTACGGATTTTATCGCGTTTAATTTACTTATTTTAATTCCCGACGTTTCGGGTGACCATAGCTGACCCATGGTCACCGGGGGGACTGAGATGTTTGACGCCCCGATGTCTGATTTTGTTTCCGATTGAATTAGATCCGGTTGTGATTTTGTTATCGATGTTTGACTCAAAAACTGAAGGTAGCCAGGCTTAAACATAGTTTTATTCAACGTGTAGTGTTCGCGTAAATATAAAAAATCGTTATAGGATTTTTTTATAGGATAAGGGTGACAAACGAGCACACAGTCCACCCGATGGTAAATGGTTGCTGCGGCCCATAGACATCTACATCTATCCTCTATTACAAATCAAAATGCAGTTGCGTTGTCACCCGTGAGGACTAAGATGGAATGCCTCATTTCCAGTAAAAAGGGTCTCCGGTCTCTACACTCACCATACGAAACACAGCAGCGTTAAGCTGCCATTTTACGCTGGTATTCTGTTTGGCATATAATGCGATGGCTATTCCGCTACAAGTTAGAAACCATGCAATATTCTTGGTATTTCTTTTGGTCGACTCTTGCATGATCCGGGGGATGTTTATGTTTACGAACTAAAAACTAGATAAAGTAATTGAATACACACCTACATGAAATTTAATTACGTGTACGCAATTAGAGAGGTAGGAGTCTCACCAGAAAAGTAAAGTAAAGAAGAATATTCATGTCTTTAATATAAAAGATTTTTAAGAATGGTATTACGAAAACTTTGCGTTGTAAACCATTTTCGCTGCTCACAATTTGGTACATTTTCCACCGTTTAAAAAATATGGCTTACCAGTTGAAAGTTTACAAGTTGTTAATTTTTAGACTACGATTACTATTGTAATGCAAAATAATCACCGAGCTGCTTCAGTGCGTGACGTGCGTGCGAGACAGACTTCATGAGTCCTCGAAATATTTTAAATTCTTTACACTTGCACAATAAAATATTTCCAGAACACGTACTTAATCAGCACTTAAATTGTGCTAACAACTCGACTAGGCATGTCAGTCTGTCCCTGCCCTAACATTGCGGGAAAATACTTAATTTAATAACCAGAGCTAATTGCATACTTTTTATAATATTCGTAAAATAGTTTTTTTCTTTATATTATTACTTCTGAGACTAAGTTTTTTCGGACGATCAACAAAGTTTTGCAAAAACATACTCATGCAAGTATTAAAAAAAAACCTCTTCTTAAAATAAGTATACTAGAGTATAATATAACATTTAATGCCCACACCTAACCTACACCTTTAACTTTACTGTTATCAGTTATGCCTGAACACACGGAAATATTTATCTAAAGCGCATTCTTTAAGAGATAACAATCGTTCACAAAGCATTATAGAGCAACATAAAACAGACTGTTCAGAAAGAATAGTCTTTACAACACACGGGAAATAAACGTAAGCTGAATAATTAAACTTCAAAAAAATAATAATAACGTGGCTTTAATTTTTCGATACCCTTACTACCTACAACTTAGCACCGACTACCGAAGCTATTAAATGATTTTATTCTTATTAGTTTTGATGTGTTTTTTAAGTTTAATTTGTTGACCCTTTTGAGTAAACTAAGCAATGTCATAAACTCAAGGAAACGAATAGTATAATCCTCTAAATATTATAATTATAAAGGACAATGGAATTTTTGGGGCTGAATTTAACTAATTGGTTTATTGCATGCCTTAAGCGCAAAGCGCGTAGGTATGTTCTACTAGCGCCTAAAAAATCAAGATTTCAATGTTTTGTCGCATAAAAAGGTATCTAACAACCATATTGAACATTGTCAGAAAGATAAATGATTGTTGAAATTATTAATATTTTTTTAACTGATTAATTGCTATTTTTACATATAAAAAA
The DNA here is from genome assembly GCA_963668995.1 of Parnassius mnemosyne. Lineage (NCBI taxonomy): Eukaryota > Metazoa > Arthropoda > Insecta > Lepidoptera > Papilionidae > Parnassius > Parnassius mnemosyne. The sequence goes on from CAVLGL010000159.1 coordinate 16,899,018, forward strand.
GTGGTTTTAGTGGCTTATGGTGTAGATTTATCAAGTCCGTATTGAGTGGTAAAGATGATAACTTTTGAAAATATCAATTGTTTAACTCAATCTATTTTTTAATCTCTGCATTTAGCACGTGGGAAGCCATGGAATGTAAATGGCGGTTTAATTTTCTTTTGTTTAGATATAATTACTATTTTTCGGCTTAGAAATCCCGACATTTTCGTTGGTTTGAGCAGTCTTGTAATTTATTTTACTAAATAGACTGCCTCTCTCACTCACTTCGGCTTCAGCTGCCGTCGCGAATGAATACTTGTATCGGTTGTTTGCAGGGGCTCAAAAAGATCGCTACACAAATACAAAATATTCGAAAAACCAAATTTTATACATACTTGAATATTATAATAAGATTTTTATTACAATATTTTAAAAGCACAGATTAAATAATAGTAGTACGTACTAAAAGTAAATAAGATGTATATGTATATTTATACTCAAATACGTCTTGGACTTTATGGAGTGACCTGAATGATGATATAGTGATCATATGAGCATTATGAGTCATGAACTTTTGGATTGACCAAATTTTTTTTAAATTGAAGTTTGATATAAAATTATTGGTAAATTGGAAGTATAATAAGGTTATTAGTAAAAACTTGTATGTATTTAAACTACTTTAAAAAATTCCTTACAATCATGTTATACGTAATTTTTTTAATGCGCTTAGGGCATGCACAATCGGATATACCAATAGTTTTTACTTTAAACAAATGGCTACATTTTTCTTAAGTAAAATACAAAAAAGTTGCTCTTTTTACAATCTAGACTTCGAAAAAACAATAAAATAAGAAATAAGTTCGAAAATCGATTGTATGAATACAATTGATAATAATTTATTTAAACGGATTCAAAAACTAAAATGACAATCCTTGCAAGGTTTCATTAAAATTCTATTATTTACTCTGAATGATAGATTAATTTGTAATAAAATATATTATTCGCTTAGGATAAAAAGAAGAAAAACATTTTATGGCAATAAATTGTTTACCTTATGGAGTATTCTAGTAGGGAAATTCTCGTTTCTGAACGTTACCTATGGTTTTTTTTATAGGAAAGATGACAAACGAGCACACAGCCCACCTGATGGTAAGTGGTTGCTGTGGCCCATAGACATCTACATCTATCCTCGTTTACGAATCAAAATGCTGATGCGTTGACACCTTGTGAGGACTAAGATGAAATGCCTCTTTTCCAGTAAAAAGGGTCTCCGGTTCTTTACACTCACCATACGAAACACAGCAGTGTTAAACTGCTATTTTACGCTGGTATTCTGTGAGAGCGTGGTCCTTCCCCGGTCGAGCCGACCCATTCGTGCTACAACTATACCAGTAATATAGCTGCCGCATGGCTCTACCACGTACTTCTCATTAGTTTGTATTTTCACTACCCATCAAGTGGGATGCGGGAAGTAAAGACTGTGTTCTTAACCTCCGAAGGAGACGGTCTTACAGCCGAAATAAAATTTTTGTTTTTTGGTTTATGGCCATTTTGACCCCCTAGGAGAGTAATGAGAACTTTTTGCCCCTATTCAACCATGACCCCCATGGCGTCCTCTACATGATAGGCTATTCAAACTGACTAGGCCTAAAGTTCGAGTCACCCCCCCCAACTCATTTCTAAAGTCTTTACTTCCAATTACTTCCAACTACCAATAAATTCTCATTTTGAAACTTGACTTTACAGTTCAAACTTAAAACTATTCACTTAAAAGAAAAAGATAATTTTCAAATCGATTTGAAGCGAGTGCAATATAATCGATTCTCAATAAAATTGAGAATTTTAATATCTATTTTTGTTTATTTCTGTGTTAACTAGGGAGGAAAAAAACAATCGCGAAAATATCTACAAACGAATAATACTAAATATCAACATTCCAACAAATAACAGTAACAAGAACAATTCAAGTAATCGATCTCAGATAGATATGCCTAATATTCACTTCACTTAGTTGTTGTTGTTTTAACTTTCGTTAATCATTTTACCATTTTGTTTCCTTATTAACCACAGTTTTTCTTTAGTGATTTTATACTGATCCTGCTTTTATATTTTTAAGTAATTATAGTGAGAAATAGCCTGTTACATTTAATTACCGGAAAAAATCACCTGTTACAGTGTAGGTAATACACAACCTCTTATTCTACAATAGCTCAGCTCCTAGATTGACAAATCTTGCCAGATGTTTAGCTATGAATTCATTATATTTACGCTTTCAAATGGCCCTCAACTTGTTAACACCTGGGCCCAAGAATGTGTGGAGACGTCTCCTTCTCCTATCAGTTATCTTATTTTCTAGTAGGGCTGGAAATTTTTCTTCAAATATTAATGGGACTACCCTTGTTGCATATTAAATAACATATTAAATTATTTTTATATTTCATTAATTTGGTTTTAAATTATATATTTTGTAGACTGTTTAGTAAAAACAAGAATCAATAATATCGGTTTATAATAAGAGCTAATAATTTTCTGCTCACCAGATGTCGCTAGTTGACACTGAGGTAAAGTTTTTTGTTACACAATGTCATTTAATTGTGAAGTTAGTTTTTGATACAACTTTATCACTTTCTAATACACAAAACAATGAGTCAGTTTTTTTTTAATTTGTCTACTTTTATGAACATCTATGGTTTGGTTTATTTATTTTTATTCTTATTAATATAAAATATAAGTAATAGTACAGAAAGAAACATTAACCTTTACATTTTCCGAAAGTTAACGCGTAACATACATACTCGCACAAACAAAAGAAATACAGTAAAATGGAGCCTCGTTTTTGCTAAAATAGTTGTAATGCGAATCTGTGGTACCAATATTTTTATGCAATAATCTTAAATACAAGCAAGGACTCTTGAAGTAAGAGTTTAATCGCACGCGGAAAATGTGCAATGCCCTTTGTTTTGTAAATAGGATACAGCATTACCGACTAAAACAAAAGTAACAGAACAAACATTCTTATGTATGTGAGATGTGTACAATGTTAATATATCAAATTACATTAAAAAGTTAATAAAGAAGAATATTAGCGTGTTACTTTGAAACGTTTCATTTAGCCGTGTTCATCGAAAGCAACAAATAATTACTCAAAGTAAAAATAAAAAATTGGCTGTGTTCTTAAATAATTATAAAGCTACTTGGCGAAATCCATTTTGTTTCAGATTGTATGGCTCCTGCTCTCCTAATTACCGCGTGCTGCGTGCTCAGCAAACCTAGCTGTGATCGTGGCCTATATAGTTTAGAAAATGACTAGAAATGACTTAGAAAATTACGTAAAATATTAAATAAGACGAAGACGATTAGAGACAGCTATTTGACATTAAGAGTATTTCAATCAAGTTTTATTATAGTTTAGAATCGTAAACTTAAATTACATATTATTTTGCAAATAGGTACATAGAATAGTTAAAAAAAACTAATGTATCTTTATAAATTAATGAAAAAATGCTAGAATTTTAGCTTTGAAATTCTACAGTCATATTATGGCGCGTCTCCACCAAAGTTTTGTTGTCAACACAAAATTTGTCAACAAAACTTGTTTTTTTCGGCGGCAACATCAAAGGAATACGCTTGTTGCCAACATTTGTTCCCTCGGTGGAGACGCTTGTTGACAGAAATAATTGTTGACAAAACGTGTTGGCAAATGTGTTGACAACAAAACTTTAGTGGAGACGCGCCATTAAGCAAGAGGTCATCCACTTCTGCATAATTGCAGGTAGTGTATCTCTAAATACAAAGGTGACAATGCATCAGCATCCATTTTAGGGTTGCAGGTGTCTATGGACTGCACTTTCATCAAATAGACTGTTAGCTTCGTTCTGATATTAACTTTGTAAAAAAAAAATTAAGTACTTTAAATTTAATTTTACGAGTTTAAGAGAGAGAGAGTGTCCTGACCTTCAAGCACTATTTTTCATATTTAAGTTTAATTACGCTGTTATTTTGTTTCTAAATAACGTATAGAAACTTCTTCGATAAGTTTAAATATGAGTAAAACTTGCCTCGTTGGGTTCGCTGAGCTCGAATAGGTCAAGTCGGTTGGCGTTCCACTGCTGGATCATGTTGCGCAGCACCTCGCGCTCCAGCATGCGCTTGTCGCGGTCCGCCTCCATCTTGTCACCTCATCAAGTCTGCAGCCTGAAATGTGTACAATTTACTTTAAGAAAAAAAAAGAAATCTGCGCGCATCATGTTAGTATGTAATAACGATAAAGATTTAAAAGAATTCATACAGTTCAAAGAATTTTTATACGTGGTAGAGCCATGCTGCAGCTATATTACTGGTATAGTTGTAGCACGAATGGGTCGGCTCGACTGTGGAAGGACCACGCTCTCACAGAATACCAGCGTGAAATAACAGCTTTACGCTGCTGTGTTTCGTAAGGTGAGTACAGACAACCGAGTAGTATAGACAAAATATTTACTGGAAACGAGGAATTCCATCTTAGTACTCACGGATGACAACGCGTCTGCATTTTGATTCGTAATTGAGGATAGATGTAGATGTCTATGGGCCACAGCAACCACTTACCAACAGGTGAACTGTGTGCTCGTTTGTCACCCTTATTCTATTAAAAAAAGTTAATTTCACCAAGGCAATAAGTTAATGCTGATTGCATGTGACACCGGGTTTAGATATAAGAAAAATTATAAACCAATGCCACTAGAATTCTTTGTGTTTTATTACGACAGGTAAATAAAGCTTCAACTTTACGCAAGTGAAGCCATGAACAAATCCACTTATAGCGTAAAGGTAAGAAAACCTATGCAGGTAATGTATTAGTTAATATAAAGATATTAAATACAAGAATAACAATAATAATATTTACATACATCATATAATACACATTAGTATTATAAAGTAGGTTAACCAAAACCTGAAAAAAGTGAGAAGTAAGCAAGAACAAGGACCGCCACCGAGTACCGTGGTAGCTCAGGGGCTCTTCGTAAATTTCACAGTATGTGAGTTGTTAATTGCATTTTTAAATGCCGATTCACTACGTACTCGGTGATGAAGGAAAACATCGTGAGGAAACCAGTACGTCTAAGAAATTGCTATTTTTCTAAAACTGCATACAACCACGCAATGGGTAAACCTCTCAGAAATAGGAGGAGGCCTGAGGCTGATTATATACGTCCTACACCTGGCGTATGTAACAGTCGGTAACTTTAAACAAGAACCTAAAAACAACATTTCCAAAAGCTTAATTTTTTAGGAAACGGTGCCCGAAGACAAATTTTAGATGAACAATACCAACTATTAAGCTTGCATGTTATTCTTAACAAAACGAATACGAATTGTTTAGTTTAAATTCGACCTATGGAATTGGAATTTTGTATGCAAAAATTAAAATATTTTTGTACGAAAAAAAACTTACAACACTATTATTTACTACTAGCTGTTCCCCGCGACTTCGCCCGCGTGTAATTTAGGGATTTAAATGTTTTGCTCGGAACCCTAATTCTTTTTCTAAAATAAAAGTAGCCTAAGTTACTCCTTGTAACATCAGCTATCTGGCAATCCCGTCAAAATCGGTTCATCCATTTTGGAGATTAGCCGGAACAAACAGACAAATATTTTAAAAATTGCATTTTTATTATAAGTATCGTATATACTTTCATATGCTTGCGGTAAAAGCTGTTATTTTGAGATTACAAACAGACACTTCATTTTTATTTATTTGTATAGACATTCTTGCCATTTTATGGGCAGTTTGTTAATGTAATTGCTGTAGAAGTCTGCCGCACGAGAATCGATGAACTCTAATACATTCTTAACTGAACGTTTTTTTTGAAAGTGTCCGAATTTGGGATTTATCAAACCTTTAAAAATTCGTAACTCCGAAAATATTAACTTTATCCTAACAATCAACCTTTTTTATTCGCATTTCATCAAAAAAATATAAAAAATTGTCCCGTTTAAAAATAACAATTTCTTGCAATTGACAAAATATATCGGTTTAAACAATATGGCATGGAGTTGCCCCATGGCAAATGAATTTATATCATCAGTAGGGAACTGAACAGAATCGCATAAAAAATGAGGTGGAATAGTTTTCTGTACTTTCAGTACGGTACTATGCGCCGATTACTCCGGGACTAATATGCCTACTGATGCGTCGTCGCTTAAATATTCATTAATTGAGTAGTAACTATTAACATTTCTCAATTACAATTGTTTTTAATTTTTGTTAAGTTTATGAATATTTTCCATTTTATGAAACATAAATGAAACTTTATTCTAGATTTTAGATAATATACCGAAAACGCTTTCTCTAAGTAAAGCTGTCTTTGATGAAATTGTACTTTTATTAATTTTATTTTTACGTCGATTGTGTTATTAAGTAAACATTAAATATTTCAGGATTAATTTTTACACTGCAGCGTTAAGCTGCTGTGTTACGCTAGTATTCTGTGAGAGCGTGGTAATTCCCCGGCCGAGCCGACCCATTCGTGCTACAACTATACTACTGATATACGAGTAGCTGCAGCTTACACGCATTAATAAAGTTTTTACAAACGTCACAACTAATATGTTATCTAAACTTTGAAAGAAGTGGAAATCTGTTGACACACCGTTACCGTCGCAGTCTATTAAAATTCACAGACGCGTTGTTACCCGTGAGGACTAAGATGGAATGCCTCTTTTCCAGTAAAAAGGGTCTCTGGTTCTCTACACTCACCATACGAAACACAGCAGTGTTAAATTGCTATTTAACGCTGGTATTCTGTGAGAGCGTGGTCTCTCCTCGGTGGAGCTGACCCATTCGTGTTTCGTCATTTTGACATGGAGTGAGCATTGCATTTTACATAAACGTTAAGGGATGGAAAAAGTATTCATGCGTTGGAAATCCAAAATGCTGACCGCTATGCAGAAACACAAAAGACTATAATAGTCTTTTTGGGTAGAATTCCGTTCTAGGGACACCTCCGATTTGGACCAAATTTTTTTTACATGTTTACCAACATAAATGGTGAATAACCCCAAAGGGATTTTTGGCGCAAATGCCCCTAAAAATTTTTACGAGGGTTTGAAGTTTTAGATTTTTAAGGCAGTTTTTCATGATAAATCGACTAAACCCCACTTTTTTACACAGGAATACTGACCCAAAGTTACTTACTACTACTTACTATTATAATATACTGTGTTTTATTTCTGAATTGTTTAAAACTGCTCAGAAATACTTGAACACTCAGAAATACTTTCAGTTATAATAGGTTAGAAGGTTCTGGAGGGAGCGAAGGCAACCCGACTTTATAGATAAGATATCTAATCTGATCGAATCTTCACTAAAATAGAATCAGCACGCCCCGACTCCACGTAGTCTTGTCTGTCCTAATTCTAGTGTTTTTGTAAAGCCGTAGGCGCGGAGGGAGAGCAGCTCCCGCCGCATTCCACCTTATGCTAAGTGGTTGCTGTGGCCCATAGACATCTACATCTATCTTCGATTACGAATCAAAATGCAGATGCGTTGGCAACCGTGAGGACTAAGATGGAATGTCTCGTTTCCAGTAAAAAGTGTCTCCGGTTCTCTACACTCACCATACGAAACACAGAAGCTTTAAGCTGCTATTTTACGCTGGTATTCTGTGAAAGCGTGGTCGTTGCGTAGCGAATCACAGTAGCAAGTCCTGTGATTCGCTACGCAAGGGCGAAGGGGCTGCAATTCCCGCAGCGCCAAAGCCGTTGTAGAGTAACTTTGGGTCAATATTCCTGTGTAAAAAAGTGAGGTTTAGTCGATTTATCATGAAAAACTGCCTTAAAAATCTCTTCAAACCCTCGTAAAAATTTTCAGGGGCATTTGCACCAAAAATCCCTTTGGGGTATTTCATCATTTATGTTGGTAAACATGTAAAAAACTTTGGTCCAAATCGGAGGTGTCCCTAGAACGGAACTATATCCGTCTTTTTAAGCAAAAAAAGTTTGAAAAGACTATAATAGTTTCTTTAAGCAAAAAATACTATAATAGTTTTTTTTATTTCTGCACAGCGTATGTTATAATATTTCCCGAGGCTTTATGGAACTGTTGCAACAAGATCCTAATCGTTTTTGAGTCAATTTATAACAATAAACGAAACTTTACTGCACCATTACTATTCCAAAACCAAATTACAGTATATAGACTTGGAAAAAAATACATCACCTACTGTTGCGGGCACTTTGAAGGCAAAGCAAATGAAAAATTGCGTAACGAAACCCACGAGAAACTGCGATGCAAACTCGCAAAGATTATTATTTATTCCTTGATAACGTCTCATAAGTCACTGCTCTGGCTGCAATCACGATGCTGGCTTCGAAATACTTCAGTATCCTCCATATTCATCGGATCTTGCACATTGTGATTTCTATCTGCTTTCGAGATTGTAAGAGTATATGAGAGAACAAAGAAAAAGACGATGAAGCAGTAGTCGCTACAGTACATAATTTTTTTAAGTAGGGATTAGACATTTCAAGTGTATTACACAGGAGGTGACTAGATCGAAAAATAAAATAATATTTAAGAAAATTTGACCTGTAACATTACTCATTCACACTTCTTATTAAACTCTAGAAGTGTACGCATACCTACGCATTAACAAAAAACTGGGGCGATCGAGATTTGATAGTAAGTAATAAAATCGTTTTCGAAGAAGGTAGCAACGTTTCCACCATAATTTCAATTTTAACATTCTTAGGACAAATTGTTTCGTAGAAAGGGAATTTTTGCATATAACTAAAATAGACAGTTGGCTGTACATAACACATTTTATTTGTCCCGGGTTAATAAGAGCAATCTAGTATACTCGTGACCGAATGTACCTTGATGTCTAAAAAAAGTTGGTCTAATACCGTGTCATCATAGCTAATGGCGCTGTTTCTTCTGCCAATAACTTAGTTCCCGCCATGGTTTCCGCTTCGATCTGATTCGACACGTTTTATTTTATCAGACATCTCGCAACATTAGCGCTACTCCCTGATATTACATATTAGTATTGCCGGTTTATATTGCAATGGAGTAATAATGCCTTGTTTAAAAAGGGTGTCGGATGCTCTACACTCACCATACGAAACAGCAGCATTAAGCTGCTATTTTACGCTCGTGTTCTGAGGAGTCCTTTCCCACTCGAGTCGAACCATTTGTGCTACAACCATGATATAACTGCAGCATGGCTCTATATATATATTAATATACTAGCTGTTCCCCGCGACTTCGTTCGCGTGTTAGGGTTTTTATGTTTCTGCGCGGAACCCTGATTCTTTTTCTAAAATAAAAGTAGCCTATGTTACTCGTTATATATTCAGCTATCTGCCAGTGAAAGTCCCGTCAAAATCGGTCCAGCCGTTTCGGAGATTACCCGGAACAAACAGACAGACAGACAGACAAAAATTTTAAAAATTGTATTTTAGTTATAGGTATCGTATTTACTTTCATATGCATTTAGTAAAAAACTGTAATTTTGACATTACAAACAGACACTTCAATTTTATTTATTTGTATAGATGTATAGATATGTCATCGCAGCCTATCCAAAGTCCACTCCTGAACATAGGCCTCCATAGACTGCCACGTAGGGGCTATTAGCTGCTTGGTAGGCGGGCTGGCAACTGCAGTTTTTTTTTACAAATAAAGCACTTGATTATTGGTACTCATTTAAATTATACCTGCAAGCCTATTCGTAGATTAAAAATACTCAAAAATTAATAGCATAGTTAGTACTTAATCAAAGGAATTATTAAAACTATTTTTTTACTTTTATGACGCAACAAGAGAAATTCTTTAAACCTCACAGCGTAATTAATTTAATAGTGATAATTACACAGTGATTATTTTAGATAAATTAAATTTATTTAAAAAAATGGAAACTGTGCTATTAAACGATAAACACGGATTACAGGGGATTTTAAAGATCGTTATCAGTTCGTTACCGTATTGGCTTCCATTATACAGTAAGGAACAAATTAGTAAGAAGCCAGATTTCCCCAGCGAAAATGTGTTACATGTAGCATTAGGTAAGCTCTTTCAGCAGCAGAATTTGGTAGTTACATTATGATGACAATGTTCTCCTCGCCGAATTCGACAACGGAGGCAAAATTTCTAAATACAATAAAGTTTGATTACAGCCAGTCGTAACTTCGAGATATTGCTATATTTAAAAAACATACTTAAGTAGTAGAAAATATCTAAGTCTTCATTCCACAGAAACAAATTTAACAAAAGTGAATTTTTTGAAGTGGGCGGCTCATGGCATATATCATGCGCAAGCGCACCTACACGCGCATGCTTGTATTTATAACACCAACATATGGCTCGACGCTGTGAAGCGATAAATCGGTCTGGAATTCTGCACTCTAAATTACAAATATCGTTTGTCAATAATTTCATTCAACTTAAAATATCTCAGAATTTAGTCACATTAATTAAACGTCAAACTGAACAAAAATTAAAAGAAGCTAGAGAGAGAAACGAGCACAGCACACGTTGAATCTGATGGTAAGTGTAAATTGTGGACCATAAACACCATCCTCTATCCGCGATTAAAAATCCAAATTCAGATGCATTGTCATCCTTGAATACTAAGGGGAAATGCCACGTCACCAATGAAAAGGGTCTAAAATTCGTGTGTGACGTCAAATATTTTTCAGTTTTATATTTTTGAAGTAATTAATTTAAAAAAAAAAAGCCGTTTTGCCAAATTTGTTTTTTATTTAAATTTAAAATAATCTTTAATAAAATCACAATGAAGGCAAATATTTTAGATAATGGACAAAACAAAAGACCAATTAAAGAAGGATAAAAGATATTAATAAAAGATACAAAACTTTTAATAGTGGTAGAGCCAGGCGGCAGCTTTTGCTGTCGCACGGATGGGCCGGCTCGAACCGGGGTGGTACCACGACCTCACAGAAAACCAGCGTGAAGTAGAGGTTTACCTCTGCGCTTGGTGAGTGCAGGTGGCCGTAGGCACTTTTTACTGGAAATGAGGCATTCCATCTTAGTCCTCACGGGTGACAACGCATCTACATTTTGATTTGTAATAGAGGATAGATGTAGATGTCTATGGGCCGCAGCAACCACTTACCATCAGGTGGACTGTGTGCTCGTTTGTCACCCTTATCCTATTAAATAAAAAAATAACAAACTTAATCATCATATTTTTAAGTTTTTGGTTACATATTAATTTCGCATTTTAGTATTTTAGATTTTAACATGTGACGTCACATAGCTTTTGTCACATTGTCCTCCCTGTCCCTTGTCACACAATATCACACAACCTAACCGTTCGCTTTTGCTTCTGGCAATGATCGTATCCAATACGAAACTCGAACTTTGCTCTTGATAACGATCGTTTCCAAAAATATTTTTTTATTAAACGACGCTAAACTCTATTTTAAAGACCATAAAGTCCTTTCAAAACGATTTTATAAACCATAGTCTAAAAGATTATCTAATACTAGCTGTGCCCCGCGGTTTCACCCGCGTCATCACGTGTCAGAGGTGCGCGTCATCACGTGTCGGAGGTGCGCGACATGACCTAGTTCAAGCATTTTATAATTGCAATTAAATATTTTATTTGATAGCAATAGATGGAAAAAATGGCATAATTAATGGAGTACTTTTATCTGTCGGCATATTATGTATGATGTAGAGCGAAGTTAAGTTTTATCCACTTTCCCTCCCCCTCCCGGTTGAGCAGTTCTCGCAGTTCTCACCGGTCGGCTAGGGTTTATGTCGTTCGCGCGCCCAGCCAAGTATTGAATTATTTTAATTTTACATTATCTCTTAAACTATGCGTCCAAATAACATGGTATAAAGAACAAAGTTTATCGTCATAAAATTGTCTTGATGATGAAGTAAATTTCGTTCGTAAGGATAAATAGGCCATGCCTAATAATAACGCTCATAAATCACTTTTAAATTTTCAATATTTTTTTGTCACAAAATACCTAATTATGGCTTATGTATAAGAAATAGACATATGGTATCGCGAACTTTTTTTAGACGAAGTAAAGATCTAAAGATCTATATTTTTCTAGAACATTGTATTTACGTATCCCTAACGATAACACCAGCGTACGCAAATAAATCATTTCGGAAGTGCTTTTTCTACTGACTTGCTTAACAAATATCTATATTTAAGGCTAGCTGAGTGATATAGTTTAATTCTAGATAGCCTATACTATTCCACATGAATCAGGCTATAACATACAAAAAGAATTTTTCAAATCGGACTGGTAGTTCCAGAGATTAGAGCGTTTAAACAAACAAAAAAACTTTTCCGCTTTATTATATTATAAGTATAGAGCTACGAGGGCTGCACTAAAAGTATCGGGAATAGAATATTTCCACTGTTCCTGTCATATTAAAATCTTTTTAATTGAAAAGTCCTTGGTTTTAAAAATTGAATACCATTTATTTATTTAAAAAAAGATTCTCGGTCTTGCCACAAGGTTTTATCAAACTTGTTTAGTCGTTGAGAAAATGGAATTGACTCGAGAAAATTCAAGAGCGATGATTTATATGACTTTCAAAGTGGTTTAACACAAAGACAGTGTGTTGACCGGATGATTTCTGCATTTGGTGATGAAGCCACATCCAAAACCACAATTTATCGCTGTTTTGCTGAATTTCAACGTGGACGTGTCAAGCTCAGTGATGATCCCCGTCAAGGTCGTCCAAAAACTGCAGTCACCCAAGAAAACGTTAATGCTGTGCGTAAGCTGATTGAGGAAGATCGACATGTGACATACCGCGAAATTCAGGCAACTTTAGACATTGGCATGAGTCAAATACAAATAATCTTGCATGAACAATTAGGTGTAAAAAAGTTGTTTTCCCGATGGATACCGCATTCGCTCTGTGAAGAGCAAAAAGCGGCTCGCGTTACTTGGTGCGTCAGAACTCTCGAAAGATTCCACGCAGGATCCTCAAATGTTGTATACAACATCGTATCAGGTGACGAATTCTGGATATAAGCGTACGAACCCGAAACAAAAAACCAGTCACGAGTTTGGGTGTTCGAAAATGAGTTAAAGCCAACAAAAATTGTTCGTTCGTGGTATGCTAGCATTTGTTTGCCACAGGTCGTTTCTGAACTCCGTAAAGAGAACTACAACCGCCGCATCATCCTCCATCACGACAATGCGAGTTCTCACACCACACACAGAACAAAAGAGTTTTTAGAGCAAGAAAACATAGAATTATTAGACCATCCGCCGTACAGCCCCGACCTAAGCCCTAATGATTTCTATACTTTCCCTAAAATAAAGAATAAATTGCGTGGACAGAGATTTTCATCACATGAAAAAGCTGTGGACGCCTACAAAACGGCCATTTTGGAGACCCCAACTTCCGAATGGAATGGTTGCTTCAATGATTGGTTCCATCGTTTGGAAAAATGTGTCAAATTTCGCGGAGAATACTTCGAAAAGCAATAAATACATTTTTAAATAGTAATGTTGTGTCACTTCCTTGATTCCCGAAATTTTCAGTGCCGCCCTCGTATAGAGTATAGATCTGGACGCAAGTTTGCAACTTCATATAATAAATTTTTTTGTAAAATTATGAAGTTAAGGTTGAAGTTGCCATTTTTATTGGTGAATTATGCAACGGCGGGTAGATTCTTTTATTTTTTTATGAAGATTTTTCTACCATAATTGTTATTGTTTCTTGTTCAATAGCACACATAACTATTCTAGTTTATAAAAATGAAAAACTATATCGCTATGGCACAAATTTTTTCACACTTTCAGGTTGTTCGTCTGAAACCGCTAAAATATGTTCGAACTTTAACTTTAGTCTCATTTATAATATTATATTATACACACAAATTTTGTCAAAATAACAAACGTTACTTTGTTCGTTATCTTATTGTCTCCACAAAACGTAAACAAAATCACGCTAGGCCACTCGGATCGATTGTGAATTTAGTTATTATGAAGGCGGCCACGCCGGGTGTATGTCAAGTTTCATGAGCAAAGTTCGACGGTTTTTTTGTAATCGAAAGCAAGCGATCAGCTAGTATGATATAAACGATGTTGATATAAACCGTTTATATCAATATCGGAGGACTTGTTTCGTCGCTTCCACTAAAAGTTGTCGCGCAGATACTTAATACACAAAATTGTATTACCCTTATGTCTCAAACCATTAATTAAACGGTAAAACCGTCGAAACAATCCGCTGGCGGTCAAGTTCATGCCTAAACTCTGAAGTCTAAATCTTTTATTAACTTGTTTTAATTTGGCATGTATAAGCTCCCGGTGTCCCGGAATTCGAAATAAACTGCCGGCATAGAATTATTACCCAGCGTAATAATTCTATGACTGCCGGTGTCTCGGAGTTTATTACGTGCCAAATTATTAAAAGCGAAGATCTTTTTCTAGGTAATTAGGTTCCTTCGTACTTTTGATAAAACGCTTTTGTCTTCCTGCCATCTAATTTAATAACTAGTAATTCTAAGAACAATTTTTATAACTACTAATATAAATTAGGCATTACATATAATAAACGACTAGAGGTATCACGTACCCATACATAGTACTTGCTTCCACAATTGGAAAGTCGCGAGCAACATTAGAACCCAGACGTTCTAATGTTACTGCTACGAACCTTGCCCCCACCAGCGTTGTTTACCAACCAGATATAATGTTACGAAGAAACGTGCTACAATTCATCTCAACGCCGTTTACTAACGTTGGCCGACGGTACCAAAACGGGTTGTTATGGTTGGTACGCTTCCGTTCGCAAGTGGTGGCCGGCTTATATGTTATGAATGGAGGAATTGCGGCTCATACACTCGGACCGTTGACTCGTTAAAATAAACACGCATCACTTACCCGCAACTTGCACTATAACTAGAAACACACCAATAATTGAATCATGCATAATTACGTATGATTATTTCTATTAAATCAATTATTATTACAATAAAATAATGACGTTCTAAGCATTTGCTTCCTGTACCTATGAAAACTTGCTACGGAGTTAATTAATTAAATAAAAGCAGTTTATAGTACAGCTGAGAACGACCGATCTCGTCGTGTTGTCAACGTGTCGGAAGTTCACGCTTGGACGCCGACCTTGCCCCTTCCTGTGCCCAACTCATGTGGAGAGCTCGCATAGATTGCCTTTTCTAAAGCCTATTTCATAACTAACAGTACCTACGTTATGTTTATATTTTCGACTCGATAAAATGTTAATTTTGTCAATATATCAATGAAAACCTTAAATCTAAGTTAAACACTGTATTATGATGGGTTTTTCTACCGACTTCAAAAAGAAGGAGGTACTCATTTCGACTGTATGTTCTTTTTTATGTGTGTTACATCATAATTTTCTTCTACGTGAACTGATTTCGATCATTCTTTTTTTATTTGAAAGCTGGTGCTTCTTCTGTGATCCTATATAAATTTGATAAAGATCTGAACAATAGTTTTTGAGTTATCCTTAATAATTTATATTGAAGTCGGTTGTACAAAAATTTTAATTACATATTACATTTTAGATTCGATTTACCGAAGAGACTTTTAAGTGCAACACGCTCTAAGCGCTGCGCAAATTTAATTCAGCAGCTTGGTACCAAGAATAAAAAAGTAAGTTTTTTCTACCGCTATAAAAATAATTGCGACTTCCGTTGCATGCCTGCCAAGTATAAAAAGTAACGGCAACGATTTTCAACCAAGTCATAAATGCAAGCCGAGTGACAAGAGTCACAGCAACCATTGTTCTGAGAACACAAATAGCAGCTACAATTCACGAAGTTGTACCTAAACAATATTCGGTCACGCGTCCGTAAACGCTGCACAGCACCGCAACTGCACTCTCCCGCACTCTACAAAACTGCTGCCGAGTCGAGAATTTGCAACATGATTTGGGATTGTACAATAAACATTAAAATGCATATAGCAATACCAGGAAATAGGAATTAGCATAGCACCTACCTATATGGAATGATTGAAACCAATAACAATAATTTCGCAGAACTGTGATGAGAAGCCGTATTACTAGTGCGGGAATGTTAGCTCTACTAAATAATTTAAGAAATGCATCGTTTGGCTAACTACATATTTCTAATGCCCTTTTCAGCTTTGGATTTAAAAGAATATTATAAAGGAATGGACCTACTAGTTATTGAGCGCGCAAATTTCCAATTAACTCGTATATCGCTAAAAGCGTTATTAAGCGAAAAATAACCAAACACACAAGCTTTGGTGATTTTCGATATTATAACGGTAAATCAACAAAATTAAGAGCCAAAGAATTTTTTTACAATAACTTCGATAATTTTTTTTAAAAATTCAAACTAAATTTATTTACTTTCTTACAATTACTAAAAGAGAAATTAAACAAGTTTCATAGGAAATACAACGCATTGTGTGAAGTGCGGACGTTCACTATAACCCACATAACATAAGCTTCTACTGAACATGCCAACATCATTTGAGCGTGAGAACTTGTGCTGTTGATATAACAGTGCGGGTGCAAAAACAACGCGACCCCCAGCAAGTGCATAGGGGCGTAACAAGTGGACGCACCGTTTCGCCCCACCAGCCCTTTCATTCCGACCTACTCGTATTCAGTATTCATACTAACACTTCTATCAACCTTTGGCAAACACTCGTGTTTGCAACGTGCCTAATCGCGGCTCTTTTCACAAGTGCCCAATGGAGTTGACTTTTGAGTATAACAGTCTAAAGTAATATACGAGTATAAAACTAAATTCAAATCAAGCGGTTGAACAAACAATATTCTTATGATATTTTAGAATTAAAACTGGTGTAAATAATAATAAGTAGGAAAATTTTCATGCTATTTTAAGTGTATTAGTAAATAAAAAGAGGTAGATATATAATTTATTATAGTTGTGCGGTCCGATATCTGTATATATATATATATATATATATATATATATATATATATATATATATGTATATAAATAATTAAGGAAATGGTTTGGTAATATAATATATCGTCTTTTGATATATTTTCAGTTTAAAAATAGGTTGCTCATTCATCATCACTTCTTACACTAACACTACTCAGTTATTACACGTAAACAGACGCTGCTGAGAATTTACACGAGCTAAAGTAAAAGATTTGCTGCGAGTATGCTGCAAGCACTGGCCCGCGCTGGACAGTGGACAGTCGCCAATTGTTTGACGCTTAAATAACACTTTATAGCACTTATAAAACTGGTTTATGGACGTTTGATATTAAGTATTAACCGCGTAGGGACGTATGAAAAATATTTGCACTGAAACAGGTGATGGTCAGGAACTTCTTCCTGATAACCGCTCAAAATAATAAAGAACTGCGGCTGCTCACCCGCCTGCCAAGAGTGGCAATTAGATCAAACACTTTTCGTACAAGGCAATTTATGGGATGAATAATGAATATATTATGTAGTGATAATGGTAATATTTGAAATTACTATTGCGCAATACTCTTTTTGATATTTTATTGATTCACTTTTATTGATACGTTTTGAAATTGTTTAATAACCAAAATAGATAATGTTAATTTCTGTATTCTGTTAAATTACTAACCCATAGTTTTAAGTGTATTAACAAAATGGATGTTTTAGGTGAATAATGAATAAACAATAAAACCGTGAAATAATCTTAATTAAACTTGCAAATACTGCAATAATTTTACATAGCAGTAGCACGATACAGCGGCATCGGTGTCAGCAACAGCTGAACAACCTACGTACATAGTCCATTCACACAGTCGCGTGTTCACCCGACTCTAGTTACGCGAGTCGTATAACCCGATGTTCGCGATTCGGTTAATGCTCGCGGCGGGCTTGAGAACTTTGCCACTATTGCGAAGCTCCCATGTTATGAAACGTAACTGTACTGTTGCATTGTCACGCTATACTAATTGGCGTCGCGCATCTTAGTACCCGCCCCAGTGCGCACTCGCCTTATCTACTATAGTTGAAGATTTAAAAACCGGCTCTAGAATCAGTGTAGATGCTCGCGTTATTGATGGGCGCGTTTTTATGATTGACCTTAATATGTTTTAATGGTACGTGATTACTCTTTTTGATCAAAGGTGCACACACACATTGTGAATTGGGAACGATACGATACTATAAAAATTGATATTGGAACAACCATAAACAAAATACCTATACAAATATATTATGCATTAAGACTTGGATTATTTCATTTCACATCCGCCGCATAATAATATAATACAGAATAATAAAAATGGTTTATTATTCTTGCATCGTTACAGAGTGGTTTTTGTACGGAGAAAGCACTACGAAACAACAATAGAACTATCTAAATGACTTATCGGTCCTCCTCATATTCCTTTCATCGGTCTTATTAATTTCCTAGATGTGTACAACAAAGGGAGTGCGAGTCGCTTGCATTGTGTTGATAAATGGAATGCAAAAGGCACAGAGCTAAAGCTAAAGGTGCGACATGACTCAGACAGAAGGCACGCGGGGCTCGTCGCTCAATCGCTTAGCGCATAGCGGCATAGTGCATGCAACCCTTTAATCTTCTGCTCTTGAAACATGTAGCAGCGATTTGTTTAATTTCTATAATGATTATTTTTAGAACGTCAGTTTGACTTGCATATACCTAGTTAAACGCGTCACAACTAAATTTTGCAGCAGAACTATAATTTTTCTCGAGATTACCTCCATCCTATCATTTCGTGATTTGATATAGAAATCTTATTTTTAGAGGTAGAATGCACATGCCTATTGGCACTGCAAAATATGCACTCGTGCTTATCTCCGTACATCTTCCCATTATAGAGCTAGATGTTGTTTGTTCACTACGCAAAATATACGAGTTTTATGTAGGTTTTTAATTACTATTACTAGTTTGTATAAAACATAATTTCGGTCATAATACCATACTTTTTACATATTATATACTTATATATAGTTTTATACATATTACATATTTTTGACGGGACTTCTTTCTCTTGAGTCTCTAATTTAAACCTAATTATAAAACACTTTTTGTAATAAGGCGGATTGGGTATTTGACAATCTTAACAAATAAAACAAGCACTTCTAAAATTGTATGAAAATATTATAATGTAATGTAATGATGCCATACTTTTTTAGTCAAATAACAACTTATTTTTGTATTCCTTAAATAATTAGATTCTAATTTCACTAAAAATAGAAAATCGATCAAGATTAAGAAACCAGTACTAAAAATAGCAAATTCATATTTAAACGTATGTATACCCATTATTTGTTTATGAGGTATGTGTGTGTGTCAACTACCCGATTATAGGTATATACACAATATTCATTAAATGATTAAAGTTATCAATTGCTGACATCTGATAAAAATATGACTAACTGATAATCTCAGTATGCAGGTGAAATTTAAAAAACAAATTTAGAATTTCTAAAAGTGCATAATTCGATAACAAATCTTAAAAGTTCATAGATTGCGGGCAATATCAATAAAGCTTTCATTAATGAATTTCAATAGGGATCACCCAAAGGATAAGCGGACGATCAATAATTTATTCGCATTTTTTTACTAAATAACACGATACATTATAATTTCTTGAGCAAGGTTCACCACGAGCAGATGTAGACATTTTTAGAAGAGATGGCGCATTGAGCTTATACCACTTCTACATTTAGAATGAACATTAGCTGAAATTCTACAGAATGAAGAATATAATTTAGCTAGCAAGCAATCTGTCAAGCTTACATGCTAGAAGCGCTCGTAAACGGGCTAGTTTTGTGGCAATTTATAGCTGCAAATACATATATAGCCGTCAAGTTGCCGTCTGTATCGCGCAACGCAGCGCAGTGAAATGTTGCTTCGCTTATAGACTCAATGTTGCTTCATGTTGATGAACTCAATTGCTCGGCAATACAGATGAAGGAACATTACGGGAATATATTCTGCAAGTACACTCTAATATTGCAGCAAAAACCGGGAAATATTTTTAATGTACGAATTTTCTTAGAGCCCTATAATGTTTTCTTGTAATGTTACTTAATATACATATTAATAAAGTTCCAGTTTGTCCCTAGACAAAGATGATTCTTAATTACTGATATTGAAAATATTTGAATTTATTAATTTTTATACGTGGCAGAGCCACGCTGCAGCTACATTATGGTTGCATCACGAACGTGTCGAAGCAACCGGGAAGTCCTCACGCTCTCACAGAAATACCCGAATAAAATGCTGATGTGTTTCGTACGGTGAGTTTAAGAGAACGGGAGACCAATTTTATTGGAATCAAAGAATTTTAGTCCTCAAGGGTGACAAGGGTTAATCGGAGATTGTAGGTAACAATAGGCCACAGCATCCACTTACATAGGCTGCACTTAAAGCATCGGGAATGGAATATTTCCACTGTTCCTGTCATATTAAAATCTTTTTAATTTAAAAGTCCTTGGTTTTAAAAATCGAATACCATTTATTTATTTAAAAAAAGATTCTCGGTCTTGTCACAAGGTTTTGTCAAACTTGTTTAGTCGTTGAGAAAATGGAATTGACTCAAGAAAATTCAAGAGCGATGATTTATTATGACTTTCGAAGTGGTTTAACACAAAAACAGTGTGTTGACCGGATGATTTCTGCATTTGGTGATGAAGCCCCATCCAAAACCACAATTTATCGTTGGTTTGCTGAATTTCAACGTGGACGTGTCAAGCTCAGTGATGATCCCCGTCAAGGTCGTCCAAAAACTGCAGTCACCCAAGAAAACATTGATGCTGTGCGTAAGCTGATTGAGGAAGATCGACATGTGATATACCGCGAAATTCAGGCAACTTTAGACATTGGCATGAGTCAAATACAAATAATCTTGCATGAACGATTAGGTGTAAAAAAGTTGTCTTCCCGATGGATACCGCAATCGCTCTGTGAAGAGCAAAAAGCGGCTCGCGTTCTTGGTGCGTCAAAACTCTCGAAAGATTCCACACAGGATCCTCAAATGTTGTACTAATGTACATAACTACACATACATACTAACTAATGTATAATAACAACATCGTATGAGGTGACGAATCCTGGATATACGCGTAAGAACCCGAAACAAAAAACCAGTCACGAGTTTGGGTGTTCGAAAATGAGTTAAAGCCAACAAAAATTGTTCGTTCACGGAGTGTTGCAAAAAACTAGTGGCCACGTTTGTCTCCAAAACCGACCATGTTACGACTATTCCTCTTGAGGAACAAAGAACGGTTAAGGCAGAATGGTATGCTAGCATTTGTTTGCCACAGATCGTTTCTGAACTCCGTAAAGAGAACTGCAACCGCCGCATCATCCTCCATCACGGCAATGCGAGTTCTCACACCGCACACAGAACAAAAGAGTTTTTAGAGCAAGAAAACATAGAATTATTAGACCATCCGCCGTACAGCCCCGACCTAAGCCCTAATGATTTCTATATTTGCCCTAAAATAAAGAATAAATTGCGTGGACAGAGATTTTCATCACCTGAAGAAGCTGTGGACGCCTACAAAACGGCCATTTTGGAGACCCCAACTTCCGAATGGAATGGTTGCTTCAATGATTGGTTCCATCGTATGGAAAAATGTGTCAAATTTCGCCGAGAATACTTCGAAAAGCAATAAATACATTTTTAAATAGTAATGTTGTGTCACTTCCTTGATTCCCGAAATTTTCAGTGCCGCCCTCGTACCATTAGGTGGACGGTGTGGTCGTTTGTCCCCGCTATACTATCAAAATATTGATATATTCATAATTTATTAATATAAATTATGAACTCTACATTTGACTTGGCTTTTGCCGAACGGTGCAATGTTACTATAATTCACGCTACCTGGTTATACCAATAAAAGAGCAAAAAAATCTCGAGTAACACGATACAAGCGTAAATATCGAATCGTAAAACAAAAAAAATATTCGGACACAACATTTCCGTGACATAAAATCTTTGATTTAGAGAGTCGTCTGTTTGCTGAGAGATAGTAGGGCATCAGTAGTTAGCAATCGGGTTTCGTTCCGGTGCGTCAGAGAGAGCCCGACGAGTTGGCATGTCGCCGCGACGGCCACTCGCTCTGCCACGTCTCGCGGGTGCAAAAGTATGACGCCAGAAAGTTTGTCGCTATTTGTGCTCCGACGAATGACCGTGACCATCAGAGTTCACTCTCACTGGAAACGGAGCCGCGTCGAAAGCGTTCACATTGCAACCCTCGAAATATTAAAATAGCTCCATAGAAAAATTTAATCGCTTGTTGGATGATGTCGATACGTCGTTATATCGACCACGGGCCCGTATGAGGGGTGGTCGGAGACTGGCACGGATTGTGCCAAGGAATTTCAAAACACAGCGCAACTCACGCAGCCTTCGTTCGATTGTGAACCTTACGCGAAATTTGTCCCAATTTTACGATATTATTTGTTATTTAATTAATGATTTCTGAAACAGAACACGTCGGGATCCATGTCTCTAAAGAAACCCGACGGTAGCTACTCAACATCGCCGGATGAAGCCCAACGCATCCTAATTGAAACGCACTTCCCAGGTTGCTGCGTAACCCAGGAGGCAAACCGGCATGACGACATACTGACATCAACAGCAGAAGACTGGAATTTAGCACAGAGAGTGGTAACGATGGACAAAATCCATTGGGCCATTCACAGTTTCCTCCCCTATAAGGCGGCAGGACCCGACGGCATATTCCCGGCACTCCTACAGTGGGGGGGTAAAGCCCTAATAGTCAGACTTGCTGCCATAATGCGAGCCTGTCTTGCTCTTAAATATGTTCCTAGGGGATGGAGGGAAGTGAAAGTTACATTCATACCCAAACCAGGTAAGAGCGACTACACTGACCCTAAATCCTACAGGCCCATTAGCCTCACATCCTTTCTCCTAAAGACGATGGAGAGGATGTGTGAAAGGGAATTAAGGGGGTCGGCGCTAATGAACTTACCACTACACGACAAGCAACACGCCTACAGTCTAGGCAAATCAACAGAATCGGCCCTTCATAAGGTAATTACAAAGATTGAAGAGGCCATCCAAAACAAAGAAATATGTCTAGGTTCCTTCATAGATATAGAAGGTGCTTTTGACCGAACGAACTTCTCCAGCATAAAAGGTGCACTCGGTAGACACAAAGTTGAACCGGCACTGATCGACTGGATAGTTTACATGCTCAGTACACGAATAATAAAGATTGCTGGTGAATCTCAACCAATCCAAATTAAGAAAGGCTGCCCGCAGGGTGGGGTTCTCTCACCTCTCCTGTGGAATATGGTCATTAATGAACTCATCAGCAAATTAAATGACAATCACTTCTATACAGTAGGTTATGCTGATGACCTGACAATACTGGTCTCTGGAAAGACAGCAAGCATAGTGTGCGACCTGACCCAAGCGGCTCTCCGTATAGTGGAGAGATGGTGCAGGGAACACGACTTAACTGTCAATCCAAATAAAACGGTTTTAGTTATGTTCACACAAAAACTAAAGCTGAATAACTATCATCCTCCAAGTCTTTTTAGCACAAAACTCCAGCTATCCTCTGAGGTAAAATATTTAGGTCTTACCTTGGACAGCAAACTTAACTGGAATAAACACATAGAAAACAAAATCAACAAAGCTAGTATAACTTTCTGGCAATGCAGAAACATGATTGGCAAAAGATGGGGATTGACGCCAAAAATCATACTGTGGCTTTACAAAACTGTAATTCGGCCCATGATCACATACGGCGCTCTGGTATGGTGGACCAAGACAAATGAAGCCACCATAATTAAAAAGCTTCAGCGCTACCAGAGACTGGCATGTATGGCTGCTACAGGCTGCATGAGAACTACGCCAACAGCAGCCTTAGAAGCGATGCTGGAGCTAACTCCGCTTCATCTACATATACAACAAGAAGCGACTTTAGCTGCCATCAGACTCAAGACCCTAAATCTTTGGAGTAAGAATAGTGTCCCTCATACAGGCATAATTGATAGAATTCACTCAAAAATTCCTATCCTACAAGCCAAATACGATAGGATTCCTAAACAATTTGTTTTCGATAAGAAATACAAGATACAGTTAAATGAAAACAGCCAGCCGGAAGGATTAAGCCCAAAAGAGCTTAGAATTTTCACCGATGGTTCTAAAACAAATGAAGGTGTAGGTTGTGGAGCTTTCTCTGAAGACCTCAATATTCACATATGCACACCGCTGGGGACCTATAACACGGTCTTTCAGGCGGAATGTATGGGTATCATTCAAGCGGCCATAGCAATAGATGCTAGGAAGGTTAATGACTTCCCCATCAGAATACTGACCGACAGTAGGGCGGTACTCCAAGCCCTGAGAGGCAATGTGGTGAACTCGGGACTAATATATGAATGCCATCAACGATTAAATGAGGTATGTAAAAACAACAATGTGACCCTGCAATGGATAAAGGGACACAGTGGATCCAGAGGCAACGATGCAGCAGACGAACTTGCCAGAAGAGGATCGGCTTTGGCCACTATAGGGCCGGAACCAATCATACCAATCCCCTTTGGTAACGTTTGTTCACTGGTACGTAGACACTTTACTAATCAACACGCTCAGCTTTGGAAAAATCTAGTAGACTGTAGACAAGCTAGGGATGCCCTGCCTGAAATTAACAGTCGCTTAACAAAAGTTTTAATGAGACTGAACAAGCCGCAGATTAGGATAGTAACAAGTGCTATCACAGGACACGGCACCTTTAACAAACATTTATTTACTATAGGTGTTACAGATAGTCCCCTGTGCAGGGCATGTATGGGGGAGGAAGAAACGGCGGCCCACGTGCTACTGAAATGTCCGGAGGTCGCTACATACAGGGCTAAACATCTCGGCACGCCGGGATCACTCCCCGAAGTTGCATGCAACATCAAGGGCCTGTTGAGCTTCTTCGGAGAGATCTCATGGCTCGAATAATCACATTATTCCTGCCCACACGCAAAATACGCGCATAGACGTGGAGTTGCGGAAAACAGCCCGTCGTAAACTAAACTAAACTAAATGATTTCTTAATTTTACGCGAATACTACACATTGCATACAACAAATTTTACGGATTTTTATAACGTTACTCACCACCACCAGCACCGTCGTCACGGGGACGGGGCGCTGAGGTGTTTAACGTACTGATATCATTAGATAACGAAGGCTACCCAACTTTAACTTTTAAATATTAATTTTTGGTCCGATCTACACAGCACGTGCTTACAGTATATTTTTACCCGACTGTCCCAAAAGTAGGGTAATGTTTTTCGACAGTATGTATTGTATGTCTATTCATTTGGCACGCTCTGTAGCCTAAACGGCTTTATTATGGATTTTAACATGTGAGGTGTCATTAGATTCGTCCCAATCGTAGGGTTAACAATTATTACGGCAAGACGACGATAAAATATCTAGCACCACGTATTTTAACGAGATATTTTCTGAAGACCAATGTAAAAATAAAAAAAAATTAAAAGGAAGTTGAAAAGGTGATTGCTAGATACGTGTTAACACTATATAAATAAAAAAATAGTCTTAATTAATAGTTAAATGTGAAATCTATAAAATAAAAATGACTTGCTGAATGTGTTGCTAAGCGCAAATCTCGAGAGCAGCTGAACCGATTTCGCTAATTCTTTTTTTATAATATTTCTTGAAGTACGAAGATGGTTCTTAAGGAGAGAAAAATTAAAAAATTGCCTGAAAAAGTCTAAAAACAACACTTTTCTATATTCAAAAGATTCGTAATAATACTTAAAAGTCAATTTGAACTTTAATACCATACCATAAAGTTTGAGTGTTAGTGGAGGGGTTCCGGAAAGGCAAAACAATTGAGAGACGTTAGTATCGTATAAATATTAATGACAATATTTGTCAATATTTATACACACTGGCAGATAGCTGATGTTATAAGGAGTAACTTGGGCTGCTTTTATTACTATTTTAGGGTTTCGCGAAAAATAACTCCACGCGGGGAGTATTTAAACTTATTAATAACAGCTAGTTATTAATAAGTTTAAATATAATTAAGTATATAAATAACACTGCTAAGTTTAAATAAAATTTTTCAATTATTTTTTTTTATTTTTTTTTCTATTTTAAGATGTAAATCCAAGATTAAGTTATTAATTACAGTAGGTACATAGAATGTAAGTGGGTGATGTATTCGCCAACAAACTGCCCTGCAGTCTGGCGAAAGTAGTGTAAGAAATAACCGACAGGATTTTTTGTGTTATAAACATTTAAAAAAAAGGAAAAGACTTATTAGAATAGAATAGAATAGAATAGAATAGAATAGAATAGAATAGAATAGAATAGAATGATTTTTATTCAATATGGATTATTACATAATACTTATTGAAAGTCATTATTTTATTTACCACTGGTTCGGAAAATACCTCTGTCCTGGGAAGAACCAGCAAGAAACCCAGCGGGACTTTTTTTTTAAACATAATTTCACTTAACAATAATTTTGTTTATACAATTTTAAATGAATTTTCATAGAACCAGCATGGTGGCGATCACCTTATTCCCAGGGGTTATTTTCATTCATGTATTCCTTGATATTATAATAACCCTTTTTGTACAGTTTTTCTTTAATAAAACTTTTAAACTTGTTTATTGACAAACTTTGAACATGTTCTGGGATTCTGTTGTAAAAGCGTATACATTGCCCCATAAATGAATTACTAATTCTGTGGAGTCTTGTAAGTGGCATTACAAGCTTATGTTTGTTCCTAGTGTTTAAGGTATGAACATCCTTATTCTTATTAAAGCTATTTATGTTTTTATGTACATAGATTACATTTTCATAAATATATTGCGATGCCAAAGTTAATATGTTTATTTCTTTAAATTTTTCTCTAAGGGACTCTTTACAATTTAGATTATAAATCGCCCGTACGGCTCTCTTTTGCAAAACAAATATAGCTTCAATATCAGTCGCATTACCCCATAGCAAAATTCCATAAGACATTACGCTATGAAAGTAACTAAAATACACTAACCTAGCTGTCTCCACATCTGTGAGACTTCTAATTTTTCTTACAGCATATGCTGCAGAACTAAGTCTGCTTGCTAATTTAGATATATGGGGGCCCCATTGAAGTTTCGCGTCAATAGTAATACCGAGAAAAACAGTGGTATCCACAAGACTCAACTCCTCCCCATTTAAGAGCACATTGGTTTTCGAATGTTTTACATTAGGTATTGTAAATTTAATACATTTTGTCTTATTGCCGTTTAAGAGCAAATTGTTGGCGTTAAACCAATGTACTAGTTTCGATAGAGCATTATTTACATCGTCATATTTAATTGACTGCCGTTTCAGTTTGAAAATTAAAGAGGTATCGTCAGCAAATAATACTATATCGTGATTGTCCCCTACAAGATAAGGTAAGTCATTAATATAGATTAAGAACAGGAATGGGCCAAGAATCGAGCCCTGAGGAACGCCCATTGATACTACTGATCCGGAGGAACATTTACCATTAATGACGACTTTTTGAGTTCTGTTACTTAAATATGAAGTAATAAGTTTAAGCGCCAAATTTTTTACACCGTAATGTTGTAGTTTCCTGATTAATGTATCATGATGAACACAATCGAAAGCCTTGGAAAGGTCACAGAAAATACCTAAGGCATCTTGTGAATTCTCCCAGGCATTAAAAATATATTTCATAAGCTCAACACCGGCGTCAGACGTCGAGCGACCCCTTGTAAAACCAAATTGATTTTTATGAAGTAATTTATTTGTATTAAAAAAAATTAACAATTGATCCAAAATTATTTTTTCAAAAATTTTACTGAGAGTTGGTAGTACAGAAATAGGTCTATAATTAGCGGGGTCCAATGTACTACCAGATTTAAATAAAGGTATTACTTTACTATACTTCATTAAATCAGGAAACACACCAGAATCGATACAAGTATTAAAAATAATAGCAAGATGAGGTGCAATTAAATCTATTATGGACGCAATCACTGTAACGGAAATCCCCCACAAATCTGCGGTTTTCTTTACATCAATGGTTTTGAAGTATTTTACAATATTATGCGGTAATACTTTTTCAAATCTAAATTCTTTTAAACAGGTTATAACATTCTGTTTAAGTAATGATTCGGCGACAGTTGGAGAAGCATTCAATGACTCTGTTGTCAAGATAGGAACATCAGTAAAATATTGCTCAAACACCGCTGCAACTTCTTGATTTGATTTAGTCAATTCATTATTAATTTTTAATTGATAGTTTGAATTACGAGGTTTCTCTTTACCGGTTTCGCTGTTAATTATACTCCACGTCATTTTAATTTTATTCTTAGCTGTCTTAATTTTGTTACTAATATGTAATGATTTGGCTGTGGAGCAAACTCTTTTAAACATTTTAGAATAATTTTTTACATATGCTTTAAAAGCATCGGAAAGATTATACGATCTTTCATGGTAAAGGTCATATAACCTTCGTCTGCTTTTATGAATTCCTACTGTCGCCCACTCATTAAATGCCTTGCGACTGTTTCTGGAGAATGTTTTAGAAGTGAATGTTTTATTAAATTCATTGTTTATAAAGGTAAATAATTCTCTATATAAATAGTCTGCATTGTTCTTATAAGAAAGGGATGGAAGGATTTTTAACATATTACTTCTAAATCTCTCCAGGCGTTTTGCATTAATAGGAACAAACATAATTTTCTCATTTACCTGTTTTTTGTGCATATAAGGTAACGAAACCAGTTGTCCACAGTGATCTGAACTAAGTTTTTGTATTATTGATTTGTTGATTGGTACAACACCTGTAAAAATATTATCAATACAAGTTGCACTACACCCTGCAATACGTGTAGCTTCTCTTTTCAGTATACATTTTTACGAAGTAGGATTTCTTTTAATTACTATTTTAACGATAGGGCTTGTTTTTTATACGTAGGTGATCCACTTTTCATCACCAGTGATCAATGTTTTCAAAAATGGTTCGATTTCATTAAGTTTCTGTACGTGGTAGAGCCATGCTGCAGCTATATTAGCAGTATAGTTGTAGCACGAATGGGTCGGCTCGACCGGGGAAGGACCACGCTCTCACAGAATACCGGCGTAAAATAGCAGGTTAACGCTGCTGTGTTTCGTATAGTGAGTGTAGAGAACTGGAGACCCTTTTTTACTGGAAAAGAGGCATTCCATCTTAGTCCTCACGGGTGACAACGCATCTGCATTTTGATTCGCAAACGAGGATAGATGTAGATGTCTATGGGCCACAGCAACCACTTACCATCAGGTGGACTGTGTGCTCGTTTGTCACCCTATCCTATAAAAAAAAACGTTTCAATAGAAAATCACAAATGAGTACAAGATTAATTAGGTTTCTTTCAGTGAGCTCGTGTGGTATCCAAATATCGAGCTTTTTTGTATAGCCAGACTTCTTCAAATGGGTCAAAAACTGTTTTGTGGTCAACCCTCAATTCCTAGACTATGTCGTAACTACTAATGTGTCGATCTTGCTTCACTTTTTCAAAAATGGCATCGACTTTATCCGTATGAGGGCGACCAGAGCGAGCGGCATCTGTGACATCAAAATTCCCGTACCTTTGAACGGACGCTTGAATCAACTTCGTGCTTCTCTTACTGACACTGCATTAGGTCCATAAAGACAAGAAAAAAAACTGTCCTTGAACTTCTTTTTCTTCTTCTTTATTAACCTATAACACTTCACCGCTGAATATGGACATCTCCTGTTGTAGGGATGATTTGCCGCACTTGACAGAACGATCACAGTGCCAGACATCTCGCACATTTGATGATGCTGCCCGTCACAAATGTATTTTACGGCTGACGTAAATGTGATGGCTGTACCACCATCCATCAAAAAGAAAACACACCCACGGGACGAAACGGGTTGATTATCTTACACCGTTACCACACGACTACTACATTATGCTCCTGTTAAATTATTTATACAACGTAACCGTGAGCTACATAACTTTTGGCGATGATGACGATGATTTTGTAAGTGATGATGATAATAAAATAAATAATAAATCCACTATCAGTAAACAAGATAATCGTAAACAATATTAATCTTAAGAAATGGATGTTCTAGAAAACCGTAATGCCAACATGCCATTGTTTACCAAATCTGTTTTGCAAGGCGATTTATAAAGCGTTAAATGATACGTAAATAAACTGTTCTATAGTCAAATTTTCCTAATAGTAACCTACTGATTATATCTCTGTCGGAAGCCATTACATCTTTTCGGTATATTCGCAGTCGCTTCTTGCAACACCTACGAGACGAAATGGGTGATGGATTATCTTATGCCGCCACTATACATAATTTAGATATATAATTTCAATATATTTATTACTAGCTGCCCCGCGTTTCGCCTGCGTGTAATTTATTACAATTGTATTGCATGGTCTTCTTTTTTTTTTGCGCAGATACCTTATTCTTTTTCTAAAATAAAAGTAGCCTCAGTTACTGCCTATAACATCAGCTGTCTGCTAGTGAAAGTCCTGTCAAAATCATTCCAGTCATTTCGAAGATTAGGCCGAGCAAACAGGCAGATACAAATTTAAATGTAAATATTGTGCTTTTTAAAATACTTAAAAAAGGGTTCCAAGTTTTCTTTTTACGTATTAATACATAGATATACCACAAAACGTACCTAAGTAAAGCAAGTAGCAGATTATTTTGCCTGTGAATAGCTTTCGAGAAAAAAAAATGTGTCACATGTGACAATTTTACAGAATTTTAAGAGCTTATTAATAATGAAAGTACCGATTGACTTCAAAAGTAGCAGAAGTACCATTGAAGCCAAAGAAATGTTAATACCAGTCAAAACAAGCGACAATAAAGGAATTATTTGGGGAAAGTGTGTTTCAATAGTAATGATGCTATGGCTATTCAAATAACATATTTGGTTGGACGGCCTCGATAAGTAGCTCCCTCTTCAATTAGTTAGTAAAATTTGCGTTTTTCTAAGTAATGTTCATATTCGTTTCATTAACATAAATAGCCTATTATTATGTATGAACAATATAAAACTGTGAAGTACAAAATGCAGACATTTAGGTATTAATTATATTCGTCAAATCACGGATTCGATATTCGGATTCAGTAGAGATTTTATTTGCTGCAACTTGCAGCACTAGTACTCAGCTACGTACCATTGTATATTTTTACTACGTATGGCATTGTGTTCTAGTACATTTTACCTTGGTCCTTTCTAAGCCAATCAGACGGCATACGAGAATCAATTAGATTAGATTAGTTCTGCGCGACAGCCGACGGCTTATCATTTACTGTTATTGGTGGCAAGGAACTATAACACCGAGAGTTAGTCAGTTTTCGTCTCACCGGGTCCAAGGTTATCAACAAGGTCAGAACACGTGACATATTTTGAGCAAACGAAAGTTGTGAATAATTATCTACATCAACATATTGAATGAGAATATAAAAACTTAATAGAAATAAACAATTTATTACTTCATTTTTAATAACATACAAATTTTAATATGATTCCAATAATGATCGTTACAAGGAAATTTTACTATTTTATAAGTTTTACAGTATATAATTCAATACATCTTTCTATATATAAAATATTTAGATATAAATATATAACAACATCAATAAAACAAGACATCCCTAACAAACGAAGATCGCAAGCGAACCAAACGAAAGCTAAATAAAAAGTTTAGACCGATTTATTACACATTTACACAACATTCCGTCGGCGTACTCTCGCCCGTTTCCGGGCGTTTTCCATACGCGAAGATTTATGTTATGATTACGTAAAATAATCGTGTTAGTTTAGAGAGCGAGCGTGAAACGGACAGTGCGTGCCAGACGCGTTCCACTTGCAGCCTAATTGAATTAGGAGCAATCGACTCTGTTGATGCGTACTGCGCTAACGCTGCAGGCCCCTTCATTGAGCCACTCTACGGTCATTGTGCCCCTAACGCACTTTACACTTTGACAATGCGATATTTACTCGTCAATTACTACTTCCAACCCTTAAATTTCAACAAATTACAAAATATTACTTTAGATATTAAATTAAAACTGTAATTATTATATTCAACTTATTCATCCCGTAAGTTTTTCGCTTACCCTTTCGTTATAGCTTTATTGATCTACGTTAGCCCTTTTTTATTAATTCCGTAAGAATTTTTAGCCGACATCAAAAAAGGACGAGATGCTCAATTCCACTGCACGTATAATATTGTAGGTATGTTACAAGATATTATCTTCGTCAATTGTAAATCGACCGTGAACGATTCTTTTTTTATTAATAGGTTATATTTTAGGGATAGTCCCTTATTAGATTTACAATTGAGATAAAATTTAGAGAAAAAAAATTCACCCCCTTCCTCTCCCTGTCACATTTTACTAACCTACTTTTGAGTATTGAGGGGTTTTGGAGAAAGTTACCACTTGATGTTAAGTGCTATCCTCTGCGTTTAACAACAGCAATATAACCTAGGTCATTAATAAAATGGTGCGCGTCTGACTTTGAAACCCCTTAAGATATTTTGTTCGGTATTTGGCGAGAAGATTTTCCGTACTTATCCTTAAATTAACTACCTATCTAACAGATATAACGAATTTCCCACTTTACCTAGTATAACGCATTTCCATAAATATGGATAGCACGAGCCTCAAGGAATGCTTATAAATGTACGGCTTTTCTTTGAGCACATGCATCGAAATTTCGCTGCGCCGGCAGCTGTATGTTGATAGAGCGGCCTCGTGAGAAAGTAAAAAGACGCAATCAGTGAGAGAGAGGAAGGCTCACACAAGTCGAGACGCCACAACTACCTTAATAGCGTAGTTAAAAATTCAGGACGTCGACTTACTCTGACCCAATGAAGACGTCTATACGCTTGCAACCACCTAGTATATCTTTATAGAATGTGCGCGATGTTTTAATATCCGGATTTTGTCATATGATTATTTTAAAATTTTAACATAATAAAATTAATATTCTTAAATAAGTTTTTATTAAATATAAATTCATAATTATGAGAATATTTTATGGTAAAAAATAAAATATCAAAGCGAACATTGCAATTAAATCTAAAAGATATTATTATAACTTTTTGTTACTTAACTTGTTAATACATCTTTTTATTAGTTGTAGCTATTATTTATTCTGTGGTTGTAAAAAATAACTGCTCTAAAACTACATATTTTCTAAAATATTAAGTGAAGCCAAGTTTTCATCATTACTAGCCTTTTTAACTCCAAGTGACATGTACGTTTTTATAGAATAACGGTTACAAACGAGCACCCAGTACACCAGATTGTAAGTGGATACTGTGGCTCATAGGCATCTTTTTTTTTATAGAATAGGGGGCAAACGAGCATGCGGCTCACCTGATGGTAAGTGACTACCGCCGCCCATGAACAACCGCAACACCAGGGGAATTGCAGATGCGTTGCCGGCCTTTTAGAAAGGTGTAAGCTCTTTTCTTGAAGGTTCCTAAGTCGTATCGGTCCGGAAAATTCGCTGGTGGTAATTGATTCCACAAGGAAGTTGTGCGAGGAAGAAAACTTCTTCTAAATCGCACAGTGGTGGACCGCCAATCATCCAGATGGTATGGATGGTAACGCGAGTTTTGTCGCGATGTGCGATAGTGAAATTGAGCGGCTGGAATTAGTCCGAACAATTCCTCAGAGCACTCCCTTTGATAGATGCGATAAAATACGCAAAGAGATACAACATCTCTACGCAGTGCCAGTGTATCGAGCCGATCAGAAAGAACTCGGTCGTCGACGATTCGAACCGCTCTGCGCTGGATGCGGTCAAGTGGAAGGAGCTGGCACTGGGGTGCCCCGGCCCAGAGATGAGAACAGTATTCCATGTGAGGCCGAACTTGCGCTTTGTGAAGTTGCAAGCGATGTGCCGGCATGAAATACTGTCTCGCTCTGCTGAACACGCCAAGCTTTTTAGAGGCCAATTTGGCCTTCCCTTCCAAGTGACCACGAAACTGCACACATCATCTACATCTATCCTCAATAAAGAATCAAAATGCAGATGCGTTGTCACCTCTAAGACTAACATGGAATGCCTCGTTTCTAGTACAAAGGTTTTCCGGTTCTCTACACTCACCATACGAAACACAGCAGCATTAAGATGCTATTTTACGCTGGTAATCTGTAGGAGCGTGGTCGTTCCCGGTCGAGCCGACCCATTCGTGCTACAACTATAATATACCTGCAGCATGGCTCTACCACTTACTTCTTGAAAGGTGCGGTACAAGATAGGCCTCCTTTCCTGCCTAGGAGTTCGTCTAGGTTGTTACCACACTCTTATCTATTTCTGCCGACAAGCTGCTGTACGTGCCCAGCTGTGTTCCCTTCTAAACAGTAGATATAGAGAGCCAGTATAAGTACAGGCTGAGAGGCATCGCATCTTAGCCCTCGGTGGTCATGACGCATCTGTAACCTTGTTTATTTTAAAGTTGGTTCTTTGGGTTGCTGTCGCGGCTTGAACGTGGTGCTTGCAAACGGGCGGACTAATACTTAGCTTGTCACCTTTTTAAATAGATTTTACCATATCCATACCACGCCCAGCATGGTGCGCAAACGGACGCGAAGCGCTAAGCAGACAACCTGGGTCTATTAAATTTCTATTTTGCATTTTGCGTTATTGCCTATTAAAACTCTACTGCTAAACATAGGACTCCCCCAGAGATTGCTTCATAGAGGGTACATTGGCATAATAGGGTATTTTACACCATGTAAAAAAAATCAAAGAATATATATTTATGATAGATTTTGTAAAAGGTAAACGAGAAATATAGATTTCTATTTATAAAAATGCATTATAAATTTTATATTTCAATTTAAAGAATTTTTTTTTACCTATGCCTCAAATCTGTAAAAAGATGTCCGCCATATTAGCGTCGTGACGTCACTTGATCAAAGAACTAGGCTATGTGCTGTGTACTAACTAGCTAAATTCGAAATTTTATAAGTTATTATTACGATTGTTGACTTATATTCCGAATTTTTTGAAGAAGCATCATGGAAGACGGATTCGTAAAAGCGAGTTTGTTACTTCGCTTTTAGCACTAATGTTATAGATATTATAATATAAGCTTAGGTGAGAAAAACTTTTTGTTATATTTTATTGTACAAACCCTTAGAAGAAATAAAAAGTCACTTTTTATTTGGTCTGAGTACAAACCCTGTCTTTATTCCCATATAATAGAAGAAAACAGGAATTAAGTAAAACACTGCACCGCACTTGCAAGGGCTACCAAAATGGCCCAAAAAGGGCGGGACAGACGAGCGATTAACCTAACCTATTACAAAATTTGACTTGCAATAGGTACCTATCATGTCATGATGTTTTGTTTTGTTTAATCGACTTCATACTTACATCAAAGTGATCTTCACAGAAGTATAGTTTAGATTTTGTAGACAATACCTTACTCTTCTTGCCAGTTTTAACCAAGTATTTCTCATATTTAAATCAGTTGGCACTTTAATCCATAATTTTCCCGACGTTCTTATGCTCGTATTTTTGCAATTAGGCACAACACAACAATTATATAGATGATAACTCATTATTAAACATTCAAAAGTATCTTATTCCTTTGCAAAATTTTCAAAATTCTAGGACAGTGACGTCACGAGTGAAACAGTATGGCGGCTAGCGTTTTCACGCGAAAATTTAAAACGATAGATTAAAAGTAATTTTTATGTCACTATTCGGTTTTAAAAAAATTATATAAAAATTATAGTGGTACATTATCACTCTAGGTTTCATTTAAAACACTTTTTGAAAATGGGTGTAATACCCTATTGCCACGCTAGGCACGCAGGTTCGCTTTAAAAGGCTGTAACGGTAACAACAAGGTTAAATTTGGCTTTCGTATTTTTGGATTCATTTTTCGACAGTCTGTCACCAGAGCCTTCACGTCAAAGTTAAATATATTATAAATACAAATAATATTTAGTTTATATCTTAACTAAGTACATGCAATATTATTCATCTCTTTCATCTCTTTTTAAAAACGTTACCCCCACACTAGGATTTTCTCCTGTATCGTGGAAGCAGTTTACAAACACAAATTGCACAAGGACAAACATCCAGACCCGGATCAATTATTTATAGGCCATACAAATACTTGTTCCGTTCGGGATTCGAACCCGCGGCCCTCAGCGCAGCAACTCATTGCTAAGCCACTGAGCCGTCAACTCGAGAGAGCCGTTACTCGGAAGTTTAAATTTTAAACAGATTTCAGAGTTTAAAATAGAACATTGACATACGCAATCTCAAATTCAAGTTCAACGACAAGACTAGAGTCATTGTACGAGGGCGACACTGAAAGTTTTTAGAAACGGCCACTTGTAAACAATATAATAAATAAATAAGTTCAACTTTTGAAAATGGAACTCTTTGCCGATATTATTGAGTATGTATTTTATTAATTTGTCTTTTTTTTATAAAGTAGGGTGACAAACGAGCACACAGTCCATATTATGATGGTAAGTGGTTGCTGTGACCCATAGACATCTACATTTATCCTTAATAAAGAATCAAAATACAGATACGTCGTCACCCGTAAGGACTAAGATTGAATGCCTCTTTTCCAGTAAAATGGGTCTCCGGTTCTCTACACT